>CM062933.1:18326875-19573750 GCA_031878705.1 Tapirus indicus
TGTTCATAAATTATAAAAAAAGCAAATTATTTTTATCCAAATGATGCACACTTTATATTTACATATATAAAATTTATCTTAATATCTATTCTATTTTCCATGTAATAAAATACTTACAGTTCTTCATTTACAGTATCTAAACATAAAGTCATATATATGACTTTTAAACATATATTGTGAAATGATTACCACAATCGGTTCTGCTAACATCCATCTTCTCATATAGATACAGTAAAAAGAAAAGAATGAAAAAAAAGAAAAAATTTTCTCCTTGTGATGAGAACTCAGGATTTACTCTCTTAACAATTTCCCTATATATCATTCAGCAGTGTTAGCTATAATCATTATGTTGTATATTATATTCCTAGTACTTATTCATCTTATAACTGGAAGTTTGTAACTTTTGACCACCTTCTTCCAATTGCCCTCCACCCCACCTCTGGTAATCACAAGTCTGATCTCTTTTTCTATGAGTTTGGTTTTTTAATTAATTTATTTATTTAGATTCCACATATAAGTGAGATCATACAGTATTTGTCTTTCTCTGTTTGACTTATTTCACTTAGCATAATGCCTTCAAGGTCCAAATGATAGGATTTCTTCCTTTTTTATGGCTGAATAATATTCCATTGGGTCCTGGCATTTTAAGACTAGGGGCCTGGCAGAAAGTTGCAAGAATGATTCATTAAAGGTAATTCTACTTCCTGGTTAATACAATTCTGATTCTTCATCATCCCAAAACAAACAAAACAAAAAATACAAGGGCAGGCAATGAATCCAACATTCAAATATATCCCAATTGCCTATGTTGCAAATATTACCCCACCAACGTCCACTTAACATTTGCAATTCACTGACCAACAAATGCTTAATTGCTCTGTAAAATGAGTACATTTTCTATTCTGTTCGGTAATAAAATTTGTCCAATGGTATATTTCCCTGGAAAACTCCATCATATTTCTGAACACATGCCTTATTTCTGTTCTAAGCTGTCCTGGATGGCAAACAAAAGCAATTGTGTAACACATTTTGTGCTACATATCAGTGAAAAATGAAAGGGAGATTCTGTACGGTTTGTACTTATTATGAATTTATTTTGAAAGGAAGGTTCCTTCTACAGTATTTTAAAACAAAAATTTTTGAATTTAACAGGGTTCTAGTGTTTTTATGGTTTTTGGGTTTTTTCAAAGACAAAATAGGATTATCTTTAAGCATCTAACAACACAAGCCAAGTAAAATATTTGATAAAAGCTGCAAAATAAATTAACATTCCATCACTAAAAGACAGACAAGAAATAATTTTCTAGCGTCAGATTATCAGGTTATGTGTTCAAGAAACAAGAACCACTGGTTAGCTGCTGCCTATTGATCCATTTAGAAAACTGTACATTATTCTTTAGATAAGGTACAAAAGGACACTTGTCTGCTGAGCTGAGAACACACACACACACCCACACACATACACAGACGTGCACGCAGGGAATGTAACTGCATTATGTCCTGGAGTTAGAAGGAAAAGTATTTTCAAATCAGTCTAGGTTAAATTTGATCTTCCATGCTTGAAATTAACCACCACCACCGCAACATATGATTGAGTATTGTTTTGTAAGTATATGTGGGTAATTATAGTAAGTGAAAAGAAAATGTATTGCTAAAGATGTCTCCCCACAACTTCACAAGCTTTGAAGTCATACAGAAAAGATTCAGTCCCAGCTCTGCCACTTATTAGTTATGTCATCTTGTTCAAGCTGCTAAACTGCTCTGAGCCACAAATTTTTCATCTGCAAAATGGGAATAACAAGGGTGTGGCAAGGATTCAAAAAGATAATCAACGCGAAACACTTAGCACAACGCTTAGCAATTAGCAATCTTTCAATAAATGTTAGTATTATTAAGAAAGCAATTAAAGAAGAAATAAACATGCCAAATTGACTTTACAAAACATTACATCAAGAAACATTTCCATTCAGTTCATTTACATTATTTTCTTCGCATGCTAACTGGCATTTTAAAATTTAACATAAATATTTTAAAGACAATATATTTGAAACCTTGAGTATTTTAGGCCCACAGGGATATACTATATTTAGGCATCTGTTGAGGTACAGAGACGTATTGTCTCATTCAATTACTTTGTTCTACTTAATTTCTTCCTATATTGTGTGTTAATAGTGAACATGACTCGGTGAATGCTCTAGAAAGTTTGAAATCATCCATACAAACAAATTCTAATGTAAGAATGGTATTTACTATATAAAGTACTATATAGTAAACTCTGGATACTAATTATAAACTGTAATATTTTCTGATTATAGGGAATTTTCTTTGCTAATATGCTGATTTGCTATATTTTAAGTGATTTGAAAGTATGTCCTTAACACTTCTTTATAACGTCTATTGTAACCTCTTAAAACATATTTTGTTTATGTTATTCTGATGCTTTGAAGTGTTCTTAATAATGCCCAATTAAGAGTCATAGCGTTGGGTACCTTAAGCTGTGTAACTTTGGACACATTTCACTTCATTGTGCCTCAGTTTTCTCATCTCTCAAATGGAGATATAACATCAAGTTTTAAGGAGTTGTTGAAAGCATTAAATGAGAAAAGATGGGAAGTGCTTAGCATACTAAGTAGAGAAATAAATGGTAGCTGTCATAATGTTAGCACAGCATACAAGGTCTGTCATGGTTGGCCTCTGTTTAATTCTTCAGCATCAATTACCTATTATTTCCATCTCATATCTATATGCCAGGATTGCCTCGAAGTTTCTTTAACAGGGAAATCTCCCTCTTTTTTCATGGTTCATGCCATTTCATGACTCTACAGTTCTGGCTGCCCGATTTCTTCTACACGGAAATCCTTATACTCCAGCCTGCTGGCAAACTCCTGCTCACAACTTCAAGACAACCGAAGGCGCAGCTTCTCTGCACTGGGTATATACTTCAGCTACGACAGTCACCTGTTCATACGCCTTCATCCCTTACAGAACATGAGCTCCATGGGGTAGGGACTATATTGTTCAAGGTTATACACCCAGACATTGCATAGTAGCACACAAAGCAGGCCCTTCATACATGCTTGGGGAACAACTTGAAAGGTTCTTTTGACATTTGGACAAGCAATAAATTTACTTAAAGAAGGTTTAAAAGTTTTTACATGTCAATACAATGGTATTCACGTGTCTATTTTCAATGCTTCCTAATATTGTTGATATTACCTTAATATTTTAAATATCTATGTCTAGACTGATGATACTCAATAAACAATAGCAGATATACCGGATATTGAAAAACTGCTGATTTAAGAAAATGCAGGCAAAATGCAGCACTCTTATTGGTATTGAAAGGTTTTTCTTTGTTCTTCAATTAATTTGCCAAATGACAAAGTTGATCCTGATGCAGGGTTATGGAGTACCATTGTATTATGCTAGAAATACTTATTGCTTTAGATCAATATTCAAGAAATTCCCCACTGTGTTTACAAGCCTAGCATACTAAAGTAGGCCTAAATAAATCACTTATTTTACACCAACAATAACCTACAGAGAAGCAACTTAGCTTCCCCAGATAAATTTTGATTTTGTGGTATAAAAATAAAAATGCTTACAACTTCTGTAAACACTGGTAGATAGCCAAACAACCCATTGAACCACAGGTGACAGGAGCAGTAGATAGTGGAGAGGTTTTCAAGTTAAATCTATGGTCCTGCCAATGCTCCATGTCTAATCTTTTGCTCTCATTTCAGAGGAGATAAAAACTCTTTATGTTTGTACTGATCTGTGGGAGCACGGGCAGTGAGGAAGATGTTATCCTTTTAAGTTAGAATATATTTGTAAACCATATAGGTGAAAGAAATAATTCTGGATCTTGCAAACTTCAAAAGAAATGATCAACTTTTTTCCTAATAATAACTTGAAGATTTAAAAAAATACTGATAAAATTATGTATACTTAGTAATTAAATTATTAAAAAGTCAGATAACGTAGAAAAGACTATGCAGAGTCATACATGATGCATAATTATTTTTTTATTTGCAATTTAGTTTGTAAAATATTCCATCTGTTATTTAAATGTATTTGCACTTGTATCTTTTATTTAAAATAATCAAAAGTTTGGTGATAATTTAAGAATGATTTTTTTAGAATCCGTTGGTATTTTAGTATCAAGAGATTGTTAATAAATTCTGAAGTATTTTTTCTTTTGTTTCAAAATACGAGTGTTTCATAATATGAGATAAGCTTCAGAAAGAAGTGTAAAATTAAATAAGCTATTTAAGAAAATTAGAAATGAAGGGTTATCTGTCATGTGTTTATGGTTAGTACTTGCTCCCAAGATCATCTTTATGAAATCCCTTGTTTCTTTCTTTGACATTTGAAACAAAACATCATCATTCTTATGTCTTTTTTTAAACCAATCTGTCGACACTGGTATCAAACAACTTTGAAGTGATGTTGAGTTGTGTAACAAGTGACAATATCAGCTCCCAAGACAGCCAAAATGCTTGCTTCATGAATGCATTTTGACAGGTCAGACACCAACCTGATACTTACAAATGTGCAGCAGCAATAAGCAAGCATCACAAATAGTAAAGAAAAGCTTCTATTTCCTTGGAAGACATGTTTATAGTCTCTGGAAAAATGTTATATATTAATTACCGTTCCTTTGTCTTGTCTTTGTTGCGATTCAGCTCAGGCACTGTATTTTTCAATAGCAAAATGTGTGCCACCTGCTTGTGGATAAAAACTCTGGCCCGTAGGTACCACTGTTTGTAAATGACTCCCAAAGGCAACAAGACATCGTTTTCCCAGGTGGGCTACTCATTTACTTTCTGTTTTCTTTCTCTCCCTATTCATCTATGGTGACAAGTGTCAATTATGGACAGGAGATTTATGGGACAGGAAAGATAAAGCCCAATTTACAAATCATTTCCCGTGCAAGCAGACAGGTGCAATGACAAAGCCGACTTGCTGTAATTGAATTTCTTGCTGCTATCTACTCAGTCACAAGAAGATGTCAACCTCAAGGATGTTAGCTGTGGAGAAAGTCTTAATACACTATGATTTTGAATGTGGAGATGACAATATAGCCTGGCTTTTAACTCTGGACTGTGAATAGAATATACTAAAGTAAATTTTTTTTCCTGTAATAATAAGGATTTTCCTTGCCTCTTAAATGGGCAGTGTATCAGGGACAATGTGACAAGGTAGTCTAACTTTAAATCCAATGACAACTACAGTTAAGAAAATAAACTCCATTCTGATGTATCAAAACGTTGATTTATATATAACTACTGATACACTAAAACTAAAGAAGAATATTTGTTGGAGAAATGTACATTTTTTTCATTGGGTAAATAGTTTGATTCTTTTTATTAATGGGAATGTTTTCCAATATATACATATTTAAAAAAATAGGATCATGGTGTTATAAATTTAAAGTTAAATGCTGCTTTGTTACAAAGAATATATAAACATAATATATCCCATCATAGAAAACTGTCTATGGTAATATTAATTGCAGTTTCCCAGCACTCAAATACATATATACCCATTTTATTATTTTTACATGATTAGTTTAAATCCAACTTTTTCAATGCATATGTTAATAGGTAAGGATTCACATATGGCATTGATAATAAGTCATTTTTGGAGGTCTACAGAAAGTAGAATCCAATCAACACCCTTGCTTTGCTTGCATACATTTTATTGAATTCATGTGTAATATGTGATGGTTCTATTTAAAACTAGATTGGCTTATTTAATAGTCATCTCAAAATCTAAGATTTAAAAGTTTGAATACCTTTTTTTTCTGAAAACATTTTCCAAATCTTACAAAGTGTGATTACTTTTTGAAACTGAGAGAGAGAGAGAAAACACTTTGGACAAAATTTGATTAAGAAATTTTTTAAAAATCCCACATATTCTAAAAAATAGAAAAATATTATCCACCTGCCATTGTTTCCTAATGGACATTTAAATTAATTTCCATTTTTATTTGTAATTAACTGATTACAGACAATGATATAGTGAATCATCTGAAAGTGTGTGTGTACTAGAATTTCACTAGGAATATAATTTTCAGTTTGATAGCGTACATTACTCAAAGCAGTTTTATAAATTTCTAATTCGACCTGGAAGTTACAAAATTTTCCATTTTTCTGCATTCTAGACAGCACTTGATATTGTTACATTTTTCATTAACATTTTCTTTTCCTTCTTATGTATAAAATGGTCTTTCATTGCTGATCATTTTTACATTTACCTAATTTTATTGATTTATTAGCCATTCCTATTTCTTCAGTTTCACATATTTGATCAGATAGTTTTTCTTTTTCTTAGTATTTCATAATTTTTCTTTTTTTTTAAATAAAAAGGATACTACTCCTTTGTTAAAGATACATGACACTTCCTCCCACTGGGAGGCTTATATTTTCACTTTTATAGTCACTAGTACCAATCTTTTCTTTATGAACTAGGTTTTCTGGAAATTCCTTCTCTAATCAAAGGTACCTTCTATATTAGTTTCAAAATTGTTTAAGTTATATTTTCTCTCTTCACAGTTGTCTTTATTCTATGAAATTGATTGTTATTTATTGTATGCAATACAATAAATGGTGTTCTAGTACTATTTATTTATGTTACCTCTGTATATATCATATTTCCATATATGTTTGAGATATTTGTTCTGTTTTATTAGCTACTTTCCTGTCATTTTGCTGATAGAATATTTTTTAGTTCCACAACTTTATGACACATCTCCACACCTTTTTCTTCAAAATTGTTTTAGCTACTCCTATCCATTTCCCGTTATTCATTCCATTTAAGAATTTGATTAACTGATTAAGTTTTACACACATATACACACTCTATCGGTAATTGGATTATATCACATAGAACATAAAAATTCATTTAAGAAGGCTTGATATATTTATGGTATGAAGGCTTCCAAGCAATAAATACTGTTGATCTTTCTATATTTTGAAGTCTTCTTTATGTCATTTGAAAATGTTTTTGTATTTTTCTATATAAAATCTTGCATAACACATGGTTCCTTAAAGATTTTTGTCTATTTGTTTTTACAACTATCAATTGCATTGTTAAAATTATGCTTTCTCATTGGCCACTATTCATTTTCCAACTCCTGTAGGCTACACATGGAGGAAGGTGCCCTATTTAATTAACTAATTTAATTGTCAAAGCAGGCTTTGGAGAAGTCATTTTCACCATTTTACAGGTAGAAAACAGATGAAAAGAATTTAAGTAACTTTCCTAAGGTCACTAAACCTGTAACACTAAGAGCTGACAATCACGACATAGATTCTGCATGGACTAGCCCTAACTTATTTTTCTTTCTGAGGAAAGTGAGCTTAATTATTTGCAGATTATTGCATACAGATCTTAAGAAAAGCATTTTTAACCAAAGTTCTCTTTGTTTAATATGACCATAAAGACCCTAAACTACATTTTGTAGGAATAAGTTTTGGTACTCTGTGTCTACTCAAAAATCTCCTTTTCTTTGACGTCCCATTTAGTACTGTGTTAATAATTGGTTTAGGTCCACTATTCCAGAAGTGACTGCAATTCTGTCTAGGCTTTCTGAACCAAAGTATTCTGAGAAATGGGAGGTTCTTTATAAGTGCATTTTGCCACTGGTTATTAAAATAAAAGCTTTCTCATATACAACCTTGTCAGCAATAGCACTTGGTGACCTGTAGGGCAGCTATTTACTAAAAACAGGAACTCAGTAATTGAAGCCCCTATATACTGTATCTCCAAGTCTGCACCGAAACATACTACAAAGGCTGGAGCTAAATGCTTTTTAAGCCACTAAAGTTTCTGTGCCAGCATGTCTCTGCCCAAAATACCCCAGCTGACCCTTATTTCCATTATGATATTTTATATGTAATTCCCCATTGATTAGAGTTGGAATTATCCTTAGATTGAGTGGGAACAAAATTAACCCTCAACTAAACAAGCTCAAGCTTTAGATATGTGTCATTTCAGAGATTCTCTTTCCAGGAGGTGTTTGGTAGATTAGTATCCTGTTAAACAAAGGAGCTGCTTCTGTGACTCATGCCTCCTCTGTTTTCGACCTACTGTAATCTTTCTGTTGACTTCAACTTAACATAATTCACAGGTGAAGAAAAGTTCTGACTTGAGGTTGTATCAAACAGGGATAACAACTAAGACTTATTGAGCATAAGTTTTTTTTTAAGGCTCTATATTAGAATACTCACAAATATTACCTCCTTCACTCCTAAAAATAAACCAGTGAGGTAGATATTATTGTAGTCTTTGTACACACAAGCATTTTGAAGTTCAAAAGGGTAAAGGTAAGAAAGCTTGTCCATAGACACGTGCAGAAGCTGGCTGAACTGTATTTAAATAAAAATATGCAAGTTACAAAGCCTAGTATATTACATGATACTATTTCCTGAGCTTCTTGGTTTAGGTAATAGTCACCAGAGAATTTACTATACTTGAATTCCAGTGACTATGTTAACTTTCTTGATTTAAACTTAAGGCTTAGTTCTCCCCCAGACTTCGTCACAATTTGCAATACAGACAGAGAATGTTAGAATCAGAATGGTTCTTGGTGCACTAGAATCTAATTTCCATGAGGATAGGGACATTGCCTAATTCGCTGCTGCATATCCAGTAAACAGAACAGTAGTAGGGTCACAGTGGGAACAAAGTGAATAAATCAAAATATCTTTCCTAATTCGATACCTTGAATTTTATAGCTGAGGACACTGAGACTCCAAAAAAGTGAAGTGATTTGTCAAAGGTAAATGGTAACTTAGTAGGAGAGTGGATTAGAATTCAGTTTTTCTTGTATTAGGGTCAGTGGGTTTTCCAGTATGTCGAATTGCTACTAACTCGGCAGCCACAAGAAAACACTTTTCTGATCCATGTATTAGAACTACAAAGAAGAGAAACAAAGAATGTTCCCACTTACAGATGCTTTTTTGTTACAGAGTTTAAAGAATTGGACCACTGGGCATGGTGTGAAGCACTTTCAAGAAATTCTCAGTTGAGTAAACCAGCTGAGAAAGAGTGCATGATCAATTATTCATGCTGTACTATTTTATGACCTTTAAAATACAGCACATATTTGTAAATTTTATGAATTGAAAAGTTGGCTTTCTTACTGTAGACAGTCTTACAGCTCTGAAAGTCTGTGGCTATTTTATTTTCCTTCAGACATAAAAATTCTTTAAGAATAATCACCTAGGAATAAATCTAAGAAATCAACAGGACTTACATAAAGAAAATAATAATCCTTTACTCAGCTACACAAAGACATGTAATTAAATAAAGGAACAGAATACATTCTGAGATGAGAAGACTCAATGTTGGACAGATACTATTTTATTCAAATTAATCCATAAACTCAATAAAATGACAATTCAGTGAAATGTGCCAGAGGATTATTTTAAAATCTCAACACAAAGAGACTAAAATTTAGCTGGAAAAGTAAACACTTTAGAAGAATCAATAAAACTAAAAATGATAATTATAATTAGGTGGAACAAATTACAAACCATAAAAATATAATAGATTTAGGTCTATAAGAAGTAACACAATATCATATTAACCAACAAAATAAAAAATGAAAAATAAATAAGACCAAGAAGCCCAGGAACAAGCTCCAGTCTCTATAAGACTTTGGTACAAAATTTTAGCATTTTAAAATACTGTGGGAAGGATGAATTTTACAATAAATAGTATCAAAGCAACTGAAGTGTTAACAAGAAAAAAATCAGGCAGGAGAGATGGGAAGTACTGTCAATGGCTGCAATTTTAGATCTAACATACAGATCACCTTAACAGGCAAAACCTTGCCATATATTCCTTTTTAAGAAACAAAATGGAAATAAATGGAGACAAAAGCATACACATAATCATATGGATCAGCATAGTATCTACCCTGCATTTTTAAATTAAATAGGCTTTTACTGGAGATTGTTAATTTTGTAATTTTATCAGCAGATAGGTGATTTATGATTCTGTAAAAATGGGAGGTGAAGTTGTATTTTTGAAGGATGAAAAAGCAAGGCAAAGGACCACTCTTCTTATTCTGTGAATGCCCACAGGAACACCACCTATCTTCTATAAGTCACCTTTTTCCATGAATTGTTCCCTCTGATTTTCTCTGATTGAATTGTCAAGCATTGTCTGTGGAAACCTTTCTACTATTACCTAACTGCCACTTAATATGCTTCTCACATGCTGCAAGACACAAACGTCTGAGAAATGAATAGGAGAAAGATGGTTTTGCATCTGTCGTTAAAGACAGCCTTCACTGTGCTCAAACGAAGAGAACACTGGGAAATTTTCTTATAAATCACAGGATCCACCAGAGAAAGTGTAAGGATAGCATTCTTGGCATTCTAGGATGGAAGGCATTCTAGGATGGAGAGCATCCTAAGATGGAGGGCATTCTAAGATGGAGGGCATTCTAGGATGGGGGGCATTCTAGAATGGAGGGGCCATTCCTAAATTTGGGGGATACTTGCACAAACTACGAATTTTGAAAGATAATATAGAGGCACCTGAGGATTTGTGATTTATTCTTGGTTCTAGATTGAAGACAGAAAAGCAGTTTCTGTTGGATTGCTTGTGTTTACAAGGTAAACTAAAGAATCTGTGTAGAAAAGATTTCTGGAGCTGCCAATGCTGGTACCATGCTTATTTCCTCCCAAACCAAATAAATGACTGAGTGCCACTACACCACTTTATTCCAGATGCTCTAGGGAATGTAAAATGATTGATTATACCTTATATCCTTGACTTAAAGGAGGATATAATCAGGTTAGGAAAGTAAAACACAAGTGCAGAAAATAAGATATACACCTTAAAGAATGCCATGGATTTAGAGGAGGATTCCTTAAAACCCTAAATCAGATTATGTCACTCCTCTGCTGAAACTCTCCAATGGCCTCCCAACTATCTCAGTAGAAACGCTCAGGTCCTTCGAGTAGCTACCTGACTTCATTGTCTACTGTCTCCCCCTTGCTCTTTAGCGATAGTCTTCTCACTGTTACCAGAAGTCACTAGGCATGCTGCAGCCTCATGGCTTCACATATGGTATTCCATCTGTCTGGAACATTCTTCCCTGACACGCACATGGTTTGCTCCCTTTCCTCCTCCATGTTATTAATGTCACTCCCATACTGTTATTTAAAATTGTCAATCAGCCCCTGTCTCACCATCCCATTCCTACTCTCTATTCCTGTTTATTACCTTCTAGAACCCACAGAGTTTATTAATTTATTTTGTTGGATATCTCCCCCCATCTCTCTACTATTTATTTTAAAAATAAATTCTAAAAATTTTTAAATTTATTTAAAAAATAAATTGCAGCTCCAATGAGGGCTGGGATTTTTGTCTGCATTTCTATAGCTTCCCTATTACTTCCTGATACAAAATACATATGTATAGAATCAATGAACAACTGAAAGAGTTCATGGAAGAAAAGCATGAGCTGGGGGAAGATTTGATTAAACAGGAAAAACAGTATATGGTAAAAAGTAAAAGGTGATAATAGTGAAAAGGGAAATTATTCAAGTAAAAGTCCAAGGAACAAAAAGAGAGCCTGAAGCAGTTCTGCTATACAGAATTTAGTGGATTAAAATTTCCTAATAATCCCACAATGCCCTATGGTGGTTATAAATCCCTTTTTGTAAGGAATTTTTTCTCTCACAAGTTCTCTGTAACTATTAAAAACCTCATGGGCAATTCCAACCTAAAACACCCATATAAGAGAGGAATTCTCCTCTGGTAACAAAAAAAGCACAATATATATAATTAAGCAATTAAGTGCCGATAACTAGTGGTTCTGAAAGTGGCTTTGCTTCTAATTCCTCATAAATTTTAACACTAATTTAGACTTATTAGACACATTTAGGTTACTGTGAAAAATAATACAGACTGTAACTCCCAAGCAAATGAAAATCACAGTCATTAATTTATTCTATTATCTATAGGAATAGATACTGGGAACTACGCAAATCGTTTTTTTTTCCTGTTGTCAATACCTTTATTAGTGCCATCTTAGCAAACTTATAGAAAGATTTAAAAAAAAATTAGCTCCCATATATCTTGAATGTTCACACAGAGATAAAAGTATTTAATACAGTCACTATTACTTTCATTAACAGATATTCAGTTAATACTAGACCTTTTTGCTTTAAAATAAATCAATCTGTATAATGAATGTCACAATAAAATATCAGAATAAAATCTATTTTGGTCTAAAGAAGTGGAAATACCCGTTAATATTTTCACATAAAAGAAAAACTATTGTGGAAATCACTATTTATGCTAGAATCATACTTATTTAAATAAAAAGTCCAAACATGTCTCTTTTGAAAGAAATTTTTAAAAATATGATGTGACTGGAGAATTGTAGAAGCAGCCTACAGTTTTTCTCTGCTCTCATAAATCCTCCCAGGAATCCCAGCGGAATGATCCTTTATTTTGCTGATGTGCCAGAGATTATATTGAGAACTTTACATTTTATCTCATTTAATGTTAGATTCTGTGGGAATGAAAATATAAAGAAGGCCCTCAGGGAGTTTGCCAAGTATCAGGTTCCTACAAAGCACCAAAAAGGTTTAGTAATATATTTCTTAGTTACCCAAATGGATTTAATTAAAGTAAATAGTAATTTCTGTTGATAAGCCAATCACGTAAATGTGTGCATGGCACAGTACTATGGACTTAAAAATTATAAAACCAGAGAAATTAGAGTAAAACAAAGACCTAAAGCTACGTAGTATTTCATGTCACCTATGTTATATTAAACTGAATATAGTTTTATAAATTTGAAATTCCAATGTTTAACACTCAGTATAAATAAGTTGCTTTTTCTTTCCCTGATTTCTAAGCTAAATTCCATGTGGAGTTCAAATCAATGTATTTATTCATGATATGTGTAAATAATATAGACCCTCTGTAGATAATCTAATTAAAATTTCTAAAGCATGAGACCATTAGCCCTCAGTTTATTTACAACTAGGCTAAAATTTGAACTTGGTTCTCAGACACAATGGGAACACTAGGTTTTGGTTCATGAGGTGAGAGAAATCAACCTCCTCTTAAAGGAGGTAGAAATCTTTTTAGGAAGATAAACCAAATAATTTGATTCTTTTAGTAGTAACTATCATTTATTTTAACAGAAAATATCATAGTGGATAGAGATACAGAATTGTTCATGTCTCAATTTAATCTTAATAAAATACTATAATATAAATTAAGTATAATTATAGATATTATATATGAACACAGGATTTAAATGTAACTGCTAATAAAAATGAAATCAGACTATAATTATCAAGCGTCTCTTTACAAAGAAAATATTTAATATTAGCACCATTGTATCAACCAAATGTTAGATTCTCTGTATTTTCTGTGTTAGAAAAAACAACCAGTATGACAATATGTGGTATAAAAAAAAGGCACTACGATGACAAACAAAAGCACAAAATCCTAGTTGAGAACATTCTGTCTACACCATAGAGCAGAAATGAATCAATGACAACAAACCTTCAAATCCATTCAGTTAATGAACTGACTTGTTCTGACTCTGATAACAGATTTTGATTTTGTGCTATAATTTTCAGCTTTCTCTGGACTAAATTACACCCACAATACCTTAGCAATAGGTATTATGAAAGAAGATTATTTAACCTCACTCCTTTTTTTCTTCCTAAAATAGAAAGTTTCTAAGGAGCTGAATCTATTCAATGAAAGCTAAAAAATTATTTTTAAATTTTATACTGTCAAGTATACAATTTTTGAGTTAAGTTTCTATGTACTCCCCTTAGGCTGATTAATACAAATTGAATTTCATGGCATTCAGATCAAGCCGTTAGCAGACAGTGGAAAAATAAGGACAATTATGGTAAAATATGTCGGCACTTAGCCTACATATTAATATAGACCAATCCTTATCCCCTGATGACTGTGTGATCACGTCCTGCTCTCTTCATTCTGGAGAAAGCACTCATCCACGCTTTGAGCCTGGAGGAAACCAGGAAGGTTTACTAATAACAAAAGTACCTTCTACGGTTACTCGAAAACAGCGAAAGTAATAAACAGTTTCTACTTTGTTCTCAAATATCAATATTGTTTACAGTGAATATGGATGTGGGAATTTTTGTTCGGATGTCAGCACTATCAGAATAAAGGCAGAACATTATCCTGAGGTCTCCCCTGTGCAGTGTCTTGGTGAAGGGTGTGGGGTGGGAGAGATGAGGGTGAGCGGAATGAGCAACAGGATCAGACGAACAGGATCAGACTCACAGAAACCCGACACTGTCCAAACAGAAAGGATATTCCTTGAATCTCCTGAAATGCTGACCATTGTTAATCCTTTGAGGTTTAATCACTATTGAGTGATATGCTACATGATAACTCAAAGTCTATGCCAGGCTCTAGCCATCAGCTTTCCCTCTTGCCCAGGAGACTGGAATCCTTTCTCTGTGGCTTCCCGAGCTGAGGGTGCAGGCCCTTCACCAGCTGCTCTGGCCACCGTGTAACAGATTTCAGTGCACAAAAGGAAAAACTGTTTTATTATTTTTGCTCTTATAATTTGTAGAATCAGTGCACTATTAATTCTGATAATAGTTAAAAGTTCACAGTTACTCACATGCAGATTTTAAAAACCCAATTAGTTTGACAATTTTTATACGTAATTCAAATATCTTTTAATAAATAACAGAGATCTCTTTTCCTTGAAAGGTTACATACAGAATAACCTTAATTTTTGAAATTCTTCATGATATGACAGATACTTTAAAATTGTTCCATATTATATACTTTCCTGTTAGAAATGCTGATAGTAAGAAATCACTGTAGTCATCAAAGTTCTAAAATTTTTCTAGACACATTTTTTTTCCAGCATTCACCACAATAATATTTTAATTGAAAAGTTAATCTTGATAAAAAGTAATGGCTTAGAAAGAGATTATCACTTTTATTTAAACTTTTATTTATTTTATTAAAAATGCAAAAAGTCCTTTGTGCCCAATAAAGCTAATCAAAGACATCTTTATTATATATGCCACTCAAATGACATCTATTTTTCAAATTTCATAAATTTGGTTTTATATACTTTGTATAATTAAACATAAGTATATGAGAAATTAATACATACCTACCCAAATATTATAATACTATATTTTATCATTAGACATATTATTCCTGAGATCAATGTAAAGAACTAAATCAATGTTCATGTACAGACTAACAATTAAAAGTATTAACAAAACTTCTGATATTAATGGACATGAGTGGTTGCACAATTTAATGAACAATGAAGATAAATGTTCTAAACTAAAAATAGCATTTTTCAGTTTTTACTTTCTTAAAAAGCAAACAAAGAAAGTAACATCAGGGGTATGGAGAGTAAGTTTTTAAGAGGTGGATTTTAACCACTTTAGTCACTTAATGTTTGGTTCGCAGTCCTTAATTCCTTGACAGCTTTATTGTTTTATCAGGCATCCAACAAGTGCATTTAAAAAGACTAAGAAGGAGCATGGCCTTGAATAGCTGGCGATAAAGATGAATTATTATAATTAATTTACATTTTCATGGTGCCCAGTTTTAGAATAAATTACTTGGCCTATCACATGAGTCAAGTTCATACAGATTTTGGTCATGGCCTCAATGGAGAAAGTTATACCCCTCACCCCCCACCAAGTGATTTTTCAGTTTCATTGTGACAGACATTGAAAATCAGTAATGGAAAATCCCCCAAATAGATGATATTTATTTTTTTATACAGTGTTTCACTTTGTAGTCTCATGAAAGTTAAAAACAAAACAATATAAAACAAAACTCACAGCAGGTTCTCTCTTATACTGTTAGAGAGAGTGTAAATTGAAATAACCCCTTTTTTAAAGCAAGTTAACAATAAACACCAAGTCTTTGAGTGGGTAATGCTATTTCTGTAAATAGATGCTAATATTGTAAAAGGTATACCTTTAGAGAAATAGGAAGGGATTATCAATAGTAGTGGAGACTTGAAAACAATCCAAATATCCTACATTATGTTAATTTTATAAAACCTCTGAAAAGTAATGTTTTCAAGAAATATTTCATTTCATGAGAAAATGATACTGTGTGGTTTTGAGGAAAAAGTAGCATATAGAATCAAATATACACTATTAATGAAAATTTGGGAAAATTTTAACAGTTGGTGATTATTTTGTTTCTTGTTTGTACATTGTAAATGTCTGGATTTCCTATTTTCTACAGCAAACACATATTGCTTTTATAGCCAGAAACAATAAACGTTATTATAAGAGAACCTCATACAGTAAAACATTCTTATTTAGTGTAATCAGAGATACAAACAAAATTTAATATAGATACCTAACCAGAATAAAAATGTATTCATTTTTTTAAACAATTACCAAATATAAAATTTTTTAAGATTACTAAATTAAACCCAAGGTATTTTTCATATTCCGATGTTAAAGAAACAAAATTAAAAAAAAATAGGTATTAATCATCAGAATTAAGTATTCCTTAGAGATGGCACAGCAGTATGAAGACTCAAGTAGAGCTTTCCTTACCCTGTAATGAGGTGATGGTCAAGAAAGAGGACTAGACTAAAGAAGGTGTCTTAGGCTGGGAAAGAGGAAATTGGGGGCAATTGTACCATACCTGCCACTAACTGGCAGCCAGGCCTGGTCTTTGTCTTCCTTTTATCTTTTCTGTTCCTGTGTTCTATTTCATATTCTCACTCCTTTCATCTCTCTTCTCTCTTTTCAATTCTTCTGCTTATGTCTTATAGTCTATACTTTTTTCTTCATTATTGCTCTATTCCATTAACCTCCTTATCCCTCTCTTCATGCATTTATTGCATTGTCTGATTTCTATAAGATGTTAGCTACATTTAACAACAGCTGTCTCAACATGCATGGTACAGGCTATTTAAATATTTTGAAAGATAGTCATATTGAAACAATCTTATTGTGTTCACATTTCCTTTCCCTGAGACTAAAGAAGCATATCCCATAGGAAATATTTCTTTTAATTGAGGAAAATATCTAAAGTAATTTTTTTTTAATACAACATGTCAAAATAAATTACATCAGAAAACAAACTGAAAAGTTTTAGTTTGGTTAAATTGCTTAACAAGTGTTATATGGAAAAAATTCCATATAATACACCCATTACCACAACTGCTATTATATTGTCTAATATTAATTATCTATTATTTAACAGCATAGTAATCATCCTAGTAACTACTATTGTGATTCCAATGTCAGAGATGAAGAATTTTAAGCTTAGATGAGCATTGAATAAAGTAGCATAAAGACATCTGACTGCAAAAGGGCCGAGGCCCTTTCCTAGACCTGCCTAGTTCCCGCATATTTCCTAACCTGCCTCAGAATCATTAATTAAGGCATTCATCTACTGAGCATTTACAGAGATCTTAGTTCAACAGAGTAGCAAGTCCATCTTACGAACACAACCAACAACCATGACCAAACACTAGAACCACAACCTGAAAACCATGTTAATGGGCATATTCTGAAGAATACAAGCAATTTCATGAGAGAAAAAAAAGATAAAATGTTCACTCAAGAAAACCGAATTTTAATATAATGTTATATGTCAGTTATACTACAATAAAAAAAACCTGAATTTTGTATTTAGATATATTTTAGCTGATAATAATCTGAAACTGAAGTATGAATTTTATAAAATATATCTAATAAATATTGAAATAATGCTTGTAAATTTTTCTTAAAATATTAAAAGTCACTATGATATATGTAAAAACTTGAAAATTAACATTAAGACTGACAATAAGATTTTCTTGAACAAAAAACACTGACTGGTCAATAAGTGGATATTCACATTTTCAAAATCTGAAAAAAAAAAAATCCTTTCATTGGGTTTAAGTTTCTGATTAAAATACATATTACTTAGGCACTGGCACCTAGTAAAAACTAGGGTAATTTCTTCTAAGCTGCGTGTCAAATTATCTTATAGATAAACTCCAAATTATAGAATAAAGAACATAATCATAGGAATGTTCAGCAGTTGTGTGGTCTATCTCTGTCTTCAAAGGGCCTACATCATGCAAATTTAAGCAATTTAAAGATAAAATACTCTATGTTTAATAATCCAAAAATGACCAAAAAAAAAAAATCCTCCATCTGCTTTTAAATAATGGTTTTCTCTGATTCCAGTTAATTTCTCTGATCGTGAAAACCCATGATCAACTCTTTTTTGTATTTGAAAAATCTCTCTAACTTTAGTTTTGCTCTTGTGGATAAATGAGCCAACTTCTTGCTGCATACTCTTCAACGTGCCCATCTTTGAACTCTAACATCAACACCTTGACCATCTGCTGATCTTTCCTTGTTCAACTTGTCACCTATGGCATACCATGTTTTTTACCTCACCAATTTCATGGCCTATGAAATTATTTAAACTTCTCATAAGGTGTTCTTTTACTTATGATAAAAGTGCTAATAATTTACTCTCAGTTTATGATTCTCTCTGTAAAGAAAGAGTTTATGTTTTATTATAAGAAGTCTATAGTAGAACAAGGCCTCCTGGAGTGGGCACCCTAAAATATACCTCTAATGGTTTATGAAAAAGTCAATTTCATTGGTCCTGTTGTAGAAATTTAAGTTTCTCTGAGTCAAAGGAGAAACGGCTAGGCTAAGCTCCCACCTTTTTTGAAAGTGGTGAGAGGGGACAATGAGAACATAACAATTTAAAAGAGAGCATATGATTTATTTATGCTATCAGAGGAAGGGTCTGCACTGCCATAGTTATGATAATAGAGTGATGCCAAAAGCCAGGGAGATGAGCCTACTTTATTCACTCAAACCACAACTGGTAAGGCAGGCAGGAGTTGATTCCTAAAAATCTTTTCTTTTCTATTTAATAATGCATATGTAGCAGATTATCTGTTTTAAGAATCAGAGCATAACATCCCCTTCCAACTTCCAAAATAACTTAATGTTGAAAACCAAATCCTTATAAATTTTTCATTTGCTGAACATGACAAGTAGCTCATAACATTAGGATTTATGCTTACAGAATCAACCTGAACATATTTAAGGGTTTTCCCTGTGGAGCTACAGATATTGTTAGAGACTTCGGAAGCTATTGTTTTGATATTATTTGTATTTGATTTTGTACTATTCTTACAGAATTTTTAGATTGTGTGTAATATAACTTCAGTGTGAATATCTACATTTTTTAGCAACATCTACTCTTTTAAATATTTACCTATCAGGTCCCAAGTTGCTTATTTGATATGCAATTAATCATTTACACTTAACGTATCAACTGAGTAAAGCAATTACTTTCCATACCAATTGATACAAATGACTAAGTAAACCTAAGGCATAGATTTTTGCTATGTCTGATTATATTTTAGAAGAACTATACATTTTTCAAGAACTTCCTAGTGTAAACTGAGTTCCTACATTATATCAAGGCCTGGTATTCATTTCAAGATTTTCTGGTTATATTCCTTATATGTATTGCTTCTAAAAATATAAGGGATGTAGCTATAAAAGCAAATATTGAAAACATTTAGAAGTCGGATAGAAAATAGTAATTAGCCTTGACAAGAGAAAACTAAACCACAGCCTTAAGATAAAATGTGGTAATTTCACAGTGCACGTTTAGCAAAACTACCTGCTGTGTTTACTAGGGTCATTTCTCCCTAGCTGCTCTTTGCCAAACAAATAACGTGCTGGACATGTTGGATTTCCTCTCCTCTCTCCTCTTTGCTTCTGCTAGGATGAAAGCAAGCTTAAGAGCAAAGGCTCTTGAGGGCTTTACTCTCCACTGGGTAAGTTGTATATTTGCCTGGCTGGATAGAAAACAATCTTGCGGAAACTCCATAACCTTCTGGCTTTGGAACTTACCATAGGGATTTTAAGATTTACTATTTTAATTATGTTTTAAATATGCTAATGTGAAAATGAATTCACATTTCTCCATGCATGATAGGTGGAAGCGTGTCCTAGGAATGTGTGGCATAAACCACAATAGAAGCTAGCTTAGAAACAGAGTTATTCAAAAAAGAAAGTTACTAATTTTGGGGACATGGTTTTATAGGACCCAGTTTTGTGCTGTTCTTGGTACTATTTATAAATGAATTATGAGCCATTGTTGATTCTCAGACATAGGATTTTCAGGAATATTCCATTTTAACATTAGCAAAGTGATTAATCCAACTATGAACTATTTCTTAATAAGGACTTGCATTATGAAGATTTAGCTACAAGCAGCACTGATAGTTGGTCACAGAGATATACATAATTACAAGTTTAAATATTAACTGCTTTGGCTGAACCAATTTTACCAGAATTAAAACACAGCTAGGTTGTGTCCTCCCTCCATGTTAACCCTACCCACCCCTCAATCCGTTCAGCTGTTATAAAAGCAGAAATCCTTGACCCCGTCTAGCACCTACAGTATGTGAAACTGGCTCCTGCTGCCATCACAGCTGGCTTAAGAATCCCTTGGAGAGTCATTAGCTACAGAGAGAGATGAAACAGCTTATCTAATAAGGTTACGCCATGAGCTGGAACTCTTCATCCTCCTTCAAGTCAGTCATCCAATAATCACAGCTCTCCTTCTCACCTCCAAATCTTCTTCATAATCATTCTCTGTATCTGGAATGTTCTACCATTTCCTTTTGGTCAAAATATTACACTGCACCAAGCTCAAAGAGCCAATCCAATTATGGTATTATCCTTCTCAGAAGGAAAATGTTGTACTTCCAAGACATAGTGTACTTTAACGTGTTAACATCTCCCTCTTGCTAATTCATGAATTTCTTAAATGAAATAATATATATAAAAACACTAACAGTGCTTGGTATGTAATATGGCTCTCAAAAGTGTTAGTTTCTTTCTCTTGCTTTTATTTTGCCTACAAATTCTAGCATGCCTACAAATTTCAGTGCATGGCAGAATAAATTGGCCTGCATGTCTCCATAGCTTGCCACTATGCCGCCATCTGCTTGGTGAGAAAGCAGAAGACATGTGCAGAAAGAAACTACTTGGAATCAGACATTTTGAAGCCAGTGAGTTCACTAATTCCTGGTATCTAAGTGTAGGTTGGTGGATTAGTGATATTCCTTAATTTAGTTTTCACTAGAAATGAGAAAAAGACAGATAATACTATAAATAAGTACATTTTAATAAAGGTAAATATACTTAATTTAAAAGATGTCCTTAATCATGCAGTTTTATTTTCTGCTCAAACAGTTTTAAACACAGTTGTTTTTAAGAAATAGTGGAGATAAAACCATACTGTCATTTTGCTTTGTTTTTTTTTTTTGCTTTGTTGTCGATGTTATTATCCTTACGGCAATGACATGACGACGGGATTTGTTGTTAAAGGTTCATGCAGTTTTCCTCATTTGTCGCCTTTCCTTTTTTTCAGATTTTATTTGAAAGTTGCCTACAATTCTAGAATCAGGAAACTATTGCTGTGGCTGAAAGAAACAATGGTGGTCCTTTCTGATAAATATAACTTTTTTTCTGGTGTTTCAACTTCTCAGTCTTTGCTGTCATTTAAATTTAGATTTAAATTCCTATGTATAAATAATACATTTAATAGTTTATCTTCTTACTAATGTCATAATTCAGTTCAATTTAACAAATATTTAATAAGGGCTTACTGTGTTCACACCACTCTTGAAAGTGTTAGGGACATAAGATGAAAGAAAAGAAAGATCTCTATCCTAATGAAGCTTACATTCTCCAGAAGCAAGACAGACAATAAACCTAACAACTAAGAAAACTACCACGTGGAAGGTGAAAAGTACTCTGGCAAAAAAGAAACAGTACAGCCAGGTCAGGATGTCAGGATGTTGAAAAGTTACAAGATGTCACATTAAGTAGGTTGTCCGGATAGACCTCATTGTGAATGTAGGGTCTGAACAATGATTTGAAGGAGATGAATTACTTAGCCAAACCGATACACAGGTGAAGACAATGCTAGGGGAGCAAGAATAGCCAGAACAAAGGCCCAAAGGTTCGAGCATCTCTGGTGTGTTTCGGGACCAGCAAAGAGAATAAGTGAGCAAGGGGGGTAATGGGAGGAGAGGAGGCCAGAGAGGTTAAGGAGGTGGGGTAGGTAGCAGAGCACACAAGGCCTGGTGGACATCACTCTTGCCCTGAGTGAGATGGGGAGTTACAGCAGTTTTTCTGAGCAGAGGAATACAGTGGGGTATGCTCTAAAGAGGATCTAGCTGCTGTGTTCAGAACAGTCTATACGGGGCCAAGTGTAGAACAACAGAGACCTATTAGGAAGTTTTGCAGTCATCCAGGTAAGAAATGCTGGTGGCCTGGAACAGCCAAACAGCCATGGAAGTGAAGAAAGTGGTCAGATTCTACATATATATTTTATAAATATGTAAATATGTTTAGGGTAGAGTCAATAGGATTTCTTTAGAGATTGCATACATTAACAATCAAGTACTATAATAATCTTTATTTGGTAATCAATAACTGATAATAAATTCACATGGAAAATAATATCTACAAGGCAATGAAATAGTTCATTTTATAAATTTTTTCAATTTCTGTGGTAAGCTGAAACATAAATTTTCTACGCTGAGGATCCCTCTTCCTAGTACATATTTAGATGACGGACTGGGTATTAACTTGGGTAAAATGCTGCAACAAGAAAGTATGGTAGATAATTAAAGATGTGACTCAGTGGTGAAATCTGTAGCAGGTACTGTGTGCTAGTATTAATGGGTTACTTATTTAAGGAAGAGAAATCGCTGATCCATTTCACTGATTAATTAACCTCCTTGTGAAACTGTAGAAATTTTATCCAACATTATATTTTCATGCCTGGTTTTATTTTACTCAGAAGTGCTTTAATAAACGTCATATTTTAGTACTAAAAGGCTTCAGCATATTGGAATATTCTGCAGACTTAACAAAAGCTTTGCGAAGCATTTTGATATATAAGTAAAATTCAAATGAAGATTCAGTATATTAGTTTTTTCATTCCAAAAGAGAATTCTTTAAAATTAACACTATATTATAGTGATAGGCAAAGTGATTAGAGACTGAATATGCTTGGCTATTTTAAAAGAATACAATCATTAGCACAAAATGATTTGTAGTGCAATTTTACTTCACTTGGGAGAAAAACAATTCCCCTTCATATTTAGTAAATATATTTAAGAATGTAGCTAGGAAAACCAGGTTCTGTAGAAGGATAATGCTTACTTTTCTCTAGCATGGTTTTAAAAAGATGCTATCAGACACAGGTCAAATTTGCAATTAAAACTGAGGGAAATACATTTTATAATAAGGAAATTTATTGCATTTTTGATAATATATGAAATTTCATAAGCATTAGTCGGAAAACAAAATTTGGAAAATTATATTTAAAGCTTACACAGCTTTACTAGCATTTAATGCTTTAGAGACAAGATGGCCCAACACAATTAGCCAAGTCCTGAGGCAAGATTAAAATGCTGAAATATGGGATTGTCGGAGTTTACCAAGACAGAAGTTCTCCAAAATAATTTTGATTACTTAAAATATAATTTCACTTATAAAATGTCCTATGTTTATAAGAGAATGTGTATTTTTTATGTTTTGCTTTCATGAAATAATTGATAAATAAGACAGCAGTAAGTTTTATTTACTTATCCTAAGCGCTATGAGAAAGGCTTAGAAAAACACAACCCATGCCCTGAAGAAGATATATAAATTTGTATTTTATGTCTCCCTTTTATTTTACTTTATTATTTATTTATTTTTTGCTGAGGAAGATTGGCCCTGAGCTAACATCTGCACCCATCCTCCTCTGTTTTGAATGTGGGACGCCACCACGGCATGGCTTGATGAGCAGTGCATAGGTCCACACCTGGGATTCAAACCCGTGAACCCTGGGCCACAGAAGCAGAGCACGTGAACTCAACCACCACGCCACTGGGTGGGCCCCTATGTCTCTCTTTTAAATCAGTATATCTCAAATTGCTACATAAACATCTGGCCTACTTATTAAAATCAGAAGAATCATCTGCATACATATAACATGCATATAACTGGACTCCACCTCAGTTACCTACAGAATCAGTTCTTCCTGAGTGTAGGTCCCAGTGGCTGCATTTGTAGCAAGCACCTAACATGAAGTTTGGGGACATAAAATTTTGAGAATCAAAGCATGGGCAATATCAATACATAATTTGTTGATGGTGTATGTATCAATCACAGTGGCTGAGGGTATGGTCTATGAAGATTCACAGAAAAAGAAAGATGAGCAGATTTTTAAGGATGGATAGAATTTGAACATGTAGAAGTGGAAGGAAGGCATTTCTGGAGGGGGGACTAGATTATTAGGGACTAGTTAGAAAACAGTTACTAGATGACTTAGGTGATAAAAGTGGCTAGGGCTAGACTGTGGATAGCAGACTATAATGCATGCTGTGGTGTGCCACCCTGATCCCATAGGTCCTCCTCTCTAGCACTAAGTGAGTTGGTGACTGACAGCTTATGGCTGAGTGTCTCTCTGAACACTGTTCCAGGCTGATAAGAGCCACCTGGCCCAAGGTCATACTCCCTGAGTGGGGGCACATCCAATGACTACTTAATGGTGGAAGGGGGGACGGCATAAAGGCCTGGGTCCTTGTCCTAATCAGGATTACTCTACAGTGCCCTCCCAGTTCCAAAATGCTCCATGGGAGCTCACGCCATTGTTGTGGTTGCATCTTAGCTCAATGAGTTCCTCTGCCCAGTCCTGCTCCCTTTGCACCCTATAGATGTTGATCCCGAGAGCAGTCCCCAATAAACTTCCTGCATACATATCTCTGTCTCAGATTCTGTTTACCCTTGGAACTCAAACTGCATCGGTGACTACAGTTGAGCTCATAAATTAATGCACTTCTCGTTTCCTTCCTATACATCCGTTTTGTTTGACACAATGAGAGTAGTTTGTTTTAAAACTGAATTGTTAGGAAAAAATTGTAAAATCTGAAGATATCACTGAAAAATCCAGATTTCTGGCTTACCTTCTGGAATTTATATATCTACCCTCACTGGGTATGTAAGCATCTTCAGCAAGAAATGGGAATCCACTGCTCCCTTGAGAGAAGTCATTCCCTCTCCAGGTCCCCATGGTCCACACAACTCTACATTAGCCTCCACATTAATTGGTCAACTGCTTAGAAATTTGTTTAAAGGAACTGGTTAGTTACTCAGGTAAATATCTAAACTATGCCCTTTAAGACTTAATTTTGGCTTTTAAAAGTACTAGAAAATTAGGAAAGGCCATAAGGCATAGTGATTCAGAGCATGGTTTGGGGTTGGATTCCTGCCTCCGTACAACCTTGGGCTACTCAAACTTTCTACACCTTTATTTCCTCATGTGTAAAATGGAAAATTAACATTACTTACAGTATAGAGTACTGTGAGGATTCACCGAAACAGTGAATGCAAAGAACCTGAGACAGAACACAGTGTAAAGTATATTAAGCAATCAGGTTTTCATACCACACAGATGCATACACTCACACATTTTATATATGTATATAACACATATATACATACACATATATACATATGTAATTTATATATTGTATACTTAATATTCTGTATATAATTTATACTCTTGGGAAGTCATATAAACAGGTTTAAGATGGGTATTTGAAGAGAGGAAATATATCAATTAGTATTCTTTTTAAAGTTTGGGAAGAAAGTGCAATAAAGAATTGTATGGAAATCAAAAGCAAGTATCTTTTACAGTCTATTCATAGCAATTTTTTTTGTCTTGTTTTATAAAATATGAAACTCCTTAGAGAGGCCAAAAGATCTTTTATTTCATAGAAGGGTGCTTTTCCGATAAGTAGACTGAAGTTTTGCAGAGACACACTCTTCCTTAAACAGTTTCTAAATCTGAACTAACTAAATCATGCTCACTAGGGAACAAGCTTTTCCCAGCCCAAGTTTTTGGTGAGAGGATACTTTAAAGCAATGTAGGTAGCTCTGGTTATATCAATAGCTGAATCGAGGAGGCATATGAGTGGCTATCTTATTCTGATTTTATACCTTTAAAACTTGGGTCCCATATTCATGATGTCATTGAATCAAATCAAGATAAAAACTCTCTTTAGGTTCAGGGATTCATATAAATCTCTAATGTGAGTCTTCCAAAAGTCACCTGCAGATGCTTTTACTCACTCTGATAAACAGTGCCGAGTATTGAGGGGACAGTCTGTCCCCACTGTGTGTGTGCTTTAACTGTTCCATGAATAAATATATTAATTGATGCTATTTAGGTCTCATATAGAACAGCAGTCAAACAAATTGGTCATTTTCAGCAAACTTAATTTCAAAGTTTGAATTCAGATTTTACTAATACAGTATCTAAAGGGGAAACTAAACAAAAAACATGATGTGAAAATTTTTATTAACTGCATTTATGGCTGTGGTCCATTGCTCTCAATTTAAACAATTTCAAATGTGTAATATAGAATTTTTGAGTACATGTATTTAAGCATTTTAACGAAATAGTTTACTTCTAAATATTCATCTCTCTAGGAAAGAAATGAATAAGTAGACTATATTAATCAACCAAATGTACATGCTCTAAAACTTAGAAGTAAAATTGTTATTATTTCTTACCAAGCCAGCATTTGATCCACCTCAGTGTGGGCTTAAATACTGGCATCCAATAGGGTAAAATGTTTTCAAATATATTTGGGACTCCTGTCATTCTTCCCCAAATGCCTTCCTTCTTTCTCTCACTATTCTACTCATTATCCTCTGCCACTTCTTACAGTTTAGCTCATGAAACCAAAATAATGATTTTAAGTACATAGAATATAAAGTTCTGGGAAATGTGAAACTTGCATGATTTTACATGCTTACAGATACATACTATTCATTAGGTACTAAATTTCAACACACAAAGTAGCATGTGTTTCCTGGCTACTGTAATCAAGATTTTGGAGAGGCAGCTGTTTGACAATTTTATTTACATTTCCTCAGATTTTATTTTTAAAATGGAAAATTCCATCTGGATTAAAACATATTCCTACAAGGTTAGAAAATCAAAAACGAGGGAATGCTACCCCTAACTGATCCTATTGGCTTTCATACAGTGCTGCTCTTTAGCATCTTTCAGTTTGATATCATTTTTGGATGCAGCTAAATGCCAGATACCCCGACAAACATATACTCTACCAGCTGGATCTCCATCTGCTCAACTAAACATTTTCACACCAAATCCGTATAAAAAGCTATGTTTTCAAAGAGAGTTATCTACAACTGAAATATTAAAATCTTAACTCCAGGAGTCCTTCCACTTACAATTTTCACATGCATTTTATCATGAATACAAAACTACCTCCAAGTATTATCAGCGGTCTGCTGTGTTGCCAAAAGTTATCTTAAACCATCCATGAAGGGGCAGACAGACTTTTTGAGCACAAGAAATATTTTTGAGATTTTTTTTCAAAGAAGTATTGCTCCTATCTTTGGAGCTGTCTGCTTAGAAAATAACTGCAAAATTAATGTTAATGGATAGAATGTTTTTTTCAAATCTGCCTTGTTTGTCCTGGGATCACTTTCTTTGCCTACATATGAATTTATTAACTAACAAGAAATATACTTATAATTAAATCCTTACAATGTTTATCAGAATCTTTAATTGGGCATTGGTTATGCAGAGTGGCCAGTTAAATCTCAAATAATTTTTAAGAGTTTCTACCTGAAAATTAAATTAATCTAAGACGACGCTAAAGAATACTCCATAAAGCTCAGTGGCTATTAGATTTTCTAGCTTGGGGAAGAATCATCTATAAACTATTATAAAATTTTGGGGGATTCAAGAGCGGATGAAAGGCATGAAGTACAAAAATATATCAGGATTATCATTGAGGCAAAAATGGGATCACAGAGCTTATATAATATACTATTAAATAACAGGAAAAGTTTGGAAACAGGAAACTGCATATTCTCAGAACTGTGTACATTCCTTCTAGGTAACATTGATAGCAATGTTTGTAAGTATGCTGGGGCCAGTAGGAGGGGTCTACTCTTCCAATTCGAGAAAAATGGTCCAGAAAAGAAAGAATCGATGCATGTCAACCATGCTTATTGTGGTAATCATTTCACGATATATGTTAGTCAAATCATTATGCTGTACATCTTAAACTTATACTGTATTGTATGTCAATTATATCTCAATAAAACTGGGAAAAAAGTTAACAAAAAGAATCAATCATGACTTTAAGATTTATACAGAGAAACACAAATCCGCATTTCTTAGCACCTAGACAAGCAAACATAAAGCATTCAGAACTTTGTAATTTCTTACAAATCGCCGGGAAGCAGAAAAAAATGTTTTGTGTGTTCATAGCACGAGTAGAAGTAAGGTAGGTTCATTCTGTAAGAGGGAGAAGGAGTTTGTGCAAGCCCTTTCTCCATAGATTTTCCACTTACTATTCTATTCTTTTACTTATTAATAACAATCCTGAAAACAAAGCATTCTTTCCTATAAATATACCTTTTCTACAACTGGGCTTATGTAGGATAAAAAAATGGGTATGGATGGGAGGAGATTGAAATAGAAAGGGAGGGAGTACACACAGAGAGAAATTTTCTTCAGATAAGTATCTTACAAGACAAACACCTTTTAGCCTCCATTTCTGCAGTGCCCTAGGGAGAAGAGATCCAAATCACAATGCATACACCTATGGTATAGATCAAAATTTCTTTAAGGGTCTACCAGTGGAAAAAATCAGAATTACCAATAATAATATATGTACATAGGGAAATACTTGTATAAAATATAGCTCAATTCTAATATTAAATTCAAAGGAGACCAATGGAATTTAGAAAGAAATAGTGCTAATTGTTTTTATTTCCTAGAAATTTCAACATTATCTCACTGCTGTCTTCTTTTAATAATCAAAACTCTTTAAGTAAAAAACTCTTTACCTTATCCTTCTAAAAGAAATAGTAGCCCTTTTATCAAAACAAATGTCAGGCCCATTCAGGGCATGATAACATGGGCCAAATCAGTGATGGTGACTGATTCAAAATACACATCTGCTAGGATCAATTGTCTAAAATTTTCCAAAACACAAGTTTTGTTTAAAATAGTAAAAGTTAGGATACAACATCCTACTTTACCCCACTGCTTCCCACCCTCCACACCTATTCCTGATCTTGCCAAGATATGTCTACCTAAGGCAACCAGGTAAAAAATAAAAATTAAAATAAGTAAAGAGAATTTTTAAAATAGTCCAACAAAATGAACTACCACTTTGCTTAATACTGAAAACAGGTGTACATTTAACCAATTTTGGTTACAGTAAAAAATTTACAAAAAAATATTTTATATGTACTCAGACACACTTTGCAGAATTTGAATATATTTAATTGGCTGAAAAAAGGACTTTGAATCATAGAAATATCAATGAAGAAAACTTGCTTAATTCAAGCACTTGCCAAGAAAAATGGTTATCATCAAACACATGAGATTAAATAATTATCTGTTTTCTTTGCTGGCTCAAGATAGATGTAGTGCTGATGCCTACGCTTACTGAAAAAAAAAGACATAACATCCTGTATTTGCCATCAATGAGCTTCATCAAAGATTCAAGAACAATAATTCTAGATTTATAAACTGCCTGATGTCTTCACAAAACATTAGCCCTATAGCAGATAATTCTATTCACTGGCTAAGATTCATTAATGAAAATCTCATAAGAATATTCAAGAATAACATCATAGTGATAGTGGAAGCAATAATTCAGGTTCCATGAGACACTATGATCATTTCACCACTGAATCCCCCTCCCTCAGTAAATTACGTGACGCACAGTAAGCATTCAATAAATATTTGTTTAAGAAATGAGTAAAAACACAACTGAAATCTCAATATAACATTATCACAACATTCAATGTCATTTAAATAAGTATAAGGAGTGATTTTAAGTGAATTTAATATGAGTATTAAATATCTAATGAATAGTATAACTAGAACTTACTTAGAAGAAAGGGTGACGAGCATGTGATCTAAAATTCTCCATATGTGATGATTGCCAGTAATTCACCGAAAATTATAAGCAGAAGCAAGTGCAGAAACCAATTTTTAAAGCTGAGAAATTATTTGTTCCTTGAATTTTCAAGGGAAGATGATACTCTCTTTTCCCTCTTCTCACGTTTAGCGAGTGAGTTTCCTGCTAAAGTGGGAATACCCAGAGACCTGGGATCTCATCATGGCATATCACAGTTTTGGACTAAAATTCTTCAGACAACCTACTCCATGAACACAAGAATCTTGTTTTCCTTCCATACTACTTGATCTCCAGTGGCTAGTAGAGTGTTTGACACATCACAGGCACTGAATATTTATTGAATAAATGAATGAAAGGAGAGAAACAAGAGGGAGACAAATTGTAACTAAATATAAGAACTTTCTAAGATATAAAGCTTCATATTTTTTTGAAGATTACTGTCATATCTTCCTTAGTTTTCTCCAAGTTAGCCAAACCTATTCTTTCAACTGGTATTCATATTACATGACTGTGGGTCTCTTCATAATTGGACACAATACTCCCAGCTGGAGGTGACAGTGTAGGACAGAGCTGAAGATCAGCCCCCCACAGTCTACAGATTAGTGCAATCTAAGACACGTGAGACGTTTTGATGGCCGCGGGACTCACACTGAGTTGATTACATCCAAAGTTCAGTTCTCACTCCTCAGCTGGCAGGGCTATGAACATTTGACACAGACCACTGCCTCCTCCCTGGAACACTTTCTTTGCTTTCAGGGCATTAAACTCTGAACTTTCCTCCATCTCACTGGTGGTTCATTCTCTGTGACTTTTTTGATTGTTCTTCATCATCCAGTGCCCTGGCACGCAGATCTGAACCCTCTTTTTGATTTTAGCTATACTCACTCCACTTGTTATCTCATTCAATTTCATTAATTTAAATTCCATATCTATGCTGATAACTCCAGATTTATATCACTTATCCAGACCTCACATAAACTCCAGATTTGCACATCAAACTAGAAGCAACTATAGGCATCTTTGACTTAGTACATCCAAAACTGAGTTTCTAAACTTCTCCTTCATGCCTGTCCCTCTCATAATCTTCTGCATCTGAGTTACTAGCAATTTCATCTTTTCAGTTGCTTAGGCTAAAATACTCAGAGTCACCTTTCGTCTCTCACTTTCTCTCATACCCCACATTCCAACAGATTAGTCATTTAATCTTGTTGACTCTATATTCAAAATGTATCCAGACTCTGACCATCACTCCTTATCATTCCATTGCTAACAGTTTAGCACAAGCCATCTTCATCTCTCTTCTAGATTATTGCAATAGACTCCCAAACTAATCTCTTGCTTCTACTCTTGAGCCTCTCTTATCTATTCTTAACATAGCAGCCAAATGATATTGTTAAAATGGAAGTAGATTGATGTCACTCCTCTGTTCAACCCCCTCAATGGCTTTCCATCTCCATCTAAAGCCAGTGGTTATAATGACCTGCAAGGACCAACACAACATCCTCCAACGCCATTAATGCTCTGACCTCCACTTCTACTCTCCTCTCTCTCTCCCCACCAGCTACGCTCACCTCCCTGTGGAGCATGCCGAGCAAGTTTTTCCCTCAGGATCTTGCACAGACTGTTCTGTCTGCCTGGAACGCTCTTCCTTCTTTTGGGTTTGGTTTCATATCTCACTCAGGCTTTTATTCAAATGTCATCTCCATGAAGCCTTTTCTGATGACGTTTTAAAAAATGCAACCCCTCTGAAACTCTGTGCATGCCTTTCCTATACTATTTATTTGAACATCATCATCTAATTTTTAAATATTTTACAAATTTAATATATTTTCGTGTGTTCCATCCTGTACTTCATTCCTATCAGAAGCCTATTAAGGGCAGATTTTTTTTTTTTCTTTTCTTTTTTCCTTTGTCTACTGCTCTTTCCCAGCGCCTAGGACAATGTATGAAATTTATAATATGTTGAATAAAGATTTTTGAATGACAAGAGAATGAATGAAAGTTTTAGGGGAAAACATTTCACTAGTGAATTTTCAAGCATCAGTCAGCTGGGAAGAGTTTTGGTGCGATGGAATCCATACCTTCCTAGAAGTGCACCATATGTCACACTCTACTGATTGTTTCCCACTCAAAATAGAGATAAGCTGGTCTTACCCAACTTTATTATCTTTGGATACCAAGATTTCTAGTACATTGGTTCCTGAGTTATAGAAATTTTAAAGCATAATAGGGTCACTATTCTCTCTGGGTAATAATAGATCCTCAGAGAATTCTCATGGAAGCCCTACATAATCAATATGCCCTCTCGAAGCACACAACTTAAATAATAGGAGAAAGATTCAATGGGGGAAAGAGGAGGGAAAGTTGGCATGGTCTCCTTAAGCAAACTACATACACACCATGGTCGTTAATGGTATTAATAACTAATACCATTAACTAAACAATACCAATAACTAAACATAACAATAACTAAACAATAAAATAAACAAAATAGGCAAAGTTCTAAGTTCCTAATTTAAAAATAAAATTAAGAGAGGAAGAAATGGCACATTTTATAGAACAAATTAACCAAAACTGCATTATAAAAGTGCACGTTAGTCTTTCACGATAAAAACCAACTCATATGATGACACCATAATTGTAGAAGTCTCATCATTTTAACACACACAAATAACTAACTCCTCATGGAATTGTGGTTAGTGAAGCAAGGTAGTTTTTTTTTTTTATTATTACTGTTGACTTTTAACTTTTGTCTCCTTTAGAAATTTTATATTTTAGTTATCAGTTAGATTAAATGAATATCTTCTTTCTTCATATCTGTATTGTAATGATATAAGTAATACACACCTAAGATAAGTAACTGCAGAGCATCTCCCTCAAGTTCTGAATGAGACACCAGCCACTAAACATTTATCACTTATCTTTGAAGCAGAAATAACTGAAACTGTTAACTGCCAATCATCAGCATTTTTTATTTCAGACACAACAGTTTGAAAGCTTTTGTAAATTAACATCTAAGCCAAACCATAAGCAATATTGATATAAATACAGAAATAAAAGTATCATTTTTCAGACATGCTAACAAGGCAATAGCATATAGTCCAAAAGCTCTTCTAAGAATTTACTCCACACCTAATAAAGAGTGTGAGTGCTATACCATGAACTATGAATCCTGACATATTTGATTTTTCGAGTACTTTTCTAACAGAGCTGTTCTTTGCAGACTTTTGAAAATAAGAGGACATCTCCCAAAGTATATATTCCATCCATCAGAAAGTATGGCTGAGGTTAAATAAATTTAGGACTTCCTCAATTTTCTCAAATATTCTTGTAATTTTCTCAAATATTTTTGATAATGTTACATAAAATAATTTTGTCCTATGCATAGTCTACTTCATACAATGATAATGTGGCAGAATTAGAAAGGAAAACCATGTTTCTCTTGCTCGAGGGCCACCTTCTTTCCACTACACTCAACAGTTGAAGTGAAATCGAAAATAAAGACCCATGCTTGAAGCAGAAGACACTGAGGAATGATATTGATGAATTAAACTGTTAGCAATGTAAACGCTCACCTAAAGTATAACTGGATCTATCATTTCACACTGGTCCAAAGAAAAACTACATTTTGGGCAGAATGAAGAAAAATGTTACAGTCAGTTGGATGAGGGGAGGAGGTGACTAGGGAAAACTGAAATAATCCTTGTTATACAAAATTAAACATAGTAATTAAATTCCTTTTCAAACAATGAATAAAATGGTAATTGTAGAATGAAGGTGACTGTTTATTCAAGGCAATCAACAGCATTTCTTCCCAGGGCAAATTTTATTATTCCCTCTCTTCCTTATTAGCTTGGGCACCATATGAGAAGGCATCTCAAAAGGTGCCAAGCATTTATTGACTCCTTACTCTCAACTGATCTTAGGACTTTGCTTTATGGAGAACACACAACAAACTGCAATGCTGAGCATTTTTTAAGTAGCTTTACACTAGAAGGTCTGTCTGGTCAAGTTTACATTCAAGAGTGAGCATAAAGATCAAACATTTCAATAAAGCAACGGTTATTTGAAGAAAAGTATCTTGGAATGTAAATTAGCACATAGGAGTGCAGTAAACTGATAAGAATTTAGGTATAACTTTTGGCAAAGAATGTATAAATCAGAATACTACAAATAAGGAATAGCACTGTATTTTAGGAAAAGAAGTAAACAAAGATGGCTCAGTAATTTTTCTCTAGTTTTATTTTCCACATATATAGTCACACTGCTATAATAAAACCATGCTTTCTAAGGTCTCCACTCACATCCTGTGGCTAAATCCAAATGTCTTTTCTCAGTTTTCTTTACCCATAAAACCTTTCCAAATCTGCCACTCTTGAAAACAAGCCTTCCTGAAATATGCAGATTACATCTTTTGCAGAAAACAAATATAAAAAGCATGTTCTGGAGCTCCCACAAACCAAATGTAGACAGAGGTCTTTTTTTCCTTTTAGAACTTATTTAGAAAAAGAGTTTTCTTCTAGAATGCATACTAGATTTATTTACATACACACACAAACATTTTTGAAAAAAATGATCATGGAGAGTTAAAGAAATAATCTGCATAACTGAGGACAAAGAATTATTTCACTTGAAATATATGAACAATTGAGGTAATGGTGCTTTCCATTAAGTTTCTCAATGTAATTTGTGTGTGTGTGACAAACAGCGACAACTATATTATACAATGTTTCGTTTATCAATTATTTCTTCAAAGGTATGTATTTTTCACTTTTTTTGCTGCTGTGTAAACCATTATGTCATTTTATCTGTTTCATAGCATCCACAAGCCGATGCTGAATGAATAGGCTTCTCTATAGCAACTCTACCTTAAGGGGAACAGAGACAACTCTAAGTCACATTTACTCACATCATTCAACTCAATAGAAATCATGTATTAACCTATTTTCTCAAGAAATATGTATTATGCACCCACTATGTACCTGACATATTTAGATGTTTGCCTTTAGAAAACACATTTAATAAGAGCATTTGTTTAGGAACATTCTCACAGAATTGGATTCAAAGTAAGTTTACAGTGGAGCTCAGTGGACCTGGCGGGAACTGAGGAGTGGAACTGAATTAAGCAGGTAAAAAATAAATAAATTGAGGGCTGGCCCGGTGGTGTAGTGGTTAAGTTTGCATGCTCTGCTTTGGCAACCTGAGGTTTGCAGGTTCAGATCCCAGGCGCGGACCGACACACTGCTTATCAAGCCATGCTATGGCGGCATCCCATATGAAGTAGAGGAAAATGGGCCCGGCTGTTAGCCCAGGGCCAATCTTCCTCAGCAAAAAGAGGAGGATTGGCAACGGATGTTAGCTCAGGGCTTATCTTCTTTACCAAACAAACAAATAGATAAATAAATTGAAAGTCTTCTTGAGAAAATTAGTAAATGAATGATAATGTTCATAAAAATAATTAAAAAAATAATGAAAATTATAACTCTTCTTATCCTCACTGGCAAGTTACATATCTGCTAATTCTGGCTATTACTAAAAAGAGAAGACAGTATAAACAATGAACAGTTATTTACATAACGTGAGCTTTGTATATTTGTAATTTTTAACCTGATATGAACTTTTATAAAAATTGCAAATTCTATTTCTTTCTTTGCTAAGTGGCTTATATTTTTATCATACACAGTTTTACATAGGAACTCAATTATAACTCTAATAAAGTTTAATTTTTATGCTACACTGTAATATATTTGTTAATGGCAAAAGTAAGCAAATTTGTATAAACATTAGTTTGATTTTGTGCACATCCTATTATACATCTTAAATTCTGAAGGCAAAAGCAAGAGATGTTTTTAAAAAAATGCCTTAAATTTTCAACACAATTAAGTAAAAAATATTATTTAAGACATTTTTAAATTTCAAATTTTCAAATAAACTGATACGATCGACAATGTGATCTGACAAAAATTTAAAGCAATTAAATTGTGCAAACATGAAAAATGCTGGTTCAAATTCATCAAAATAATAGAAATTAGTTTTCTATTTCTTTTTATATTAATTTTATATATCTAGAGATAATTCTCTAACCTGCATATATAATACCTATAATTTGAACTACTTTCGAATTACTAGAGGGTAAATTTAACATACAATGTTGGAAAAAATGTCCAAAGAAGCATGTTAGATGTTACCATGGCTGCTACTCTGGATAGAAACCTGTATCCTTGTGGGTTTCCATGCATTATAACTAGGATATTCTGAATCAAACCCACAAATATCAAGGTTAAAAGTGTGATGCAAATATATTTCATTCCCTGATCACCATGAATGTATTTGCATGTTTCCCTTTTACATTTAATTCAATATAGTATAGATTGTGCTGTGTGGACCGTATTTAGAAATTTTTCAGTATGAGTATGCATCACATGTTTATTAGAATTGACTTTTTTTCCAGAAATAGGACAACACAACTTTAAAACTCAAGAACAGGAAGAGGTAACATAACCTAGGGAATAAGGATAGGGCCTGTCTGACCTCACTGGTCATCTCACGGGCCACTTTATAGTCTTATCACCTGGGCAATTGGCTTAACTTCTCCCTGCATTCTGAACAATAACATATTCCTCACAAAACTGTTACAAGTTTGATACCTAGGGAGTTAATAAAGTGCTAACAGGTAGGACTGAATCCCTAAATATCTTTTATGTAACTCCAATCTTACTTTTTCGGCTTTTTAAAACATATGGGGATACTCAAGAAATATTATAAAAATTCTCTCCACTTCTGTTTTTAGTATTAGAATGAAATGAGACTTTTCATCCAATGTAAAGCATAATCATCTACACATGTGATATATTATCTGTCTAAGGCTGTAATATAAGCTTTTTGCCCTGACCAAACCTGGGACACGAATTCTATTTAAAATTTTACAATTTCATTGGTATTTACATTATAATTCCAAGGGATTAGTTAAAGTTCTGGGTGTCATTAGGGGCATAAGGAATTACTTAAAAAAAATAGCAGTGAGATAATTATATTTTAAAAAAGCACCTGTGTTTTGTGAGCCAGACCACCAGAAAAGATACAGAGTATTAAGGAAAAGAAAGGAGAAAGGGGGAAAAACCTATTGGACCTGTAAATTAACCTGTAATTTGGTGACACTGCAATAATCACCCACAGGTTTTGTTTTGTATTTTTAATTCCATGCTATTTATAGCAATTAAAATGGAGACCTGGAAACAAGTTATACTTTCTGAATTCTTACAACAACAATTTCTTACTAACATATGAATAAATAAATTACATCACTTTCCTTGTATTTGGTGAAAACTTAAACAGTTTCTCTATCTATTTAATAATGAAACAGAGATTATTAAGATTCAAATCACACATGGAGAAACTCTTTTTCATCTCTTGATATTCTATAGGATGGTGGGGTAGAGATCTGAACACATATCCAGATAAGAGAGACAAAGGATGCATCTTGCTCACTATAACCTAGAAAAGAGGCACAGATATCATCCTGTGAGCCACAAACTGGATAATGTTTAATTATAATTTATATGTTTCAAAAAGCAAAGTATTGTCATAAAAGGGAAAAAAATTAAATAGCTCATGTAGTGTATTAAGTACCAAAACTTTCAAGCCTTTCTACTACTATAAGTCTTTTTAATACAAGAGAAAAATAATATACAACCATTGCATAACCGCACTTACAGCATTGCACTTGATTTTTAAGGCTGCCCAGAGGAACATTCCATACACTCTCCTCAATGAGTTTAGCATCAGTAAACCAGGCAAGCGCAAGGCATACGTGAAAGTTTCAGATTCTATTCGCATGTCATATTTTACAAACTGCTTTGATACAGTGTGCCCATCACTCTGAAAGCCTAGTGGGCAGTCAGACTAACAGCTGTAAAGCCTTTTACACCTTATAAGAGTAGAAGTGAACAGTTCTTCCCCAACACCAGCTCCAATAGCAGCTACTTCTCAAGCAGCCAAAGGTAACCTCTTGCTTTGAATGGCACCCTTCTTCCAATTTAACAATTTGACCATAAGTCTGAAGGATGTTTAGTGATACAAATTTGATATCCTTTATAAAACACTATAGAAAAGAAAGAAAAGAACAAAGAAGCTTATATCAGCCAGCCTGTTCCTTTGTTTGCCATCTATAGGGATGGGGGTTGGGAGCGGTTAGGAAAAAGGCATGCGTGAAGTATAAACAAGTGATTAAAAGTGACTGATGGTGTTGTTTTACTGTATTTGGCTGAAGGCACATTCACCACAGTAAGAATCTTCACAGGAAGTATCTTAAACAACAGAAGAGTGTATTGCTGCCTTGTTTTCAAATCCACAATTCAAAACCTCACTTTTCTCCCATGGGAGACTGACCCAGAACACTAGAGAAAGATTCTCAAGGATAAGGTTGCTCAATAATGTCAAAGATTACCAGTGATCAAAAGCAAAGTTCCAGTGACCGCACACCATTTCCAAAAGGTCAGAATCACAAGATCTTGTAGTAAGTGAATGTATTTACACACTGGTTGAATAAGGCTGTAACAAAAGACTCTATTTTATTCTTTGGAATACAGATTAGAAATGAGACCTACTTTTCTGTGGGTAGTTCTTTGACCAATTCTACTGTTAAAAAAAATTACTTTTACAAATATAAAATCAATTTGGGCATTCAGCTGCTTTTTATTTAAGAGAATTTTTTAGTGTCTGAAAGAAAGAAAATCTATTTCAAAGGGCCTCAAATAACTACTTAAAAAAAAAAACCTCATTCATATTTGTATAAACGTATTCAGCAGATAATTGAGAGATTTCTCTCATAGGAAGCTAGCAGGAAAAGAAAGTATTTCAATATTTTTCCATATCAAATAGTACGGTATCACAGACAAGTCTGTTGTTATTCTCACCGCTGATCTCAAACCCGCAGCTTTCAAGGTAGCTGTACCTTAGGAAGAGAAGTAAACATCACAGGATGGCACAAGCAGCAGCATCCTGGAGGCAAAGAAATGAATTCTCAGGGAACAACCTTTCCTTTGTTCACCATTTCTATGACTCTTGTGACACTGGAAGAGTGGTTTCATACTGTAGCATGCTTTCTCCTGTACCTAGCTGCTCACCACCAAAACAAACAGGAAGGCAGGAAGGCGAGAGAAAGAGGGGGGTGGGAGGAAGGAAAGAAAAGAGAGAAAGAGAAAGAGAGATGATATGGCAAACAGCATAAAAGTCTAGGACGGGACGCCCAAGAATATTGTCATGTTGCCCCAAATCTTCATCAACAGCCCCTGGGGATAGGAATGTAAAAGGCAGAGAAAACAACTTTCTGAGGTACAGATCGGTCTGGAACTGCTGCCATATGTTATTCCAACAAAAATTATAATGTATGTGCAAAATCATGTTCTTCTCCCTCATTTTGTTTCCTTGTGTTTTATATCTTTTAGCTTCTTAATTCTTGCTTTTTTTCCCCAGTAGTTTGAAGTAATCTAAGCAGCATGTTATGTGCGAGAATGTGTATTCAAGGGCTTAATTTCTAGCCAACAGAGAAAGAATCAACGGAAAAATAGAAACCAATCAAATATGTTAAATGTGAGAACAATTTTTAGGTACTTAGTAAGCTCATACAGAGCTAAAAAAGAAAATATTCTGCTTGTGATCCTATACCACACGTGAACCATCGAAATTCAATTTTCTCTCTAAATTGGTATTTCAATAAATCATATTTCTCCTACAGCCAGTTTGCCATAAGTGGGCTTAAATGTCAAATATGGATGTTCACAAATATTTAAAATTTCCTCAAAGTTACCAACTATATCTGAATATTAAATAGTAATCAAAAACAAGTCATTTTTATTCTTACTATTTAACGGAGATGAGTACTACAATATCTCTTAAAAATGTAAACAACTAAAGATTATTTATATTAGAATCTTTTCAATTTGTTTTTATAAAGTCTTTTCAAACTTTATATTATCTTCTTCTCAAAATACAATATGTTGAGTCCAAGGTGGAAGAAGCCCTGTATTCTGCTACAGCAGTAAAGAAAATTATATATAGTTATAATATCTATCTACATATCTAAAGAATTAAATTTTATGTTAAATTAAATTAATGTTAAGTTTTATATAATACATATAGAACCATAAGGTGCCAACATAGTTTCATACTACATAATTAATTTTTCAAAAAAATAGGGATAAACTATAACACTGATATTTAGCATCATTTTCTAAAAGTATAACAAAATGAAAACTAGCAATAAAAACAGCTTTTTAACTTATTGTGAAATAGTGTCTTAAGAATTCAAAATTAATTTTAAGAAATCGATTACATTTAATACACCTCTTATTAATTCCTGCAATTCTCTGAATTATGATGGTTTTGCCCAGGAACAGGTTTTCAGAAATGTCTTTTCTTTTGTAGTCCTGGTTATTAAGAGGGATATATATTGTGAGAATGAAGTCATCATTAACGTGTATCATAATCAGCATTATTTTGCTAATTTTTCCAAGACTGTGCTTTGCCACAAATTTACAGCATACCTATTCAAAATTCTATTCTAGTATATCAACACTAGCAACTGACAACTAGAAAGTGTTTTTATTTTATAAAACACTTTTTCAAGTATTGCTTCATGTAATACTGAGATTAGTAAGACAAAGAGATTGCCTTACTTGCCCAAGGTCAAAAAGCATTTGTTAATCTGGATTCAAACATTCTGATTCTAAATCCAGCATTCTAAGTCCAACTTGTGTGATATGTCTTTGTATCTATCTTTCTCTACATGCACTATTATATAGAAACTGATTTTATTTTGATATAGGTAACTAATCTGCTCAGCTGAATATATTTATTGACTTCATGTAAACAGCTTATGCAATACACATTTTTGGCAAGTCAATATATACACTGAAAAAGATCTACATCTAAGACTATAATGAAGAAAAGCAAAATAACTCAGATACAATGTTTCTGGTTAACAAACCATTCCTAAATTTTAAACTAGACCGTATTGATTCATTATGCGGGGTTTGCGGATTCGGATCGCGGGTATGGGCATGGACCTGAGACGCTCATCAAGCCATGCTGTGGCAGCATCCCACATACAAAACAGAGGAAGATGGGTACACTTGCTAGCTCAGGGCTGATCTTCCTCACAAACACACACAAAAAGTGCCAAAGAAACTAAATGCAGGAACAGACATTAAAAAGCCATAAACTCTTCATTTGGCTATTAATATTTAAGAGGAAATATATCTAACTATTTAAGAGATAATATATACTTAATTATTAGGGGAAGTATATGTTATGCTATTCATAAAATAATTCCTTTAAAATGTATAATATGAATTCATACATATTCATACAAAATAATATATACACATCTCAGTGTTTATGTGTATACATATGTGTGTGCCCACACACTTTATTGAGGAATTCACAATAGTGGACCATTTGGTAATGAATCTTCCTGGCCAATTTAAATTCTGAGTTAAGCTATCTAGTAGCTTGTAGGAAATTATTTTGAACATATCTAGTCAAAATAGTATTAAATTAAATTATTGCATCTTGATTCTAGAAATATTACAGATGATAAAATGTTTCTATATAGTCTTGCAATTAAACTACCACGAAAAAAAATAGAAGATTGATTTCTAAATGACAAAGGAAACAAATACTTGGATAAAGAAATACTACACAATTTTTCCAAAGTGATGATAAATGTTTTAGAAATCCATACTTAAAAATATATTACATTAAAATGTGTTCAATCATTTTCATAGAAAACAGAGCGTCAAATTAAAGTTACATATTAAGAGATTTAAAAAAATAAAGTTAGATTTTAGCTGTGCAGAGTTTGGTTTGATGGTGGAATACGCGTAAATTCAATCATAACTTATTGCCTTGTGGAGATACAGGGCAGAAGTCTGTGAGGGAGGTCAGGGTTGAAGGCAGAGATTTATGGAGTTAACTGCATAGGGGTGATCATAGAAGCTGGAAAAGTACTCATTCTTTTTCCTAGCATCATCAGTCCAAATTTTCCAAAATATCTTACTGTGTAAACATTAGACCCTATTTAGTCTACTAAAGACTGGACTGCCTTCTCTTCTGCTAATCAGGCAATCTATGGCTTAAAATACTGTCAGATATTTAGATCACTTTCAAACAGACAGCCAAACTATTTATACTATATTTTAATTTGATTTTCAAGTAACTCCTAGTGTTTTTTGAAATGTCCTCAGAGTAGAGAAGTAAAACACTATATATACTACAAACATAACTACCAAATTAAAGACTCATTAAACATTTAATGCATTTTTGCACTAGATTATAAAACAAGACTATAACAGGAAGGAAAATCATATATTTCAGAATTATTGCGTGTGGATGTGGGTAAACTAAGTTGGAAAGATCATTGAACTTTGGCATCAATCGGTGTAATTAAGAAATGAAAATCATCAAAATCCAAAGATAAGGAAAACGTAAAAGGTAAGTTATTTGTGAATTCAGAATAAAGAGAATTGTAGAAAACAGTATATGACTGAATATAAAGCAGGATAATTCTTAGTGATTCTAATTTTGATCTAACCATCTTTTACCCAAATATTCACCTAAATTCATTCTAATCTTAAATCCTAAACTAAAGGAACATGCTTAAGTTTAGGTAGTAACTGTGACAAATTTATATCAGCAGATTGATACAGATGTTAGCCACAGTTAACAATTTGGCACATATCCCCCACATACAAAATGACATGCAGATTGGCTACACCTAGACATGAAAGCTTTCATGATTACAATAATCTACAGGCTTCATTGAATACGGACGTGTACTTGTGATGTCAAATATAATTTAATCACAATATCTAAGAAAGAAACTTCTAAAACACGGTTCCAGGAATTGGAAGACACCAGATCTCTTTCAGGGTCTGCCTGGTTAAAAAGACCCAAGACCCATTCAAGCACACATAATTCAGGAGGCCTGCCTGCCAGCAATAAAGGCCGAAATTGGATACTTGGTGAGATTAATTACCTAGATAGGGCTTGATAATGCAAGTCAAATGGGAATGTAATTAAAGTGCACCTTCCATGAAAATTATTCATTGCTGATGGATCAGGTGACAGATAAATCAAAAGGCATTTTAAAAAAGCCTACAGGTTAACTTGAAGCAGGTCTTTCCTCTTTATAAAACTCTGTAATTGCAGGTGCGGAATTCACTCTTGCTGTCCTATCCTCATCATGATACCATAAGATAAAAAGGTAGATTGTAATGTAACCTATTAGAAACAGAAGCCAACAGAAAAACCATTAGGATCTTAGTTACAAACAAAAGGTCAGCTAGACTGGAACCAGTTGGCTGGCAGCTTTCAGAAGAGACTATCGCTATGTTCATACTATAATGGGGATTGCATCCATAAAAAAACAAGTGATGAATTAATAAGTTGACTAGTCCCCAGGGCGCAATTCTTACAGATGAAAGGCATGCTGTGGTAATCAAACAGAGTTATAAATTAGATAAATCGAATGGCATAAGAAGTATTTTACAGCATCATTATTAAATAAAGTCTTCCTGGATGTGCTGTTAATTCTTTACTGTCAATAAATTTATTTACAGTCTAAAAACAATAAAAAACAGTGTTTTATAACAATGACAGGACAATTTCAGTTTCTTGGAGGGATATTAAATCTAATTTCTATGTTGAGTTCTCTTATGTATGTTTATTATACATCTAAAAGCAGATAGATGAAACAAAATGTCCAATTAAATAACAGTTATTGGAAAATATGACTTCACACGTTACTCATTTGCTTGCTCTAACTAAGGAACACATCTTGCTTTCCCTGACCCATATAAAGAAAACACAAAACAGTTTTCTTGTCTGTAAGAACAACCCTAATGCTGGACAGGAAGACCGTGTTGTCTAGTAGATGGATGGCACACGGAATTCACAAAAAAGAGCAATTACTGTCAGAAAAAAAAAAATCTTAGTATAAAAGTTGAAAGATTTTTGTTCTATGGAAATCTTTAAATAATAATGTAAATATTGGTTTACTATTAAAAACCCTCAAATAATTGTGTATCTTTTCTAAAAAAATTTCACTTTATTTTTTATTTAAACTTGAAAAAAGACAAAATTTGAATTCAAATTTCCCTCAATAATTCATCCATCCCAATATCACATAAAAAGCCTTCAAATTAAAAGACAATCAAAATAATAAAAACCTATTTTGCACTATTATCTACAGGCAATTAAAAGGCTCATCACAAATGTTCTAACCTAATTCTATTAAAGTAGTATTTCTAAAATTATTTTAAATAAAAATAAGTTTAACATAGCAGCTCTTTCCACATGGTGAAAATTCAGAAGTAAGAAAATCCATAGGCAAACACACAAGAAGATTTTAGATATCTGAATGTAATACACAGGGCCTGTTTGTATTTGAAGCATTGTAGGTAAACATATAAAAATACATCGTCAGAGAATTATCTGTTTATAGTTCTCCATTCCTAAAAGTTACTGATTAAAATTGAAAACAGGCCTGGCAAACACCCAACGCACTTTATCAGGAGACACCACTTTTTATGTTCCCTGCAGGTTCCAGTTAGTAACTTAATCCCAACCAAACTATAAAGTAAACTGTTCACGATTTGTCAGATTAGCTGACGCTTGTCCAGAAAAATGCTCTGAAAGAAGAGTCACCAGGACACTATAATTAAGATCTATTCATCCATTTCATCCCTGGATTGAAGAAAATAATGAAACATCAAAGCAGTCAGACAGCAGTCTAAAGGAGGCCAGTTAGTATCTTTCCAAACATGACACCAGTATTTATCACAGCAAGGTGCACCAGAAGTGACTTACAAATCATATTGATGTCCAAGGTTTGTTGAAATAGCATCATGGCTTTCTGTTCTTTGCTTATGTAATTTTTAAAGATGAAGGAAATGAGACTAAAAATAAAATGTAAACGCTTATCATTATCAACATACTGAAAATAGCAAGAATAAAGTTACCAAACTTTTAGGTGGCTCACCCACTTTTTTATAGGTGAGCACATGATAAGAGACATAATTTAAAATGTCTAGGAGAAAGAAAAGATTAGGAAGAGAAAGAAAAATAAAAAACAAAACGCATAACACAAACTGTAACTATATATATATAGTATATATATAGTATATACTTAAAGTGACAGACCTAGTCTCTATGATTTGTAACCATTTGATTTTATAGCAATATTTTATATTAAGAATGATAAATATACTAGAGGAGACATTGCTATAAATGCATAGTTTATAGAATTACCATCTTTCCTTTTATGACCTCTATCTCTGAGATTACGAGGTTCTCAACAATGAAATTTATGTGAGGTTAAATTTGGGTTCTTAGTGATGTCAGGGATGTGCAAAAATAGGATGAGATGTCAAAACAAGGAGAAAACAAGGTTATGATAATGTATTAGAAAAGAACAAAGGCAGTAATTTTTTTCCAAACAAAATTCAGAGTCATTCTCTGTCTTAGAGTCTTTACCAGTCTGATAAATGTTGTATGAAATCAGCATAAAAAGTAATCTATTACAATTCAATTCAGCCAACATTGAGCATCTACACTACATATGCCATAGTGTCAGGCTTGGTTTTCAACCATGACAAATATGATTATGACATTTTCTACCCCAAGTTGTCTATCAAAATTGTTTCTCATGGCTCGAAATTGTCAAATCCAATGGACTTTCTTCTGTCTTCATTTTATTGACCTCCTGTGACATTTGATTCTACGATCAACTGACTCAGGAAATTTCCCTTCCTTTGATTACTGTGACAACCCTCCTATCCAGCTGGCCCAGGTGCTCCTTTTTGGTCTTCATCATGTGCTTTTGATATTCCGCCTGCTCTGAATTGTCAGTATTGTCAAAACTTCTCCTTCAAACTTTTAAATTATAGCTCCATCTCCTCTTCCCAAGAAAGGCCATTCATCACCTCACCATCTATGTAAGTTTATGATTCCAAAATCTATAACATTTAAGCTCCACCACCATCCTAACATCCATTCCCTTAGGAATGCATATGTCCTCATAAAATGGATGAAGTTAAAAAGTACATATAGTTATGACTGCCTATATATATAGACGTCTATACACACAAATACATCAGATCACATGCGATATAGCCTGAAGGAGCTAAGGGTGTTGTACTTAAGAGTATTAATAACATTTGAATAAACTACAACAGTGATATGGCTTAACCAGTATGTCTGTATTTATTATCATACATGATTGCCATTATGAACGCTATCCCCTATGTTCTGCACCTTTCTACATGCTGAAATTAATGATCAAATATTATTAAAAGCTGGGACACTAATTATCTGATGTCAACATGCTATGGATAATTAAGGACTGTGTGCATTACAGCTATGCTAATTGTTTTTCACAGATCTCCTTCTGCAGTCCTTGTGTCTTAAGGCAAGCAGCTACAGGTCTGTATGTACATCTCTGCCAGGTACTTTGTCACCGAACATACATCATCCACTCTGCCTTCTCCCTGATTAATTTTGTTAGGTTGCAGCAATTATCTCTCCCTTTGTGACTGAACTCTTTGTAAATGTAGTGCAGAAAATTTGGATAATTTTTCCCAGGTTTTTACCTCTTAATTGATCCTTGTTTCTTACAATAGAATAAAGGGAACTGAGGTCAAAACACAGTTGGAACTGAAACAAGGAGCAATCAGGCTTTTGCAGAAGTAATCGACAGATCTGAAAAGCAAGATCTTGATAGTGTTCCCTCTTTTACCCTATTACTTAGATCAGTTGGTTAAAACTGTTAATGACCCTCCTGGATCAATGTCTTTTCCTTGTAGCTCTAATTTACTGCATTGGTTGATTAGTACAGATGTTTTGTGGATGGCTCTGCATCATTCCACCAGACTGCTTGTCTGAATCAAATTTGCTTCAATTCATCACCAACGAAGCAAGGAATAAAATAATCAACATTTACTCTCTCTTAACACTGGTACTGAAAACAGAACAACTAAATGCTTGTCAATTTAAAGATTATAGCCTACCTTTCTCAAAGCTGTGTCCCTCAGCTTATCCAGGGCTCGAAATACTGTATAGTTGGGTGGGTGTAGCAGTGTGTTAGAAATGGGACTGGGAGGAACCTAAAAATGTACTTCAAACTTATGGGCCCAAGTTTTTATCATCATCATCATCATCATCATCATCACCAATTCACATTAAGTGTATTTGCCTATATATGAATAATGTATGAAATTACCATCCACTGGCTTTTCATTCTCTGAAATGCAGCTTATTGATTTCTTGCTTTTAAATGAATTTTTTCTGAAACTCTATCTTCATAATGCTATTCTTTTAATAATGCTTAGGGGAAATGGTTACGATAGTTTGCTCTATAAGAACTAAGCAAACAACTCACAGATCAAAACCTTTTCGCACTGTGGAACAAGTAAACCAGGTAAGCAGTTTTGGTCAAGTAAGGATTAAGCAAAAAGCACTTCTTGATTCAATTCATATTGAAAATCTTTTACAAATATATTAATTTGTATTCTTAGCATAGTAATGTTACTATATGACACATATTTGTTATTTTATTATTTATAATTGTGTAATACCTCCAGAAAAAGAGATTGAATTCAATATATATTGACCCAGGGCTTGTACCCTGAAAACAATTTGCATATTTTACTTATGTCTGTGCTATTAATGTGCTTTTTGTATTTTTTCCCCTAAAAGTAAAGAGCAGGTGGTCTGGTGAGTCACATTTCAGTTAAAACAGATTTTCTATATCTCAACTGAACAAACTTCTTGACTTTAAAAGTAAAGGGGCTATTTCCTTTTAAATAATATTCTAGTGGATGCATTTTCAATTTGCTACAATTTCCACTCAATAAACTGACAGTAGCAAAATGAAGGATCTCCTATTAAGGGCAACACATATAATAAGAATTACTTTACATAATTCCATCATTATGGACTATTCCAGGATAATGATCCTAATGGGAAGTCATATATTTTTTGAAGAGCCTATTTAGAGGAAGCTTAAATTTAACAAGCTACAAATTTAAATCCCCAAAATATGGAGTTATAAAACTTTTTCACTAGAAAATCCTGAAACAGCACTCGCTTCTTAATCATGTAGAAATTGCTAGTTTAAAATTGCCAAGTATACAACAAATTTCCTCAAGCTTGAAAACTCAGAGACTAAACTCATAACTTACTTTGTATTGAATGTTCTGCTACCATCAATGTAGCATCTTCTATAATTTATTAGATAATGAATTGACAAAAAAAACGGTCTTGGATATCAAAAGCAAAATATTACTATCGGTCTTTCTGGCACTTACTAATGCATTGCACTAAATAAGTTTAGCACTTTTTTGAGGGGGAAAAATCATAGAAATGCATTAAATTTCTACAACTTCCACTCCTCACCCCATCCACAAAAGTGGGCATGTCTTCATGCATATGGAAAATAAACACTTTCCTTCAATATAATATGATGGAACTAAATTATCTCAGGAATGGGTATTTGTATTAGTCTTCTCAGGCTGCTACAATAAAATATAACAGACTGGGTGTCTTAAACAACAGAAATTAATTTTCCCACAGTTCTAGGGGCTGGAAGTCCCAGATCAAGGTCTGGCAGTGTTCAGATTCTGATGAGGGCTCTCTTCCTGGCTTAGATGTAGATGGCAGCCTTCTCGCTGGTACTCACATGGCCTGTCCTCAGTGCATGAGCTTGGAGGGACACTAAGCTTTCTGTATCTCTTCTTACAAGGACACTAATCCTATAGAATTGGGGCCCCAACCTTATGACCTCATTTAACCTTAATTACCTCCTTACAGTTTCTATTGTCAAATACAGTCACATTGGGTTATGGCTTCAACATATGGATTTTGGGGGTGTGGGGGGAACACACACAATTCAGTCCATAGCAGTACTATAACTGAGTTATTGCACAAATTAATTCTTTCTTCCCAGATATTTAAATATGATTATCCACAAAAGAGCAATTCTGAGATCAAAGAATTCAAGATTAAGATGTATTAAACTGAAAATATGAGACTACTTAAAACACCTGATACTATGTTTCTTTCAAATGTCTACAAATAATTCTTCCACTGAACAGTGTGCAGATCAACCTGTCACTCTAACCCCAACATAAGCATAAATAGTTCATTACAAATATTTATAAAATCAGAAAAGGGTGGATTTGACAACTCACAAAGATACTGAAACTAGAGAACATAGAGGTGGGATGAAGATGAAGGTATCGAGATAAGAACACAGGTTGCTGAGGGGGATTTTTTTACATGTATTTTAATTGAGAAAAATCATAGAACAGCTATATGCTGCAATCTTAAGCAGTCAAAAAACTACAAAAAGCAAAAAATGTTAAAATAATATATGAAAAGCTGGTGTCATGGACTTAAAATAGTAGTCCTAAGCACTAACAAAAAAGATCTCAAATCTTGGTCTCTGGTTGAGCTTCTACTATATTCAATGTCATATAAAAAGACAGAAATTAATTCTATTTTCAGCAGGTTTTCAAAATACAAAGAATTATAAAAGTTTTCAGAATTAAAGGTTATTTGTACCTTAATATTTTATAGTAAGATTACTTTAAGCTTTTGTTCTAAATCTACTTAAATACCAAGTTATAGCTGAAAACTCATTTGAAAATTTTTAAATATGTCTAGTTTCAAGACCAAATCACAAAATTTTTATATGTGAAATCATTATCTAATGCATTCATTGCATAATTTAAATAAAATTTTATTGAATTTGAACTAAATCAACCCTTTACATATTAATCTTGATAATCTTAGAAAGTCTTTTTTCACATTACAATATAGAAAGAATTTATGTATTTAACTCAACAAATTTACTAAGCATGTAACCTGGGCCCAACATATTGCAGAGACTAGAGAATAAGACCAAAGATGCCACCGTTTTCTTACAGTGTGAAGTCTAACAGGAAAGACAAACATTTCACAGATAATATGTGAAAAATGCTATAAAAAATGCATGAGATACTGTAAGACCACTTCACAGAAAGACATAATTTTCTCCTAAATATCCATTGCAAGTTTGGGATGTGAAGAGACTGTGTAGGCATATGAGTGTTTACAGGTAAAGTGGTCAGCACATATTAAGTAGTCAATAAGTACTAGTCATCAGTATTAATGCCAACATGGTTGCATTTCCCATAATGAAACTTTTATTAAAGTAGCATTCAAAAAAATCTTTCTTTATATATATATTGTACTACTGATAGCCACTAAAGAAAAACTGTAAATGTATCTACATGTATATTTTAAAATTAATGGTGTCACAAAAATCCTTGCATTTCAATTAGAAAATTAAATTTCACTAACATAGTCTAAAGCTCCTACTTGCTAAGCAAAGCACATAAATTTCTAAAATGTCATGCCTTATGGCATGAAGCAGCATGACTGAATCCTGCTCTGCGTTTCAGATCCATTAGGTTTACAAACTAACGAGAAACATAAGAGACGCATATTTTGAACAGTTTACTGTTAAAGGAATCTAATTCAGTTGATTTTTCTGCTGCAGATTGCATAAGTGTGTGAATGTATGTATGTTTTAACATTAACGCTATTTCTACAAAATGTATTTGTTGGTGGTGGTGGTTATTTTGCGTTTATATCTTGTTTCACCTTATGGAGATTGCTGCATTTAATATTACTCAATATAGTAAATGCTCTCAAATGAGAAAACATTTTCTTAGCATTAGGTCCCCTTAAAGTACAAATCAAGCTTATAAATTCCTAAGAAATATCAAAATATATAAACTTAGATGGAATTAATTTATTTTGCTTAAAGGACACCTAACTTGATGGCCTATCATTTTAAATCATTGAAAAGAGATGATCTGAGTTCATTTGTGAGAAAAACAGTCACAGCTGAGTCACATTAATAACTGTGAGTGAAGATATTTCTGAAAAATACAGGAAATGAATTTTGGTATTTTTTTTGTATAATTTTGCTTATGTATAATGTTATGTAACTCAATGGTTATATTTCACTTGGAACATTAAATAAACGTTACACATCTAAGTAAAGGGAATACTGAAGCAAATCTTAATTTTGACAGACAAATAAGATCTGGGCATTTGAAAACATAAGGGAAATTAGTCAAATTAAGATATGCAGTATTTTTAAAGTTTCTTGAAGAAGGGCAATAAAATTGTAGCCAAAAGGCAAATACTATAGTTACCAATGTTCTCTCCCAGAGAGTATATTTGTTATTAATATCATCAAGAAATAACACTTCTTAGTAGGTCCCCTTTTCATTGAACAGTAATTTATTACCACGCCATTGAATCAATCTGCAAATACTCATGTAGAGAATTGATTAGCTCAATTCTTTAAAATAGCAGTCTATGAGATGACATAACAATAATTCTGAGGTAAGCAGTGTACTTGACTGAAATAATCTAAGTCACTGCTATAAAATTTACTGTGTGATCCTTATAAAGTGATACGTTCTAAGCTTCAATTTTTTACCTGTAAATGGTATTAATACCTGTCTTACCAATGACACAAATTTACTTCAAATTTTAACGATATCATGTGTAAAAAAGTGCTATGTAACCCATTCATTCATATACAACAAAATCGATGATGAAGGAAAGAAAATAGTTCTTTTTGAGAGAGACTAAGACATCTTTGAAGGGAATTAAGATGTCTCCATGCCCTCATGGGAGATTTGCTGATTCTTTCCCTATTCTCAGAAAATATCTTCTGCATACTGTTTCCCACAGGAATCAAGGCCAAGCAAGAGAAATATATATATATATATATATATATATATATATATATATATATATTTTTTTTTTTTTTAACAAACTACTATATGTAATACATCAAATGTTCTGGGGAAGATACACATAGGTTTAAAACTTAATCCAAGATCAGTTTTGTCACTTGCCTGTTCAAAAATATCCAGGTTTCCCCCACTGTCTATCAGAAAGTTCTGTTTTCCTAAAAGTAAACTTTCCCATTAGTCCTTCCCACAAATCTTTATTCATCCAGTTTATAGCATTATTCTCTAAGCACACTCTGAGCTTTGCCTCTCTTACTCTTTTGTATGACTGAACTATTGGTAATGGGGGTTGTGATGGACTGCCCACCATGCCCTTGGTGAAGGACTGAAGAACTTACTTGCCCCGCTGCTGAGACAGCTGCCAGAAAGCAGACCTCAGTTCCTGGCCCCCCTTTAGAATTTCCTTGTCTGAAAAATGACACCTTTCTCCTTCCTCGGGAAGCCTGCAGCCAATGACTGGACAACACGGAGGTATAAAAGCCTGCCACTCTCTCCTCAACTCCAGACAACCTGAAGGCCCCTTATTGGTGGAGAGCTCCCTATGGTGTTGGCTGAGTTGGCTGAAGATTCCAATAAGACTGCCTCATAGCTCAACTTCCCTTCTGCTCATCCTGCTCCCTTCCCTTTTCTTCCAATGGTGCTGATCCCTAGTGCATGCCCTAATACAGCTCCTGCGCACTAACCTCCATCTTATGCGTCTGCTTCCTGGGGAGCCCAACTTGGGAACTACATCCTCTTTTAAGAGGCTACAGTTTTCATCCTTAATTCCTTCCCAGTCTTTCTAGAATATGATAACAGTTATTAATCCCATTAAAAATCATAGAATCTGTATACACATTACTCAGCTATCAATAATTTGCAATCAACAGTGAACTGCACAATAGTTTGTATAGTATTATGACTTTGTCCATTTAATTATGGACATAAGATGAGCTCTTAAAGGTCTGCTGTCCCAAACCTTTTCGTTACGTAGAAGGACTAAAGGAATCCAAACAAGTAAAATGACTCAATTTTGACACTCTTTTCATTTTACACTTAAAAAGTACCAGAAATGTGGGGTGGCCTGGTGGAGCAGCGGTTTAGTTCGCGCTTGGCAGCCCGGGGTTCGCAGGTTCGGATCCCGGGGGCCCGCGGACGCACTGCTTGTCAGCCACACCGTGGCGGCATCCTATATAGAGGAAGATGGGCATGGACGTTAGCCCAGGGCCAGTCTTCCTCAGCAAAAAGAGGAGGATTGGCAACGGATGTTATCTCAGGGCTGGTCTTCCTCACCATAAAAAAAAAAAAAAGTACCAGAAACATAGTAAGTGTTCAATAACCAGTAATGCTTGTTATCACTGTTATTATTATAGTTGTTGTAGTACTATAACACACTTTTAAAAAAATTCTAATAAATATTAATAGTATTAAGCTAAAAGCTCAGTTTTTATAATATGAGGAGTCAAGCAGCATCATACTATTTCAGGAGAAAATGTAAGTTCAAAGAGGTGAAATAACTTGTCTAAAATTAAGTAATTAAGTCATTTAATATCAAATCCTGGGGGCCTAGTGGTTAAGATTCAGCACTTTCACTGCCACTGCCTGGGCTTGTTTCCTGGTCAGGGACTCACACTGCCCGTCGGATGGTTGTCCTACTGTGGTAGCTGTGTGTTGCTGTGATGCTGAAAGATGCCACCGGTACTTTAAATACCAGCAGGGCCACCCATGGTGGACAGGTTTCAGTGGAGCTTCCAGAGTAAGCCAGACTAAGAAGAAGGACTTGGCCACCCACTTCCAAAAAAACTGACCATGAAAAGACTGTGCATAGCAGCGCAGCATCGTCTGATATAGCTCCAGAAGCTGAGAGGGTGGCTCAAAAGACCAGGCAGGATTCCCTCTGCTGTACACAGGGTCTCTGGGAGTAGGAATTGACTCTATGGCACCAAAAACAAATATCAAATCCTAAGCTTTTTCCATTAATGTCTCAATGTTTTCATTCCGTATAATCACTTACTTTTTCTTGTGTATGACTAGTTTCCTCACTGGAATTAACTGAACAATATTTATTGTACAGCCAGTATGCAGAAAGAACTGCGTTAGATGGTACAGATGCAAATAAACACAACACAATTACTGACCTGAAGAATAATTGCAAAGTCTCTTAAGTCTCTTTGGGGGAAAGACCACATATTATAATTTTGTATTGTCTTTTCTAACAAAGTTAAAAATTGTTTAATTGTTTAAATGATCCCCAGTGAATGAAGATATTAAAGAGATGGTAATTTTAGGGTGACCTGTTTTATCAACTTTCATACTTCTGCAGACCGTTTTTGTGTTACGTACTTGGTCTGTGGAAGGAATGTAGTGGCAATTACAATGTTTTAATGGGGAGAGATCCTCTTGAAGGCCTAGAGTATGACTTACATGTCCTCCTTCTGGTAAAACTATATCTATTCTGATGTTCCAGATTGACTGGGATCTTTTCTGTGAGGACTCCTTTTTTTCCACAGATAGAATGAATCTTTCCTTCTTTGGGGTTTCTGTATTTTATTCCTAATGATGTTCTACAGCATGCATCACTTATATCCAAGTACTCTATCACCAGTTGTATAATTAAATGTACTATCTGCTACAGTATGGGCTCCTCATAAGGAGATGACCATTCTTTACCCTCCTATCCTCAGTATCCTCCACAGTGCTTGACACACACTACTCAGTAGAGTTGGCTGAATTAATATAAAAGTAGCATTTAAATAGTCAGCTCTTAAGAATACTTATGTAATTATTAAGACCATATTTGTTCAAGAGAGCCTTCCAATGTAAGGAAGAATGAGATCCTCATGTCATAAATCAAATGCATATGCTTTCCCCCTTACTTATATTTTTTAAAATATCTCCAATGTACCTAAGTTTGATTTGTGTAACTTCACCCTGAATAGATCAATATCATTCCTAACAAAACAAAACGACAAAAAGAATATATTTCAGCCAGCTTGTATAGGTCATATGTTCCTGATAAGTAAATACAAAAATTATCTAAATATGAATATCACATGCTATGCTTCTCCCTTTACTTCTCATCTTAAAGGTAATTATTGGTTTAAATAAGAACCTCAGCCTTAAGACAACTTGGAACTAGATAATAGTCATAGTTTCACAGGCCAAACAAAATTAATTTCTCCCTCCCCCAATGTTATAATAAATAATTGCCAATTTGGGACCCCCATTGTTCCTCCACCCCAACTGCAACAGATAAAGATTTTAGTGTGTTTTGCCTTGACAGGTTCACAAGACTTACATAAAAAAGATGACTAATCAGCATTCATTTTGCTTCTCACTGCAACATTTTTATGACAATACAGAGTTTTTAAGTTTTCTCTAACATTGTCTCATTGAAGAGGATAATACAGGAAGGTAGATATTATCGTATCCCCATTTCACTCATGAAGAACTTTAGTGATCCATCAAGAGCACATACTTCATAAGTGGCAGAGCAGGGGTGGAGCACAGGTCCTTAAACACCAATAACCCTCCTCCTACCCTGAGCAAAGGACAAGGGGTCTTCAGTGTACTTCCATTTCCACAAATGATGATATGGAGGGTCTTGGGCTCCAGACTCCAAACTTAATAGAAAAGGAACTACAAAGTGCACACACTACTTTTCAAACACTGGCTGATTATTTTCCATCCTTACTCTCTATTCTTGCCCAGACACATGCAGATTCTCTTAATAAATCTTTTTATACTAGGCATCAGTGGATTGCTGACGAGCGGCAAAACTGACCAGAGATCCAGATTTAAATTCATTATTGCAGTGACTGTGGCATAAACTAGGTGGGAGGTGGTGCTGTTTGGTTAATGGAGAATGAGCATTTCAAGGATCATTGCAGGTTTCCATGGATAGTCACGATCAAGGACAAAGTTTCAAATCATTCCCTCTTTAGAAAGAGCAAAAATATTGGTGATGGTGGGGGAAGATGGGTACACAAGTTCAACAGAACAATAGTCACTAACCTATTCTAAATTTCCTCTGTTAAAAAATAAATTAAAACTTAAAATTACCACAGCTTGCCGCCTTCTGTAAATGCATTTCTTTTTGAAAGTAGAAAAAACTAACAGGGTAAATTCATGGGTTTTTAGCATTTGAAATGTAGTAGAGACTAGAAAACAGTAAATTAATATTTTAATATAAAAGTGCAAACCTAGTTTGATTTTTAGCTTTATTATATTTATTCTTTTAAAAATTTTTAATAGCTTTACTGAGGTATAATTTCCACACCACAAAATTCATTATTTTAAATACACAATTCAATATTTTTTTAGTTTATTTACAGAGTTGTGCAACCATTGCAATGTAATTTTTGCATATTTAAATTACCTCTCCCTTGAAAAACAAACAAAGCTAGTTTGTTCTTAATCAGAAGAGAATCAATGCCCAAAGCTGTTTTACCTAACTACTGTAAGATATCTGACTCAGGAATTTATGGAAAATCTATGACTTATTTATCTCATGTAGTATGAAGTTGAAAAATTAGACATTTAAAGACAAAGAAAACAGGTCTCAAAACCAGCTTTTTTAACAAACTCTATCTGTGGTATCAGTTTAGCATCTTTAGGTAGTATTCAAAAACAAAAACATTTCTTCTTATACTTGGTATCAGCAGGGATAAAGCAGTTATTCTAGCTCATTCTATCAATGGTTCCAAAGATAGCTCTAGTGTCACAATCACGAACCTAAAATGTTTCAAACCTGCTCACTGTAAAGTTATGACATCCAATGTCAATATAAAGCAACACGGGTAAAAATATCTAATGACAACAGCATTTCAAAAGAACAGCAAATAGGGCAAGGCTAAATAAAATGAATCAATCCAGTTATCAGTTAAATTAATTATTTCTTTTGTCCAATTTTTGAAGATTTGAAAGTTTCTATGTTGTTTTCCCTCTAGACTTCTGCTTTTACACAGGAGAACTGATTTGCAATAGCCTTTTAAATAAACATCTGAATGAAACCTCTAGAACAAGAACTCACTAATCTGTCCAAAATGGTAAGCAGGAGACCATATGCATAGTTTTCATTCTGCAGATATAATTTAAATAGGTAACATTTTGTTCAAATTGGCATAGAAATGAAGAATAGATTAATCCATGTATAGGAACTTGGGATAATATTGGTTTTTGACAGCCAGCCAACGATCAAGACCTTGTTATGATGCTCACACAACTCAATGCCCAGTGCAGGTCCAACTTCATTAATGATGATGACATAGCACTTGGCAACATCAACTACAGAGCATCTTCCTTCAGCAGCAAAAATTTTCAAAAGGTTGAGAGAGCCCTCAGTTTCTGAAACTTCCTTCAGTAATAAGGTTTTTCTGAAGGTTTAGAAAATCTCCAATTTCTGAAACTCCCTTCCCAATTTGTATTTTCCAAAACATACCACAGCAAAGAATGACTGAGGAGGGAGAGCATCTCAAATTCCAGTAAGAAAATGAGCGAAAACTGCTTTTAGACTAAGCTACAAGTTCACAATCATCATAGTTATTACATTTGTTAATTCATTTCTTTTGAAATGCTCATGAAATCCCCCAAGGACTTATTTCAATATTATGGACATTAATATGATCACAAATACGCCGATGAACTTAAAATTCCCTCATGCAAATTTTAATGCAGAATTACCATATATTACTAATATCATATTCTATGTGGTAAAAAATTAGTTAAACAGTAAGTGAGACAGTGCGACCAACTCTTTCATTATTCCTAATTATGTAGATTTTGATTATGAGCACATACCACACAAAGAGGTAAAAATACAAGAAATATCCTATATCTCATTTTGTCCAATATTTTCACTCTCCTCCTCTACACCTTTCAACAGAGTTGCTTGTCTTAACTGGGTTACAATTTTTCCCTTTTTACTTCTCCTGTCAGCTCTCTGGAGATGTTAATGAGTCTAGTAATGGTTGAACAGGCAACAGGAGAAATAACAAAGAAAAGTTAAAGGTGTGAATAATCAACAAGCTGGAATAATCGGGTTCTGTGGAGCCAAGTTAACTAAATATTCAAGCGAGACAACTCACTTACATAGGCGCACGATTCACTGAGTGAAGACAAACACAGAAACATACCTGCTTGACCAGTGGTGATACTGACGGCCGCAAAGAGCCTCTGGGATCGGCTCAAGTCAGAAACTCCATTGACAGCTTCAACTTCGAAAGTGTAATTAGCGTGGGCAAGCAGGTCCATGACAGTGACATAGTTATCCTCTAAGCCCGTCTGCTGGGGCATGTATCCAATGTTACTCCCGCAGGGGACACACTCGCCCTGCTCCCAGCTGCACCGCTTACACAATATTCGATAGGTCACATCGTTTCTGCCGCCATTGTCCGCAGGAGGACTCCACTCCAAACTCACTGTGGTTTGGTTGATGTTGAAAATGAGGTTCTGGGGTGCAGATGGAGGCCCTTCAGAAATCAAAAATAAACAAATAAACAACAATGGAAAAAGCAAACAAAAAAAAATGAACGGAAGGATCTGCGTGGGCGTTAAGCTAGTGGCTCAATTACCATACAGAAAACTAGCTGAAATGCTTTCGTTCACATAAACATTTCATTACCTTTCCTAGAGAAGCCGTATAAAAGCCTCCTTGAATTCACTTGGCAAGAGGCTTTATTTATTTTCCATTTAATATGTCAAAATGAAAACAGGATAACAACTGTCTTTGTACTTTTGCCACAGTCTTTAGCTATTTTTCTTCCAAGCAATTAAAAAAGAACAGCTATTGCACCTAGAAAAACAGTTGTGCAGTTGTTTAAAAATAGTTTCCCTTTCAACCATATAACAGAGAATACATCTATTCACTCTCAATGTGAGAGAATGATTTATAGTAATGTCTGGGATTGGCTGTGGATTTGACTCTCAAACATCCATTAATTGAAGCACCAAGACATGAGATTTGCTCTATTTAGTGATGGAATTTTAATTCAGAAACCGTTGCTTTTAAGTCACGTTTCATATCCATGTAAGACTCAAATAACTTTACATTTTATTTATGATTCCTATTAGAGACATGTGAAAAATATTATTAAAATGCATCCTGATTTTGCAGACATGAAAATTATACTGAAGATGATGTAGGAGGTATCTATTCTATATTATTGTTTAGCTTTATCAGTTCATGGAAAATTTTTAAATATTCAATAATAATTAAGAATGTATTCACAAATTCAATGCCTATCTCAACGATGTCACAATAGTACAAATGATAGAAAAGATCTGAAAGTCCCTCTTTATTTACTATTATGGACTTACTTGTGCACGCAACATACGGTGGGTCAGACGGAGCCCTGTAATACCCATCCTCACATTCACATCTTGAGGAGCCTTCTTTATCAGAAAAACTGTGAGTTGGACAACGAGAGCACTGAAGATCTTGAGAGGAAGATTTGTAGAACCCACGGCCACAGGCTGGGTATGCAAAAAAGGTGAAAATTAGAATGCGAGAGGAAATAGACCTTTTTTAGATTTTAGTAATATTTAGCAAAGAATAAAATATGATGTTTGATTTGTGAAAAACAAGCTTTTCATGATAAAATTTTATTTTAGTGTATATCAATAATCCAATTTTATAATACTGCATTTTAAAACAATATAATAAAAACCAAGTGATACAGCAAACTTGTACCTGTACTTGGCATCAGTCCAAAGTCTAGAGCTCAAAACTGAACATAAGCGTAATTTAGACAAAATCTTAGGATATTTAATTCAGGGTAACTTTGATTTCAATATCATTAACTTGTTTGTTGATCTGCATTAACGCACTTCAAAGGTATGTTTTCTTAATCTAATATAGCTGTAAATTAACTTTTTATGTGTTAATTTGGTTTATATTGAAAAATATTAAAGTAATTTTAATTACCTGACCAGAAATAATGATGATGTAAAAAATTTCATCTGCAAGTGATAGAAATGTATTCCCCCCAAATTTTCAGGAAACTTCAAGATAATTTCAACCAATTTATGTTATAAAGTAGGCTGCTTTCCACTAAGTGAACTTCCTTTGATACTAAAAATAATGAAATCCTATGAATAAGAGAAACTTATTACACCAGAAATAAGGAGAAAGCCATCAATTGTAAATAGATGACAACTGTTTCTCCTCTGCTGGGAGAGGTTAAGGGTACAGTCACACTAACACAGCAACTACTCTCTGCAATGAACAAACAAGTACAGAGAACGTTTCTATCATCTCCTAGTGAAGACACTGACTCACTTAGATCCTATTTGTTATTAAGTCAAGTAACCTTGAACCACTTACTATCACTGAACATTTTATATATTTATCTTCAATTGAAATTTAGCAAATTAAATTTTCATTATTTCAACCATTTTTTATCAATTGATGGTATTATACATTGAGTATATTAAATGAATTCAATTTATCCCTTCATATTTATTAAGTGAATATCTATTTAAGCTTTACTGACCTTCAAATTTAATAGAAATTAATCAATCATATCTATAAAGAAAGATTAGTGAATATTTAACATAAATTCAATTATAACTTTTAATTTATTACATTCAAGCTTATGTAATGTTCTTAAGTTGGGCATTATTTAGGAATTTAATCACATTTTCACTCGGGGCGAGAAACAATCCTATCTTATGGGATGGTATATTCTCCAGAAAAAAGTTGAGTTTTCTCTACTTTTGTTCACATGCTGAATATTTAATGCACAATTTGGTATAATTAAGAGCTCAAAATCATCTTTTGAGCTTCTAGAAAATAAGGCTGTTTTACATGAACAAGATAGGTATTCTGAATGACTGAGAAACTTAAAGATATGTTATATTGCAATTGACAGATAAATGATGAGTATTTAAACAGAAGTACAACAACTCTGAAAATATATGATCCACTACTGCCCTCAGAAGCCAGTCTGCCCTTAGTTGGCTTCCTCAATTCACACAAGATGAAAGCACTCATAGACACATTAGCCAAAGAAGCTTAATGCCTCTTCCCATGTTCTCGGTAGCAATTACTACAAATCTAAGGCACAGGGCAGACAATGAGATTGATTACAAAATAATGTAACAAAAATATAACACCTTAAAATGTTTCTAAATATACGATCTTGCCACATAAAAGAATGTTTAGGAAGGATAAGAGATTTAGCATGGATTTCTCAGGATGGAAATTCCTTTCTTTGTGTATTCACTGTATCTTGCTCAATGTATTATCTGTAATTCAATGACCAGATATAATATCTATAAAACAGAGAAGGCAATGCTTGTACTCACAACCTGCAGTTTGACAACGTTAAGCCCCAGAGAAGTAAAAAAAAGAGACAGAGACAGAGAGATGGAGAGAAGAGGTGTTGCTGACAGTCTTTGATGACATTATGTGTGTATTTACTTTTTACAGGGAGAGGACATTAGGGAGCAGGGAGATGGGGAACATAATGGCAACGTGATTTAACATCTACTAAGTAAGGCTTCCAGAATTAGTAGGCAGCAAACAACCCAGGGGAATCCATCAGAATTCTCATTCTCCCATTGCAAATAAAAGCCCTTACCTAAAGGCTTATTCCTAGTTTTTTCACAAATAAGGAGGTACATTTCTTGCTCAATTTACATGATTTGTAGAATATATATGGTTCCTAATCTAGAGAAATTTAAAAACCTTATCACTCAACTTTCAAATTACATTAAATTCTGTTACCACTTTAACAGATGGGAAAACAGATTTGAAGCAAAAGTAACCTGAGTTCTTCAAATAATTCCGTTTGTCTAGGTTAAAACTGGATTTAGAACACAGGACTACTGATACGCCACCATATGCTGCCTCACCAGCCTTGACTGCTGAATGAGCCAAAGTTTGGCACTTATTCCATGGGTCTCAAGAGCTTTCTCAACCCTAAAAATTAATTTTCAATGAGTCCCTACTGTCTTTATTACACACTTTTACTAATTTAAAGCTATTACTTTAATTTAGAAAACTATGAAATAATATCGTAGCACACCTTACAGGAGAGATATTAAATAGGTATTCTTAATTTCACTGTCAATTTTGGCACTGAAGATGCCTGCAAAATTATGGAGTACATGTATGGCTATCATTAATAGATAATGACAGAGGCAATACCGGAAAAATGTAGTCATAAAAGTCTTAACATTTTTTCTTTGAAGTAATATTCTGTCATAGTTCAGTTAATATTGAAAATAATAAGTTGTAACAAGACAGTTTTCACTTAACCTCTAAGGAGACTAGTAATTTAGAGTTATTAAAAATAAGTACAAAATCTGTGGAGCTATGGTGTTAAAAGTAAAGCCAGATGAACTGGTGATTACCAGAGCGGGGAGGGGTTGGGGGGGCAGGTGAAATAGGTGAAGGGGATTAAGAGGTGCAAACTTCCAGTTATAAAATAAATAAGTCATTGGGGGTGTAATGTACAGCATAGGGAATACAGTCAATAATATTGTAATAACTTCGTATGGTGACAGACGGTAACTAGACTTATGTGATCATTTCGTAATGTATATAAATATCACATCACTATGATGTACACCTGAAACTCATAGGATATTGTCCATAAATTATATTTCAATTTTAAAAAAGAGTGAAGCCAAAAACATGTAAAGACATAGCTGTATTTCTTAGGATAATTAGTGAGCAATTGGGTGGTAAAATTTTGGGAAGGAAGTAACAGATGCTCTTAAAATTAAAATTTTAGATGAGATATCTACAATGATATAGCTAGAGTAAAATACTCCATGAGATAAACTGGTGTGAAGTGGCATATCTAAGAGCCAACCACATGACCACATAAGGAAGAATTAGATGTGCTCTCCAACTGCTCTCAAAAAGGCTACATGGAAATGAGGGCAATTTCTCCTCTCTACAAATGCAGCTGGTTTCCCAAAATGTACTAGTGAAAAAGTCTTTGGAGGTAAATGCCTTCTGAAACCTCAAAGATAAATTCTCTTTATATCTAACTATGAAGTATACAAGAATAACTTTCTAGGAATTGTGCAATAGCCGTTTTGAAACTTTTCTTCCTTTGCATTATTTCTCAATTTGTTCAATAGCATTTGAATTCACGGCAAACTTTAATTAATATAGCATGTGCACTATGGTAAAGTTAGTGACAACAAGAAACATACCATGTTAATTTCCTGCCTTTTGATGTTTTTGCTCTTTTAACTAAACATTTGTTTGAAGGTAATGTTCCACTGTATTGATAAAGATTGGGAATACGTATAAAATTTTTCACTATTTAATTACTTTTGTAAAAATAATCTTTCCCCTATTATTTTAATAATAGTATTTTTCCGTGTTACCACAAAACCCTGGGATTGATTCTTTAGACTGTTTTCCTCAGTCCTTAGGGCCTTAATGAATGAAATAACATAAGTTCATTATCCTAGAACCAAGAAACATAATCTTGTCAGATTTTGCACACTAAGCAAGTTTTCGCTTAGTCCGCTCTTTAAATGGAAAATGACCAAAGAAAAGGGGGATCTAGGAAGCACATGAAACTTCTGTTTACTAGACGGTAACAATTTTATCCACTGAAATATATCCTTTAAATTATATTACAATATACTATATTACAAAATCTGCTATATTAGCTCCTGCCATGGAATTAATGAAATTTATTATATTTAATTTCAACTATTTTTAAATAAGAATATTGTCCCTATTTAACTAAATTGGCTCAAATAATATTGGGCATTTAAATTCTTTTAAAAAGAACACAAAGGCAATAGGGTTTCCCATTTATAAATGAATTATTTAAAAAGGATAATACTGCTACAAAATACTGAATACAAAGATATTTCAACATATAAGAGTTGATACTAAAGCCTTGCATTCTGATTCTCAAACTCTCATAACTATGACAGATTCCACAGTTGTCTTCAGTGAATGTCAAGCGTTCAAGCAACGGGATGCCGGGCCTCTGAGTATATCCTTACATGACGCAGCCTGTGAACAATCAGGGTAATGGTGTCACAACTTTGTGTTCCCAATGAACAATCCTAAAAGACTCAAATTTCTACTCCTCTTTAGGCTAAGCAATTAGGTGAAATGGAGTATTTCTTCCTTCTGAATAAGGCTGCAGATACTCAAACTTGTCCTGGTTCTTTAGCTTTATGACCTATAAGAGTAAGCTTGGGGGAAATCCTATCTGATTATACGTCTAAGGACGCTCTCCCACAAACTGGTTATCCAAGAAATTCCACATACTTCTAGAGTTCTTCTACAGCCAAAAAAGATTTCCTGGTCCTTAATGGGCTTGTTTTTCTGGAAATCTTAAGCTATAATTTTACAATTTATGTCTCAAACATACTTGACACCATCCTGCACATTAAGGAACTGGTAATCCATACCTTAGTCAGCTGTCCTCGTGACTGCACATTAGGGTGCTTTGAAAAGATACTCATGCCTTGGCTCTATCACAATAACTGAATCATTATTAGGGCCTGGATATTTCTGTATTTTCAAAGCTTTCCAGGTGTTCAGAATCATCATCCTGGAGGTTCCAGTTCTTTTCTCAGACTGTCAAAGTCTCTAAAGAATGCATGACAATAAAATAACTCCACCATAAAATTGCTGAGAGAGGCACATGAGATATTATTGAGAAACCTAACAAGTTAAAATTTTAAGAAAAATAAAAATGAAAAAAATTAAAATTCATTAAAAATAGAAAAAGAATCTGAATAGGTATTTCTCCATAGAAGATATACAAATGGCCAATATACACACAAAAAGATGTCCAACATCATTAGCCATTAGGGAAATGCAAATCAAAACCACAATAAGATAGCACTTATACTCAATAGGATGGCTATAATCAAAAAGACAGATAAAACAAGTGTTGGTAAGAATATGGAGGAATTAGAACTCCACTGATACTGGGAATGTAAAATGGTGCAGCCACTTTGAAAAAAACTGGCTGTTTCTCAAAAGGTTAAACATAGTTACCATATTACCTAACAATTCCATTCTTAGGTATATTTTTATTGTCAGTGTGTGGAGTCAATTCTGACTCCTAGCGACCTTGTGGACAGCAGAATGGAACCCTGCCTGGTCTGTTGAGCCATCCTCTCGCCTTCCGGCGCTGTATCAGACAATGCTCCACTGCTATTCATAGGATTTCATGGCCAATTTTCTAGGAAATGGGTGGCCAGCTCCTTCTTTCTAGTCCGTCTTAATCTGGAAGCTCCACTGAAACCTGTCCTCCATGGGTGACCCTGCTGGTATTTGAAATACCAGTGGCATAGCTTTCAGCACCACAGCAACAGGCAGCTGCCACAGTATGACATCAGACAGACAGGTGGTGTGGTTCCCTGACTGGGAAACAAACCCGGGCCATGGGAGTGACAGCACAGAACCTTAACCACTAGACCACCATGGTTGACAGATATACGTAGGTATATACCCAAGAGAACTGAAAACATATATCTACACAAAAACTTGTACATAAATGTTCATAGCAGAAACAACCCAAATGTCCATCAACTAATGAATGAAAACAATGGAATATTATTCAGCAATCAAAAGGAGTTAAATACTGACACATGCTATAATACAGATGAACCTTGAAAATATTATACTATGTTAAATAATCCAGTCACAAAAGATAACATAGTGTGTAATTCCATTTATATGAAATATCCAGGAGAGGCAGATTTACAGAGATACAAAGCAGATTAGTGGTTGCCTAGAGGCTGGGGCAGTGAGGAGAAACAGCAAGTGACTGTTAATGGATACAGGTTTCTTTTTGGGGTGATGAAAATGGTCTAAAATTGATTTGTACTGATGGTTGTACAATTCTATGACTATACTAAAAAAACCACTAAACTGTTCTCTTTAATGGGTAAATTGTATGGTATGTGAATTATATCTCAGTAAAGCTGTTATAATATATAACAAAAATCATTAATAATGCAACTTCAAACTGAACATTTAAGTAAGCAAACATTAAAAAAAATACCAAATTTTATGTGTTGATAATATATTAGTTTGCTTTTCTAAAATATATACTCTATATTAATCTTTTACAAAGCTGTATTTAGATGTAATAAATTAACTGACAAAAAATTGGAAAATCTATAACCAATACATCTTTTTTAGCCATTTGTTAACTTCAGGGTTTCATAAATAATAATTTATCTTTTACCTGTGGAGTAGCAATTTTATCTAAGTAATTTTATAACTTAAAGGAAACAGATTCTTATCAATACCAAGCTTATATTTAGGGGAGATTTTTGATACATTATCTACAAAGTTAGTTTTGAGTGAATATCTGAATAGACCTTAAACATTCTTATTTCTTACCCACATCACTTTGCCAGACACAGGCTAGATTCCTCCCGTGCCCCCCCTCTTCCCCTCCTTTGAGCTAACCAAATACAACTAGACTCAGCTTCCTCAGGTCTTACTCCATTTCCAGACCTGTGATTTTAAGCACAACTGCACTTTTTCTGAAGGAATTATGTGTATGTGTCTGTGTGTAAAATATGAGGCTTTGCAGATGTTTCCGGCCACAGTTATGCAGCTGCAAAGAGTTTATTAATTATGAACTATAAGTGGATTGTTCTGTAATTGAAACTTTCTGGGCTTTCATATTATTGCAGAATCTACATACACACATAGTTAGGGATTCTAATGAATGCTGTTATTTATTGCAGATGGACACATTACTCTCTTCAGGCAAAGCTAGTCTGTTTCCATAGGAGTTTGCAAATATTTGTGTCATATTAATGTCTATGCTTCTATAACGCAAAGGGGAAAGCACAGCTTGTAGAAATAGTATTCCCACTGCTCAAAGTGCTGACCTCATCTGGGATGGGCAGCTCTAGAATCTGTATTTTAATCCTATTGACAGTGCCTCAGTGGGAATAATTACAAAAGTCTGCCTGAAAGCCAGACCTCCTGTCACTGAAATGCTATGATTTTTCACATTGAGAATGAACAGTGGACAGGGAGGATAAAAAACAACACGATGTGATGAGTATATACTACAGTTTGTGAGGCACCATCCATATTAACCCACAACTAACTTGTAAGAGTGTAGAAAAGAAATGACACAGAATACAAAGTTTACGATAACAGGTGCTTGAGTGCTGAAAATAAATTGGGGATTTTTAAAACTAAAAAGAAAAATTAATTTCAGGGCATTATAAATATATGTGTCATTTATTTGTGTTATGTGAGTACTTAATGTTTTATTGATACTATATAGTGGAAAAGAAACAGATGTAAAATAAGAAGTTTAAAGAGTTTCACTTTTAAAAGGAAATAAAACAAAGCATTACGTAAACACAGTTTTTTCTCCTTTACTGAATTATCAGTTTGGAATATGCTAGGAACTGGTGTTAAAATACTCTTTATTTTACTAGAATATCACCATAATTCTGATGTCATTACCAAAATGATTTTAAAAAAGAAGAAAAAATGTCAAGTTAGAAAATTCAAAATCTCTTTTGTCTTCTTATTCTACTTTATAAATATTAGGCTATGTTAAAGAAGTAATGTGAAACACCAAAAGAGAACTGGATTTTAACCCAAAAGATCTGTGTTCAAATCCACTCCACCACTTACTGGCACGTAATTTGGACAAAGCCACTTCATATTCCTGGGTTTCAACGTCCTTATTACCATAATTAATTAAGTGCTATAGACACACAGGTTATTTTTTTATATTTCTATTTGCAAAAGGTTGTTTTAATAATAACACAGTAATCACTTATTTAGCTGTTAAACTCCTGTACAATTGTTTTCATTGAAATGCTATCTTTAAAACGTATACTTCTACCACCATCACCACACCCCTAAAACCCCACAGACAAACTCACACCCACTTAGTCTTTCAGAGGTGCCTCAGCAAAGGTATGAAAGAAAGGTTCTAGAAGTACAGTCCTGCCCCCGCATGCCCTCCCTTACAGGCAGCACAGGCTCTGTGTCAGGGATCCCTCCGTTTAGCGATTCACCTCTAGCTCTCCCTGTGCATTGTTGTCAAACCCTGTCTATGTTACCAGAGACCTGCACATTCATTTTGGTTCATGCAGGTACGGATTCAGAAAAGGAATTTTTAAGTATGTAAATTACTTAAAAATCAACTGCCATAAAAGGAAATATTCAAAAGGAAATCAGACCCTTCTGGATCTCACTCAATATTGTCCTCACAGGTCCACTCTGAGAGATCAACCTACAGATAAAAAAATTAATTAACTGTGAAATCTCATGATTTAGTAACCCCACTGAAAAAGAATTAAAATAGGGTAATCATAACCCTACTTCAAGGTCATAGTAAAATTGTATACTTATGGGGTTCCTGTGGACTAAAAGCAAATTAGGGGAAGGTAGCTAACCAAACTCAAACATCATATTACTTATTGTAGTAACTAAAAAAATGTGGCTTCTTAATGAGTATTATTTTTATTTCACTAAAAGATTTCTTTGAGGGCATGTCATTATGAACATGAGCTGCAACAAGGAGAGTTCTTAAACAGCAATTGGTGTTAGGAGGATTTCAGATGGGGGCACAATTTACTATACCATTTATGCCACTGTCCAGTTTATTTTCAAATATCTCTCATATTTATTATAATACCATAAGTTTTGTAATTTCAGCTTTATTATTCATTCTTATTATGCTAAATTATTTCTCAGTTTTGAAAACATACTGAGAAAGGTCAGACAAGGTAGGCTCTACATACAAAAAATAATGTAAAATATATGTGAGAATACCTCTTTTGAAAGATCAACACTCAACATAATAATTTTGAAAACACTTCCTAAAAGATAAAATTCATATTCTGAATGATAGACATTGTTAATTTCATCACATAAGGTCTCACTTCAACAACCCTGAAAAGGCAATATGACTTGTCCTTTATATAAATTGTTAATTTTGGCTCCTCCTCCAGCATGTACTAGCTGTGTGACCTTTGTAAATTTGCTTAAGTTCTCTGAGCCCAGTTTTTCCATATCTAAAATAGAGAAACCTAATAATAAGACTATCTCATAAGACTGTTGTGAATTAAAGTACACAATTCACGTGAAGAACTTATCATAGTGCCTGGTGGAGAATACACACTCAATAGTTAACCATTATGATTATTTCACAAGTGGATTTCCATGCAAAATTTTAATCCCACTCTAGTTTCCAGCCCTGATAAATATTGAGCTACTTCCCCATTATCAGATGTGTATGCAAACAAGAAAAACAAATTAATTATTAGGCAAATATAGCCAAATTACTCATTCATTCCCTGACTAAATAATTATTGTTTGCCTACTCTTTGCACTGTGCCAGGCAATGGACCAAAGTTATATCTGCTAAAAGACAAATATAATGATCTCTAAACACTATATTACCTTTTGACCTAGCATCAAATGGTAGGGGCATAATCAGCTGATTATATGTGTAAGCTAATTAAATTTCTATTTCATAAGAAGTTACTTATATAAATTATAAATATTGTGCCTTAATTTGTATCTTTTACAATGTGCTTAATTATCTCCTATTTCAGTGGTGAATATAGACTCTAAAGTCACCTTTCCTGCCAAAGCTGTAGCATTTCATCAATGTGAAGGGAGAAAACTATTAAGTGCAGGGAGACATGCAGGAAGTGTGTGTAGGAACATATTATTGACCACTTATATTTAAACTGGAGAGCTATTTGTGGCAGTTATTGGCTTGTTTTTCAATGAGGCTAACAGTAGATCTGGTAATATCAGAATATTCCATGAGGGCAGGTTACTTCAAGTTCAGAAAACATCAGCTGGACAAGAAATATGTCCACAAATACAAATGTTAGAGATTTCATTACATTTAGTAAAGTGAACATTTTTAGTTCAATTCAAACAGTTAGACTATTTTGTGAGTGATTCATCAATAATTGGTTTTTTACCTACAATATACTTAAATCTACATAACTGTAGAAAAAATTTGCAAGATCCATAGTCAAAATGAAAAGAATACATTCCATCTTAATTTCTTAAAATAAAGAGCAGTTCTTTCATTTCAAGCAGTCTAAAACATGGACTCTTCATCAGTTTTCTCCAATAATTTCATAAATGGTTGAAGCAAAACCATCAGGTTAAAGCAATCTCTCTAGCTATTTTGTGAAGACTATTTTTCTCCTTATTTAGCTAGTTATAAAATGTGGACCAATACTAAGTCTTGCGAAGCAAATAACCCTAAAGCGGTTTAAGGCAGTTTGAACATGTGGGAAGATAAATAACCATTTCTGTTATGTCAGTGGAAAATTTTCTGAAGATCATAAAGAAATCAGTTTACCCTGAAGCATGACATTTTAAAAAGATGCATCAGGACAATGAGGAGATTCATTCAACCCTTAATTCTTAGAAATAAAAGAAAAATAATGGGCAGAATAAATCTTTACAACAAATGATGTTGAGCTCAATTCTTTTTTCAAAAAAGGAGCTAGCTACACACACACATACACACACACACACTCACAAAGCAAATAGACATATACATACCTACATACATACATATGTATGTGTGTATATATACATGTGATATGAACAGAATTGTTAGAAATAAAATGGTAAGAATTCTCTAACCCTATTCCCATACTTTCTACTCTTTAATAATAGAAAACCAGTTAACTGATAATTTTTATCTCCATGGGCTCTCATTCTTAAAGAGTTTCCTGTTATGTTGCACAGGGAGAAAAGTGCACAGCCACGTTTAATTAATTAATGTTTTAGCTGATTTCTAACATGATTCTATGAGCATCCTTAACATATAATATGAATGTGTATGAATGAGATGCAAAATATTTTATAAGAGTATAATTAAAGCAAAGAATCTGACACAACTCTATCTATATCCTCTGAACTTTACATCCATAGTATTTTAAAAAAAGATAATGTATGTACCACTAGAATATCATTTAACATGTTTTTTAATAAAGTCTTCAGAAAAAGTAGTGATGCCAGATATATAATGAGACATCTAGCTTAAGTTTCTTTTTTCTAATAATAACTCATCCTCCATGAATCGGCTAAAAGCTTTACTTCTTCCCTATGTCCTGACCTACTAAAACTACTGAGGAGGATGGTACAAACTGGTCTGCACGACACAACAATTATGGCATTAACTCTGCCATAATTATTTTTCACCTGTCTCCTCCAGCTCACTGTGAGCTCCCCAAGGGCAGGGATTATGGTATATGCATCCATGGATCCCAAAGCCTAGCACAATGTCTAGCACACAGCAGGAGGTTAACTTATATTTATCGAGTGAAAGAATCTTTATTCATCCTATAGCGTTATGTATCTGGAAATAACCATCCCACATACCCAAGGTTAACTGACTGACACCACATAGTAACTTTTTTATAGTAATCAGATCAATGGAAACGGCATGGCACATTCTTAGTAGAGTGCTGCATAGTCCTGACCGCATCCGTTAAGGAAAGACATTTCATGGGCTCTCATTCTTAAGGAGCTCCCTGTTATGTTGTACAGGGAGAAAAGCACACAGCCACATTTAATTAATTAATGTTTTAGATGATTTCTAACATGATTCTATGAGCATCCTTAACATAGTAATATGAATAAGTGTATGAATGAGATTCAAAATATTTTATGAGTATAATTAAAGCATTTTCTTTGAACATGGGAGAGCAGAGGTCCAGGAGAGGGAAAACTATTAAGTTGTAAATTGTAATCATAACAAAACTTTCAGTGTAAGGCTCTTTTTGAAGACAAAGAGCTAAAGAATAATAGTTCCATCCCCACCTTCGATATTCTTTAAAAAGACCATTTTTCTTTAAATATATGACTTATCTAAGCTAAAAAACAAGCATATTCTAGTTTTAGATAATCTAGAGTTGCCATATTCTAGAAAGTACACAAATACTTTCATTTCTGTTAGTAATTTGGAACTAGACAGGCCACTATTAAAATAAATTCTTGTAATTAACATTTCTATTGGAAAACACAGAAATATCACTGATGCTTTACATTATGAAAAATGATTTCAATTTATTTCTTACTTGCTCTTTTTTAAATTTTAAAAACAATTATTGTAAACAAAAAAACTAATTTAAATACAATGGGCTGTTACATCTTTTGTTTTCTTTTATTATGAGCACAAACACATACATATATCCACACACCCTTCTGTACATTTGTATCTTCCCATTCAATTTCATATGTCTCTAAGATAAATTAATTCATTTTGCCTGTGACCTATGGGAGGGAGGGGCATGACAAAACTAAGAGTTAAAGCCTATATATATGTAAATATAATGTTTCATTTTTTTCAAGTAAAAACTTAAATCTAACAGGAAAAATAGATAAAACATAAAGTACCTTAACATTAAGAGTGAGCTCAGAAAAAGTAATGTCAAGCACTACAAAGTACTGAATTCAACACATACACGCCCACATATTTCAATCTGACATAACTGAGAAATTTAGAAGTGAAATACTGCTTTTTCACAGGAAAGGATAATAATGTAAATGCGTACATTTCCAAATAAAAAATTTGTTGAAAGTTCTTACAAAGAAAAGAATAAACTAGGATATAATGATTGATTCTACTTCTACACTAATGGTGCTATAATACAATATTATGTAAAGAGAGCTGATAGTGCATTAAGTCTTCCTAATTAATTAGAATCAAATCATTTCAAAACCTACCTAAAGGTTTGGAAATATCAATTTATACTACCCAGAAAACAGATAAGAGAGGAAGCAGTTCAAAGACTGCACTCGAATGAAATGGTGAAGAATGTACAGAAGAAAAGCAGATGACAGATTTCGAAGACATACTGTCACAGATGGATACCAGGAGGAACAGGCCAGAAAATATTTTTAGAACAGATTTTTTTTTTCAACATTTAAGTTGAATTACCCTTTTGGGTAAATGTTCAACAAAATAATAAGAATACTAGCAGTACATATGTCTAAATAAACAGGATGTCTAAAAGCCAAGGTGTGATTGACTTAGTCCTATGTAATTTGGGGACAATCAAGCAATGTATAAGAATTTGTGAAATAAACACTTTTGTGAGCAGATGTACACCAATGAAAAAATGAAGCATTGGATGCTTGAAAATTTTCATGTGCTTTTAATTCATTTCACCATAATGAACATAGTACCTTTGGTGTGACAAGACCAATGGTGATCCTAGCCAAATGCCAACAACTATAAAAGGAGAGAGCCCTATCCTTGTAAGAATATGACTATTCCTTCTGCCATTTTTCAACATTACTTTTTGTAGTTTAAATTAGTAGTCCTGTAAGTAAGAGGCTAAAAGTGAATCTTTTCAAGCTACAGATATTAAAGGAATGTGTCTAGCCACAGTGTCAATAAAGATTTTGAAGTTCTTAGATTTTTCCAAGAATAAAATCCTTCTCTTATCATACAAATAGATACTGTTAAGTGCTATAAAATATTTTGCAAAATTAGAATTTGGAGGGAACAATATTTTATCAAGATAAGGCGCATTGCTCTTTACCTATTATCGTCATTATATCTTTGCCTTATAAATTTTCCATCTAAGTTATATCTTCAAATGGCATGCAGTTTGTCCAAAGTTTTGAATAATTAGTTTTCTGTTCATTCATGAAATGTGTTGAATACCTACCTGCAAATTACTGTGCTTGTAGCTCTAATAACCTAAGTGCTATTTAATATGGTTAGTTAAAAACTCTACTTTTCACACGGAAGATATAATAGTTGAGTAAGTTCATATATTGGCATTGCCTTAATACCTATATCACAAATTCACTAATTTTTTATTAAATTAATTCTTCCATTACTCTTTGATATAAAGTTATATTGCAAAGGGAATAGAGCATTCTTAAAATATATTACTCTCTTCTAAATTATAGTATACAGATTTATGATTTAGATAGAGTGTATAATTCTTAAAAGAACTGTCAAAATAGCTGTCTAGACTAGGGTTTATATATTTTCTATTCAAACATTTAATCATGATAAGTGATAATACAATAAAAGATATCTTTGTGTTTTGACATAGTCAATACTTCCAATAATTTATATCTGAAATGAACCAGTAGACATCACATTTTCTCTATAGTTTACATTACACTTAATTTTATTATGACCATCTAAAATTCTACTTTGTTGCTTTAATATCAAAATCCAAAATAACAAATTTAACAGAAAACTCTAAGAGCAATAATTCTTATCTTTTCCTAAAATCCAAATGCTCCATATAATGAGTTCTTCAAGAATTTGGTCAAGTGGAAAACAGATTTGTATCACTTATAAAACAGAAGCCCTGACTTTTCAGAAATAGTGAAGCCTACAGTTAAATTTCTTCAACCGATACTTTGTTACGGCAGGAAACCTTGTATGTAGTAAAGTACTCTAAAATCATGTTTCTTTTATTCAATATAATTTGTGCAAATACTATGGAACAGTTTTTCAATCTTGCCAAAAATATATACAGATGGTCCCCAACTTAGGACGGTTTGACTTATGGTTTTTCACCTTTACGATGGTGCAAAAGCAATAAACATTCGGTAGAACTATACTTTGAAGTTTGAATTCTGATCTCCTCCCAGACTAGCAATATGTGCTACATACTCTCTCGTGATGCTGAGCAGTGGCAGTGAGTCACAGCTCCCAGTCAGCCATGAGATCACAGGTGTAAACAACCAATACACTTACAATATTCTGTACCCAGTCAACCATTCTGTCTTTCACTTTCAGGACAGTATTTACCATATTACACGAGATATTCAACACTTTATTATAAAACAGGCTTTGTGTTAGATGATTTTGCCCAACTGTAAGCTAATGTAAGTGTTCTGAGCACGTTTCAGGTAGACTAGGCTAAGCTACGATGTTCAGTAGGTTAGGTGTATTAAATGCATTTTTGACTCACAATATTTTCAGCTTATGATGGGTTTATCAGGATGTAACCCTATTGTAAGTCGAGGAAAATCTGTATTCTTGATTTTTCTGGAATTTAATACATCATTGATTTGTCAGCTGTTTACCACATATGATTATCACATAGTGTTATGAAGATAATTTAATTAGTGCACTTAAATGATAATATCAAAATTAGAGGTAATTTTAGCTCTCAGGATTTACCAACATCTCCAAAGTTATTTCTTTAGAATGACAAAGGTTTATGCTACATTTGTTACTCTCCCTTTTCTTCTGGTACATTCCTTTCTGAAGAATCACAAGCTTAACATAAACATGCCATTTACTAATGGGTTAATATACTGTTGCACACTTTTTTTTGCAAAAAGTGAAAAAAACTTTACTCCAAATCTCATTTTACATATTAGAATAATATATGAAGGAATAAATCCTTTCACAGTACACCTCAATTCAGTGTTCTGTAAGTATGCTTACTATTAACTTTCAGAGAGAAACAGCATAATCATAAATAAAGAAGAATTTATCAAACATCAGAAGAAATAAGAAGGTAGTAGGATATTGAATTCCCAACCAACAGAAAGAACTAAGATAACATGGAGTCTCAGAAAAGGTATTGAACTAGAGCATTATTTTTTTTTTAAGATTCAGGATCAAATTTAGAGATAATTATATCAAGGAGTAAGCTATACGGTACTGAACTTCCTGAAGGAGATTCATTACAAATATATTTGCTAAAATTCCAAACCACACCACCTCAGTGAGCCATATCTGGCCTCTGGTCTAGGTATCTGAGTTCCTCCTCTCTCTTCCCATGACTATAATTAAGCACTATAGATAAGACTAATGTCTATATCCATCTATCTATATATCTCATGCTGGGTCCATTACATCATCACCACAATCTTTCAAGACAGTTATCATATTCTTCCAATTAAATGTAAAAGTGTTAATTATATTTCCTTTATTTCACAGGAGTTTGGCCCTTTGAAGTCTTCCTTCTGCGTGTTGTGCCGCACTAAGCAAGTCTTTAATATTGCCCAGGATGTTGGTGTTTTATGTATATTTATGTACACTGCAATTTTATTTGCCAAAATAGAAGAAACTCATATGTATGAGTATGTATTGATGGTTAAGAAAATGTTCATGTGATAGGCTATGGAGTCAGACTCCTTGAGTTCAAATCCTAGGTTCAAATGCTGGTCCTACCGCTAGATCACTAGATAGGAAACCTCCTCAGGAATAATAATAGTTTTCTTTTTCCCAATAGAATTGCTATGTGGACTAAATTAAAGAGCTTAAAACAGTGTCTAGCACATACTAAGTACTTTATATGTGTCAGTTAATACTATAATTATCATTATTATGTTAACATGGTAAAGAACACTTTTTTTTTAAATTAAGGTAATTTTGCTTCCACTAAAACACACAAAAACTTCTGGAATATTCGCCAACATTTTTGCAATCCATTTAACTGCATCACTATATAAATCATGTGGCTAAATGTCTGAAAGTTACAAGTCAGGAATTCCTTTAATAGTTTCAACAATTAAAGGTATTATGTATATTGGATTCTTTAAAATAATATCATTTAAAAAAAAAAACTTCACTTGAAAATTAACATATTTTCCCTTCTGTTGTTTTGGACTGGATAAACTTACTTTGTTTAGTATGTTATTTACGTAGAGGTACAACTCTACTCTATATTCCACAATGAAAGGAAATATGCCAAACACATGATTCAATCTGTGTAACTTGCCATGTAATACCAAAATAAAACAACACAAGACAGACCAATAAAAACTCAGACATCTGAAAGGGTCAAGAAAAGCTCCAGTATCTTGCAGGCAGCTATTACAGATAAAACATTCACTGGAAAAAAAAAAAAGGCGGGGAGAGAGAGAAAGAAAAGTAATGAAAAAAGAACAGATTTCTATGATAATACAACTCATTTTTCAAGTCGGTTCATGCTTTTTCTTCACTACCCTTAACAGTGATGTAAGCAACCATATACAATTTGATATCAATCTGCATCCACATCTGCAACGTCTGACAATTTTTTTCTAAAGACAACTAAGAAAAATGAAAGCTATCATTCTCTTCCTCCACGATCACAAAAGGAAAAAAAAAATCACAGTATTTCAGGACTTCTGTCATGATTTCTCTTAGCCAGTATGCCCACAGAACCTTCATTTTAAGAGATTTATGATACATGGATATGGGAGAAGTTAGGCTGGAGGTGGGGTCTTCTAAGAATTAATAACAAGTCTGAAGATAAGAAGCAACAGAGAGAGAAAAAGAACACACTCCAGAAAGCATACCATACCATCACTAGCAGTAATAAGTGACAAACTGTGGTTTCATTTTCACATACTACTACAACTCTGGTGGTCTGCAGCCAAAGAACTGACATGAAACCTTTGAGAAAACAACTGATCATAATGTATGAGAACAGAAGGCAAAGATGCTTCTCTCACCTATAGGAGTATATACAACTGATTTTCTGGAAAATCGTGTCCGTCCCTATAAGATAATCGTTCACTGTCTTCCATATCAGTGCATTTGAATAAAAATAAAGACTATACATATAAGTGCAGACCCTAAAACTGAAGCCCAGATTGTGGGGAAATGTAAGCCCATTTCAACTCTTCAACCCTGGGACCCAAGTCAAAGATTCAGGTAGACTCATGTGCTTTCTCCTTCCATCCTTGAGGTGGATCCTCAAAACACAAATTAATCCTCCTTTCTTTACTTAAGTGCCCATCATCCATTCTACTCCTTAGATGTCTTTGCTTTCTGAGCAAGTAGCCCAGAGTCGTCACCACTTCCACATTCCTAGCAATATCTGAGAGTAGTCAGACTGGTCCTTTACATTTTGCTAATAATCATCAAATAAAGATCTAGAAATAATTTACACGGGTATTACAAGGCTCCAATATATTACAAAGTTGTCCTGTCTATAGCATAGGAATATAATTTTTAATTCTCCAGTGCAATACTTCTCCCGTGAGGGTGATTTTGCTCCCAGGGAACATTTTGCAATGTCTGCAGACATTTTTGATTATTTTAACGATAAGGGTAGTGATATTCCTGGCATCCAGTAGGCAGACACCAGAGATGCTGCTGAATATCCTACAGGGCTCTCAACAACAAAGAATTACCTGTCACAGTAGCACAATGACAGAAAGTCAATGCGTTGGAATGAAGAATACAAGTGGAAGAGAGGCAAGTGATGAAGCTGGAAAAAGAGGCAGGGGCGGGAGTTAAGAAGTTTTTATTTTATTCTAAGAGGCATATAAAGTCATTGAAGGATTTTTAAGAAGAGAGTGTTGTGATAAGACTCGCATTTAGAGAGATCACTCTAGCTACAATGGATTATTAGCAGGAGGCAGAAAAAAAGACTAGAGAGAAAGATGCCATCAGTGATACAGGTGAAAAATGATGCTGGACTGTAATAGGATGCACGAGTTTGTGCATCCTGGACATTCGGTAGATCTTTGGGAGGTAGAATCAAAAGATTTTTACTAAATATTCTCCCCTCAACTCTTACATTTTCTAATTATCCAGCACACACCAGCAGATTCGATTAAAAAATATTGGAAATGAAAATGCAGTTTGCTCTACAATAGCTAAGAGGGTCCTCACAACATCATGTGAGATAGGCAAGGCAGGCAAATTTCCTTCATTTGGCAGATGACGAAGTTGACGCTCAGAGAAATTAAGTAACTTACATCAATGTATAATGTTACGAGGTGGTAAAAGTGGTCTTAGAACCCAGCCATCCGTTTCTGAATCCAGTTCTGCTTCTAGCGGTGTGTTTCTTCTGCATCTAGACCTCGGCCAGAGTCCTGCGCTGTCTGTTGTACACCACACAATCTGCTACCTGATTGCTGTCCAGTATAATTTTCTAATCATTTCATAAATACATATGTATATTCAGTAACTAATCCACACAGAAATGGAAATAAAAGCATAAACTCTTCTTATATGCAATATAACTGAATGAAAAAATTCATAAATAGACATTTATATTAATGTAAGTAATACAGGAAGAAGAGATCTATTAGCATTGTCCAGGCTAAAATTATGTTTCACATGGGTTAGTTGGCAGTATGATCAAAACATAAATATTTAATGAAATATAAAATTCAAATCTGCCTTCATGAAAGTTCACTCTAAATGCATATTAATTCCAGAGCGGCAAAAACATTGAATTGCCTCTTCCTCTGAAACATAATTTTTCTTTCCATTTAGTTGCATTTGACAAATAATCCTATAAGGTGCTTTACATTTTCAGCTCTAAATTTGACTCCAAAAAACTATAATTAGTCAGTTTTCTATCATGAAATATGAAGACCTGAGTCACAGTTTAACAACTTAACTTTAGGGCATTATAATTACTTTTGTTAGTGGATATAACTACCAGTTACACACACATAAATTTTATTTTGGGTATAGTAGGTAACAATAACTTTGTATTTTAAGAAGCTAAAATATATAAGAATACAGTTTAAAAAGTGATTATTTTGGAAACAAAATGTATGGGAAGAGGAAGTCCAGTGCTTTATATAGAAGGTGACTATACAACTTATCGTCCAAACCAGGACCCTTTCAAGAGTGGAAGAGGAGCTATTAATAACAACAACAGAATGAGTGTTACCTTAATCACTAAAATGAGATAAGAATAAAGGGAAATGGCTTTTCTAAGAGTTCCTGAAATTGCAATGATGAGCCCCTTAGTAAATTCACTTTAGAATACAACTGTGATAACTAAATAACCTAGACATACACCAAAGTTCTGAAATTTGGAGATTTCGGAAATTTTACCAGCCAGCTCCTACCAATGTTTTTAGACATGAGTTAGAATCAATATCTTTAATAGTAACAACCTGCTTAAAACTGAGTTTAAAACTGCAAGAAGTTTTCGTGGTTGTTTTCACTTTCATCCACACTAACAAAAGAACCCTGGTTTAATGCTAAGAACCTGGGTTCCTTGCCACAGCTAAAAACAGATGTCCATCTCCAATAACGTTTAAAAAATCTATTATTACTTTCATTTAACTCTTTTCAACGCATAAGAATACCCAATCGACTTTGAAAAGTAAAGCATTAACACCAAACAAAACAGACCCCATTATGCCTCTCACAATTCTTGCGCTTCTGTTCTAAACTGTCACAGGACAAAGTAAATATTTTGGTAGGAGGAAAGAAAAATGCTTTAACTCAAACTATTAAGGTGTGAGTTGTGAACAATAACCACTTCCAATATATAACACAAAAGCAATGTGCTACCACAAAAGCATTCCTCCACGGATACCAGACATTTTAATCCATTTTTGTAAGGAACAGGAGGTATTAGAGTTGAAACAAACAGAATTTTTCAAAATGCCTGGAGACACAAATATCCATTAGTAAGCAGCATTCTCACTGGGATTGCATTTCTTGAATATTCTCCATCAAGGAGATGAGAATATCAGTTTTTACACTTTAGTCCAGGAAAGTGATAGTCTGAAATTAGAGCTGCTAAAAACAGGCAGGTACTGTGAAATTCAAGGAAATGCTGCATCAAGAAGCTAAAGAAACGAAAAAAGGATAAAATTCTCTTTATCCTTACAAAATTGGCACATTATTCCAAGTGAAGTAACAGGCAGAACCTCACAGCAGATTAAAAGGAATTTGAGGACAAATGTTTCATTCAGCAGGCCTTTCTATATAGCAGATAACTTTCCACCCAGTAAAGAAAAGCCTTGCCTTTTATTAACTCCATTTGAAGGTTTGTGTTACTATATAAAACCTTTCTTTTTTCACTTATTCATGAAGGTATTGGCAAGTACCTCGACATCATTCATACTTATAAAATTCAACATGGCAGGTGGTCCTTAATTTTTCACTGTAACTATTAAAAGCTCTGCAGAAGGTGACTGCCTAGTTTCCATTTGCTTTTCATTTGGTTCAGTTACCATTAAGCAATGCCTCCTGAATGTTTTCAGAAAGCCTCCTCTTTAAAAATAATGAAGTCCTCTTTAGAAAAAATATACAGCAGATTTTTCTGAAAAATGTTTACTGCTCTAGTCACAGGTATATTCGGTTCAAAGGATCACATTTTCTATTTACAAATTCATCTCCTTTCAGTGCTCCACGCACATCTGTCCTTGAAAACACAATTGCAAACTGAGAAAATCCTAAAGTGATAAATTTTAAGTTAAAAGGAAAATAAGCAATAGAAGCTAGTTATTGTTTTAAGGTAATAGGTAAGTGATACACATCTCATTTTCATAAGTTGAGAATGGAAGAGAAATGGTGGGGAATCCAAGTAAGATCTAGTGCAATATACATTGAAAAGATCATATTGTGTTTTACTATCTTCTCTGAAACAAACTAAACATTTCTTTTAGAAAATCCTTTTCATTTCAAAACATGTCCTTAAAAACTAGGACCTTTCAGATTGATTTATTCTACAGGGCAAATAAGCAGCTTCTTTTGGTACTGTGATTATTAACACATGTATTTAGTAATTCTAACAACTGGATAATTAATAAACATTAGCAAATTAATCACAAATTAAATTAATCACACATTAAATCACAAATTAAAAAGCTGAAAAACTTTATATCAAAGGTTGTTGGAACCAATGAGCTAATAAGTTAGGAGAAGAGATAATTACATTCCGGAATTCTGTGACAGAGTATCCTTCCCCCCCATCTCCCCCTTTTTCTTATACCCTGTGATCCTCTCATCCCAATTCTTCTGCTCCATCTTTTGGAGAGAGAAATTGACAGCATCTCCATCTGTCAACAAGCATAGTCATACTTAAGCCATTATCATCAATCATTTTTTCATTTCCCAGTCACAAACTCTGAAATTCTCCACTTTGATCTCAGTCTTGAATCTTCTTCCTTTCCTACTTTAATCCTGCTTTTCATGCCCTTCTCCTTCAAGAACCCTAGATGATTATTTCTCCAACTGTGTTTGTAAACATTGCTCCAAATATTACTAAGAATTGTATAAAAAGGATTTATCATAAAGTCAACTATCCATGTTCTATCAATCAAATAAGTTTAGAAAACATTGGATAGAAAATGTCTTTAACACCGATCTATCCAAGCTTTTGTCTCACTTTTATAAACCCTCCAAAAGGGAACGGAACCCTTTTTATGTGGACCATCCAAATAATTAAATTTGTGTGTGTGTGTGTGTGTGTGTGTGAGGAAGACCAGCCCTGAGCTAACATCCGTTGCTAATCCTCCTCTTTTTGCTGAGGAAGACTGGCCCTGGGCTAACATCCGTACCCATCTTCCTCTACTTTATATGGGACGCCGCCACGGCATGGCTTGACAAGCAGTGCGTCGGCGGGAGCCCGAGATCCGAACCCGCGAACCCGGGGCTGCCAAGCATGAACTAAACCGCTGCGCCACCGGGCCGGCCCCCAAATAATTAAATTTTTATCCACTCTGCTAACAAGTTTACTTTGTCATTGCTCTCTTTTCTTTATGACAATTGTCCATTCTCATTCCAGCCATTTTCTCACTTTTCCACTCATTCCTTGGCTTGCCTGAATTTGATTTCTGCCTTCACCACTGTCTAGATGATGGAACGAGACCCTTTTTACCCCATATAGTTCTGCCTGAAGCACTCTCTCACCGGGATTTAATCTAACTTGTCTTGCCAGGTTTTTCTACTACTTCTATTTTCACAAATATCCCTGACAAGGTGCTAGTGTACCCAAGTCATTTCCAAGAGGTACCACTAACTTTCTGCATAGCTGCCATCTATAGCCATGTCCATTTTAAGGGAGAAGCCCAGGCTGCCAGGTTTTCTGACCTGACCAAGGATGAGACCTTAGCAAAAGTGGGTATTTGAAACTACTCTTTCCTTCTTTGTCCACAGCACTCAATCAAAAAGTCTTTATCCTATTTTAAGAGTCTGCCATTAAGAGTGCTCAATTTGACTGGCTCATCATTTGAGGAGAGAGTCTCATTCCTCAAAGCCTTAAATCTTCCAGGTAATTTACACCATCTCACACGCAACCTAATAGTTCAACTAAGTGTACCAAGCACTTGTTTTGTTCCTGGGATGTCACTCAGTAATACATATGCATTATACAATTTAATATTAGTAATAATATTGGATATCACTCAGAATCCATAGATTCTACCATGATTTCTCAATTTAAGATGAGGAAACCGAGATTATGTGAGATTAAGCAATTTATACAAGGTCACAACTAGTAAGTAGTAGAATAAGAATTTTACTCCAAAGCTCTTGCTTTTCACCACTAAAATGTAATATCTTAGGCAATAACTTACTTTTCATAAGAAATAGACAAATGAAATACTCTGGGACTTCTAGGAGAGGAGAGATTAGTTTTAACCATGAAAATCAGAGAGGGCTACTTGGAGGAGTTAACACTTAAGCTTTTGAAGGATACACAATATATGAATATTTTATGAGCATATGGAGGAAAAAGAGTGTCAGGAATGTGAAACAAGCACAACAAAAATTCCTTGGCTTGCCTGAATTTGATTTCTGCCTTCACCAAAAAGTAAGGGCTACATTTAGAAACTATTAACAAACTAAGCTGGTTTGGCCGAAGTGAAGTGGACTTAAAAAGGACAGTAGCAAAAGATAAACTCAAAACTCTAATGTCACATGTCACCCATATATATCTTGTTGTTTTTCTAGGCATTAGTTTTACCTCCAAAAATGTGGCCATAACACAGCCTTTCCCTCCCATTCTCAGTAATGGGGTCTTTGTTCAAAGTCTTTGCGGAAAGTCACTCCAAAAGATGTCGTTGCTTTCAGTTTGTGTCATCTCTAATCCAGTCTTCACTTCCCTTAACCACTAGAGCACAACTTTGATTATATGCCCTCCTTAAAAATTCTTGATGATTTCTCCAAAACTACAACAGGTAGTACAAATTCCTTAGTACAACAAAGAAAGCCCCGTCTCCCCGAGATTTAATCCAATTTATCTTCTATTTTCCTAGCTTTATCACAATAATCCTTTTCACACACACCCCCATTATCTGATCACCAAATATGACCTGCAATTTCATCCATGTCCCACCTTTGCTCATAATGTTCACTGAGCCTGGAAGTACCTTTGTATGATTTCATATCTGTCTGTTAAAACTCAATGTACATGCCATCTCCCACAAGCCCTTATGTTTTCTTCAGTTGAAATTTATTTCCTCACTAAATTAGAATTTATACACAATTTACCATGTTCTGACTTATGTTGTAACTAGTTATTCAAACATTTACATTTTGATGAAAATATGAAGTCTACCTAAGGTGCACAGAATAGATCCTCAGTATAGTTTTGTCTTTCTGGTTTGTTTTTTCAACCAATAAATGGGGAGATAAATTTGGGAAGAAACTGTCAGCAGGAGCATAAGTTTTCCTGATGTAAGTCCTATGGTGGGCAATAGCTGTTGTGATGGGAAAACACAAGCAGTGGGCAGCCTTTGCCATCAACTCTACTCATCACAAATTTCCTGGGGCTGCAGAAGCTTCTAAGACTGACGTCCTGAAATGATATCTGTCTCCTGAGCATCTGAGTAGAGAAGGCTGATCTACCAAAAATTATCTAGGACTAAGCAGGGCTAGAGGCCACACGTTTATATATCTTTAAAAAAACTCATAAGTTATACCCTAGCATATAATGCACAGATGATTTATCTCCCTAAAATATTTTCTTTAGTCTAATATGGAAGTTAATGTTAATTCCTTAAAATAAACCTACTAAATGCCATGAAAGTTAAAAACCGTATTTTTGTTGGAACTAAGAAACCCAGAGATTTTGGTTATGCCATATTAGACAAGCAAGACTTGGATGTGCTACAAGTACAAATGTATGTGTAATATACAGAATATGGTGAGATTCAATATGCCATTGATTGTTACAATGTATTGTAAGATTGTTACAATGTATTCACTTCCCTTTAGTAAAGTTCATAATTAATTTGGTTTCCTTTTTGGAATTAATATGCAGTTATACACCAATTTCTTCCTTACACAAAAAGATACATTTACCTTTGGGGAATTAATATGTAAAATCTATCAGAACTCATGCTACCCATTTGTAGCTGTTCTATAAGTGATATTCATTACACAAAACAATGCAATTTACTGAAAATGTATAATAGCTTCTTAGTAACAGTGACAGCTTAAGGAGTAGTAATCTGTAAGAGTAAAATATGTGTGTGTGTATATATATATACACACATACAAAGAGATATTTTTATGTATTTTATATATGACCTGTGTTTAAATAATCTACTTCTCTGTGTCATCCAGCAGTCAGAAAGCAATCATGAAAGTTATATACTTCATAATTTTTAAACCCCACAAAGTCCCTGTTTTCCCTCTACAATTCTAGTGGTTCATCTACTAAATTGGTCTAGATTGTATTTTTTAATTAATACTAAAATATTCCTGAAAATAAGGAAACTTATATTTACTAACTTGAATGGTATCCTGTATTTTTAAACAACAACCAAAAAAATTAATGAGTGAAGAACAAGGTAAGGATGGGCTAATTTTGTCAAGTTCTACTCCCATGCTCCTTTTTTCTTTGTAAAATTATAGATAGATTGGATAGACAGGTATGTGTATATATATATACACACACACACACGCACACACATAAATACGTATAGTAATACATGATCAATGCAGAAAACATAAAGAACATAGAATACTCCAAAGAAAACTAAATATAACCTATACCTCCATCAGCCACAGATGATCCATGTTAATAATTTAATGTATACTTTTGCAGTCTTTTCCTAAAAATGATATCACACTTCTTTGTGCACTGCTCCTTTACTTAGCCTAATATTGTGAACATTTTCCCATCTAAATAATTATAATTTAAAAACATGATTTAAGATTATATAAGACATCTCATCTCATAGATATCTTAGAAGAGTTTTAAGTGCCTATTCTTGGACATTGAGGTTAGTATTTCCTTTTTAAGAATCGAAGGTCTTTTTCTTGCCTTGGAAGAGAATCCCTATTATCATCATAACTATCATCATCAAAATTACTTGTTGGACTTAACTGTCAACTGGCAATTAACTGAACACTGGATAAGATATGTAATCTTTGTGTCCTGCTGTATAGACGTTAACTAAATTACTTCATATATATATGTTTAATCCTTCCTCTTCTCTTTACTGAGCTGAGTAGGTAGAGTAAGCCAGGTAGGGTGCTAGTTGTGAAGGATATAAAGAAATGCCACTATTCTATAGTAACCTATAATCTAATGGGGCACATTACAATTAAGCTGATGCACATTGGAAACCTGCCTGACCATCATGGCAGTAGACTTGTGGGGAAGGGGACGGGAAGGGGAAGGGAGGATGATGAGGTTACAAAAGTCTTCCAAAAAGAGATGACAATCTAGATAGAAAATTACAATTTATGAAAATTATAAGGGGAAATTAAGCATTTAGAATACCTCAAATTATTCAGTATAGTTGAGCAACGGGCAAAAAGATAAGCAGAGGCAATTCAAAAAGGATTTTGAACAAGATGTTAAGGAATATCTTGGAAACTACATGAGGCAATGATATATTTTTTAAAAAGTCATGGCATGATTGAATTTGCATTTTAAAAAATGACTCTGGAGGGTGAGCAGAAAAAATATTGAAAGAGAATAAGACCAAATGTAAACAAATAAATTACGAGGCTACTGATATTCTCTAAGGTAGATATGACAAGGACTTGAACTAAGACAGTGGCAGTAGGATGAGGAAAAACTGATTGGATAGATTGGAGAGATTTTGAGGAGGCAGAATCAATAAGACTTCTGGATCATTTCCAGACACGTTTACCAAAACAGAAATACAGAGAGCAATTCTTAGAATAATAACAATTGTAGCTAACATTTATTGATTGCTTACCATGTGTCAGTCAGTGTGCTAAATGCTTTACAAGCATCATCTTATTTTTATGACTATTTATTGTCCACTTTCTATCTGCAAGTGCCTCACATATATTAGATCATTTGGTCCACACATAACCTCTTGAAATAGATACAGTTAATATTTCCTGCTTTGAATGAAGGATACCATGTCCTTGAGATTAAGTAGCTTGCCCATTCACACAGTTAACTGATGGTGGATTCTGGACTGGCACTTATCTCTAGTCTAGAAGAGATATTTTTAACTGTCGTTTAATTACTTTGATAGGATTATGTTGCCAATCTGAAAGACATCTAAAAAAGTCTCCTACAAATGAAATACTTATTCACTCATTACAAAGAATGCATAACAATAAACATGCATTAAACTTCTCTTCACAGGGAAAACAAAGGTAAAAAATAATAGAACAAAGCTGGAAGATGTGAGCTAGAATTTCAATACTAAAAATTATGAACTGAGATCAAAGTAAATATAATTAATATTAATTTCATTCTTCTTTAAGTAGAAACTCACTAGATATGAGTTTTTTTAAAAAATGTTACTTTATTAGAATCTATGCATCCATAGCACTATTTCAAAACCAAAAAAATTTTGGGGACCAGAGAAAAGAAAAATTCTTTCTGAGAGAGTAAAACAAACTACTAAATGTAGAAGGAATATGATAACTAGAAAAACTGGCATTTTGCAACTAAATGATTCCACTTGACATCATCAATGTATGATAAAATACTGGATGAAAGATTGTCAGGGAATTGGAAAATTACAGTGTCTCCAAGTACCATTCATAGATTACTGATTAATTACAAAAGGAAAAAAGTAAACTTACGATAGAAGGATCTGCTATACATAACCATAACAGACTCTGTCAAATTTCTTGGGTGTGAAATATAGTGTTTATGCAGCAGAATGTCTTTGTTTTGGGGAAATACGCTAGAGTATTTAGGAGTTAAGCGTAATGATGTCAGCAACTTATTTTCAAATGGTTCAGCCAGGAACAAAGAGATTTACACACACAGACATGCACACACACATATATATACACAGGTGTAGGAAGGGGGAAACAAACACAAATGTGGCAATATTTTAAAAATTGGAGAGTCTGAAGACTATTAGGATGTTCTTTATGCTATTCTTTCTCCTTTTCTATTGGGTAGACACTTTAAATGGAAAAAAAATTATAAGGTAGAAATTAATTTCTCAAATGGATTTAAAAATTCATTGCTGGATTGTTAACATTATTAATTTTAAATGTTTTTGGCAATCTATACTCATGTAAGTTTCTCTCTCCCTAACAAATTTATCATAGTTACTACAAACAAAAAGCACTCAAGAAATGTTTGTTGAACTAAATTGAATTGGTTTTATATTCCAAACATCTTTCCCAACAGTCTTTTTAGTACTGAATTCTTGTTAACTCCAATATTTTTGTTTTGTTTGATCTTTTACTCTCCATGCAGCACTGAAGAATCCCTAATCCCCCTAAATATTATATTCCTGTCAGTTTCATCACTTTCTCTTAGTAAAACGCATTAAATTTCAGCAATAATTTAAATTGTCAGCAAATACTTAAATCTAGCTTAATACATAGCCTTGCTATTACTCTAATGAGAGCAATCCCTCTGGAATCTATACCAGGCGCTAGCCCTCCAGAGGTTCATACAGATTCCAAAACATGCATCTCTACCTGGAGGGCAAGAAAGTTCATTACAGGTATAAAAGTGTGATGGAAACTTCAGTGTCATCTTCACTGCAAAAACTATTAATATACCAACGTCCAAGAAATAAACAAAAACAGAAAATTGGCAATAGAGGAAAAGAAAACCAGAAAACACTTAACAATATTCAAATGGTGAAACATAATTACATGGTGTTACCAAGAATAAAATAGAGCACCTTGACCTCCTACTGTCAACGTTTATGCCTTGGTAGAACAGGACAGAGGAGGGCAGGAGGGCTTAAGGAAGTAGCATGAATTGTTCAAGGAACGATTTCCTCAGTCACAAAGAAAAAGATGTAGATAAGAAAGGATTTACTACAAAGCCTGTTGACCTGAGAAAACTACAGATATATTTATGAACTATCTATATTATATTTATAAATATAAATAGATAACAGAAGGAAAGGAGGAAGGATGGGAGGGAGAAATGAAGGGTCAGTTCTTTAGTTAACTAGCTAAAAGATAAGAATCAAATAATCCACTTTCCTAACCTATTACTACCTCATTTAACTTCCAGCTACTTAAAAACAGAATAAAAGATAAACTCTTCATGGTTTAGGAGACAGAAAATCTAAAACTAAAAACTTAAGATCTTAACTGTAGCTGGATTTCAACTCATTATAATGTTTATACTTTGGAGCATATCAGTCAGCATTAGGCACAATTGCCTTAAATTTAAAATGGCACAATCTAAAATTTTTTTAAAAATTATATGGCACAATCTAAATTTTTAAAAATTATATAGTAGCCCCCTGCTCTACAGAAAAAAACAATTTTTACACTCAATTCCTTCCATCTCAAGACTCTTTTACAACTGTCAAAAAAAGCCACAGCTATGCTGACAAAGCAGTACAGAGTAAACTCCAATCGACACGTAACTTCAGAAACCCGAGGTATAGAAAGTGAAAATCACCCACTTTTCCTGACAGCAAACACAGGTCAAGCTTCTCCAGAAATCCTTGACCCATATAGCACCGGAAGACTCAGAAGTAAAATCAACCATGCCCTCAAAGGGATGGTTACCCTCTCAGTTGCCCTGTATGCCTTCGCCCGGCTGCCTCAAGAGGGAGAGATGGGAGATGTCAGCCCAGGTATCAGAACTGCAGATTGTAGGTGTTTTCCCTCCAGATTGACCTAAAGGAAAAGACAACTTCCATGGCTCTCAGTTAGAGATGTCACTATTCACCTGATGATTCTCCAGTTGAATATACTGCAAATAACCTGTCCCAATCTTTTTCTTTACTTTTTAAAGAGGAAAAACAAAAAGCATTTAAAACTGACTACCATCCATTTACCTGATTTTTCCATAAATTGTTCCTTGAAGATATAAAAGTAACATTTAGAATATTTTAATACAGTAGGTAAAATTATCACCAAGGAAAAGACTGACTTTGGGGAGGCTTAAATGCAAAGCAATTTAAAAATATAAGCATGTCAAGCCTGTCTTGTACATAATAAAGCAACACTTATTATTTTAAAAACAATGAACGTAATGTCTATTTTGATATCACATATTTCCCAGATGAAGTCCTAAAAATAAAGCGGAAATATAAAATTAAGGATTAATTTACTTGAAATGTTTCAATTTTTTCTTTGAAAATAAATAGAAACCAATTTTTTATGTGGAATAATTGTTTAACACTTATGTAAACTTTAATTATAGCAATCTCTTACTTTACAGAACATTACAAAACTGATACTAGTTAGGACAAAATATCTCATTTCATTTAATAATAATATATGGCAATAACTACAATCAACTCTGGAAAAGGACGCTTTGATTCTACAGTCTGATTGGATGTAAAGATCTTTGAAGCTCATTTTAAGATCTGTTCTAGCAAATCACATTTCATACTGAAGTGGCGTGATTTGTTTAGACATTTTTAATAACTCTCTATTGGCAAATTTTCTCAAACCATAGCCCTCAGCTACTATGGCTTTCTGACTGGAATCTAGGAATCCTAATTATTTCAGGCATTGTTTGGCTCTTAAAAATCTGAAATATAAATCAATATTGTATGTGAATATAGTACCTAGTATAATGCTGACTGATGTAGCTCAATCAGTAATTGTTAAATTAGTGTATGAAAGATGTTTAGTACCTTCTTAGTCTTGAAGTTTCCAATCCAACCAATGCCTCCAAGAATAAGTCAAGAAGTCCTGTGGGATGATGCCACGGGTTCAAATGATTCAACAAGGAATAATTTTGGAAAGTTAGGAGAAGCCTTTATGATATCATAATATACCGATTCACATATAAAAAACCCTATACTGGGCTAGCAGGACTGAACTGGACTGAACTCTGTAAGCTCTGAGGTCAAAGGGGCTGGGACTTAACTTAGCAGCATGAAATGACACTTTGGTTTCTAAACTTCAGTGTTACTAATCTAATCTGACTTTTGCGGATCATAAAGTGCAACTGGCCTTTTCAATTTAGATTCAACATCTGGCCAAATCCATTAACCTGTGATTTCATGAAGCAAAATCTACTGCCTTTTAACCAATTATTCCTATTTTCTTCTATTATAGAAACTCTTTGAATGATATTTCTGAAGAAATCAAGAAAACCTATGACAAAGTAATATAAAAAAATTTAAGCAGAATTATATCTGTACTCCAGACAGCTTTTCATAAATTTGTATGAAAGAGTTAGACCAGACTGTATAGATCACTTAGAACCAACATATCCAGAATAGGAGGCTTCTGTAATTTCTGGAGTATGTTTTTGTGTATTTATGTCCATTGGATTTATCTCGAAGATCCTTTGTACAAACTAATGCAATTCAAAAGATATGAAAATCAGCTGAATTCAGCTCACTTCCTCCACCTCCACCACCACCACTACCACCACCACTAACAACAAAACTTATGGAGTTACTCTGTCAGAGTACTGCTTTGAAAATAACTGATTCACTGATTGAATTTAATATCGGTATGTGCAGATATAACATATAATTCATAAACAAAGCTACAACTCTAATATTTGTGTTTTTTTTTTTTCTTTGGTGAGGAAGACCAGCCCTGAGCTAACATCTGTTGCCACTCCTCCCCTTTTTGCTGAGGAAGACTGGCCCTGGGCTAACATCGTGCCCAGCTTCCTCTACTTTACATGGGACGCCGCCACGGCATGGCTGACAGGCAGTGCGTCGGCGGGCGCCCGGGATCCGAACCCGCAAACCCCGGGCTGCCAAGCGCGGACGAAACCGCTGCGCCACCGGGCCGGCCCCTAATATTTGTGGTTTATATGTACATCATTGCTAAATCCTGCAGAAGATACACAATTGATGAGAGCAAGAGATGTCAGAACTCAGTGAAGTTACGAACAACACAGATAATTTCTCTTTGGTCTTGGAGCATCATTTTACTTAGAAGCATGCTTAGATTCAGACATGGGGGGAAAATGTGGGGGAAAAATATAAGAAGAATTGACAAAACACATGTTTGGTGTCTTTGTATGATTAGGTTCAGGAACACTGCCAGGAGAAAACTTTGTGTATGATCTCATCTGATTTTAGTTACATGTCAAAAAAGAAGTGAGAAGAAAATATCTTACTGATCAGATGCCGTCTTTTCAAGTTTAGCAGAACACAAAACATGTTCACTCCTTTAATAAGTACAAATAAACAAGACTGATGAGGTGAACAAAAATCAATACACAGATTCCAAACATTTTACATCTGTTTATTTTCAATTCAAACATGATTGATGTCAATTAGATGCAGATCTGTCCTGGTGATTCTCATGAAATCCACCATGCCAGATAATCCACCTTCCATGGAACTCTAAACATTGAGCACTCTGCTTTACACTTATCTTTTCCCTAAGTCCCTAAATTCCACACATTCTTTAAAATTATTGTTTTATATTTATCACAACTATTTTTCCATTTTTGTCAGTGGTAATGTTTTACTTACAAAGTACAGTGGCTACTTAATATTGTTGATGTAATGGATTTTTATGACCACTGGTATATTTAATCCTCGTTTTTATGAGAATTTTTCTAAAGTGCTACAAAAACCCTTCAGAATGAGAAATGCACAATGTGCAATTTAAAATATAATCTTTAGTTAGCAAAATATATGAAAATCTTGGTTTATAGACTAAGAAAGACGAGTAGGTTGTAATAGACATTACTAACTAGAAAGAAAAGGAGCTTTTAGACAATGCTTTAAAAACGATAAACAAAATAGAGCCTTTCTGACTTGCTCTCTAATGAGACTAATCCACTTTTTATAATCATAAAGAAATATATTCTGTTCCATTATGTTTTAAATGTGAACTAGTAACTCAGAATTCTTTTTGAAATTTATATCTTTTATTAGCAATAACTGAATCTTCTCTTTCTGTGACTAGGCACTGTATTAGAGCTAAAGGAAGCCAAATAAGAGCTTGTTCTGCAGCACAGTCGAGCTCTGCATGTAAAATGTCATGACATGTAGATGAAAATAACACAAACTTAAATCAGTGTCAAATGGCAAATCTGTGGCTATTGTCAAAATCAACAAAAATATAGAATGGCTAAAGGATATATATGTGTTTACTTGACCAACAAAAACAAACACGCATAAATACACACACACAAACACACTCCGTCCATCATTCACTCTTTGAAGTGTCAGATAACATTATTTCTCAAATGACACATAGGGCTTCATTTGCTATGCATAAGGTCAGTGAATATTAGCTTCATTTACACTTGGCTGAGAATTGGTTGGTGTCAACAGTAGAGGCTTAGTTCTTCCCCTTAACAGGGTTGGAATCTGACAGAAAGCTGCCACTGAAGAAGATGGATGATCTTCCTTGCTGACCCTGCTCCCCTAAAGTGTCATAGTTCGGGTCTCTTTCTATCTCTACAACAAAAGACCCTCTCTGAGCCTCCCAGTGGCCTTCAGCTTTATTGGTGCTAACAGGTCCAGACATTTCATCGATTGGATTCTCTACCTTTTAAACACAAGAGCTTGCCCTTTTTGGCTAGCTAAACCTTGGCACAGATGTCTTTTTTTGTAATTGCATCTCTGCTGTCTATTGGAAAGGATGCAATCAGACAGGCAAACATCATGTTAGCATAGAAAACGCTAAACAATTTATCTCAGTTTCCCAATGTCATTTTAATGAGAGTGTCATTTGTCTGTGGAAATTAACCCTTAGATAATCTTATAATATACTTAAAAATTGAAAATCAAAATCTCATTATTTTGATGACTAACTAGAATGTAAAATAAGTTATGCAGAACTATTCAGCAGGTAGGAAAAAAGTGCTTCCCAGTCATTTTATATAAGTAGTTATTGACAACCATATTTTAAAATGCATGTACCTGAAAATATTCTATACAATTGTCAGAACTCTAACTTGCTTTATACTAGTGGCTGACAAAGTGAAATACATCCTTCCCTAAGTAAAAAGTACATAAAAATATTTAATACCTAACAAAAATGCTATAATGATATAATAAATTATATGTTGCTCTGAGTTATTTTAATATATTGGAGATTTGTTATTGATATTTGAATAATTTGAAAGAAATTACCCAACCTCAAATTCAAATGCTCAAAAGTGCATATGCTAAAATGATGAAAAGTTCTTACAAATACATTTACATGTAACACATTTTACAAAAAATGGCTGTTTTGAGTATTTATGGATTTATAACTCAGAAGATCTAAAATATTATAATACATAACTGTCAACATCATTTATTCCATGCAAACTATAATTTAACACATTTGCATATCTAGAATTGCAGAGTTAGCTAATAGATATATGTATATATAAAATATATCAATCTTTAGTACTAAAAAAAGAGAACTAAAAATAAAAGTAAATTTCACTATAAATGAAGATAAGGATGTACCAGTTCTAACTCAGGTTAACCCTTTTGTCAAATTGCAGACAAAATATAATATGATCATTTTCCTGTACTTTGAAATAAAAACTATTAAGCCTATATTAAAAGATTCTGAAATGCATATTATTTTTTAGTGCTAATGCTTTCATTCAAGTTGAGAAAATTAACAAATTATAGTTGAAAATAACTATCAATAAAATCTCTGCTGCCAGTTTCTAGATATATTATTAATAACTATCATTAAAATAAGTATATTTATTAGGGTTGTGGAATCCATTAAAAAACATACAATGCTGATAGTCATTCAAGGATAAATTCAAGAACACAGTTCCCTTTTATTTTTAATATCATACAGACTGTACATCAATGACTCTTAACTTTCATTTTCTCAAGTAAATAGTATTCCCGTAAGAAAAATTCCAATAATTTCAGGTATGTAAATGCAAAGCAACTATCAATTTTTATTGATTTTATCTTATTTCTCTTTCTATAAAACAGAATGAACAAAGTCAAAATTATTCCTCTAAGACGTGAGTCAGAAGCACCAAGAACCTGAACTCTTTTTTAAATCAAATCAGTTATTACTCTTATTTGATAACTAAAAATCTAAAATTAATCTTAAATATCAAATGAGTTCTGGAAACTATGCAAAGTTTTTAAAAAATAAAGAGAAATTCCAACAAGATTCCTCACACCCAATCTGGGTCCAGGATGGTGTTATGTGTTCAACTGACCTAAGCCATCTGCCTATGCAGATTCTCAGGAGCATGTCCATCATTCAGTGTCAGCATTCCATCAATGCCACTCTGACTGTAAGTGACAGTCAGTTATTTATTGACATTAACAAATAATAAATAACCATGCCCTTTAGGATTATATGAATAAAACGTATATTATTTTCAGTGTAGATTAGCCTATATGCAAAAGCAGACTTGGTTTTTTTGGGTTTTGTTTGTTTTCATCTTATATGTTATAAAGTGAGGGAAAAAAGTGGCTACAATAATAGATGTGCTTAATGTGAACTCCGGTATATATTAGTGTTTTGTTTTTCAAAAAGTCAACCTTGTCTCAGCTTGTATTATATAAGCTTAAATGAGCTGTATTCACAGGCTCCTGAATATTTATGCTGTCTTTTACAGACCTAACACGTAGTTTCTTGTCTCTGCAATACAGTATACAATGACAGAAAATCCTTAAAAAGCTAAAGATCAGAAGAAGTTGTATCAGTATCCTAACCTTGCTCCTCTTTTGTATTCACCCTCAATCTGCCTTCCTGGCTGGAAAAACTATTTAAATTATTACTACGCTCTCCTTTGTTGTTAAGTCTTCATCTCTCTTAGATTTGAACATACCATAACAGAAATTGTTACAGCTTTTTGTAAAGATAAGGATTAAGAACTGATTAGGTATTCATATACACACCTTGACTGAATTCCTTTATAGTATTGACTAACAGTGGTAATTCTGTAATTATATAGCCACAGTCCAAATGTTACAAAAGGGGCTATAACCTTCAGCATTGATCAAACTGTGGTTCATTTTCTTAGCTCAATAAAAACAAGTTAGAATTCAAATTATGAAAGTTTTGCCATATATTATGATTTGTGATTTTTATCTTTAAATTTACTATTTTACCTTTCCATTATGAAACTCCCTTCTCAGGTTAATATTAAAAGTTTAACTTTATAAAATTTTGTAAATAATAAACATTCTCAATGATTTGAAGATGTAAAAACTAGATTTCCCGTTATATCTAATTAAGAGTTCTACCAGAAATGTAAAAGGATGGATTATAGTTCAAAACAGAAAGATACGCCATCAGTAGATCAAAACTTTGCAGTGACAATGAGTAGTAGTTATTAATAATTATTAATAGACTATTAATATGCACAACACTGAATTATAACATGTAAAATCACTGTTACATAAGAAAGGCAAAAGAGCAAAATGTTGCCAGCTGAATACTTATATTTCAATAAATAAAGACACAGAGTGGGGAAGGTGGATGTACTTTCACTATTTTAATCCACTTAATAGATGGGAAGGTATGTTCTAAAAAGTTTTAAACCAGGGAATAGTATAAAATTTTTTGAAAGGTAAATAAAAAGGTATTGCCGCAGTCTATGACATGATAGGAAAAGGTGCAGGAAAAAAAAAAAAAGACGACAATGAAACCAGAGGGAGCCAAGATGGGCAAGAACATCCACTTTACCACATTAAGGATGGAGTATATTAGAAAGAAGGATGGCTACACATACACTGATGGCCTCGTGAATAATCTTGAAAATCAGTGAGAGGGCTGTTTGAATTTGAAGTTAGTAGCAATGCCGTCTTGTTGGAAAAATTAACAAAGGGGTAGAATGATCAAACCGTTCTGTTCAGCCTTGAAAAACACAGTGCTCTCATAAAGGTCTGTGCAGAATAAACATCAGACACAGCAAGAAGCATGGCCCAAATAGCAAACTTAGAAAGTTCCTGCCAGGTTTCCTTTGCAAACTAAAACACTGTCTCAACATAATAGACCTGGAGTCACAAGTTTCCCAGCTCTAGCTCACAACCCGAATATCTAAGCGCAGCATGTACTAATTTTAAAGGTCAGTTTGAGAAATAGATTTTGCAGAAGACTGATTGTCCCTCTGCCCTTGCAGGGACTGAGGGGCTAAAGTCTGCAGGCTTCTCAGAAGAGATCGAGTCAGAAACCACAGGGTTAAACAGCCGAGGTTCTGCTCCCTCCTAAATCCTATGTTTCTGATAATGTAAGAGGTGCTCACTGTTCTCATTTCAAAATTCATTTACTCACATACAGTAGTCACAATAACCAAAACATGCTAATTGTGAAAATTCACCTTCTCAGGATATGGTAAAATACTACAAGAATTGAGAGTAAATTAAAAAAAATGAAATTTACTTTCTTTTATGGCATAGGAAACCTAAACAATCTTCTTGAAAATAAAGAAGTAAATTTTTGTTTATAAATTGTTTGCTTTGTGAAGCAAAATTTAAAGACATTACTGAGGTACCTTTAGTTTGTTTTTTGTTTTCTTTTTCAAACATGCAATAATCCAAGAATTTCCTATATGAGTTTTCAGCCTCCTTGTAATTGTCAATTGAGATTTCCACAGAGAAAAAATCTTAACTATTCAGCACTTACAAATTAGGAGATTAGTGCACAGCAATTTAGAAATCTAAAAATGGGTCAAGGAGAAAAATAAACTTAATTTTTTTGTTCCATTATGTTGAGCTATGTTTTTTTCCTCTTGGTGGGGGTAGACACGGGCAGTGTATATGTGTGTGTGTACATATGTATGTATGTATACATATATGTGTGTGTGTACTGTATGTGTATGATGTTGAAGTAGAAAGAAAACTGAAAAGCCTATGTGCTGATTTTACTTTGGTATCTGTCTTTGGTGAACTGTTAGAACTATAAATGAGGTCTTTGGTTGTCCCATTTATTAAAAAAACCCTTCTACTTTATCTTTGATAATCTTTAAGGTACATTCAATCTCCAAGAATTTATGATTCTAATTGTCTTGGAAGAGGTTATATCCTCAAGGAGAACAAGAATGCCCATAGAACATTTGTGTTATAATGAATTTATATATTTGAGTGGGTAAGATGCATATCTCACATCTCTTTTCAAGGATAAAACTACTTTACAGGAAAATGTCAACTAAAATAGGAACACTATGTAGTATAGGTTATTTTGCCTGTTGAAAGTAGAAGATATAAAGAAACACTTTTAAAATCAATTAAGTTTATTTAACCCAGCTACTAGTTTAAGTTAACGTCATTAGGTAAGTTAATGCCATTAGGTGTCACTGTCTACATGGGAACTAGTTTAGCTAATAATAGTAAACTACAATTAAACACAGAACTTACAAATCACTGGAAAACACAGAGTAGTATAGTAAACTTACTAATATTCAATTTATTTTTATCAGAATAAACTTTCATTATATCTAGTGATTCTTTAGATATATTTCACCCCTCGACACCTATCTACTCCCACTCTTAACTCCTCTCTTTTAGAAAGAATGATCTTCTTAAAGAGTAGGTAATGTTAACCCAACAGATTGATGACCGACATCAATAAATGATAAATGCAAGATATGTAGTTCATAATTATATCTGATCAACATTAGACTTTATTAATAAAAGCATCACGGTGCTTCCTTCTCCAGATCTAGGTTTTCTATAAGACTGTAGTTCCGTGTTAATGGTTTCAGTGCAGGTCTGAGGCTGACACCACCAAGGGTGAGGGGCTAAATTAGGTGTTAATTGGGTGCCACATGAAACAAAATGTAAAACACAGTATGTGTCCTTTCAAAGTCTCCTGATTTTCGAATACATTGGAAGCAAGAGATAATATAATTATCAACAGGAAATAATTTAAATGAATGAGCAAAATAGAAAAATTCAAAATCCACTGTACAACAAAATATAACCATTAAGAAATTTTCAAACTGCTATACCCCAAGATGTATCTTCCTTGGTTTTCTATGTCATTCATCGCCTCCAGACTAAACAAAGTAAACTAAATAATAAACCTTCCATACTTCTTCATAAAAACACAGAATTTGGGAGAAATAATGCACATTTATTTCAACTGATGTGTGTATTATGCTGGATTCCCATGAAATGCTGTTATTTGGGATGTATACACACAGATTCTATAACTTTTATCCAAGCTGATATCACAGGTAGAAAATAAAAAATAATGTCTACAACTCTCATTAATTTGACTGAAACTCAAAGTTGAATTGGTTTCTTAATAGATTTTAAAAAACCTCAAATTATATGTACATGTGACCTTCTACTTCCCACATATTAACGTTATATGCATACCCTAATGAAGACGTTTCCATAAAACTAAATTTGTGAGATATTTTGCAGAGAAAAGTTAGATTCACTTAGATGTGAGGAAAAATAGAATAAAAGGATATTCTGAAATTTTCCTCTCTGACTCATGTATCAGATCTTTACGCACATAGAGAAAAATATCAAATCTACAGCTGGGTTAAATTTCTCCTATGAAAATAATCATATTACTTGCACAAAATGACTATATTATACACAATATCATCATAAATAAAATATTTCGTATATTAGTGACAATCATCTTAGAAGAAATGGCTAGAAGTTGGATAAAAAAATCAAATTAAATGCAAAATTTTAAGGTATCATTGGTTTGTATTATGACATTGCCTGCCAGAAATTGATACCAATTTAAACTTCCACTAGAAATATAAAAGAGTGATTATATATTTGCCAGTTAGGAAAATTACAAACGTTCTGAAGCCATATACTGAGCTTATAAATCATAGAAAGTTAAATTGGACACATTAATTTCTTATTTCCTTCCTATTTCCTTATTTTTTCCCTCACTTTCATCAGATCTTCCTTCTTCCTGTTCTTCTTTATTGAATAGTTACCATGTTCCATGCACTGTGGGTACATACAAAGATGACTGAAGATGAATAAAAAGCAGTGTAATTTTAAATGAAGTCTACGATGTTCTAGTAGGAAATTCTGATATGATTCTAATTTAAGTATCACACCGATCCTTCTCCATATTTTTTTAAGGAATTATGAGCAGATATCTCTGTAAAAGACAAGAAATTGATAACAGTAGTGGCTCCTGAGAAAAGGTACTGTGGTACTGGAGCATAGGAATGGCACTTGTTCCAGATCTACGCCCATTATCTATTCAAAAACGTCTTAAAACAGGTATTATGAGTTTCTGAAAGTGAATAATTTAAAGACTATAAAAAATTTTATGTAACGTAGTTATAACTCAAATAGCAGAAATATATTTGAATGTGATACTGAATTTACATAATTTCTGATTTATAGAAGAGACTGCAATATTAGCTGAGGGACTGATTTCTCAGGTTTTGTTTCTTTCTATTATTTTTTTGTTTGTTTTGCAATTCAAGATAACATTTACAATATATAATTTGGAAGGAAAACAATACAATCTTATAACAAAGATCGTAAAATACAATCCTATCACTTTCCCATTTAATATAAACATAAATATATTTCAAGACCATCTTATTCTAGAAAATGTTGTCAGGCTCTTGGAAGTCTCTTTCTCAAGACACCGATATTACTAAAGAGGGTGAAATGACTTTCATTTCATTAGCAGAGGGAGATGGAGAAATTAAAAAGCAAGACACAAAGACAGTGACAAACAGAGAATGGGAATATGACAACAAATAAATATAAATAGTTATATTATTTTTATAAATAAATTCCTCCTATCTGGAGCAGACTCCTGTCCATGTTTGCTAATTATTAGCATATCATCTTGCTACACGCTATGAGGAAAATGAAATATAATAAAAGGTTCCTATACTCACAAAGCTTAAGACCAGCCACAGAGACTAGGCATACAAAACAAGAAATTAAATAGCGATTTGAATTTGAAATAAGAAAAGATTTGTCTTGGAAGTGGGTCCTATATGATTACATCTTTAAGAAACCTGATAAACATTTATGGAAGATTTAGGTGGTACAGGGAACTGTGCTAGGTGTGGGTAGGTAGAAAACTGTAAGTTTGGGTTGATAAGGAGCTTGGAATGTGTAAAAGGAAATTACAGATAATGATTAAAATCAGATAGCATATGATGATGCCCATAAGGAAAGGGCAAAGTATTTACAAGTATCCACAAGGAGAGGCCATCTAACAGAGTATAAACGGCATCTAATTTGAAATTTTAAGAAAAGGCAAAATTTCAACAGCCTGAGACAGGCTAGCTGGTATTACGGGTAGAGAAAAGCAAGGTATGGTAATAACAGAATGTACTGCCAGTAACTACCATCAGAATTTGGAAGAGAGGTCACTGAAGAAGTTAGGGATGTGCAAGATTAAGGCACAACAGGTAATTGCGAGGTATTACGATGATTTTTGTTTTTCTGTTTATTTGGGGCCAAATGTCGAATAATAGGGCATCATAAAAATATCTACGGGTGTGCTTAAGGTAGAACGAGAGAGCAGTACCAGGCAGAGGGAGCAGGGGCTTCAGGAATGATAAATATGTGACTGAAAGTTAGAAAAAAAGATTCGGGTCAAGTTGGAGGTATTTCAGTGCCAGCCTAAAAGCAGGGAATTTTTATTAGTAACTAGGAGCCTGAAGCTTTCTGAATAATAAAGGGATACTATCTACATTGTGTTTTACAAAGAGTATTCTGACTGCCATATGAAGAAAGACCTGGAATAGGCAAAGCAGATGAAATATTTAGGATGTCGGGAAAGACAGAGGTACAAGTACTTCGAAATTATTATAAATGAACGAAAATGTTCATATTTGTATCACCTTTCAAGATATCCTGGAAGAAACTTTATTTTTATAAAAGACTGAGATAAATAAAATGCTCATCTATAAAGAACGTGGCCTGCTGTATTTACTGGTTACGGACAAGGATTCTGGAGCCATTCCGCCTTGATTAAACAGCAGTCTGCCACACTTTATGTGATGGTAGGTACTTAACCCACCCCTCACTGTGCTTCAGTTTCCTTCCATAAAAAAAGTATATATATATATATATATATATATATATATCATAAATATAAATATAATGTAATATATATAAATAATGTAATACTTCAGTAAGAGTATTTTTTTCTCCTTTAAACTGGGTTATAAAAGTACCTACCTCCTAGATTAAACGAGTTAGTAACAACTCCCTAGCCAGCCTTGGTGGTCTACTGGTTAAGATTCGGTGCTCTCACCACCACAGCCCGGGTTCGTTTCCAAGTGAGGGACCCACATCACCCGCCTGTTAGTTGTCATACTATGGTGGCTTCATGTTGCTGTGATGCTGAAATATACGACTGGTATTTCAAACACCAGCAGGGTCACCCATGGTGGACAGGTTTTAGCAGAGCATCCAGACTAAGACAGACAAGGAAGAAGGACCCGGCCACCTAGTTCTGAAAAAATTAGCCACGAAAACCCTATGAAGAGCAGGGAAGCATTGTCTGGTACAGCGCTGGAGGGTGAGAGGATGGTGCAAAAAGACAGGGCAGGGTTCCGCTCTGTTGTACACAGGGGAGCTAGGAGTCGGAATTGACGCCACGGCACTAACAACAAAACATCTCCCGATAAGATTAAATGAATTAATACATGTGAAGCACTTAAAATAGTTCTTGCCATCTATTAATAACTGAAAAACAAACAAAATCTATGACCTATTTCTTATTTAATGCCTTGAATCTCTCCCCCTTTTAAATAATTTAGACTATACCTGTCACTTATTACTGCTCTATCACCTGAGCCCTGTGTTTTATACAGAAGCTAACTTAATTTCAATACCCATATTTCGGAGATCCAATTCAGGTTGTCTTCGTATGAGGTACCAGGTTACATATAACTTATAATTATAGTTACAAAAAAGGGAATTCTCAAGATATTTTAAAAACACAGAGAACAAAAGATCACCCACGATCCTACCACTCTGTCATATTCATTGTGATATTTATGCTCCCATCTATTCTTTTCCCTATGCATATTTTCTATACTTCTAAATATCAGTGTATACAACATTTTATTCTTTATTTTTCATTCAAAATTATTAATAGGACAATTCAAAATTCCTTTATTGCAGTGTTGATATTTTAAGGACTAAGTTCAATCAAGGTGATGCACTTAACTTTGGACATTTAGGTTATTTGCAGTATTTCAAATTATATACATTGCTGGGGGAAAAAAAGTTATGTGAAAAGTCCTTCTTTTACTGAAATATCTTCTTAGGTAAATTACCAGGGATGAGATTACTGGCTTAAAGGATATTTCACTATCCGTGGCTTATGAGATATATGTTCTTTCACTCATTGCCATGAGATTTCTTTACTTAGCAAACTCCTTGTTGCATTATTAATAATAATATAATAGCAAGCATTCATTGATTATTTGCTATGTCCCAGATACTATTGTTAGGGTTATTTACATGCATTATTTCATTCAGTTCTGACAAGAACCCTATGAGGGAGGTGCTATTTTTATTAGTCCCATTTTATACTAAAGGAAAGTAAGGCTTAGGGAGATTGTCCTAGTTTATGCACATGGTATGTTATAAAGCCAGAATTTAAAAACTCTGTGACTCCAGCATCTGAGCTATTAATCCTGTAGTGTATCTTACATTTTTGTATATATTCAATTATAAATACTATCTATTATACAGACTCATTTGTTATCATGAAAAGCAACAGCACAAATTACATGCTACTTTTCAAGAAAAAAACACATGGCTTTCAAAAATCTAATCAACAGACCCAGATTTTAATATTATTAATGCTATCAAATTGAATGAATGCTTTAATTTATTAAATTGTATATATTATATATCCATAAATTATACATTATTAAAATAATTACAGACCTGTTCTGTTATTAATAGAAAATATTAAGAATCAACTATTAGGGGAATTGCTTACATTAAACATTAGAAATCTATGATTATTTGAATTCCCCTTTACACGAAATCATCAAAAAAGAAATTTCTAAATCTTTGTTTTAATTCAGAAAATTAAAATTTAGTAATATAAATAATACAAGCACATGGCATCTATATGTTTTGATATATGTGCACATAAACTGCACCACATTCTCGGATTTTTTATTATTACAGTGACCATATATTTTATCATCCAAATCAGAACACTTTTGAACGCAAAAAGAGGCAGTGTTAATAAGTAAAACAATTATCCCAGGGAAACTAGGTATACGATTATCCTACCTATAATAAAGTTTCATCAGTTCTTCAGTAACTAAAATCCATTGGTTAAAATCCAGGACAAATTTTAGGAAGCAGTGTGGTGTAATGGTGAAAAAAGACTTGTATTGGTAAACAGCATCCTGGAATCTCATCTGATTTTGTTACTTATTAATATTCCCTGAGCTTCAGTTTCTTCAAAAGTTGGAAGACAGAAAAAAATACTTTCCCTCCCTTGCGACGTGGTAAAAATTAAATGAGAAAACGAACATGACTGTTAAGTGTAAACTGCAAATTACCTATACAGATCCAAGTTATAATACCAATCTCCATACTTTGACAAATACTATTCCACTTTTTAAATCGAATCAAATTGTATAAAAGTCTGAAAAATTTCAAAATATATTTCAGAATACAATTTTATTAGTCTTCCGAAAGTATTTATATACGTAAAATATAATATAATCTGCTCTCAGTTTTTAAAATGACTAGAGTTTTTACCTAAGAAAATATATTGGCTCGTTCACATAGAAGTTGTGATAAAACTTACATGGTAAATTTGTAAAAAAGGACTTTTTGACAACAAATGGATGCTAACTGGAATTATATATTTTAAAATGAATGTAAAGAAATGTCTTCGTAAAAGCACTATATTAAAATAATTAGACAGAAGTTCTCCATACAGTAGACTTGAGAAACATTTGGTTTTCAAAACTGAGTTATTTTTTTCAAAAATCACAAAGAAAAAAAAAACTCTACATAAACTGATCAAAACTGTGATCAGCTTTCATAGTTGTTCATATCTCAAATTACACTCTAACAAATATCACGACGGCTGCCACTCCAGAAAGTGCCCAGTTAAACTTGTCTTTAAGTGGCTAACCACCCACATTTGGCTCAGGACTCACTAGTATCCTCTCCCAAACACTTCAGTTTTCCTCAGTATGGGACTGGAATTTGTTTTCAAACTCTTAACAGGATCATTGAAAGGAAAGAGGAGAAATACTATAAGGGCAGGCCTGGATTGAGTCCAGAGGCAAGAACTCTCACAGCCATGCGATGGAATGCTGCCAAGGAGGGAAGTGTTTTCGCAAATGAACATAGTGCCATAGTTAAGTACAAGGTATTTAATTCCTTTGTCAACATCACCAAGGTTAAAACTTAAGAAAGTTATGTGATGAAAAATTTACTTGACTTACAACAATGTGTGCATACTCTTTCAACTGAACTATAAGGAGGCATGTAGACTCCTTTAATTACGGTTTTTTTAATGAACTCTTACTATTAGTATCTAATTCCACCTATTCCAATGCAGAATTAATGTAGATGACAGTGAAGTAATTTTACTTTAAGTCTCTTAGTGTAGTTTGCAGATGACAATATTTTGGGTACTCAAATGTGGTTCCAATTCTTAAAACCAAAATAAATGACTGTGAATAATTTTAATAGTACCACGTTTAATAGTACCACAATTAATTTAATACTAATTGAGATGATTTTGCTCACTTGGAAGAAATTGGAGTCTTCTCTTCAAGTTAAATATATCTCTTTACTACAGTTCAAGACTGCTTTTCTTACCAAATTCTATACTTAGAATACAGAACTCAAATAGTTCCTGTTTGTTTTTCTTGACAAGTAAATAATGAATCATCTGAGTTAAATTATACAAAATATAACAAAAAAATACTATAATCTTCTTTAAAAAATTTTAAACCTTAAAAGAGCAGCACCTTTAATGTTATTTCTTAGTCTTTTCTTAGACAAATTGTGCACTTTTATACGTATTCCTGCTTTATTTTTTGTTTTCTCCTTTATGCAAAAGTTTTAAATTCCACTTTCACATCAATCAAAACCAGCAGACTACTGAAACTGCTGCTTTTACATCTTAAGTGTCATAGTGTGTTCTTAAAATTATCGTATAATAGTTACTGTTGAATCTACCATCATTTTCAAGTAACTTTCAGTCATTAAGATTATTGCCTTTCATTGAACTGATTAGTTCACTACGAATATTTCTATATTTACCCAGTAGAATAGCATTCTCCCTACCAGTAGTGATAAATCTTCATCAGTTTTTGATTTCCACATATACGGAACCTGCAGGATTTCTCACTCAACAAGAAATACTGCCAGTGAGGGACAGGGGAAGAGGACAGTGGGTAGACAGATTTGACTCCTTCAGGGGGTGTCAGAGAAGGCTACTAAACCAGCCTATAGGGCCTGAACCTATTAGTATCCCCAGTTTTTTGCTCATAGCTCACTTTACAATGTCAGCTATGGAATGGATGATATTCGAGTGCTGGGTCGTATGTACTTCATATGCTGGCGACCAGCTACATGAAGTATTTAACTCTTCAACCAGGACAGAAAAATATATTTGCTCAGTTATTCCATCTAAATAGTGTATCCAATAGAAATATAATGTGAGCCACATATGTAAATTTTTAAATTCCTAGTGGTCACATTAAAAAAGAGTAAAAAGAAACTATTGAAATTAATTTTAATATTATATAATTTAACCCAATACATCTAAAGTATGTTTCTAAGCAACATAGAAAGAATTACTAATGAAGTATGTTAACATTTTTTTTTTTGTACGAAGTCTTCGAAATCCAGTGTATAGTTTATACTTAAAGCACATCTCAATTTAGAATAGCCATTTTTCAGAACCTAAGAACCATATGTTGCTACTGGCTACCACACTGGACAACACAGATATAAATATTTTTTAAATTATTTTTTCTTTAAATATTCTACTAGAATGAGAATTTTATGGAGAAGTAATGTGATTTATGTACCAAACTACTATGTGCAAGACCCTTAATTTCAGCATTGAAACAGAATACTATTTGCTAGGATTCTCCTTGCTTTGTGATGGAAACCAGGGCAATATTGTTGTTAAAAGCCCAGGCTCTGGAATCAGAATGCCCTGAGTCTGAATTTAACCCAAGGCAAATATTACTAAAGCAACTGCAAGCAAGCAATTTGCCCTTGATAGCCCCAATTTTTTATTCTGTAAACTAGAGATGATAATGATACCTACCTCATTAAATGAACTATTCTATGTAAAGCACATGGAAGAGTGTCTGCACATAGTAAGTTACCAGAAAGCTTTAGTTATAGTAATTACTGTTAGCTACAGTCCCCTCTAAATTAACTAGGATTTGCAAATATTAAAATTATGCTGCTGGCTTAGGAGTACAAAGAATATATAAAAGTTATCTTTTTGCAATGTACTATGTTTTATAAGTTATAAGTTAAAAGAGACACAAGTATATAATCTTATTATAAGATATTTTACAGGTTAGCCACAAACAGAAAAATACCTGTCAGTTTTGAAGGTCCATGTGACATAGTTTTAAACAGAAAAATACAGGCCAATTATTATTACCACATAATGCTATGTAAGAGAAAATCCAGTTTTACAAAACAAAGGAAAACTTTCGCTAATTCATATGCTATTATCGTTTCAAAACAAATAGAAAAAGTCCAGCTGATGTATTAAGATAACTAAAACTTTACTTTGGCCCACTTCCACAAAAATGTGGTCCACTACAACATGACTTATCAGAAAAACACTCATTTTATTACTTAGTCCAGAAAAGAAATACGGCTTTGGCAGAAGTAATCTCAGAGATTTATCAAGTGAAACTTGATGATTTCGTATCAAAGTTTTAGTATTTATAAAAAATCACTCTAAAGGTTTGTACGTGTACTGCTATGTGCCCCGTCCCAGTAGAGCTCTTGCTAGCAGCCTTTTTTCTGCTACTTACAGGCCCAGACAATATGGGTTTCAAAACAGGAGGAATCACAGATCATTAAATCCTGATTAATGTCACCTCACTCTGTCCAGCCTCCTCTCCTTAAATGCCATAGCCCAATGTGCAACTGTTGATTTCTATAACAAGCATAGAGCAAATTAAATTTTAGTAACAAATATCAGTACCACCAATATCGACTGCATACCTTTAGTGCAGATATCACTGTGGGGAATCCTTGGTACGATCAGTAGTGACTTTGCTTAATATCTACTGACTCAGGCTGCCGGTGCAGAGCAGACTCACTTCTTCAAACATTTGTCGTTACTTAAAATCTGATATTGAAGTAGAAACAAATGCAAAGTGGAATTTTAATAGCACACATTACTTACGTTCACAAGTGTCCCCTTTCTGCTGGTAGCCTGCTTTGCAGATACATTTTCCAATGGGCACTAACCATTCTCCTTCCGCACTGCAGTGCATCCTGGGGGAGTTTTCCGCCTCTTCCTCTGCACTGCTGACACATGTCCCTCGAACCTCGACTAAAGAGGAAAATTCTGAACCAGTCACTGTATCTGGAAAGATAGCTAAGTTCTCAATAATGGACCAGCACTTCTTGTAGTACACTTTGACAGAAACCAAAGCTATGCAAGCCCCTACATCCTGAAAGGCAAGATAGAATCCCTTTTTGGACAAAGGTCCAATCTCTCTCACCTCAGTGTTAAGCTTCATCTTTCTTTCCCCAAGGTCACCTTGGGTAAAACTTTCATCTGCAGCAATGGTGTCTATTTTTACATAGAGGTTTTCTCTTATATTCCTGCCAGTGTCGTAGTCTGTTTCATAATAGTACAAATTAAAGGTTTCCTTGCAAGTTCCCAGTACTCCAGGAAGACTGTTACAATCCCTCAGGGTGAATTTCAATTCTACAAAAATCCTTTGTGCATTGCCTTTCGAAATCCAGTTAGTCCGCAGCCAGTTGTTTTGGTTGGGCTCCATGACCTGGCACACCTGGTACGTTCGTATCGGGGTGTAGTTCTCATCCAAACCGCTAATTTCTTCCCACTGTAAAATTTAGAAAAGGTCAGCAGTCATTCAGCAAAAAATAACATTTTGCTTTTGAAAGTGCCTGAGGAATCATTAGTAGAGCACAAATGCATATCCTGGAAAGAGTTGGGCGAACTGCTACCCAGCGAACACTGTATAACCTGAGAAGACAGGATTCTCATTCAGCTTCATCCTAGTGGCAGATCATCACTGAGGCTGCTTGCATTGCTTGTGTTTACAATAAATACTTCATTTTGTTTAATATTTGTTTGCTGGTGTATTAGTGTTTCTTTTTACATATTTTCTTATGTCTATAATCTCCACTGAGATTGTAATTTTTATAGACTAAAGCACACAATTACTTAAATTACCATTTAACACATATACAGATGGATATGTGGCAGAATTTTTGATAACTCAGTTGATATTTTAAGTGTTGATGTTATTAGTACCTAAAAACATAGGGAAGAAAACACCAAGCGAACTCTGAAATGTAAAAGCATTCCACATGTTGATATTCATAATGTGGAATTTTTTACAATCTTTTCAAAATGAGATATAAAGTAGTAACATTTTACAGAGCTATTTATTTATTGCAGTGTTATATATAATATTGTACATACTGCCACATAACTATAAATTAGTAGTTACAAAAGCATGATTCATCTATATAAATAAATTGCTTTCAATAGACAATCAAATGTACATGGCAAATCAGCATGCTGGGTCATATTTCAGTAAGGAGATGACAGGAAAAATATCAGATGTTTAAACACGTCCATTCATATGCTGATACAATGTCTACTAAAGCAAACTCATATATTTTCACAAAAAAGGAAAGTCAGTTTGGCAGAATTTGTAACAATTTAGAGATTATTAAACCATGTATAATATTACCTATATTGCTCATTAGTAAATAAATTCATTTCACCTAAAAATAGCCGGTAAAACCTAAAATAACAGTTTATGTCCTTTCTTACAGTTATTACAAAATTTTCCACTTTATATTTATGATACCTTCATAGTGAAATTGTCATCTACTTGTATTCATTTCCCCAATATGAAATGCCCAATGTGAAAATATATTAGTATTCAAGTCCAAAGTCACATAGCATGCAATATTTAAACTCTTGTTTCAAGAAAAGTAGATGGGAAAATAAACTAATAAGCATGTGAAAATGAGTTTTATTTGTAAAACTCGATCAGGGAATCAATTTATTTACTTAGATTAGAAAACTAACAAGACTGACAAACAGCAATATACTATAATTCAGAAATTTCTTGTGATGTTATATATTTGCTACAGTTTCATTATACATATTATCAAAGGTCCTCAAATGCAGCAAAGAACTCATTCTCATGGTCAGCTTTTACTCAACACAATTTGAGTTTGTGACTAGTTTCTGGTGTGAGCATTTTCCTTTGTTTCAGTTGGCTGTTTATAATCTGTTTGAATGGCACTAAGTCAAACATACCCAAATTCATCCATTTGGACAGATAGATTTTAGTCTCTTAATTAGATTGAAATTATTAAAGGAAGTAAAACTAGTCATGGTATCTATCAAAAAATCAAAAATTCCAAAGATAAATGCGCTCTTTTTAATAATTCCCTAGTTAGAAGAAACTAAGGCCAATTATTAGAAAGGGATATACCTCAAGGATTTATTTTTCTAACTTCAAGAACAATTATATTATTTTGTTTCATGTATGGAAAATCAATTTTACTACCTATGAAACCCAGGTAATTTTAATTTTTATTTAAAAATGTATTCCTGAGGGGAAAATTTCAAGACAACTATTGTGTTGATAAATAGTGAGGCAACACAAATGCATTTAACGCAAATCTTGTTTTATTATCTCTCTTTCCAAGAGATTGCAATCATTTCTACAAATGACACCACTGGGTAAGAAGTCTTAATTCAGATACTGGGCTTTCATGATCTGCTTATAAAAGTATTTTCCAGAAACTTATATCTTATTAACATTTTATTTGCAGTTAGATATTTAACCACATGTTGGCCAACCCATTTCACATGGAAAATACTGTCAGTCCTCATTTTCCAATATTATCTGTTGATTCCTACAGATATGTAAACTGCTAACTCAAGACACTTTGAACTGACAAAATGCCCATTTGAGTCCAAGATAACATAGACAGTCATAATTTATCATTCTGTGGATTACATGGATGAAATTCTACAATCGTATATCAGTTTACTTCTCCTTAGAGATAAAAACCATCCTCTATATCTATTTGTTTTAATTGATGGATGGTAGAAAATGGGCTACATCTGTCATTGGCAAGAAAAGTGTTTCATTTTTTATTGTGTATGTTTTCCTACAACGTATATCATTTTACTCATGGAAACCACTCCACTTTCAAGAAAACAGTGACATTCATACCTCATACTCAGTACCCTTTTTATATTTAATCTATAAAATACTTGCCAGTTTTTCATAATTTGTTCTGACCAACACAGATAACTACAATATGATCTTAAGTAATCTCTCAAATATTAAATTTCATGAAAAATCTGAATATTTTAAACAGATTTGCATTGTTCACATTTGATATTGTTAAACTGACTTCCAGGCATGTCATATTGATTTTATGATATTCTTATACTCAAAAATCCCTTCTAGATTTTCATTCTTCTCTTTGCAAAATTTGTTACACTTTTTACATCCTCACTATACTTCATGCTCTTTGACTCCAGATTTCTTACTATGCCGAAGATTAACTTAAGCAACAATGGGTTATATTCTCCTTTCTCAAAGCCCCCCCTTCCTTAATAAGGGATGAAGTATGTGCCCTCTCTCACAATTAAAATAAGACCTGAACACATAGATACTGAACTAAATTTAAGCAAGTAATATGTCTTTCCTGATATATGAAACATAATGGTCAGAATATTTTTAGGGTTTACTTATATTTTCATAGATTTTTATTGGACAGCTTTCACTCATATTTATTATAGCAGATTTTTACCATAATATCTGCATGCTCTGCCATCAATTCTGATTAATAACAGCAGACAGCACATGATAAAAATTTGGAGACTCTCAATAATATTTTATAGCAAATGTTATGCTCAAATATTGAACATATTACATTTTTAGTTACCTTTTACTGTATATTTTAAATGACGCTAAAACTATTTTTAAAAGAGGAATGCAGATTACATACTGTTTTAAAGAACTACACACAATCTACCTGGTGATTATACTAAAGAAGTATAAAGCAACTAAAAAGGTTTAAGTGAGTTTGTGAAAGGAATGTTCCCTGTAATTAGTTAGCATTTATAGCCTGGAACGTGAGGTATGATTCCACTCACAATATGAACTCAAAAGTTTACAGTTATAGAGGTTTTTTTAATCCATTTCTCCAAATTCTAAATACACCTTTTCTACTCAAAGAACTCAGTGTCTCATTATAAACACAACAAAATATTGAACGAGATATTTGGAAGTAAAATGGTTTAAATATGAAGAATGTGAATAATTCCACTGGGGGAAGAGGGAAAAGTGTTGTTTCTTATTTTAAAAAATAGAGGGTAATATTTTATGAGAAGAAGCTCTTACCCCATTGGGCGGAGAGGAAATCCATTCCAACTCTGTTTGTTGTGCTTTAGAATCCAGCAGTAGTACTGAAAAAGAAAGTTTTATTTCTGTTAGATGAAAGATTTAAACACATTTGTAAAGTTATTAGGGTGAATCTAATTTTTTAAATAATTCTCATCTTATGACTTAAGATATATAAACAGTTACTTATGTAAATGAATGGTGAAATGAATACCCACCTGAAACAAGTATATTGCACTTCCTTATGGAGGAAAGACATTACAATACCAATATTTCATTTGGTATTTTTTAATTAAAATATTAAGATAAATTTAAAAACTGAAAAGTAGCATGAAAGCAAGGGCAAAAAAACTGAAATGTGATACATTGATTCTACAGTAATTATATATTATAAAGTGTTTTATAAACAATTGAGCTCTCCAAACTTTGTCAAATATAATAACATGGACATAATACAGTGTAATTCCATATTACTTGAGCCAGTCATTAATTTGTAATATTCTGCCAAAAGTATTTCCTAGTGCCTTTTGAGAATTGGAGTTTATTTTTCTTAACTTTCCACATAGTGTCTTCTCTTACGCCAAAATGAATACAATTAAAAACTATATTAAGCAATGTTATCATGAGAAAAATAAATTGCCTATTATTTACAAAATATATTTCTGTTAGTCAAACACCTGTTTTCAATATTTCTATTTTTTTAATTTCCAAATATTTCAAAGCATTAGCTAATTCCCAAAATGGTATATTTAAACTTTGTCTTGACTTTTAAAAATAGTTGTATTCCACTTTTATGCTATCAAAAAGCATAATGCAATTAATTTAAGTTATATAAATGTAATAAATGCTCCTGATAGTATTAATGTAAGACAATGCATTCAAACGTCATACATTAATATATTTTATATTTCCAATTAGATATATTTTATTGCTTTTTTAAGACAACTACCTTCCACAAGCATTCACTCTGCTCAAACTGGTCTCAAAGTTTTAGAAAACTGAAGAGTTCAGACAATTTAAAAATATTTCTCTGACTCTACAGCATTTTAACAAATGTATTAATTTGTCCAGAAATAATAGTGAATATATTTTCAAGTATGTAAATATGCTTAACATCAATCTCAGCAAAATGTTATAATTTGGACTGAAATAAAATACGTGCTTATATGAACTTTTAAATAATCACTAGAGGAAAAAAGTATGTATTTGAAAGGTAATGAAAATTTGTTATTCTAAGAAAACAAAGGAACAGTTGACTTTTGTTCAACTTCTTCACGGTAGTCAAGGTTATTCCCTATAACTGAAAACAGATATAGAAACACTTTTTTTTTCGAAAATGTTGTATCCTTAAGACTTTCAGGGAGACCACGACAGCACAAACCTTGGTAACAAACACTCGACTCCCTTTCAAATAAAGGGAAAAACCACACTTTTAAAATGCCAAGTTGTATCTCACAGTTAGCACATCAATACATTGTTGGACTCGTGATTTATACATAGTAATTTTTAAAGTTTATTTTGGTTTTGTCCTCAACAATAGAGAGAAAGCACAAAGAAACAACGTGGGCTCCAGGTAATCTCCCTTTGAAATGATTTATTTAGTTGTTTTTTGTTTGTTTGTTTTCCGTACTGACAAGAGACAAGCGGATTTGAAACCCAGGTGACATTCCTGGGTCGTTTTTGAGAGTGAAACAAGCATTGCGATTATTGTTTATTGCCGTTCTGTTACCCCTCAGCACAGCCTAGGGTGGGTGCGTGGGACGGCGGCGGGGCAGTGACGGCAAACAAGTTAAGGGAGAAACAAACTAACAAAAACCAGAAATGGCCCCTGAGCGTTTAATCGGAAGCTGCTCTAAAGCGATCAGCGTGTCTCCCTCCCGCCGTCTGCTCCCCGGATAAAGCGCAAGTGCGCGTTTTTGCCTTCCCGCTCAGAGCACCGGGCGCCATCCTCCCTTCTCGCCTGCGGAGGCGTAGCCCGGGGGCCGACCAGGACACGGGGCGCAGAGGCCCGGGGCTCGGGGACTCCGGGTCCTGCCGCGCGGGCCGGGCGGGGTGCGGGCGAGGGGCGGGATGCCGGGCGCGTCCCGGCGGAGTCAGCTCAGGGCCGCGCGGGCAGCAGCGGGCGGCGGGGCCGGGGCGGGGCCGGTGGCGGGGCGGGGCGGGGGCTGCCAGGCGGGCGCGCCCGCCGCGCCGAGCATCCATTACGCCTCCGCCAGACCTGGGCACTCCAGGGAGCCGGTGGCGCCCTAGCTCCAGAAGGAGCCGGGAGGAGGAGAGAGGCTTTCGGGAAGTGTCTCCTCTGAGGTAGCGGCGCATTTACGGAGAGGAAAAACAGCAGCTGCAACTTCGCCTCCAAGCATCAGACTCTGACTTACACACGCGCTCCCGGTAGCGGGAACTGACCACCCCGAGAAAACGTGCACGGGGAAAGTGGAGAAAAGGAGTCCCTCCTCTTCCTCCAGCCACCCCCACCCACCTCGGGAGGCCAGACACCTGCTCGAGGTGGCTCCCAGCGCCTGCCCTGGGTGCCGCGGCGCTGGCTCGGGGCTTGCTCTCTCCCAGAACGGCAGCAAGTGATCGCCGCTGCGCGCTGGGAGCGTCGCCACCGGGAAGCGGGGCGCATTCACCACCCCCGCCCACCTTTTAAAAATCTCACTTCTGCATTTAAAGAATTCAGCCTCCTAGAATCAGAATCCTCTCCACGTATCTTGCACCCAGAAGAGAAAAGCGAGCGAGCGAGACACGCTGGCTGCAAGAACCTCTCCCCCTAGTGATGCAGTTATTTATAGCTCAAACTCCAGCCCCGGTCTGCGGGAGCTCGCGCGCGGGGCTTCGCCGCGGCGGTGCAAACTTTTCCTCAGGTCCCGCTATTCCGGAAGAATCAGTACAAGGTTCTAGGATTGATTATTCCTAATCGCTAGTGTCACGAGAGTAAAAATGAGGTCTGGGGTGTGTACGGATATGTGTTTCTAGCAGATGTTGGTTCATCTGCAAACGCGTAACCGACAGCCCCGAGTCACGGTTTTCTCTGAATGGGTTCAGCGTCAACACAGGTTGCAGATGTGGAAACTGGGGTCAGAAGGTCGAGCTGGATCGAGGAGCAGGACATGGCGTTGGGTTGGAGGGGTGGTGTGAGTGACCGAAGAGAGGTGCACGAAGAAAATAAAGAAAAGCAGCACTAAATCACTAAGTTTTCAGGGAAAGGTGAAGGGAGTACCGACATATAACGCCCCCCCCCCGCCCCATCACCACCATGACCTAAATCTGGTAATGGATCCCTCCATCCTCCACACTTCAGGAGCCAGTAATTATTACTATTTTGCTTTTCGATATCAGGAAATCAACCTTAGACTAACAGCCTGGAAGATACGGGGCGGGGGGGGGGGGTAGATTGTGACACTGCTCAGAAGCAAGACATTTCCATTGATAGGATTTATTTTTCCCCAGCTCCAACTACAGGCACCGAAAGGTATTTTACCTTCTGTCAGTGGTTCAAAGGAGAAGAAAAAAATGCCCATATACAAGCGTTTCTGGCTCCCCACATGAGACCTGCTCTCGTCAACCAGAACTAGCCCTCAGGGTCTGGGTTTTTCGCAAGGTTTGACCACTCGGACTCCTGAACTGCGCGACTGTGGGGCCAATGTTCGGAGAGTTCTAGTCGCCCAGGCGGAATCTGGTTATCAGTTGCACGGCCCCAGCCCGCCCCCTGCCTCCCTGACCCGGCCGAGCCCGCTGGGCTGCCGCTGTCCCCCGGCCGCCGGGACCCGCGCGCCACGCGCGCTGCACGGAGACGGCCCCGGCTGCGGAGCGCGCGCCGCGACGCCGCTTCACCTCCGCGGCGTTATTGTTCCGCGCCGGCGGCCGAGCGCCAACCGCAGGCCCGCGCCGCCGCCTCCGACGCAGTGAGCACTTCATTAGGAACCCGAGCGTTCGGAGCTCACACAAGTCACGGCCCCTCTGGGAAGGCTTTATTAGACTCCAGCCGCTCGCAAGCGCACTGGCCAGGACATTAGAGGCTGCACTCCCCAGTCTCCGACCAACTCGGGCCGTAGCTTACCCCACCGAGGCGGACACCGAGAGGAGGAGGAGAGGGCTAGAGGAGGAGATCGGACCCGCCCGGGGTCCTGGAGAATGAGCTCGCTGGCCGGCCCCCCCACCCCACTCCGCCGCCCTCCGTTGCTGCTCACGCCCCCGGACTGCCCGCGCCAGAAATTTCGCTCCCGTCGGGCGGACGGCCGCGGGCGCGGGGCTCCGGGTGGCTCGGAGCAACCCCGCTTCCCGCCCGCCTGAAGCAGCCCGAGCGGTGAGGGGGCGGGGAGCCGGCGGGGGAGGGTCGCCGGAGGCGCGGCCAGCAGCCCCGCAGACGAGCCGACTCGTGCAGGTAGACAGCTAAATAAATAAGTCGGAACAAACTTTGCTTTCCCATCACCTTACCTTCCTTTGCAGCTTGCGCCTCCCCGGTGTGTGCAAAGCGGAGCAGCCAGATGTAGCATAAAATAATCCACGAAGGGTGCCGAGTTTGAAAAACCATGGTGCATGAGCAGGTTTTATTTTAGATTTCAGTTGAGTCCTAGCTTTTTAAATGCTCTTTGCTCCGAAATGGGTTCTTTTTTATTGCGCTCCTAGCATCGATTGCCCTTCTCGATCTCCGGCCGGCTGCTCCACGTTTAGCTTTTTTTTTTTTCCTCCCCCCTCCTGTTCGTTCGCACCGTATTTGCTGCCTGCAAGTCTCCGACTGCAGACCGGCCGCTTGCTCCACACTCCAATAATATCAATTAGGGGGAGGGGGCGGGGCTCTGAGCGGAGAGCCCCCGCCAGTCGGGCTGAGTGGCAGGCGCAGCCGGCCTGCCAGGCGGCGATTCCCAGGGCTGAGGGGCGGGCCCTGGAAAAAACGGCCGCCCCGGCCGCGGGGGCGGGGTCCGGGGCACGGGCCAATCCGCGGCGAGCGGAGTCAGGTTGCGGGTCCAGGATTCCCTCCAGGTTCGGAGCTCCGGGCTAGCGCTGGATGCTCAGGGAGGAAGGACGTGGATGGCAGCCGAGGTGCGTGCTGCTGTGGGCACTTTGCTTATAGCAACCACAGCTTTCGTGGAGCAGAACCAATCCGAGAATAACGCTCCCAACTCACAGTCCTGTAGCTAGCGGTATTCCTCGCGGTCCTTTAGAAACCAGAGGCGATGCAAGCCGTCTCTCAGCTACCAAGCACGGAGCCGGGACAGTGAAATGAACTGTGCCTTTAAGTAAAGTGCCTTTTACTTTTTTGTTGTTACAGCCTGCGCGGGTCGGGTAACTTTGTTCTTTTCCTTTCTGGAAGGGTTTCTCCTCTTTTTCTGTGACTCCAGCGGCAGTCAGCTCTAGGCACCACCCAGCACAGTCTGTGGAAGAATAAAAGTAACTAAATGTATTATGTTCAAACAGTGTTTCCAAGAGTTTGCAACAAGCTCTGGCAAAAGAAACAGAGGAAAAGGGAGTGGAGAAAGGAAGTCTTTTGTTTTATGTGCCTCCCTCACCCCCGCCCTATCATTTCACAATAGTTTGTTGGGTGAAGTAGGACAGAGAGAGTGAACCTTCAGAAGGTTCTGTATCGTTTTTCTTACAGGTTTCTCATTTTGTGAGGTTTTCCTTGGGTTGCCCCACTTTGATTGTTTCACGTTTCGCTGCATAAATTACACTTAAAGAATGCTACCACGCGTTGAATTCATAAAGCTGGACCTCTTTCGCAAATATTGACTACTTTCCAATAATTATTCAATAATTATCTTTCAAAGGGAAATTTACAACAAAAAGCGTAACCAACATCTCCAGTTGAATTCATCCAACTAAAATATCGAAGACCATGCGTAGAGTAATCCGTTTACCGTTAGGCAGTTTCGGACACTGTAATTCAAGGGGTGGGTAATATAATAAGAGGAAGAACTTTAAAACCTTCATTGCCAAATCATCCATTTCAAAGGTCACGCAGAGTGACAATCACGTTTAAGATTAGCTTCGTTTTCTTCTTGTCCTATATTTCTTCTTTTAAAAAAAAATCTGTCATTCATAATTTGCCTTTATTTATGATAGGCACAAAGTTTGATCTCGCCTGAGACTCCAAACTTTTCCTATCCTTTCTATCTGGAAATATAAAGTAAATTGAGTTCTTTCTGGCATTTATAGCAAAGACTTCTCAGAGACGATAGATCTCCAGATTTTTACATTTTATCTTATGATAAATTGTCTCTTATAGTTTTTGCTTACTTAATTCAATTACGAAGAAATTCTGTAGTTTATTTCTTAAATGTTACTTGTTCCTAGACATTGCGCCTACTAAATATTTTACAAATTATATCTAAAAGCATCTTAAGTGCCCTTTAAAGGATGCATAGAAAATGTAAACTGCTTAATAGATTAACCTTGAAAAGATACAAAAAAAATGTAGAGTGCACTTGTTACAGAGAAGATCAAGCAGTATTGACACAAACAGATGCTTTAAGTGTAAAAATTGTAAAGTAAAACATTAGAATTAAAAACATAAATCCCCACTCATAGGCTATAAAACTATTAATCTCAGAACCACAACCTCACAAATATTAAACCACTTCTAATAGTTAAAATAATTCTCCAGGATTTCAACACTTTCCCTAGGGTCTCATCCCCACTTCTTAGAATGACACCAAGGTAGCCTTTAAAGTTTAAAATATTCCTTTCATCTATTGAATGACTAATACTCAGTGATGGGAATACAGATACCTTTCCACTAAACCATGAAACCAAAGAAGTAACATCCTTCACTCTGATGAGTGTAGGTGGTATAGGAGCCCCTTATTGTGTCCCCTCTCTCTGTCAGACATAGGGCATGTGCAGCCTCGCTTTTCTTTTCAGAGACAAGAGGCTTCACATTAAATGCACATGTGCCAGGCTGCTGACAGTTTTTCCTGCAGAGTTGCACAATGAAACTCATTTTCAGGTTTACCAACCTTCTCCTTTCTTTTGTATCTAGGTTTATGGATAAAGAAGTCATGGCATTTAAATAAAAGTGAATGACTTAGGAATTGAATGTTCATTTTTCAGTATTATACAGCATGTATTTTAGTATATAAATTGGTATTAGACTGTATTTGACTTAAGGCAAAGCATATAAACCTATTTTTACATGAAGCCATTGAAATAAAAAATAATCAGTTCATACAACTTTCATATTTTAAAATAACATTTAATAGTTAATTTCATCATATCACTTTAAAAGCGATTTATTTTAGCTTCATATCTGTGATTTTTGCGTATTATCTCTGAAGCAAATTTTAGAAAAGTAAATGTATGTATGTATATAAAATGAAATAGAAAAGAAGTCATTTTCCTGAGCAGCACCAAATGGTGTATACAACCAACACGTGTGAGCCAACAGAGAAACTCTGAAAACTATCTTTTAATTTGTATGTATTCATCGTGCAATGCAGTTGATAAAGTATCCTACTTATATTTAGCTAATTTAAAATAAATGGAAGAAAGAGACTAAAACAATATTTCCATTTATAGATCCTCTTGAAACATCTGTCATAAATGTACAGTAGAAAGATGAAAAATGCCTATTTTCAGTTGCAAAGAAGATATACTCATTTTCTATGCACCGTGTTATTTTTATCTATTTAATTACTAATAATCACATGTAACCATACATATATGAAAATAAATGTACAAATTCAAGACACATCCCAAATGAAGATACAGCTGTTATCTTCTTTTAACTTGCTTCAATACTAATATTTACCTCACTATTTATCTCTGGGAGATATTCTCTGATTTTGAGAGAAATAGTTACTTAGGAGTAAATTATAATGACTTCAGGGAATAAGTTCCATGAATTTTCAAATAAAAGCTTTTGGTATGTGTGTAGTAAACAGGCCTTTAGAGGGTAAAGGACCAACCTGAGACTTCAGTATGTTACAAATCCAGGGCTGCCAAACTAAGCAGTTAACAACAACAATGAAATCAAAGGGCTGTTTCTGAACCTTCTACGTTTGCACTTACTGTCTAAATGCATTCACAGCTGGTAAATGTGAAAATGCAAGTTCATCACAGAAAAGGGGGTAATTTAAACTGAATTAGAAGAGGTACTGTGCAGAAGAAACTGATAATAAACAGAAAAGAAGCATTATGTCTCAGTTAATAGATATTACAGAAAATTGGGTTCTCTATTTGTGATTTCAGTCAAAATGTAAACAATCTTTCCACTGTGCAGGAAAATCACTTACATATTTACATTAGCATGATTTATGTAGTATATATAAAATATTTATTTGCAGTCCAATGTAAAAAATGTACATAAGCTAAGCTCATAAAAAACAGTAATAATTTCGCTTATTCTTCTAGGCTTCAGATTTAGCTGACAGTATAGGAAGTTAGAGGTCAGGATTCAAATCATAAGTCAAAACTATATTTTATACCTTTATAAGAAGTTCATTCGCTTTTGTGAGGTCAGAGAAATTGGTAACACTCAGAAGATTACAATTATAATTCTTTCACTGCAATTACTGAGTTAATTTAAGACAACAAATAAAAATACAATTTATATCAAAATTATGAGCCCAGTTGACTGTTGTTAAAATGTCACTCTGAAATTTTCTAACCCCTTAAAATATTCAAAAGTGTTAATTCAAATAACTTATTTGACTAAATAACCAAATATAGCACAGAAATGTGGCACATTATACTTGAAATCACTGAACACATGTTCAATACTCTAAAGAATTATTTTTTTCAAATTTGATTTTGCCTGGGGAGATTCTTCCTATTCATTACTTACACTTCGTTTTGCCATAAACTGCCAGCACAGATAGGAAGAACTAGCTTAAATTATGCAAACTGCTTCTATATGCTTTCATGGTTTCCCATCTTGCACTTTTTTAGCTCTTCAAACCGGGTGGATTTTCAGGTGTCAAGGAGATCTGTGATAATCCAGTGACCACCAGGGGGCACCAGGATCTCTGGGTGTCCTGGCCAATCAAGTCCACGTTGAATAAGGATGAGGTAATTAAGAAATTATATACATATATAATTATATATTTATAGCTGTATATTTTGTATATGTAATTAAGATATATTTGTCCCATTGACATTTTTAAGTTTCTTATCCTCTCTGTACCTATGCCAGCCTACTAAAGGTCGTCGTAAAACTTTGTGAGATGTTCTATGACGTATTTCAGTCTATAGAGGCCAAGTTAATGAAAGGGGCTCCGAAAGCACCTTAGAAGGTGAGTTATATTGCAGAAAAGCTCTCTCCATTTTTTTTAAACTAAACATTTGAGGAACTCTGAGTCTCCAGGTAGACCTCAGAGATTCTCTTCCTTACTTTCTACCCACTTAACTCCCAAAGTCTTTTACCCTGGAAGCAGGGCCAGGCTGGGATTGAGAGTTCTCTTGGACTTGACAGTTGTGAGTTTTTAAACGTCCTGTGAAGTGCCTAGAACTCCCTAGCTTGAGAAGCGTTTTAGAGACCACTTCTCACCCTAGTCTTCTGCCACGGTTAATACTAAAAATGAAATTCTGTCAAAATTTGCCTGGCTACTTTCAAGGAGTTCTAAGAAAAGATCTGAACAATAGAAATTTCTATGTATCAAAGTAATTTAGAGACAGAATTTTTATGTATGGAGGAAAGAATTCATGAATAGTGTCCCCTAGCTGTAAAGTTATGAAGCTGTGGATACTCTCTCCACTGACTAAGGGTGGAATTCTGTACACTGTCAGAGGCGATGCCTTATACTACCCCTTGACTTGACATGCAGTGTTGTTCTCTGTGGAGAAAGTGGGCAAATTTGTGTGAAACAAGGACCCTCCTGGGAGGAAAGGTATCATAAGTCCCCAACCCAATCCCATTTGAGTTTCAATAATATTAGAAGCTCTGAAATATTAGGATGGTTCTGACTGAGAAGGAAATGAGCCCAAGTACCTCAAAGAAGTACTCATTTTGAGGGAAAGAGAATTCTGGGCTTCAAATTTACTGGGTGAAGACATATGCTTAAGGCTCAAAGGGCGTCCGAACCCAGCAGCCCAGGTATGGTATCTGTATTAACTATGTAAGTATGAACTAAAAGAGCTGTACCATTGTAGCTCAAATGTGGAGTGACACTCAGCTGGGGAGGGATCTATAGAAAATGGCATCACTGTAGCAATTCTGTTTAAAGACAGTTTTCAAAAGTTACACAGTATAGCAGTGATAAAAATAAAGTCACAATTGGACTGAACATACTAATCATTTGGAAGAAATCTGATCCTTTGGACTGAGTGTCCTCCTAGAAATTCTCTGACAATTATGGAGAGGAGAAAGCCTCAAGAAGGAGACGCCAGATTTCCCCGTAAGTTGGAGAAACCAACTTAAAAGAGATAAGTAACTATCTTTCTTCTTGATGATATGGATCAAATTGATTACAGATTCACAATCTAAATAGCATAATATTCCAGAATGAGAATGCTGACAGAAATCTCAATTAAAGATAGAATTTTCAAGCATTTATTAAATATTTAGAGAGGCACTGGGGGCATATGCAGATGAATAAATAAAGCATACCCCAATACTCAAGAGACCTAACACCCGTCAGGATTCCTTTGTGACTCATGTTTCCTTTTCAAAACAGGGAGAAGATCATATGTTTAGAGAAATAGGTAACTAGCCAGTTTCACTCGGTGTTGATTTCAGCCTTATCAGCAATGATGCTGTCTTCATGATCACACTATTGACCATAAACTGCAAGAGAATTCAATGCACATCAAGGATTTTATCATCTGGCTTGTCCAAGGTTGCTTTCTTTTCCCCTCCCTGCACTCAGATCAGATAAAGAATATTTCACAAAAATTTACACTCCATCTCAGATTCTATGAGGTTATTATTATCACTGCTTGGTTTTATAGACGCACTGCTTTAGCTAAAGCTACACAGTTAACCTGGCACATTCTCTAGTTGATTTTAGATTGATGAAATGACTGAGGTCAATCACAGTTTAATTAAGTATTTTAATATCTATTAGTCACTCTCAACGTCTTTTAATAGGCAAACTCTGGTGGCAAAGTCTGTAAAACTAAAGATGTGAAAAACATGGCAGAAGGTTGTCTCACTTAAGGATAGATGATAACCATAAAAGACAAAACCTATTTTATCTACCTCACAAGTACAGGGAAGAAGAAATTATCTGCTTTCCAGTAAAGAAAGACGGGACTGCTTATGAGAGTTCTTTCAGATTTCAACTTGGATTTAATTTTTCTATACTGTCACATCTCTGTTTTTGTTTTAACAATTTATTGTATATTTATATATATACCTTTGAGTTAAACTTTTGAGGGAACAATCGCTTTCTAAGTTTGAATAAAGATATACTATAATAGCATGCATGTCCTCAGGTGCTTTTGGGAAACTGTTCAGTAGATCATCACATTTTAGATAAATGGTAGTTGTGTCCATTTTAGAGAATTACAATGAGGATTCAATAGGTTATACTTGTTCCCAAGACTATCCAACAGGATGGTGAAGGATACTGAATGAAAAGGGAAAAAAAAGCGATTACAAGCTTAGGATCAATGTTAGAGTTCTTATTCTAATATCTCAAAATACAATGAATATTTTTTAAAAATTGCTATATATTCACCTATTTAAATGCCTTTAATAAAGTTAAAGTCTTAGAGAAATAGATCTATTTTTGACCAGAAATGAAAGTATAAATTTTATATAAATTTTAATGTTACAGATATATAGATAGATATAGAGATAGATATAAAGTCTTTAAAGTTACATATGAAATTTGAATATGATGGTGTATATTTTTGTACAATTGTGCAAAATGTATAATTTTGATTTTCTCATTTTATAGAGATTAGCATGAAATATCTTCTCTAGTAATATCTGTTACTCAAAATTTAAATTTTTTCAGAGCTTATTATTATAAGGCATTTATCCCAGTGTCAAAAGTAAATGCTTATCATGTCACATTTATTTATTTAAAGATATCTGATTCGAATAAGGAACACAGATCCAGAAATATTCACCTATTCTGATACACGTATAGTGCATCATTTCCAAGATCTACTCGGCTCACAGACTTTGTGTATTTCCCTGCACCTCGTAGATGCCTACTGACTTCCACCTTAGTCTCTATCCAAACTAAGCCTAGCTTTAGGAAGGCAGAATTCAAGTAGTATGAGTTACATACTCAGAGGACCAGTGTTTCATTCTTGAATCAAGGTCTGTTTCTGGTTTTCTAAATCTGGTATTCAAATTCCTATCTTGGTCCATAAGTGTGAATCCCTTAAGTAAACTTCCCACTACCTCATCCCTCTAATGGGGTCCCTGTCATAGAACCTAGCCCTATGCCTGCAGCCTCTTAGGCCTTGCTGCTTGCTGATACACCATCCAGCCGTGGATTACCTGCCATCTGCCTGGATATTCACTGCTCTTCACTCCCTTTCTTTGCCTGCCACCTACTGTATTTTTCTGAGTCTGTCTGATGCCAACTATTGACATGTAGTAGCATTTTTCCTGTCAAAATATTTATTGGACAATATACCTACCTTCGTAGACTATTTCATCACCTACAGATCTGGATATTTCCCTTTGCAGGCCTGGGTGTGTCTTATTCCAGCCCTGACCCCTTCCACAGTACTGCATTCTTCTTCATTTAGCCCTCGATGTCTCTGCCATATCATTAGATACTATAGAAAGTGTTATGTCTCAGGTGATAAAACCTCATGTTGTACTTACTATGCTTAGTATAATAGGCTTGGTTTTAGAATTAGTCATCTCTTCTTTTTGTCCTTTTTTCTTTCTCTCTCCTTTGCTCCTTCCCTCTTTTATTTCTTCCTTCCCTCCATTCATCACACTTTACAAAGCACATTCTACTGTGTAGCCTTTGGCTGGTTTGGCTATACAAAAATGAGTAAGAAATGGTCTCCCTCACAGTCTTCAAGAAACATTTAGTATGTGGCAGAAATACACACAATTAACAGACAGTGCCTTTTAAATGAGATAGGTGCTCTGATTGATGTATTCAGAGCACTAAATTAGGGGAGAGCATCGTAGAAGAGACTGGCATTTTAGATTGGTCTTGGGTTGTAAACAAAGGCAATGGGGGAAAGAAAATTTCAGAGAACAGAGACAATATGTACAGGGCATAGCAGGGAATATGTAAGTTATATTTTATTGAGGAAATAGAAACTACCCTAGGCATTTTAAGCTGAAGAAATGTAATATGAATGATCTTGAAAGAAGATCTTATGAGGCCTAAAAACAGCCTTGTGTGTGTTAGGAAGTGAATCCTCCCTGAGTTGGGCCTTGAGATGACCACAATCCTGACTGACACTTTGATGGCAGCCTGTGGAGGACCCTGAGCCAGAGGACGCAGCTAAATTGTCCTGGATTCCTGATCCACAGAAACTGGGATGATAAATGGGGGTTGTATTAATCTGCGGACTTATGGGCTAATTTGTTATGCAGCTATATAAAACTAATTCAATAACTTTTACAAATTTTTCTGGGCACATAATTTCCAAATTAAATTTCTTCAGCTTAAAAGGCCTAGGGTAGTTTCTGTTTCCTCAGTACATCTATCAGAACACCTAAGTATGAGGGTTCAGTTGCTCCATTTACTGACACTTAATATTTTCCATATTTTTATTTTAGCCATTCTGTGTGGTGACATCATATCGTGATTTTAATATTTATTTCTCTGATGACTAATGAGTGGAATAGACCTTTATGTGTTTATTGCCCATTTCAATATCATCATTACTGAAGGGTCTGCTAAAAATTTCCATCCTTTTTTTTTCTGAGTTATCTATCTTTTCGTTATAGATTGTAGGAGTGTTTCATATATCTAAATGTACATCCTTTGTTAGATATACATGTCTTGCCACACTTTGTGGTTTGCCTTTCACTTTGTTAATGACATTTTTTGAAAAAAAATAAGTTCTTAATTTTAATATGGTCCAATTTATCATTGTTTTCTTCTGTGATTAGTAATTTTAGTATCATGTTCAAGAAATCTTTGCCTAATCCGAGGTCATAAAGACAGTTCCTTATGTTTTCCTCTAAAATCTGTATTGTTTTACCTTTCATACTTAGATCTGCAATCCAGCTGGAATTGATTTTTGTTTATGGGGGAAGGTGGAGGTCAACATGCATTTTTTTTTCCCATAGAGTATCCAATGGACCCAGCATCATTTCTTGGAAAGACTCACGTTTCTGCATTGCACTACAACAGAGCATTCGTCATAAATCTGGTGGATGGCTGTATGTGTGGAAGGTCCGACTAAGTTTTTGAGGAAATTCTACTGTCAAAGACACACAATGTTATTCAGAAATCTGGCATTTTTATCTATTTTTGTGTAAGAGGGGAAATATGCTGTTTAAAATCCTATGTCATCATGTAGCTTCACAAAGATCCTAATTTTGTTGACAGGACTTCAAAAATTTTACTTTATATATTTTGACATAATATCTGGTCATTGTCCATTTTCCTGATCCTTGGAAAATATATTGCTTACTTTAGACAAGCTCACAAATATTTTATCTACCCAAACTCTTCTTTCTGTTTCACTGGACAGCAAGTAGCAAGCCATGCCACCAATGATGTTATGAATCATGGCAAGGATAAAGAAGCTTTTAAAGGCATGTCCATCAGCTTTGTCTAAGAGACAGAAAAGGATCCAGGAGCCGTGCATTCCTGCTGCTTCCTGTTTTTCCCCAATCTGGGATGGAGCACAGGCTGAGAGTGATTATGAATAAAGTGATTAAAGTAACTTAGAAATTTAGGTATAAAATACAGCATTTAAGTTTAAAATATATTGCCCATTCCCAAGAATTTTGGATTTTTCTGTTAACTGGGCTCTGCTTCTAGCATTGCTCATACTCTCAGTACATTCTCAACCACCCAGCTAGAGTGATCCTTTTAAAACATATCAAAACACATCACTCCTCCACTGGAAACTCGTCAGAGGCTCCCATCTCACTTCATGGTGAAAGTCAAGCTCATTCAAGGCCCAAACAATCCCACTAAACTATGACCCATCTGACTCCCCCTTCTGCTGCCCTTTTTCCCCTTTCTCACATTTTTTCATCACATTGACTTCTTGCTCTTCTAACGGCCCAGGCAAGCTTCTACATCAGGGTATTCAAAGTCCCTCTGCCCTCTGCCTGGAATGTAATTCTTCTAGACGTTTACATGGATCATCCCTTCACCTCCTGTAGGTCTACTTAATTGTCTCTTCTCACAAAGGTTTTTCTTGGACTTCTCTCTTAATTCTTTCCAGAGATCTTATCAGCGATATGTCATCTTTACTTACCTTGTTCATTGTCTTTCTCTCCAAACTAGATTGTAAGATTCCTGAGGACAGGGAATTTTTAAATTCTGTTTTCCTGGTGCCTAGAACAATGCTTACACACATACCAGGTAGTTAATTGTTGAATAAATAAATGAATAGTTTTTAATCGGTTTGACCATGTGTTTTATAATTAGCTTTATAAAGTTATTTCTAGAGAAATGTTCTACAAGGACATTTCTTGCAGTCTAGATTATCTGGAGGCAAGATTTTTGGCAGTGCCATTTGTAATAACCATTCAAATCTTCAAAGAGCCTTAGAGTGGCTAATATATAAAATTCAAAAGAGGGGACAATATATCAGAAGATGTATATTCATTTTTAAAGAGAGCTATAAATATTAAAACATAGCAGATAATTATTGAGGAAATAAGGCAGAATTAAGTGGGACAAGTTCTTGTTATACATGCTTAGTAAATAAAAAGTCAACCCTGAGAGTTCAGCAAGATCAAGATGGACAGCTCACCCTAGCGCCAGTTTACCTACTTAGAAATGATAATAAAGATCTAGATCTAAGGACATGAAAAAAATTATTCTCTAAAATCTAAGTTTCTTAAAAGCAAATCATATAAAAGCCCTAGAGCGGGGCTTCTTTATATGATGCCTAGAAATACCTTGAAAATGTATGCAAATCATGTGTGAACATGCATTTTCTGGGAGAGAGTTTCCCAAATCCAATTATCAAAGGAATCCAAGCTGAGAAAATTAGGAATTCAGCTTTAGATCAGTGATTCTCGCACCTGGCAACACATTAGAATCATCCAGGAAGCTATTTAAAATTATCAACTCCAGGGCCCCATTATCAGCAATTTGATTTACTTAATCTGGGATGGGGTATAGGCACTAGTATTTCTTTTTTTTTAAGTTACTTGAATGGTTCTACTGCATGCTCAGAGCTGAGAAAGATTGCTCTAGAGCAGTGCTGTTCGATAGACATTTAATGTAAGCCATATGTAATTTAAAATTTTGTAGTAGCCACATTAAAAATATTAAAAAGAAATAGGTGAGGGGAGATGTTGGTCAAAGGGCACAAACTTTCAGTTATAAGGTGAGTAAATTCTGGGAGTCTAATATACAGCATGGTGACTATAGTTAAGAATACTGGATTATACACTTGAAAGTTGCTGAGAGTAGATCTTAAATATTCTTACCACAAAAATATATGTAATTATGTGATGTGATAGAGGTGTTAACTACCCTCATTGTGGCATGATTTTCCAATATATACATGTATTAAATCATCATGTTGTACATCTTAAACTTACACAATGTTTTATGTCAATTATATCTCAGTAAAGCTGGAAAAATATTTTTAGAAATAAATAAGTGAAATTCATTTCAATAATACATTTTATTTAACCTAACTTATCAAAAATATTATGATTTCAACATGTGGCACTAGCCACATTTCAAGTGCTTCATTGCTACATCTGGCTAGTGGCTATGACCTAGAAGTTTTGTTAGAGCACAGCTTGCTAGTTCCCAGTCTCAGAGTGTCTGAACCAGTGGGTCTAGGGTGGGGCCTAAGAATTTGCATGACTAACAAGTTTCCATGTGATGCTTTTGCTTCTTATTTTGGGATCACACCTGGAGAGCCACTGCTTTGAACACTGTTTTTTTAATCCTGGCTGTTCATTGGAATCACCTGGGAAGTTTTTAGCATACTACTACCTGGATCCCACACGTAGAGATTCTAACTTAGTTGGTCTGAGATGAGGCCTGGGCTTGGGTTTTTAAAAAGATTCTCAGGTGATTCTTTAAACTTTTTATTTTTACTTTTTTGAGGAAAATTGGCTCTGTGCTAACATCTGTTACCAATCTTCCTCTTTCTTTTTCTTTTTTTCTCCCCAGAGCCCCAGGACATAGTTGTGGATCATAGTTGTAGAGTTGTAGCTCTCCTACGTGGGATGCCGTCTCAGCATGGCTCCATGAGCCGTGAGTAGGTCTGCGCCCAGGATCCGAACTGGTGAACCTCAGGCCGCCGAAGCCAAATGCACGAACTTAACTGCTATGCCACTGGGCCAGCCCCCAAACTTCTTATTTTGAAAGATTGTAGATTCACAGAAGTTGCAAAAAAGTATACAGAGAGGGACTGTGTACCATTCACCCAGTTTGCTTCACTGTTAATGTCTTGCAAAATTATTGTACAATATTAAAACCATGAAATTGATACTGGTACAATCCACAGAGCATATTCAGATATCACCAGTTTTCCACACACTCTTGTGTGTGTATATGTGTGTGTGTACACTTCTATACAACTTTATCCCATGTGTAGATTCATGTAACCACCACCATAATCCAGATACAGAATTGTTACATCACCACAAAGATTCCACATGCTCTTCTTTTATAGTCACACCTGCCTCTTCTTCCCATGGGTTCCAAACCCATGGCAACCACTAATATCTTCTCCATCACTATCATTTTGTTATTTCAAGACATTACACAAATGGAATCATAGAGTTTGTGACCTTTTGAGCCTGGCTGTTTTCACTCAGTGTAATATCCATGAGGTTCATACCAGTTGTTGAGTGTATCAATAGATCATTCTTTTTATTGAAGAGTATCATTTCATTGTATGAATGTACCACAGTTTATTTACCCGTTCACTCGTTGAAGGACATTTGGATTGTTTTGAAGTTTTGACCATGACAAATAAAGCTATAAATGTTCATGTTCAGATTTTTGTATGATCATAAGTTTCCATTTCTCTGGGACAAATGCCCAAGAGTGCAGCTCCTGGGTCATAGGGTAAGCACAAGTTCAGTTTTGTAAGAAAGTGAAACTGCTATACTCTTTCTTCAGAGAGGCTGTACCATTTTACATTCTGATCAGCAATGTATGATTGATCCAATTTCTCTGCATCCTTTCCAGCATTTGGTGTTATCACAGATTTTTATTTTATTTTATTTTAGCCACTCATTTAGTATGTAATGATATCCCATTGCAGTCTTGATTTACATTTCACTAATGGCTAATGATACTGAATATTTTCCCATGTGTTTGTTTGCCGTCTGTATATGCCCTTTCGTGAAATGATTCCTTATGCCTTTTGCCTATTTTCCAAATGTATTATTTTGTTTTTGTACTGTTAAGTTTTGAGAGTTTTATAAAAATATATTCGAGATGCACGACTTTTTACGGATATGTGGTTTATAAATATTATCTCCCAGTCTGTAATTTGTTTTTCATCCTCTTCACAAGGTCTTTCACAGGGAAAAAGTTTTTAATTTTGGTGAGGTCCAATATACTCATCTTTTTCTTTTATAAATTGTGCTTTTGTTGTCAAGTCTAAAATCTCTTCATGTGCCTGAAGACTTAGACTTTCTCCTATATTTTTTACAAAAAGTTTGATAGTTTTACATTTTACATTTGAGTCTGTGATCCATTTGAGATATATATATATATATATACACATATATATATCTCTAAGACATATATATCTATATATAAGAAGACATAATTCTTTTTATAAGGTTGGGGTTTAGGTAAAGGTTCATTTTTTTGGCCTATGCTCCAATTGCTCTAGCACATTCGTTGAAAAATACTTTCCCAAGAAAGTTTGAAAACCACTACAGACTTTGGCAGATTAATACCCTTGCATCTACCTCCCTCTTCTGGTGCATTCGACAAGTCATTAAGAAGTATGTTCCAAGTGTCTCAGGTTCCAAACTTACTAACACATTTGGAGTTTGGCTAATTTGAGTATTCTGAGTTGAGATTCCAACTTACAAATAAATTTCTTCACTTTCTTCTCCAGTTCCCCTCCTTCCCTCATTTCTTCTTCTCTTTCCCCTCATCTTCCTTCTACTCCTCTTCCATTTTTCCTCTCCTTTCTCCTTCTAATAGCAAGACTAGGTTGTAGATACTGGAGGTGAGGCAATGAACACATCAGACTTGCCTTCATGGAGCTTGTACTTTGCACAAGGGAGACAAATAATGTGAACAAATAAAAATAATACAGGTCCAAAGCGTAATAAGTATTTGGAAACTAGTAGATATTACTAATATGGTAAAGTTTATTAGAAGAGAAGACTATTTTAAATCAAAATGTAAGCAAAGTCCTTTTTCAGAAAGTGATATTTAAGCTGAATCCTGAATAATGAGATGGAAGCAGGCAGTTGGGCTAAAATCTGGGGAAAGGATGTTGTAGCTTGAAGGAACTGTTGATGCAAAGGCCCGAAATTGTCATCGAGGGCAATCCTTTTTGAAGACATAGGAGGTCAGTGTGACCAAAGTTGGAAAGGATAGTTTGATTCTATTTTAGGGTTAGTTGGCAGAGGCCAGATCATGTGGGTTCTTGTAGCCCAAGTGAGAAGTTTGCACTTTATTTTCAATTCCATGGGATGATGTTGATGGGTTCTAAACAGGGAAATAATGTGATTTACATTTTTAAATGATCACTTTGGCTAATATGTGGAAAAAGTCATATGTGGGGAACCCAAAGGGAAACAGGCAAACCGGTTAGAGGATTCTTGGAGAACTCTCAGTGAGACACGATGGTGGTGTGGACCAGGGTGGCAAGCAGCAGTGGAGATGGGGAGAAATGCTTGGGCTCCAATGATATTTTGGAGTAGAGCCAATAGGACTTGTAAATCTAGTAGATGTATGGAGTGAGCATGAGAGAGGAATCAACGATAAATTCTTTGATCTGAGAAATTATAATTTCTCAGAATTTACTTCAATTTCTCATAATTTATGTATAATTTATCATAATTTGTTCCAAATCATTTGTTGAGATGAGTAAAACTAGCCAAAAATAGATTTGGGGGGTATTGAGTATCTAGTGTCCGTTTTAGACTTGTTAATCTTGAGATGCTTATAATACATCCAAGTTGAGATGCTAAGTAGTCAAATGGGGATACAAATCTGGAGATCAGGGGAACGGTTAGATACTGATACACACATTTGTCATGTAGTATTTAAAGACTTAGAATTTGATGAAATCACATAGAGGGAGAACCTAGATAGAAAAGAAGACATACACGGATCCCAACATACAGAAGTTGTCAAGGAGTGGAAGAGCCAGTGAGGAAGGAAGCAAAAATAGAGTATAATGTCCTAGAATACAATAGGGGAACATGTTTCAAGAAGTGGTCGGCTCTGCAAAATGCTGACAAGAGGCCAAGCATAATGAGAACTTGAATAACATAGAGAAATGGTCTTGGGCTTTATGCACAAGCACTTGATGGTGATTTTCTTGTGTCTCTGGTTCTAGCGTTGGAAGGAAGGATAGAAGCAAAAGATGAGAAGTTGACGTCTTGATAAGTTTTGCAACATTGTGGCACATGCAAGTTTGGAAGTGATGGCAACATAAATTAGCTGAAAACATATTGGCTCATATAAGGAAGAAGACCTGGGACTGGTTTTAGGACTGACTGGAGCCAGGGAATCAATCACTCCCAAGGCTCTCTTTCTGCCTCTGTCTTTACTTACCCCCCATGCTTTGCTGGATGGAACTTGTTTCTGAGTGGTAAATTCTCTGGAGGTTCCAGGACATAGCTGGGGAGAAAAGGTTACAGGGAGGGAGGGGATTTGTAAGAGTAGATGGGGACAATAACCAGGATAATATGCATTCCAGTTAATTCAGCAAACACATATTTTCAACTATTTCCCCCTTATCCCTAGAAAAGGCTACTGAGGAGTTGACTGTATCTTCATCATGTACATAAAATTGTTCCTATGTATGTTCAAAATTATGTATGGCATATGAATATATATATGTCTGTGTATACACACACAAAGAGATGTCTTACAATAGGGTTTTGGTTTTTAATTTTTTTGATTGAGGTGCAGAGTGTTTCTGAAAAGCAGGTAGCAGTGTAGTTCTACTAGGTGACTGAACTACGTCTGAAAAGGACTAGGCAATGATTTTTTTTTTTAATATGAAGCAATCACAGGAACACATTCAAGGCCAAAATCTGGGGCTTGTTTAAGGAGAGTGCATGTCTTTGTGATATAAATCTAGCTTTACTCTTTAATGCTCAATTGCCCTCATAATAGACTATATTAAGCATGTACTGCTTGATCACTGTTTTCCACATGTAGTAGAACAAATTAAAAAACAAGACAGGCCAAAGGATAACCCACTAAAAGAAAAGTAAGCACAAAAGTGAAAACATATTGCTATTTCAAATTGCATTAAGCCCAACTCCTGGGTCTTAACTAAGCCCTTCTTAAGACGCAAGATGGTCAAATGCCACTGACAAATTCCCTTTGATTCTGCATGACAACATTGAAATTCTTTCAAAAAAAATTTTTGAAGAACGTGAGGTTGAAGTTCCCAAAAGAACTCCCTGTCAAAGCTTGACGGAGCAAGATGCTTTTAGCTTATTACAGGCACTTATGCTTTGGCAGAAGCAATATATATATACACTTGTTAATTTTGAGATGTTTACTGTATATGTATTATAATAATATATATATATATATATGCAATTGACTGGAGAAACATTCCTCATGCCTGTAACAGGTTAACCTGTTCTTTACACCCAAAAAGCTACTCATAAACAAATTCCCCCTGCATGTTGCAGATCCCAGTTTATGAGTCATTTTTAATAGCCTTGTCTGAACTCAGTTGGGCAGGTGAGTATAGTTGCAGAATGCTGTAAATATGTCATTGTCTTTCAAAGACAAAGATACCTTCATTTGTGAGAAAAGGAATTATTAAGTCAACTCGTGATCTGCTATGTGTACTCTCTGAACAATCTGGGGAAACAAGTATGTTTTAGTGTCATGTCCCCCAGCAGGGGGCCTGTCATGATTTATGGGTTTTAGTGTAAATTTCTGGGTACTATGTTTGTGTGACGGTTTTCTCCATTCAAAGGATGTTTCCGTATCACCCTCCCTTTTTGTCTCTTCTTCAGAAATAAGTTGTATCATCACAGAACCTCAAGGAGTGCTCATTAGATTTTCTGAGCACTTGCTCTATTCCCTGTGTTTCCAGTATACAGAGATTGGTAATGAATTTTCTATTCCATCTCACCATTTGCTTTCATCCATTTTTTTCAAAGGTTTTCAATAACTATAGCTTCAATAACTCAGGCCTAAGTTCTAAGACCACACTGTTAGAAAAATTGTATGAAAGGGAAAGAATTGATGGTGCCTGTTCACTAATTAAATGTGACTTTTGTAATAAGTCCAGTTTAGTTCCAGGCATATATCTGGGTAATAAATACTATTCCGAGAGCACTGTCTAAAAGGTTATTACAGGCTTACTCTGCAGTACACTGTTAAATGATACATAACGATATGTGTATGCGTATCTAGGGACAAATCCTAGTCCCCATTCTTATTTGTGATTTAGGGCAGGTCTCTTCTAGCTATTGAGTGTCAGTTTCCTCGTTGGTCTAATAGAGATGAAAATATGTATCTACAAAATAATTGTAACAACTCAAAATAATGAATATAGCTCATTTAACACAGTACTCTGCAGTCAAATTTTACAAAAGTTTCTTGTAGCTAAACGACTAAGGCAGTAGTCTTTTAATGAATTATATATATATTACTTATTATTGTGGACTACTTTTTAGCCTAATTGATATGGAGGACAATTTGCTAAATGGGCCCTCGTTTCTTTGCCCAGTCTCTGACTCCATCCCAACACCACTACTGAGTGCCTCAAACTCTCCAGTCTCCCCCGTCTCTCTCTTGGAACCAGTCACAGATCTTTGCCATGCTGGAATCCTCATGTATCTGTCGTAGAATTGATTGAGGAGCGCCAATCCCCAAATACTTCTATGGAATGGACACTGGGTTGATCTGTGCCATTCTGCCAAATCTCCTGGGAACCTGATACTACAAATTGATCTAAATGGTGTTGGTGCCTAGAGTGGTGAGAATGTCCTGTATTCCAGTTCCTGGTCTGGGCTTAATGAATGCCTTCTTCCCTCCTGCCAGTTCAAGTTTCTAATGGCTTCTTTTCAGTCTCAGTCTTCTGTCATATTTGTTAAGCCACCCTTCTGTTTCAGAAGGATTTACCTTATATTATTACATTATAAATTCCTTTTCACATAAGATAAAAATAACATGAGCTCACCACAGCCAGTTAGATAATGCCAAGGTCTATAAAGAATAAATGATAATTTCCCACTACCCACTCTTGCTCGCCTCCCACCCTTCAATGTAATCCCATAAAAACATATGAACATTTTGGTGTGTTTCTCACCACAGTTTTACCCATCCTTTTACAATCATATGGTCACTTCTCTAGGTTTACAAAATTGTTTTAACAAAAATCATAAAATCTGAATCAACAACTTGTTTTCTGCACTTAATAATACATTAAGGGAATCTCTTCATTTCCGTAAATAAGAATTGCTCTCCTAAAAATGTTTTGTAATATTTTAATCTATTTTTAAAATTCAAACATTAAGTCTATTTCAAAATTAATTTTGCATATGGTGAGAAATCAGGCTCCATCCTTATTTTTGGGGGGGTATATAACTGCCTAAACAGCACCCAGTGTTGTGAGGCATCATAGATACTTGATCTACTTTTGAATTCTCTATTCTGTTTCACAGATTCATTTTTCTCTTCCCATGCCAAAACCACATTTTTATGACAAATGTTTTATAGTATTTTTAGTATATTAGGAAAGCTAATATTTTTTTAAAATTATTTTTCTTGCTCATTCTTTTTCTTAATTTTGTTACCTCTTCATAAGCTATGTATTATTCCATATGAATATTTAAATTTTGTCACATTCAAAAGTGTGTTGCAATTCTAATTGGATTTCCATTAAATTAATAAAAATGATGTAAAACATTCTCATCCAGAGAAATAGTCTGTTTCTGCAATTGCTCAGCTCTTGCCTTACATATTTCAATAATATTTTATAATTTTCTTCACATCCATGCTGTACTTAAAAATATATTCCTTGCATTTTGTAATTTTTTCTTTTATTGTCACTGGAACATTTATTTTTCAGTTCTATTTTCTAACTTGTTATTGGGAATTATCTTTGGAACTTTGCATGTTTTTCAGATACCCATCCAACTTACTGAGTTCTATTTTTAATTCTAATAGTTTAGTATCTCTTGGGTTTTCTGGGTATATATCATATATTATGTAAATAGATATGTTTTTATTTTTCCAATATTTAATCTTTTTTTTTCATTTTTTAGGTTCAATTACATTAACTAAGCATCCAAAATAATTTTTAATCACAATAGTTGGCACAGGCCTTCTTGTCTTGTTCTTGACTTTTTGTGTTATCATTTTAACATTTCACCACTCACTATAATGGTAAGTTTTTGGTAAATATCTCTTATTAACTTCTATCAAAGTTAAATTATTTCCTTCTATTTCTATTATATTTAGAGTTTTTATTAGTATTGGCTGTTAAATGTTGTGGGACTTTGTGTAATCATATGGATGTTTTATCTAAGTAAATATTCTGATTTTGATCATTCTTTCTGGAATGAACCCTATTTAGCCATCATTTATTATGTTTTATCTGTTTTTAATTTTAAAGAGGTGAAATCCACATAACATAAAACTGGCCATTTAAAAATGAACAAGTCAGTGATATTTAGCACAGTCACAATGTTATGCAACTGTCACCTTTATCTAGTTCTAAAATAATTTTATCACCCAAAAGGAAACCCATTAAGCAGTTACTCCCTATTCTCATCTTCCTTTCCTCCCACCAGCTGGCGACCACCAATCTGTTCTCTGTCTCTGCAGATTTTACCTATTCTGTATATTTCACATAAATTGAATCATACAATATGTGGTGTTTTGTGAGCGATTTCTTTCACTTAGCATAATGTTTTCAAGGTTCATTCAAGTTGTAGCATGTATCAATACTTCATTCCTTTTTATGGCTGAATAATATTCCACTGTGCACCACAATTTATCTATCCATTCATCCTTTGATGGGTTGTTTTCACTTTTTAGGTATTCTAAATGGTGCTGCTATGAACATAAGTGAACATGTATTCATTTAAGTATTTTTTCCATTCCTCTTGGGAATATACTGAGTGAATTTGCTGAGTTGTATGATATTTTATGTTTAACATTTTTGTGGAATTGTCAAATTGTTTTCCACAGTACCTGAATCATTTCACATTCCCACTAGCAATCTATGATGATTCCAACTTCTCCAGCCATTGTAGGTTGCCCTCTTCAATCTGAAAGCTGAAGCTTTAACACCCTCCTTGTAAGTTATCATGGAGAAAAAGCACTAAGTTACCTCCTGATCATACATGAATAGTTCTCCCTCTGTTTACCTGCCTCTTTAACATGAAGGAAAAAGGTTTCTGCTCCACCAGGCTAGACTCAAGCTAGAAGAAGAAAGGGTATCTCCAGCTCTATGTGGATACAGACAGGAAGCAGTGTCACTCCTCAAAGTCTTTGAAAAATTCTATGGTTTACTCTTTTTCATCAGGAAAGAGTAATTTTCTTGCTTGACTCATTTTCATTCAGGACAGGAAGTTGTGCAAAAATTTATTTTCCATCAAATTCTTATCCTTTGACTTTCCTGCATCTAGAAAGAATCATCCTGTTTCTTAAAATGACTTATGCCTTTCTTTCAGAATCCACATCTTAAAATACAGTTCAGTTGAATGTATATAGATTTTAAGAGCAATAATTTCTGAATTTTCTTAAATAATTTAAGAAAATTTGCAGTATCTCATGCTTCTAATTCTTTTCTTTTAAAGCAATATTTCATTTCTTATTTAGTAATGCAGATTTAGATTGCCCTCTCCTCACCCTCCAAATTGGTAGTAATTGAAGGAGCATTTATTCTAATATATGCTACCAGGTAAAGATCATATTTTAACAACCGTATGCTACAGAAGTTCAAAAGAAGGCTAGAATTGAAACAAAAGATGTTTATAAAATGAATTTTAAACATTGTACAGTGTTACTTTTAGGTGTGCGTATAACTGATAACTTTTCTTCATTGTCAGATTTTGGTGATATTTATTATAATGCACGTGCATTTGTGTCTTCTCCTTTGAGTTAACTGAAACTCGCAGATAGAATTCTACATAGTCAAAGCCAGTTTTGGAAAAATAGGGCTAACCTAATAGTGCTTTGTTGAGCTGGAACAAGAAGCTCTTCTAAACATAATAATAGTAATTAGTTGAAATCAAAGTTATACTACTTTCAGTGTTAGGTAAGACTCATATATAATAATAATAGCTGGATCAATGCAATCTTGCAAATAGTATAAGAGATGAGCTTTAGATGAACTATTTAATGCAGTCCAGAAAGGCAAATCCCAACACATTATCAGACATGAAGGGAAATAAATGAAGGAAAACTGAATGATTAAATGCTTTCATCTGGAAATTTGATTTCAATATTCAGAAACTCTACAATTCTCCTAATTCATCATGGTCTTTGTTTATTATTAATAAATTAGTGTGCTGATGGAAAGAATTCATTACCCTTCCTGCACACTTCACTAGTTGCAGGTCATTTATTAATCTGTGTTATCTGGTGAGACTAAAACAGCTGTAATTACATTGTTAAACATTGATTAATAAGCAACTCTCATCACTAATAAAAGAAACATGTAAAATGTGTATTCTTTCAAGTATTTAGCTTAAAGTTTTACTCTCCTCTCAGGAATAAGAAATTTCAGAATGCCATTAATATTCTTTCTGAGCAAACCTGATTTGCTTTTGCAGCTGCTTCCAGTCACACCTATGAAACCCGATTACCAAAAGGAATTCAATTACACTAAAGAAACTCATCTTGGCCACAAAATAATATTAATTCCCTAAAATTAACATTGAAAATTGAAGTATATTTTTATGATTTTCAGTTATTTTTCTTTAATTTAATGTTAAAAGGCTACTCAATCAAAGCTGTGTTTTTATTTCCTCTATTTTGATTATACAATCGAATACACATCCAGTTGTGGTTTGTAATTCAAATATTTTACAGATCGGCAGTACTTCAACAGCCAGAAGCATATTAAAAAACTCTGTAGTTACTGTTTATTAGGTTTCCAGTACAATCAGGTTGATTTAAGTGTTACCAGAACATTATTACATGTCAGATATTTTGATTATCATTAACAGTAAACAAGCAGACTACCTCTGACACATGAGCAAATTATGCAATTTCCTTTCCATCAATACCATGAAAAATAGAATGGTAATTTAAGAAATGGTTTTCTGGTAGATGTTTTAAGCATAATCCAATCAAATTTATGACTTCTTAATAAAATGCCTCTTGGGCTGTCAAAAATTCATCTTGAAATTTGAGGTGCCATGTAGTCTCTTGTACTTTTGTCATTGAACTGACTGCTGCCACTAATTTCCTCACACTCATATTTGAGGGCAGGATCTTTAAAGAGGTAGCTGTCATTTTTAGGCAGGGTGGTGGCGTGGCAGAAGCTGAGGGTGGAAGTTATAGGTTCAAATCCCAGCTCTGTCACTAAATAGCAGTGACTTGGGGAAGTTACCTGAACTCTCTTATTGTAAGAATGAAAGGAGATAATGTTTTCAAGAAGTGCCTAGCACAGTGTGGTTGACTCACAGTAGACAAGTATAAAATGTTATTTTCCCTTGCTTCCAGATTTTTAAGCAGAGTGGTCAATCATCTAACTGCTGAGATTTTCAAGACTGTCAGGATGGTCTTCTTTGTTCCCCAAATTTCTCAACTAACAGCTGGTTTCTGACACCTGAATATCTATCGGCTATTATATCAAGCTTCTCTCAGTTATACACATCTAAGTGAATTGAAATATTGGAATTAAAATATTTCCAAAGATGAGCATTGAGCTTAAAAACTACTACAAATAAAAAAGGATAGGAGATAGGAAAAGAAAGGCCCTGGATGAGGACAGAGTCAGGGCAAAGAGAGAACTAGGTAAGGCCCTGAGAAGGGCCCTGAGTGGCTGGGTAAGGAGGACAGAACAAATAGGGATAGGTCCAGGTCCCGGAGGCAAAGGAAAGACTCCACCTGCTGGGGAAACCTGGTATCATGCAACTGGCAACTGTGCTGCAAACAGGAACTGTACACACTACGATGCTCTTGAGTACACATAACAGACGCCAGCAGGAGCATTTACTGGGAGGAGTTTTGGAGCTTATGTAATTGCAGAGAAGCTGGAAGGCTAGGTTAGGGGATGGATTGAACTAAGCGCTTCCCATAGTAAAAGTACAGAAAGTACTGTACTGTAAGTGTTTTTAGCAGGAATAACCTGGCCAGGCTACTACTGTTGCTGCTAAGGAAATGAGCACAGCTTCCTCTGTCTAGAATAAATTCGAACTCTCTAGTTAACATTGCTCACTTCCTCTGAATTTACAGTCTTGGAAGAACACATCTCATTCAATGATCTTAGGTCCAGAGACTTGCCTTACTGGGCAGAGGGCAGGAAGAGGGAAGGTCTGTCCCAGTGGCTTTCGTAGTCAAAGGCAGGGGCACCTCTCCCCATCCTCCTGGAGACAATAAATAGTGGCGAATTCTCTCAGAATAAGAAAGCGTTTTAGATGCTATAAAAACAAACAAAACAAAACAAAAACACCGTGCTATAGTACCCACCTTGCGTGCAAGTCTTCTAAACTGTGAGAGAGAAAATGAGCATCAGTATTGTTGAGATAGTGGACCTGCCTCATTGTTGCTTGAAGAAAATGCTATAATGCAGGGTCTGGGCAACTCACTGAAGGAAAACGAATTTATTTTCTTTCTGGAGAATGTGCTAGAGACATCTTTTTGCCCCTTCTCCATTCTGCTCTGTGCTAGGGAAGGCTGACTTTTATGGCCACATCAACTAGTCTCCCTTATCTTCTGATTGGGTTTAGAAAATGAGAGACAAAGGCCGGAAATTGGAGATCTGGAGGACAATGAATTTGAGATATTTAGTCCTCTAGTTCCCTTCCTGTCAGGCTTCATTCAGGTTGGCTGTAGCTATTGCTCTCTTGAAGGTGCAGCTCCTGTCCTGCTCCTTATCCTGCAGTTACGTGACTTGAGTTCTAGTAAATATTCCCTCTCCTTACTTATTCAGGCCTGGGGCTGGGTCTTCTTCCCACTGCCATGAGCCCTTGGATGCTATACCATTCTTTATTGTTTTCCTTTAACTGTGTTGAAGCTTTTGTAAAATGGTCCCTTCCATAAATTCTCTTCAGTCACATACTCCTTTTGAGTATGTCCTTGGTTTCCTGCCATAGCCTGACTGACACAGGTGAGCTGCAGGACAGCTCATGGGCTGTGAATAGACTTACTACTACTCCACATATGTATTTGTGATATTTGGGTGAGAGGATAACCTGTATAAATCTTGGGCTTAATACGTGCTTTCATGGATATATATTTCATTCATCTAAAATAAGGAGGAATCAGCATCAAGATCAAGTCAAAAAAATCACCACAGCCTTGTCTTGAAATTGGGTTGCTTCAAGTCCCCATATTCAAGCAGTGTTCTAGAATAAAGTATGAGTCATTGTTCTCTTTACCAATCCCTTTTATTTTTCATTGAGGTAACATTGGTTTATAAGATTATATAAATTTCAGGTGTACATCATTATATTTCGATTTCTGTGTAGACTACATCATGTTCATCACCCAAAGACTAATTACCATCCATCACCGTATAAATGTGCCCTGTCACCCCTTTTGCCCTTCTCCCTCCCCCCTTCCCCTCTGGTAACCACCAATCTAATCTCTGTATCTATAAGCTTGTTTGTTGTTGTTGTTGTTTTTATCTTCTACCTATGAGTGAAATCACATGGTATTTGACTTTCTCCATCTGACTTATTTCACTCAGTGTAATACCCTCAAGGTCCATCCGTGTTGTTGCAAATGGCAAGATTTTGTCTTTTTTTATAGCTGAGTGGTATTCCATTATGTATATATACCACATCTTCCTTATCCATTCATCCATTGATGGGCATTTAGGTTGTTTCCAAGTCTTGGCTATTGTGAATAATGCTGCAATGAACATAGAGGTGCATATATCTTTACACATTCCTGTTTTCATATTCTTTGGAGAAATACCCAGAAGTGGAATAGCTGGATCGTATGGTAGTTCTGTTCTTAATTTTTTTAAGGAATCTTCTTGCCATTTTCCGTAGTGGCAGAACCAGTTTGCATTCCCACCAGCAATATATGAGAGTTCCCTTTCCTCCACATCCTCTCCAACACTTGTTATGTCTTGTCTTGTTAATTGTAGCCATTCTCACGGGTGTCAGGTGATATCTCATTGTAGTTTTGATTTGCATTTCCCTAATAATTAGTGACCTTGAACATTTTTCATGTGACTGTTGGCCATCTCTATATGTTCTTTGGAAGAAAGTCTGTTCAGATCTTGCCCATTTTTAATTGGGTTGTTTGTTTCCTTGTTGTTGAGATGTACGAGTTCTTTTATACTTTAAATATTAACTCCTTATCAGATATGTGCAAAATATTTGCAAAATATCTTCTCCCAATTTTTAGGTTGTCTTTTCCTTTTGTTGATGGTTTCCTTTGCCATGTGGAAGCTTTTTAGTTTGATGTAGTCCCATTTGTTTGTTTTTTCTATTGCTTCCCTTGCCCGGTCAGACACAGTACTTGAAAATATATGGCTAAGACTGAGGTCAAAGAGTGTACTGCCTATGTTTTCTTCTAGAAGTTTTATGGTTTCAGTTGTTACATTCAAGTCTTTAATCCATTTTGATTAATTTTTGTGTATGGTGTAAGAAAATGGTCTACTTTCATTCTTTTGCATATGGTGGTCTCGCTTTCCCAAAGCCATTTATTGAAGATTTATTATTTTCCTTTCTTCATTGTATGTTCTTGGTTCCCTTGTTGAAAATTAGCTGTCCATAGATGTGCGGATTTAATTCTGGACTTTGATTTCTGTTCTATTGATCTCTGTGTCTGTGTTTGTGCCAGTGTCATGCTGTTTTGATTACTGTAGCTTTGTAGTATATTTTGAAATCAAGGAGTGTGATACTTCCAGCTTTGTTCTTTTTTCTCAGGATTCCTTTGGCTATTCGGGGTATTTTGTTATTCCATACAAATTTTAGGATTCTTTGTTCTATTTCTGTGAAAAATGTCATTGGGACTTTGATAAGGATTACATTGAATCTGTAGATTGCTTTAGGAAGTATAGACATTTTAACTATGTTAATTCTTCCAATCCAAGAGCATGGAATATCTTTCCATTTCTTTGTGTCTTCTTCAAATTCTTTCAACAATGTTTTATAGTTTTCAGTGTACAGGTGTTTCACCTCTTTGGTTAAATTTATTCCTAGATATTTTATTCTTTTTGTTGCCATTGTAAATGGGATTGTAATCTTAATTTTTCTTTCTGCTACTTTGTTGTTAGTGTATAGAAATGCAACTGATTTTGGTATTATGATTTTGTATCCTGCAACTTTAATGTATTCATTTATTATTTCTAATATTTTTGGTGGATTCTATAGGGTTTTATATATATGAAATCATGTCATCTGCAAATAATGACAGTTTTACTTCTTCCTTTACAATGTGGATCCCTTTTATTTCTTTTCCTGGCCTGATTGCTCTGCCTAGGACTTCCAATACTGTGTTAAATAAGAGTGGCAAAAGTGGGCATCCTTGCCTAGTTCCTGTTTTTAAAGGGATAGCTTTCAGCTTTTCACCATTGAGTATGATAATAGCTGTGGATTTGTCATATATGGCCTTTATTATGCTGAGGTATTCCTTCTACACCCATTTTATTCAGAGTTTTTATCATATATGGATGCTGTATCTTGTCAAATGCTTTCTCTGCATCTATTGAGACGATCATGTGATTTTTATTTTTCATTTTGTTAATGTGGTGTATCACATTGATTGATTTGCAGATATTGAACCATCCCTGTATCCCTTGAATAAATCCCACTTGATCATGGGGTATGATCTTTTTAATATATTGTTGTATTTGATTTGCTAATATTTTGTTGAGGATTTTTGTATCAATGTTTATTAGTGATATTGACCTGTAATTTTCCTTTTTCTGTTGTCCTTGTCTGGTTTTGGTATCAGGGCAATGTTGGCCTCATAGGATGAGTTAGGAAGCTTCCCCTCCTTTTCAACTTTTTGGAACAGTTTGAGAAGGATAGGTATTAAATCTTCTTTGAATGGTTGGTAGAATTCACCAGGGAAGCTATCTGGCCCTGGACTTTTTTGTGGGGGGAGGTTTGTGATTACTATTTCGATCTCCTTACTGGTGATTGGTCTATTCAAATTCTCTACTTCTTCTGGATTCAGTTTTGGAAAGTTGTATGATTCTAAGAATTTATCCATTTCTTCTAGATTATCCAATTTGTTGGTGTATAGCTTTTCATAGTATTCTCTTATAATCCTTTGTATTTCTGAGGTGTCCGTTATAATTTCTCCTCTTTCATTTCTGATTTTATTTATTTGAGCCTTCTCTGTTTTTTCTTGGTGAGTCTAGCTAAAGGTTTGTCGATTTTGTTTGTCTTTTCAAAGAAACAGCTCTTCATTTCATTGATTTTTTTCTATTGTTTTTTCAGTCTCTATTTCATTTATTTCTCCTCTGATTTTTATTATTCACTCCCTTCTACTGATTTTGGGCTTTGTTCTTCTTTATTCTAGTTGCTTTAGGTGCACTGTTAGATTGTTTGAGATTTTTCTTGTTTGTCAAGATAGGCCTGTATTGCTATAAACTTCCCTCTTAGTACTGCTTTTGCTGTATCCCATAAATTTTGACCTGTTGTCCTTTCATTTTCATTTGTCTCCAGCTATTTTTTGATTTCTCCTTTGATTTCTTCTTTGACCCTATGGTTATTCAGTAGCATTTTGTTTAATCTCTACACATTTATGTCTTTTCCAGTTTTCTTCTTGTAGTTGATTTCTAGTTTCATACCATTGTGGTCAAAAAAGATGCTTGGTATTATTTCAATCTTCTTAAATTTATTGAGACTTGTTTTGTGGTCTAATATGTGACCTATCCTGGGGAATGTTCCATGTGCATTTGAAAAGAATGCATATTCTTTGGTTTTTGGATGGAATGTTCTGTATACATCTACTAAGTCCATCTGGTCTAAAGTGTCATTTAAGGTCACTTAAATGTTTTCTTATTGAAAAGGAAATGCTTTGGATTGATCTATCCCTTGTTTGGATGATCTATCCATTGATGTAAGTGGAGTGTTAAAATCTCCTACTATTATTGTGTTACTGTCTATTTCTCCTTTTGTGTCTGTTAATGATTGCTTTATATATTTAGGTGCTCCTGTGTTGGGTGCATAGATATTTACAAGTGTTATATCCTCTTGTTGGATTGTTCCCTTTATCATTATGTGGTGCCCTTCTTTGTCTCTTGTTACAGCTTTTGTTTTAAAGCCTATTTTGTCTGATATAAGTATTGCTACCCCAGCTTTCTTTTCATTGCCATTTGTGTGGAGTATCTTTTTCCATCCCTTTACTTTCAGTTTGTGAGTATCTTTATATCTGAAAAGTGTCTCTTCTATGCAGCATATATATGGGTCTTGTTTTTTGTCCATTCAGCCATTCCATGTCTTTTGATAGAAGCATTTAGTCCATTGACATTTAAAGTAGCTATTGATAACTATGTACTTATTGCCTTTTTGTTATTTTTTCCCCTGGGTGTTTTAGTAGTTCTTTTCTGTTCCTTTCTTCTTCTCTTGCTCTCTTCCCTTGTGAATTGATGGCTTTATTTAGTATTATTTTTGGTTTCATTTCTCTTAAATTTTTGTGTATTTACTATAGGTTTCTGGTTTGTGATTACCATGAGGTTCATATATAATAACCAATGTAAATAGCAATCTATATTAAGTTGATGGTATCTTAAGTTTGACCTCTTACTAAAAGCTCTACTCTTTTACTCCCCTCCTCCCACATTTTATGTTTTTGATATCATATTTAACCTCTTTTGTGTGTCTGTGTATCCCTTAACCTCTGATCATGGAATTAGATAATTTTAGTATTTTTGTCTTTTGACCTTCATATTAGCTTCATAGATGGTTGGTCTGCTACCTTTACTGTATATTTGCCTTTACCAGTGATTTTTTTTTTTTTTTTTTTTTTGCTTGATCATTTTCTTCTTCCATTTTGTGGACTTTTCTTTTCCACTTAATTAGTCACTTTAACATTTCTTGTAAGGCTGGTTTAGTGGTGATAACCTTTTTGCTTGTCTGGAAAACTCTTTATCTCTCTTTCCATTCTGAATGATAACCTTGCTAAGTAGAGTATTCTTGGCTGTAGGTTCTTTCCTTTCAGCACTTTGAATATATCATGCCACTCCCTTCTAGCCTGTAAGGTTTCTACTGAGAAGTCAACTGACAGCCTTATGGGATTTCCTTTGTAGGTAACTTGTTGCATTTCTCTTGTAGCTCTTAGGATTCTTTCTTTTTCTTTAATTCTTTACATTTTAATTATAGTGTGTCTTGGTGTGGGCCTCCTTGGGTTCATCCTGTTTGGTGCTCTCTGTGCTTCCTGTACATGGATGTCTGTTTCCTTCCTTAGGTTAGGAAAATTTTCAGCTTTTATTTCTTCAAATAGGTTCTCTGCCTCTTTGTCTCTCTCTTCTCCTTCTGGGACACCTATAATATGGATGCTAGTATGCTTGATGTTTTCCCAGCTATCCATTAGACTGTCCTTGTTCTTTTTAATTCTTTTATCTTTTTTCTGTTCAGCTTGGGTGGTTTCTTCTACTCTTTCACCCAGCTCACTGATCCGCTTTTCTATATCATCTACTCTGCTTTGATTTCCTCTAGGGAATTTTTTATTTCCATAATTGTATTCTTTATTTCTGGTTGGTTCTTTTTTATATTTTCTGTTTCTTTGTTGAAGTTCTCACTGTGTTCATCTATTCTTCTTCCAAGATCAGTGAGCATCCTTATGATTATGTTTGTACTCTTTGTCAGGTAGATTGTTTACCTCTGTTTCATTTAGTTATTTTTTCTGAGGGTTTTTCCTGTTCCTTATTTGGAACACATTCCTTTGTCTCCTCATTTTGCCTCTATCTCTGTGCTTATATCTATGTATTAGGTAGATCAGCTGTGTCTCCTGATCTTGCAGAGGTGGCCTTATGTAAGAGATGCCTGATGAGGCCCATCAATATGCTTCCGTCTCATCACCAGTTCCAAATGTTCCAGGAGTGACCCCTGAGTGGGCTAAGTGTATCCTTCTGTTGTGGCAGGGTTGCTCTTGCTGCAGGTGCCTGGGTAGCCTAGGCTGGCCCCCTGGCTGGTTGGTTGAAAGGCTTAGCTACGTGTGACTGCTGAGGTCACTTTAGTCACTTTATTGGATGGTGGTAGCCCCAGCACAGCTGGTGCAAGTCTAAAGAACACACCTGCTGTTTTCTTTCTGTTAAGTGAGTCAGGCCCCCAGTGTGGCTGGTTGCTAGGCTCAGGGGCTCACAATTGCTGTAAGCCTTTGGCCTGCAAGGCTGTTGTCAACTCTCTCAGGAGTGCAGCTGGACCCAGGTAGTAGCACACAGTCATTTCAGGTGTTGAAAGGTGGAGCAGATCCCCTATGTGACTGTTTGAGAAGGCCAGCAGCACAAGTCTGCTGCAGCCAGCAAGCCCCACTGCTCATGGGCCCACGTACCCTGTCAATGCAGTGTTGCCTCACATGCACACCCTGCCCCACTGAAGTAGATCCACTCATCCTGCTGCAGAGGTCCTACACACCCCACCTACACAGGCCCACAAGTTCCCCATAGGACTTGCTGGTGGGCAGGGCCAGTGCCTAGGGCAGGCTGCCTGCCCTGGCTGAGCTGGATTAAATTAGTGCTCTAGTGGCTGGGGCAAATCCCTGCACTAACAGGCCAGGGGAAGAAATCTAATGGCAGCTGCCAGCATCTGTGACCCATACTAGGTCACAGTAATGGCTGCCACCAGTATCTCAGTCCCTGGGGAGGTGGTCCCAGCCACCTCCTTCCTCCCTGAGATGTGCTCAGAGCTTATCAAGTGAGTCATTTTTACCAAAGAACTGTAAACCATTCTTTCTGGTGATTTTGTGTTGGTTTCCAGAATAGGTAAATTTGTGTGTGGGCCCTTTAGGAGCAGGCTTTCCTTTCTCTTATGTTCAATAACATTTCTGGGGGTATTCCCTGTTGGTTCTAATAGTTAGCAAAGCCAGGTATTGTGGTCCTCATCTCGGTTGTGCTGAATTCAAAAGCTGCTTATTGTTTCAAGGCTCTCCTGCTCAGATCCCCAGCTCCTCCAGGAAAATCTTCGTACCTTAAAATTGCTCCTGACTGTGAAGCACCGCGACTAGAAGGTGGCTTTTTCCTCTCCAGAAGGTATTTCTGCCTCTTCCACCTCAGTCAGCACTGCCCCTCATTGTGGGGCCTCTTTTTATCCAGTTTCCAGTTCTCTCTCAGGGGTAACTGTTCCACAGGTAGTTGTGAATTTGTTCTGTCCATGGGAGGAAGTGAATTCAAAGTCCTCCTATGCTGCCATTTTCCGAGCAATAGTAAATGTTCCTACCAGTCCCTTTCTCGCGTGATATATGTATCCTGAAAACAAAATTTATTTAAATTCAAGTTTAAGAAAATTTTACAATTTAGCACATTAATTTCTAATCTGTTTTGCAAACTTTTAATATAAAGTAATTCAAAAATCATTTTAGAATGCATTCATGTATTTTTATTTTCAAAGAATATGAAACAACAATAATCTTCAAAATTCCAAATTCATTTGAATTGAAACTTTCACTGCATGTGATTGCTCATTTCTTTATAGGAAATTTCTCCTCCCTTGCATTTCATGACAGCATAGTCTCAACTTTTTTACTTGTTTGACCATCCTTACTATCCTTTTCTGGCACTTTCCAAATTTCCAACTATTTCTCAGGGAAAACATTTTTTTCTCCTCCCTTCCTCTCCCTTCCCCTTCCCTTTCATTGTCTCTCTCTTCTCTTTTCCGTTCTCCTTTTTATTCTCTTCCTCTTCTCTCCTATAAGTTTTGGATTTAATTAACTACAAAAGCTTTAGACCAGAGACTGCAACTTTAGACATCATCTGGGTCTCACAGAATATAAATGAGTGAGGCAGATGGAGGTAAGTGTATGCTCCTCCTTAATGAGTAGTGAAGTAAAGGAGGTTGCATACATCTTCTAAAGGGACAGCCTTTTACTTAGTAAGTGGGAGATTTGTCATGTGGTAATTTGGTCCAGGGTTCCCTGAACTTGTGGTATTTCAAAAAGAATTGGACTTAGTCTCCAAATGTTTAAGTGTTATTTCAAAAATATATTTTAACATTGTGCATGTTAAAAAAAAAAAGCACTTCTATAGATCAGATTTGGTTTCAGAGTGGCTAATTTTTGATGTTTAATACCAATCTTTATGTTTAGAAGTCTAGGCCTGATTTTGTTTATTATGTCATTCCTCTGGAAAGCTTTACTTGTTTGTATGGCCTCCTCTTGAAACTCACTATGTTCCCAAGCTATGATTGTTCATTGTTCATTCATATGTTCATTCATAAACTTTCCTCTCTTTATTTGTGATTTTCAAAATATATCATCACCATTGAGACCCAAGATAGAAACCTTGAAGCCACCTGTGTCATTCTTCTTCTCCCAACGTTCCCAAATACTAGATCCTGCGTTTCTTGAATCAGTTCTCTTTTCTCCATTATCATCGTGCATATTATGACTCCCTACTGTTTCAACATCATTTAGGAGGTGTCCCTAACATCGAAGTGTTCCTTCTTCTGGTATATATATTTAAACCTCTGTTGCTTCTCCACTGCCTCATGGAAATTTTCAAATCTGCTTTTCAAACTTCCTGGAGAGAGTGATTTCTCAGATTATGCAGGGAAGTTTTAGAAGCCCCAAACTAACCATGGCTGAGTTTACTGTAGTGTCCATTTTACTCATTTGTAAGTGGGTCAAAATATCCCTTTCATGTTATTCAAACAAAAGAGTAGAATGTAAAATTCTCATTAATTTTCACAATAACATGTAAGACTAAAATTTGCTTGCAGCAGAATACTGCTGCAGATGTTGCTGACAGACCTGTGGATGTGTAAGTTCACTGTCTTCTCTCTGCATTATTATGGCAAAAAGTTTGAAAAGCATTATCCTAAGGAGAAAATTTAAGCTATTTTTGTGGCATACGAGGCCTTAATAATTTGGTCTCAATTCATCTTTTCTGTCTCCTCTGCATCTTTCACCCTCACTCACACTATGCCCAGGTCACTCTGAATTTTTTGTGCTTTCCCAAACATCCTAGACCCTCTCACTCCATGCTTTTGCACAAGCTCTCTCCCCTATCCAGGGTAATTCTTTCTTCAAAGCTCAGGTCAAAAGTCAGCTTTTTATGAAGGCTTCCCTGTTCTGAAGTCTTTAACCACTTTTCACTTACATTGTGTTCTAATTACTTGCTAAATTTGTCTCTTTCACTACACTGTGAATTTCTGGAGAACAGAGATCACCTTTTTAATCCCTAGTGCCTAGCAGAGTGCATGTTAATGATTGAAAGAATGAATGATGAACCTCGCTGTTGAATACATTAATTTTTTTTTGTACGTGTGTGAACAAAATCTAAGAAAGTATTTCCTCTAACTGTGATTTAGCAATGAGATTTGTGTTAGGCCAGATTGTGAATTCCGTCAATAAGAGTAATAGAAATTAGAAGTAATTCAACCAAGTACGTCTTGCTTGTAATTACTAATACTGTTCAATAATTATTATAATTGAAACACTGTACATATTAGTTTAGGAGAAAAATTTTTAGCCACGGCTGTGTATGTTTGCCTTTGACATTGTTGGTTCACTCCTCTAGATTCTCTCTTCTTCCTTCTCTACCCTGTTCTGTCTGAGGAAACTGAATGACTTGGCCTGCAGCCATAGGGCTATTGTACCCAGAGGCCTCTCATTGGCTCTGGGCACTGGGGAGTTCCTTGGAAGATCTGAGAGAGGGAAGAGAATGAGCTCAGGTATTTGTTCTCTTGGTTCTCCCTCTGCAGTGGCTAAGTAACCGCTCCCTCCCTTCTCCCTTGGGTCAAGGTGCAGCAGCTCCACAGTTACTCCTAAGCCTGCCTTGCTGCACCATACTTTGTGGTTCATCTACATTCTCATCTCTGTAAATAGCCCCATATTTGGGTAGTTTGTTGAATTATCCTGATTTGAGTGTGACATCTGTTTCTTTTTGGAAACCTGACTAATATAATTCTCTTCTATTTCCATGATTGCTTATTCTACAGACAAAATTAAAACTGAATAAGAATGACTTTTTCTGTTATTTTACTACTTTATGCAACCATAAGTTTTGTTCACCCTTAGGCAAGTGTGTGTACACACAAGACTATGTTAAAAATGAACAATGGCATGTTTTTGCAAAATGTATCTTTATTACAGAACAATAGTTCAAAATCACATAGATTGAACTTGGATAGCATTCACATTTTAAGAAAATTTCTTATTAAGTGGAATTATTTATTCAAGAGCATAAATCAAATTAAGATATATTAAAGTATTTCTCAGGGTAAATAAAGTTAAGAAAAGCTTTCATGAGAGTTTTGTGCTTAAACAAAACCTAATTTTAAACTTTCTGTGGATGACAATTAAAATCAGCAGTAAGACATTAACAGTTTAGATAATTTTCAAATATTTTACTTTTTTTTTTTGAGGAAGATTGTCCCTGAGCTAACATCTGTTGCCAATCCTCCTCTTTTTTCTTTTTTCTCCCCAAAGCCCGAGTGCATAGTTGTGTAACATAGTTGTAGAGCTGTAGCTCTTCTATATGGGACGCTGCCTAAGCATGGCCTGATGAGCGGTGAGTAGGTCCATGTCCAGGATCTGAACCTGCGAACCCCGGGCCACTGAAGAGGAATACACGAACTTAACCACTGCACCACCGTGCCGGCCCCTACATATGTTTTTAAAAGGTGAAAATTAAAGATATCACTACCAGTGATGTAATTATAAAGTATGAATTAATTTTTGAGACAATTAAATAGAGAATTTTTTAGCATTCTCATCATAGATTCTTAATGTACTATATTTTAATTCCTAAGCAAATTGTTCTAGTTTTTATTTTGAAGTACTAAAATACAACTATATACTGTAACTTTGCTAAAACCTGTTGTGAGACTGCTTTTAGTGAAATCATTTTAAGATCCTATTGGTATTTTACCAAATATCCCTCTCCAGAGGATGCCCCAATAGACTTGCTTCTTCTGTCATGTGCTCTATTGTAAAGGGCATTGCAGTGTAGTTTCCATATGTAGCTCTGTCAGACTTAATCCTTCATATGTGAAGGTAGCTTTAAAATACATTTTAATAAGGAAAAATTTCTAAAGTGAAAATATGCCTTTAACTTGTCTATTTTATATACATATTTTTCCTATGTTTCTTTAGCCTTCTTCCTTTCATTTTTCACATGCCAATTCTTTTTTCACAAATTGTACTCTCCCCTCTCCCTTTTTCAACCTTCCCCAGTGATAGATCGCAGCCCACAATCTCAAGGTTGGTGATTCTGGCTTGTCATTTTTCTGTTAAGTATGGCCTATAGGTGAAATTGATTGAACTTTTCATGAAATCAAGTGTGTTTTTTGTTGTTCTGTGGTACTTTCATATACTGCAGAAGCTTCAACAGCACAGTGTTCATGTGTTTTGGGCAACACTTCAAGCTTCCTAAGAATAACACGAGGCTTTGAAAATAGTAACCCGTGATCCGACATTCTGATGAATGTGATCTTGAAGTCCATCTACAAGAAGAAACATAGGTGACTATAAATCATTTGGTACAGTCTGGGTACAGATATGAACTAATAGAAAACCTGAAGACAACCAACATATTGAATCAGTCACAAGAGAATCTCATTGTCTCCTAGCCCCCAATTCTGTCAGTCTCCTAGACCTGATGTTAATCCTTTCCTACCTGAACCATTTTTACCATGCTGTCTTCGACAGTATCCGCCTCAGTTCTCTTGACTCTACTGTTCCAAACTCCACTAATGGAACTGAGTCCAATTCTACGTGTGTAGTACAACTTCATATTCCCCCAGTTCTGAGACCATCTGACTAGTGAAAGAACTACTGAACAGCTAAAGACACCAATCTAAAGACATTTAGACTTAGTGAGTCCTTTAGCCAGAGGATCTGAGACATAGACCTCATAGTCACACTTACTCTTATCCCTAGGCGTCTAGTTCCCAGAATAGGGCTAATTAATAATTCAGTTCCTTTTAGCCTGTCCCCTTTTCTACTCCCTTTGAGAAGTACAAAAGTGTTGCTTCTAAACACCCACCTACTAATTGGGGCCTTATTTTCCACCTACAGACCTGTTTCTGAATAGTGACCTTTTTTGTTTTTCTTCCTAAATTCCCTGGGTCATCAATCAGATTGTGGCTGTGCTCTGCCTTCCTGCTGGGATCTAACACCTGCTCTTGCAAACCCCCTTTTGACTTTTGTCTGAATCCAAATTGAGTTTATCACATTCTTTGTACATTGTTCATGGCTCTTTCTACCTCCTACACCCCTTCCCTTTTCAGCTGCACTTTGTAGTTAGTCTCACAATAAATCCAGCTATCGAATCCTAAACATAATCTCCACACCTGCTCTGCCCTGGTGGGGTTAGATTAAGGTCCAAGTGGCTTCATCCTTTCCACACTTTTGTTTGCCTGATTGGAGCTCCACAGCTCATACCCCAGTCCACTGTAAGACATGTCCTAAGTCCCTGTTTCCTTGCTCCCTCAGTCAGTTCCATAGCACACTCTGTATTATTCTAAGCTTCCTGAACTCTCTACTTCCGCAGCCAGCTTGCTCGTCATTGCTAAAAAGAGTCACAGGACTGCCAATGTAATCAACTGCAGATTCATTCCTCAGGTAGACTTTAATTGTAATTTATGTATCCATTAGAGGTTGTTTCACACTTTTTCATTTCCTGCAGCTTCTAAGAATCCTTCTGCCCCTATCCTCATCCCCTCTACTCCCCTATCTCTCCCTTACCTCTTCTTACCCTTACTTGCTGAGCAAACAACGAACGTGCCTCTTATTTTTGCTAAGAACTATGGACATCCAAGGAGATCTCTCTAAAATGCCTTTATTTGTTCCTAATATTTCTCACAATTAGCTCTTTTCCATTTTTCTTTTGTCTAATGGAAAGAAGTGCCTGCCACCATTCTCAAGCATAACTTCTTTAACATTCTCCAATTTTCATAATTATATTTATTGATGTAGTCCTCTCCTTTTAATTTTCAATCTATTTCATCTTGGTCACCAGAAAAGCTGAAATATTTCCTTTCTTTGCCCCTGTACCCCTTCAGCTCCTGTGGAATCTCCTTTCTACCTTTCACCAATGAGAGCGACTGCAATTTTCATTCATTCTCCTTATAACTCTTTACCTCTTAGTTGCTTAGAAGATTTTTTCTTTATGTAATATAGCCTGTACACAAACAAGTGTATATAGTTGTTTTAAAAAATTATACAGTGAGCATACATGTGCCATTCCAAGTTAAGAAATAGATCATGACCAATACAATTGAATGGGCTTGTGGCAATTGCCTCCCTTCATTCCATCCTAGAGGTAATTGCTATACTAAATTTTGTGGTAATCATTTCCTTGTTTTTCTTTATGGTCTTATGTGTGTATCCCTAATTAATATATTGTTTATATGAATGCACTATTTGTCACAATTCTTTTCCATCCCAGCAGATACCCCTCAGTGTGGTTTCAGAGCCCCATGCTTACATCTGTCATAGCATTTATCATTTACTTTCAATTCCTTAGACTATGAGCTCTTTATGTATTTTATTTCCTTATTCTCAGAACTTAATCAGTCCCCAGAACATAGTAGGCATTCAACAAATATCAGTTAAATAAATTAATAAAGGAAAAAATTAGGGGCACAACCTCATTGTAGGTTCAGAGTTCCTGTATTTTCATAATAAAACATTGAAGTACATGAACACGTTTTTGAGTGGAAAAAATTTCAGTCACAAGGATTGAAACAGAAAGCATGTTCTAGTTAAATTTCTCTTAGAATCCCAGTTCTGTCACTAATTGACTGCCACTTTGGGCCATTTACTTAACCTCTTGGTCCTCTATTACCTAATCTATAAAATGAGGTTGGACTAAATGATCTCTAAGGTCCTTTCCAGCTGTGAAATTCTATGATTGTCATCAGTGATTGTATAAATAAAAAATTCAATTAACAAGAACATCTTAATCCCTAAGCATTATCACTAAATTGAGATTTTACTTTTTCAAAGAGCAATTATTTTATATACACAGCAGGAAAAGAAAGTGTTCACACATCTTCCTTTCCAGTCACAATTCAGCTTCATCAACAGAGTCATTTTTACATAATGTGAATAGTGTTCTTCCTAGTCAAATATGGGACTTCTCTTCCATTGAAGGGGCATCATTGAGTGATCTTTTCTTTATTTAATCAGTGAATTCATTACTTAGAATAGATGTGTCACTTGTCTTACCCAAGTCTAATGAAATATGCTAGGTTCTCCCTCCAAATCTAATTCGACACTCTACACTGTGCCTGTTAGGTGACCAGCCTGGGAGATCTTCTTAAATCTTCAAATAATAACTTTGGCCTTCATGTGCTCCTGGACCTTTCCAAATCCATTTCCTCCCTCTAACTCATGTTCATCTTTCTTAATCCTCTGGGCTTTCTATTGCTTCTCTTTCTTCCTTCCTATGCCTAGATTCCATGAAGAGTCTTCTGAGCAACATCCCCTGCCTAACGGGGCCACATAGGACTTCCCTCCATAAACCTTTCCCTTGAGGGAGACTCTTCACCCACTGTGTTACTGCTACAAGGTCAGAATCTGGACATGTAATAATGTAATCACAGTTAATGAAAATAATTTAAATATAAAAAGTAATACATGGTCACTGTAATTTTTTAACAGCTTTATTGTGGTAAAAATGACACATAAACTTTACATGTGCGAAATGTACATTTTGAGAAGTTTTGACCTATGATACACCTATGAATCCATCAACATGATCAAGGTAATGAATGTATCTTTCATTACCTAATCTCATAATTCTTTGTAATTCATGTTTTTCACTCTCCCTACACTCCTCTCACTCCCCCCACCCCTGTCCCCAGGGGCCATGCATCTGCTTTCTGATATTATAGGTTATCTTGCATTTTCTAGAATTTTATATAAATAGAATCATAGAATATACATGCCTTTTCTCCAACTTCTTTCATTCATCATATTACTTTGAGATTCATCCATATTGTTGCGTGCAAATAGTTCATTCCTGTCTATTGTTGAACAATATTCTATTGTATGGAATTACCACAATTAATTTATTGATCTCTTGACAGACATTGGGTTGTTTCCAGTTTGGGGCTATTACAAATAAAGTTGCTATGAACATTTGTATTCAAGTCTTTGTACAGACATATGCTTTTGTTTCTTTTGGGTAAATACTGAAAGTGATATGGGCGGGTCATCTAGTAAGTATTTTAAGAAATTGCCAATCCATTTTCCTAAGTAGTTGTACCATTTTACCAGCAGCAATGTCAGAGAGTTCCAGTTCCTCCACATTCTCCCAATACTTGCTATAGTCAATCTTTTTAATTATAGCTACCCTAATAGATGTGGAGTGGTACCTAACTATATGCCTGTTATTCAGAATATATATAAAACATTCAAACTTCCATAATAAAAAGACCAATAACCCAATGAAAATGTGGAAAGCGTTAGAATATAAACAAGTGTTTATATTTCACTAAATGTTATCTTTTAGTGAAAGATCAGTGTTATCTTCACTAAAGAAGATTTACTGATCACAAATAAGCCCATGAAATGATGCTCAGTATCATTAATCTTTAGAGAAATGCAAATTATTGTAGATATTTTGATTCATATAAGAATCAATTAACATGAACTACAATTTACAAAGCTTCCTATTATTTTCCTATCTGGTTGAACATAATTAATATCATATTACATATGCAATTTAATCTTGTTTTTACCCTAATGCATTGTGGAAGAATTTAGTGCATAAATATTTGTGTTTCAGATTATGTCCTTGTTATTAATTACCAAGAATGAAATTACTGGGTATATCAATACATAATTTCAAATTACTTCCCATAAACTTTGTACTATGTATACAACTTCTATCAATAGATGTGACTTCCTCTCCTCACACACTTATAAAATTATTAACTTAAAAAAAACCTTGTAAATCTATTTGTGGAAAAATTGATTTTTATTTTAGTTAAAATCTTTCATTACTCTTGATATTCAACATTTTTTATACATTTATTACATGAAACTTTTTTCATGAATTGTCTCTCATATCCTTTACTTATTTATCTATTGCCTCAATTTTTTTCTTAATTGTTTGACTGAATCTTATAAATTAAAGCTATTAAAACTTTGCCTATTGCAACTATTTCTTCACTTATCTTTTAACAATGTTTCTTGACTTTCAGTTTTATATTTTCATGTTGCTAATATATTAAATGTATCCTTCATGGTTTCTTCCGCTGACTTTAAACATAGAAATTTTAATTATATGTTTTTAGTTTTTTATGCCTTGATATTTTGTTTAAATTTTTAATTAATCTATAGTATATTGTGGTATGTAGTATAAAAGGATCTTAACTGATATTTTTCTGTTAGCCTACCATTTGCTTCTAGATAATTGGCTGATTAATCTATTCTTCCCTCATTGTTTCCCATGTTTTCTTTATCACATATTCATTTATGTAAACTAATTCCCTTATACAAATTTCAGAATAAATTGTTTGATTTCTACACTTGTTCATGAACATTATACTTTTTAAAAAAAATTAAGGTAATATCTCTTTAGAGTTTTGGTTAAAATTGTATTACAAGTTTAAAGTAGTTTGGAAAGAATTTGACATCTATGTATTTTGTATTCTTATCCAGAAATATTGCATGACTTTTAATTTAGTCAACTATTCTTTTATGGCTTTCAGGAAGTTCATAGTTTATTTCGTATAGATCTCATGTATTTCTTGTTCATTTTCTTACTAAGTACTTTTTATTTGAATACTAGTATATATGTTATTTTAATTATACTTCCAATTGCTTAACACTGGTATGTAGGAAAGCTATGCCATTTTGTTTATTTTGTTTCCAGCCACTTTATTGAATTTTCTTCTTAATTTTAGTAGTGTTTGTCTTCATTCTTTTGAATTTCCCAGCTATACAATCACATTATCCATAACAATGATAATTTTGTTTCTTTCCCCATATTTTCACTTTTATTCTTTAACTTCTTTTTCATTACTTGTATTGGTTAGAACTTCCAAAGACATTTAAAATTATAACAGTTTTACTGGAAATTCTTGTTTTTTTTCCCCTGATTTTATTAATGTTTTATATTTAGTATGAAGTTAGCTATGCTTTGGCTAAGTTTTTTGTTTTACATTTTAAAGCCAGTAGTAAGGTTTACTCAAAATTCCCTGAAATATCAGAATTCTTCCTCATTTGATCAGATAGTCATTTTTTAAATAGAATGTGAGGATAATAATAATAACTTCAGCAATTCAAAATGTCAAATATGTTCCCCAGATTACCATTACCCTCAGAAATTGATTCATTATTTCTAATCAAAACTATAAGTTGGTCAGAGAAATCAGTGGGTGGATATGTTCAGTTAACAAAAATTTATTTATTTCTTCTCTATTAGCCAGAGATAGGAGCACCTACTCTGCCCTACAACTCTTATAACAGATGTTTGAGAATAATAAGAAACATGTCTCAGCGTTGAGTTGTCCCCTTTGGCAGGTCACTTTACCTCTCTGCATCAGGGGGTCATTGAATATCACATGTGTCTTTATTTAAAGTGTGTGTGGATGTTTGACTGGCAGTCAATACCTTTGTGAATTTGAGTAAATTACTTTATTTCCCCCAGTTTTCTTACCTCATTTATTCATAAGGGGTTTAAGATAGGTTATCTATGCTATCTTTTTCACTCAAATATTCTGGTGCTTTATAACAATCTCTGTTAGAAATAAATATCCACACATATGTGGGTATATATATAATAAAAAACTCAAGAGTCCATGCAGTATAGTGGAAATACAGATTTTGGCCCAGAATATTCTATATCAAAATTCCAGTGCTACCTTACTATCTATGTGACATAAGGTGAATTATTTAAAATCTATAAGCCCGAGCTTCATTGGTATCAATAGGAAATACTAACTCATACCTGTCATGGTTGTGATGAGAACTAGGTAACAAAGGGTCTTGTACCATGTGGGTCCATATCTGTTAGAGTACCGACCGGAAACAGATGGCACACTTGAAATAAGTTAATTCTAGAATGATTTATTTATAGAGATACTAATTATAAAGGTGTGGGTGTATGGTAACCACCAAGGATATTGCTATAATCTGGGGCATATTAGCAGACAAATTATTATCACACTTAGGCCCAGGGGGATTAGGGGAGGAGGCAGTTTTAGGAGCCTGGAGGAATGCAATCATTTATAATCTTGGCCTTGAAGGAAGCAATGACCGTTGTTGGAGGGACACAGTCAACCTAAGACAGAAATAAACTTCATTCAGAAAGGTGTAAGATTGGTTAACTGACTAATTAATCAAATCTGTGCTCCAGAATTTTAACTCTGATAGGACCTGTGCTGTCTAGGTATCTTCATATAAATGTATCCAGAGCGGTCTCTTCATATTTGAACTTAGTGAAGGTGGCAAATTTGTTTGTCCAGAGTAACTGAGTTCGTTAAACCAAAGGAAGGTTTTATACTGTTTACACTATAGTTGGGTAAGGTCTGTAGTAGGCATAACGGAGGTTCTAATCTTTCCAAATTCACCACACAAAGACTTGGAATATTCATTTAGCAATGTGATATGGTCCAATCTGGGTTCACATCTTTTTGTCACAAGTTTCTCTTGCCCAAATCTGCCCGACCTAGCTCCAGTCTCCTCAACACAAGATTCTCAGTCTTTTCCTGTTTTCCTTCCTCAATGAATAATCTTTCGGTACTGGATCTTTACCAGTTGATTTCTACAGAAAGCTGTGCTTCACTCCAATATGTTCTGAAAACTGCTGTCTGGGAGGTTTCCAGCTGCTCTCTGCCCTTCTATTCTGAGAGCTCTCTGTCTACTGGCAGCTGCGTTCTCTTCGTAGAATTAGTATTCTCTTCTTTACTTTGGTGATGCAAGAGGGTTTTTTAGCTCCTTGTTTTTTGAGAGTCACTTGCTGCTTGGAATCAGAACTAGATCTGTTGTTGCAGGGAAATAGAGATGTCACGACACTTCCTTGGGTAGCAGGAGCTCAAGGCATTGTTCTTTGATGACTTCATGTCCTACCTGTCAGAAAATTAACAGAGGGGGTGGTATGATGAAAAGAGTGCTGGGATAGGGATTTCAACCCTGGACTATACTTAATTTGTCCATTTTCTAACCATGCAAATTGGAAAAATTATTTAATTTTTTAATCCTCATCTTTCTTTTTTCTCATTTGTAAAAATGAAATCATATACTGCTATACTTGCTTCAAATGATTGTTCTGAGGCTCAAATGAAAGAATGTATATAATGTGATTTGCAAGCTACAAAGTGGAAGGAATTATTAGTATCTGAAAAAAATGTATTGTCGAGCCTTTAGAAAGAGCATGGTATGTTATGTAAATTAGTATTGGCTTGGTGTTCATATTTCCCCACCTGACTAGTGAAATGAAAAAGACATTTATTTCTCATGGAAATCTCAAGGGATATTAACCAATCTTCTTTCAGTATATTTAATATAATTCTAAGAATTAATAAGCAACATTTAGAGTAATCACAGATATAAGACTGCACAAATCAAATCATAATCATGTTCATTTTACACTAATAAAGTTTCCAAGACTAAAATGTACCTTTGCTATTCATGATTTACTTGAATACTTTTCAAGCCTCCATATAATTTTTCCTTGAGTTATAAAACTTCAAAATTATCATATTGACTTGAGGAAGGGAACTGGCATGACCTTCATTAAAGGCAATGACTATTATTAATGCTGGAATTACTCTACACTGTTTATATGAATCAGCCTACAGCATGGTTGTTTGGATCTTTAAATGTTTATGTGAGTTAAAATTTTATTAGGGAATATTATTTTGCTTATATTTCTTCTTTTATATGCCAAGTCATAATAATTGTATTATTATTGCTTAATATTATATCTTTATTATTAGTAATTAGATTCTGTACTATTTTTCAATGTGCAGCAAAGAGCATTTTAGAAAGGAAAATAAGGATATTAAATCAATACTTCAAAACAGTAACATTCCTTTCACTGTTTTAGAATTTTAAAGTAATTATCTCACTTTATTTCCTCTATTTTAGTCAGAACACTTAAATATATTTGTGAACATTTGAGCATTTTCCCACAGTCTTCACATATTTTTGTTGTTTTATTGTGACCATCTGCTTTTTTGAGGTTTTTAATGTCATTTATTCAGTGCTTACTGTGTGTCTGGCAGTTGCCACCAGGTACTGTAGGAAGTCTAAAGAGGTGATTTCTCTAAAGGGGATTATCTATCAATCAAGAGTGGATATAAACACATAGCTAAATAATTAAACAAGACAATTTCACATGGTAATAAGTGCCTAATAATAAAAATGGAATGTGGGATCAGGAGTGGCTGGGGTAGAAATCGGAGGGAGAACTGCTTTAAATGTGATGGCCAAGGAAGATCTCTTTCAGGAGTTAACGTGTGAGCTGAGACCTGAATTGTTAGAAGGCACCCAGTTTTGAAGCACTAGGGCAAGGACATTTTAAGTAGAATATGAAAAGGCTCTGATGAGACAATGAGCTTGGCAAAGAAGTTCTGTTTGGTTGGAGTATGGTGAAGGGTTAGCTAGGTAGGCAGAGGCCAAATCAAGTAGTATTTTGTAGGTTAAGACAATGAGTTTAGATTTGATTGTAATAGCAATAAGAAACCATTGGAGAGATTTAATCAGAGGAGTGATTTGATTTACATTTTGAAAGTTTGCCCTGGCTAGCATATGGAAAATGAGCCATGTGAAAGCCAATGACGGAAACTGGGAAACAGGTTAGGACACTGTTATGGTACCCTAGGTGAGAGAGAATGGTAGGGAATGAGGTGGTCTGCATTCATCGGAAATGGTCAGATTTGGGAAATGGTCACAGATATGTGAGAGGTATGGCCGTTAGATCTTTCTGGTGGATTGGACATGGGAGGTGATGAGAAAGATGAATCAATTTTGCCTTTCATGTTTGAGGTGTGATTATCTAGGTACCCTTGACGATGAGTGAAGAAATCTAAAAGGAGAAGCAGTTTAGGGGTAGGGTCTGTTTAGGGCTGAGGTTGAGTCAAGATCTCTGTTTTGAACTTGTTAATTTTGAGATGCCTATTGGGCATCCAAACAGAGATGCTGAGTAGCCATTTGGGCATATTATTCTGGAATATGAATTATTCATCCTAATGGAAGAAACCACTAAGTTTGGTCAATTAATCATTAGAAAGAGAATTAACATTTTTGAGCAACTATTACATACTGAGATCTTTAGGTGTGTGATAAGTTAGAAAATCCTCACAATACTGTGAAGTGCTCATTATATCTCAAAATGTTAAAGTGAGAGAAGGTTGTTAGAGAACTTACGTAGTGATAAAGCATAAATATTTAAATTCAGGTATCTCAGAACTTCATGGTCTTTCCAGTAAAACCTGCTGACTTCCAGGTATTACCATTATTGTTACTTGCCTCCTACCATGTATTTAACAAAAACTTGAAAATACTAAATAAAACCATTTGGGTTTTTTGACACAGTGGATCTACTACACCATGATAAAACTACTCTTGCTACCATTTCCACAAACCAACTGATAGACCATTGTCAAGTTTCCTTGCATGTTCTCCAGCTTTGCATTTCAATGTCAGTTGTGTAACATGGTAACTAATAGGGCTTCTATTCATCAAAAAATAGAGCTAACTTATGAACATTTAAGTTTAAGTTTGAATTACAGAAAGTAAAGTGACCTTAGAAGTCATTTGTTTTTCCCTCTACCTGTTTAAGAATTTGTTCTGTAGTATTATTCAGCCATGAGAAAGTAGGCTATCCTGCTATTTGCGACAATATGGGTGGACCTTGAGCATCTTACGCTGAGTGAGGTAAGTCAGACAGAGAAAGACAAAGTACTGAATGACATCACTTATACGTGGAATCTAGAAAAGCCAAACTCATAAAAACAGAAAGTAAAATGGTAGTTAGCAGTGGAGGGGGGGCTGGGAGGATAGGACAGATGTTGTTTAAGGGTACAAACTTGCAAGGAGTAGTAAATAAACACTAGAGATCTAGTGTGCAATATAATGAATATGGGCAACAATATTGTTTTATAATCATCAAACTTGCTATGAGACTAAAACTTAATGATTTCAACAATGAAAAGAGAAAATCATTATGTAACATGATAGAGGTGCTAATTATTGCTACAATGGCAATCATATTACAATATTTAAATGGATCGAATTAACGTTGTACACCTTAAATTTGCACAATGTTATATGTCAAATATATTTCAATTTAAAAAAAGAATCTGTTCTGTGGTTAACAAGTAAAAGGGAACTGAGAGGTGGGTAAAAATTAGAAAGACTACATGTTTGAAAGATTTTTTTCAGCCTTGGAATTTATTGGCTTAATCATTAGATAGCAAAATTTATTAGAATGGGCTTCATCACATCCCAAATCACAATTTTAATGAATTAATGATACATTTATTATCTATCTTTATTACCAGTCTAGAAGCTTCATGTGTGAATGCCAGGACACTTTTTTTTTCCCACCACAATCTTTCTGGCACTAGCAGAGTTCTTGGCACGCTGTAGGTTCTCAGTCAGTACTTGCTGAATTAATAAAGAAATTAATAAAATTGTATATTAGTTCTGTGTACCTTCTGCTTAGTGGCCCATCTTCCATACATTATCCTTTAAATACTCAATGGATGCCTTATGTAAGTGACTGCAGTGGGCCCCCCCAAAATATTTGTCCACTTCCTAATCCTGGAAACCTTTGAATGTGACCTGGCTTGGAAAAATGGTCTTTGCAGATGTAATCAAGTTAAGGATCAAGATAAGATCCTCTGGATTATCCAAGTGGGCCCTAAATCCTATGAAAAGTGTCCTTATAAGAGACATACAGAAGACAGACGCAAAGAGAGAAAAGAAGGCCATATGAAGACAGAGGCAGAGGTAAGAGTTATGCAGCCACAAGCCAAAGAATATGTGGAGCCAAGAGAAGCTGGAAGAGGCCAGGAGGGATTAACTCTCCCTTAGAACCTTCTGAAGGAGCGTGCACCTTGATTTTGGACTTCTGGCCTCCAGAACTGTGGGTGAATAAGTTTCTGTTGTTTTAAGCCCCCCCACTTGTGGTATTTAATAGCAGTCTCATGGACCAGCCTCTGGCGTGGTGGTTAAGTTTGTGCGCTCCGCTTCTGGCAGCCTGGGGTTCGCAGGTTCAGGTCCCGGGCGCAGACCGATGCACCGCTTGTCAAGCCATGCTGTGGCGGCGTCCCATATAAACTAGAGGAAGATGGGCAGAGATGTTGGCCCCGGGCCAATCTTCCTCAGCAAAAAGAGGATTGGCAACAGATGTTAGCTCAGGGCTAATCTTCCTCACACACACACAAAATAGTCTCAGAAAAATGATACAGTACCAAGCAGCAAGTTCAAGGTTAGAAGAGTTTGGGTTCTAATCCTGGCATCATTTTTTAAATTGGTTCTGTGACCTTGAGCAAGTGACACAAACCAATGAACATCAGTTTCCTCATCTCTAGTAGAGGGGTAAAAACACTTTACCTATGGTATTCCAAAATGTCAGTGAAATAAAGCATAGACACAGTAAAACACTATGCAATTAGGAGTGTTTTTATGTCTCCTCATAATCTCCTCTCAAAGATAAATTTCATTGGTACTTTTATCTTTTCTTCATATGGCATAGGTTCCAAATCCTTCATCAAAATGGTTTTCTTCTCATAGAAGGATAAATTTGACTATTTTGAACATATAAGGTTTTATCCATCATCAGAATATAAGAGATAAGTCAATTAAAGTTAAAAGAGACAGAGAAAGAGAGAGAGAAAGAAGGAGAAGGAGGAGAAGGAAAAGGAAGTGGAGGAGGAGAAGGAGAAGGGGAAGGGGAATAAGAGGAAGAAGGAGGAGAAGAAGAAAGAGAAAAAAGAAGAGGAGGAAAGGAGAGAAGAGGGGAGAGGAGAAGACTGGAGGGGAGAGAAGAGAAAGGAAAGAAGAGGAGATGGGAGGGAAGATGAGAGGAGCAGCGGGAGGAGGGAGAAAGAAGCCTGAAATTTGAGCCAATGTTTTAAAACTATATTAGAAAATAAGCACAAATTTCATTTTTATTCATAGCGTAGAAATTACAAAAAAAGTAGAAACAACCAAAACACGTATCAATAGTAGAAATGGAAAAATAAATTATATTACATTTATATAATAAAACATTATTCAGAGCTAAAACAAATGAGTTCAATCTCTCTGTACCAAAATGACTAAATTTCAAAAATATAATATTTAGTAAAAAATTGCAAGTTGCAGGATAAAAAAGTGTGATATCATTTATATAAAATGTATAAACATTAAACAATATAGAACAATGCTATATATTGTTTGTGAATACACGCATGTGTAATAAAAGAATTAAAACATGGACAGGATTAACACACACCAAATTCTAGATAGGGGCTATCAGTGGGAGGGAGATAGGGGATGAGATTAACAAATATTAAAAGTGGATTTGAGATTAAACTGAAATAATATTTAATTAAGAAGAAAATAAGAGAAAAGAAGGAAGGGAGGGAAGAAAGAATGAGGAAGGAAAGATATCTGAAGCAAATATATCAAACTGATAACTGCTAAATCTAAGTGGTAAGTCCTTGGACTTATTTTTTTTTTATATTTTTTCATATCACTGAAATAGTTTATCATAAATTTAACAGTAGGATTAGAGTACATACTTTTTGGGATTAAACATTTTTTACTAAAATACTGTATATGTATTATTATATAAAAGACCAAACCAGTGTTAGAAAGTACCCTTAAAATGGCTCTAATTCGATAAATAAATTTATCTTTCATCATATTTTTTAGAGATATACCTTACTTTCAATTCTTCTTAGTAAATGGGATTACTTTTGTGTTTTGCCTACTGCCCAACAGGGAAAGTCTTTGAAGTCTAAGCACTTTATTTATTATGGTGTTTTAAAGAAGGATTGGTTTAGAGAGGAAGAGGACAGATCTGCTGGTCTATACTTTCCATTAATCTGGTATATGATGCTATTCATTCACCTAATGGAAGGGTCTTGGGGTTTGGTTGAACAAGAAGTAAACGAGTATAATGTGACAATGCAAGCAGTAGTATTTCCGAAATACAATAAATTTTGAGAAGATCACACACACTCAAATTCAAATGTAAGTATTTAATTTTGTTCCAAAGTCTATATAGTTGACATTTGTGATTGTCTTCTATTTATGATGATGCAATACATTCCTCTTACTACGATATTCTTTACTACGGGTATGTGGTTGGGGTTACATCACGAGTTTGATGGTTGTACTTATAAATCCTGCTTCATTTCCTCTAACATTACTCTAATTTGGTTACTTTCCTAAGTGAACTATGTCCTGGGTCAATATGCATCTGCGTTTAGGATACTATTTTGTTTAGGAATGTTGTAAAGTAACCCAAACAGTTTGGAGGCAACATAATACCTATTGTAAATTTTATAAAATCTGGTTACCAAACAGTTATCTAAAAGTACTTCAACTTTGTTGCAGTTGTCTCTGTGAAGGAACAGAGCACCCTTCCTCAGCAAGGAGTTATCATATGTCCTGCTTAAGTTAACTTCATGTTTCCTGCTAGAGCTACATGTGCTGCCCCAGTTGGGAGGCAGTAAGGGGAAGTGGGAGGGGGGTACAAAAGAAGGGGCTGTCTCTACTGGAGATGTGTTTATGTTAAAACCGATACAGAATTGCATGGATCAATCGGACATTTTCACTTGGAATCTGAAGTTTAATCTCATTCTGCCACTCTAAATCATTAACAGATTAAAACCTGTCTGTTTTTTTTTAAACATACTTCTTACATGGGTAGTATATAAACTTGATATCAAACTTGCAATTTTTTTAAAAAGGTGATGCTCATTTTTTTGTTAATTTTATGTAGTGAATTCATAGTCAATATTTTATTGTTGAAAGACCAAATATTACTAGTAAAGCAGTCTTAGAATGATTTAACGTGTACATTAATACATTGTTATTATGATATATTTCACTTTCATCCTACATTACTTTCTTTACATTTGTGAGAAAACCCAAAAGGAGCTTGTTGGCATTGTAGAGCAAAATGTCTAATTGGCTTGCACAATGAAAGTTTTCCTAGTTTTTTCCCCTTAGTTTTTTTTTTTTTTGAGTCTTTCATTGTTGATAAAATGTTATTAACCCGTTTGTTTAAGATCTCTTACCTTAAAGCAGATTTATAGGAAATCCTTTTATTTATATATGTCTCTCTATATATATATTTCAGTAATTTCGCTTGCCCAGTAAATGTGGTTAATGGGAGAGTTCATGGCAATCCATGAAAGAACAGGCCAGGGGGATCCTCATTAATCTAACAGTTTCTGCTGTCGTCCTTCTCTAAAGTTCCTGGCCTTGTAAAGTATTTGTGGTGAAGCAACAACACTTTTGGTTTCCACTAAGCAGTGTCATCCAGCCAGATCCCAACAAAAGCCACATCTCATTTTCAAATAGTTTCAGCCTCAGCTGTATTATTGGCTGGGGCTCTGAGGCGTGAAAGGGAGACGCTATTTGTTTAACTGTGCTTCACAATACAAACAAGCCAAGAAAATACAACTCTTCTGGTCTTCTTTTGTGTCTCCTGATAGTAGTATACTTTTACTCTTAGTGACTGCAAAATTACTTTGCAAACAGATGTTATGCCTTTTTTTGTGTGTGTGTGAGGAAGACCAGCCCTGAGCTAACAGCTGTTGCCAATCCTCCTCTTTTTGCTGAGGAAGACTGGCCCTGGGCTAACATCCGTGCCCATCTTCCTCCACTTTATATGGGACGCCGCCACGGCATGGCTGACAGGCAGTGCGTCAGCGGGCGCCCGGGATCCGAACCTGCGAACCCTGGGCTGCCAAGCGTGAACTAAACCGCTGTGCCACCTGGCCAGTCCCTGTTATGCATTTTTTTAAAGTTTGTAAGTATTTCTTTAAATGCTGTATCTTAATAACATAGCTGTTTAGAGTTATCTGGTAAAGAGAATATCTCACTGGTTACATTAAAAATAACATGTCGACATCTGTAAAATAAATTCCATAATAAGTCATAAATGTGAGTGGCTATAAATTAAAATATAATAATTATTTAAGGAAAATAATTTCTGACCAGCTTTCAGTGTTTTTTTTTTAATAATATTAGTCAATAAACATCTTTAATTCCAAGATTATGTTTATAGGGTAATCTTCCTTGAAAAGGGAAGGCATATCTAAGAAGTACCAAAAATTTGCTCTCAAAACCTGGTAGGAATTGTGCTATGCAAAGCTTTACTTACAATATTCTAAGCCTGTTAAAAGAAGTGACTATTTTATAAAAGATAAAATAATGGGACTGATCTAACACAATGCCTCAGTTACTTTCTTTTTTTTTGTGAGGAAGACCAGCCCTGAGCTAACATCTGTTGCCAATCTTCCTCTTTTTGCTGAGGAAGACTGGCCCTGGGCTAACATCGTGCCCATCTTCCTCTACTTTATATGGGACGCCGCTGCAGCATGGCTGACAGGCAGTGCGTCGGCAGGCGCCCGGGATCCGAACCGGCGAACCCCGGGCTGCTAAGCGTGGACTAAACCACTGCACCACCATGCCGGTCCACCTCAGTTACTTTATATAGTCTGTATACTCTGGAAAGCTGCAGATGATAATTCTTTGTTATATTATCTATTTAGAAAGATCAACTTGAAGCACATTACTGTTTTCTTTTTTTTTGGTGAGGAAGATTGGCTCTAAGCTAACGTCTGTGCTAATCTTCCTCTATTTTGTATGCGGGATGCTGGCACAGCATGGCTTGATGAGTGGCATGTAGGTCCACGCCTGGGATCCAAACCCACGAACCCTGGGCCACTGAAGCAGAGCATGCACTTAACAGCTATGCCACTGGGCCGGCCCCCATTTTCTTCATTAAAGCAAATCCTTTCATTTGAGCAAAACCACCACCTAAAGTTGGTGGTAATATAGGAAGGAAGATTTACAGATGTGAATGTATCACTTCACAAAATTTTACATTTCTGTTTTTTGGATTTAGGATCCAAGTAACCATAAGAGAAGCATATATAGGGCAACCATCCTTTAAAAAAAGGGAGGTATAAAATTTAACCATCAATATATATAAAAAACAACCAATTCGAAAATATTAAATAATATCAATTATCTTTAGCAGAGAATAATCAAAGACATTAAAATTCATGCAAATAAAAATGGTTGATGCTTGGTTTCAAGCCTCATGTAGCACACACTGAATTGTGGTTCTCCAAGTGTGGTCTCCCAACTAGCGGTGTCAGCATCACTTGAGAAGTTGTTAGAGATTCAAATTCTTCAGCCCCATCCTAGGCTTACTGAATCAGAAACTCTGGGGGCAGGGTCCCCAATAAGCCAAATTTTAACAAGCCTCCAGGTGATTCTGGTATACACTAATGTTTGAGAACTCCTGCTTCACGCAGCATACAGGGTTGGCAAGAACTGATTCTGAGCCTACATCAGTGCAGTCTTTCTAAATTGTAAATCCAGAGGAAGTGCAAGCCAACCGTTGGTCACTTGATAAAACGAAGATAGGGATCTCTTGCTTCATTATCCATTTTGCATTTCTCAAGAAAGCGTGATCTTTCGAAAGTCACATGAAGAAAATATACTGTTTAAAGACAAGATGTTATTCTGAAAATCTCTCTAAGACGAGGTGTCCCTCAAGAGCATCAAAGTGTATTCCTTCCAGATCACTTTAGCAGTGTCTGTGGGGAATTTCATTATAGAATCAGACCTGGATCATTGTTTTTTTCACATATATCTAGCTTTCCTCACCCCCAAACAGAGTGCTTATAGCAAGATATTACCACTATAAAGATGCCTCAGCCTCTCCCAACCTCTGCACCCTGTTGATTATTCTAGTAAAAGAGCTATGACATAAGAGCAGAATATCAACTTTTAAACACAATTCTAGTGACTTTGTTGGGCTGTAGTGGGAGTACATTGAGTCAATGGTATAGTTTGAGAAAACTTACTCATTGCTATCTGTATTTCTGGTAGACACAAACTATACTGTAATCTAGTATTAAGTACATTCAAAAATCAACTAAGTTCTTTTTACATTTAAATATTTCCTATTCTACAAGTGATCAAATGTTACTTGTCATCTAGCAGAGTATGTTATTTATAAACCTTGGGAAGGCAATATACTTAATTTCTTTGTATTTCAGTTTTCTCATCTGTGAATTGGGGATAAAGTTATCCCTAAATATTTATTCTCTAAAATTGGGGTACTCTTGAGCAATAAATGAGATTTAAAAATGTACAGCACTGAAAATAATGCCTGGCACATAACAACCACTCACTTAATATTAGCTGTTGCTATTATTGTTTTTATATTACCATTTCATAATTAACTTCTGAAATCAGGAATTTAAAAATATCCTTCTGTGGTATGATACTGAATGTTGTAAAGAGCACTTTTAAAATATTAGGAAATAGACTTTTTATTTTAAAAAGAGACTCTGATACTAAAATTGATTTATGAGTTATAAAATAATTATTGTTTTGGGCATTTGCATCACTAGATATTAATTTGCTTTGTTTTCCTATCTTAAGTCGTCCCATTACATATCAAAGAAGAGCTAGGAATAGCAATAGTTAAAGGAATACTGCACAAAATAGTTATTTCTCAAGAGATGCAATTCACACACCTACTGTACATTTTTGGACTGTGCTTTAAGTCACTCTTTGAACGTACTATAATAAAGTGCACATCAGGAATGAGAATGAGTCCATTCTCACCATCTGTTCCTAATTTTTTTGAGCTGAAGACTCTGTATTATCAAACCACTGTGTAAAATGTTAAAATGGCATTAGAAATCTGAGCTAAATCCAAAAGAGTTCAGAGAACTTGAGGTTATTTGAAAAGATATCAATAGCGGTGTTACAGTGATGAGTAAAATAAAGCCAGCCCCTTAGTCTCAGGTAACCCTGAACTTCGTTTTCTCAAATTCCCACAACCTTAAAGTTCTTCCAAATATAATTAGCCAAATTGCATATATATTTAATTTCTATATAAACACGTACAGCTTTGTACCCTGCTCGCTTTACCCTCATTTCAGCTAATAAGAATTTTAATGTATCCTCGAGCCTCCAAGTTACAAAATTTTAAGAGCTCACACTATCCCAAGACATAATTTTGGTGACTTTCTGATGACCTCATAATTTCAGACTGTTTTCTCTACAGATGATAAGTGATTTGACTTACTTTCCCCAGGGAATGTGGGCAGCAATGTTTATGTTACTTCTTTGTGGCATCCTTGGCAACTCCCAGAGCCTTGTATAAAAACTTGCCTGTGTTAAGATCTGGTCCTAGGCATAAACACGTTTCCAGGGGGATTTGAAAAGATGCGCAAGTCTGCTTGGCTCCAAAATATCTCAAACCTTAGTCCTGCCAATATGCTAGAAACTACCCCATCAATTACTACTCTATATTGGGATTAAAAAGTATGGTTAAGATGCAAGCATGCTGCTTTAGATACAGTCAACATTTATTCAGAATTTATAAGGGGACAAGCATTACAGTTAGTGGGTTCACATGGAGCAAATGCTTTGGCGTGTGAGAGACCTGCACTATCTTTGCCACAATCAAGTGGGTCAAATGGGCATTCAGCTATGTGGAGGATGCCCTGCTCGTTTTCTTAGGAGATACAGGCCCAATTAATTAATTTACTCATAAGATGTTCCTGGAAACATTTCACTGCCTGATTGGGTGGCAACGGTCTGTCTCAAAAACTCTCTCTGGGAGACTAGGCTAATTACTTGATCCCATTCTTTTATGAGTTTATGGCACCCTGGTTCCTAAAGAATATTGATGTCATAGCCCCTTTTGACTGAGGTTATACTTCTCTCTTATTTTTCCTTAATTCATTTCCCATGCACTGAACTCTGCGTACTTTTCTGCTCATAATCTCCTTCAATTTTCTGATGTGTCTCCTGGGATGACCTGAATCTCTTCTGATAAGTTCACAGTCTGCTTTTTCACGGATGTTGCTGCTCTGCCTCCACATTTCTGTTAGAGAAGCACTGTTTTCTCTTACATTCTTCTCCTCTCCAATCTTAGGAGCTTGGCTTGGAACTGGCTTAATTATCTTTGCCCATTTCCAGGGTCATCCTTTGTGAAGCTTCCACTGTGCCTGGCTTTCTGCACCATCATGCTTTCCTACTTCCTCTGATTCTACTTCCGCCCTGGCGCAATCCATCTTTTTGCCCTCTTGCCACATTACAGCCCACATATTTTTGAGTCCCCAGCTGGAATCAAATACCAAACATACATGTTCCTATGTAGAAAACATACAGTTTTGTACCCTGCTTTCTTTACCCTCATTTTAGCTATAAGAATTTTAATATATCCTCTAGCCCCCAAGTTACAAAATTTGAAGAGCCCACACTATTCCAAGACAGAATTTTGGTGACTTTCTGAAGACCTCACAATTTCAGACTGTTTTCTCTACAGATGATAAGTGATTTGACTTACTTTCCCCAGGGAATGTGGACAGCGATGTTTGTATTACTTCTTTGTGGCATCCTTGGCAACTCCCAGAGCCTTGTATAAAAACTTCTCCGTGTTAAGATCTGGTCCGAGGCATATACACGTTTCCAGGTGGGATTTGAAAAGATGCAAAATATTTATTATTTGGATTATATACTATTTGGATTATATATTATTTGGATATATAAGTGGATTATATACTCATGGATATGGGATCTCCCCTTTCCTCTTGTAGAGTATTTTTGCATTTTTAGTTTTCTCCATTCATCCTAATTCAGTATAGGGAACATTTTCTTCTCTCCATCCCATCTCTCACACATTGCATAATCCACCCAGCATTTCATTCTACCTTCATATCTGTCTAGGATAGGGCCAATAATAAAAATTAAAATCATGATAGCAATAATGGCTAACACTGAGTTCCTATGTGTTCAATGTATTGTTTTTAGTGATTGGCATTTATCATCATGTTTAATTCCCACAACAACCCTATCAAATTGATGATATTGTTATCCCTATCCTGAGGAAACTGAAGAACAACTTGTGAGACAAGATTAATGTTGATCTGGGTGAGAGTAATGGAATAGAAGAAGGAGGAATAACTCTCTGAGGTTGATCTTCCATTAACCTTCTGCTACTACTTCTAGTAAGTATAGCTTTTATCTTCCCATCTTTCCCTCCCTCCTCTCTTCTGCACTTTATCCAGAGACCCTCCAGGCACTGACGCCCAGCCCTAGCAGAGAAGAAATGCTCAGATGATCTTAAAATGATTTTCCTCTCAAAAATGGATGGGATTTATTTCTATTGTTTGTGTACCCAAATTTACCACTAGCCCTTATGGAGGGTTATTTTCTTGATTTTTATTTTTCATAGAGTACTGTAAGGAGGAGGAGTGCATTAGAATGAGGTTCTTTATTCTTTTTTGCCTTCATTAATACCACTAACATCGGAATAAAAGCTTCAATATGTTGTGTGCTTGTTTTAGGAATAGAGTGAGGGAGAAGACAGGAAATTATTTTCTATCCTATTGTGAGCCAGAAGGTATAGAAGCCCTTGTTGGGAAAGTAGTTGCAAAAAGAGTCTTGCCAGGAAAACACTTGAATTCACTCGGATTTCTTAAAAAAAAAAAAAAAAAAGACAGGGAGAGAGAAAGACAGAGGGAGGGAGGGACGGAGGAGGAAGAGAGAGAGAAATGGTGTAAAGGCATTCAAGTGTGAAAACTGTCCTCGAGGAAGTACCCTGACAGAAGGTCCTGGCCTCCCTGTCAGTCCCTCAGAGCCCAGCCTCCTTGAGCCAAATTATGAAAACTGGGACTGGTTGCTCAGAGTCAGCTTTGGCTGCAAAGCTGCTTAGAGGATGCTTCTATTCCAAATAGCTTAGTTTCCTTCTGCACAATTTCCCCCACAGACGCAAAGTTGCATTCGTTGATTAGTTCCTATGGTATTATTACACAATTTTCTAGAGTACATAAATATTTCCTAGACAGAGGTGGCTAACATTTATTGAGTACTTACTCTATATGCCCTTTACAAGCATGATTTGATGTAATCAACACAACAACCCTTATAGAATAGATGTTTTAGTCCCTCTTTTAATGAGGAAGAAATTTAGTTTAGAGAGTTTGAATGATTTGTCTAAGGTCACACTTAGAATGTGGCAGAATACGTTCCCAGGTCATCTTTTATTCAAAAAACCTGTTACCTTATGCCAGTATAAGATCACCATACCAGTAGCTCTCCTTTTTTTTTTTTTTTTTTGTCATCACAGCACAGTTTTGAATACTAGAATTTTTTTTCTCTCTCTCTGTCTTTTTTTTTGTGTGAGGAAGACTAGCCCTGAGCTAACATCCGTTGCTAATCTTCCTCTTTTTGCTGAGGAAGACTGGCCCTGGGCTAACATCCATGCCCATCTTCCTCTCCTCTATATGGGACGCCACCACAGCATTGCTTGACAAACGGCTTGTCTCCCCGCGCGCCTGGGGTCCAAACCTGGGAACCCCGGGCCAGCCAAGCAGACGGGGCTAACTCACCCGCTACGCCATGGGGCAGCCCCGAATACTAGAATTTTTGACAGTACATCTGAAGTGGTTAAAACACTCAAAAGAACACTAAACAGGTTAGCAATAATTACAATGCAATCACTACCACAGCATGACAGTGTCTCACAGTGTCTATAAAAGGATCCACTGTTCTCCGGCACAGGCCATTGTTGGAGCTGGACGGTTTACTGCCCATCTAAACAAGCACTGGTATGTCCTCACCAGGAAGTGTTCTCACAGGGCGCCCTTAACCTGAACTTGTTCTGTCACCTGCTTAATATTAAACTCGGCTTTACTCTTAAGCAGAGCGTCTCGTATCTAGTTCTGAACCACGATGAAGGGCTCTCTCAGCTCAGTGTTCACTCTATAGACAGTGTTTAACATTATGTATACTCTGTCTTAGCAAAAATTAAGTTGTGTACATTGATCAAAATATACTGGTGCATTAGAGCCTCAAAGTAAATTTCATTCCAGTGGCAGACACAGACTAAGTGCAAATTCAGATGAGCAGAGAGGACCGTGGAAAACTTGACAGAAGCAGTGACCTTGGATCCAGGCCATGAAGAATGGGTAGGATTTTACCAAATGTGGGAGGGAGGAAAGGCATTCCATATAAAAGAAGCAGCTCTGACAAAGGGCCAGAGGAGACAATGTGCATGCATTGTTTGTAACTGCTGTGTGGACTATATTGGGTAGAGCTAAAAGCTCAGGTTAGAGAGTAGCAGGAGAAAAGACTGAAAAGTTAGGTAACAGTTAGATCATAAATATGGTGACATTAAACTTTTTTGAAATTGAAACACTTCTGAAACTAATTGGGAATCCTTTAAAAAATGACCCTGAAAAGACAAATGTACACTGAGACTTTCCTAAACAAAACATGATAAATGGCCACCCTAGTCATAAAGAGTCTTGAATATTATGCTAGGGAAGTAATTGAGATATTTAGTCGTAGGTACATTCTTTAGAAAGATGATTCAGACAGTAGAGTGGAAAGAAGTGTCAGCAAAGAATTGGGAATGACAGATCTATTAAAAGGCAATTTCAATGAAACAGGTGAGTGCTGGGGACTTTTCATTTCTTTCATCTCCACCTGACGTTCCACATCCTTCATGGAGTCTTCTTTGATCTCCTTGCTGGATTCATTGAAGAGGCCACTACCTAAAACTCTCTTCTTCACTCAAGCTCTGAAACAAATGAAAAAATAGACAATAAATAAGCAGATGGGAGCCAAAATATCACCTTGTTACTGATAAAGACTGGGTTAAAGAATGTGGCTTATATCTGTAGGTAAGTGTGCTTCTAAATATCAAATCCCAAACCATAGTCAGCTCTGGGCTGGAGCAAAAATCCCTCTACTCCCTGGGGTAGAACCTAAACCTGGGAGAGCAGGCCCATGCCAGACAGGCAGGTCATTCCTAAAAGGGAAGAAAGGAAGTGTTGAGCTCAAACGTTTCAATGAGAAAGGCATTCTGTTCCCCTGCAATGGGAGGATTAAAGAGGCAGAGAGAGGACAGGAGCGCTCCACCAGTTTTATTTACTGTCACATGGAAGGGAATATTAGGAGTGGAGAGAAACTCTTACTTCCCAACACTCTTTACCTTGAAAAGTTCTTTCTGAACTCATTATTTACCATATACTGTCCATTTAGTTATTAATCATTGTATGATGTATATTTATATATTCAGCACATTGTTCTGTAGTGATTCCGACCATATTTTCACACACTTGTTTATATGCTTATGTGTTGTCCCCAAATAGAGTAGAAGCTCTCTTACCCAGCCTCCACTGAACATGCCTGCTGGATTAACAGACACTCACAGGCCCTCTGAAAATGACACTGACTGCTGTCCAAGGCATAGGGATATTCATTACTTGTAGGCCACTTGCCAGTGAAACTGTGCACTTCTGTTCTCATGACATACTCATATACTTAACAAGAGTCAGTTGAATTTGTTCTCAAACCTACTTATAAAAAGTTATAAATAACATTGTAATATGTAATATGTAATATAATTATGTATTACAAAACCAATAAAATATAAGTGTGACAAGAGTTGGATCTATGAAAATCAAGTCAAATGCTTTGGAAAGACTCAATATGTAGTCACCAAAGAAAAATATCCTTAAGTTTATGTATAAGTAGGATGATGATAACTGATTTGAAAAAGAAAAAATAAATCTAGAAGATTTTTTCACACATAGATCTTCAGAAAAATCTTTAAGTTCTCACTCTACTTCAAAGAAACAAAGACCAGAAATTATAAATAATATATTATGCTCCAATCATTAGACCTATATTTAAAAAAAAAATCTTACATCAAAAGGTTGGCGAGTGTGTGGTTATTTATATATTTTAAGTTAAAATAACATGTTTATTCTCTATGTATTTTCATTATTTACAATCCCTGATTTAACTGTATTTCACTACTATAGATTGAGGCCCATTGAGAGCAGTGACCGTCTTTAATAATCTTTTGTATCCTCAATGAGCTAATCTTGTGGTTTTAGTTAATATTGTTGGAGGCTGTGGTGATGGTGTTGCCGGTGGTGGCAGTCGTTGAATAACACACTAGATTTGAGGAACAGGAAGGAATCTTAGAAATTGTATCATTTAATGCACTGATAACATATGAGTAAACTGAGACTCAGAAAAGTGATTTGATCATTGTCACATACATAGTTAACAGTTGATATTTAATAAAGGATGACTGATTGGCATTTTTTTGTGTGTGAGGAAGATTGGCCCTCAGGTAAATCTGTTGCCAATCTTCCTCTTTTTACTTGAGGAAGATTGTCCCTGAGCTAACATCTGTGCCAATCTCCTATTTATTGTATGTGGGATGCTGCCACAGCACGACTTGATGAGCAGTGTGTAGGTCCGTGCCTAGGATTCAAACCTGCGAACCATGGGCCATGGAAGCAGAGTGCGTGAACTTAACCACTTTGCCACTAGGCCAGACCCAAGTGGGATTTTTGTCCCTAGTTGGTTTTAGAATTCAAATATGCTTATAAATATTATTAAAAATAAACATTCTTCTAAGCCTTCTTTTCCCTTTCTTTAACATTAACCTGAATGTTCACTCTTTCTGTTATTCTTAGCTTTCATAGCTCTTCATATAGTCCATATTCTCATTTTTACCATCATGACAATTTCCCAACATTTCTTGCTCAATTATCACCAGTGATTAACTTTAAAAAGATAATATTCTGGCAAAATGCAGGTTCACCTCTGAAAGAAAGAGATATCTGTTTCCCAAAGAGGAAAACACAAGGATCTTACATGGGCCTTACATGCACATGAACATTTGCATGGGGTATTTTGCATTCACTTGCAATATTTATTTGGGGAAAAAGGTAATGTACCATATGTATTACTCTGGAGAGGAGAAGTGTTACCTATGAAGAGAACCTGTGATATATGGCCAAGATATTGATGGGAGTGAGTCACAAATCTGCTCTGCCTTAAATTATTCACAGATGAGAATGACTGTGGAGAAAAGACAGTCTTTCATCCCAAGTGGTTAGAGAATCTTCTCAAGCTAAGTATGGAAACCTAGATATACCTGAACACTGCTTTTATATGAGAAAAATGTTGTGTATTCTACTATTCCCTTTAAAAATCACTTCATTAACACATGGACACAGAGATTAGATTGGTGGTTATCAGATGGGAAGCAGGAGAGTGGGGGATGAAAGGGGTAAAAGGGCATATGTGTACAGTGACAGGTGGCAATTAGACTGGGTGGTGAACACGATGTAGTTTTCACAGAAATCGAAATACAATGATGCACACTTGAAATTTATATAACGTTATAAACCAATGTTACCTCAATAAAAAAATTGGCAAAGAAAATGTGACATTTTAAATAGCAACCCTAATAGGCTGTCTAAGAACTAGTCTACTGTCTGAGAGGATGCTTTTTTTAAGGTAAAGTTTCTTTTCCACAAACTTTTCTTAAAGCTTTATTTAAAAAATATGGACAACATAGGAATTGAACTAAAAAAAGATATTTTCTTTGTTCTTTGACAACTCCTTTAAAGGAAGGGTAGAGAGCTGTTTAAGAGTGTATGATAATACCTAGAAGAAGAGTAAAAATAAAGGTGTAAAATTTTTATATGGGAAGTATGTGTATATAAGCCATGTAAAACATATACATAGGTAATAAATATTGGAATTGGATAAGCCAAAGTACCAAAATAACTGTATTTGAATGGGACTATTGGTGATTTTTCTTCCCTCTGTTTTTTACATTTTTTTGGTTTTGTTTTGTATTATTATTATTATTACTGAGGGATAATTGACATACAACATTACATTAGTTCCACGTGTACAACATAGTAATTCAATATTTGTATCTATTGTGAAATGATCACCATAATAAATCCACTTAACATCCATCACCACACATAGTTACAGCATTTTTTTCTTACAATGAGAACTTTTAAGATTTACTCTCTTAGCAACTTTCAAATATGCAATACTGTATTATTAACTACAGTCACCATACTGTACATTACATCTCCTTGAATTATTTATTTTATAACTGGAAGTTTGTACCTTTTGACCCTCTTAACCCATTTTGCCCACCCTCCTACCCCCTCTCTATGGCAACTACCAATCTGTTCTCTGCATCTATGAGCTTCGGTTTGCTATTTTTTGTTTGTTTGTTTTTCAATTTCACCTATAAGTGAGATCATTTGTCTTTCTTTGTCTTATTTCACTTAGCATAATACCCTCAAGGTCCATCCATATTATTGCAAATGGCAAGGTTTCATTCTTTTTTATAGCCAAATAATATTCCATTGTATTTGTATGCCACAATTTCTTTACCCATTCAGCCATCAATGGACACTTAGGTTGTTTCCATATCTTGGCCACTGTAAATAATGCTGCAGTGAACATGGGGGTGCATATATCTTTTTGAATTAGTGTTTTTATTTTCTTTGGATAAATACTCAGAAGTGGAATTGCTGGACCATATGGTAGTTCTACTTCTAATTTTTTGAAGAATCTCCATACTGTTTTGCACAGTGATTGCACCAATTTACATTCCCACCCACAGTGCACAACATCCTTGCCAACACTTGTTATTTCTTGTCTTTTTTGATAATATCCATTCTAACAGGTGTGAAGTGATATCTCATTGTGGTTTTGATTTGCATTTCTCTGATTAGCGATGTAGAGCATCTTTTCATGTACCTGTTGGCCATCTGTATGTCTTCTTTAGAAAAATGTCTATTTAGATCCTCTGCCCATTTTTAATCGAATTTTTTTATATTAAGTTGTATGAGTTCTTTATATATTTTGAATATTACCCCCTTAGCAGATATATGATTTGCAAAAACTTTCTCCCATTTCTTTTATATTATTTTTGTATTTCAAATATTATGTAAACATTTTTTATTATCCTGGGTGGAAAAAAATGCCAGCTTAGGCTATTTTCCCTAGGCTAATGGAGTGCTCTGGCAAACTTTATAGCTGTAGCCTGTCAGAATAACTTTTGACATTAAGGACTAAGATTAACCAGTGTTCCTGCTTGTGACCTATTATGTTCCTCTGTTCACTGTAGATTTTATACTCTGTTCCAGGTTTGTGGAGCATTCCTAAATGGTGTTTCTGCTCTGGTTCTGTCACTAACCAGTCTTGTGGCCGCATAACCTCAAAGAGTCTCAGTTGTTCATTTGCAGACTGATGTAAACAGAACAGATTACATAAGACCCATTCCAATGCCAACACTATAATTATATTCTTGAGCAATGCTTCCTGTGGATTTTCAAACAGTATCAATGTATTTCTCCAGAATATTCCTCATTAGATGATAGTTAATTTTCACTTTGAACATCTCCAGTGAGAGGAAATTCTGAGTTTGCCCATATTTATTGAGTCCTCAAATTCTCACGACATTGTTAATGAAAAGTGTTGTAATTTTAAAATGTTCCTCCTTACTTTGAGCTTTAACAACATCACACATATTTTGCATTGTGGTATTCATTTCTGTTCTTTGGAGCTATGAAAATTAGTTGACTTTTTCTAAGTCATATTAAGTTTAAAATATTTGAAAACTTGTATATTTTCTTTTCTGCAACTCTTCTCTGAGATATATTTCTCTAGATTTTTTCTTTCTTTTTTTTTTTTGTGAGGAAGATTACCCCTGAGCTAGCATCCCTTGCCAGTCCTCCTCTTTTTGCTGAGGAAAACTGGCCCTGGGCTAACATCCGTGCCCATCTTCCTCTACTTTATATGTAATGCTGCCACAGCATGGCTGACAGGCAGTGCATCAGTTTGCACCCAGGATCTGAACCTGTGAACCCCGGGCCACCAAAGAGGAGCATGGGAACTTAACCACTACGCCACGTGGCTGGCCCCTATTTCTTTAGATTTTATCTTAATTTGGCCACTCTTCTCTGGCTAGGTTTTCATTGTCTGCTTTAAACTATATCACAGAGAGTAGAATAAAAATCCAGAAATATTTTCTTCACTGCAGGACTGTAGGAGATACTTACAGTGACTATTTGCAATAGACACTATTTAGGGTCTTTTCTAGCCTGTAGGACCCTGACTGTATTTCTAGTTTTGTACAGGGCCCAAGAGGATTGAGCCAAGGTGTAAGGTGCCTCAATGAGATCCTCTCTCCAGGGAATTTGAAACCTCACAGAATGTTAGCAGTCACTGGACTGAAGCACTTCATTATCAAAACCCTGGGGAAAGGTTCCTAGATTTCTATAGTTCAGTCCTGGGAACTCTTCAGTTTTCCGCTGTTTTCTATCACTCCTTTTGGTTCAGGATTCTACCTCTGCATCCTGCCTTTAAGTTCTCTGACCCCTCTTTTAATTTTGATTGAGGATTGAGTCTTAAGGTATGTGCCATGTTTAGATCCCCAAAAAACAGACCGTGGAGGAAAAAAGCATCAGAGAGGAGGAGAAAAGAATGTGTTACATCAGGAAAGGCAGTTGAGGAGAAAATTTCAAGCAGAAAAAAGTGGTCAACAATGGAGATATTGCCGAGGAGAATGTGAAAAACTAAGGAAGTGTGCTGATTCTGGCAATTAGCAGATCATTTTTGAACTTTGAAAATGAAGTTTCAAGGAACAAAAGCTATGTTGTAAGAAATTATGGAATGATGTGAGTAGAGAGAAAATAAAAGCATTTTTGAAATGTCTGAAATAAAATAAACATATTAGCTTGATAAGTTAACAAGTAATTGAGTTTTTCTACTCACTAAGTTGCAGATATATGGTCATGTTTGAGGAAGTTGAACAGGGAACAAATAATGAAGTATTCAATAAATGATTATTTCTTGAGAACTAGGAGATCATGGAATTAATGTCAACAAAAAACTTTCCTTGGAAAAGAAGTAAATGAGAAGTAAGGGATGAGTGCTATCAGTTATGCTGAGGTAATGAAGGAGGTGGACATGGAAGCAACTACTAAGAGTATATTGACACCTTCATTAGGACACAGGACCTGCTACATAGTTTGGATGGCCAAGTGTAAAACAAAAGATGAGGGGTCTATGGTTCAAAAATTAAGAATTTCAGGAAGGTTACAGCAGAGCTTTAAGCCAAATATGGGCCCTTCTGAGTTAACATAACCCAGATTATTTATTTTAAATAATTAATTAATTAAAACAAATCAGGATTTGAGGAGGGAGCCTAAAATACAATACAAAGAGTATAAATGAGCTGAATAGTATTACAAATGAATAACATAGCTACGCTGAAAAGATGGAGAAGAAAAATAATTTTAGCAACTTTATAAAACAATATTTTGACCATATCATTTAAGGACAGAAACAAAAATAACTTTACACAACTGTTGTATTTCAGTAGGAGAATGGGTTAGTAGCTGGGAAACTACTTTACATATATTTTTCTTTTTTGTGTGTGTGAGGAAGATCAGCCCTGAGCTAACATCCATTGCTAATCCTCCTCTTTTTGCTGAGGGAGACCGGCCCTGGGCTAACATCCGTACCCATCTTCCTCCACTTTATATGGGACGCCGCCACGGCATGGCTGACAGGCAGTGCGTCGGCGGGCGCCTGGGATCCGAACCTGCGAACCCCGGGCGGCCAAGCGCGAACTAAACCGCTGTGCCACTGGGCCGGCCCCTACATGTATTTTTGATTGAGCAAATAAGTAGATATTGTGGGTAATAAGTGCCAGGTTTCTTATTGTGGAGGAAAGGAGTTATAAATAAGGAAAGATTGGAGACTAGAAGTTGTTGGAGTGGAATTAGAAATATCAGAATAAACTCATGATTTTTAATATAAATAGACAGACAACAGATTTATACACACTTAGAGATAAAATATAAATGTGCATATATTAGCGTGTATACATATATGTATTTTCTAGCTCTATCTATTGAGAAGGCCTTGAAACAATGAAAACTAAGTAACAGTCAGCACACCCAGTGCCTAGATCTTAGTTTCTTAATGCTACTCTCCAACAAGGGGACCCAGATCTCCTTGGAGAAAGGGCAGATTCCAGGGCAGGGAAAGTGCATGATAAGACAGGAACATCTCGTGGTACTAGAAAGTAAGGGAGTGCAAAAAAAAAAAAAAAAAAAAAGATTGGGACATGTTCCAATGGCCAAATCTGGTACAATTGGAGCAAGAAAGTAAATAACAATGGTAGTGGATTGTAAAACATAAAAGAAAACAACTATCCATGAGTCCGTACTGATATATAAATATAAATAACTCAACAAATAAATAAATGAGAGAGAAATGACAGCCCTTCCTTGTAGTAGAATCCAAATAGTTGTAGAAGAAATAATGAAAAAAAGAAAATTGCCATTTGGTAAACACTGCAATTATAAATGTTTAGGCAAGAATTATCAATAGAGGCTAAAATTAGTGAGTGAAAGTATGATGAGAAATAGGGTATTTACATAATCTCAAGCACCTTCTCATAAGATACTTATTAATACAAAAGGGAAAAATGGTAGCTTTACAGTGGAGAGACCTAACAGATCGCATCTCAGTGAACAAAGTTAATGTCACCAGTAAGGCAACATATCAATAATTTGAGCTTCCTGATACGATGCACTGATAAGGGCACAACATCACTACTGTAAGATACTTGCCAAAAACGTATACCCTGAATCATCAGACAGCGTTAAATTGAGAGACATTTTACAAGATAACTGGCCAGTACTTTTCAAAAGATTCAAGATCATGAAAGATAAAAACAGAGAAATTTTCCCAGATTAAAGTGGCCCAAAGTAACATGACATCTAAGTGCAATGTGTGGTCATGATTGGATCCAGAAAAGCTACATTAGTGGGACAGTTGATGAAATTTTGGTGATGTGTCTAGATCAGTACAACTATTGTACCAATGTTCATTTCCTGGTTTTGATAATTTTATTGTGTTTTGTAAAGATGTCAACATTTGGAGAAAATGAGTGAAAGACACAAGCATTTTTTGTATTAATTTTAAAATGTTTTTTTAAATCTGGACTTATTTCAAAATGAAAAGTCAAAAAAATAAGTGATTAATGGCACAGGACATGTTTTGTTCATAATACATTTTTATCTCAAAAAGAAACAGACTGCAAATGAGTATGTACATCCTACTGTGTGTGTGAATATTTTTAATGGCATATATAATATATGTTAGAAAGAATATAGACCAAAATATTGAGAGCAATTACCTCTGGGAAGTTGGATTATAGGTGATTTTTCTTCTCTTTATTTATCTCTCTTTCTTCCTTTTTTTCTTTTTCTTTCTTTCCCTCTCCCTCTACCCCCTCCTTCCCCTCCTGCCCTCCCTCCTTCCTTTATTTCTTTTTCTTGCCTTTCTTTCTTTTTGAGTTTCTGTGCTTTCCAAATTTTCCACAATTAGCATACATTACTTTTGCAATCAAGAGAACATAGTACAATAATTATAAAATACACAAATTAAAATATGTTGCTTATGAAAAATTAAAACATTTTATTTTAGTATCTGACAATAGAGATTGTCAAAATAATTTCTTTTACATGTAGTTATTGTTTTCTTTCCTCTCTATTTGTCTTTACCTTAATAGACACAGGTGGCTATAATGAATCCTTGGACCCAAGCCAGGTAAAGATGGCCAATGATGTGTTTCCACTAACTTCTCTCCATAGACTATACTAATCATCTCTGCTTCTCTTGTCATGATATTACTAAAATCCTTAAACTCAAACTGGACACACACATATTAAGAAATTCCTTTTCAGTTAAAAAAAGTCCAAGGCTTATCTCTTTCTATAAAGTATAGATAATTATGAAATAATTAAAATATTAATATGTACTTAGGTAAAATAATACATAGATAGGTTTTGATTAATATTAACTATCTGAGGACTCCATGGTTCTTATAATGTGATTGCTTTAGACTTCAAGTATGGTTCTTAAAATGTAATAATTCTTAAAAGCTCAGAATCTGGAGCCAATTTGCCTAATTTCAAATCTCAGTTTCTAAACCCCAATATCTTTGTGACCTTGAACAAGTCACTTAACCTGTCTATGTCTCAGTTTCCTAATATGTAAGATGAAATAATAATATGATCCATCTCGTAGGGTCATTGAAGAAGGAGATGAATGACTGAAGGTAAGTCACTTATAATAGTCCCTGGCACATAGTAAGTACACAGTAAGTATGAGCTAATATTATTTTTATTAAACAAACTGAGATCTTGTTCAAAGGTGACTGCCAAATGATATACCAACTTCATCCCTACATCAATCAAAAAAATTCTTGCTGTAAAAATGTAAAGAACTCATATAACTCAATAACAAAAAAGTGAACAACCCAATTAAAAAAGTGGGCAAAGGATCTGAACAGACATTTTTCCAAAGAAGATATACAAATGGCCAACAGGAGCATAAAATGGTGTTCAACATTACTAATTATTAGGGGAATGCAAATCAAAACTACAATGAGATATCACCTCACACCTGTCAGAATGGTTATAATTAACAAGATAAGAAATAACAAGTATTGGAGAGGATGTGGAGAAACGGGAACCCTCATACACTGTTGGTGGGAATGTAAACTGGTGCAGCCACTATGGAAAACAGTATGGAATTTCCTCAAAAAAATTCACAATAGAACTACTGTATGATCCAGCTATTCTACTTCTGCATATTTATCCAAAGAACACAAAAATACTAATTCAAAAACATGTTTGCACCCCTATGTTCATTGCAGCATTATTCACAATAGCCAAGACTTGGAAACAACCTAAGTGCCCATCAAGGGATGAATGGATAAAGAAGATGTGGTAAATATACACAATGGAACACTATTCAGCCATAAAAAGATGAAATCTTGCCATTTGCAACAATATGGATGAAACCTGAGGGTATTATGATAAGGGAAATAAGTCAGATGGAGAAAGTCAAATGCCATAAGATTTCACACATAAGTGGAAGATAAAAGCAATGACAACAACAACAAACATAGAGATTAGATTGGTGGTTACCAGAGGGGAAGGGGGGAGGGAGAAGGGCCAAAGGGGTGACAGGGCACACATGTACAGTGATGGATGGAAATATCTTTGGGTGGTGAACATGAAGTAGTCTTCACAGAAATTGAAATATGATGTAAACCTGAAATTTATATAGTGTTATAAACCAATGTCACCTCAATAAAAATTAAACAAAAAATATTTTGCTGTAATTTTTATCTACATTTCTACATTAGAAGGAGAACCACATTTACACAATATCTTCATTCTAAAAGCTATCTTGACATATTTAACAGATCTTATCTTTAAGAAGGAAATGCCCTATATTTATTTAGAACTTATAGTTGAGAAAGAGTTTTCCCATAAATTACACAAATTCAGCTTAAACTTCACACTTTGTTACACACTAAATAGTAGAGTCCCTAGCCTATAGGAGTGCTAATTACCTGAAAGAATTTTGTACATTCAAACTCCAAGTTGCAGTTAATTAACTTAATTAATTTTTCATCATAATTTGATCCCTTAAGCCCCATTTCGGTTTCAATTTCTTGTAGTGTTCTGAGCTAACCAATGAAGCACACAAAAAATAGCGTAATATTCCAGCTGTGACTTATATCCTTGTACAACAGGAGATAACCAAACAAAATTTATAGCTAACAGATAATTAGTTACATGAAAAGTGGAAAAAACTGTTGGAGAAAGGGGCTGGCTGATGTTTCAGATAAGAAGAAGAGGGCACACGGGAAAAGGGGAGAAGGTAGAAGAAATCAAGAAATAAGGAAGAGGTAAGGAAATAGAAACTATCTGGATGGGAATTTTAAAAACCAACAGGTGAGGATAGAGAGAAACAATTCTCAGTCAATAGAGCTAAAAAATGAGGAAAGAGCATGGGGTGTGAAGACTCAGCTTATGTGGAGGGGAGAGAAGAGGAAATGTCCCTTTATAAACATGGAAATACTAGAGTAGAAAAGTTAAATATCTGAACTAAAAAGAATAAAAAGTGAATCCACATTTACTTGAAATCAATTAGAAAACCAGTGCAAAAGTGGTAGGTCAAGTCTGATACCCAGGTGGTTGAGGGATTGGGATCCTAGAGGGTCCAGTAAGGGCTGGAGAATGGGCTCTGAGGCTTATGAAGCCATGCAAGGATGGGTGGCATGGACTCAGGGCTGCACAAGGCAAGCGACTGCAGAAAACTCAGCACTCCTCACTTCACCCTCTCGTCCTGAAAAACAGTAAAGGAATTTCTTGTCTCTCTATCTCTGAAGGGAGAACGTCACTGAAGAGAAATTGAAATCCCATGCCCACCTGACACATAGATCGAGAGTGATAACGCACATATCCTGCATGGTTCGAGAACTACATGGTAAAAATTCAACATAAAAACTGGTCCAGGATCATTGAAGTCCTTGAAATCTCCCGAATAAACAAGCTCAAAACATTTCTGAAGTGACATTTCCACAATTGTAGGGCCTCCAAAAGAAAATATAAATAAATAATTTCAATTAAACAAAAATTACTAATGCATGGCAAATAAAGCAACATGAGAATTGGCAGACACAACGAAGAGGAGAATGACCAAGCTGGAAATAACATTGGAAATATGAATATTAAAAATGCTTGAGGTAAAAGAAACAATAAAACCACAAGAAAATAGCATCAAAATGAAGCGTCCTGAATTTAGTGCCATAAAGGCCTGGGATTGACTGAGTTTACCAATAAGTAATTGAACAACTAGTGTTTAATTTCTCTGAGCTTTCATTTTCTCCTAGAACTAATATCTGTCTCATGATGTTTGTATAAAGATTGAATGAGAGAATGCATGTAAAGTTCCTAGAAAATTTGAAGTGCTCGCTACATATCAGTGTATATCTTACTACCCATTTATGAAAGAGTAAGTTAGAAGTTGAAGCTTGGTCAACTGTTAATTTGCAATTCTGAGTACCATGATCTATTTAGCAGACATTAAATTTTGAAACACAGATTTCCTATTTAGTAGCATTGCAAGATATTAGTATGGAATTGGGCATCTATCAGGATAAGCAGTTAACTAACAAAAGCCACATTCAAATTTTCTTTCCACCTATATATGTAATATCTTCTTCAGGGAGATGTAAAATGTAGTTCAAATGCTTCTCTCAAGCATGGCCTTCTCTAGGGGAGAGGGCACAAGGACAGCACAGATATAGCTTAGAATTATTTTTGTCAAGTTTGAAATATATCCCTTTGGGATGTTGATTAGAATTTCACTATATTTACAGATAATTTGGGGAAAGTTGATACCTCTGTAACATCCTATCTTTTCATCCAGAAATCTCATATGTCTCTGTTCCTTTATTTATCTTTTAAAATATTTTTTGTTCCTTAGTGAAGTTTTGTGATATTTTTCATAAACATTTCTTGTACAATTAATTCCTATATATTTTAGACCTTGGTTGCTATAGTGACTGACATCTTAGATACTATTAGGCATTCAAGGAAACTTGATTTCCTTACATTTATATTTCACATCTAACATATAGCATTTTCTTATTTTAAATATTTTTAAATTGAACTCTTCTTTTTTTGCATTTTAAGGTATATAACAGCATATTCTGGAAGCCTTCCTGTACAGATTATTTCTACTATTATTCATCACATTGACAGGAATTTTCAAATAATGTGGCATGATAAGTGGAGGGCATAAGCCTTCTTGTCCTTTACATGTTGAAGCAGTATTATTTTACACTGAATTTTCTAAAGATGACACTTTCTTTGGTATCTTTTGTCGTTTTTCCAGATGATAATTTGTCTTCTCTCCTTTAATGTAGTAAAGTATTTTAATGAAATTCCTATTTTGGAACTAGCCTTTTCTTCCTATATATATCTTATTTGATTATGAAGTATAATTCTTTTAACAAACTTCTGAAAACAGTGTCCTAATGTTTTGGACAACCTTAAAAGAGTGATTATACCATAGATTATGTGCATGTGTTGTGTGTTACTTTGTTAGGTCTGAGTATTAAAACCAAATTTACTACCTTGGGAATAATATTTCCTGACAGTTTGAAGTAATGCAACTGTAAAACTGTACTCTAGGCTGTGAAGGCAAGGGGATTTTCTGTGATGAACACAACTCTGAGGCTACAGAGCTAAGTGTGGATGAGGTGAAGCCACAACCTAAATGTGAAACGTTATCAATTTTACCAAAATAATTTTTTCTGCTGAGGAATCAATACCTTTATATTTAAGCAAATATGAATATTTATTGAAGTATAACGCTAAATTGTCTTCTGCTATTAATGGTGGAAAATTTTAAGAATATCTGGCCCACTTGATCTGTTAAACTCTTTTTACTCCTGTTTTTCATTCAACTTCTTTTCAATTTGATGGGTTTTTTCTTTTTTTCAGTTTTTGCTTTATGTATTTTGAGACTATGATATTTGGCAGGATCTTAGAACACTTTTCATCCTAATATCCCCCTTTAATCATTCATTTTATATCCTTTCATAAACAGCCATTATTATCTTGCATTATTTATATTCTTGTTGTTATTTTACAGACAATTCTTCTGTAAGATTGTTTTCTTGCTTTCCAATGCCTTTGATCTACCTTCCACTCCTTCCTTCTAGTTCACTTTACTTCTTTTAGATACATATCCTTTAGCAATCCATTCAGGAAGAACTCGTAAAAGGTGAGGTCCTTCCGTCTCTCTGAAGATGTCTTTATTTCTCCTTTGGTCTTAAGCAAAAGTTTATATAGGTATGTAATTCTACCTTCAGCATTTTGAAGATATGGGCTTCAGCCTTTATTGTTGGTGAATAATTCTGTTCTTAACCTAATTGTTCATCACATGCAGTCAGTCTCTTGTTTTCATTCTTCAGAAGTTTTAAACAAAAGTTTGGCTTTGAATTTATTTTTATTTATTCTATACATTTCTTGTTGTGCTTTGTTAATTTGAGGATTTTCTTGTGGATGTTATCAGGGATTGTATTTATAATATTCTCTCTAAGTTTTGTTTTTTGTTTTTTTGGTGAGGAAGACCAGCCCTGAGCTAACATCCGTTGCCAATCCTCCTCTTTTTGCTGAGGAAGACTGGCCCTGGGCTAACATCCATGCCCATCTTCCTCTACTTTATATGGGACACCCGCACAGCATGGCTGACAAGCAGTGTGTTTGCTCGCGACTGGGATCTGAACCTGTGAACTCCGGGCTGCCAAAGCGCAAACTTAATCGCTGCGCCACCAGGCTAGCCCCTCTCTAAGTTTTTTACCCAGCTTTATTGAGATATTATTGACATCTATGTAAGTTTAAGGTATACCATGTGATGATTTGATACACGTGTATATTGCAAAATGAATAACACAATAATGTTAGTTAACACCTCCACTCCCTCACATTGTTGCCATTTTTTATGTGTGTGGTGATAACATTTAAGATCTACTCTAACAACTTTCAGGTATATAATACAGTACTGTTAACTAAAGTCAACATTTATATATTAGGTCTTCAGAACTTGCTCATCTTATAGCTGGAAGTTTGTACCCTTTGACCATCTCCCCATTTTCCTCAATCCCCCAACTTCTGGCAACCACCATTCTACTCTCTATTTCTATGAGTTCACCTTTTTTAGCTTCCACGTATAAGTGAGAACATACAGTATTTGTCTTTCTCTGTCTGATTTATTTCACTTAGCATTATGCTCTCAAGTTCCATCATGTTTTATACATATATATATATATATATACACACACACACACAAGCAACAAAAGCAAAAATTAATATATACTACATTTTCTTTATCCATTTATCTGTTGGACTCTTAGGTTGTTTCCATGTCTTGGCTATTGCAAATAATGGCACAATGAACGTGGGGGTGCAGATATCTCTTCGAGTTTTATTTCCTTTGGATATATACCCAGAAGTGGGATTGCTGGATCAAATAGTAGTTCTATTTTTAATTTTTTGAGGAATCTCCATACTGTTTTCCATAGCGACTGCACCAAGTTACATTCCCACCAACAGTGTACAAGTATTCCCTTTTCTCCACTTCCTCGCCAACACGTTGTCTCTTGTCTTTTTTATAACAGCCATTGTAACGTGTGATGTGATATATCATTATGGTTTTGATTTGTATTTCCCTGATAATTAGTGATGTTGAGCATTTTTTCATGGATCTGTTGCCCATTTGTAAATCTTCTTTGGAAAAATGTCTTTTCAAGTCCTCTACCCATTTTTTAATCAGATTTTTTTTTAGGTATTGAATTGTATGTGTTCCTTGTATATTTTGAATATTAATCCCTTATCCAACAGATGGTTTGCAAATATTTGCTTTCCTTTTGTAGGATGACTTTTCATTTCGCTGATTATTTTCTTTGCTGTGCAGAAGCTTTTTAATTTGTTGTAGTCCCACTTGTGGATTTTTGCTTTTGTTGCTTGCGTTTTTCGTGTCATATCCAAAAACTCATTGCCAAAACCAATGTTAAGGAGCTTTTTCTCTATGTTTTCTAGTAGTTTTACAGTTTTGGGTCTTACATGTAAGCATTTAATCCATTTTGAGTTAATTTTTGTGAGTGGTGTAAGATAGGGGTCCAATTTCATTCTTTTGCCTGTGAATAATGAGTTTTCCCAACACTCTTTATTGAAGAGAATATCTTTCCTCATTGAGTATTCTTGGCTCACTTATCAATCATTATTTGACCATATATACTTGGGTTTATTTCCAGTGTTTGATTCTGTTTCGTTGGTCTATGTGTCTATTTTTATGCCAGTATCATACTGTTTTGATTACTATAGCTTTGTAATAAAGTTTGAAATCAGGAAGTGTGATCCCTCCATCTTTGTTCTTCTTTCTCAGGATTGCTTTTGCTATTCAGCATTGTTTGTGGTTCCATACAAATTTTATGATTGTTTTATCTATTTCTGCGAAAAATGCCATTGGAATTTTGATAGGTATTGCATTGAATCTGTAGATGGCTTTGGGTAGTATGGACATTTTAACAAAATTAATTCTTCTAATATGTGAACATGGGGTATCTTTCCATTTATTTGTGTCTTTAATTTTTTTTATTAAGGTTTTCTAATTTTCAGTGTGCACCTCTTTCACCTCCTTGGTTAAACTTATTCCTAAGTATTTTATTGTTTTTTTGATACTATTGTAAATGGCATTTTTTTTATTTCTTTTTCAGATAGCTTGTTGTCAGTGTATAGAAATGCAACTAATTTTTTATGTTGATTTTGTATCCCACAACTTTACTGAATCCATTTATTAGTTCTAACAGTCTTTTGGTGGAGTCTTTAAGGCTTTCTATATATAAGATCATATTATCTGCAGAGACAATTTTACCTCTTCCTTTCTGATTTGGATGCCTTTTATTTCTTTCTCATGCCTAATTGCTCTGGCTAGGACTTCCAGTACTGTGTTGAATAGGAGTGGTGAAAGTGACCTCCCTTGTCTTGTTCTTGATCTTAGCAGGAATGCTTTAAATCTTTCACCATTGTGTATGATGGTAGCTGTGGGTTTGTCATATATGGCCTTTATTATGTTCAGGTATGTTCCTTAATGCCCAATCTAAGAGTTTTTGTCATGAAAGTTTGTTGAATTTTATCAAATGTTTTTTCTTCATCAATTGAGATGATGACATGATTTTTATCTTTCCTTACATTAATGTGGTGGATCACATTGATTGATTATGAATGTTGAACCATCCTTGCATTCTAGGAATGAACCCCACTTGATCATGGTGTATGATCCTTTTAATGTACTGTATAATTCAGTTTCCTAGTATTTTGTTGAGAATTTTTGCATCTATATCCACCAGGGATATTGGCCTGTAGTTTTCTTTTCTTGTATTGTCCTTATCTGCTTTGGTGTCAGGGTAATACTGACATCATAAAATGAGTTTGAAAGTATTTACTCCTCTTCAATATTTTGGAATAGTTTGAGAAGGATTAGTGTTAATTCACCTTTAAATGTTTGGTAGAGTTAACCAGTGAAATCATCTGGTCCTGGGCTTTTCTTTGTTGGAAGATTTTGATTACTAATTCAATCTTCTTACTCATTATTGGTCTATTCAAATTTTCCCTTTCTTCATGATTCAGTCTTGGTAAGTTGTATGTTTCCAGGAATTTATACATTTCTTTTAGGTTATCCTGTTTGTTGGCATGTAATTGTTCACAGTAGTCTCTTATGATCCTTTGTATTTCTGTGGTATCAGATGTAATGTCTCCTCTTTCATTTCTGACTTTATTTACTCGAATCTTCTGTCCTTTTTCTTTTCCTAGCTAAAGGTTTGTCAATTTTGTTTATCTTTACAAAAACAAGCACTTATTTCATTGATATTTTCTATTGTTTTTCTGGTGTCTATTTCATTTATTTCTACTCTCATCTTTGTTTCCTTCTTTTTGTTAACTTTGATCTTTGTTCTTCTTTTCCTAGTTGCTTGAGATATAAAGTTAGGTTGTTTATTTAAGATATTTCTTTTTTAGTGATGTAGGCATTCCTTGGTTTAGGAGTGCTTTTGCTGCATTCCATAAGTTTTGATATATTATAATTTCATTTTCATGGGTTTTAAAATACTTTTAAGTTTCATTTTTGATTATTTCTTTGACCCATTAGTTGTTCAGGAGTGTTTTGTTTAATTTCCACACATTTGTGAATTTTCCAGTTTCCCTCCTGTTATTGATTTCTAGTTTTGTACCATTGTGGTCAGCAAAGATACTTGGTATGATTTCAACCTTCTTAAATTTATCAAGACTTGTCCTGTGACATAAGATATGATGTATCCTGGAGAAAGTTCCATATGTGCTTTGGAAGAATGTGTATTCTGCCGCTCTTGGGTGGAATGTTCTCTATATGTCTGTCAGGTCCATTTGGTCTAAGGTATCACTCAAGTCCAATGTTTCCTTATTGATTTTTTGTCTGGATGATCTATCCATTGTTGAAAGTGGGGTATTGATGTCCCTTACTATTACTGTATTGTTGTCTGTTTCTCCCTTTTGATCTGTTAATATTTGTTTAATATATTTAGGTGCTCCAATGTTGGGTGCATGTATATTTACAATTTTTATATCATCTTGATGAATTGACCCATTTATTTTTGTATAATGACCTTCATTGTCTCTTGTTACAGTTTTTGAGTTAAAGTCTGTTTTGTCTAAGTATAGCTACCCCTTCTCTCTTTTGGTTTCCATTAGCATTTCCATCCTTCACTTTGAGTTTATGTGTGTCCTTAAAGCCGAAGTAAGTCTCCTGTAGGCAGCATATAGTTGGATCTTGCTTTTTAATCCATTCAGCCACTCTAGGGCTTTTGATTGGAGAATTTAATCCGTTTACATTTATACCAGGAGCCTGGTGCCCTTGAAGCTGGCTAGCACCAAGGTGGGCTGGGAGCCTGGGATTGCTGGACTTGCTTGGGAGCCTGGTGACATGAAAGCTGCTTGGGGCCTTGGGAGCCAGCCAGTGCAGGGGTGGGCTGGGAGCCTGTGCTGTTGTCTCTGTCTGGGGCTACTGGAGTTGGCATGCATGGTGGTGAGCAGGGGACTGGGTTTGCAGAGCCTGCAGTGAGCCACCTAGGGTCACAGCAGTTGGCCTGGTGCTGGGTGGGCCAGCTGTGGGTTCTACGGTGAAGTCAGGCACTCACTTCATCCTCCTTTTCCCAAGGGAAGAGTGTCTTTCTCACTGCCAGGCTGCCTGGGCTTGGTGGAGGAGCAACAGGGGTGTATGGATCTATGTTTCCTACCCTCCTCAGTCCATCTTTTCTTATTTGTGTGCTTTACCCATGTGCTGTAAACCCTCACCTAGAAACCTTTGCAATTGTAAACATATTTTCATTCAAATGTATAGTTGTTCAAATTGATGTTTCTGTGGGGTATGAAAACTAGAAATTCCTATGCCACCATTTTGCTGATGTCACCTCTTCTCTCTTATAACCTTGACTCTTCTTCTAGGACTATTTTAATTCAATAAATATGTAAATATTTATAGGAGTTAGCATGTTTCAAGTACTTTTCTAGATATTATGGTACTACCAGTCTTGTATTCATGTTGAACATTATTATCCTGTCCTCCTTATCTCATGACTTATTTCTCATATTATCTCTATCTAGCTCTTTGTGTTATATTCTGGATCATTTTGCCACATCTATTTTTTCTACTCAATTCTCTTTTCATCTCCATCTGCTTTTTGTCTGGAGAGATTTTTAATTTAAAACTAAGATTTCCATTTGTAGAAGTATGATTTGATCTTTTTCTAATCTACATATTTTTCCACACTATCTTGTAGTTTCATTATGAAATATTGTAGGTATTCACTTTATGATGTCTTTCAGATTGAACACCATCACTCTATTTATTAAGGTTAGAAATTGAGGAGTCATTGATTCCTCTTTTTTATTCACCTCTACTTCTTTTTAAAATTAAAAAAATTTTTATTCAATTTATTTAATCTTGAGAAAAAAACAGTCTACCCATTTTCCCACTCCCTGCCCCTGGCTTCTTGCAACCACCAATCTCTTTTCTGTATCAGTGAGCTTTTATTTTTTAATTCCACATCTAAGAGAGATCAGATGGTATTTGTCTTTCTCTCTCTGACTTATTTCACTTGCATAAAGCCCCTGAGGTCCATTCATGTTGTCATAAATGGCAAGATTTCATTGTTTTTTATGACTGAATAATATTCCATTGTATAAATACATCAGAACTTCATTATCCATTCATCCATCGATGGACACTTAGAACATCTTGGCTATTGTAAATAATGCTGCAGTGAACATAGGGGTGCAGATATCGTTTCAAATTCCAGAAGTGGAATTGTTGCATCATATGGTAGTTCCTTTTTTTTTTTTTTGCGCTGAGTAAGATTCACCCTGAGCTAACATCCACTGCCAATCTTCCTTTTTTTGTATATGAGCCACAACTACGGGATGGCCACTGCCAGATGAGAGGTGTAGGTCCATGCCTAGGAACCAAACCCAGGCTGCTGAAGTGGAGTGTGCTGAACTTAACCACTAGGCCACTGGGGCTGGCCTGGTAGTTCTAGTTTTAATTTTTTGGCGAACCTCCATGCTGTTTTCCATAGTGGTTGCACCAATTTACATTCCTGCTAACAGTGCACAAGGGATCCCTTTTCTCCACATCCTTTCCAACACTTGTTATTTCTTCTCTTTTTGATAATAGCCATCTAACATGTATGAGGTGATATATCATTGTGGTTTTGATTTGTATTTCCCTGATGATTAGTAATGTTGAGCATCTTTTCATATACCTGTTGGCCGTGTGTATGTCTTCTTTACAAAAATTTCTATTTAGATCTTCTGCCTATTTTTTAATTGGATTGTTTGTTTTGCTACTGAGTTGTATGAGTTCTTTATATATTTTGGATATTAGCCCCTTATCAGATAAATAATTTATAATTATTTTCTCCCATCAGTAGGTTGCCTTTTCATTTTGTTGATGGTTTCCTTTGCTGTGCAAAAGCTTTCAGTTTGATGTAGTCCCACTTGTTGATTTTTGCTTTTGTGGCCTTTGCTTTGGGTGTCAAATTAAAAAAATCATCACCAAGACTGATGTCATGGAGAGTACCACCTATGTTTTCTTCTAGGAATTTTGTGGTTTCAGGTCTTATGTTCAAACTTTAATCCATTTTGAGATAATTTTTGTGTATGGCGTAAGAAAGCAGTTTCATTCTTTTGCATGTGGCTGTGCAATTTTCCCAACATGACTTATTGAAAAAGACTGTCCTTTCCTCATTGCATATTCTTGGCTCCTTTGTTGGAAATTAATTGGCCATATATGTGTGGGTTTATTTTTGGGCTGTCTATTCTGTTCCATTGATCTATGTGTCTGTTTTTATGCCAATATCATACTGTTTTAATTACTATAACTTTGTAATATCATTTGAAATCAGGAAATGTGATGTTTCCAGCCTTGTTCTTTCTCAACATCACTTTGGCTATTCAGGGTCTTTTGTGGTTCTATACAAATTTTATGATTGTTATATTTCTGTGAAAAATACCACTGGAATTTTGATAGGGATTGTATTGAATCTGTATATTGCTTTGGGTAGTATGGACATTTTAACAATTTTAATTCTTCCAATCCAGAGCATAGAATATCTTTCCATTTATTTCCATTTCCATCTGCAATGTCTTTCATTAATGTCTTGTAGTTTTCAATATAAAGCTCTTTCATTTCCTTGGTTAAATTTATTCCAAGGTATTTTATTCTTTTTGATGCAATTGTAAATGGGATTGTTTCTCAATTTCTCTTTCTGATAGTTTGTTATTAGTATAAAGAAACACAACAGATTTTTGCCAATTGATTTTGCATCCTGCAACTTTACTGAATTTGTTTATTCGTTCTAATGGTTTTTGTTCATGGAGTCTTTAGGGTCTGCCACATATAATATCATATCTTCTGCAAATAGTCACAGTTTGAATTCTTCATTTCCAATTTGGATGGCTTTTATTTGTTTTTCTTGCCTAATTGCTCCAGGCTTCCAACACTATTGACTTTCTTGCCTAATTGCTCTAGGATTTCCAATAGTGTGCTGAATAAAAGTGACAAGAGTGGACATCTTTATCTTGTTCCTGATCTTAGAGGAAAAGCTTTCAGCTTTTCACCGTTGAATGTTAGCTGTGGGCTTGTCATATATGGTCTTTATTATATTGAGCTATGTTCTCGCTATACCCTCTTTGTTGAGAGTTTTTATCATAAATGGATGTTGAATTTTGTAAAATGCTTTTTCTGCATCTGTTGAGATGATCATATGATTTTTATCTTTCATTTTTTTAATGTGGTGTGTCACATTGACTAATTTGCAGATGTTGAAGTATCCTTGCATCCCTCGACCTCTACTTCTAGTTCTTGATTTTTCTTCAGTATATATCCAGAATCGGTCCACTGGCACCACTCTGATACAAGTCACTATCAACTTATGCCTGGATTATTATAATAGCCTCCTAACTAGTCTCTTTGCTTCCAGCCTTGTTCACTGCCCCCTCAGTATACTCTTGATTTCAGCCAGAGTGAACATTTTCAACTATAAGTCAGATTATGTTGCTTCTGTTTTTAAAATCTCTGTTGACTCACCATCTTCCTTGATGTAAAATCCCAAATCCTTTCTATGGCCTATTCGGTCCTACACTATCTGGCTTCTATTGCCTCACTTAACTCCTATTCGCATATTCTTTTCCTTACTCACTCAGCTCCAACCACGTTGGCCTCCTCATTCTTTCTTGAATATATCAAGCATGTTCTTATCTCAGAGGCTTGCCTTTGCTATTCTTTCTGTTGGGAATGCTCTGGATGTCTGCATGTATACTGATCGTCTATTGAGGCAGAGAAAATTATCCCAAAACTTAGTGGCTAAAAACTTTAATTATTTGTTATCTTTCACAGATTCTTTGGGTCCAAAATTTGGGGGCATTTGGCTAAGAAATTCTGTCTGGGCTTCTCATGAGGATGAGTCAAGTGTTGGCTGGGGCTGCAGACATCTCAAGACTTTTTTGGGCCCGGGAGATCTGCTTCCAAAGTGGCTACTCACACGTATGGCAAGTTGGTATTGGCTGTTGGTGGGAAACATCATTTTGTCTCCATGATAGCGTCTTTGTAGACTGGTTGAGTGTCGTCATGACATAACAGCTAGCTATCCCTAGAGAGTGATTTAAGAAGTCAAGACAGAAGCTACGATGTCTCTTACAGCTTGGCCTCAGAAGTCACACACCTTCTCTTCTATGATGTGAAGTCCCTCTAGTGTCACCTTCTCAGGGAGGCCTTCCTTGACCACTCAGTTATAGACTACAACCTCACTGCCATTCTTGCTCCCTATTCCATTTCCCCTTTTTGTAGATCTCAATTGCACTTATCATTTTTGCATGTAGCAGATGTTCAGTTGTTCATTTTGTCTCTGGCTGTCTCTCCCTAGTGAGACGTAAACTCCATGAAGAGGGGATCTTTGTTGTCTTCATTGCTATAACCACAGTGTCTAGAAGACTGGCTCCTAGTAGCACCCATTAAACTTGTGTTGATCATTAGTTTCTGCCCTTTCAATCTGCTAATCTCTGCCTCATTGAGGTTTTTAATTTGGTGATTGTATTGTTCTTCTCTGTGTAGTTTTTCTGATTCAGATTTTCCCTTTGTTGTCTGCCTCATAGTTGCATTATTGCCTTGACTCCTATAAAGAAATATTGGTTATATATTAAAGAAATTTTTTTAGCACTTTATAAGAAAAGAATACTTTTGACTGCTCTTCTGAGATTCTCTCTTTTGTACTTCCATATAATTTCATGTACACGGTGATTTTTCTATACCAGTTTATCTTTACAGAGACCTCTCTAGGATCATTTGCTCTGGTATAAAATGGGACCTGTTGGAGGTTGTGAGACTGAGTCTTTCAAGCTCAAATGAAAGAAGAATGAAGTTCCCATATATCGTAGTTTTACTTTGTCAGTTTAGAGCTCCATTACCAGAGGTTTGTAGAGACAGAGCCAATGCTGTAGGCTTTGCAGCAGGGAGCTTTCCTCTGCATCAAAGACCACCATTCTGTGTTGATCATGGCAGCCATTATTTAGTAGGGCCAGATCCAAGGATACACTGTGAGCAAGCACCGTGAGATCTGAGACTCTGGTGGGATCACATATTGCTGTCTTACTGTCCTAATGTCTTACTGTCCTACTGTTCTTTTGGCATCTCTTCACTTATTTCCCAAGTGAGGTGTTCCTTTCCATGCAGAGAAGCAATCATCTGTGCAGATTCTCCTTATGAAGAGCATTGTCTTGAAGTTTCTGGTATGTGACCATTATTCTTCCGTGTTTTCTAATACTGGTACAGAATTTTCTGTGTATATATTGTATATTTAGATAGTCATTTTTATATGATTTTGAGAAAGAAGTTAAATATGTGTGTTGCATTCATTATTTAATCAGGAAATCAGCATGATACACTTAGCATTAGGTACTTGGAGAGGTTCTCTCTGATCATTCAATCCAAAGATGGTCCTTTCTTTTAATTTTTGAACATAACCATCTATATTTTTCCTTTAGAGCACTTAATTTTAATTTATTTAATTATTTGTTTACTTATTCTTTGCTCTCTTCTCTTTTATGTCGAAAGCTCTATATGGCTAGAAACACTGTTTTGTTTGTTATTATATCTCCACTGACTAGCATAGTGCTTGGAGTCAATATGAATTAAAAGTATATGTATTTATAGAATAAAGGAATAATGATAATTTTAGACAAAATATGAAGCATATGAGATGAGAAAGGCAAACAGCCTACTTAGTCTATGCCAGATCAGGCCACAGATCTTCACAATTTTTAGCTTTAAATGTGCCCATTTTGTGGTATCCATTTCTTCAAAGGGTAGAGAGAAATACGAAAATACAAAGAACTGCATGTAAGTTTAACTTGCCAGGAACAGCTAAAGGAGCAAGTGTTATTAAACCTGGCAAAATAATAAGATTTGTTAAATAAATCTATGCACCATTATAAAAATATAACAATAAAACGGATTGTATTTTTTCCAACATTATTAAAGAAACAGCATGAAGCATTGGCATTTACTTGTACAGAAAAAATAAAAACTAAACTACAACAAAAAGCTTCACAGTAAGATCATTAATGACAGGAAAAATTGCCAAAAGGCATTACAGAATATCCTTTCTTTTTCATATCCTCTGGAAAAGGAGAAGTACCAGTTAGGCGTTACGGATTCAGCCTTTGTAAAGGCAAGTCATTTCTTAAAATTTCTTTCAGATGTAGAAATAAACCAGAGTAAAATATTTCAGATATATTTTTGACACAAGCTAAATATAAGCCTAGAATAATTTGCTAAATGTCACAAGAGAGGAAAAAAAATTATTCAGAATAAATAGCTGCCTTTAAGCTTAACTAGTATTTTCTTGTATCTGTGCTTAGAATGATCACCCCTGTTAGCTAACAGAACACATTAAATCAAAAGGATTGAGCATGGTGGTTAATGTCTTGTTCTTTACGATCTGCACGGGCCTCGATATTACAGCACATATTTTACATATGTAATTCTGCTTTGGGACTACTTTAAAACCAATGTACAATATGCTGAATTAATAATGCTTATGTGTAATATATATGGGGAGAGTTTGAAAAACTCTCGATGAAAGGTGATATATATTTATGAGGTGCCAGATGTTTGCCTTTAAAAGTAATTTTTACTAACCCACACCATTGAGATTTGTATTGAAGAGGTCTCTTTGTGGTAGTATATTATTTAAAATAGGTTCTGTGAGACCTAGGCACAATGGGGTGAATAAAAGAATAAGTACCTGTCTAAATTTTATGTATTTTTTAAAATGGGACCATTGGGGTATATTTTTAATGCAGGTGTGATGGATTAGACAGAAAACAATAAAAATAGTTATATATTTTATATACAACTGCAGGTGTTGAAAATGTACATATTATTGTTATTTTAATATTTTCTTTTCTTTTTATTATGGAAGCAATCATGATATCATATGCTTATATATAATATTCCTTCCAAGGTGTTCAAACACATTATAGTCATTAATTATTTCACATTCCGTAACTTCCCTGGAGGGAAGGAGGGACAAGTATTATCACCCCATTTTACAGATGAGGTATCTGGTTACCAAATGGCCACTCTCTAAATGTCTCCAGATATTTTCAAGCAGTCTGGCAGGGACTTTTTCTCTGGCCTTCCACATTGTGTGCCCGCTGGGCTGTTTCTGTTGCTATTGACTGCCAGGGTCATGCTCCTCTGGTGACTGCCCCTGCTACTGCAACTGGAACACTCAGGAAAGTGTTCATTTGTTTTCAAACACCAGGCAGAGTCCACACTGAAAATTGTAGTGAAATTTTAGCAAACATTTGGGAAAGTAAAAGGTGTATGTAAAAAACGAGCACTTTCAACAGCTTCCCAGGTCCAGACCCGACACAGATCCCCTTTATTGGCCTGCTTCCTGACCTACTCCTGACACGCTTCCTTGTGGTCACAGCAAGTCATCACATCTCAGAGTCTGTCCTACTCTAGGCTCCATGAAGGGCAGAACAAATTTTCCTCCCTTAATCCAAAATCCACTTCCACAGGTCCCAGAATTAACTTTTTCCCAAGATGGAAGTTTCCATTTCTCTAAAAGGAAATTCCATCCTTATCTATAGGAGTGTGTTGCATGTTATGGCCGTAACACCAAATTTACACAATAGTAAAATTCATTATGTCTGGCTCATTTGCCTTGAATAACATCAGGTATGTGACAGAAACAGTCTAGCCAGATGGGCCTGTACCTAATTCTATTTCTTCCCATCAGGGAGTTAGTATATACTGGTGTTCAGTCTCACTCAAGTCTCCTTGCTTCTGTGATGTACCATATTCCGGTGTATAGCAGAAAACTCAGCAGAATCTAAGGTTCTAAGGCCCAGTGATACCGAGTCTCATGTATCCATCATTGTATTCATTAACTCAATCACTGATTCACTAAACAAACATGTCGTTAAACATTTGCCTGTGTGAGTGTGACGGTTACGCAGCCGTACCATAAAAACAATCTAGACAGTGTTCCTGCCTTCAGTCATCTTATAGTTCAGAAAAAGTAAAACACAAGCAATTGCCAAAATTTCTCCTTTTTAAAAAAGTATTCCAGTTTCCCTCTGCAGATCAGCTCTTTTCCACTGGAAACCATCCAGAGGGAATGCTAATCAGGTGTTCCAATAAGAAATAGACATCGCTGGTTCCCTTGATCTCTTTCTGTCTCTCTCTGTGTCTCTGTCTCTCTGAAAAAGCTTAAAGGCATGTTAGAAGTCTTTTTACCCATGCAACGATTCATAGCATAATTCATAGTGCCAACTTATCCAGAGAAATAGCAACAAGAGTTTGGGCAGCTCTTGCATCTGTGAATTTTTCCAAAGCAAGATAAATATTTTCCCGAAGATCAGCCTCATCAGTAACCGAAAATGAACAATATCCAAAGATTATGTGAAAATATGGACAGAGTTCCTTTTATGGAAATTCTTAGAAACAAATTGATGGGAAAAGGGTTTTCGAATGGCACTATCTTTCCTCTTATACGAATAAAACCTTGCATTTGCGTACATTGATCACAAACATATTTATTTTAAATTTGGAATGTTAGGTAATTCCATAATTTATTATGACAATTATGGATTAGAAATAGGGAAAATATTGAAAAATGGAGGCTCCTGAGTTGGTTCAATAATCACAGCTTAAAATTAAATAGCAAGTACGATTTATTTTGAAATTTTATCATGTAAATCACTTTTTTTCTCATCTTTGCATGTCAAAGAGAATAGTTTTGCTTTCTTATCCTTATATAAATTCATGGATTCATGGAATCTTAAGAGATGGAAGGTGCCTTAGAAGTCTTTTCATTTTAACTCCCACTGAACACTGTCCTTTATCCCCATAATGGACAGATTTTTTTCTTTATTTGAACACATGAAAAATGGAAAACTCACTGTTTTTGAGGCAGTTTATTTCACTGTTGGGCAGCCTTGATGGCTGTCAGGAATTCTTCATTATACCTGAAATCCTCCCTTTTTAGTCTTCTACACATGGGCTCTTTTGGTCCTATCTCTTTAAAGATTTGAAGAGAAAAATAATGTGCCCTCTACTGTCCCTTCTCTTTTCCAGGCTAAAAAATCTTACTTTATGGCAAGAGAAGGACACATTATTTCAGGCAGGGGGAACAACATGAACAAACATGCAGAGCAAACACCTTATGAATTAAGCTAACAGCATTGGCGAGAGCATGGAATTCATGAGGAGTGGAAAAAGAAAAGAGAAACATTGGAAATGAAGACTAGGGTCCGACTGTGGATAGCTGTAAGCAAGAGACTCTCTGATGTTTTTATTAGGCAGGATAGTGATATAACCAGAGATCTGCTTCAGGAAGATTAATCAGGACGTGACTAATCATGTAGAGTACGAGTCCCAGTTGTATATGAATTTGGGGTCATTTCTTTCCTCCGTATGTTAGCTTTTCTGCATGCCAGCCCTTGTGTAGTCCCCTTTCCTTGAGTGTGGGCTGGGCCTAGAAACTAAATTCTAACCAATAGAATATGGTAAAATTGCTGGGATGTCACTTTAAGATTAGGTTACAAAAGATTGTGACTTCCATCTTAATAGCAGACTCTCTCTAATGCCTTCTCAGCTTGCATGGCTTCATGAAGACTCTGGCACCTTGAAGGGCTCCATGTACAAAGAACTGAGGGGTCCTTCTGTCTAATCACCTGTGAGAAACTGAGGCCTTCAGCCCAACAACTTGCAAAGAACTGAATCCTGAAAACAACTACCACTTGGAAGTGGATCTTTCCCCAGATAAGCCTTGAGATGACTACACCCCCGCTGACCCATGGATTGCAGGCTATACGAGACCCTGAAACAGAGGGTCCAGCTAAGCAATGCCTGGGTTCCTGACCTAAGAAACTTAGATAATAAATATGTGTTGTCTTAAGCTGCTAACTTTTGGGGTAAGTTGTTACACAGCAATAGATAACTAATACAGGGATGCGTGTGTGATATTTCGAAAGCACATGCTAAGCCACTGCGCAATAGTAACTGTGGACTGCATAGGAATAATACTTGCAGGAATACTTACTAGCAAAAGCAATAGTTAGTGAGGATTATATAAGGACTAGATATGCAAACATTGTGAACAAGGGTATAGTGATACCAAGAAATAACAGGGGATTACGAACATTTAGATTATGGATTTTTGGCTCTGGAATGTGTCCATTCATATAGTTCATTCATGTTCAACAATAAAATACAGAACTGTGTCATCTGGACTGTGGTATTACTGACAGTAAAAGGGAATACTTCTGTGCCCCTAAAGAGCACACTTTATATATTATTATAAGCAGTTTTGTAGAAGCAAAGCATGTGCAAGGTTAAAATGTTCAAGTTATTTTTTTTAACTGGCAGAAGATCAGCCAAATGAAGGTTCTAAATGGGACTTCGAAAATTAAAACAAGGTTAGCCCGTCTGTTTTGATGTGTTCGTGCTACCATTTTTTCAAGTGAAAAGCTCATTCCAAATACTTTAACTTACAGAGCAGATCTTTGGCACTGTAGCCAACAGCATAAAAACTAAAACAACAACAACACAAACAAAATGAAATGCTGCCAAACTGAATCAGACCACTTTATTTTATCCTGCCTAGTCCAAAAATTGATACCTTACTTATTGTGAAAATTATTCATTAATGAGCTTCTCTATGATTTTGCATTTTTGTTAAAGAAATATTAACTAGATACTGTGATCAGGTTTCCCCATTGGGAGAACTAGAAATGCTGAGGAAAAATATATAAGAAGAATTCATTTGAGACGTTGGAGATCTAAGGAGGCAAGAAGAATTATGGGGCTAAGATCCAGGAAACCCCAAGAAGTAAACCCAGTATTTGGGGCTGCTTTTCTCCTAGGTTTACAGGCATCTATAGATTTTATTAGAGACAAACTTAGCATAACTTTTGATAAGTTAGCAATGCTGAGGAACAGAAGTTCAAATCTATGCTGGCCAAATTAGGGGCCCTGGAAAACTCCTGTCATTTGAATTAGGATCTCAAAGGTCTACACTGCAGAAGAAAAGGTAAACAAGAAATAATAAATAAATATCCTGGCCTTCACAGGGATTGAAGCCACAATTTGAACCATTTCAGTCTCGGTGACTGGATTAAGATGCTCACCAGTTGCTAGTGCCCCTGGCTGCTGGTCTAAATCAAACATAAACCTTCAGAAAGTTTTGCTTCTGGGTAAGATGGAGCATTTCAACGTAGAGCAAAACAATTAGAAAGTAGAACACTTGAAAAAATTACGAAATCATTTATTTAAAGGAGTCAGAGAACTCCAGAAGCCACAAAGACTAAAAAGAGTAAAATATCAGTGAGGGGATAATTCCAGGGGAGAGCTAAGGGTCTGCCACCATCCCTGCAGGGTTTTGTTGGTTGTGGATTTGAGGCAAAAGCAGAGACCCCTAAGTACGCCTGCACACAGGGCCACTCCTAGGGGACAGTGACCAGTAGAGCTTTGGGGGATCACACGGGACTGAACTGACATAATTGGAGGTTTCAGGGAGGTCCAACATGGCTGGTCTCCCCCTCATTGTAACTCCTGAACTCTAAACCTGCGCAGAGCTGGAGGCCAAAGAACTAAGACCACAGATTTAGTGCCTAAAAATCAAGGGACTATATTATGTTTTTGAATTGGAAGACAAACTACTGTGAATATGCCAATTCTCCCTAAGCTTATCTAAGGATTCAATGCAATTCCAACCAGAGTCCTAAAAGGGTTTTTTTTTTTTTAGGGGAAATTGATAAACTGGTTAAAAAATAAATATGGAAATGCAAAGGAGCAAATTTTGTGGAGGAAGTATAAAATTAGAGAACCTACACGATCACATATCAAAACTCAAGATTTATTATAAAGCTATGGTGATTAAGACAGTGTGTATTGGCATAGGGACAGGATTATAGGCCAATGAAATGAAATCTAGAGTCCAGAAGCATACCACACAGATATGGTTGCTTGATTTATGACATAGGTGACACCACAATACCCAGGGGCAAAGATGGTCTTTTCAATAAATCTTGTGTCAACTGTATATCCATATGGGAAAAAATGAAATCTGACACTTACCTCACACTTACATAAAAATCAATTCCTGGTGAATTGTAGATATAAATGTGAAAAGTAAAGCAATAAAGTTTCTTAGAGATAATATAGGGGTATATCATCTTGACCTTGGGAAAGAGAAAGACTTCTTATATTAGTTATAAAAGTGCTAACCATAAAGAATAGACTGAGAAATCAGAGTAAAATAAAAACCACTCTGTTTATCAGAAGACACCATTTGAAGGATGAAAATGCAAGCCCCCCCAAAATGGGTGAAATGATATTAAACACATATAACTAACAGAGGGTTTGTATTCAGAATTTATAAAGGATTGCTACAAATCAATAAGGAAAGGACAAATCTGGAGTAATTGGCAGGATTCTGAAGTGAAGTCCAAGAATGCTCAACCACACTAGTGATCAGGGAGATGTAAGTTAAACCCACACTGAGATACCACAACTCCCATGGCAGAAGGGCTAAAATTTAAAAACTAAAATACCAAAATTGTATGAGAATGTGGGACAAAGGAACTCTAATACCCTGCTGTTGGGAGTGTAGATTGGTACAACCACTGCAGAAAACAGTTTGTCATTATATACCAACATTTTTTTTTCCTGAGGAAGATTCGCCCTGAGCTAACATCCGTTGCCAATCCTCCTCTTTTTTTGCTTGAGGAAAATTACCCCGGAGGGAACACCTGTGCCAATCTTCCTCTGTTTTGTACATGGGACATCGCCACAGCATGGCTGGTGAGTGGAGTGGGTCCGTGCCTGGGACCCAAACCAGCAAACCCAGGCCGCCAAAGCAGAGTGTGCAGAACTTTAACCACTCAGACATGGGGCTGGGCCAAGATATGTGTACGTGTACGTTTTGATATAGAAATTCTAGTTGAATGTTCATACTAATCAGAAATACATAAAACTGAGTGCCAAGAGACATGCATAAAAATTTGCACAACAATAACCATAAGATCCCCAAACAGAAACTATATATTAATGAAAATGCATCTCATGAATATAATGTGAAGCAAAGGAAGCCAGATACAAAACAATATAAACCATATTGGATTCATAGAGTTCAAAAGCAGAGAAAGCAAAACTATTGTGTTAAAAGTAGGAATAGTGGTTACTTTGGGAAATGGGGGAGGGGAGAAGAGAAACAATTAGGAGAGGACATGGAAGGGCCTTTTGGGTGATGGTGTATTGGTTTTCTATTGCTGAATAACACACTACTCCAAAACTTAGAGTTTAAAATAACAAATATTTATTATGACAGTTTCTATGGTCAGGAATCAGGGCACAACTTAGCTGGATGCTTCTGCCTCAATGTCTTTCATGAAGGTGAAACTAAAGTGTCAGCCAGGACAGTCCTCTCAAGTCTCCACTGAGGCTAACATATTTTATTCCAAGCCCACTGATGTGGTTTTGGCAGGCCTCTGAAATCTGCTTCCAAGCTCACTCATGTGGGTCTCTCCCCGGGGCTGCCTCATGACTGTGCAGCTGACTTCCATCAGCGTGAATGATCTCAGGGGGAACGAGAGAGGGAATGCCAAGAGGGCAGTCACTGTCTTTTTATAACCTAACCTCAGAATTGACGTCCTATCTATCACCTCTGCCTCATTCTTTTTGCTAGAAGCAAGTCACTAAGCCCAGTCCATACAAGGGCATGAACAAACAGGAGGAGGGTGTCATTCATTGAGGTTTATCTCAGAGGTGGCCCTCCACAGGTTATGTTCAATTTCTTGACCTTGGTGGAGATTACATGAGGAATTGCTTTATGATTATTCACTGGACTGTACCTGTTTTGTGTACTTTTCTATATAAATGTTATCTTTTACAATATAAATATTTTTTAAAATTAAAAAATATACAGTCACAGAAATTTCTTCATGGAATGGAATTGAGATGCTATACAACTTCAAAGAACTTCTTACCCACTCACTTAGACATATGGACTGCTTTCAGAATATTTAGGCATTTTAACTAAGTCACACTTACAAACAGGTAAACCCACCAATGTTCAAAATAGAAATTAATAAATTAAGCTGAGCTGATCTTTTATTTGGGGAGCAATTGTTCTTGAGACCCTTATTCAAGCATTTCTTACTTAGCAATATTTTTAGCTGCTTGTGGACAAATTATACCTAAAAGGAAGTCTCAAATTTCAAATTTGCCACAAATGCCACTCTCAGTATGAACGTAATAACTTTCCTGATCACAATACCTTAATTACAATTTTCTACATTTCAAAATAAAACTATTTTCTTTTTATATTTCATGGAAATTGCCACTACTGAGTGAATGAAAAAAGAAAAACTTCAACTGATCATACATATTTGCCACATATAAATAGTGAGAAAGATCACATTTTCATTAGTTTTTTAAATTAACATTATGCTTTTAATGGAAATATAAACAAAGCACACACCATTAATAGAAAAACCAATCATTAAATTTGTACTAGTCATCGAGTAACAATACACATATATAAGTAAATTCTTTCATAGGTAAGAAAGGGTCAGCTTACATCTAAATGTACTGCTCACTCATTCCTTGACCAAGTTGACAAATGGCACAGCCCAGCCAGTCAACCTCCCCTTCTTGGTGGGTGAGAGCACAGGTGTGAACTTGGATATGAAACACTTCTGTCACTTTCCTTCAAGTGGAGAAATCCAGAGGGAACTTGAGAATGGGTTCAGAAGTACCAAGGAAAAATACAATATTTCTTTTTTATATAATCCTTTAATATAAGTATAAAACATTAAATTCTAACACATAAAAATATATAAAAATAATGTACATCAAACTGGATTTTTTTAAAGCATAGATTATATTATGAAATCTTAATCTTCAGATTTGAAGGAGAATTTCACAACAATAAAGATAAATGTCAGTTACTGAGCTAATCTTTCTCTTAACTCCAAACCCATCTTTCTATAACATGAGGCTGGGATGGAGACCCTGCAAACCATATTACCAGCTGCTCCCCGATAGGTTTCACTGATAGGGTCACAAGACAGGGCCTGGAAGGCTGGAGGGGAAAACAGGGCTTGCTCTGCTTTCTTTGCTTGCTGATCTTGACAGATGGCGCAGCAATAACCCCTCACCCTGGCAGTGGCACTTGATCCCAGTGCCTAGCTTTTGGGCCCACTCCCAGACCCCTCAGAGGTGCAGAGAGCCATGCCCCTGCCTCCGAGTTGGAGTCCTAGCTCTTGGGGCCCTCCACCCACCTCCGCTCATTGTTCCCCAGCCCCAGAGGCGGTGGCTAATTCCAGTAGATACTGTCTCTGTGTTACCTCAGTATTTCCTTTCTATATTTCTAGTTCTCCAACATATGCTTAAGCAATTTCTTTTACTGACTTCTCTGTTGACGTAACAGATATAGTTTCTGTTTTCCTGACTGGACCTCCACTGGTATAGTAGTCTACACACTATTTACTATAAAAATGTATTATGGCCATATCTGAGCCTACACCTTGGTTTGCTGAAGAGGAAGCTGTTTTTCCTCCTCAGGTTTAAATGAACATGATTTCATGGTTTATTTTATGATTTATGGAAGTCTACATACAAACAATTTCTACTCTAGACCCAAGGAACTGCTTCTTAAAACCATAAGAGATCATGCTTATTAGATAGTAAGAATAAACTTTACCTAATATGATTAATATGCAACCTTCTAAGAAGGCATATTGCCATACCATGCATGATAAATTGTAAATAATCTATATATGTAATATAAATAAAATGAGAGCAGTTACTTCATTAACAATTTTAGAAAAAAATTAAAAACTTACTAATTTCTTTTCAATGTTGGTCAAAATAATTAATAAAAATGATTCAAAAGTTACATATATACTTCACAGTTGACCAACCTGAGTACCACTTTTGGTTGGATATTATTTTTGAAAAATACTGGTAAAAAGTTTGTTTCCATTGCATAAATATACATTTTTTTCAAAATAAATAGTTTTGAATAGTTGTAATGACCACTAAATTGTGTTATATGTATATTTCTGACAGGAAAGTGAATGGCTGTGAAAAAAGTTTGTCATAGAGTACCAGCGATGGCAGTTAGTACACACTTAATTTTTTCAATAGAAATTACTTTCTACTTAGGATTCGCAACTTAATATTTATGATTTTTTTGTGATTCCTCTTTTTTTGAGAAAGGGCACAATAGTAATTTTGAAAATAAAGAACTAATTGAAAAACATATGTGAAGGAATTGGGGCATAAAGTTCTAAATTTTAGTAGATTAGTAGTCAATTTGCATTAGCATACTTGGAAACATTCTGATTTTTTTAAATAATATAAAGCTACTTAATATCATATGATATCAAAATGCAAAACTGACCATTTTAATACGTGACAGATATGACATGTAGTAGGATATAAGATAGTATTCAATCACTTAGTAAATAAATTGAGAAAAATGATAAAATAATTATTTATATAGCATATGGATTTAATTTTTCTCTTCTTGAACACTTTAAATTTGTTGGACTTTCCCCATTATTGGAAAGAGTGCTCTTGAGTGAAAGCTTCTGCTTTGATTACTCACTCTACTGCAGCTGCTCTCCAAATTGTCTAGTAATTTCTAATTGCCAAAATCGTTCTCTCTTTCTGGTCCTCATTTTAGAGGAGCATAGGTAATAATTTCAAGCCCATAAAGTCAGTGTTCTTGCCATCTATTGGGCCATGCAAAAATTTAAATATCTATGTGGACACTGTGAGATCTTTGTCAGAATAGATAATTCCATGGCTGGAGTAAGGCATATGTAATGCTAGATATCTGGGGTTGCTATTGACACTTGCCCTAAAGAATTCTTGCATTAAATATCTGGGAAAAGAGCAGAAGTGCATAGCTATCTTAATTAGGGAAAACCACCCAATAGCCTCTGATACTAAGAAGTGGCACTAGTCCACCAAGATATATCCCATAATATGCTAAAACCCACTCAGGGGCTATTTTGATTGGACATTTTAAAGACTGACATCAGGGCTCCATCAACAAACCAATCTTCCCAAAAGGCAACATGGTGGCTGATGCGGTGGTGTACTTATGGCTAGATCAGCAAAATATTATTCCTTTAATTCAGGCAATGTGCAAGTAGGAATTTACTGCTATCATCCTCTGGAAGTCTCAGCATCAACTGTTCTGTTTTTTAAAAACAACCAACTGATTTTGATCCAGGGCCACCAAGAGATATGATAGAGAAAAGAATTTGTGGGGGTACACTCTGGTTCATTGTCTCTTGACTAACAAAGGGAATATTTATGTAAACAATGGTGGAGATTTGGCCTAGGATAAATGACTATTCCCATCAGCTCATCCCTAGGAAAAATGATAGAAGAATATACAGTAGCGATTCACTGGAAGGAAAGGAAGGAGTTAATCCTACATTTGTGTTTGAGTCCTGTGCTTCTGTGTATACCCAACTCGTGGGTACACCCGTCAGGAAGCCTCCTTGAATTAATTCTTCCCTCCATGAAATACACATAAGAATCAATGGTTTCACTGCAAACATTAACACATGTTCAATGGCCTGTGGGCTGCCAAGGCACCTAGGACAGTATGAAGACTTGAGGCCACAGGTTCAAATCCACACTGAATTTATCAGGCTCTTCATATTTGTAAGGGAAGATATTTATTCTTATTGTTATCGTTATTTCTACCTTGTAGTAAGAAACTCTCTTTTCGATATCAAAAATGTGAACTACATAGCACATTATTGTTGTAGATTTTTTTGCTTTGTTCTTGCAAATGAGCAGCACTCTATGTGGTTAAATCAGACTGGAGCCTGCATTTGCATTGGTGGTAATCATAAGTCTACAAAGATGCCGAAAAATGATAGGAAACTGAATATTCCCTTACAATGACAACCTCTGAGTGGTGGAGATCCTGATTTAGACCTGGAAAGGTAATATGCAATGAATGTTCTGCTCTATCTTTCCTCCTTTATGAAATTTTGAAGGCAAAGGTTGAAAATTACTGACATTGCCTCATGAATTCATTCAAAGTGGCATATATTGAAATTGAAAGCACTATTACACGGGTAGCCCATTGTACATGGTGATAAGGGAGCTATTACTTAACTTGGCTGAACACCTGCCAAGGATTGCTCTTGAAATGAGTCTTGTGCACATTTATCCTCTGCCACAAGGAAAACAATCTCATTCTTTATAACAAGAGATAGCAAGTCATGATCCAGAAACCTGTGCATGTCTTCCTGTCTATGTCCCTGTGAGAGGAACTTTGGGCCAGGTGAAAATTAAACACTGAGAATTATAGATTCTAAAATAGAAACATTGGTAAATTGATAAATTGATAAATTGCTATAATTACTCAGAGTTGATAGTTGTATCAGTAAGGATATGTTAAGCAATGCTGTGGTGGCAAATGACTTCAAAATCTCAATGGCTTTAAAAAACAATGGTTTATTTTTTGTCCGTGTTATATGTCCATCATCCACCAGCGTATCCCCCCCTCCGCCGTCCCCTTGTCTTTTCACCTTGGAACCCAGTGGGCAGAGCAGCTCCTTTCAAGGATTTTGCCATGCTAATGACAGAGGGAAAAAAGCGAGATAGACAACATGATAGCTTTCAAAACTTCTGCTTAGAAGCGGCACATGTCACTTCTACCTCTAGTCCGTTGGCCAAAGTACCAATGGTGACTCTGTTCATGGGTCTTTTATACAAGCATGGAATGGTCAAGGACTAAAGCTGACTGATCTCCTTTGAATGAGTCATCTTATCCTCCTTGTTATGTAGTGTCTCTTCTGTACCAGATACTCTATAGTCAGCACTGACTAAAGATTTGTGCCCTTGTGCCCACTCCCACACAAACTGGATGAGGGATTGGGATTTTCAACTACATTAGCTGACACCAGCTTTTAGCTCACGCTCATACATCTTTGTAAGTATATAGGTTAATGATACTCTTCTTGGAAATCCATGTGTCTCACTCCTAGGAGTGCCCTGGTCTATTAGCCATCAGCATAGATCCCTGCAAGTCAAGACTTCTGGTTGCCATTTTGGACTTGTTACCTTTGATGGTAATTATGAACACCTTGCCTCTGACAGTTAGGTAGTCATCTGACTTGTGCTATTCAGAATCTCATCCTTTCTCCTGCTTCTAAAGAACCCAGCAGGCTTCCCTATTGTCAACTCTAACCCAGAAAGGAAAGTTACAACTGAGCTCCCCGGTAATGCCAGTGCCCTCACCACTTGATCATCCCTTATTGCTTTAGTGAATGAAGTATCCTCTAGGTCCTCGTGGGGAGCATAAGCAGCTTATGGAGTTCACTAATAATATATAATAAGTCCATTATAGCATGCCAACCTCTCTTTTCCTCTTAACCCCTTCCTCAATATTATGCCAAGGCAATTTTCACATCTACCTCTCATTTTTGCTGTGAGCCATTGTGCTTTCCAAGCTTCAAAGAGCCATTGCAGCAGTGTATCCAGATTAGCTCCTGGTCTGTTTGTTCCTTGTTTAATCTTGAATTTAAGGAGAGTGTTTCCCTTAAATAAATTCCAAAGAAGCTCAGATTTGTTTTTAGTTTGCTTGTTTGTTTAGAATTCTTGGACACATTCTGAAATTCTTAATTGTACATTACCTTAATGATCTAGTCAAAATGAAGGATGTTAATTCTGATAATTAAAAGTTATAATATTGAAAAAATACAGTGTGAAGTTTGATCAGTGGGATCCAGACCCTCTACTAGAAGGTAAAAATGGTATCTTTTCCAGAGTATATGCTTTCTGGCCTTTAGACTAGTGACATCCTCTGGGCGCCAATTTACTGACCACATGGTGCATAGTATCAGCCTTTGATCCTTTGTGGGCACAGGTAACAAAATGCGTTCTTAGCCATGTTCATGCAAAAGGAGATTAGGGGCCACAGAGCAGGTCTTCCAAGACAGAGTCAAGAGGATTGGCCCACATGGCAGGCCTTGAGTGCTTTGCAATTAGCACAATTGTTCATTCTCTTTAGACATCACCATGACCAAAGAGACCCCTGTGGATATGATGGAGGGGAGACTGCGGTGGGTTTTCTAAGATGTTAAAAGTTATTTTGGGGAGGCAAAGTGTAGTTTGGTAATCTACAACTCCCAATACACTTTATGGTTGGTAAATTCTATTATCTATTGGGTCTTGACAGATCTCTGCCGAAGCCAGAGTGCTAATTTTACCAGAGCACAGAAGAGCCTAACTCTGCCCCTGATATGTCAAGTGCCACATCGATGCTTAAAAACTATGTCTGTAACAAAGCTATCCTTGAATTTCGGCATCCGTGCATCCCCACCGGGGTTTATAACTATCCTCTTTCATCTAGAGAAGAAAGAGCTCCCCCTAACCCTGCCAAACACAGGATACCATGAGAGGTTTAAAAGTTATTTTGGTTTGGCCACCCGGTGGCACAGCGGTTAAGTTCGTGCCTGGCAGCCCGGGGTTCGCAAGTTCGGATCCTGGGCGCCCGCCGACGCACTGCCTGTCAGCCATGCCGTGGCAGCATCCCATATAAAGTGGAGGAAGATGGGCACGGCTGTTAGCCCAGGGCCAGTCTTCCTCAGCAAAAAGGGGAGGATTGGCAACAGATGTTAGCTCAGGGCTGGTCTTCCCCACAAAAAAAAAGTTATTTTGGTTATTTGTTGGTTTGTTTTGAATAATGCACAATTTACACACCTTATTCTAGCCACCTTTGTAGCAGTAGATGAGAATATACTCTGTTTTTTGACAGCTCTTATAAAAGTTAAACGCACAAGGCCAAGGAATACTTAGCGCTGTCACTCAAGGCTTCCACACCTTGATGAGACCTCACCTTCTGATTTCTCAAAGTTTGGAGAGAGTATAGCATAATGACTATAGTTTTTGAATCAAAGTTCGTTTTTATCCCAAACTCTCCCACTAACTAGGTAACTAGGTGCATGACCTTCATTAAGTCATGTAATTATCTCAGCTTGTTTCTTTATCAGTAAAATATATGTCTTAATAGTACTTACCCCACATAACATGTGGTTTATTTCTTATGTATCTATTTTTATTTACTTGTGAATGTTGAGCTAATGTCAATAGTGACATAAGGAACTTTTGCCTTTTTGAGGGCCCTATTTATTTTTAAAAAAGGATTCAGGGGATAAGATAAAATTAGGAAGATTCATGTGGTTAGATAATGTGAAGTATATTGTGATTGATTTGAGTATAATAATGTTAAGTAATAATTAATAATGAGTATTGTAATGGAATCCAGCTTAGATGGTGGATTATATAATAGTGAGAGAGGACAATGTGTTGCCAGGTCCACTATTAGTAAGTAGTCTTAATAAATAGTGATAAAAAAGGAAAGAAAACAGTTATACTATGATTGGGTGTTATCTTAAGGGAAATCAAGGGCCAAAATGTTTGTTCTCATATGATCTGGAATATGCGCACTTGCCTAAATTATTATGTGTACATAACAATCACTCCACTTATTATACAATTCCTATTATGGAAACAAAATGTCATATAGAGTAAAAAAATCTGAATTGGATATTTATTCATATGAATGGTAGTTAGCTGGGTAGCTCTTATAGTTACATTTCATTCCAAGCTAAACTTTTTAGTAGAAAATCTTTTTAATATACCTTGGTCTGCGGTATACGAGTATATCTGTTGTATACTGAAATCTTGGCGAGTTTACCAGCTCAATCCCAGTCATTTTACTGAAATTTGATGCACTAGAGATTCTGCAGTAAGGAATTCTCTTAGGCACACTTACGGCTGTTGCTTCAGGGAAATTTTTGAAGGGGTTCATCTCCAACAAGTGATCTTTTACGATTTCACTTTGATTATATTGCAGGAGAGGTACGGGAAAGAAATTCTAAAAGCTATTTAAGTATGACTTCACAGGAAGCATTCCTATGTAAATTGCTAGCAAAAAGCAAGGGTAGAGAGCACAACTAGGCATGCAGTAATCAGAGATAAGATGCATTTTTCTATAAGAATAACCACTTAGAATATGATATAGAACACTGATGAAAATAGTCTATGGCTGCAGCTTCAAAACAAAAACAAGCTTCACGGATGTGCCATGCAGAAAAACTATGGAAGTGCGTTGACAGCCTCCTCCACATAGTGCATTATTACTGATTTATAATGGATTGCGTGTGATAATGACAATTACCATATATATGAGCTGGCGAAATTTCAGCTCGTGTCTAAAAGACAATTAATACAAGATTTTGACAACATTAACTTTATATGCCCAAACTAGAGAATAGAGGATACTTCTTTCTGATGTTTGCTAATAATTATCTGTCAAAATAGTAAGAGTGTTCTGTTGATTTCATCCCCAAAATAAATTCTGTGATCCATAATAATGAATTTGTTTAAGAAGTAGATGGTAAATCAATGATCAAATTTTTGTGCCTATAAGGCAAGTAATGTTGGGTGTTGTGAAGTATACAAAGATATATCCAGGAAACTTATAATCTGGTTGGTCAATTTCCTTAAAATCCATTAACTTAATTTTCTCATCTGTGAAATGCGGAAAATAATAGTGCCTACCCAGTAGGATATTTAACTATCAGGAGTCTTCTATACAATCTCTGGAAACTGTGCCAAATACTATTATGTGTACATATGTGTGTGTGGGGGGTTGGTGGGTGGGTGTTTGTTGAGAAGCCTGGAGCATAAATCCAAGTCCAAGTGTCATACATAGGGAAGATATTTTATTTGTGCCCTTATACTTTCCCATATAACATGGGTGTATCTTTGGAACTTAGATTGCTATGCAAGTTTTGAAAATACAAAGGTGGGGAGATATAACCTATCATAAATTAGATTTATATTAAAGCAAAATTATTAAGATGGTGTAATATTGAAGCTAGAGTAAATAATCAATGGAACAGTAAAGAGATTCCAGATGCGAACCCACACATATGTTGGAACTTGATATATGACCAAGATGGCGTTGTACATCAATGGCAAAAAGAAAGGCAAATCATAAACATTTGGAAAAAATAAACAAGAGAATACCTTTTAAAACATTAAGATAGGGAAGGAATTTTTAATGAGACACAGAAATCAAAAATAGAACTAAAGATACTATAAAGAGAATAAAAAATAAGCCAAAAAATGTAAGATATTTGTAAAACATATAATTTACAAATGATTAGTGCCCAGAATGCATGAAAAGTTCCTATAAGTTGATTTAAAAAATCTAATAGAAAAATGGACTAATGATATGAAGAGGCATTTCACAGAATAGGAAACACAAATGGTTGATTTAAAAATATGAAAACATGTACACTGTAATTAGGAAAATGAAAATTATACATCAATTTCTTCAGGAAAAATGTAAAGAAAGGTCTGATAAGCTCTACTGTGATTGAAGATGTAGAACAAGGGGAACTCATTTATGAACTTGTATAGTCACTTTAATAAACAAATAGGTATTATATATTACCTAACTAATAGTAATTAGATATTATGGCATAAGCCTTAGAAAAATTTGTATATGTGCAGTAGAAGACGTACGTGAATGTCCAAGGTAGCACTGTTCATAGTAGCCGTAAAATAGAAAGAAACTTAATGTTCATCAGCAGGAAAAGGGGTTAATATATTAGAGTAAAATTTAAGAACTTTAAAAACAAAGAGATTCTAATGTTTTTCCAGAGAGAAAAAGCAGGTTACCAAGAAAGGTACGAACATTGATTTACTTCGTATATTACCACACAAGAAAGATGTGACCAAGAAAATAATGAAACTATATTTTCAAAGTTCAGAATATGTGAAATTAGAGCCTAGAATTTTAACTGAATAAACTATTATTTACATGTGAGAAAAAATAAATATATTTTTAGGCACATGATTTATAAAGTACAGAAAGACCCTTTTTGAAAACAATTTTGGAAGAAATTCCTGGCAAGAAAAGAAAAAAGAGACATAGGACAAAATTATAGTATGAGTCAAAGAGGGAGAATCACAGAGTGGGAAGGAACTGGAAGTTTGTTCAGTTAACATATCTTCTTCGGAGGGGAGCTATGGATATTGATATATTCACAAAATTGATAGAAAAAGATAAACAGAAGTATTAGTCTTAGTAAGCTAAGGATCACAACCAGAAAAATCATAGAGGCTGTGCATTTTGCAACAACAGAAGAAAGTCAAATTTGCTCAGTGGAAGGGAGGGCAATATGATAAAAAGAAAACATTAAATAAGATGGCTAAAACAAACATGAATATACAGAAATTAAGTAGATATGGATAGGTTAAACTCAGCAAGAAATAAATTCTCAGAATCCACTAAAAAAAGTATTCAGCAAAATGTTACCTACATGAAATACACATAAAAACCACAAGATAGAAAAATGAATGGAAGTCAACAAGTAAAATAAATATGATCCAAAATAAAACTAGGCAAGAAATTTGAGGATTAGAGAAAAATATGAGATAAAGTGGAATAACATATTTAGTTGGGACAATCAATCAAAAAGATATAACTATCATGAATATACATGCCACTAGGTTATAGTTGCAAGCTATGCAAAGCAACAAATGATAGGACAACGGGGGCAATTAGTTAAATCAATTATTGTAGTTGGAGATTTAAAAACACACCCTTCTCTGAAATGATAGACAAAGCAGAGCAAAAAGAAGCAAAGATATAAAAGATTTAGAAAACATAATTCACATACTTGGCTTAAGTTTAGACTGAAGTTTGGCTTTAGCCTTGGTATTATCCAACATTTTCTTAGTAAGGTCAAACATACAGTGTAGAATTATTAGCATAATTTCTGACATCATTTGTGTGTAATCAATGCAGCTTGAAGTGAAATGCTTTTCATGTGCTTATATGTTGAAATTCTATCATTCCTTTTAATTCATATGTTTGTTTATTATTACAAAGGCAAAATGCTCTATTAGTTAATTAGACACTTGAGAGTTGCTTATTATGTACACAAAAGTAGTTATTAAAAACTTTCAAATATTTACAACAAGAAAATAGATTGATGATTAGAAATGAAGGTTAAGAGAGGGCCTTAGCTAGATAACTAGAGAAAAATATGTCTTATTTAAAAAAGAATTAAATGTCACAAAGTACAAAAATAGAGATTATATTAAATCATAATTCTAATCTTTGTGGAATTATTTGTTGCCTAGTATTTATAATAGTCAAAATATCATTTCATAACTGCAGTTAATTTGTAGTTATACTTCAGTGGTGCAAGTTTTTCAAGAAAAAGTCCTATTTGAAAATTCTCCATCTCGTGAGGCTGAATTAAAAGCAGAACACTCCAATTCAAATTTTATTAAAAAGACAATTTTTAAAAATCATGGACAATAATATTTATGACAAATCATCTTTGATGCTTACATACTCATTCTTTATAAAGAACACGAAAAAAATAAAAGGAGAATAAAATGAGGTACCCTAAAGATATTTTGTTCTCACTAATCAAACTTTAAAGCAACAGATTTTACAAGAAAGCTTTAAGATAGCGATTTGTTAAAGCTCCCACCCTCTACTGCTCTGACGTGACTTCACTGGGACTTCCAATACATTGATCCTATCAACTTCTCACTGTGTCTCATTCCATTTATATCCTTACTTAACTTCTTACTCAACTTAAATTCCAATTCCATAGTCAATCAATATGATCACGCCCATATTTTTATACTTGACTTCCTTGTCCCTCTCTTGCTTTTCCCTCTGATTGTGTCCAGAAATCTACTATATACCTGAGCCAGCTGAATATGACTAGATAAAAACATAGTTCATAGACTTGTCCCACTTTATTTATTTTTTTAATTAGGTCTCTTTAATGGTTTTTATCCATTAAAAAGGAAGAGGAGTATCTGAGAAAAATACATGGCTACATCATGCAACCAAACTAATTTTTTATTTACTTATCTGAACATTTTATCAGACATCACTTTGTCTTTTCTTTGCTGGCTATAATTCTTTGAATAATTACTTCTATATCACACTTCACTTTATGTTTATTAACACAACTTCACTATAAATTCTTCCTCCACCACCTCCATCAAAAACCAAACAAAATCAACTTTAAAAGGCTCCTTTTCATGTATCAATAAGTTATATTAATTTTTCCTTCATTGGCTCTTCCCTTTCCGTCAAACCCCGACAAGTTTTCTTTGCCACAACTCAAACACATGTGCATCTAGGGCACCATGTTCAATGTATAAAGTCATAGGGCACTTTGAAGTCTACGTCCCTCCTCCCCCAAGCAAAGCTTCTGTACACGGTAGTCTGTGATGGTCTTGTTACCACTCAGAGTCACAGGAAAACTCCTAGTGTTCTTAAGCCATCATGCTTATGTTCTCTCTCTCTCTTGCTAATTTTCACTTCAATTTTTTGCCCTTGATGTGGCTTCTTTTGTCATCGGGTCCAATCCCCTTTAGCTTGGATGCCTTATTTTTTTTAAATTGTAGTCTAATTGACATACAATATCTTATATATTTCAGGTGTACATCATAGTGATTCGATACTTACATACATTATGAAATGATCACCGTGATAAGTCTAGTTACCATCTGTCACCATATAAAGTTATTGCAGTATTATTGACTATATTCCCTATGCTGTGTACTATATCTCCATGACTTATTCGTTTTATAACTAGAAGTTTGTATCTCTTAATCCCCTTCACCTATTTTGCCTGCCCTCCACACCTCCCCACTCTAGTAACCACCAGTTTGTTTCCTGTATCTATGAATCTGTTTCTGTTTTGTTTTGTTTGCTCATTTGTTTTGTTTTTAAGATTCCACATATAAGTAAAATAATATAGTATTTGTCTTTGTCTAACTTATTTTACTTAGCATAATACACTCTAGGTCCATCCATGTTGTCACAAATGGCAAAATTTCATTCTTTTTTATGGCTGAGTAATATTCTATTATGTGTATATACTACATCTTCTTTATCCATTTATCTATCAATGGGCACTTATGCTTCTTCCATATCTTGAATATTATAAATAATGCTGCAATGAACATAGGAGTGCATATGTCTCTTCAAATTAGTGCTTATATCATCTTCGGATAAATACCCAGAAGTGCAATTGCTGGATTGTAGGGTAGTTCTATTTTTATTTTTTTGAGGAGACTGCATACTACTTTCCACAATGGTTGCACCAATTTACATTCACACCAACAGTGTACAAGGTTTCCCTTTTCTCCATATCCTCGCCAGACCTTGTTATTTTTTGTCTTTTTGATAACAGCCATTCTAACAGGTGTGAGGTGATATCTCAATGTGGTTTTGATTTGGATTTCCCTGATGATTAGTGATGTTGAGCATCTTTTCATGTGCTTTTTGGCTGTGTGTGTATGTCTTCTTTGGAAAAATGTCTATTCAAGTCCTCTGCCCATTTTTTAATTGGATTGTTTGTGTTTTTGATATTAAGTTTTGTAAGTTCTTTATATATTTTCGATATCAACCTCATATCATACAGAGATATGGGGAGATAAATGATTTGCAAATGTCTTCTCCCATTCAGTAGGTTGCCTTTTCGTTTGGTTGATGGTTTCCTTTGCTGTGCAAAACCTTTTTAGTTTGATGTAAATCATTTGTTTATTTTTGCTTTTGTTGCCCTTGCCTGTGGAGACTGGTCCAAAAAAAAAAAAATTGCTATGATTGGTGCCAAACAGCTGACTGCCTATGTTTTCTTCCAGGAGTTATATGTTTTCAGACCTACATTCAAGTCTTTAATCCATTTTGAATTTCTTTTTGTATGTGAATTTATTTGTATGTATGTTTATATTTTGTATGTAAGATAGTGGTCCAGTTTCATTCTTTTGCAAGTAGCTGTCCAGTCCAATATCATTTATTGAAGAAACTGTCTCTTATCCATTGTATATTTTTGCCTCCTTTGTCATGGATTAATTGACCATATATACCTGGGTTTATTTCTGGGCTCTCTATTCAATTCCACTGATCTTTGTGTCTGTTTTTGTGCCAGTACAATACTGTTTTGATTACTATAGCTTTGTAGCAGACTTTGAAATCAGAGAGTATGATACCTCCAGCTTTGTTCTTTCTCAGGATTGTCTTAGCTATTCAGGGTCTTCTGTGGTTCCACACAAATTTTAGGATTGTTTGTTCTATTTCTGTGAAAAATGTCATTGGTATTTTTGTTGGAGATTGCATTGTATCTGTAGATTGCTTTGGGTAGTATAGACATTTTAACAATATTAATTCTTCTAATCCATGAGTACAGTATATATTTCTATTTATTTGTGTTGTCTTCAATTTCTTTCATCCATGTCTTATTTTGAATTCATGATCATAAACCTCAAGGGATCTCTTAATATTCCTGGACAATTACATTGTATGTCCCTGGTCCCTTCACTCAACCACTTTCCTTGATGAATATTTCACACTTTCTTCTCTCTTTAAACTTGAACACTTCCTCCTACATTCTCTTTCTTAGCAGATGACTTTCCTTTCTACTCAACTGAGAATATTAAAACTATCAGAAGAAAACTTCTCCAGACTCTCTTACCATATATACTCACCTTCCAGCATCTACACCGCATACTTTGGCTTCCCATCTGTGATCAGAGATGGCCTATTCCAAAAGCCAATTTTCCCATCCTTTCTTGCCCACTGAAGACATCACTCCAGTAATTCTAATTTTTCTCCTCTCTCTCATCACTATTTGCTGTCTAATGGATCAGTCTCTTAAGTCTGAAAACGTGTTGGTATTTCTTCTTCCTTAAAAATAAAAAGCTACTTCACTTACCACCCAGCTTTACTTTAAAGCAAAAAAACAAAACTTTTGCTTGCCACCCAGTCAGTGGTACTGTATGTCTTTTCCCTTTTGTTAGAAAAATTCTTTGATGTTTAGTTGCTCTAATTTCTCAATACTCATTCTCTCTGGAGCCACATAAATTAGAATTTTGCCCCCAAATTTCTGCTGAAACTGCTTTTGTCAAGGACATCACAGATCTTCAGGCAAATCGAAAGGATATTTCTCACGGCAGCACTAGACCAGTTGATCACTCCTCCCTCTCTGATAATCTTTCTTCACTGGGCTTTCGGGACAACTTACTGTTCTGGTTTTATTGTATCCCTACAAAATTCACATCCATTTGGAGCCTGTGAATGTGCCCTTATTTGGAAATGAGAGTCTTTTACAGAGGTAAGCAAGTTTAAATGACGTCATACTTGATTAGGTTAAGCACTAAATCCAATATGACTACTGTCCTTGTAAGAAGAGGGAAATTTGGATACAGAGACATGGACAAGGGGAGAAAATGTGAAGACACAGACACACTGGGGAGAAAGCCATGTGAAGATGGAGGCATAGATTGGAGTGATGTATCTACAAGCCAAGAAATGCCAAGAATTGCTGGCAACCATGAGAAGCTAACAAGAGGCAAGGAAGGATTCTTTAAAGCCTTGGGAGAGAGCATGAGCCTACTGACACCTTCATTTTGGACTTCAAACTTCCAGAACTGTGAGAAAAGAGATTTCTATTGTTTGTCTTAAGGAACCCAGTTAACAGTACTTTTGTTATAGCAGCCCTAGGAAACTAACACCTACTCTTTTTGTTTTACCTCTTCCTCACTGGTCCATCTTTCTCAGTCACATTTATTGGTTCTCTGCTTTTCTCTGACCTCTTAAGGTTGGAGTTTCCTTAGACTCAGTCTTTAATGTTTTTCTCTACATGCCTTTTTTTAGAGTGCTCTGGTGATATCCTCTTAGCTCTCTTTTTACTGTATTAATGTGTTTGGAGGCATGTGGGGATGGAAAGCTTCAATGCAATTTCACTTTCAACAGCAGCACCTCCAGCTCTTTTTTGAAGAATTACTCTTGAGTTTTTGGAGCCTGCTTTGGTCTCCACTAACTATTGAAGGGTTTTGAGAAGTATATTGACATAACATACTTATATTTTAAATGGACACTGGCTGTTCTGTTGATAATAAATGGTAGAGGGGCAGGGATAGATTTAGAGACCTATTAGTAGTTAATTGCAATATTCTCTGCCCCCCAACACACATGCACACACACACACACACAGTGTGACCTCACATACTGCAGGAAAAATGAAAAAGAATATTCTTTTACCTAATTAGCTTTTTGAGTAATACTTAGAATCTCTAATGATTGCCGGGATATCCCACAAATCCATTCTGGATGTGGTTTCACCTCCATTTTGTCTCCTTGCTTTGAGTCTGTCCCAGAATTCTGAGAGAAACTCCTTCTCTTCTGCATCTGGGTTTCCAGTGTTATGTTGTTTTCTCCTCATTGTTTCTGCTTCAAGCATGTTCAGCACCCACCTACCCCACCCCTTTAATTTTTTTCAGACATAGCTAAGAGCAGGATGTAATAGTAAAATGTTGACTTTAAGAGAAGAAAAGTACAGCAAATAGCAGACGATTAGAAATGCCATCACATGTCAATTGATAGGGACCATGTTAAATAAACTGTAGGACATTCATACAAATGGAACACCATGCGGCCAAGTAAAAGAAAGGAAGAATGTCTCTATGTTCTGATATGAAAGATCTCTAAAATACGGAGTTGAGTATAACAAGCGACGTGCAGAAGAGTGTAGGTAGTAACCTACCATTTGTATTAATAAGATAAAAGGGATACGTTCATAATTGCTATTAGATACATACACAGAAACGATAATCTAGTCTAGATGATTTTGTGTCAAGCCCAGTTCTATTCCTTTTTTCAGTCTTTTCTTCATCCTCAGTGGAATCTTACATCATCTATGCAAGTACTTGAAAAAAAGACATACTTGCTTCCCACAACAAATAATTTTCTGGGATAATGCATGCATATTTAGGAAAACAAATAAAAATAATTCATTTCTTTAATCTGCAAGTGCAGTACTCTAATAGAGATACACCTTATTTGTGTAAAAATGTAAACAGAAGTCTTCCCAATGCAGTCTGAAGCATTGGAATTCAGGTTCATGGTGAGTTTAAAATTATTATTTTCTAATGGGTGGAGACATATAATTTTATAAAGAGCCTATTTTATGATTTTTTTTTCAAAACCAAAGTCTAATTCATGCCGAATTGGTGAATCCATTTCTAGGGAGAAATCTGGGAGGAATTTTTGTTTAATACTATATTATAAAAATTTTAGAACTCCAAGTAGAGCAAATAACACAATGAACACTCATCCACTCATGATTGAGATTTAACAATTGTACGATTTTGTCATATTTGCATTATGTTATTTTTGATGAATTCTTTTAAATAAATTACACAAATTATTATATTTTCATTTTAAATATATCAGAATGCAGCTCTAGATAGTAAGGACATTTTTCTACAAAAACATTATAAAGCTCTAAATAGTTAACAATAAATCTATAATATGGTGTAATAATCATTACATATTCAAATTTCTCTAGTAGTCCCAAAAAGGTCTTTGACTTCTAATTTATTCATATCAGTATCTAAGCAAAGACCATAATTTGCATTTGGTTTAGGGCCTGTTAAGTTTCTCTTAATCTAGAACTCTCCTCTCCTATTCTCCACTTTTTTTTTTCATGACATTGGCCTACTGAACATATTAAGCAATGTGTTCTACATATCTTGTAGAATAAGTGAACAAATTTTAAATAGTACTTATTTAATGTCAAAATAATGGAAACTTTAAAAAGCTTACTATATACATCCATCCATCCATATATATACACTTTTTCATCATGATTTTTCTTTCTTAATAATTTAAAGCATTTTTGTATATTAATAATCTTTAAAAACATAATTTTCTTCATGTTTCTTATGAATTAGCTATCTCCCTTTACTTAGGTTATTTCTAATTTCCCCTGTTATACTTTACACTGTAACAAACTCCTGTGTACATACATACTAGCTCCCAGATCTATTTATTTCCTTATAATAGATTTCAAAGGCAGAATTACTGCTCCATGGTAGGATGACATACATTGCCAGATCATTTTCTGTAAATAGAAACCCCTTCCATCAGCACTGGAATGGAGTACCAGTGTCACCACTCTCTCCCCAGCCTTGGGCATCATGCTTCTTCTCACCTGTTGCCTTTTGTGCAAAAAATGAAATCTCCCTCTTTTAATTCAAATTAACTTTACTACTAAAAAAAGTAAATTTTTTCATATTCCTATTATCCATTTTTATTTATTCTTTGGGAACTCTGTGTTTCTCTTCTTGCCCATTTTTCTATTGAAGTATTACTGTTTTTCTTTTCATTGTTGGAAACTCCTTGTCATATTTGTTGCAACATTTTTTCAGTTTGCATTTGCCTTTTAATTTTGCATTTGTTTTTGACTTGAATATTTACTCTATTTCCCTTCTTTCTTTTATTAATTTCCTTTAATGCCCATAGCCATAATCCCATTTCCTTCTCTACATGGTTAACCATTTTAATGTTTCATGTGTATTTTGTTTGAATGCATTGCAAAATGAGTAATATTTTGTGTGTGCGTAGATAGCATTATGTTAGGTGGATAAATGGTGTTATGTTATATGTAACATTCTATTTCCTACTTTAAAATATGAAGCACTGTTAGTAAGATCCATCTTTGTTGATAGGTATGCATTTTGCATTAGTCAATGCTGCTGAATGTTGCATTTTACTCCATGATGGACATTTACCATATTGTACCTGACCACTTCCCCAGTGATGGACACAAAGTTTATTTTTACCTTCTTTCCACCATACCCTCGGAGAACCATCTTCATACATATCCCTTTATGAACCGGGATAAGATTTTCCGGGATACATATTCACAAGTGGACCTGTCGTTTCATAGGATACATTCACACATAATTAGACTATTACCTGAAGGCTTTCCAGAATGGCTGCATCACTCTACACACTCACCAGCCTGGTATGAAGGTTCCTAAGTTTTGACGTCCTTGCCAACACTTAGCATTACGAAACCTTTTATTTTTTCCCATTGCAGTTTTAATTTGCATTTTTCTGATTACTAATGATTTTCTGTGTCCATCAATTAGTAAATAAGTTGAAGCACATGAAATTGCTGGCCTCCAAATCTCGATTTTTGATTTACAGAATATGGCGGTTGCATATGGTTCAACCTGACAGCTTTTTGGATTTCCTTTTCTGTAAATAACCTGTTTTATTCTCTTGCTCATTTTTCTATAATGTTGTTTTTTTTATGGTTCTATTGCAGAAAATTCTTATGTTCTAAATATTATTCTCTTATGATTTTTTAGACACTGGCAAATACCTTCTCTCCTTCTCTCTCCTTTCTATCACCTTGTTCATGGTCACTCCTTGGTCATAGCAGAGGTAGTAGTAATAATAGGCAATTATTTAGCATTTACTGTGTACCGGGCATTATTTTAAACATTTTGCATATATTAAATCATTTAATAGCCATTTTAAAGATAAGGAAATTGAGGCACATAGAAGTTAAATGATTGTCCAAGTACGTACAGCTAATAGGTGTTGGAGCTCTTATCCATTTATCTATAAATTTCTTATCTATGGTTTGAGCTTTTGAAGTTTTTTTTTTTTTAATGATGCTTTACTTGTGCTAGCCCTCTGTACTTTCATCTACACTTCACTTTTACATGAGTTAGGTGAGGATTCTATTTTATTTTCCATCTATCAGGCAATCTGTCCTTTCCCTTTTGATTGTGGTGTCATTTTAATTTTATGCTAAATTCTCTTATATATATGGGTCAGTCTCTATTCTGTTTCATTGGTTTGTCCATTTCTGAAATTTACTTCTGCAGTTGGGAGGTATATCTTGATATAAGACAGGGCAAGTCCTAACTTTCCTCTTCTTTTATGACTGACTTTGCTACTCATGTATCTTTATCCCTCCATATACATTTTAAAGTAGTTTTATAAATATGTTTTTAAAAAAAGAGGAAGCACACCTATGAAATGATTATAACAGTAAAATACAAAGTTTAAAGTGAGAGCACAGTTTTGGAAGGCAAGGCCTTGGAAATCTGATTGACCTGGAGAAATATCTAGGTCAAAGTTGTCTTGGATCAGGCTTATCCTGTAAAGGCAGACAAATGGTGGCACAAAGTGGCTGTTTGAATATGTCACATCATCAAAGTGGAGGGAGCCCTTGAGCTCTGAGGCTTGGAAAGCCACCATGACCCATCTCTGTCCTTACACAGGACAACATTTTTGGAAAAAAACAAGAATTTGATCAAATCTCAACAAAATATATTGTAATAAAAAAGATGAAAATTAATCAAATGATATCTCAACAGTAGAGGAAAATGCTATTAAATTGTTGCTACACAGAAGATGAACACAGTATCCTAATATTTCAAAATAACTTAAAAGATGTTAGGCAAATTCTTAAAGTCTAGAAAGAATGACATAAATCAGAAGAGCTCAGGAATAGGGATGATTTAATGACAGAAATAAAAAGAGAACTGACAGAATTCAGGAATAAGAGCAAAAAATAAAAATATTTTTTAAAATAGACAAATTGAGAGGAAACATAAGAGTGTGTAAATATCATGTAAAGCAGAGTAAATGGATTGAAATAAAATGAATGAAAATAATTAGAAATTAAAGAGTGAAAAGGCTATCAGAAAAAGTGGTAAATATACAGGATAGGCAAAGGAGATATACAATATGTGCAGCTGGGGTACGCTGAGAAGAGCAGGAAAGCCATGGAATGTAATAAGTCTTTTAAATTATAATTCAAATAAACTTTCCTGAAATAATTATGATTATAAATTGAAAAGGCACAATGTCCCTGGGAATTTGAACCTGAATGTCAAATTCTGAGATATACCCTAACAAAATGACTGAACTTTAAAGATTTTAAAAACATGTTTTGAGTTTCCAGGAAAATGCCTAACTTCAACCAGCCATTAGTTAGAAAATATTAAGCTTATAACGGAAAGAAAATCAAATTAATATCAGACTTCTTGACTGTAATATTTTATGCCAGAAGATCTTGGAGCAGCATCATTTAGACATTTAGAATATGTGAGGCAGGTATCTTAAATTTGGCCACACTGTTCTTAGATCATAGGCAAACATTTATGGACATGGAAGAACTTTGAGAATATTATTCCCATGTGGCTAGCCTGAAGAACCAACTAGAAAATAAAACTCGGCTATCCAACAGATGATTGATGAAGCTTTCCCATGAGTATTACTGATGAGCATATAATACATTTAACTTTATACCTAGGACTAAATAGTGGGCATAAGGATGAAAGAAATATGTAATAATGTAAGAATTAATGCCACTAACAAATATAAGAAGAGAATGGAGAGAGTCCATGAAAAGTGGCATAAAGCTCATTTATTACCTCACACGTATTAACTGAGACCAAAAGGTAATCAGTTTAAATTTGATGCTGAAAGAGAAGTACAGGAACTTATTGTGACTCAGTAGTGTCTAAAAAGAGATGGAACTAAAGATTATATATTAAGAAATTATAGATATATCCAATAAAACATTATATACTTTCTTAAAAATTAGAATACATGTGGTGAAAGACTTCAGAGCTCTCTGTGTGTGTGTGTGTGTGCCTGTGTGTATGTCAGTAAAGATATGGAAGAACCAACACCAGTATAATTCCCCACTAAAGGGACTAGGGTTCATGGAGAAATGATTGATTCTAGTTTTAAGACAAGAAGTGTACAAAATGGGTCTGGATCATTTCTTTGTGCCAGAAAGAAAATATGCTCAAAACTAATATGGCCAAGTCAAAATGATACAGAAGACAAGTAGAAGGAGCCACCAGTTGCCAAAGTTGAGACAATTTAGATATCAAAAAGAATAATGACCTCAACTGAATACAACACAGTTAGCATAGAAAAACCATAAATTGGCTAGAACGTACAGAATAATTTTCAATAGTAGTAATAGTGATTTCTATGCTTCTTTTGCTCCTAGTTATAAAGACATTGCTTTTAGTGGTTCACCATTAAAATATTTTTTTCTATTTCTAACCTGTTATGAGGATTTGAGAAGTCAATGGAGGGGCTGGCCTGGTGGCATAGTGGTTAAGTTCACACACTCTGCTTCCAGGGCCTGCGGTTTGTGGGTTCCTGGGTTTAGATCTTGGGTGTGGACTTACACAGTGCTCATCAAGCCATGCTGTGGCCGCACCCCACATACAAAAAATAGAGGAAGACTGGCACAGATGTTCGCTCAGAGACAATCTTCCTCAAGCAAAAAAGAGGTCAGGGCCAAACTTCCTCAGCAAAATATAAAACACAAATAAAATAAAAAGTCAATGGATTTTGGGATTTCTTAAAAGATTTCTTAATTAACTTTTAAGTTAATTAATGTGCGTATAATTTTTATTTAATTTGGGAAAGAAATAAAATATATTTTACTAATAAATTTATTAAATTAAATCACCTATTTACTCAGAATAAATGTTACTCATTACTGTTATGGGAAGTAGGAAACAACTCGCCTATAAAACTTTCTAGTCTAGAAGTCTCTTCAATCTTGTTTTCTGGATTTTGGTCTATTCTTACTATTTCTTCTTATATATTCTTTTTACTCTTTAAATAATTGTATAATTTTTAAATTGATAGTGACACTACTTTTGGTGAAAGTAATATTACTTCTAAATTTGTTTTCACTTCTTTATTGGCTCTACCAAAATAGATTGGAGGGATTTCAATTTTATTTTACTGGAGGCTTTGTGATTTATTTAATCATGTCACTATAGACATAAGATACCAAAACAAGGCTAATTATTATTAGCATGGCCTGCTACACACTCAACTGCAGGTTGTACAATAGGAAAGTGAAGAAGCTGTAAATACACAATTATTAATTATTTGTTCAAGGTGCTGTAAGTAATTAAGGATTATTTTAAAGAAAAAATATACACGAATCACCTATTAGGTTTGATAGTTGGGTTATATTTCTTGAAGTTCCTTTTAAGATTCCTGATTCTTTGAATAGTTTAACGAAAAACAGGTAAATGAAGTGAAAAAGCATCTTTTTATGTTCTTTTAATAAAGCAAAGTACTTTGTGATCTAAGGAAGTCAGAATGTATATTTTTATGCTCTGCTCCATTGATAAGGTGTTTATTTACAAATCACTCTTTTTCCGCAGGGAATGAACCCTATAACAAACCCTCTTGAAAAGAAAGTTTTGTATTGGTATTAGAATGCAGAATAGAATCGTTCTACACCCTGAATGTTGATGTGGTAGAGTTCATATTAGTGTCACATCAGTAAGAAAGTTTGATACCGTACATCATTGCTCACATATGGATTAGAATATCTTCGTTTTAATTGTCTTCATTCTAATGCTTTGCATATTCATCATAACTGTGCTTTAATTCCTTCACACACATACGTTAGCTACTCACCAAAGCTGGAGTGAATCTTCCTGAGTAGAGATAAGTCACGTATGTGTTAAAGATTCACTGGAGTCCATAGCCTTCCCGAAGAATATAACAGACATTCAACAAACATTTGCTAATTGACTGATTTTTTGCTAATTGACTGATTTTATGATTATCAATTTTAAAAGGTTTTACTGGGATAATGTTTATCGTTTGAGCACTCAAATAGAAATGAATATATTCTATTTATTTTATCATCCTATACATTCATAGTCACCTCAGCAACAGATGCATCTCCTTTTTCGGTACATCTCAGACTACCAGTCATATGAATACATTTGCAATAATGTTTACTCACCTCAATCTATTACTTTCTGACATTGCCTTTTGATCTCTTCAACCTTAGTAACTATTATCACATTAAGCAACCTTTTACAATTATTAGTATTTAGAAAAGAATAACCCAAGGAGCAATTAAATGTGCTGGCCTTCTTGTGGTCTGTAATTTTCCCTTTTCCTATTAAGTAGTGGACTTATACTCTTCAGTGACATTCTTTTGATTCTCAGGCACTTACAGTAAGTGTTTCCTTATTTCTTTCTATAACCTCTGCTAATCGGGTTTCATTCTGTGACTCTGTCTCATGACTTTGCCCTAACACAGACCAAGTAATTACTACTCTTACATTTTTTTACCTCGTAACTACATTTTTCCCTGCCTTTTTAATGTAATTTCACTAGTGCCCTAAACTCAAGTAAGGCCACTCTAGGTTTCTGAAGGTGATTTTCTGAGATGAGACATATAATCAAAGTTCTAACTACTTCTGTTCACAGCACTTACTGGAATACATTGTGTACGAGTCTTTCTGCACTTAAAAACATCAGAAATTTGAAACACTTTGAACAGCAAATGAATATTTGTCTCATTTTTCCGGGAACAAACTTCTATTAAAACACTACATTTGAATCTATAAATATAACACTAAATAGAGACAAAAACCTAAATTATGCAATGATAATTGACAAGGTTTTATTGTTGTTGTTGATTTTGCATACATCTGATTAGGTCTCTGAAAAAACAGAAACCAACAAACTCCAGTATAAAAATGAAATATTTCTCATTGTCACTGAAGGTAAATGTCTCACACAGTTCTAGGTATAGTAAATTGTTCAAGTTTACTGAGAGGTGTGTGCGTGAAGAACTCTGGTAACGAAATTGAAGGTCAAGCCCTTCACACACTTCAAGGGGACAATCCAGTCCCAAACTTGATTATTCAGCATGGCCAGCCACATATGTGGCCAAGTGGCCTTGGCATTGGGATCAGAACTTCATGAAACAATGTATTGTTTATACCCTAAGTAGTTGTTCCTAAAACACCAAGATTACCACCTCCTTGTGTACCTAGGCTTCTAGGGCTTTCAAAGGTGATCTTTTGGGTAGTCAACATCTCCGAGGTCATTTTGTTTCATGAAGGGAAAACACACACACACTCCACTTAGAATCCAATTTTTGTCCACTAAAAGTCTATTCATTGTAATGCTAATCTAGTACTTGTTTAGCTTTTCCTCAGCTTTCAGATTCTCTGAAAATTTCATTTGAAACACTGAAAAAAAACCACCTTTTTTCTCTTGGAAAGTGGTAACTAGGATTGATCACTCAGCCTAAAATAGAATGTGCAAAGCAGGGATAGATATTTGCTTTGATTTATGGCAATGTGTGTATTTCAGCTTAATGAAGATTTTACTCTTGGGAACAGTTAGAGAATGGATTGAAGTGTTTTGCTGTAGAAGGGCAAAGGGGACCTTGTTTTGTTCTGATTGGTTTCCCTGTTTAATCTCAAACAGTCTCAGGAAGTTGTGCAGCAATAGTTGAATATTCTTTAAAAATGAGCCGAGTTTTTGGAATATATTATATGGAAACTGAAACAGGGAAACTTGCTTTGATTGGATTATGGAACATTTGGTATATTAGACATTTGCAGAGTAACTCACATGGGAAAGGAATGCAATTGTCCAGCAAAAACTTTGTCCCACCAGGCATCTTTTTATATTATGAATTTTTATCACATTGCGGGAATGTAAAAGAATCATGATTGACAACTTAAAACCTAAATATGCTGCCGAGGCAGCACCAGGGCAGCAATGGCGCAGAAGAGAGGGAAAGAGATTGAGTGACTGTCAATGATCATAATTGTGTGCACAGCACCGGTAGCTCTGTGCACAGCCCAGAGTCTAAATGAAATGTCTCTCTCCATGGGTCTTAGAGTCTGACGTGATCATACTGACAACCAAAAAGGGGCTGCTTTATTTTTTCTTTTCTTTGAAAAAGGAATTTCTTTTTATTTTCCTTTGTCAGTCACTTGGTAGTGGCATCTCCCTGACTGAAGAAAATGCATGAGCCGTATTTGAGTGATCAGCATCCAAAATAGAACTAAGTAAACTTTGACTTTTGATGTAAGCCTTATTGCTTTTTTGTTAATTATATGCACATTTTGGAAAATTCAAACTAGCACAAAATGAAATTTAAAATCATGCATAGCCACATTATCCAGATATAACCTCTGTTAATAGTTTGCTTATTTCTTTCCAGAGAGTTGTCAATTTGTTAATCACGCATCTAAATTTAAGAATTTTAGACACAGTTGGGGTCATAGTCTATATTTTTGGTACATTGCCATTTTTAACTCAGTATCACACTACCATTTCCCCATTGTTTTAGAGATTCTTCTGTATGATCATATTTATGGTTTTGGCAATTCAATCTTGTGGACGTCCCAGAGTTTATTTGTAAATCATATTTATAAAAAGCACTTTATTTCTCAGAGTTCAGAATAAGAATGTCTGAAGCTGTAAACATTTTGGTGATAAGTGGGGAGACTTATTCATTTTCTTTTTTTTTTCCTGTCCTTTTTGCTCAAGTCATTGAGACTTTCTGCTTTTTGTATTCTGTAACATTACACTTTATTGTGTGGTTTGGTAGCCCTCATTTCAGAGGAATCAGATGTATGTTCTCTTCTTTCACCCAAAGGTGACTATCATAGTCTTTTATAATTTCTTGCTGAAAATTTTATTAGGTTATCATATTTAAAGAAATAAAATTTGTTTATAATATAGATACTTAGAAAGAATGTGCTTTAATATTTAATGACTGATGAAAGCTTAAGAAAAATTTTTAGTGTTCCTACTATTTGGTAAGGGGATACATTATTTATTTTTATGGAAAGACTGCCTGGTATTGTGCAAGAACATTCATTTTACATCAACATAGAGGAAGCTTCTAATCATTGCACTGCCAATGTACAGTGTGATCTTAGGCAAATTATTTAACTTTATTGAGACTATTTCCTTATCCAAAATAATGAAACATCTTACAGGGTTTTTGGGAACGGAGGCAATAAAATCTATTTTGCAGAATTTTGGGGAGGTTTAGTGATATAGCATTTATTAATATATTTATATGTAAATTTGCCCCAGTATATGGCAGGCACTCAAAGAATTATAAATACTAATATAATCAGCAATCCATTTCTGTTCATGCTGTTCGTGATAAGGTTAATCGTTCAGTTTCTTTCTTATCTTTCTCTTTTTTCCTTCCTTCCTTCCATTTTTTCTATCATTCTCTTTTTTTCTTTCTCTAATTCTTTCTCTCTTTCAATTTAGCCCCCAATAACTATAGGAATGGGTTATATTTCTTTAACAAAAAGCTACTCAGAAGCCCTATAGAAGTGACCCAAACATTACCCAGACATTCTAATTCCATATCGCAGTCTTTTTTTCTTCCCTGAAGCCCATACCTGGTCACTTATCTAATAATATTTACCATAACCTTACTTCCGAGTTTGCTAATGTTAAGTGTTAATTGCACAAATGGTTGTGTTCCTTCCGCCACCATTGATTTAATGTATTTTCTTTGTAGTTAATGACCATGAAACACCCTAAAGTGGCATGCTTTTTTAAAATGTAATATTCTGCCAAAAAGTTATTTCATACAATTGATAAGCACTTTATTTCCTTTTGTTTTGGCTCAAATACCATGGCTTGAAATATTTTTCCCCAGTTAAAAGTCTGTTAAATGCCTCAACATAACTGTTACTAAAGATTCCTGTTCATAGAAATAGGCAGGGTTTTCTCGAGGTTCCTAGGGGAGAGCAGAAAGAGAAAGCTGACTAGGGCAAAATATTGGGTTTAGTATGGAAATTACAGAAGTATATTAAAGAGAGAGGGGGGGAAACTATGTAAAGTAAAGCTTTGCCGAGATGGAAGAGGAGAAAGGTCATTCAGCTTGAAATTGGAAAACCTGGGTTCAATTCCCAGAACTGCTACTTACTCACTCCTGTTATGGTATTACAGAAGCCACTTAACCTTGCTTAGCCTTCGTGGTATTGTGAAAGTCACGTAGCCTTTTTAACCTTAGTTTCCTCTTTTATAGATTAAAGATAAATAATATCTATTTTGAATAACTGTTATGAGAATTAACTGAGGTTTAAGTGGCTTGTATACCGGCACTATTTCTTTTAAGAAAATAAACATTTATTTTTTAAATGGCAAAAGGCACCAGAGTGCTTCAAAATAGACACAGCACAGAGATGGGTACAGGGACCAGATATGAGATGAAATTGAAAATCGAGTCCTCACATATAAGCCGTCTGAAAGGCAAAATGGTGCTTGAATTAACTTTATAATGGGGGTGGGGGAAAGAAGAAGAAAAAAGGACTTACCATTTAATGAACGTATTAGACACTTTTACTCATGTCATACTATTGAATCTTTAGGACAACTTGAAAGTAAGTTTATTATCCTCATTTCAGAGATCCTAAGGAGGATAGGTTCTCCTTAACACAGAAGCCCAAATATTAACACCATTGATGTTTGGTGATTTTTGTGACAATATGTATTTCATGACCAATAACTAGAGTAACATACAAGTTAAAAAAAAAACACTCCTATTTTCTAATAAAGGGGACACTGTGTCAAGAAAATTACCAAAAGGGTATATATTTGAAGATGATGGTAAGAAAACCATTCCTTGAGATGTGAACAAATCACCTAAAATATCTCTTCCTCAAACGGTAGCCCATATGCCCCTGCTTATGATGGGACAGATCAGGGACAATGAGGACCAAGGGGACAAGATGGAAAGAAAAAATCACATATTAGGAATTTGAAAATTTGCATTAACACCTCCATAAGTAGGTAAACTCACCTTACTTTTCCCAATTTAGACTGTAGAGGATTCCTTTAGACTTAACGTAGTTGAAACTTTTTAAAAAATTATGAAGAAAAATTATTTAGGTCACAGTCTGGATTCAACTTATGATCATAAAAATTTCTATTTGTCTCAAGCTATTGAAGCCAAGAACTCTAAAGGAAGCACTGAACTCTGTGGTTAGACCATTGCTGCATTATAATTTCTCCAGCTGCTGGAAGCTTAACTATGTGGTTCCATGTCCGAGAATGTGAAACAAACGTATAATATGAAAGCATTATGATGTGTGATTACTTTGCATGTGGTGTGTGATAAAGGCTAACAGACTCCCCTCTCCATTTGGCTTTTCAGCTTTGCACACACTTTCAGGGATGGTTGCCAAAAAGCTTTCCTCTTCTTTCTCTATTTCTAAATTTATTCCTGCTAAGAGGTGAATCTTTATATGCTCTGCTCTAATGCAAAGATCATGGTTATAGTACCTTTCCTAGGATTTGCAGGAAACATATGGAGAGCAGATTATTCAGGTTGTAAAAATTACCACTTCAGATTTGGTTCACTTGACTTGTCATCTTTCCTGTCATTCAGTACTCTCTTTTCACCCACCATATAAACATCACTTTGGCACAAGATTTTACTTCTTAAGTTGATGAGACCTCATGGGCTCTTTGTGGGTGTAGGTGTACACAAAGAGGCTGCATAATGTGCACTTCTGTTTTGATGTGAGAGGAAAGGAAGAATTGGTCCCTTATTCTTTATTTTGTAGATATGCGCAAAGTCAACATTCATTTACTTTTAATTGAACTGCAAGTATTTTCAAAGCAAGAGGATTTGATGAGGGGTGGGGCGGAGACAAAATTGACATGACGACGGATATTGATGAGCTTGAATCTACCAGCCAAGAAAAGATACATGGATAAAGAAGTATAAAGTAGAAGGTAAATGTTGAAAGAAAAACAAAGTCTTCTGGAAAATTATAGGACCCGAAAAAGTTCTGGCTGGGGAACCTAGAAGACTTACTGGAAGAGGAAGACTTTGAACGGAGTCTTTAAAGATGCATCAAAGACACTCTGGGGTTTGAGAAATTTAAAAGGGTTATCTTGGTATCAAAAAAATATGATCACAGGCACAGAGGCAGGAAAGCACAGGCCAATTTTATTGAGTAGCAGTTGCAGTTGTAAAGTGAGTGTATGTGAAGCTCAGTTGTACAGAGAGTGTTGGAAAACTAATTTGGGGGATATTTTAAAATCCTTCAAATGCCTTGCTTGGGAGATAATTTATTTCTCAGACAATGGAAATCATTGAGGTTTTAACAACAAAAATTAGGTGAGAAATATGATTTGGGGAAATTATTCTTGCAATAATGTAAAATATAGATCGGAGACAGGGAAGCTGGGGGTGGGAAGACCAATTAGTAGGCTATGTCAATAATGCAGAAAAGAAGCAATCAAAGCATAAATTTGTATGATTATAGAAAGAACCAACAGGAAGATAACAAAGCAAAAGTATTGCGTAGAAAATCTGAGCAATGACACAAGGTGCTAGATTCAAATACAGTTGAAAAGGGAGAGAAATAAAAAATATGACTCAAGCTGAATATTTGGGGTGGGTAGAGGATCTGGGTACCTAATAAGTAACTGGCATTGAAGGTCAATTCAGTTTACCCCCTCAGTTGTGTTCTCTGTACTTTAGGATGAGACAGATATTGGGAAATGTAGTTTTTAAAATAATAACGATCAATATTTTACTAAGTTGAGATGAAGGAACCAGAGGAGAGGGAGAGTTTGAAATACAATGAAGAGAGAGGAGATTGATGGCACAAGGGGCCTAGAAGCTAGTCAAGATCACAAGAGGATAGTTGGCCTTGCAAAACAGGAGGGGTTTATATTTCTAACTCAGTAGAGAAGGGAGGAGAGAATGGGTAAAAACATACAGATATTTTCAGATGGGATAGAATAAAATTGAGGGACATAGAGGAAAACAGCTTAGACAAGAATAAAGTCCAGAGTTAGGTGATTTTCTGGTGAGGGGGAACTATAATTGTTGCTGGAAACAGAAGAGTGTAGGTAAAATGGAGAAGACTCACTGGGGAGTGTGCAAAACCCTGCAACATCACGTCCAAGGGCTGACAGCTGCATCCCCTTCATGAAGAAGTTCACACCAGCTGTGGGAAATTGGTCTCACTCAATCTGTCCATATCAACAGTTTTGCTAAAGATCAGATGGAATTTGAATACCAACTACACTAAATAAGTCATAAGAGGTTCTGAAAGTATGACTATTTCCCTCTTCCTTGGAGTTACATTTCTCCCATTTTTATTTTTAATTGTCCCTTTTCAAATTGTGTTTAGATGTGTAATCTCCTTCAAATCTCTTTTCGGGAATATGTGATATAAGTACATATACTTCCCTGGGTTTAATTATAGATTTCTAATCCTACACTCTTTTGTTCAGATGTTCTCAATCTAAAACACCATTTCCTTTCTAAAATAGAGGTAATAATCACCATTACTTACCATAAGTTTTATCGAAGAATATGTAGGTGTAGCGCTGATTTGCCATTTATCTTTCTGGTAAATAATAATACATTCTTTTATTTGTATAGTGTTTCAGTTGACAGAGAACTTTAACACACATCTGATTACAGTCTCATAACAACTGTGTAGTAGGTATTTTTTTTATTGTCACTTTAATTTTGACAAAATTGTGTCGTAGTGAGGTTAGGTAGCCTCCCAAATGTCCCCAAGTTGACTTTAGTTGACAAGTGGGAAGAACCAACTTAAACACCGATCCTCATACTTTCTGTCCTGTGTTATGTCATTCAATTAATTAAATTGAAATTCGGGGATCTATATATGGTTATGAGTCATTATTAGACTTTATTTTACTTTGAATTTAGTTAGCAGATTATTAAGTTGTCCTTATGTACTCATAATTTGCTGATTTCTGCCAGAAACTGTCTTAGAAGGATTACCATGTCCTTAAGGAACTGGTATTCTAGTTAGGAGATTACAACACACATTTGCCACTCTTGATGAGGAAGGTGTGTGAGGAGAAAGGAGTCTATACCACAGATTCCTCATTCCAAGTATTTTCTGCTCTGTCTATACTGTTTCCTTCCTGTATCAAGAAAAAAAAAAAAAAACAGCTATGCTTAGATGGAAGATATTGCTGGTCTCAGAGACATCAAATGACAAAATTATTTTCTTTATTCAGCAAAAATCATTAAATTTTTGAACCTATTTAGGGGCAAATAAAGCAAATATCTGCTATGATAATTCTGTTACATTGAAAACATTTATAAATCAAAATGATTTTTCATATCTGCCTTAGTACATATTATGTGAGCTCAAAATGTACTTTTATTTCTTTCTTTTTATGCCAATGCTAAAACTGCATTGGCCAAGAAGAGACGATATCTAGCATAAAATATTATTTATCAAAGTTATATCTTTGGTATGTAAGAGATTTGCTTTTGGATTCCTTTAAAATAAGAACTATCAGTTTCTTATTCACTCCCAAGATAGTTACTTCTCTCTCTCTCTTTTTTTTTTTTCCCCCAGATTCTCATGAAGTCCTGTTGCTGCTCTGTATCCTTTTGGGAACGAGGTAAGGATAACTAAGTTACTATCTTCCTACAAATTGATGTTAGCCACTTAGTAGCCACTGAAGTAAGTAACCACTGAAATAAGCTTTTGGCTTCAGTAAAATTTCATTATAGTGTGTTCAATTTTTCTCCTTTACTATTGCTTAACTTCGAGGACTCTTGGTTTAGAATAATGAAGACAAAAAAGGACATCCAAAATGATATTGATTGGTTAATGTTCCCAATTTTGTTAATGTTCCCAAATTTGAAGGGAAAGGCACATTCTCTCTTGAGCCAAAAATTGATTTGCTTTTGATGGATTCTACTTTGAGAGCACTAGACAAGAGAGAAATTTGCATATTCTATACATCTTATAAACTCAACCTTCTCATTATATCTAGGATTGGATTCTACATACCTTATTTTAACAATATCCAGATCATATACAAAGTATGATTTAGAAATAATTTAACTTTAATTTCTAACATTTATGTAATATTTTATATCATCTGGCATCTAGGCCCTGTTTTATATTTCCTTTAGCATTATCCAAGATGTTCTATATCAATTGATCTTGACCAGGAAATATTTATACTAAATGGCCCTAGGCCAATAACATGCCTTTGGCTTAATAAAATTGCACTCTGAATAGTTTAAATGGTGCCTGCATTTAATGGCGAATATAACACTGGCTGCTCCTTTCCTGTGCCAAATCGCTGTCTAGTTCAAGGTGTTAAATAGCATAATGAGTTGCTCTCTTCTAATACTGAAAATAAAGACCCAAGAGAACTTCCGCAGAGAGGGAGTTTTACAATGGGAGATGACAAGTCGTTGTGAATATGACTTTTCCAAAAGAGGAAAACTTCAGACTTGTCAAGGCCATGTTCATTCTCTTAATTCATGAGCTGGTCAGAAAGCTCTGTCAGACAGAATTGTCAACAGTCTAAGAAGTATTTCAAACACTGACATTCAAAGATGTTACTATTTCTCTTTTCTGATTCTGCCTGTGTGAACACTGCTCTGCTCAGAGCAAGTGATTTGGTGAAATAGTCTTTTATTCTCAAAAAATAAATTCTGTGTAAAAAGTGTGAATTAAATCCTTCAGAAGTCCTAAACTGTAGTTTTGCTTTCATGGAATAGTGTTTTTTAGTGGTTATGAATTTTTATTTTAGAGGAGAAGTGGAGACTGGAGGGTTTGACTTAAGATTTGAAAACAATTCCCATGGATTTAGATTCATAATAACACTAAAATAATTCTCTTTGAGCTTTAAAATTTAACTATTAACTTCTTTAAGGGAATTAATAGACTATAGCAAATCTCATAGAAAACTATTTATTATTTTAAAATAATTCTTATACTTTTTGGATACATTTTAACCTATTAGAATTTACTTTTTTAAATATAATTAATAACCAGGCTTTCTAATTTTTTACACAAAAAGACAAGCTTAAAACAAGAAATGAGACCTCCTGAAGGAAATTTCTAAAATAAATCCCCCTGGTAAACCATAAGAATGATACATAATGTTGCTGTTTATATCAAACTCTGCATTGTAGAATACATTGATGTCACTATAAAGCAGCTGTTTCCAAAGATGATTTAGAAAATTAGATATTATTTCCCAAACTGATTTCTGATTAAATATATTTAGCAAGAACTGAGTTTAACAAAGTTAAACACATTTTACATTTTATTGCAGGACTTTTCAGAGCCTTTCCTATGGTAAAACTCATTGTAATTATCCAAAGGATGTCTGCAAACCTAGAATGCATTTCCTAAAGTTTTAAATAAAGAAAGCTTCATTCACGGAGCATCTCTGTGGGATATTCGGTTCAAAGCATAGACCCAAACTTGTCATATCCCCACCAAAAACCCACCATGTTTCACTTTGGCCTACAGAATATAGCTCAAATTCTAGCATGATTTATAATTTCCTCTTGAAATATGCCCCAATCTATTTTAATTCTTCATTTACAGACACCCTCTTCTATTTCTCCCTTTCCACTTGAACAAAACAGAATGTCTTCATTTTCCAAATATTTCAGATACTCGTGACTCCAGTTTATTGAATAATTAACTTTTGTGTTTTTAGTGAGTAAATTATTGTACATGCAAAACTTAAAATATTATTTTTCAGGGTACTGGGTCTGAGACTATCATCTAAGTCTCTTTGAAGTGTAGAGCAAATATGCCTGTATGAAATTCTTCATCACAATAAAGGATATTACAGCAAAATTCTAGCTTTTATATGTGTGTGTATAACTGATATATTCTACTGATTTAATTAAGATACACTGAAATTGAATTTAAAAAATACCTATTATCTTTCCTTTGCTTGATGAATTCCTCAGAATAGGTACTGAAACAAAATTACCAAGATTATGATGTTGAATTTTCGTGAAAATAAAGTAACTTAAATATGTTTAATTTTATAATTTATAAATATATATGTTAACTGTCTGTAGAGAAATTTTATAACTGCAATTAGGCCTAAATAGGCACCTAAAACTTTCTGTGGAACCAATAAAGTTACATTAATTAAACCTCTACTACTTTTGATCATTTGTTCAGAGACCATCAATTATATTTATGAATAAGGGGTTTCCTACATAAAAGATGAATTGGTTATATCCAATCACTCATCAGTAAGTCCCATAAAGTTCTTGAAAATACTTAGCAATTTAATTCAAGTGATGTGATTTGAACTAAACACGAAGTTACTAAATAACTATTTGGCTTTGTGAAATAAAAATAACTATATTTTATTGTAGTTAATTTTAGTTTATCTATTATAAATAATATGTGTTCTGTCTGATTATAATATAAAACAACACATTTAAAAATTTGAAACATTTTAGAAATATAAAGAACATGATAAATATTAACCAAAAACAAGGCACTCAGACATAGTAATATTTTGCAATTGTTCCTAAATTCATATATACATGCATACACATGAATTTAATTACATATACAATGTATATAATATTATACAAATAAATTACTTAAATGCATATGGATAATAGAAATTGATAATAAAATTGAGATTGTAAGCAAACTGTTTTCTCAATCTTAAATTGTGTATGCTTTTCTCAGTTTTTATATGGTCTAAGAAAACATTGATATATTTACCTAAATATGTTCATTTATGACTCTTTGAATAAATAAGATTATATCTTTAAGATGAATTCCTAAAACTAAATTTATTAGGTCAAGCTACTAGATAAATTTACTACTCTTTGACCTATAAATTGATGTATTGGTTTATTTGGTGTGATGAAATATTTTTTATATTTGTTGACTCTATGTTTGCTTTTGTTAGGTACTAGTTTAGATTCCCTTTCTTTTTAAAAATTGGTGTATTCATGTTTTTCTTATTTATTTAGAAGATACTTATGTTTTTAACTCTGAAGATATCCTATGTGTTGCAAATATTTTCCGACTCTGCCTCTTGCATTTTGACTTCTTTTATTGGGCTACCATAATATGGAAGTTTATATTTTTAACCTGAGTAGCAACAATTTCATGCTTATTCCTCCCAGACTTCAAGGCCACTTTCCTGAGTTAACCCCATTTTGCCATTTCTATCTTTATTGCTTCAGGCATTCACATCCAGATGTCTAAATAATTTGCTCATAGTAAATCTCATCAATTGAATCCTTAATAAATGAAGAGTTTGCTAATATCCTCTTCCATCTCTATCTCCAACTCCAATTAGTTTTGTAAATCCAATCTTTAATTCCTCTATTGCTTATTATTTGATCTTTAAATCATCCTTCAGCCAGTGGGTAATAAATACTTCTTGATTCCCTTGTAACTTGTAAACTTATCAAGGACTCTCCCATCTTGTTCTCTTTCTCTCCTCCCTTACTTCTCTATTTTGCACATTTTATTAAATATTTGTTGCTTTGTCTATAGGTTTGTTCTAAAAATTGAAATAAAGAAACATTATTTATGTGATTATGCCTAGATAGATAAAATCACTATAGTCATATCGTTTTCTGTAATTTCACTTCCTTCTCTGTGCTTTCGATGTCACAACTCCAGTGCTACTCAGACGATTCTTCTTTGTTAAAGCCTATTGAGTGTCTAAAATTATACTGTTTTTGCTCTCCTTCATATTTGTATCAAGCTTTTCTTGAATTTTAGGTTGCTTCTGTAGTTACTAATTGCCTTTCTTTTGTTTTGTTGGGAAGAAAGTTAATACATGCTTTCTTCTCCATAACTCTAATAATATTTATGTTTGTAATGATGCCAGTCTATTTTTATTTTTACCATATCCATTCCATTCTATTTTTCTTGAACACCAATGTCTTCTTGCTTTGTCTTGGAATGGCTTCTTTACAATCACCTGTGGTTTTCAATTACAGTTGTGTGTTTATCCTGAAGTTTCTGATTGCCCAGTTTTTTCCCCCCTGGTGTTTTGTGCCTTTTTCATACTTTATTTCTTCTAATGTCTCCATCATAGTAATTATTCTGTGGAACATCTTTCTCTCAAAGCCTGATCTTCTGGCCGACTGTAGATCAAAAGTGTTAGATCAACTTAATCTTGGATCTCTCAATCGCTTCTTGTCTTTTGTACTCCTCTCTTTGTTAAAGTATATCCTCAATGTCTTACTATGAAAAGTGCCCGGGAAGTAAGAGTCTTTTCTTGAATGAAATGCCTTTGTTCTGCCGTCACATTTTATTGTTTGAATAAATAAAGAATTCTATTTTCTAAAAGTGTGTTTTCTCAACACACAATGCTTTAAAATCTGTTGTACTTAGATTTTCTTTATAATTAGTATCTTCCACTGCTTTCATATTTAGTGAATAATTCTTAATCCCCCCAAAAGACCAAAAGTCACTTCAATTTCCTGTTATTTCATTTTCATATTTAATTTGTTATTCCAAAATGTGGTATATAGTGTACAATTAGGATCAAAGTTGATTTTTTCCTCTAATTAGACACATTTCTCTATACTGTTTGGTGAATAACCCATCCCTCCCTCTAATTTATCTGTGATATGTCCTTTGGCATATTTTAAATTGGCGTATTCAACTATCTGTATTTAAATATCAACAATATCAATTCTGCTTGACCTGTCTGTGATTCTCATACTAGTTCCACATTATATAAGTTATTAAAACTTTGTGCTATGATTTAATATCTTAAAGACAAGTCTTCTTTCCTTATCCATTTTACTACTACTTTTATTTTTTCTGATTAAAAATATTTATATATCTTTCTACATATGAACATTGTCATTATGTGTCATTCTATACATAGAAAAGAAGAAAATGAAGATTAATGCATTACTTTAATATGCACAAAATTTTTATTTCATGTATAGTTTCCATTTTTTGTATGTATAGAGGCACAGTGGGAAATGCACACATCCATCACTCTGTGTATCATGACTGATAGAATTCCCTTGTGAAGATATACAACATTTCTGTAAATGGTTCAGTACTGATGGACATTTCAATCGTATCTCATTTTGTCTATTAAAAACAGTGCTCGTGTGGATATTTTTATGCACATGTCTTTGCACTTATCAGATTATTTAATTGATACAAATTCCTGTAAGTGGAATTTCAGCATATGCCCGTTTCATAATTGTAATATAGTTTCAAAAGGCCTATTTATGAATTTATGTCAAATACTCTCTACTAATGATCTATTAAAGGGCCTGATTTCCCCCATCGTTATTATTATATCATTATTATTATTATTGGAAAAAGCAAAAAAGCTGCCTCTGATATGCAAAAATGATATCTCATCTTTATTATAATTTATACCTGTTTGATTACTAATAATGACTGTGGCTCATATGTATTTATTTTTAAATTGCGTGTTCATATTGTTTTTCTGTTTTCTACTAGACATTCATTTTTTTCTTAATGATTTGTAGAATCAACTTATAGTTGACTACCCAATGTTGCGCATTTTCTCCAGTTTGTCATTTGTCTGTTAAACATGCTGTCATGTTTTTATCACAAGTAGTGTTTTTTTATAAATTAATTTTGTGGGTTTTTTTCCTGGTTTTAGATCAGAATTAGAAAGGGTTTGACACTCATAAGATTTGTTTTATTTCCATTTTTACATTTTCCTAGAACTTTAAATAATTCAATTTTCATATTTAATTTAGAAATGAATATGGAATTTATTCAGGTGTAAGGAATAAAGCAAGGACTTAACTATTTTTCACAAATGGCTAGTCATTTATCCTAATGCCATGTTTTCCCCACTGATTTGAAATATCATATTTATCATATATTATTTTAAAATTTGGTTCTGTTTCTGGACTCAATTCTTTTCCAGTAAGCCATATTTCTATTTTTGTTCAAGTCTGAAGTTTTTAAATTACGTTAGGTTCTTAAAATATTTCAATATTATTACCAATTGGCCCGTTATGTCCCCATTAATAATTTATTTTTTCATTTAGGGACTTAAAGTTTAAATCCTCTCTCCCCGAAGACCTGGCTACTTTGCTTTCTTTTTCTTTTCCTTGTATTTGCATATAGAAATTCTTGGCCTCGCTTGAGTGGCCTGGACCTTGCACTTTTTCAGTTTGAGGCCATCATATTTCTATAAGCCAGGCCACACATTCCAGCCCAACTTTCACAAAGCTGTGTAGGGGGTTATAGAGTATCATTCCAACTAATAACTTTTTCCATTGCTTCCACTTGTCAATATTTATAGAATGCATAGCTACATCATAAACATCAGAAGGGAGGGATAATTGGGCCATGTTAGAATTCAAGTTTTCTTACGGTGCCCTAATCAATCTTAGTAGCTCCCCAGGTCACATCAACACCCATGCTCCATGTTCCACAGGTCTATAACAAAATACCATGCAAAACCTCACTTCAACTTACATAGTTATCTGCATCGTAGTATGCCATTTTACTAAGTGTTTCAATTATGAGTATTTGCTGAATTTTATAAAATGCTTTAAATATAGCTACACCGATAATCATATTTTTGTCTTTTAACAGATGTGAGCAATTACATTTTAGATTTGCTAATGTTGAACCAACCATCCCTACTTTTGTAGACTAAATTATAATCAGTTTATGATCTATTGGACTTTTCATGCACTGCTGAATTTAATTTATGGTCATATGAAAATACACATAACCATTATACTTCTGATGAAATCATTTGTTAATATATAACATATGTGCCTAAGATGTTTATATGTCTATTCATAAATGAGAAATAACATTAAGTGTTTATTGAGCACCTACTAAATGGTCAACAGTGTTCAAGGCACTGAGGTTTCAGCTGTGTCTTCATGGAATTTATCCTCCAGTGGCCAGAGATGCACAAAAGGCATGTTAAAAAGAAAAAAGAAATTGGGTCAGCCTTGATGGCCTAGTGGTTAAAGTTCGGCATGCTCCGCTTTGGCTGCCCAGGTTCGTTTCCCAGGCGTGGAACCACACGACTTGTCTGTCAGAGGTCATGCCGTGGCGGCGGCTCCCATAGAACAAAAAAAAGAGGAAGATTGGCAACAGATGTTAGCTCAGGGCTAATCTTCAGCAAAAATTAAAAAAAAGAAAAGAAAAAAGAAATAAAATAAATTCACATTGTGAGTCAACAAGTAAAACAAAACTGGTTGAATTGGATAGAGAGGGCCTGGGGCACCACAACCTTCAAGGGAGTGTTCAGGGAAGGACTTTGAGAAGTTGCCATTTGAACTTGAGTGATGAGACGGATTCACATCTTAAGGGAGAATGTTCCAGGGAGAAGGCAAAAAATAAAAGTCCCAAGAACATGGCTTTTCATTTTGTCGGTAATTTTTTAGGTTTGGGAATGCTAGCATCATCAAATTATTGGGAGACATTTTAGAACTTTCTGTTTTCTGGGGTATGTTTCAGCAAATAGAGATTATTTATTTGCTGAAGGTATGATAGAATCTGCCAGACAAACATCATAAGGACTTGGCTGCACCTGAATCGCTTTTTCTTTGATACTTTTTATTTTTTGCTTATTGGTTATTGGTTAACTCCTAGGTTTTCTATCGTTTTGGAAAACCATTTAAATACTTGTTTAAAACAAACACGTTTTCAAATTTATTTTCATCATGTATGGACTATTTTCTCATGATTTTTAATGGACCCTCTGCGACTGCTAGTTCTTTGTAATTACTCTTGTCAAGTAATTTTTTTTTATTTTACCCTGAAAGAATGTGCAAGGCTTGCTCTTTCTGTTGTTTTTTCTAGTTGTTGTCTTTTTACCGAATATCAGATCATGAATCATCCGCCTTTCTCTCACTTGCTTCTTAATTCTTTAACTTCTTTCTTTGAGCATTTTTCTTCTTGTACTTTATTTTTAATGTCTTAGATCAAATTTGTAACTAATAAATTGTCCTCCCACATCCCACAAAAATTGATACATAGTGTTGCAGTAATCAAAAGTTTTGTCTTCCCTTTGACACAATATTATTTAATAAAAGGATCAAATATTTTTAAGTTTACATGATTCTTATTTTTGCATAACACATTGGAGCCACCAATTTTTACTTGTTTCTAGTTTGATTAGCCTTTTAGTTTGTAGGAATTTCTCCCAGGTGCTAATAATAAGTAGATTTTTTTAGCTAAAGTGTTCAAAGTTTATGTAAATCTGTATACTTTTATTTATATCTATAATCATAATAGTGGGAACTTAGAAATTTTCTTATGAGGTATTATTAGCCTGATTTCACTTTGATTAATTATTTATTCATTTCTTCATTTAACAGATATTTATTAAGCCCCTAGCTTGCACCAGCCATTGTCCCAAGAAATGGGGATAAAGCTACAATTAAAAGAGAGAGAAGATCCTGGCTTTATGTACCATTTTAAATGTAATCAAATGTAGAAAAAGAAAAAAATAGGCATAACTAGGAAGATATGGAGTTATCTACAGTACTGTTTCACAAAGATGACCACTTACCTTGTTGGTGCATTTATTTTCAGTTTTTCTTGATAGGGTTTAAAATCAAAAATTTGGAAAAGAGATTTCACTCCCCTTTTAAACATAAGCCAAATTCTGAAGACAATCACATTAGATTTTAAGGATTTTAAAGTGGGTCAAATAAGAGACCTAAACCATTTGAACCGATGTCCTCAACCTTTTTCCAAACTGGAAATAGGCCAGGCTTTCTTTGTTGCCTGCTTTCCATTAGCTGTTGCTTAACAGAGAGCATTTCAGATGCTTCTCTTTGCATTGCTGTCTTGATTTTTTCAATTTCAGCAGAGTGGCTCATAAATAAACATGTTCACGGCTCAGGTTGGGAGTGACAGTTTATTCCTACTATTTTGATGGATTGTACAAGATATCTACAGTTCTCTTCTCTAACTAAACATCCATGCATGGACTGTAAAATTAATCATAACATGGCAAGATGCCTAGGAATTTGGAACTGCCTCTCTCTTGGTGACTCTCAGTGTCAAAGCGAAACTTTCATTTCAGTAATGATAATTAACAAAACCTACAAAACCTACTTTTCGGAGATTTACCCTCCAACTGATGTACAAACTGTCCTTTCTGTCATGTACAATGTTGCATGTACTCAATTGTCTATAGATTCTATTTGACTAGAAAGTGAATCTCTTCCTTTGGTCATTGAATCATTATTGACGCTTTTGATAGAACCTTGTTGTGATATTTTTCACATATTTGCTGACGACCTTGATGTCTGTGTACACAGGCAGAGCTGCATCGTTAAAGATTGGCACCCAACTGTGGTAATACCCTTCTGTGAACTCCAGCTGCTCCACACCTTGAGAACAAGCTTCACCCTTATTGCAGGGGAAATGGGAGGAAAAGGGAAGGCTATGTGTATATCACTTACTCCTAATACAAGGGAATGTCACACTTGTTCAAATGTTTACTCTCTTTTTTTATTCTTCTTCCAGCTGAGCCCTTTCAACTCTCTGGGAAGAGGCTGGTGCTTGAGATCTGAAGGTCGTGAATTCTATCGCACTGGCAGGTTTCATGGATGTGGTTAGCAGATGACTATGATGCCTGTATTCTTTGTATATAGGGTCACAGATCATTAAACATCACTTCCATTAACATCTGCTTCTGTCTTTCAACAATAATGTATGTGAGCCAATGGAATGTCTTAACAGGGGAAAGGTAACAAATTTCTTGGCCCTGCTTCACAGGCATATTTGCACACATACACACAGAAAATATTAATGGCTGTATAGTATATTATCATCACAAGAAAGATTTTTCCCTTGTATGCCATATAAAAAACGTGACTGAGAGGAACTGAAAAAAGTAGAACCCCCTTTCTTGAGATCCTGCTAATGTTTCTTGCACAATGTCCCTCTTCTCCTTAACTTCTCTCATGTCCTATGGCACACCCTTCATTGACGTTCTGGACTACTCCATCACCTTCTATCTAATCACTGCATCTCTAATGTGGTCTAATGTGTCTGTATCATATTGGTTTGTTTTTAACTCTTGTTCTCATCAACCTCCTGCTCAAAATCCATCAATGGCCCCCTTATTGACACGAACCATTTAAGTCCTTAGCCTCATATTCAAAGTTCTTTATAATATTAACTAAGCCTGCCTTTTAATTATTATTTCTGACTGCTATGCTATGTGCACTCTCTTCTTTAGCCACGTAAGTCACACCATAGGAGAGGGTGCTGCATAGTCAATGCTTAGGGTGTAGAGTTTAACAGGCCTGAATGTTTTAACACTAGTCCTGCCTCTTGTTATGCGTTTCTAAAGGTTATTAAATTTTGAGTCTCTTCTTCATTGCGGACAAGCACCAACTTTGCTGGACAATGAACTAATGAAGGTAAAGTGCCTGCATGGGGCTTGAGGCATGGGAGATGTTTTAGAAAGGAAGCTGGTAGTAATGGCAATAGTGGTGGCAATTCTCCCAGCTAGTAGCTTTTAATCATTTTCCTTACTCAAGCCCAACCCTTCAATTAAGTTACAAGAATATTTCTTCTTGTCTTATGAGTTTTTTCATGATTACTATCCAGCGGCTGAGATTTTTTTGCCCTCCCTAATTCTACAATCTAATTATCCGCATCATTAATTTGTGTTTTAAACTCTCTTGTTTTATACTCCATAGCAAGATGGGAAGCTGCTAGAAGGGAAATCCCTTATGTTATATCTGTTGTCAGTTCTTTGCTACAATGGCAACTTCACAATTTTGCAGAGCAGTTAACGCAGATTTGTTGGTTAATTTACTACTGATATATACTGAGTCAATGCCATACATCTAAGGAAGATGGCTTCCTGACTATATCAAATGGAATTTAATATTTTTGTGTGAACTTTCACTAATAGCCCGAGTTCAACTTTAATTTTAACAGAAGTAAAAGCAATTTACTAGTTGGTGACAGCAATTTCAAAATAGCCAAGATTACACTTTCTATTTCAGCAAAATCTGTTGCATCACACGAATCCTTGTTGAACTGAATAACACCACCAGCTTATTTTTATCCAATCAACTTTGTGTCAGGAATATGCTAATCCCCACATAGTTCTGAACACATTATGTTATTATTCCTATTTTACAGATGATAACACTAAATCTCAGAGACAATAAGGAAAGTCCCCAAATGTGGAGAGGTACTGTGATAGATGGGAGTTGTGTTCAGCAGATATTCACTCATGTCCCTGCTTTCTTCTTGGGATGCAGTACTTTCTATGCCTCATTTCGATTTGGCCACATGACTTTGCCAATCCATATTGGCATATCCATAATTGGATATTATGTGAGCAGAGTCTTTAAATGTGTTGTGTAGTTTAGCTTGCCTCTTGCCTTTCTGCTATTTACTATGATAAGAACATACCTTGGGTGGCCACTGATCCATGGGCGATGTACCTAAACCTGACGTATAATGAGGAGTCAAGCCTATAATGACTACAGCTTGAAGCAGAGCTGCCCAGCCAAGCATAACCGACAGAGCCAAACTGCCTTGACCTGTAGACCTATGAGCTATAAAATTAAATGTTTGTTATTATAGAGCTGAGAATGGTTTTTTTAGGTAGCATTGACATGGAATTAGCTGAGAAATCCACTAATAATTGGATAAGCTAAGATTTGAACTCAGATCTGTCAGAACGGATGCACTTTTCTATACCACACTTCACTAGCCAAAATGCACACAGAAGGACTGCATTTGGAGTGTTATTCAAAATCTCAGCTCATATGATTTCATATTGATCAAAATGATATTCTGGGGCCGCCCGGTGGCGCAGCGGTTTAGTCCGCGTTTGGCAGCCCGGGGTTCGCGAGTTCGGATCCCGGGCGCCCGCCGACGCACTGCCTGTCAGCCATGCCGTGGCGGCGTCCCATATAAAGTGGAGGAAGATGGGCACGGATGTTAGCCCAGGGCCAGTCTTCCTCAGCAAAAAGGGGAGGATTGGCAACAGATGTTAGCTCAGGGCTGGTCTTCCCCACAAAAAAAAAAAAAAAAAGATATTCTGCCTTTCTAACATAGTTACAACACTCCTATGAAAAGCACTCTGATTGTCACAATGAATGTCATTAAAAATCCTTTCTTAATGTCTGTGAATCCATTTTTGGCATATTATTTGTATAGTGGGCCCATCCAAACCACAAAACTGTTGCTTCAAATATCTTCTCTCACATATGTACACTACTCTAAACAATCTTGCTCGAGGTGAATTCATTATCACAAGACAGTTCTAAATCAAATATAAAGTTTAGGAACTGATTATATATTCACCAATGGTAAACAGTAATTTTTCAGCCGTAGAGGATAAGCTACTTACTTTAGAAAGTCACATCAAATTGGAGAGTGGATGATTAACAAAATGTTAATTGCCAAACGTGGTAGGTAATTGAAAATGTTATAATTGACATATAATTTTGTCTATTACCACATCATTCACTGCTTGTAATATTTGTATGTCCTTCTGATGGAAATACTGAGTACCTAGAAGAGATTACTAACACAGTTGAACTGGCTAGAATCAGTGGTATTTGATTGACCAGAGCTAACTAGTAGTTTCTAGTTGGCATCTAACTTTGCCAACATCTCAGCATGTTCGTTATTTTAAAATTTCATGTTCAAGTCTCAGGATTCTTAAATAGCAGCAACCTTGTCTAAAAGATGTTGGTTTTTCAGTGATGTCTGAAGTGTCACACATTGAAATTCCTGTTAGCCACCACTTCTTTTTCCTTCAGTGCTAGCTTGATAGTGACTGTGAGAGATGGCTGCAAAGATGGCTGCCAACAATTCATCACGTTTCCCTACATGTGTGTCCTACCCCTAGCCACGAGGTGGAATGTATTTCCCCCCTCCTCGAATCTGGGTTGACCTTGTGACTTGCTTTGACCAACAGAATGTTGGTGACACTGTGCCAGTTCTAGATTTAGGCCTTAGGATACCTGGTTGCTTTAGTTCTTTCTTTCTTGGCATCTAGCTTTCCTGGAAAGAAGTATGGGCAAGACTTCTGAGTGATGAAAGACTATGAGTACAGAGAGAATCCAAGCCAGCCCTACAGCTCTTCTAACCACTCTATCTGAGGTGCCAGATATGTGAGCAAAGCCATCTCTGATCCTCAAGCTCCGGTCCAGCCACCCCAGACAATACCATGTAGAGCAGAGAAAAGATGCTCTACAGAGGGCATCTGCAGAAAGATGACTGTTGTTGTTTTAAGTCACTAAGTTTTGGGGTGGTTTGTCATAGAGCAATAGATAACTGAAACAGTGATTTAAGCTATAACACAAGACAGAGCCTTTCACAATATTTTTTAACCTTTCCTGTGTATGATCTCAGTTCTTAAAAAGCATTTCATCAATATCTCTTTTTTCTACTTTAATTAAACTCATTAGAAAGTCACACTTTATTGCATTCTTTTCTAATTTTTATTCAGTTTTCATGGTTGATTAGCTCAACTACCTTTCAATCATCATTTTTTTATAAATGTATAATATATACTTAGCAGAAAAAATTCATGTTCATATATAAAATATAGATGTTAGATCATAATATTTATTTCAATGATTTTTAATTTGTTCTTATAATAATATATATTGAAAATGAGTCATTTCATAGAGTTTTCAAAAGTAGAGGGTAATAATTACCCAAACTTTGGAAAATATTTATATCAACAGAGTATTTCAATGTTCTTTGAATACATTATTTTATACCCAAATCTGCCATAATGTGGAATAATTAACTACTCTTTCATAATGACTATGTTTAAAAGTGGATTGTAATTAAGTCAATTAATTAGCAATTAGCAACAGAAAGAATAACAGTTTAAACTTGGCTTTAAACTTAAAATAATTTCTTTTCTTGAAAGTGTGGGCATACACATAACTGAGAAAACTTTAAAAAAACTTCTTTACAGATAATTATGACAATAGTAATCTTAATATATTAATTTTAAATTCATGTACTCCTGACCACTGTGTCTAACAAATGAAATGAAATGCCCAGAATAAACAGACTAGGAGTTTGCTCCTGTATGTACCGATTCAACTGAGAATCATTTTACCTACATCTTCAGGATTAAATAAGTCTCTGTTAAGTAGAAAAATCAATGACAAAAAAAGGCAGTAGATCAATATTAGACTAAATTTATTCATTATCTGGATATCACTTAGGATCAAAAGTCAGCATCACTCATATGAAGAGAGTAGAGGTGGATTGGAAACTTACACTATAGTATTACTCTCCTGATCTGATATGCATATTGAATAGAAATTATGGCGTTGGAATTCTTAACTCAGATTGCCTGGATGAACATTGACTATTTGGAACCTCGAAGAAGACTAAGGGAAGTAATCAACCTCAGGTTCAGAATCTGAAATATTTAACTTTGACTCCAACAGAGACAAGCTCAAAAATTAAATGGCTGGGGACATCTCAGCATTTCAAATGACTCATCCTTTTTTAATAATCATGAGAGAAGGAAAGGGCTTGGGAAACTTACCTTCACACTGCATGATGAGACGAGAGGAGATAGAAACATAATCTTTCATCATCATTATTTTAGGCCTTAAAATATTCAGAATGGGGTAAAAGTACTGGGTTGCTTTCAAGTAATCTGAGCTTTGGTAAACAATTTTTATAGAATGGAGTTTGAGAATTTAATTAACAGCTGGCTCCAGAATTCTACCTTTATGAAGAGAACCATCTTTGTTTGGGGAAAATACCTTTTCAAGCCACTTGGAGGTGGTAGGTGAGACCATCATGGTTCTGTAGAAGCCGTCCCGGTAAAGGCCATTGTAATAGTGCCTGCGGTAGATAGAAATGTTAGGAGTGTGTCAGAGAGTAAAGAGAATGGGGAGAAAGGAAACTTCTGGGCAGCACAGTAGGAGGATAAAACCTGAACCAAGGAAATAGCTATGAAGCTCTAGGAACAAGAGTATTTCCAGTGTGGAATATTTTTTAAACTGACTTTATTTTTCAGAGTAGTTTTCGGTTCACAGCCAAAGTTCAGAGAGTTCTCATATGTCCCCAGTTCTCCGCCATACACACAGAGCCTCCCCCACTATCAACATCTGACACCAGTGCTACATTTGTTACAATCGATGAACCTACACTGACACATTGTTATCACTCAAAGATTATACTTTACGTTCGGGTTCATTCTTGGTGTTGTACATTGTATGGGTTTTCACAAATGTACAATGACACGTAACCACCATTATAGTATCAGAGTAGTTTTGATGCCCCAAGTATCCTCTGTTCTCTGCCTATTTATCCCTCCCTTCTGCCTAACCACTCAACATGGAATTTTAAGTTGTGGGCCTTGCTATACGCTCCTATCCCTCCAGCACTTAATAAAGCTTTATACACAAAGCATATTGAGTTCCTCCCCAGTGCTAGCATTTAAAAACAGGATAAGACAATCTAGACCCTTAGTTAATCCCTAAATGTAAATAAGAGAACAGTTGACAATCAAAAAGATCTTCAGAAATCTATAGAAATCTTGAGGAAGATATTTGATTCTCCATAATCTCTAGATCAGAGGTTTGAAACAATTTCATTAAGATCTGAAGAAACAACTTTTAGCTGATGTCTGGATTAAACAAGTCACATTATATTTTAAATGCATTTGGTGATAAACAAAAAATAGCCTTCAATTTCATTGTGCTGGGAGTAGCTGTTGTAAAATTAAGTAAATTGCCCAGTCTCTTTGTAAGCTCAATCAAAGGATACTCGGATCACCATTTCCTTAGAGTCTAGCAGAGTCCTACACACATTAACTGGTCAATGAAATCTTAAAGGGGTTAGCCTTCAAATGATACATTGGCTGTTTATAAAGAGCTGAAAAGTTTTGACATATGGAATTTTTTTAGGTGGGGAGGACTCTTTCAAGCAAATGGAAAGGAACTTCAGAGTATTGGTCTCTCTGGGAACACTGTTAAAAAATAAAACAAGAGAACATCAACAATAAAAACCTCAAGGGATTGTTTAAGGAATGGATTTTTTCTGAAGGAAAGATACTCTTTCAAACTATATATAATCAAAATAATTCAGAGAAGGAGTCACATTTTTGGAGGAGAGCATCTTTGATCCAACAGCACTGGGGGTACAGACTGAGTAGGAATGTTAGCAGAGAGAGAGTAGGAAGTCGTTTCATGTTAAATCTGGGTAAGTGTTGTGTGAAGAGTGGAAAAACAGAGACAGCACAGGGATCAGAGAGAAGCAACAAGAGCCCTATCAGGTCTAAGTAGATCGTTGCAGGGAGTCTGTCCCATAGAGAAAACAAAGGGTTAAAAATACAGGAGAAGGAGGAAAACCAGAGAAAGAGTAAAATTATTAATATATGCATCAAGGAGAGCAAAGCATTGGAATGATACTAACAATTGAGCTAGAAATAGAAATAATTAAACCAACAAGAGGCATGGTAGCGGTTAAGAGCATAGACTCTAGAACCAGTGCACCTGGGTTCAAATTCTGAGGCCATCACTACTGGCTATGTCACCTTGGGCAAGTTATTAACCACTCTGTGCCTCAGTTTCCTCAACTGTGTGATGGAAATACTAATATTCCTTCCTTATTGGGCCACAAGGACTGAATGAGTTAATCTACATAAAGTACTTAGAATGGTGCTAAGCAGAGAGTGAGCACTCAGTACATATTAACTATGACTATTCCTAACTGATATTAACTAACATTTAACAATGATAATATATAATAACAACTCGTGTAAGTAAACCCACTGCAATATAAAACAACTGCAAAAGAGACAAGAAAACACAACAGCTAGTGGAACAAGTTGATTCCTGAGAACAAATTGTGACATCTAAGAAATTAGCTCAAGAGCAAGGACAAAAAAGAAGGCTCAGAACTGGAGCTCAGGGGCTGGCCTGGTGGTGTAGTGGTTAAGTTCTTGTGCTCCCCTTCAGTGGCCTGGGGTCCGCAGGTTCAGATCCCGGGCGTGGACCTATGCACTGCTTATCAAGCCATGCTGTGGCGGTGTTGCACGTATAAAGTGGAGGAAGCTGGGCACGGATCTTCCTCAGCAAAAAGAGGAGGATTGGCAATGGATGTTAGCTCAGGGCTAATCCTCTTCACACACACACACACACACCCAAACAAACAAAAGACTGGACCTCAGTTTCTTCCTCCAACCCTTAGCAAGGAGCCACAAACAGGTAGCCTCAATTCAACTCAAGTTTGTATATTTCACATAGAGATGTCAGAATTAATTGTATATAACTAATAAAATGGCTTAATTAGCTTATGCCTTGTTAGCTATACTGTGCTCATGAACAAGTTTCAATTCTGTTTTTGTTTGTGTACAGTTTCACTTTTAAAACCCTAAGTAGGAAATTTCGTAGAAATGATGCCTGAATCAGTCTGAATTCCACTGACGTCACACAGGAGTGGACCTTCCAGGGTAAAGACATGTTGGACAAGTCTACATCCGCCTAGATGTCAGTGAGCATCCCAATACTTCAAGAGCACCAAAGGAGAATCAGCACTCCCTTCCTAGATCTACCTCCACTTACATGGGAAGGGTTAACCAGTCTTGCACACGTTAGCTATTTATTGATGTATTTTCTCTGTGAAGGAAGTTTTCAGCATTATGATTACTCTGTGATCCTAAATGTGAGATATGACTAATTTAACTTGTCAAAGAATAATAGGAATTTTTAGGTGAGAGTAATCATAAACAATATGTAGTTGTCTCACTTTATAGAATAGGAAAGTACATGAGCACAGAGAGATTAGGTGGATTTTCTAAGATCCTACAGCCTAGAAACAAAATCGGGATAAGAAACCAGATAGCTTGATTCCTATTCCTGCACATATTGGACAAACCTTCCTTGCTCATGGGGTCCTTTCTCTACTCTCTATGATGGTTTTCAGAAGCCAGGATAAAGATGACAATACAAAGTCATTGAAAGGAACAGGGACAAGACAATGGCTACTTAAGTTATAGAAATCCTTCTATCATGCTTGTCATGTAAATGCACAATCAGCTCTTATAAGCATTATTCCCCTGAATTGCATAGATTGCTGCCCTGGCTCAGTGTGTGTGTGTGTGTGTGTGTGTGTGTGTGTGTGTGTGTGTGTGTTTCTGCTCATTCTATGACTTTAGTTTCCTTCAGTTGAATTTTGTTTATAAACAATTTTGATCTTGTGATCCCTGTTTATTTAGTAACCATTATATTTTATGTGTCTACAATGTTCAGCTTTTTATCTCTAGATTACAATGATTTCTTTCATAAATTGTACCTCAAGAAGGTTTATTCAAATAAAAGAGTGGAAGCAACCAAAGTAAAAGTACTCTTCTCTGTTCCAGTCTTATTTTGTTATTCATACGTTGTGTGTGTGTGAATGTGTGTGTATCATGTATATATATCATGTCTACATCTGCATATCTATCCTGTTGTCTGTGTGTGTTTGTGTGTTTCTGTGTCACTGAATCATGTTTTCTAACTGTGTGTATTAGTTGCATGCATCTATGCAACCAATTATTTATGTTTCAGGGAAAATGCTTTAATGGATCTGTAGCCCCATGGACTAGGACTAGATAAAATAATAAACTTCCAATGCAGAGCACACTAATTAACAGAGTTCTGAGGTTTGGGAGAAAGAACACTTGAGAAGAGTAGGAAGAGGTCAAGGGCCAAAAGAGAGGTCTGCAATCTGGTAGCAAAGCTGAATCCTGAAGGTAAGAGACAAATGTGAAGATTCCACAGCGGAAATACTGAAGAATGTTTGAGAAAAGGGAACTTTTTATAATTTGTTTAAAAATTTTCCTGGGCTCTGATGCTCTGAAAACTACCCCCTTTGTTATCCAAAGTCCACACTAATGTTTGCCACACATACATCCGTGAACTGGTGGAGCTTCAGAGACTGAAATGATCTGGATTGCACCTGGAGGTGCCATAATGTAGACATGGACATCATGCCCCAGACACAGGGTGAGTGGAGAAGCGGGTGGCAAATGCATGGCTAAGTGGAGACGAAGCACAACTACTTTGCTCAGATATCTTAGAGGATGTGTACGCATGAAGGGAGATGGGAGACCGACACTTGGGTTACATATAACACGTGACCATTAAGGACCCCCTGCAGAACCAGGTGCTATAACTAAAATTATGTATTATCTCTGTCAATCACTTCATTTTGCAAGTGTAGATATAGACTGCAAAGAAATATAATCATCCCCCCCCACACTTTTCTATTAGGCATAACTTCATGAGAACTCCATTGTGAAAGAAGCTTCGTTTATATTTCATGGTATTTCATATAATAATAATGTGGCTCCTGTGTAACTGTACCACTAAAAATAGCACCATCTCTGTAATTGCTAGCACAGCTGATACTCTTTGTGTGCTAAGCTGCAATGTGTCTCATTCCATAAATCATTTACAACCGCTGCACTGATCCAACAGTTCATAATCTTAAGCAAATAAAAATGAATATATGTCTAGTCCCTGGACAACTGCATGCATACACTGACCTGCAGCTCTTCTCCGATTTGATTTTTTTGATTAAAACCAGAAAAACGACATATCTATTTTGGTAACTTTTAGTATTCTTCAAGGATTCCTTTAGATCTTTATCTCCTAACGAAGTGTAAGAGAATTCTAAATGTGGGTAATGTGACTGCCCACAAGCATGTTACATGAAAACGCCATCTCTTCTATTACAGGAATTGATGTATCATCTGCTACAAAAGCAGATTTAGAAATTTATAAGATTTACCTTAAGATCATATTCCTGAGTAAAAATAATCACTATAACATTCGATCATTGTAATTATTTTAAGCCTAACTTGTGCCCAATAGGGTTCCTATGAAAGAGGCTCTAAGTTACCAAAGAGAGAGAAAGACAAATCAGGCCTGGTGGAGGAGGGACTCTGCTCTTTCCACGACTACAAAGCCAAGAGGCAGGAGATGGTAACAGAGTTGATACCTTTATGATGCCAATAGTGTGGAATCCTAATTTTTACCTTAAAACATGGCTTCCAAATATTTTATCTCTATAATAAGCTATTTAATTATGTTAATATAACCGATTGTTTGAAACGAGACACAGGTATAAAAATTTCTGTGATGTAAAATATTCACTTAGGCTGATTTTTTTTCCCCTCTGAACTCACCACTAAGGGTACTTGGTGCATCTTGCTGCCATTTAATCAGCCCTCTTGTGATTCTCTCCCATGAGTTGAAGAAAACAATACAGGTTGGTAGCAGAATTGCACCTAACATCAACATCATGCCTGGCATGTTATAGGCACTGAATAAATATTTGTAGTAAACATATGTGGTTTTTGTGGACCAGCCTCCATTCCAACTTTTAGCGCCTCCAAACTCAGGGCATGTTATTTGAGTGGGACTGACCCTAGCCCCCAACCTAAAGCATAGACATATTACCTAGGCCTGGCTCTTCACATATTATACATATGCCTTTTCCTTGCCAAAATGAGTATGTAACTTAAACTAGGGTGATAAACACTCGATTCTAGGATGTCAGTTGGAATTTTGGAAATTAAAAAAAAGCGCTTACTTTTTAATAGAAATTCTGGCTGTAAAAATGACATGAGTCTGAAAATGTCAGGCTTCTTTGCATCAACAGCATCTGTTTGGGAAAGAGTTCAAAACAGGAAAAAACAGAAAGAGAATGCGAGACAGCGTGAGAGCAAGAGAGAGAGAGACCTGATAAAACTGGCTGAATTTCTATATTCTGCCATGCCTAAAGCCAAACACACTTCTGTATTTTTCAGTCATTCAATCAAAATGTTTTTGATTTATATTTATCTGAATTGGGTTATGGTGACTTGCAAATGAAGAAAATTCTGATTAATATATTTTAAATTGTTTCATATTTCCCCCCAAATGAATAGTGTATTCCTTTCATGAAACAAAAATGTGCCAAATAGAGTATGTCATATTTCTAGGATGGGATGGGAGAGCTGCTCATAAATTTCTTTGGGCTGACCAAATAAAAGTACCTTAGAAAATGTCAACAGAAGGGTGAAAAGAGAAGAAATTACTTATATTTTTCTAGCTCTTATTTCCTCTTAAATGGAGGGTAGAACAGGCAGTCCCTAAGAGGACCCTGAATGGTTCCACTCCTGGTATTCAAGTCTTTGTGTAATCTCCTCCCCTTGAGTGTGGGCTGGATTTAGTGACTCACTTCTAACCAATGGAGACCTGCAGGAGTGATATGGGTTGACTGCAACCTCATGAGAGAGCTTGAGGCATAGGCACCGAGATAAACATGACACAGATTCTTGAATCACAGAACATCTGAGACAACAAATGGGTGTGGTTTTAAGTTGCTAAGTTTTGGAGTAGTTTGTTACACAGAAATAAAAACAGTACACGGGAGTAGAATCAGGATGAGTGCTAATACAATGGAACTAAAGTTTCCATCGTAAAACTGTAGCCATCTTCTGCTACCAATTAGCGAAAAGCAACCAGCCAAGGGAAATTGGGCTTGTTCTAGTTTTATCTAAATCTTCCAGCCCCTAAGATCACCGTGAAGGACTTGAAGTTATCTCTTCTAAGCAAACTCAACATACTCACCATTTCAGGCTTTTCTCCCTATAATATCGGTCCGCCACTATGTCCTTCTATTTAGCATTTTCGAGTTGGGCAGCAGAATTCACCATTGTGTTACCTGCAATTATTACCTTTAAAACACAAACAGCTTCTGAAAAGTAATTGCAAAGAAACTTCACTTCTGAGAACATGAAAAGTGCTGAAGAATTTGAGGACTATCCAGGTAAAAAGTTGCTACAAATTCCCCCTAGAGTACTTTCATGCACAAATATGCTCAGTTATGTACACTCACTTTTGGAGCTGAAATTTTATAGAGGTTTCATGAATTTTCTTAAAGTCCACGTGCATTGAGTTTCTAAACTTTGATTAAATATCTGAGAATTCAGAGCCCTAAGTTCTAATCGTGCTAAAATGAACTATCTTGGGAGAAAGTAAGCAAGCAGTAACAGTAAGAAAATGTCAGCATATATACTCTGAATAAAATCATGTTTCCCTTTTGGCCTCACTGAAGCAACTATTTATTTAATAGATTTTTTCCCCTAAGTTGGTGAATTTAGATTCTCTAGTATAACTTTTAATATGGTTAAATTGATTTTTTTGTCACACTTGCTATTTATTTACCTTTTTATTTAAAGCCCAAATCACAGAACTGTTGTTGTGAGAGAGTGATCTACATGATTGCACAAATCTTCTTATGCTCTTTTCAAGGAAGTATATTCCAGGATCTCCTGGAATAGAGACCTAGAATTTTAAGAGTATTTCCAAAATATTCCATCCTCCCACACAACTGTTATGTTGGTTGCTTTGAAGTAGTCTTAATGGGAATGTTCTGATGGGAATCAAAGGCAGTATATTATAATAGATATGACACCTTTTGAGTTTCCTAGTGAAATCTGAGTTATATCAATCCATAAGCCTGTTTTGCTTCTTTGACTTGTGTCATACTGACAGAATTGTTTGCCCATTTATTTAACAATATGAGTCATTGGCAAATCAGAGTACTAGAAAGCAAAGGAGAAAGAGAGAGAAGAGAGGGACAGAGGAGGAGAGGGAGAGAGAGAGAGAAACTGGAATTTCCAGCTGTGTATTTCCATACCTGTCTTACAAGTCACCACTTCCTAGAAAATGGGCCCAGGAGCTGGCAGGCTCTTCCATATGTCACCAATGAGAAAAGGGAAGAGAAACTGGGAGGATTGAAAAGAAAAATAGGCAATGTTAACCCAATACTTCCCGCTTGTTGAGAAAAGCAGAAATCTCCTTTCTGTCGAGTGTGAAGAAATAAGTAATACCCTTAACAGATCATTTTTCTCACCTTGTGTGTGACTTCTCTTCTAGAGAGCTACTCTTTTACTCACTCAACAGTGCTTCTCAAACTTGAATATGCACACAGATCACAGGGAGATCTTGTGAAACGTGGATTTGATTCAGTTGGTCTAGAGTGGGGTCTGAGATTCTGCATTTCTATCAAGCTCGCAGGTGATGTCAGTCCATGGACTACATTTTAGTAGCAAGAATGAGAATACCTGATGTTTTACAAGACTCTCTCTCTCTTAATTACGGTGGGAATATATGCAGGCACTGTTCTCGAGGAGCCTACAGTATATTCAAAGAGAAAAGTCAATCTGTGTGTAAAAATAGCTCATGCATTAACAAAATTGATAGCAATTAGTGCATTGGGGAGGTACAGACAGACAGGGCTGGCTTCATGGGCGTGTGACCTGTGTAGTCTCACAGGGCCCGCTCTTATAAGGGCCCACGCTTGGTTTAATGCTCTGCTGTCACTGTCTTGAAATTCTTATTAAGTTTTGAACAAGGGCATTTCATTTTCATTTTGTACTGGACCCCACAAATTATGTAGCTGGGTACAGATAAGGTCCTATGGGGCATGAAAGAAGGTGAAATCACCCCCCACCCCCACTGAAAAGGATAAGAAATAGCTTCAAAGGAAGAAGCATTTGAGCTGTGCCTTGCAGAACGGGAAAGATTTGAACAGAGATATATGTGATCGAGTAATGGCGGCAGGCAATCTGGGCAGAGGGGTTGGTAGGATCAAAGGGATGAAGACTAGAAAGGGTGGCATGTGGGAGGAATGGCAAGTAGTTTAGTCTGACTGGACCATAAAATGCTGAACACATAAGAGGCAGTCAATAAATTTTTGTTGAATGAAGTTCTGCTGAATGAGTGCCTAGAGATCAACGTACCGTCTGTATTGCCAACCTACGGGACAGAAACAGTGATACCACTGTATTAAACTGTAGCAAGTACTGTGGCCTATACTTTTAGAGGTTCAAAAGTGGAGATGACTGAGAGTGAAAATTCAAATAAGGTTGGTTAACAGACATGTTTCCCAGCCCTGCAAAATGGTGGGTTCTTTGACTTCTCACCAAATGTATCCTAAGTGACTGGGGATGAGGTGGTGATTTTTGTTCACCAAGACATTATAATTTTCATCCAACTAGAGAAATTTTTTTATGTTTTGGACATTTTAAAGACAGCATACATTGAAGAAAAAAAATATATATACATATTGCCTTTGAACAGAATTCGAAACTGAAGTTAAGCCATTACTACAATGCATAATTTCAAAAACAAATAAATAGCAATGTTTGATAAAGAACAGGCATTCATATGACACTTGGAGAAACCTTGCATGAGTGTGAAAGGACTGAAATAACCACAAAACAGTGGAAGAGTAGTGCATCATTTTGCTAATTTTTCTTTATTAGATGTGAATAATGCACATAAGCTTTTATTTCTCTGTTTTTAAGAGAACGAAGCTAGAACTTTGAAGTAAATTCCCTCAGGGAAGTCAAACAACTTGCTAAGGCTTATCTTTCTGCTTTAAAATTAGTGTTTGGCATCCAAGTTAACAGCTGGGGAAATTTTCATGCCTGACTGCAGTGCCCCTTTGCTCTTTAGGAGTCTCTTAACTTTCCTGGAACTCATCCTCCATGTCCTCAACCTTCCATCCCTGTAGGGACAGATTAAGTGGACAGGACAAGAGAAAGACATGGGCATAGTCACTCAATTAGTTCCCACTTGAGATCCTGAACGCACGGGCCAGAATGTTCAATATGTTGCCACCACAGTGCCATCTCCAGGGCCAACTCTGTGCCAAGGTTCCCCTTGAAACCAAGAGCAAAAGCAACATTGCAACAGGCATTACCCATGGTGGACATCGCAGCGATGGAATATACCCTCGATCCCTAAATTCCCTCTGCTGGCTACCCTCTATAGATACTTTTCCACGGTATGATTGGTAATGCAGGAATATTTTATAAAAATCTTACATAAACCAGATCCTGTGCTTTGTATATGATATTTTAACACAGTCTCTTTCTCCCTTCCATTTTGTAATTGCTGTAATTGTAATTAATTTCTATCCCTAAAATAACTTCTCAGAATAAAAGCTTGCAAGGAAATAGAATGCACCAAAACCTGTTAAGAAGCATGAAATGTTTAACTTTATAGTTTCTTGCTTTCTTTCTGAGGAAAACAAAACAAGACCAAAACCCAGCTGAAATGAAGCAAACTTTTTTCCCCCTAGAAACAAAAGTCTGCATAGAGATTATATGTCATAAAATGGATATATTATAAAAAGCAGATGAAGTATGCCTAAATTGCAATAAATATGAAAAAAGTCATATTTAAAATGTTTATTTCTTTATCTTTGGAGTCTTCAATCAAAAAGCAAATATTGTTTCTGTATTCTGGCTGTTGGTCAGTGTATTATCTCTCGGTCAGCCAGACTGTGTTCGTAGAAGATAAATGCAGATATAGTGAGTTTCAGAATAAACTACCCACTGGGTCACTCGGGCCAACTTTTTCATATATGGTCTATATCGGAGGTCTTCATTGCTCCCATTAATCAGACACTTTCTAAATACTATGTTCCTTTAGTGTCACAGAGACGAAGTGAAATTTCCCAGTTGAGGAAACAGGTTGGCTTCTCAGTGCAGAGTCTCTCCGCCTTTTAAACAGAAATAAAGCAGACCCACTCTGCAAAGCTGTTGTTTGGATTGCCTCACTTATATTCTAAGGGACCTGGGATAGTCCCTGTTCAGAAAGCACATCCCTTGCTACGGAGACATTTGCATGCGCAGAGGACAGACTAATGTCAGTGCGTTGGCAGGTCTCCACAGTCAGACTCAAGTGTGAAGTGCTGTAATTAATTGGGATGTTTCAGACAGAAACCTATTAGCCAAATGGTTAAAGGAACTGGAGGATAGGGGTTTCTAACTTGAGTTATTCAATAATTACTTTCAATTTCATTTTGGCTATGAAAGTGCTCCAATGGATACCAGATTTGTGTCATTTTGGTCTCAGTGAACCCGCTGGCACTGTTGCCATAGTGAAAGATTAGGGAAATATGCCCTTAACTGGTTTGTGAAAATAGGGGATTTTTAAAATATCCTGAAATCCCTGAACACATGTAGGCACTGTTTTCCTCTCACAATTAAACCTTTTCTATTTTAGGGACCAAAAGAAATATGTCTAAATGAAACAATTGCTGAGTTAAAAAAATATATATAAAATGTTAGCGAGAAAAAGCGTAATGACACCATAACACACAGAATTAATGGTGGCTAATACATTTATCTCGTTCAACATTGAACTCATAATTTTTAGGAACATGTCTAAAGATATACAAAGAGAGATTAGATCATTTTTTAAGTAATAATATACTCCATATGCAACTTGATAGAAGAAGTAGATTCATCACTGGAAGTCTGAGGTTCTCACTCATGAAATACTATCCTAACGTGGAAAGATTAAAAAAAAATTAACTTGTGTACACTTCGTATTTAATCATCTACTATACTTTTCCTCTAAAGTAAAAATGTCCCTGTGACTCTAAATGCTGAAATGGCCAATATGCCTGGGTGTTTACCCAAATCTCAACTTCTGGGTAGACTGGTCAAAGTAGGTGGAGAAATGGGAGTGGCTGTTTCTCCACAGGGCTCTGATTTTAGCCCAAACATTGATATAGACATCAAAGAACACCCCGGGACAACCAGAATAGAACAGCTGCAGACTTTCTTTGATCTCTGGTCAATGACCTCTTCATCACATTTAGTGTCCTTCTTAGTCTGGGGTATTTTTTGAATCCCTATTCCTTCTAGAAAGGCTACCGCCTATAGACTAGTGCATGTTACTAAAATGTTTTCCACAGAGGAAGAAACTGTATTGGTAAGAGTCTTCCCTCTGGGCTGTGTTTGTTTTCTAGGCTTATTTAGTAGTAAGATCTTTGGGTTTTGACACTCCTCTCTCTGACATAGCAACCTCCCAATCTGTTGTAATTGGGCTGCAATTAGCACGAGAACCTTGGTAATTCAGAGCTTGTCATCTGTGGACTGCCTAGGTCTTTTGTTTCTTCAGTATTTAATCATTTCACTGATGTTGTTCCCTTTATACCATAAATTAGTTGGAGGAAAGAAATTCTCAAATCAGACAATTAGTTACCAATTTAAATAAAAAGATTGGCTGAAAAAAAGAAACTGAAATAAATAATTTAGTGGTTTCCATTTTTCATGTCCCCATGTTCTGTAGAAAAATAATTATAATCATTTTTAGGATGTTTATACAATTGTGGACCTTCTGTTCAGTAGTCAGACATGTTTTTTGAGATCAATTACTTCAAAACTGTTAATATGACTGATTGTATAGATATTCCACTTACTTCCATTGCATTCCATTTAACCAACCAAAAATTTGTTGCCCACTGACTATAGAACAGACACTATGCCAGAGCTCCTGTGGGAAGTTTAAAGGGGGAATAAACAAACACTCAGTAGCAGAACATCCCCCAATGGCGTAGACTGATCTACACTCAAGAAAAAACTCTGATACAGAGAGAAAATGTGCTATGGAATAAATGATAAAAATAGTAGAAGATAGATTTATCCAAATTTACAGGTAGAGTGCTAGTTTCATGGAAAAGGTGGGATTTGAGCAATTCGGTACTTTGATGCAAAAATATATTATGCAGATAGCATCTTGGACACCTGAATAAATTTATGCATACACTTATTTCTAAGTGTATCTATATGAAACAAAAAATGTATCTGTGGATTTCTCCTGGTGTAATATCCAATTATTTATCACCTCAGCGCTTTGGGGAACATGTCATGGAAAGAGCTGAATACACTTCTGTGCATTAACTTTTTGGTTCATTTGTTTTTTTGTTGTCATAAGCACTTATGGAAATAGAAGATAATCAGCAAGAGAAATGTATCACACATTAATCAATGCAATCAAACGGTAAATATATTTACTTCTTAATATTATAGTGCCTTCTCCTAAAAGACAATTAAAATCTGGGTCATGTTGATCACTTTCTCTCCAGTGAACTACAAGTAGACTAATAGAAATGGATTCTGGTGCTCAAGAAATTGGCATCTTATTATATGAAGTCACTGTTTGTTCCTCACTTTTTCCCAGAAGCCTGGCTAGGTAAAGGATATTTATCGTAAGTCTCAATGATCCTAGCCCCTCTACTTTATATCACACAACACCCTTGTGATTCTTGTTCAACATCTGTCTTCATTGCTCAGCTGTAGTCTCTGTGAGAGTAAGATCTTCCTCACTACTGCATACCCAGAGCTATAGTAGATAAATAAATATTTCTTTAGTAAAGGGATAAAGAAGAACTGTGTTAGAGGATATGGAGAACATTTTTAAAATTATGGCAAAATTATCTTGGTTTATACATTTAAAAACATGTTTTGATATATTTCTTCTTCTCTCGATGCCATAAATGCACTTTGTAGACTTCTATGGAATAATATCCCACATTATGCGCTTTCACTATCTGTTTGTAGGTCTGTTTCTCTTGTCTGACTTCCAGATCTTGCTCAGGGATCTGATGAAAGAGTGCCTTGGAGAAGCGCAGTATTTAGAAGAAGGATCTCAAGGCTGGGACCTGGTAAACAAAAAGGAGTGTTTACTCAGGATGGCTGGAACATGAAACAGTACAGAGAAAAGGTGAACTTGAACCAATTAAACCACTGTCTGGGAGGATCCATAGTTAGTTAAAAAATGGTTGTCTTTCAGGCCCAAGTATAACATAAACCAAAAGTAAGAAATTAGGATAGCAGGGTTCAAGTCTAGAAGATATAAAAGAGGGAGGGATCAAGAGTGAAAAGCAAAGAGTAACAATAGTGCCCAATCTATAGAATAAAATTAAAAAATAATAATAATAAATGTTAATAATAAAGAATGAAAGAGGTAAAAGAGATAGAATTTAAAAAAGATAAAAGAGTGTATAACATTTTTAGAGTTGATTGCAATTTTCAACACAAAATTCCCCTCTATGGTTAAAATTTAAATCCTCTGTATCTAGGCAGGTTCTATCTATCACCATTTATGGCTTTAACATTGTAAACTCAATACCAAAATTACTGACTTAGGGTACGTTGAAAACAGTGGTTCATTGGGCGTACCCTAATGTTTGGGACACCAAGCTCTCGTAAAGACAAAATTTACAGATAAAGAATCTTTTTTGGGGTGGTGGTGGGAGCGGACTAGCCACTATTTGCTTTAAAAGGTAGGTATAACTATGAAAATATAGTTCTTGGTCTTGGAAAAGATTTGTCTTTTTTACATACCAAAACCAATACTTACATATAATTGTATTCCATCTTGACTTTGATTCTTAAAGGTTAATAATAACTAATTCTTCTAGTAGTAGTTTACACTCTGGTTTGAGTAGATGTCTCTTTCAGCCATCTTGAATATTTGAAATTCAAGTTAAAATGCTGTCAAAGTGCACGCACTGCTCCAGCGCTTGAGGCCAATATCCATCAATTGCTTTGCTCTTTCGGTTGAGTGCGAGGCTCATCCGTGACAGCTTTCTGTAAATTAGAGATAAAGCCTTACTCTGCCTTTCTAACATTTTCCATGCAGCTCGATAACTTCCGCATCTTTTCTCTTCCAGGGTCAAAAGAGAAGAAAATTGGTGTTAGATTTACTCTTTCTCTCGTGAATTATTGGCCTTATATTTATACAAAGTTTTCTTCTTATTAGCAATCAGATTAAAGTCACAAATTGTGCTCAGAGGCACATTGCTTTCTATTAAAGGAACATGTGTCTGTTCATAAGACAAATGATTTTTAAAACCACTTTGAAACATAACAAGATTTAGCGACTGAGATATACATTGATTTTACCATACGGCCTTTGTCCTAGCTTTGTGAAGCTATCGAAATATCTTATCACACCCTCACTCATCCATTAGTGTATACTGACTTACTCTTTGTAAGAAAAATACTCTGCGGTAATTCAAGGTTACAATTATCTTTGCGTTTTAAATTATTGTCACTGTAAGCTAAAAAATAATTTCTGTTCACTTAAATTCAGCTTTTGTGTCTTTTCCTTTATTAACTAGAAGACAGTCTAGTTACTAACTATAGGAATATAATTTTCACACTAACAGTTTAAAAATATAACAACTTTTATTCTGTAATGTAATGATGACTTTTTATTGCCTTTTATATAGAAAAATTACATTTCTGTGGCTTTTATTTTCACATTAACTATTTTTACTTTTTACTTATCTTGGTTTGTTTTTCATATTAAGTGGCAGTTTCCAGTTGTTGTTATTGCCTCTTGCTATTATTGTCAAGATGGATTAACAAAAATTAGTCTTTATTCAGGATGGACTTTGACACTTTGGGCTAAATGAATGATTGCCAAATCACAAAAGTGAACCAGGTGCTGCTCAGAACATAGGAAGAATACAAATCCTACTTCCCATGACCTTCTGGATTTTGACATATACATCCCTTGGTTCCTTAAGTCCTGTTGTATGATTTGTATGTGCACGTATCACATCCCCACTCAGTGTCATCCATGATTTACATGCAAACCCCCTCCAGTCCTTTCCAGTCACTGGAGCAGGTGATGAACCAGGGAGGCCCACTATCATTGCCCGTCGGACTCCATAGAGCAGGCTCTGACTCCTCAGAGCAGTCCTATGCCAACCAGGCCTGGCTATGATGCCCTTCCTTTATGTGTAGTTTCTCTTCTGTTTGGTTAGTTATACCTACTAGAAGTATTTTAAAGTGCACTTTCAGCAGAGATTGTATCAAATGCTTTGCTAACGTGGATATACTCCATCTACTGTAACCTTTTATCTTCTATTCTTCTCTACACTAAAACGTAGCTCACTCCCTGCCACGAGATGCTTCTTCTGGATCTCTCTCATTAGCCAAAAAGAAGTCTGCAATTCCCCACAGCTGTGGCAGGCTCCCACCCTCCACCTCCCCATTCCGATCCCGAATCTCTCACTTTTATACTACCTTCCTGTGAGGAGAAGCCCACTAATATATTCCCACTCTCAGCTGCACAATTTTCTGGGACAGCCCCCAATGAAAAACCTAAAGCTTTCTCCTTCGGCTCACCATTTTAAATCCTCCCTCACCACAGTCAGACCAGCACACCTACCTTTTATCCTAAAGACGCATTCTTCCATTCGTAGTTAAGAATATGGTGACTTTGGCTAAAAGAAAAACGATCACTAATCTCATCCTGCAAGCTCACAAGTTCATATAAAATACCACCCACTATGTCTTTAATTTAATGTTATAAAAACTTAAAATTGGAGGCCAGCTCGGTGGCATAGTGGTTGAGTTTGTGTGCTCTGCTTCAGTGGCCCAGGGTTTGCGTGTTCAGATCCCAGGTGTGGACTTGCACACCGCTTATCAAGCCATGCTGTGGTGGTGTCCCACATATAAAGTAGAGGAAGATGGGCACGGATGTTAGCCCAGGGCTCAGTCTTCCTCAGCAAAAAGAGGAGGATTGGCAACAGATGTTAGTTCAGGGCTAATCTGCCTCACCAAAAAAAACAAAACAAAAACAAAAACAAAACTTAAAATCGTTTTGAGTATGGAGGGCAGGGGAGATATAAATTTTGGAAAGTGCTTGTATAAAATAATGCTTGCTGAGGAGAAGATTGTCTGGAATGCCAGTCACATAAACAAAAAGAGGAAAATTGGTTTAATGGAATAACGTGGAGATTGAGTCTAGAAAAGAGGCTGTTTTTTCACAATTCTAAATATCTCTGTGAAGAGCAAACTTAGGTTAGTCGTCCACATGTTTCCAAATAGCTGGGTATTTGATATTAGCTGGGTATTTGATATTGGGTGAGTACTGTGAACAGTTACATTTATAGTTATCCCCAGACTTTCTAAGTGTTTACCGAAAATAAACATAATAAAAATGGTTTTTAAAAAGGGAGATGAGAAATACCTACCAAATTCAATATTACCACATCTCAGTACAGATTCCTTTTATCCCTTGAGGGTCTGTGAAATTTGACACTGCTCCACGGGCCAGCTAAAGCAGTGTGTCCAGAATACCATCCAACATCAGAGGACACACCGCCTCAGTGTCAACAACCTTGACAGATGTGCACATCTCCATTATGGAACTAGGGCACCCACGTGAGTGGATGCCCTTGCTCTCCGTTACTTCTGCTTTATAAATACAAATACCAGTTTAATTACATGATGGACTTGAATGGGCTTCCCAGACAGAAATGAGCCTCCATTGAAAGTATCTTGATTTGAAAACATTGAGAGGAAAACACATCTATTTAGTTTAAGAAGTATTTAGAAGGTCATGTTGTCAGAAAAATCAGTGACCTGCTATGAGTCTTTTTCTAATTTTAAACTGTGATGGATTAACCATGCACGGGCAGCATGCACTTATAAACCAAAGCACAGATAGGTTTGATATGATACAGTGGTTTTAAACTGTGTTTTAATTTGCAGCTATTTGAACCATTTCCATTTTTTACAGATATTGAAAATTGGAAATGAGTCAAGCAGTAGCATGTTCCAACATATTGCTCCAAGTAACAGCATATCGCTTCACCATGTACAGTGAGAGTCTGAAAATTAATAACCAAGCAAAAGACATTTAGCTAAAAAAAAAATCACAAAATGAGAGACTAGGGTAAGCCTTTATGAAAACCTGACTGTTGGGGGGAAAAGTGCAATAGAGAGAATCCAGAAGTCCTGGCAGGGACAGTTGCTAACTCTGTGACATTGGTCAAATTCATATCTTCTCTAAGCCTCAGTTACGACATCTATTAGATGGGCACAATGCCAGCCACATGTATATTAGCATGACTAATGTGAGAGTCAAATGAGATAGATTTTGGAAATGGAAGAGATCTCTAAAATGTATGGTTTTATTATCTTTGTAACTATTACTATTTGTCAGTGCAATATGGTTTCATCAAAATATTATATAATTTTTTTCATATCTATTTCTCAAATATATCTTTTGCTTTATTCATTCATTCATTTATCAAATGTTGAATTTGCCATATATGTGTCAGTTATGTTTCCTTTCCTCATGGATCTCATATCTGAGAGGAGAGATTGACATAAATAATTGTAAAAAATATTGTAAGTGAAAATAGAGGCATATAATAGGTGTGTATATGCCACAATGAGAGAATAATCAACTAACTCTTTATGGAGGAGTGAAGAATTACTTCATAGAGAGTGTGATGGTTAATTTTTTGTGTCAATTCGGCTGGGCCACACGGTTCCCAGACAGTTGATCAAACATTATTCTGGGTGTTTCTGTGAGGGTGTTTTTGGGTGAGATTAGTATTTAAGTCAGTGGACTTGAGTAAGGCAGATTGTCCTCCCCATTGTGGGTGGGCTTCATCCAGTCAGTTGAAGGCCTAAATAGAACAAAAAGAATGACCCTCCACCGAGTAAGACAGAATTTTCCAGTTGACTGCCTTTGCACTTGGACTTCATCTGCAACATCGGGTCCTCCTGCCTGATGACCTTCTAACTGGAACATTGAGTCTCCCTGGGTCTCCTGTACCACCTGCTCACTCTGCAGATTTTGGACTTACTAGCCTCTATAATTGCATGAGCCAATTTCTTATAATAAATCTCATATACAAATACATCTTAAAAAAAAATATATATATATATAAAATTGGTTCTCTCTCTTGAGAATCTGACTAACACAGAGTGTGCCACTCATGCTAAATATTAAAGTGTGACTGGGAGTTTGAGAAGTGGATGAAGAGATAAAGGAATTTATAAGCAGAGAGGGCAGAATGTGAGAAATTAGAATTGGGTTGCATGGAAACTCCAGAAGTTCAGTTTGGGCCGTCCAGGTTGGGGGCTAGTATGGCTGGAAGGAGGGTACAGAGGCAAGAGATGAATGAGCACAAGATCACGGAAATGCCTTGTATGACATACAAAAGCATTTGGACTTTAACCCATAGGAAACGAGAAGCCATTTGAAGGATTTAAACAGAGAAATAAGATGATTAAATTTGCATTTTAAAAGATTACTCTAGCTGCAGTGTCAGATATGGACTAGAGAGGGTCAAAGCTGCTGGCAGAGAGATTATTGAACCAGTATAAGGCAGGATAATGAGGTCCCGTGGTAAGTCAGTAGTGGTGGAAATGGAAACGAGATGGTTATAAAAGATACAAAAGAGATAGAATCAACAGAATTCAATAAGTGGTTTGGCCTGGGGATGAGGGGGCGGTAGATAAACTAAGCAGGATGCCCAGCATTCAGCTTGGGGAACTGGGTGGAACTGATATTGTCATATAGATGGAGGAGGAGGTTTGGGAAAAATAAGAATTAGTTATATTGAGCATGTATGACATGTGTGGCAGCCTGAGAAAAAGACGTCTAATGGGCAATTAGATATACGGATCAAGAGAGAAATTAGAAGTCAGGGCTGGAGTTATGAAGGTAGGGATTTGGGAAACTAGGTATAAAAATTATTGGTGTTGATGAGATCATTCAAGAAATCTGTGAAACACATGTACAGTGACGGATGGCAAATAGAGTTTTGGTGATGAACATGGTGTAGTCTATACAGAAGTGGAAATATAATGATGTACACCTGAAATTTATAGAATGTTATAAGCCAACATTACCGCAAAAATAAAAAGGAAAAAAAACAAAGAAATCTGTGAAAAGTGAAAAAGGAAGATGACTAAGACAGAACACTTGAAGGCTCATGAAAAATGAATCCCCACTTCGTTGGTGAAGGACATTTCTAGAGTTAGGATTAGAGTAAAAGGCTCTTTCTAAGATATTCCTTGAAAGATAACAGATATTTGAACTTAAACACTAGTTATGGTTTGTACTGTGTAAACATGCAGTTTGATGCTGTTTTGACACACCGTCAGCCATCTTCCAATCTAATTATTAATTATGGCTACAGGGTCAGTATTTTAGTGAGATGCAAACACTTTAGAAATCTTGGAGAAAGAGAACAGGCATCATTTTAAAACTGATTACTCCAAACCTATCTGGTTCTTAATAGAGAATTATAGAAGACAACATATTGCCACTTTTTTCTCTGTAAGTTTCCTCATTGGGAAAATGAAACAAATCAGTGTTAAATGGAATGATCTTAAGGTCATTTCTAGTAATAAAGGTCCATAGTCCTGTGGTTAGTATCCTTCTAATGTTCTTAAATAAGTGGCTTCTCAGTGCTGCATTACTTTATTGTATGGGAGGAGCAATCTGGGCATTTTAGAAGGAAGAGAAGGAGGTGGGAGGGGGGGAGAAAGAAAGGGGAGGAAAAAGGAGAAGCGGCAGCTGAGACAGAGGCTGTATGTGGCCCATAAAGAGAAAAAAAAATCTATATATATAAATATATAGATATATCCCTTTAGAGAAAAAAATCTCTGACACCTGCATAGAGAATATATGTGTAAACAATATCCATGCCTAAGAGCAAACAATCAAATTAACATAATTCCCAAACAACAGAAACCCATCACCACCAAAAAAACTCCTTTCTTTATCTAAGATGACAGAAATGACTAGTACTTTGTATCTTTTTTCTTTTTACCTGCATTGTCTCCTTTGTAAAAGGCGTCCTTTGGGGAGCTCTGATTTCCTTCTCCAGCAGAAGCCCAAATGTCCCAGATAGACCCTCTAAGAAACCTCATTGGAATGATCAGTAAATTCCCCCGTTAGTCACAAGTGTATTACTGGCCTGGGAAACAGCCTCAACTCCTACTTTAGCTCTCTGCTACATAAACACAATGCTGATTCATGACTAACCATATCACCAGTCCAAAATTCCAGGACACCTGACATATCAAACAAATCTTTTTAAAAGATCAACATATTTCATACTTTTAATTGTGGGGGGAAATTTAAAGAAAAATTCATTGCTATTCTTACTGATAGGAAGACAAAAGTTCTTTGAAACGGTAGCCTAGTTTGTTTTCTAAACAGCTGTTTGTTGTTTCTTTTAATAGTTTCCCACCACCTTTCATGTAGCTCTGTTTTTCTTCATCTATTCCTCTGAAAAATTCCTCACCCACACCTCTCACCTGCTCCTTTTGTTTCCTCCCTCCTGAGGAAGGAGTGGGGGTACCAAGAGTAACACTACACAGACACAGAGACGCACCCACATCGCTCACACACACCATTCTTCCTGCTCACATCCTTTTCTATTTGGTTCCCACCTGAGCCAAGAGATTCTTTTTTTGTTGTTGTTTGATTTTATTCCGTAGCATAAAGACTTCTCTTCTGAGGACTGAGTATTTCTATGACTAGGATTCTTAAAATATTTCTTAGAGTTTTGAACAGAATAAAGGTGTTAATTACTATGAGAAAAAAATATTTAAGAATCCATAACAGAACACTATTGTAATGTCACTGGAACAAATGGTTGCATCCATTCAAAGAAAAAACAAGTGTCTGAAGAGATGCAGTGTCCCACCGAACTATGCAAAACTATAATTCAAAAGATATTGCTGTGTAGTTATAAGATCAATAAGTCCCAGGGATATAATGTACAGCGTGGTGACTATAGTTAACGATCCTGTATTATATATTTGAAAGTTGCTAAGAGAGTAGATCCTAAAAGTTCTTATCACAGAAAAAAAAAATTGTAACTGTGTGGTGATGGATTTTAACTAAATTTTTTGTGGTGATCATTTTGCAATATATCCACATATTAAATCATTATGTTGTACACCTAAAACTAATACAATTTTATATATCAATTATATCTCAATAGCAAAAATCTCCCCCCCAAAAGGCATTGCTAGATTCCTAATCTATTGTATATGAATCCAGAAAATGAAGTATTGCCTAGTTTCCTGATTTCTAATTATTTCACACTAAAGGAAAATTGGATTAGCAGTATTCTGCTTACTTATGACTTTTGTATTAAAGTTCATCTCATCGTGTGAAGATACTCAGGACCTAGGGAGACACACTCTCCCTGGGTGCTGCAATTGATAGTACACAGAGAAGATGAGGGAGCGATAATTCTATTTTTCTTAGACTAATAGGCTACTAACCCAATTTGTTGATGCAATTTTGTAGGTATGTGCAGGCCACTTGAACAAGGAAAATGAAATTAACCACTGAAACTTCAGTTCGGAGAAATGACCTTTAGCTAATGTCCCCTTTGAAACAGAAAAATTTCAAACTTCTAGAGAATTATAAGAAGCTCCGTGGAGCAGGCCCTGCTGTGCTTTTTTGAAACCCCAGTGAAGCCTGTGAACGTTACTCAATCCCACTAGAGCGAGGTGGATCGTCTTACTGTTTCCACAGCTGCCAGGGTATTAAATTCTGACTGCATCCAGTGCTGTGATCACTGTACTGTGTCTAACTACACACCAGCCGGGTGTTGGAGCGAGTGCTGGCAGAGAACTCCTTCCTGGAGGCTGTCGGGCTCCAACAAGTACAAGTCCTCTTGTTCTCCAGTGATCCGTCCATCAGCCACAAGGGCTCCTCACTGACCACCACTAACCTTCCCAGGCTTTCCACATGCACGCCACATGATTTCCTGTTAGCACAATTTTTTTAAAGGGTTATTAACTCTGTTGTCTTAAAAATCAAAGGTGTACTTACTAACAGAAAGGGGAAGCTTTTTTTTAAACGGGGGGTGGGCACTCAGCACCACCTTAAAACCTTAAATAGGTATTAACCAATAAAAGACAGAGAAAATGAAGATAAATGGCTTGCACCTGTTCTTTACCACACACTGTCTCTTGACCATAATTTCAGACCTTGCCACTTTAGAATACCAGATTATGTCATATACTTTGCATTCCCATAGAAAGGCTAATATGTACCAATCACTTACAAGAAATAATACTATAGATAATATTGCATTTTTTTTCAAAATATGCCATTAATTTAGCACCAATCATTTTGTACTTTTTAAAAATTTGCCATAATTTGTGGAAAATGGTTATGGAAGTTTTTATGTAGTGTTTCTAAAGGTCCCACTTGCGTATATATAAAAATGATACTGTTATTAGTTCAAAGAATATATAAAACATTTAAAAAAGAAATTGAATTTTCTTTCATTGTAAATTAATCTCTCTCCAAATAATAGTAATAATATTCCAAAAAATAAAGCACATACATAGATACTACTTTATATAAATGTAGATGTAAAATTTTACATATACTATCTCATTTTTCACAAAAATATATCCTCCCTAATTTTTATTTCCCAAGAACTATGGGAATTCAAAGCTTCAGATGTGAGTTTGTGAAAATTATAAAAGTGCTTTTGATTTCTTCCTCAGTAGTAACTGTTTTTATAGACTTTGAAAGTACAAATAAAGAACGTATTTGTGAGGAATGAGTTTTGAAGCAGAAAATCGTAAGAATGGAGAGAATACGTAATCACTTGTGAATAACCACCTATTATTCTTTCATAGTTCCAAAATCTTCCTAAGGAATAAAACCTATCAGATACAACTTTCAAGTTTCTAATAATTAGTTTTATCATAGTTGCAAATTACGGAAAGATAAACTTCACAAAACAAAATAACCTAAGGTAATACTAGAGTTAGCATACAAATATTTTAAATACAAATTATGCTGAATTCTCTAGCAAACAATTATTATAACACTTGGAGATAAAACCATGATTTAAACTGCCATTAGATGTTATGTTGCTCTTAGTAGTGTGTAATTTGATGCTATGTTTTTTTTGCAGTAATTTCCTTAATTTCTCACAACCAGTCTGTGCTGCAAATTAAAATCAACTGTTCCTTTCTAAAGAAAATAGAAGTGAATGCATGACCATGCTTGCTGAAAAGCACATAGACAATTCCTCATTGGAGTAGTAGGCAGAATTCTTTTAGAATTGAGAATGTCTCATTTTAGAAAATGTATATTCAAAGAACTAAGAGGGGATTAGGAAGGAATTATGTACAATTGAGTTTCAAATGTCTGGTAAAAGTCAGCATATGGCCATTTACATTTCCTTATAGGCAATTTGAAATAATAATAATAAACCAATGAACATTTTTGAGTGCTTACGGTGCGCCAGGCAATGTGTTAAGAACATTATGTGAATTACCTGTCTTAATTCTCATAACAATATGGGGGCAATATTTCTGTCATTCCTATTTTACATAAAAGAAAATTAAGTCTTAGGTTAAGAAACTTCCCTAAGGACATATAACTATTCTGTGACAGTCTTTCTGACACCAACATCTGTGTTTCTAGCCACTAGCTTAAATAAAGTTGGTGAAAGTAACCACTCAGATGAAGAAAACAATATTTGCAGACAAGATAAAAGAACAATCCAAAAAACAAAAGGAGTGTTTTTAACATTTTCTCTAGAATTCAAATTTTAGCATTACTGCTGATTCTTCCTTTATTTCAGATCGTTTTCTCACCTCATTTAACTTGGCATTCATAGACACAGACAATGCATTTTAACTGTGCTATAGATCTTACCAATTGGAACTTTTGGGGGATGTTATTAAATTCATTCTGTATGTAGCTCCGATACGTTCATATTATAAATATCACATGTACAGAGCATGGTTATAGGGAGGGAGAGTGCAGGGTTGAATACCAATTCCTAACGTTTAAGAGGTTGCCTTCTTCTCTGACCTCAGCTCCCACCCTGTATCCTAGGCTACCTTCAATTTCACATCATCATGCTTTGCCTTCTGCCTGGATCCTTCTATCATAGCATCTACAACAAGTCATTCCACTTAAGTTTTTACAGATCTGTCTCTCCCTCTAGAATCTAAATTCTCACAGTAAAGAGGCAGATTTTTATTCACCTCTGTGTCTTCCACTGACATGCTGTGGTTACCACAAAGAGGTCCTTTTAAATGTGCTTCATTTTTAACAAATAACTGAATAAATGAATGATTGGAATATTCGGTATTCGATTCTTAATTTGAGGGAAGTTTGGAATAGATAACTTTGTAAGTCCGTTCTGTAATGATGAGTCTAATAATACAAGTCAGTTGAGAGAATAGTGTGTGTGTGTTTATAAATTTGGGGCCTAGTATTAAGGATATAATCTACTCTTTCAATTTGTTATAAAAAGCATAAAATATACAAAAAAAGAAATAATATAACACACATTAATGTCCTTACCACTTAGCTCAAGAAATAAAACATTTCCTATATGATCAAAGCCCCCTCTTCCTCCTGCTCTTGCACAAAGCTTACCTTTATCCCTGATACAGATTTACCACATTCACCCATTTCTTCACATTTTTATCTTACTTTAATATATCTATGAAAAATATATAATTGTGCATTCATATTTATAACATTGTTTTCTGTGTTAAAAATTTCTGTAAAAATGAGGACAAAATACATATTTTGTGATTCGTCAATGCTTTGTGTGTAGCTCTAATTCATGAGCTCCACCTTTGAAAGATAAAAAACAGAATAGCATAGACTGAGTCCTTGAGTACTTGAAGGAAGCCAGATGAAAGTGTGATCAGGAGGCGTCAGGGTTCCTCAGCTATGGAGCTGGTTCTTGTGTGTGTAATGGTTATGGAGGGGCACCCAGAAGGGAGGAATCAACTCCGTGAAGGGCATGAGGGGCAAGAGGAGAGCCCTTGGGGATTCAGTGACTTGAAAACAAAGAAACAGAAGTTAATTTTCTCTGTGACTTATAACTTATTGACCCTGTGTTGAAAATGGGGGCACACTGGATGGTAATGAGAAATTAATTTAAACAGAGATAAGAAATGGATGTGCGCCCTTGAGGTTAGTGAGAGGGGTTGAGTATGATATGTTTGTTGATGGGGAGTAAGTAATTATGTAGGGATCTGAGGGAGAATATTATAATGATTATGAGTGGAATATATTGCAGAGGATATAGAGTCATGTCAGGGAGGTCAGTCATTAAGAGGGTTCATTAAGTTAGGGATCAGCCATGGAGAGCATATGCTACAGTGGAAGCTGCGTCAAGGCAAGAGAGGGATAAAACCGAGATAATTGTAGGGAAAAATCGGCAGAGCAGCTTGATTAATCTCCCTTGCAAGAGGAGTGAAGAAAAGATTAGGGTTAATACACATATCAATTGTTCCAAACCTGAAAATTAGAGTTTTTCCTTTTAACCCACGAATTACGTAAACTAGGAAAACTAACCCAATTGATAGAAAAACTTACTGGTTGATACCTAGCTAAGGTTATAGATGTTTGGGAATTAAAGGAAGACGAAAGATTGGATTGTTTGATCCTCTCTCTTAACTCTCTTAGGACTCTGAGGGCTTTGGGGATTTCTGGGCAGGGAAGAATAAAAGCAAATAAAGAGGAGGGGAAGACAGTGAAAGTGGAACAAGGTTCTGGAATGGATTAACCTACTTTCCAGAATGGATTAATCAAAGGTAAAACCAAAACTCCTGGGAAAAATGAGCTCCCACCCCCATCCTACAACCACTGGCTCAAATGTTAGCTAATTTGCAACTTTATTTTACTTTAAAGTGCTTAATTTATCTGTGGCCAAGTTGGTCCAATTGTTTCAAGCATGACGTTCTTGAGGTCAAAGTCTTGGGTTTGATGCTTCTCTAGAATAATTAACTTTGCTCTAACCTGCGGTCACAGCTCATATCCCATCTCCTGACAAGTTGTCTTTGTTCCTAAGAGGGGACCAGATGAAAGAATAGTTCTGTGAGAACAACAAGCCAGCAGCACACTGGACAGACAGGGATGAGGAATGCCATGTTTATTTATAAAAGATGCCATTTGGACTCCCGATTTTCATTATGTAGCCTTAAAAAGTGAAAACATAAAACTTGCTAAAAAGCATGATGTTAAGCTGAATGCTTCTAAATTAGCAAACTGAAGGAATGCACTTAAAGATAAAAATATTATAGCAGTTAAAGAATCTTATTTTCCACCATATAACATGATTAGAACATCTGTAGTGAAATAATATAACTGATCATTGAAGTAAATAAAACAAGTTTATACTATAAATTTTTTCCAGAAGTTTAGCATGATTTTTGATATTGAAATTAGAGTTAGGGTTTTACCACAATTTTTATTAGATTTCACGTATTTTCCTTTTACTTAGATCCACAAAGTCATTAGCATTGCTCAAAGAGACTGGAAAATCTAATATTCATTCTAAAGTAAATTGGAATTATTTAAAGATTATTTCATGCTTGAAAGTCAAGTAAAATGAGTTTTTAAAATATTACATATTGTATTTCTATTTAGAAGTATTGTAAGTAGATTTTTGTTTGTTTATTTTGTTTTTGTGGAAGCCCTTTGCCCTCGTGGAATTCTTTTTACTTTCTAATAATATTTATTTTTATATTTCTCTGTATATGTCAATGGCAGAATATTTTGTATAATGCTGTTTATTCTAACCAGTGATTTTGGAATATAAAAAAATGCGAACATTTTCTATTTAATCTATTTGGTTGCTTTAAAAATAAGTGAAAAGGCTAACGCATAACATCATTTTGTATTTTCTCTTCTGAAATCAACATACTTATGAGTATCACATTTGTCATGTAATTAATTATGAAATTATTCTCTGATTTTCATGAAGAAATCCTTGTAGGTTGAATATATTCTTCCTTCTTATAATCTTACCTCTTTATCCCAGCCTCTATTAGATTGTGTATCTATCAGATTTGAAAACTAAACTTAAAATTTTTTCAAAATTGTTTTATTTTATCATGATCAAACAGCTTTCTTCAGTTGCCTTTTCTCAAGTCTCTAGCGAGTAAAGAAAAACAAACATGGCCTTCATCATGCTTGTGAACCACTCTCTTGTTATCAATGTCACTGTAAACTAAGCTGTTCAAAAAAACTGTATGTTTTAACCTTAACTGTGGAAAGCATCTGGGTCCGATGTGGGTAAGCATGGCAGAATCACAGAGGAGCTAGGTCTGGATAAACTAGTGTAGGGGTCAGTAGACAAATTTCCACAGTTTTTAAAATTAAATTTTATTTTTAGAGTAGCTTTAACTTTACAGAAAAATTGCAAAAAATATTAAAATTGTAAAAATTATGAGAGATACTAGATATTAGAGAGTTCCCACATACCCCACACCTAATTTCCCCAATATCTCATGCTTATTAGTATGAGCTAATCACAATTAATGAAGTAATATTAATAGATTATTATTATTGACAATTCCTACTTTATTTAGATTTCCTTTGTTTTTACTTAATATCCTTTTTTGTTCCAGGATCCAATTTACTCTACTCCACTGCATTTGATTAACATGTCTCCTTAGACACCTCTTGGCTGGGACAGTTTCTCATGTTTTTCCTTGTTTTTGGTGACTTTGAAAATTGTGATACATACTGGTCAGGTATTTTATAGAATGTCCCACAGTTGGGATTTATCTGATATTTTTCTCATGATTTGACTGGGGTTTGGTGTTTAGGAGGAAGACCATAGAGATAAATTGCCATTTCCATCACATCATATCCAGGGTACATACCATCAACATGACTTAACTACTCTTGATGTTGACCTTGATCACTTGGCTAAGGTAGTGTATTAGTTTGCTATGGCTGCCAAAACAAAGTACCACACATGGGTTGCCTTCAACAACAGAAATTTATTGTCTCTCAGTTCTAGAGGCTGGAAGTACAAGATCAAGGCGTCAGCTGGTTTCGTTCCTCCTCAGGGCTGTGAGGGAGAATCTGTTCCACGCCTCTCCCCTAGCTACTGGTGGTTTGCTGGAAATCTTTGGCATTTCTTGACTTATAGATGCATCGCTCCGATCTCTGCCTTCATCTTCTCATGTGATGTAGAGAGGAGAGCCTGGACACTAACGCATCAGATATTAGTGGTACTTATCTCTGCACTTAGAAACAACAACAATGGCAGTATATTATAAGAGAATCGCACAAATTGCCAATACCACACGCTGCTGCCCTCCCTCCTGTTACTGTGTGAAAGTCTGGATTCCAATCTAAAGCAAATCTATCTACTTCTCTTTCCTATTCAATTATTTCATTTGATAAATTTGTTCTCTCTCTCCTGCATCACCAGCTTTTTCCTCAGCACTATCATTTCTTGCTACCCTTCTAGCCCAAGTCGCCATCATCTCTCTCCTGGATGAGTGCAATGGTCTCCCAACTGGCTTCCCTACTTCACTTTTGTCTTCTTATGGTCTGGTCTGAACAAAGCTGCAAACAAGATCCTCTAAAATCATCCATCAGATCATGTCTACTCAAAACCCTTTAATAGCTCCTCATTTTACAGAGATTAAAAGCCATAGACCTACAGTTCCTGCATGATGGGCTTCTCCTTTTTCTCTCTGACCGCGTCTCTGCTACCCTTCCCTCATTCAGCCTTCCCTAGCTAGAAGCCTCCATGCTACTCCTTGAGCACCTCATGCACACTGGTGTTTTGGGACCTTTGCCCTGTGTGTTTTGCATGGCTCCTTCTGTCACCTCCTTCAGGTCTTTGTTCAAATTAAATTTCCCAGGTCTGTCCTATCCACACCACTTAAAAGTATGACCACCTGCTCAGCAGGTAGTTCCTATACTACTTATTCTGCCTTACTCAAATCCATAACATTTACCACTTTTTAACATGCAATATATTCATTGATTTTTAGTTGTATTTTCTCTCTCCATTAGAATGTGAGCTCCATGAGGCAAAGATTTGAATCTGTTAAGCTTTCTTGCAGATGTCCAAGGACTAAACTAGTGTCTGACACTTAGCAGACTTTCAACAAATTTTAAAAATAAATTAATTTATAGAATAATAATAATAATGGTTAACATTTTGAATATTTTCTATGTGCTAAGCACTCTTATAGATTCATTATACACATTAACTCATTTTTTTGTGTGTGTGTGAGGAAGACTAGCCCTGAGCTAACATCCGTTGCTAATCCTCCTCTTTTTGCTGAGGAAGACTGGCCCTGGGCTAACATCCGTGCCCATCTTCCTCCACATTAACTCATTTAACCCTGAAAACTCTATAATGTAGGTAGTATTATTTTCCCACTTTACAAAATAGGAAACAGGCCAACTTTCCAAAGCTAAGAAATGGAGAGTCCAAGGTTAGTGCTCATTTTCTTATTTATCTTATTTGCTATTTTTCAAAAAATTTACATTGAGTATGTATTTTCTTCATAATACAACAAGAACATTAAAATGTCCTCCCACTACTTCTCCAGTGTTACTTCGGTCAATAATTCCCTCTTTTAGCTGAAATGTATTAGATGTATTAGCTGAAACCTGTGACCCCTTTTCTTATATTGACTATTTAATAGCTTATTTTCTACGTATTTTCTATCCCTACAATTAGCTACTGTGGTTATAATTAGTTTTTTGTTTATAAATCTCACAGATTTTAATATAGTGTTCACTTATTGATGTCTCGAATGAATATTGGGCAATAAATATTTGTGTTTATCCAACTTGGATAAGAATGTGTATGTTTGTGTGTGTGCGTTTTGAAAGTAAGTCTTTTTTTTTTTGAAAGTAGGATTTGTTAATACATTTCCCTCTGAACTATAGCATACCAAAGGCCCTCAGCAAGTTAAAAGATTCTCTAAGCAGCCCCTTAAAACGTGTCAACGAAATAATACAGGGTAATTATTTTGTTCTATTTTTAAAGATGGCACATAGAGGTTAAGTAATTTTCTTGAAAGCAGAACATTTACATACTGTATTTTTAATTAAGCATCTTAAATTACCTGTGCAATTTACTCCTAAAATTTTTATGAATGTACATGTGGTTCAAAAGCTAGCAACCTGATGATTCAGAAGGCAAAGAGCTAACAAGTTTGTGGCGAAAAAGAAAAAATTCACCAACAACCATTGCAATCTCAGTCTGCTAAAATGGCCTAGTTATACATAATTGTAGTCATTATTTAGATGAATTGAATAATGGAGGTTAATTATAAGCAGCACAGTATAAAGAAAAGTAAAATTTGGGTTAGTTAAAACAGTCTTTGGGAATCAAAATTCTATAGCAGATTAATCTCTGAAAATCCATCCAACCAAACTAAATAGGAGTCAAATGCTATGTTTTATTTACTATATGGGCACTTTTAGAGGGGTGATTTATTATAGTATTAATCTATGCCTTCCTGATGTGTGTGCATGTGTGTGTGTATGCTCATAAAATGAGGCTTATATATGAGTGGTAATTTTTACAAAACAAAACAATTTAACAATTTACAAGTTGACATAGTTTTTCTTTCTATAACATTACTAAAAGTAAGATAGAAATTAATGAAGACAAGGAAGTTATTAGAAGACTGAGGTCACGTGGCTTTCGTATATACTATGTATGGTGCGCAGATACAGAAAGAAACTTTATTAAAGATCTACGTCTCAAATCTGCCCATTCTGAGCATTATGCCTTCAGTGAATTTGCACACATCTTCTGTGGTAGATAGTTTTCAAAATGACTGTCATCATTTCCTTCCTTCCCTGTATGCATATGCTGCTTCTGATTTGCTCCTGGTCTAGCCTTAATGAGTGGTTTACCCAACAGAATGCAGTGGAAGTAACATTCTTGGTCTTACAAGACTAGGTCAAAAAAGTCTTGCAAATTTTACCTAGGCCTCTTGAATGCCTGCTTGTGGGATGTTTCCATTTGGAAACCAGCTCCCAGGCTGTGAGAAGTCAGTCGAAGCCACATGGAGAGACTACTTGTAGGTGCTCTGGTAGAGAACAGAGAAGAGCTTCTAGACAATGGTTAGCATCACTGATAACAACATGAATGAGCTCTCTTCTCATCTGAATAGATGTCTAGCCCAGTAGAACCTTCAGATGACACTAGCCCCAGCTTCCAACTTATTGTACCCTCATGAGGAATCTGAAGTGACAATCATCCAGTTGATACCAGTCAACATACAAAACCATGGGAAATCACAATAAATTGTTGTTTTAAACCACTGAGTTTTGAAGTATTTTTTTCACAGTAATAAATAACTAGAACAAAAGTTAGTACCAGAAGTTGGTTGTTGCCATCACAAGAACTTGAAATATGTGGCCAGTTTTTGAGACTGAAAGTCAGGCACAAACTGGAGGGATCTCAAGGAGATTATGGTAGGCACTGAAAGAATATTGTCAGAGGGTGAATAAAAGTGACCCATTTTATGTAGTAGCAAAATGTTTGGCAACGTTGTTGCTTGAGATTAAGTAGAAAATAGAAAATACGTGTAATGAATTTTGATTGAGATTTCCAGAACCGTAAAAGTGTAACTGTTTTTTTGAAAGCCATGTAAGATCGGGTATAGAGAGAGGAGTTGTTCAGTTTCAACAAGAATTTTGAGGAAATATAACAGAGCCTGGAAATGTTGGGTCACAAATTGAACTGTTTCTCATTCTCAGACTTTCATAATGACAAAAAAAAAAAAAAAAAAAAAAAAAACCTTCTAAAATAAGGAGTGGATTCAGGGTAAAGGTCAAACACAAGGTGTTGCCGGTAAAATGAGGCTTCAGGGTGGCGATGTTCAGACCGAGGGTGTGGTTATAAGACCTTTTGTTAAGACCTCAGAAATATTTAGGACAATGCTTTGTATACGTATCAGCTAGATAAAAAGACTCTAAGAATCTTAAGAGTACACTTCCTACACGTTTTCAGCTGGGAAGCTAATAATGATATATCTTTCAGACTCTCTCTAGACAAAAAGATTTCTAAAACCTTAATAGCTCTGTACCATAGCACCATGACTCTCAGGCCTAATCAGAAAGGGGCTTGTCTCAAAGAAATTTTTGACTATGCTTGCAGTCAGGTAAATTGAACCTGAACTCCAATAAGATTTACAGGAAATATCTAACATTTTAGGACTATCAGATTAACAAAAAACGTCATCACTTTGGAGTAAAAAAGGCAGAGGCAGTTCAAAACTAAAACCTTTGAAGCCACCAACCTTCTCTGGGCAGAAAGCAAGATGAGAGCCACTTAGCTGCACACACAGATCATTTCTTATGAACAACTTGGATTTCAGAACCAAGAGTCGAGAGAATGGAGTCAAGTGTCATGGAGAGTCATTCCTAGGGAGTAGATTTTAAGCTAACCAGGTAACTGGTGATATGTACAGAGGTGGATTTCAGAAATTGCTATGGACTGCTGATGGCTACGAGCCACTTGTCCTCTCTTCTTACTTTTGAAATGAGAGTGTCTATTGCAATTATCTTATCCCTGTATCACCATTTTATACTGGGTTTGGGAGGGTAGGTGGAAGAGGCAGAGAAATTATCTTTCTAGTTCAGATTTTCAGACTAAGAGGAGTCAGACCTGATGACCTGGACTTGACCACAATTTAGATGCTTAGATCCTGGATTTAGAACCAGTACTCTAATGAGGTGAGTTTTGAGCTCTTGGTTGGAGAATAAGTGGATGTTGCATGTGGAAGGGACATGAATTATGGTTCCCACAGGGCAGTCTATGCAAGATAGTCTCGAAGATGCTCATCATCGATTCCTTCCCTTGCTATACAGGCCTCCTGCTCCTCACACCAAGAGGTCAAATTCTCTCTTCCCCTAAATCTGGACTGGCTTCAGTGACTTACTTGACCAATAGAATATGGTGACTTGACATTCTGAGACTAAGTCAAAAGCCTTGCAGTCCACTTGGGCATCTTAAACAGCTAACTTTTGGAAATCACTCTCTTAGAAAGCACTGACCACACTATGAGAATCACAAGCCACAAAGTGTAGCCTCTTCATTGGAAATCCCATCTGAGCTGTAGTCAGGAGCCATAATCCACTACCAGTCATGGGAATGAGCTATCTTGAACATTGAGCCTTCTGATGACTCCAGCTCCAGCCTCCTTTTGACTGCAACTGCATGAAAGACCTCAAGTGAGGAATGCCAAGATGAGTCTGTCAACAAAGAAAACTATGAAAGAGTCTAACAAATTAATGTTTTAAACCAGGATCATCTGGAATAGTTTATTTGCAGCAATGAATAACTTGAATAATATCACTGTAGCAACTTGAGAGCAGAATAGGAGACCAGAGAGAGCTTATCCATGTTGATAGCATGCAGGAGATAATTGCTGGAAATTTGGGAACAGGCACAAAGTACATCACACTTCTCTGTACCCTTCTGTCATACGAAACAAAACCTTAAGCTGCTGGTGGAAGTGCAGAAAACACTGTCATCCACAAGGTGTAAAGGGAGTGATAAACAGTAGCACAAGGGATAGATGCAAAACTCTGCCCTCTCCAGGGTTCTTCTCTATGATGAGGCAATAGCCTCTGAAGAAGGCAAATGTTCTTGGGTCTTATATCTTATATGCACACTAAGCAGAGATTTCCTACTGCTGGAGTAGTGGTAGGAAAATCCTACCTAATACCAATCACAGATACGAGGTTGAGTTTGGCTGCCGTGGGGAGGTGGGGTATCAATACTAAGAAAATCTCACCCTCAGGTCCAGGTGCATACGGCCTCCCTAGGACTGAAGTGAGACCAGGATAATATAGAACCTGTCACCCCTAAAACAAAGTTAGCACATATTAACAAGCAATATCAGTCAACCATCAAGGGAGGGACAGGAATGTGGAGAAAGCTTCTTTTCATGGCATAGGCATGCATAGATGGTAAAAGCTGAAGGTGGAGCACAAACACTCAAAAAAACCTGTGTGACACCCTCTATCTGCCCTCCCACATACATAATGCAATGGCAGTTAACAACTGGTGGAACTGAAGCTTGTGATGTACTGATATTAACTGTAGAAGCAGCAAAACTGAAACTCAATTCAATTTCTGATTAGACTGACTCAACACGCCACACTAATGGTGTGAATGAAGAAGAGAAATGCCCATATTTAGGGTAAATACTATTTACCTCAATCTCTATAGATCTAAAGACAATGTCTGGAATTCAATGAAAAGTTAGAAGACACACAGAAAAAGTAAGAAAAACTAACCTATTGTCAAGTGACAAGTAAACAATAGGATCAGATTCAGACAAAACTCAGATGTTAGAACTCAGAGATGACTATGATGTTGGGATTTTAAAAGAACTATGATTAACATGTTAAAAGATCTAGTGGAAAAGCTAGACAATATATATGAACAGATGGGGAATTTCAGCAGAGATATGGCAAATATAAGAAGGAGTCTAAAGGAAGTGCTAGAAAAAAACCCCACTGTCTCAGAGATAAAAATTCCTTCAATGTGCCTGTCAGTAGACTTGACATAGTTGAAGAAAGAGTCAATGAACTTGCAGACAGATCAATAGAAATAACCAAAACTGAAGCACAAAGAGAAAAATAAAAGAGTGAAAGAAAGAAAACAGAAAATCCAAAAGCTGTGGGATAATACCAGATAGCCTAACACATATGTAATTTGGTTTTACAGGAAAAGAAGAAATAGAGAATGAGACATGTAAAATATATGAAGCCGTAGCGGCTGAGAATTCTCCAAATGTGATACATCACACCATGGATCTAAGAAACTCAGAGAACCCCATATAGGATAAATAAAACAATAATTACCAGCAGCACTACAACAAAAAGAAACATCTAGATACATTAGGATAAAACTGATAAAAAGCAAACGTGCAGAGAACATTTTGAAGGAGCCAGAGAAAAATAACACATAATAAATAGACAAAACTTTTTAAAAAGTTAAGAATTACAGCAGACTTCTTGTCAGAAAGTACATCAAGCTGGATGACGATAAAGTGACATTTTAGTAGTACTGAAAGAAGTAAAGTGTCAACCAAGAATTCTATGTTCAGTTGAAAGACCTTTCAAAAATAAAAACAGATTAAAGATTTTTTCAGACAAAAAAGAGAAGAGAGAGAGAGAAAGAATTCTTTTCTAGCAGACCTGTACTATACAGAATGTTCTTCATGCAGAAGAAATATAAGACCAGAAGAGACTTCTATCTACACAAAGAAATGAAGGGCTCAAGAAATAGTAAAAATGAAGGTACATATATCTACCATCACGTGTCACTTTTTACCACTGTAGATCCTTTTCTCGATCTCTCTCTCTTCTCCTCCTAGAACACCAAATTATACAACGGAGGGAAAAGCCCCTGGATAAATTGTTCTTATTTTCTTCCTAGTCTACTTGACCATAACCAATTCTACGGCTGTTCTAAGTAGTCCTTTATTTGTAATCTTGGAAGAGAGTAGCTCCAGTAGCTCTTGGAAGAAAGGCTGATCCAGGTGGAGTGATCAGCCACATTTGATACAAGTGGTAACCAGTTTGATATGATATCCTTAAAAGGCTTTCTTCCTTTCTCACTGCACTCTCCCCTTCATCATTTATGAAAACTGAGATTGTACTTCTTAATGGAGTAATAGTATACGTTTTTACTCCCTTCTGCTTTTTTGCAGAACTTGGCACAGATATTGGGCAAAGCTGTAGGATTGGTTAATTAAACTGCTGTGCATAGTGATATATAGATGTACACGGACCCAGGTTTTTTCCACATTTCTGCTCCACCATCATCAGGCTAGCTTTTCTCTTGGTTACAAGATGTTGTGGATTCCATTCTCATGATAACATCTCAGATCAGAAAGAGTTTTTGTCAGAGTGGAAAACCTTTCCCAAATGACATCGGGCAGAGTTCTCCTCATGTGACATCGGCCAGAGCTGTGTTGCATGCCAGGCCTAAATAATCACTGGCAAAGGAAATGAGTCTACTGTGACCCATTTAGATAAATAATGATTCATTCTTGAGTCTGTGGACTGTGACCATCTCCCACGAAAGATATGAAGGATGTGGGTGGAACCTAACAAAATCAGAGTTTGGTTAGGAAGGAGGAATATGTCTTCCATAGATTTTAATCAGGCAATTGCTTTCCCACCTGCCCCCCAACTCTTTGTCCATGAGTTACTTCAAATTCCCTTACTGGAGGTTGACAGAGAATCAAGCATAGAGAAAGCAAGCAGAGATTTCTCAGGTTAGAGAGCATGGCTGACTGAACACAGAACACGAAAGCCATCAATCCACTAAGGAAGCATTGACGCCAATGCACAATTCAAGTAGTGTGTGTTGGGGAGAAGAAAAATTTCTCTGGCAATAACAACGTGTCTTAAAATGAACACAGCAAATTTGTGAGTGAAAACTGATATGTGTTTTAAAGAGGGTTGTGACCAAACCAGGCAAACTAGAATGGAACATAAATAGTGTGGAAGGAAAACAATAGCATAAGCTAAAACTGCACAATGAAAGAAGAATTTAGACCAAATCAGAACAACTTAATCCAGTTTTGACCACTCCCTTAGGAGTAGAAATGGTCATTAGAACTATGTAGAAACTTAGCAGTTGTAGAATCTAATTGTCCCATGTTAGCTCTGTAGATTCAAGCATTTTTTATCTCTTTCTCTGTGCTCTCATACTCATTCTCATTCACACACACACACACACACACACACCCTTTATAAAATCTGGAGTTATATCTGGTAGATATTTGGACTGAGTCAAAATCACTTTATAATTTTATTAAAAATTGTCATGCCCTTACAAAATATTGCATTAACAAGGCATATATTCTACTTTTGTATATACACCTTACAACAGCACATTTCCTTTCTGCAACAACCACTACAATTGCACAGTGTGCTACATTTGACTCTGTGGGTATACACACATTGCTACATCTCATAAGCATGCCATTAAGAACTACTTATGGTCTATTTATTCCTTTGCCAAGACTCTTACTTTTTCTTTTCCATTGACCAGAATTTCTCACTTTTTAATTTCCATTAAACTTCTATTCATGGGTATTGTTCACTTACCTTTCTTACTTCAATTGTTTTTAAATTTGACAGGCTAAAAACCCGTTACAGAATTGAAGTTAATACCTCAGTTTTAAAAGGGCATGACTTTAGACTTCATAAGAGTAATATCTTATGCTTTAATGCATCTAAACATACGAGCAGCTTATTCTTAAATGGAAATGTTTTAAAAGGGTACAAAAACCAAGGCTTTGAAATTCTCCCAGTATTAAATGACAAAAAAGTAATTAACTTAATATCTTCATTCCTCCAAAAGCTTGTATGCAATGCCTTGCTGTTATTTATTCTCTTCACAAAAATATATACCTTGGATATTTAATTATAAAATTTCTAGAGATTTTATTTAAATAAGTCACCTTCCAATTGTCTAAATCACTGAGATCAAGGCTACATTATGATTCTCAGATGAACCATTTAGAAAGGAAATTTATATTAACAACCTCAGGATTATTATTAGTCTCCATTAAATATATATATATATATATTTATATATATATATAAATATATATATATATATACATTTCTATTTCTATCTGTTACATGCCTTTCTTAACAAGGATATTACTGTGTCATCAATAATTAACAAGTCTGTCCCTACCATTAGAATGTATGCCTAGTAGAGTTTCTGATACATGAGGTTCTGGAGGCTCAATGTTTAAAGAATGAATGGATGGAGGAATAAATAACATAGATAGGTTCGTGCATCCACCACCTATTGGGTGCTGTATACTATAACTAATACATCTGTTGCCCACCACCCAAAAATCCAAACACTGAGATGATGAGATTGTAGCAGAGAGAGAGTTTAATCACAAGGCAGCCAAGTGAGGAAACAGGAGAGAATGAATCACAAATCCACTTTCCTGAAAATAGGGACTCAGGGATATTTATCGGGTAGGGGGCAAGAGGTGGTCTGAAATGATTGGAGGTGAGGAGAGATGACGTAATTGATCATCTGCGCAAGCATAGTCAGGCTTCATGCCTCCTCGTAGGACGCATGTCCACAGAACGGTGGCTTCTGAAAAAAATAGCTCAAAAACCCATTACCATGGTGACCTGGGGCCCCAGGAAGATGTTGTCTATAGGAACCTACTGGGAGCCAGATGGCATATTGCCTGGACAGCACAATTAACAATGGATAAGTTTATCACGCAGATTTAAGTCCTAAGCCTTCCATTCTGACAAGTTTCTAGGTAAGGCCATCCCCCCTCTTCTTCCTGGTACAGGGAAGAAGATACCTTTATGAATGGAGATTTCCTTTGCAAAGGTAAATGTCTCTTACAAAGGGTAACCAGACCTAAGAATGGTTTAGCAAGGGCCCTCCTAGATACCCAGAGATGTTTACAGTGATGGCCTGTTCTGGGGGCAGGCCTCCCATCCCAAACTCTTTTGATCAGTTAGTGGGGGTGGGGGTCAAAGTGTATCTCCAGCCTGAAGAGACATATTTTGGGGTGGCCAATTCTGATCCTCCCCTGTTACTAGTTGCTTAATCGTCAATGGCTAACTGTTTTGCCGGTTTCATATCTATAGTAAGAACTTTGCTCTTTAAAAAAAAAAAATGAAAAACACAAGTTCTCCTTCCCCAATGCCAAGAGCAGCTTGGTTAGTTTTGTGTAACTAGGTGGCAAAGTGAAGGTATCTTCTTCCTTTTGTCCACTCCCATTGACATTTTGTGTTATGAGATAGTATCTTAAGTTTCCAAGATTTCTTCCTCTCTGAAGTATATACATTTTGCTTCTCTTCTATTTTTTATTTTTCATCATATTTTCCTTGCTATCTCACCTCTTCTACTCTTACATTGTGATGCTTAGGTTGCTTAAACTGAAGTAAGTCTATACATGTCAACATATACATGGAGATAATGGACAGGATGGACAGAATCTGGGTAAACTGACTCAACATCTGTGCTAGCCCGCCCCGTGACCTTTCTTCACATATATATATAAACAAATATATATGTGGGAATGTCCTGTTGCCCGGAGAGTCCTTTTGATTTCAAAATATTCTGGTAGCACCATCAATTGTAAAATTACTGTTAATAAATATTTCTATCTATAGTAAATATCCTCGATTATGATAAAAATTCTTAAGTAAATTTCTCTGCAATAAGAAATTTTAGCTGAAAATAATATAAAAAGTAGAATTATGGTAAATGTATATATATAATTATTTTTAATTCAGATATAATTTCACGATTTTTTGCAAATATTCAATTTTCAAAATAATACAGGTACAAGTAAGGTTTATCTGTTTTATAGCTCTCATCTTGGAGAAGCAGTAATACATTTATTGAATTGTGTCTATATTGTATCAAATTAGCAATCTGTCTCAGGAGTATACATTTATGTGCATATTTACCTATGAGTAAAAACATATTGGCACATAATTTGTACACAACCAGGCAACTTTACTGTCAAGCTTTCCTAAACTAAGATAGAAGAAAAAAAAGTCCTTTCAGTTCAAGTTCAAATCCATCTGGTGGCAGAGAAGTGAATTGGCAATCAGCAAATTAAGAGGAAGAGACTCTATATTCCAGTGCACTGAGCCAAGGCATTATTTTATTATTTCCATAAATGTAAGGGCTGAATAACTTATTTCATTAAAAATGATGGTGCAGTAACTTTAGAATCCCTATTTGCATATTACTTCTGCATCTATGAATTAACATTTGATGTACTCTCTTTAGTCAATTTGTGCATATGCACAGACAGATTTTCATTAGATCTACAGCAAGCTGCTGCCTGAGATCCAAAAGTCAGAAGAGAGATCTCTCTCAAATGGTTTAGAAGAAATCTTCAAGATTAATAAAATGTTAGCTGAGCCCTCTGGATTTAAGAATCAAACATGAAAGAAGAGAAAAGATAAGAAAAGAAAAGGAAAAGAAATATATTCACCGTCAAGTTCTTCTGTGGTGAGCTTACCGAGCCAATTAACTATTGCTCCAGAGTGGAACATACAAAGCTTGGAAAATCGCTAAAAGTGAACCAACTTTAAATATGAAAACATTCCTCAGGAAGCAGTGGTGACTTTCTAAAATGACTTGTTTGAAAACAAACAAAAAAGTAATACAAAGGGAGTGTTAACCACTGCCAAGAGTAAACACTTTTTAAAAATTGTTTCAGTGGATAATGAGTGATTTTCATAGGCCCTGAGTCTAGCCCTCACTTGAAGGGCTAGGCCGTTTGTTAAGAAGAATTACCCTTCCCACCCTGGGAGCCAGGTGCAGAAACTGGGTAAAGTGCCCTGGCTGAGGGCTCGCCATTTGCAGCTAAGGTGACTGTAAACACACCAGCTTCCTTCTGACTTGTGAATAATAGGCTTCTTCAAGCATATTTCTTGTAGGGTATGTGCCTACTTAACTACTTTAAGCACTGGATAGGAAAGATTAAAATAGCTAGACTTCTAGATGGAAAAAAAAAAAAATCTGTAGTTGCTACTGCTGAGTCCCTGCTTCTCTAAAGATGGCCTTCCTCTGGGGACCTTGCTTTAGTTCTTCCCCAGCAGAGTGGAGCTCAGAATTCAGAGTTCCTGTTTAGACAGTGCAGTCCCACAGGTCAGGTTAGCTTTTCTAACAGTTTACTGAACAACTGGTAACACAGGCAAGATGCTGCCTTAAAGGAGGACTGAAATGCTTGTAGTTTGCGGTTGACGTCATTTTTGAAGTGCGCATGCGCGCGCACACGCACTCAAAGCCTCCATTCCTTATATTTTAATTTGTTCAACAGAAACTTCTGATTTCTATCATTAGTGCATCTGTACGAGGAAATGCACCACACAAGTGCTTAAGTCATTTAGACTGATTGAGGCAGGACAACATGAGGGAAAAGAGTAAAAAGTCATATTGTCCTGAACCCAAGAGAAGCAGGAACACAGAAGAGAGTGACCAGGCAAGATCAAATTCCTCAAAATGACCATCACAGCTCTTTAAGAATGAGAGTGGGCATCTAGCCGAAAGTAGCCCTGGAGGTAGGTAAATTTGGATCCTTTCTCTGAACTGATGTTTATCCAGGTATATTAGGCTAGCTTGCAAATTTAAGGAAGACCAGAAGAATGCGTCCCAATTTAAAAAAAAATTAACATAATGAAATTTGGCAGACAATGTGTATGGGGTGTTGGTGATTAGATTAGGCAGTTTTTACATCTTGCATGAAGAATTGGATTACTGAAAGTAACTAGCAATCACAAATACAAACATCTTGACATTGCAACTAAGCCTAATTATTTTTTAAAGTTTGAACTTTTTCAAGTAAGAGTCCCCCTTAATATAATTAGATGTTGTGGCCGTTTGAGTTTGTTGAAGCAGGTTTTTTATCTTTTTTTATTACCCTTTTTTTTGGTGGTGGTGGGGGACAAAAGGATTATGCAGGCTTTAGAGAGGATCTGGGGAAAACACAACAGATCTGAAGTCCTTTCATCTTTATCTTAGTAAATCTCTAGCCTGGACAGGACCAAGAAGTACGGCAGCATTTCTCGCTTGTAAAGACGTCCTAGTGAACTAATCTGCCAAGCGTGGCATAAAAAGGCAGGAGCAAAACCCGGTTCTCACTCTACCCTCACGCTGCTGGATGCCGTGAAAAGAAATTAATCTGAGCAGATTTAGGACTGAGGGCTTTATGTCCATATGGATTGGCAGTTGGTGAGACCTCGCTATTAACGGTGCACAATTAATAAATAATATGTCTCTGTTTGCTTCGGTAGCTGTTCAAGCATTAAAAAGCTTATAAAAAGATTGCTTAGACAAAAACCCCACATATGGGCAGGGTCTTGATCCATGCTGGATGTCTTCCATTCAGGAATCCTATTTGCATTTTGCATGGTACATTGCCCCCCAAACACCAATTTGTTATTCATTTTACCAAGAAGAACCAGACGAGTTAGGTACACTTATTAATAATTCCTATAAATAAATAAATAAATAACATTAAAAATAAAAAAGAACAATCACATCCTACAATGGAATAATATTACCGTTCAGGGCGTGAAGGCAGAGATTGGAGTCTAAACAGCTACCACTTAGGAGGTCAACCTGTGGCTTCTCGGAACACTTATATTCTCCCGCATGATAAATGACTCTACGACACCACTTCAATTCTGATTTCAGAAGCAAATTAAAATTCAAAATTAAAACAAATTTAATTTTAAATGTCTCTTTTATAGCATCTATCTGTAGCAGACCTTGTCAAGAAAAACGGTAGACTCTGTGATCCTAAGAGATTTTTTGACCTGATTTAAACCCTGGGACTAAAAAGATGAAGACACCAGCTAATGAAGGCTTCGGCTAAAATATCTCATCCAGCATAATGCTAAATCATGTTCAAGGACTGCTCTGTATTTGCAAAATCTTAGTCCAAATTATATTAAATCCAATCCATAAACGGATACATTTCAATTATTTTTATTTTGTATTGATAGCAACTGAGTACATACAATGCTGTTTAAAGAATAATCTGATGAACTTATTTATACTAATAGTAACTTTGGAAATGAGCTGAAATGAAAATAAAATGGAAATGAAAGCACCTGAACCCTATGTCTCCAAAGATTGGCTCACACATCATGGACATATGTTGACATTATAAAATATGGTATTATCAGGGTATCTTCATGCTCTTTGTCTTCCCATAATTCTTCCAGGTGAGAGCACATGCCTGAATTCCTTTTTTCTTTAAATTCCTTTTTTAAAAAAAAATTTAAGGGAGCTCTTACTTTTTTACAAGTAAAACTTTCCAGGAAAGCCTATATGGCATTGCTGTTACATGAGTGACATTTGCAAATATTGAGCATAATTCAGTTTCCTTTGAAATTGGTCACAGTTTTTCTACAAGAAATTTAGTTTAATACACAGATTCTAGTGATTCTGCAGATAAATCAGTTAGGTTATTTTGGATGTACTAAATAAGCCCCTCAATTCTCTTACACTCTTTATTGTATTACTCTGTAATATACACAGTAAAGACTAGCATATGTTTAAAAGTATTACATCGTATCTCCCTTCAAAATTAGTACAATAATTTCATTATTTTGTTGATTAAATTTATTCATTGCCAAAAAGTCTGGGCAAATGAAAAACACATCCATTAAAGGAGAAAAAAAATCAACTCTACAACTTCCGAAATAATACTTCCCAGGCCTTCAGCAAGCAATTATTGAAATAGTTTCTGCATTCTCTTAGAAATTGCATGGTTGCATGCAAACAAGACTTCATCCAGGATTTTCAAATGCAGATTTCTAGGAGTAACTTTTCTTCAGCTGGGATTGGGAGAAATTAATTTTAGATTGTAATGTAGATTTAATGTAACTATAGTAAATGTGGCAGGTTAGAAATTCTGCCAGTCATTGATTTACTGCTAAACTTAACTGGAGGAAAACACTTTAAAACAAAATTCCCAGGACTGTCATAAGCGCTTCTTTATTGTCAAGTTGTCAGAATACGGCATCAGGTAGCCACTAACCTTAAAAGTGATTTATGATTTAAAAAACCCAACTGAAAATTACTTTAGTTTTATCATTTTAAAAACTGCATGAAAAGATCTTTTAAATTATATCTTTTTTTTCTGGTCTGTGCAGTACAACCCACAACAGAGCAGTTAGCTCATAAAAAGAACATACATTATGAGAATGTTCTAAATTTTCACATTTTGTTTATATTTTATTGCTCTTACTTAGGTTAACATGTGGTATATTTTTACAAAGCCTGATTGTTCACATATTTAATTTCTATGTCCATAAAGCCATATATTTTTAATACAATCCAACCAGCAGGAAATTATCAGGCTCTACTAAATATTTTAATATTAGCCTGAAGTTGTGAAGTGAAATATAAAAGGGAAAGTGGTTTTAGAGCCTGTGACATTTCACACTATTCCATCGGTAATAAAGATATATAAATCAACTTTTCTGGAATGTAATTTGGGAATTTTAAAATCCTAATACCAATGCTATGAAATAATTAATGAAATATGATATGTAAAGTCAACAAAGAACATAACCCAAGAGTATATTTCTTTTTTTACTAATCCCTTTTCCATTATTAATGCAAGAAATTTTCATTTTAAGGGAAAATGCGTTTATTACACAAACAGGAATTCTGGTGGTTTGTAAATTAGAATCCTGTATTTTTCTTATACCTGATATATAAAATTGCTGACCAATTTATTTAGTCCTAAATTTGAGGCATTTTTAAGGAATCACATCTCTGTTAACAAAAGCACTATTTTTACATCCTCTTTCTTCTTCTACTTATAAACTATTTGACTTTTAACTTGCAGTTCTGTATACATCCCAATTATACATTAAATGGAGGGTTGATGCAACGTTTGTGTGGTAAGCAGGAAATAGTCAAATAAAAGCATCCCAGAAAGAGGTATATTAAAGATTTTTAACTCCAATTTCTGAAGCCAGGCTATATTTGAGGGACAGAAAAGAGCATAAAGACTTAAAAAAAAAAATAACGAAGGAAAATCATCAAAGTGGATTTTCAAATACTCCTTTCTCATATAAGGCCATTAAAAAAAGTCATTAGTAGACATTTTATATACGATATTTACAGAGGATGTTTTGTACATATATTCACATTGGAGAAGAGTCCCATCTTCTAAAGTTATTATATTGACTTGTACCATAAAGAGATAGAAACAAAAAAATAGTATTTATAATAAAGATACCAAACAACATTTGAGACAAGTTTCAGAGCTTTCAAGTCCAATTTTGAGTAATGTCAGAGAGAACAGCTATTTCAGCAAGGTTCAGTTCTTTTACACGGGTAGAATCTGCGTGAGATGGATAAGGAGATCAGAGACACAGAACCTGAGAGGGACAGAATAGAAGAGTGTGTGCTAGAATGTGGAGATTATAATTGTAATTAACTTCTTCAAGATTTCTGAGTGTTAGCTGCCTCTGTAGCTTTGCATATGCTCTGCCCATGTTGGAAATGCCGTTTCCTTCCTAGCCTATCAGGAGAACTCCTGCTCACCTGAGAGTGGGTTAACGTGTCACTGATTTGGAGAAATCTTGTCTGACCCACTTTACATCTTCATCCTTTGTGCCACTAATGTGACTTCTAAGAATTTTTATTATGTGTATCAGAGTGTATTGCAAATATTTAAACATACGTTTCCCCTTACTAGGCTTTAAACTCCTTGCCAGAAGGGAAATTAATTTATTTTTTCTATATCTGTGATTCCTAAATTAATGCATGATATAGGCGCGTGATAGACATGTAATTCATTCTTGTTCAATAAATGAATAGATAATGGAAGGATATTTGTTTAGCTACTACTGATTAGGGATCTCATCAAATAACCAATAAAAAAAGTAGACTTGGACATTTTCCAATAGAACAGTATGTTTCATTATTATATTTATTTTCCATTGCCTAAGACATTCTTTAGAGTTACTGTGAAAGAAATACTGGAAATGACAGAAGAGAAATGGGATTAAATTAACAGTATGGTAATCTATGTATTTGGACCTACTTGTTTAAATTTTTTTTTAAAGAACACAGCAGAAGATATGTTATTTTTCTCAAATACTTGAGTCAACTGGATTGTATTTTACTTGAGTCAACTGGATTGTATTTTTCTCTGTGCATTACCAGACACTGAGTTCCATTATAATAAAGTTTATACATTCTGAGCTTTCTATCTACTCATTTGAGCACAACTACCTAAGAATCATTCTGCTAATAATCTTTAAGTTTGCAGGAAAACTAAATTGCTGTATTAGCTAATGCTAAAAAGTTGCGGGACTCCCAATCAAACCATACACACACACATAACTTCTTTATAATAACAGTTAAAAATCAAGAGCTCTCACTTTGTACTGGCACTGTTGTAGATTATTTACATGTGCTATCATCTTTAATCCTCAACAATTTATGAAGCAAGTGCTATTATTAAGCCCATTTTTGAGATGAGGAAACTGAAGCACAGGAGGTTGCCCAAGGTCACATTGCTAATTAGTGAGCAACTGAGAAAACTAGGCCGTAAGAAATTTACTTGAGAAAGTATGAGATCTGTTTTTCACATATCAACAACATGAGTTCTTCAACGAATTCGTCCATATTTACATATGCCATTAGCTATTTTTGAAATAACGAATCCTATTTCTGAGTTCAACTCTAATGTCAATAGAATGATTGCCATTTGCTACAGGGAAAAAAAACCCGCAAAGCATCAATCAAACATCGTTTCTAATTTTAACCAGATTTTGTATATGTGAATCTATGCTTCTTCACCGCAATCCTTAAAAAAAGAGCAGGCTTCTATATTTTAAGAAGGCAAGAAAATACTATTATTTAAATTTTAATTAATATTAATATTATAGTCATGTTTTTAGCTATACTTCATAGCATATTGAGACTTTTTTGTATAACCAGTGTATATAAGTTATTACACTTTTGTACATCTTGGAGCTTAACTATTTCAAATTTATAAATGCTGGTAGTTATTGTTATTTTGAAGTTTATTACATATTGTGTATCTTTATTACATACGTTTGCAGCCCTTACTTGGTCCCTGGGATGTCATCCTGAGTCTCCAACTGCCAGCTGGGCATCTCCAGAGATCTTCAACCATTACCTAATTTTCAGTTATCCAAAAACAAATTCACCATCTTTTTCCAAATACAGTTCACTTCATTCCATCATTGACATAATAATTCTCCCAAGGTCCTAGCTTGAAATCTTGGAGCCATGCCTAACTTCATTTTCAACCACTCTTCCTTCAACCACTAAATCAACATGCCCTTTCTCTGTTTACTTCTGCGTCTTGCTTTTCTTTCCCACTTGACCTACCTTGGTCCAGATTCTACCACCACAGCAGAGTACCATTGGAAAAGCACATGGACTTTTCTGAAAAACTGCTGTGACGCATCTTTTCCTTGAACATTTAAAATCAACATGGCCAATTAAATAACATCCCGTTTTTGTCTACCATTTAGCATCTTCGGCTCTTTCTTATCTCTCTAAACATATGCTCGTCTATGCTCCCCTAACAATAATCCTTCCATTCCAGCTTACTTGAATTTCCAGTTGTTCACATTTTCCCCCCTTATTTTTGTTGTCTAAAGTGCCCTCTCCTTTCTTGCCATCCGCCAGGCATAATTTTGTCCTCAGGGCTTAACTCAAGCCCCACTTACTCCACAAAGCTCTCACAACCATCCTATCACATCTCTTCTCAGCTGCTTTCCCACTTATTTTCCATGGCACTCATTGGGCACTTAGCATGTGTAGCTCTCTACTTAAATTTGTGGTTTTACATGACTATCCTATCTCCTTACCTGGGCTACAGAGACTTAAAAGCAGAATTTTTTAAAAACTAACTGTTTAACCTTATACCTTGTATTTTTATTCATAATAACTACGATTGTTTGAAAGCTTTTGTTCCAGAATATGATTTCCAATCGTTACAGTGGTTACTCTTTTATACTACAGTTTCCATGAAGGCATTGTTTGCTAAATGAAACACTGACTGTGGAAGTTCTCCAGATGTGTTATCTGTAGTTACTTATTAACACTGCTCATTACTTACTACTATTCTTTACTTTATATAACTCCTGGATTCTGCCTTAGCATTAGTGCTAATTTTTTCTTACCTAGATTTTAGGATAGTTTTTTCCTTCAATCTTCCCCTTCTACAATGTTTGTTTGTTGAATGTTATTGAGGGCCCACTGTGTACCTTTCTTTATATAACTGTCAAAGTTATTTCTTCTTAAAATGTAAAGTTTGGTCAGTTTATATCCTTTTTATCTTCAAAAATCTTCAATGACTCCCAACTACAGAAAATAGTCTTAACTGCTTTGGTATCCATTACCCTGATAGTGACATTTCTCTTTATACATTGACACATTTGTTGTGCTCTGCTCCAAACACATGTGTGCTGACCCCTGTATGCCTGATGCACTTTCATGACATTCTGCTTTTGCTAATGAGAGTCTTTCATCTTAGAATCCCATACTCCAGTGAAATCCTAGGAAACTTTCTATGCTTCACTCAAAAGTAACTTTGTTGAAAGAGTTTCCTTCCTTTTTGTTGCCAAAACATCTTGCTTGTCCTTCTATTACCACACTTATTTCATTCCTGTTATAGTTATAGTCATGCATGCATGCATATTACTTTTCCTGAACTAAATGGTAAGCCTCTCGAAGTTGCTGTGTAAAATATGTCTCTGTACTCCCATCAATGCTCCACCACTGTAGTGCAGTAGGCATGCAATGAATTTATAATAATTTTTGCTTCAGAATTTAATATAGGGTTTTATTTTCCAATTTGGGTTCTGACACTGAATATCTCAACCTTGTATTCATATAGAAAGGGGATAAGAATCCCTGCTATTTGTAACTGAAGCATGTTTCAACTAACTAGCTCATTCATTTCTCTTTCATTCTCATGTTGCCTCTCCCTAATGACTTTTTTTTTTTTTTTCATAAAGCAATACAATTTGGTACTGTTCAGTTGGCATTCTGGCTCCTCTAGCTGGCAGTTGAAGGAGAGTGAGCTTGCGAGAATTTTTCAAGTTGATTCTCGGGAGACTTTATATGCAATTCCATGAGACTTGAGGGCCAGCAAACACTATTTCAAAGAGCAATAGGATTCCTCAAGTGTTAATGGGTTTCTACAAGAGGCAGAGGGTTTACATTTACTACTAGGCATTTGCCATGCTCATTGGGGTAATTCCATCAGTTTTACAGAGTACAGGTAAAAAAAGATAGCTTTCTTCATGTGCCTTAGCTGAGTCATTTGAGAACTTTGCGATCCATCCCATTGTGGTAAAATGAGCCATCAAATTCAGTCCTACAATCTTCACTGTGCCTAAGCAAAGCAGTGTGCCAAAAAAAGAAAGAAATTAAAATTATCTGGAGTAGCAAGGTATTAAGATAGTCACTTATGAAAATAATTTCTATATCTTGGAATCAATTTAAAAACACACTAGGCTCATGATATTGTTCTCTTACAAATTTTTATAACCACCAATACACAGCCCAGCATATGCAACATAATATGCATCTGAGACATAGTTTGCCACCAAATTCAGAGTTCCATTCAAATATTGTGTTAGCAGAAGACATCTCCATGAATAAATGGAGGGCCTCAGTAAACTTTACATCAATAGAGTCATTTTATGTCAGAGCTTCAAATCTCATGGGCTCAGTGCTGATCATGTTTTCTCACGCAATCTAATTGAGAATGATACCAAACCTCTTAATCTCGAGTTCATGTGCCCAATGTGCAGTAAGCCAAACACTGAGATATCGGTGCTTGGAGATGGAGAAAGTTTTTTCGATTTGGCTGAAACGAGAAGGTGGGAGCACGGGTTCACTCAAATCCACCTTAACAAGAGAAGAATGCAGAGGAGTTTTATAGAGCTAAGGGACTTGGTAGGACGAGCTTTGGAGAAGCAAAGGGGTCCCTCCCAGTAAGCCCCTGGGCAATCAGACTTCTGGGTGTCAAGGTTGCTGGGGCCTGGCCATCTGGTGATCGTAACCTTCCTGAAGGCATTCTCTTTCTTCTGCAAAACAATTTCACAAATCCTCCTGACATCTGAGTCACCCCTCAAGTTAAACAAGTGAACAGCAAATTGACAAGATTCATCCATGTCTGTGTTGGGAATAAGGTCAAAAGGCAATCATGTTCTTATTGAATATCTACAGTAACCCTCAGGTACCTGGCTTCAAGAACTTTTTCTTGAATTGAATTGAAATTTAAGAAACTCAGAAGATCTACGTAAACATAGTAGTTATCTCTGTACTAGCAGAATGCCGGGTTGTTGTGCACGTTTATGTGCTATACATTATGACTTCAAATCTACTCTATCACAGAATTGATCCAAACTTGAAATATGGGATTTACCTAGAGTTAGTGTCAGACTCCATAGGTTTAGAGACTCAGTCCCACAAGACTGGCTCCACTTCAGATGCCAGTGGCAAGTAATGGATACCAAGGTATCCACTTCTGTCAGACTTGGCTACAAAGTTGATACCGGCTCAACACAAGGTTGACATAAGGGAAGCCATGCTGTAGAAAAGAAACCTATTGTAACTTTGAATGGCCTCTGACTAACTAACTCAGCTGGATATGCACCCTCCAAGAGATCTAACTGCTCTGTAGATTTTATGACCCCTGCTTGTGCATGTACTTCCCAGCCACAATAAGATGATAACTTTATTCTTTTGAGTTCCTTAGGAATGTGATGACCCCTGGACAGCCATCATCAAGGACAACTGAAAGATCTGGTGTGGTAACTACCGGTCTGTAACCCTGAGGGTCAACATTTCTAACCCACTCCCCTGTAACCCACCAGCCTATATAACTGCTATAAAATTCTGTGCCCCCTTAAGATGGTTATTTTGGATGTGAGTTGGCCGTCTTCTCTTTTGCTAGCAAACTATAATAAACCCTTTCTTTTTTCCCACCATCTTGCCTCTTGACAAGTGACTTTTGTCTCCCGGTGAGCGGATCGTGCACTTCGTGCAGTAACAAAGTCAGGTTTCTTACAACTCCCCTCACTCCAGCCTTCTCAGGGAAACATATTACTTCTACTTCACTTACATTTAAAGATTTATTATAAAGTATGCAGAGGAACAGTGAGGCAAACAGATACATAGAGTGAGGTCTGGAAAGGTCCTGAGAACAGGATCTCCTCTCCCCTTGGAGTTGGGGTACGCCACCCTCCCAGCACATAGATGTGGTCACAAACCCAGAAGCTCTCAGGAGGTTCCATTATGTAGGTATGATTGATTAAATCATTGGCCATTGGTGACTAACTTGATCGCCAGCCCCTCTCCCATCTCTGAAGGACGGGGCCTGGGGCTGAAGTTCCAACCTTCTAATCACATGGTTGGTTCCTCTGGAAACTAGGCCCCGTCCTCCAAGAGTCACTTCATTGGCATAAACTCAGGTAAGGTTGAAAGGGGTTTGTTATGAATAACAAAAGGTGCTCCTCTCACCCCTACCACTCAGGAAATTACAAGCATTTTAGGAACTCTATGCCTGGAACTGGAGATGAAGACATTCTCGAGTAAATTAATGATCAAAAAGACCTTCGGGACAATAAAAATGACCGTGAAAGAAAAGAATAAAACAGAGAAAACATAAGTATTTTTGTCATGAATGATTTCAAAGTTGGATCTGCTAAGGATTGTTACTTTGCCACAGTTTTGTGAATGTCATAGAATTTCCCAGTAGCCATCTTTTGTTTTCTATTGAGATGGAAATTCTTTCCTTTAGTATTTTAGATGGAGTGAGGATTGGGCATTGCCAATTTTTCTTTACTGGTATTGCTAGACTTTTCCTTCATCTTTCTTTTAGTATTCAGCACCAGTGAATATTTTCTAAACATTTTTCCCTAAGTAACTTCTGCAGTTTTATAAATATCTATTGTTTTCTGTATCTTCCTGATATTTTTATAATGATAATTTTTATAATGTTAATTTCTTTGTTTATTCCTACTACCTATTCTATTGTTAAAGAAACTTCAAGGAAATATTTAAAAAGGGAGGATTCATCTTAAAGGTATATTTTTACTGAGCTTTAAGGTTAGTTATGTTACTGAGCAAGGGCTCACTGCCCAATGCACATAGAAGCCAATACTATGACACCAGATTTTGAGAAAAGAAAAAGCTTTTATTGAGGGGTCAACTGGCAAGGAGGCAGGAAGCAAGACTCTCAAATCTATCTTCCCGACCCAGGGTTTAGGGCAAAATTTAAGGAGGTAGGGGAATTTCAAACGTGGCAGAAGCTGATTGGCTAGTCTTGAATCAGTCCATATATGGTAGTCAAGCTACTTGGGCTTCTGGAACCTGGATTTTCCTTACTTAAGGACTTCTCACTTTATAAAGGGCTGTGGTGGTAACATTTCTGAAGATTCTTGGTTTTGGGGTCATACTGGGGCTATGGGTTCTTGCCTAGCACATGTGTAGTGATGTCTCTGTTACTGAACAAGGTTTGATTAATCAATAACCTGTTTTAAGGAAGCAAAACTAGTTTAAGCTGGTCAAAGTTTTACATGCCATTTCAATTCCCCTTTTTCTTTGTACATTCCTCAATCTTGAGGGAAATAGGGCAATGACCACTCTAGTTACTTTCTGCTGATTGGGGGCATAGATCTTTGTGAGAAGAATGGAATTGTTTGGCAGTTAATTGTAAATATTCATGGGTTCCAGGACACTGTTCTCAGAGGGATTGATATCCTTGGGTCTCTGGGTTAATGTGACATAAAAACAATCCAGTGGCCTGTAGTCTTTGAGTAATAAACTTGACAAGAAAATTGAGAATTATGGGCCCAAACAGGAGTAATAAGATCATAACCGAAGGACCTGTGAGTATAGCCATGTCCTGTTGGGAAGAAATCCTTTTCTAGATTCCCAGATATTGGTGGCTGTTGGGTTACGGCCCCATGGGGAATTATGTAGCCAAGTAGCTTGGTTATATATATTTTTAATGTTTTGTTCTACTTGACTGGAAGTGTTAATGCACGTGCAACATGAGATATTTGCCATCATGCGAACTCCACCCTGTTCAGCCAGTAAGTAATCTAGAGCCAGATGGTTATCCATGAATATGTTTGCTGGTGAGTCTACAGAAATTTTAATGTCACCTAAGGTAGTAACTGTGGAACTTTCCAGTTTCTCCACAGAGGCTGTGTGATATCTCAAGGTAGCCCCCTGGTATGCAAAACCTTTCCATGGCTAATAGGCCAACAGCAAGTCTATTCCATCAATAATCATCTGGAGGGCTCTATTTGGTGGGGTTGTGTTGGTGGAATTGGCAGATTGAAAACTGTTATGTCAGGCTTTAAATATCCTATGGTACATTGTCCTCTTATCCAGACATTATTTAAGCATTGGAACATCAGGACTGTACCATCAAAGGTAGTATTGGCTTGTACTGACTGTGGATGACCCCTGAGACCACCACAAATGAACAGACACCTTCTTGGAGCACAAGTAGTTCTCCAGTTGGAGGAGCTGAGGAATGTGATTAGCTTACTTAGGAGGTTGGAGTTTTGACTTTGAGCTGGATTTTTATATAGAGGAGATAGGGTCCCCCTCTGAAAGGTTGAATTAATTTATACTGTCGGACATGCTGAGGATGAACTTGGGCTGAAGTATTTCTACAGAAATTTTGCCATTCTTTCCATTTAGTTGGGGTTTGGTAAAGTAAGGTCCAAACGCCTAGCCTTCCATTAGCCCAGTACTCAGTACAATCCCCAAAAGTTTACTTGGGGAACTTTTTCCATATGGCATATGGGTTTGGGGTCTCCCATATAGTGAAATTGCAATTTGACTGAGTATATCTATCTGCTAAAACCCAGAATGCCTTCTTCAAGAGACCATTTTGGCCCAAAGGCCAGAGGGATGAGCTCAGGTACAGGGAAAGATTACCTGATCAGGCAGTAAGATTATCTGCTAGAGTAATAATATTAAGACAAGAGAACGGGTCTTCCGGGACTAATTCCTCTTCTATTGGGAGCTTGAACCTGATGTTCCTGAACCCTCAGTGCTCAGAAGCGGAGGGCACTTGAGAGAAGTTAGTTCCAGGGAGAGCTGAAAACAATGTAGGATGGCTATGTGGGTTTGGGGGACAGACCCAACCGTCTTGTAAATGTCCCCCTGTTGCCGTTGCCTGGGACAACTTTACCAGAGAGTTTGATTACCATCTTCTTCGTGTGTCAAGAGTAGGGACGAAACACCAGATACATATTAGACAGGGAATTAGCACTTTTTATTTTTAGTGTTTGCAAAGAATGTGATTTAGGAAGTGAATATCCCAGCCAGGAAAGTGAAACACATTACTTACTGAAATCATGATGAGTTAACATAGAAAGAGTTTAGCATAAAAAGATCATATTAATATGGTAACTGTAATAAAGGTTGGGTGTAATAAGAATTTGGACTTATACAGGTCTTGTTCAGACTCTTGGGTGGGAGAAGTCTACTTTCAAGATGTCCGCATCTTCTCCTCCTGGCCAGGTGGAGCCTTAGCTGTCCTATTTGTTTATTATTTTTTACAGTAATTGAAGGTCAGTTAAGGGTTCACAAGTGCCAATAAGTGCCAAGAAATCAGTAGGGGTTTCCAGGTCCATCCAATGTTAGGACAGTTGGGTCCTCCAATTTCCTCCTGTCCATGGAGAGTGTGCCCTGTTTGAGAATTGTAAAGGGGATGAGGGGGGTCCTGGTTAGAAATGGGTACTATCTTTTCTCATGAGTGGTATATCCAAGGTTTAACTCCTTTTAGCTTTACTGAAGAATGTGTAACCAGAAGGACTTCGTAAGGTCCATTGTACTTAGATTGAAGTTGATCTTCAGGGTGTTGATTTTTCCAAGTCTTAAGGAGGATCCAATCCCCTGAGTTTATGCAGTGCAGAGGAACATCTATGGGGAACATTAATTGGCTAAGAGCATATTTACGTATAGCAAATTAACACCCAGAGACTGTACACATTTTATAGTATCTCGTTCTTTTACAACACAATCATTTTCAAGACTTCAATAATACTTGGTCTTAAGCAAGGGTCTTGGATATAACATTTCATAAGGGCTCAACTGGAGCTTGCTTCTAGGGGCTACTCTTACCCTAAGCAGGGCAACTGGTAAGACCCTATCCCACATTAAGTTTGTTTCCTTACATATTTTAGCGATTGTCTTTTTTAAGGTGTGATTCATCTTTTCAGTTTTTCCCATAGACTGAGGTCTCCATGAAGCATGTAATATCCATTGTATTTCAAGGGTCCCAGACATCTCTTGAGTTACTTTGGCTATGAAATCTTCTCTGCTGTCACTTTGAATTGTAAGAAGCAATCCAAAGCAAGGGATCACTTCTTTTTTTTTTTTTTTTTTGTTAGCTTGGTTTCTTAGTGTATTTATTTCTTCATGTGTGGCATTTTTTTTTTTATTGATGTCTTAGTTTATAACACTGTGGGGTTTTAGTTGTACATTTTTGTTTGTCCATCACCTTGTGGATGTAACCCTTCACCCCTTGTGCCCCCCCACCCCCCTTCCCCTTGGTAACCACCAATCAGTTCTCTCTGTCAGTGTGTTCACTTATATTCCATATATGAGTGAGTTCATGCAGTGTCTGTCCTTCTCTCTCTGGCTTATTTCACTTAACATAATACCCTCTAGGTCCCTCCATGTTGTTGCAAATGGGACAATTGTGTCTTTTCTTATGGCTGAGTAGTATTCCATTGTATGTATATACCACATCTTCTTTAACCAATCTTCAGTTGAGGGACACTTGGGTTGCTTCCACTTCTTGGCTATAGTGAATAATGCTGCAATGAACATAGGGGTGCATACGCCTCTTGTGATGGTTGATTTCACGTCCATTGGGTAGATGCCCAAGAGTGGGATTGCTGGATCATACGATATTTCTATTTTTAATTTTTTGAGGACTCTCCATACTGTTTTCCATAGAGGCTGCACCAGTTTGCATTCCCACCAGCAGTGAATGAGGGTCCCCGTTTCTCCACAACCTCTCCAGCATTTGTTATTATTTGTCTTTGTGATTATAGCCATTCTAACCGGTGTAAGGTGATATCTCAGTGTAGTTTTGATTTGCATTTCCCTGATGATTAGTGATGTTGAACATCTTTTCATGTGTCTATTGGCCATCTGTATCTCTTCCTTGGAAAAATGTCTGTTCATATCCTCTGCCCATTTTTTGATCGGGTTGTTTGTTTTTTTGTTGCTCAGTTGTATGAGATCTTTGTATATTACTGAGATTAATCCCTTGTCAGACAAACAATTTGCAAATATTTTCTCCCAGCTGGTGGGTTGTTTATTCATTTTGATCCTGGTTTCATTTGCCTTGTAGAAGCTCTTTAGTCTGATGAGGTCCCACTTGTTTATTTTTTCTTTTGTTTCCCTTGTCTGGGTAGACATGGAATCTGAAAGGATCCCTTTATGTCCAATCACAATTAGTGTCCTGCCTATATTTTCTTCCAGGAGTTTTATAGTTTCAGGTCTCACTTTCAGGTCTTTGATCCATTTTGAATTGATTTTTGTATATGGCGATAGGAGATAGTCTACTTTCATTCTTTTGCATGTTGCTGTCCAAAGGGATCACTTCTTTTAATAAGGTCTTTGTTACCTCAGAAGCCTTTTCTGTGCTGCATGGAAAAGCTTCGACCTATCCTGTGAAGGTGCCCACAAGTACTAGCAAATATCTATAATTTCCCATGGCTCTTGGCATGACAGTAAAGTCTATTTGCTAATCATCTCCTGGCTCTATCCCTCTGGTCTGCACTCCTTTTATTATCGGAGGTGGTCTGGTTTTAGGATTGTTTCTGGCACAAATTAGGCAATTTTGTATTACTTTTTGAATGGTCCTTTGCATTTGTGGACCAACAATAAACTTTTGTAGCCAATGCTACGTTTCATCCCTCCCATAATGGTTTCCTTGATGTAAATGAACAATAATTCTCTACAGTAAAAGCTCGGGTATAAGCACTAGTCCCTGTTCATTATAAATCCAACCTTCTTTGGTTGTTTGGTGCTGATCGCCATCAAAGTCACAAGAGTCGTCATGAAATCCCCAATTGTCTGCTCTCTCTAGATCACTTTCCGAATACTGAGGCTTGAATAGGGACAGATCCTCACTCGGAATGAGTGCTAGGGCCTTAGGATCTGGGTTTTTCGTTCTGGCCGCCTATTTTGTAGCCCGAACAGCCAAATTGTTTCCTTTAGCTACACAACTATCAGTCTTTTGGTGGCGTGGGCAAGGTAGTATGGCTACTTCTTCCAACATTATAACAGAGTCTAATAAGGCCAGTGTCTCTTCTGCGTGCTTATTTTTTTTCCTTCCTGAAGTTAGTAGACCTCTCTCTTTCCATATGGCCCCATGTACTTGCATGGCAGAGAAGGCACACTTAGAATCAGCATAAATGGTTACCTTTTTCTTAGCTCCGAGGTGAAGGCCCTCATGTGGGCTACGAGCTCTGCCTTCTGGGCAGACTTACCTGGACGGAGGGCTTCTGCTTCTAGGATTTCCTGATAAATCACTACTGCATACCTGGCCTTTTGGAGTCCTTGGTCCATGGAGCTGCTCCCATCAGTAAACATTTCCATATCTGGATTTTCCAAAGGCTGATCAGTCAGGTCAGTTCTGCTGGAATAAGTTTCTTCAATTATTTGTTTACAATCGTGGACAGGTTCTCCTGTCATACTGGGAGCAGAGTAGCTGGGTTTAGAGTGGATAACACCTTTAATTTTACATTTGGGTTGTCAAGTAGTATGGCCTGAAATTTGCCCAACCTTCCTGAAGTAAGCCAATATTCGCCTTTTTTGTTTGAGGAGCAGTAGCACACAATGTGGTGTGTGCACAGCAATAGGCTGGCCCAAGGTAAATTTTTCAGCTTCTTGTAAAAGGTCACAGTTGTGGTCACAGCCTGGAGGCAAACTGGCCATCCTTGAGTTACTAGGTCCAATTGTTTGGAAAAGTAAGCTTCTGGCCTTCTGTAGGCACCTAAATTTTGAGTTAGCTATTCTAAGACTTATGCCCTGTCTTCCATGCACAAAAAGATCAAATGATTTTCTAATGTCTGGGAGACTAAGTGCTGGGGCTATTAAAAGTTTCTCCTTGATAGTAAGGAATGCCTTATGGTATTCCACAGTTCAGCTTAATGGTCCATTGTCATTTCTTTTAAGAGCCTCATATAGGGGTTTGGCCATGAGTCCAAAATTAGGAATCCAAAAACATAACCCAGCCATTCCTAAAAATCCTCACAATTGTTTTCTGGTGGTGGCTACAGCCCCCTAGTTAATGCCTCCCTTCAATCCTGCTGCAGTTTCTTTGTCCTTTTGATAACTCAAATCCTAGATATTTTACAGTTGGTTGAGAAATTTGAGTCTTTTTCTTGGAGATCTTATATCCCCAGTCTGCCAGGAAGTATAGGGGGAGGATTGTATTTTGGCGTGAAGCTTCCTTAGTTTTACTAGCAATCAGTATGTCATCTACTGATATTGGAGTAAGACTTCCTCATTTAACTGGAGATTCCTTAAGTCCTTGGCTAAGGCTTCCCCGAAGATGGCGGAGGCATTCTTAAATCCTTGTGGGAATACCGTCTATCAATATTGTCGTTTTACATTAGTTTCTGGATCACCCTATTCGAAGGCAAGCAGTTCTTGGGACTCAGGACTTAGAGGTATACAGTATAAAGCATCTTTTAAGTCCAGAACTGTAAACCAGCAAAAGTCTCCAGATAAAGTTGTAAGCAAAGCTTCAGGATTTGGCACCAAGGGATGTATTTCCTCTACAATTTGGTTAAGGGCTTTCAAATTCTGCCCAAAATGATAGTTTTTGGTCCTGGGTTTTTGTACTGGCAGGATGGGAGTGTTATATAGAGACTGATTCAGCCAGATTAATTGGCATTTAAGAAAGGTGACTATTACAGGCTTTATACCTTCCTTTTCATGCTTCTTTAAAGGATATTGCTTCAAATTTGGAACCTTGGCACCTGGATGGAGTTTTACTACTATTGGATTAGCCATCTTGGTCCTTTCTGGCTTCCCATCGGCCTAAACATTCGCTCTTACCTTTTGTAGAATTTCTTCAGGGACTTCTGGTTGAGACTTGTCTCCTAACTGTAGGAGTGCAGATTTGAGGGTGCAGGCTTCATCTGGGAGTACTTTAATGTCTACTTTTTCTGATGAAAAATTCACTTGGACATTTAGTTTTGTTAGTAGATCTCTTCCCAGCGATGGGATAGGGCACTCAGGCATATACAGAAAGCTGTGCTTTAGATATGTTTTCCCTTTGTGACACTCGACTGGCTGTAGAAAAGGTTTGTGAGAGACTTCCCTAGACACACCAGTAACGGATGTGGCCTTGGGGACGAGGGGCCCTGTCTTGTGTTTAATACAGAATAAACAGCTTCAGTGTCAATTAGAAAGTCTATAAGTTTCTTTTCCACTGCTATTGTTACCTGGGGTTCCTTGTGGGAAATGTCGATGGAGCTAATGGAGTTTAAAGGAGTCACCAGGCCCCATCATTCGTGGTCACTATCTGCGAGTTGTGGCATCCGGAAGGAGGCTTTGAGGCAAGTCTCTTTTCCTTCTTGCCAAGGAAGGTTGGGACACCTGTTTTCATTGTCCCTTCTATCTACAAAAGACACATCATTGTGGCCCAACAGATGGATGGCCCTTTCAGTTGGGCCCTTTCTCTCTGGATACGGAGAGGGGAGATTGTTACCTTTTGACTCTCTGGTAAGGAAGGGTACAGGTCCAGACCTGTGTCCTTAGGAGCATTGTTGGTGGAAGCCTTGGCAATTGTCTCAGGAATTCCCCCACTGTGGAAGGTGCTGGAATGGCAGGAGGTGCCAAAGGAAGAGCCAAATATAGTAATTCCAGGTCATCATTAGGCTCTGACAGGGCAAGACAGGCTTTTTGAGAGTCCTCCCTTTGAACCATAATTTTACATCTCTTTTGCAAATTCTTATTCTGATATAAAGACATAAATGATTGCACATATGGGATTTCATTCCATTTTCCCTTTCTTCTGTAAAACAGGTCTAATTGTAAAATAGTATTATAGTTCAAAGACCCATTCTCAGGCCATTTTTCCCCTGACTCCAACTGATATTGGGGCCAGGCAATATTACAAAAGCAAATCATTTTCTTCTATTTCATCAGCTCATAGTTAAACATCAACCAACTTTGAAGAATACCTTGCAAGGGACTGTAGTCAGGTGTACTATTGACATTCCCCATTCTGAAAAGTTTCTCTCAGGATGATTGGAGCAAAATAACAACAAGGAGAAGTCTTGGGTGGAAATTCCTCTGACCTGGGACCCTCTGAGCCAGAGGACCCTTATTTGTCTCAGGTTTAATAAAGCTTTGCTATGGCCATCCAAGAGCCAACTCCTATCAGCCAATTTTAACAAATAAACAGTCAAACACAGACAAGCATGAACAAAGAAGTCCAATACACTGAATCTCTAGCCCAGGGTTCAGAACTCTAACCTGACCCTTTGAGAACCTGAGTAGTTGTAAGCTTTTATATTGTCTCCCTAGAGTGGGACTCTCACCCACAATCCTAGCTTTGGGACTCTAACTCAAGTTTTGGGACTCTAACCTAACAGAAATTACTCTGGGGTAGGACTCTAACCCACAATCCTCATGAGTTTCTTAGACAATTTAGGCACAAGCATGTACTAATGACACCCAAAAGGTGTCTGTTCCAGGAGCTGTTTCTTCTCTCAAAAGTGAAAGTAGCACTGAGAGGCCTGGAGCACCACAACAGGAAGCAGGAATTCAACAGCCGAGCCTCTAGACAAATTCAGTCTAGGTGGCCACTTAGGGTCAGTGGTGAGGGCCGAAACCCCACTGGGTGCTACAGTGCCTTGGGCAGGCAATCACAAGATCTAGGTCCCTTCACGGTTGCCAGAAATTGTTACAGAGCAAGGGCTCACTGCCTGACCCGCATAGAAGCCAATACTATGGTGCTGGCTTTTGAGAAAAGAAGATTTTATTGCAGGATTGACCAGCAAGGAGATGAGAGGCAAGGCTCTCAAATCAGTCTCTCTGTTCCAAGGTTTGGGGCAAAATTTAAGGAGTTAGGGGAATTTCAAACTTGGCAAAAGCTGATTGGCTAGTCTCGAATCAGTCCTTATATGGTAATCAAGCTACTTGGGCTGCTGGAAGCTGGATTTTCCTTACTGAAGGACTTCTGTCTTTGTAAAGGGCTGTGGTGGCAACATTTCTGAAGATGTTTAGTTCCCGGGTCACCCTGGGGCTATGGGTTCCCACATGGCACATGTGCAATGCTGTCTCTGTTATTGAGAAGGGTTTCATTAATCAACAACTTGTTTTAAGGAAGCAAAACTAGTTTAAGCTGGTCAATGTTTTATGTCCTTCTTCAATTATGTCTTATCAAAGTCAACAACACATCTGTAACTGTTGAAAATAAGGTTTTCAAAAATAAAAATGGTGATTTTTAACACTTTTTTATATTATAAATGGAGCTATTATATGCTAACATAATGAAGAAATTGAAACAATATACTTTGTTCTTTTCTATACAATTTCCTGGTTTTTGAAGTAAATTTGGACAGAAAAAAGATAACTATACAAAGTTGGAATTTCTATTCAACAATAGAATCATCCCTGGATGTTATCATTAAATAGTTTACATTATTATCAAATACAAAGTTCCTCTCTAGAGTAAAAAATTCATATCTACAATGGAAAAATAAAATAATGAAATAAAACACATTTAAAAATTTTATTTTGCATCCTCCATTATTCTTTTCTTTCCTTGAGTAGGAACAGATATACTGTGAGAACACAAGATGGAGAAATTTAAATTATTTTTCTTTTCACTCTCTTTTTTTGCAAAGTTTTATAAATTTTTACACTATTCTATTCATACTTTTTAGATTGCAATCACATCGAGGACCCCTATTTCGGTTAATGTTACAATTTGTTAACTTCACACTGTAAAAAAAATTATACCCACAAAGTCCCAACGTTGAATATAATATGGAATTTCTCAAGAGTCAAAGTAAAAATAAAATCCATACACCAGGGTCTAATAAATATACACCTCATATTTTCCAAAATTCTAAATGTTTATGCTAGAATGTTTATTCATACTTCAGAACTTATCTCCCGGTTTTTGGATAGAGACAACTATGGATGCGTTATCTCGTATACCTGATAGCTGATGATTATACAACACCTCCCCAGCAAGACTCTAAGGAGAGTGGGATGGTAAAGAGTGTTTGAAATGTTTCAAAGTACTATCAGACTCAGTGGCTTACACACATGTCAGGTAACTTTTCAGTAGGTGAGTAGGTGAGAGAGAAGGAAGAGTAGATAATGATACCTGGGTCTCTAATGTGTGTAACTAGGTAAAAATTGCTGTTTCTTTCTGATATAAGGAATAACAGAAAGTATATTATGAAGAGGATAATGAGTTCATCTTTAACATAGGAAGCCTGAGGTGTTTATGGGACACCCAAATGGAAATATCTAGTAAGAAATAAAATATATAGATTTGAGCAAGGGTGAAAACTCAAGCATTGAATTGGTCAGTATGTATATATGATAACTGAAGCCGTGAAAAAGGGTGAGATCATCTAGGGATAATATGAGAAGGAGAATAAGACAAAATGCTGCAAAATATCAGCATGAAAGAGATCTCACTGGAAAGAACATCTATTATAGATTTTGAGAAACTCTTATCATAGGAAGAACAGGGATAAGAAGCAGAGGTGTCTCATAGTGAAAAGTAAAAATAATTTCAAGAAGGAAGAACTGATCAAGATGGAAGAAGGGAATCAGCAGCGTTTGAAGCTACAGAGAAGGCAGTTAAGATTAACAATCAAACTTGCTATTGTTTTAACATCAAAGGTGTCACTAATGTTCAAGGTAAGAGAAGTTTTAGTCAAATAGTGGGGATTGAGGAGATAATGGCACACATGGGATTTGGAGTTTGGAAGTGAGACAATATAGAAAACACACATAGGCTGTGCTTTCAGGAATGTTGATTATAAAGAGAAAAAAATGGATGGCCAAGATGGCCATGTAACATTAAGGGAAAATTTTTGATGTATAATTATGAGAGAGACGTAATAGAATTAAATTCTGAGAGATAAAGGGAGAGAGACAGATGAGAAAGAGAAAATAGACAATGGACTAAAGTTCCCTGAAAGCTTGGGATGGGAGAGGAAGTAACAGACCCACAGAAAGGTTTTAGAACAATGAACCTGTCAATAATATTTATTAAATACATATTGTCATTAACTAAAGACTAGAGGAAGGGGAAGGTAGAGGAAGAGGAGGAGGGGGGAAGGAGGAGGCATAGGAAGAGGCATAGGTGTCCCTTCATCTAGGCAAAGGAAGAAAGGGAGAAGGTGAAGGAACACTATGACCACAGACTTGCTAATTTGTAGACAGATTCTTAGATACGATGAACATCGAGCAACTCTGCAGAGTACAAGTTAAATATAAACAGAGCTTTGAAAATTTGTTTTCATTACACCTCAAAATGACATTTTGCATGATGTTTACTGTCAACTGCTCGAAAAGGATACCTTAGATCCGAGATGAAAAATATTTCAGCTGTCCCTCTCGAGTAGTCCCCTGCTTTTCTGCTTTTTTTTTCACATATGTAATTTCCTCACTGTTGGTTGAAATGTCCTACTTTTTGGTGGTTATTTCAGCCTCAAAACTTTTACATGCATAATTGAATTCACTTAAAATTATGCTTAAAGTCGAGGAAGACATTTAAAACCAAGTGCCTCCAAGGCAGGGAAAGCATCGGCTTCATTCTCTGGCTTTCAGCTTCCTCTTTATTATTGGCCTCTGGGGGAATTTCCTTGATTTCTCAAAAGCTAAGCTCTACATTTAAAAGAATGTTTGTTATGTATTATCCAGAATTCCTTGGCGTTTTGAAGAAAGATGATATTAATGGTATCTTATCTGCCATATTACTAGAATTAGAAATCTTGGTCTCTTGCTTCGAATTCTAGCAGTATTTCCTCTTTACTTGTATCCTGTGAATTCTCCTATCTCCAAACTATTCTTCGATTTTAATTTTAGTATGGAGACATCCCAGTCAGAGAGAAAACCAATAAGAAATTCTGAAAGGGGCAGGAGGGAATGAATCGGAATGAATCTGAGTGAACTACTGAATCTGAAGGTTCCTGTCTGCATCCGTTGCTTTGAGGAAGGCTCCCTTTCCCTACACCATGCTCTGCAGCTGTGTGAGACATCTGTGGGATTCAGAGCTCCATTTCTGTTTGGACTACTCAGTGTTCTCAGTTCTCCCCGCTCTTGGACTCCAATCTTAGTAGTCCTTCAGACTCCTCCTTCCAAGCTTGCCATGCTCCACTATACTGGGTAGAGGCAGGGTGTGAATGGGTTAAATATCCTTTCCAGGAAATCAAATTTTCCTCTTGGAGTCTGAGCTGAAACTCAATTTTGCATTTGAGCAGCACTGGGACAGTTTCTGTGTAACGCCACTAATGCCCCTGTTTCTTTTCCCCTTTCTGCCTGAGTTTTCTCACCTATAAAATATTCCCTCTTCCCATACTAGATAATAGTGAATTTAACCAATGTCACAATCACAGTCACATACACAAGCACACATTATTGCCATTCCCGGGGGTCTGCTATGACTTAGCAAGAATCCTAGTTTTCAAATGTTGAGAGAACTGTTTTAATCCAAAAATTGGTGTGATAGGCTGAATAATGGCCCCCAAAGATGTCTGTGTCCTAATCCCTGGACCCTGTGAATATATGTCACTTTACAAGGTAAAAGGACTTTGCAGACATGATTAAATTAAAGATTTGGAGATGAAGAGATTATCCTGATTATCCCAATATAATCATAAGTGTCCTTATTAGTGGGAGGTGGTAGGATTACAGTCAGAGACAGTCAGAGAGAAGGCAATGTGATCATGATAAGAAGCAGAGGTTGGAGTGATGTGGCCACAAGGCAAGGAATGTCGACAGCCACTAGAAGCTGGAAGAGGTAAGGGACAGGTTCGCCCCCGGAATCTCTGGAAGGAAGCAGCCCTGCTAACACCTTGATTTTAGCCCTGTGAGTTTCATTAAGGACTCCTGAACTCTAGAACTGTAAGAGAATAGATTTGTCTTGTTTTAAGACAGTAAGTTTGTGGTAAGTTTATTACAACACCCTAAAGACACTAATACAATCAGCAATTTAAATATACATAAGAACAAACATTTCTTTGTCTCCAAGAATAATAGTAAACATAGACAATGTCGTAGTAACAATAGTAATAACAGTAGTAGCTTCCAGTTACTAAGATTCCATTATTTACAAGAAATTCTTCTGGGCGACTTACTTTATTTTATTTAATTCATATACTAGCACTGCAGAGAGTATACTATTATTCTCATTTTACAGAAACAAAACCAGAGAAACCAATTTACCCACTGAATAAGTGGCAGGGCCAGAATTTGAACACAGGACTGTGTGATATCAGTTTAAAAACTGGTACATTGTATAAGCAAAACACAAATTAATGAAGAGAAGAATTTAAACATGACTGAAAGAATGTTGCAAACCGGTAATAGGCAGTGTTATAGGTTGAATTGTATTTCTCAAAAAAATTTATGTTGGATTCCTAACCCCCAGTCCCTCAGAATGGGATCTTATTTGGAGGTAGAATTTTACAGAGGTAATCAAGTTAAGATGGCATCGTTAGGCTGGGTCCTAATCCAATATGCCTGGTGTCCTTATCAAAAGGGGAAATTTGGTTCCAGAGATAGACATGAACATAGGGAGAACACCATGAGAAGATGAAGGTAGAGTTTGGGTTGATGCTTCTACAAGCCAAGGAGTACCTGAAGTTGCCAGCAAATCTTCAGAAGCTAGGGAAGAAACATGGAACACATTCTCCCTCAAAGCGCTCAGAATGAATCAACCCTGTTGACACCTTGATCGCGGACTTCTGGCCTCCAGAACTGTGAGACAGTAAACTTCTGCTGTCTAAGTCACCCAGTTGGCAGGACTTTGTTATGGCGGCCCTAGCAGATTAATACAAGCACCAATGATGATGGTCATGTTGATGACAATAATAATAGCAACTGTGGCTGTTTTTAAAAATCAATATTTTCTCATTATAGTTATAACATTTAAAAATGTAGTCATTACAAATCGTTTTATCATGTATATTAGTCTAGCACATTTTAACAATCACTTTAAAGTGGTCTTTGCATAAAATTTGATCCCATTTCCAATTTAATTAAACACCTACAAACATTATAAACAGTATTTATAAAGATAATATATTCTATTTCCTCTTCAAATATTTCACTTATCTGACTTAAACAAAATCTTCTTGAGTACTTAAAGAACTTCTAATAAATTAAACTTACAAATATGTTGACTCCTAAAGACTGTTAAATGTTTCAACATTATGTATAAATGGTAAGATTTCAACTTGAAATCACAAGCCTAAATCAAGTACTGAGTTAGACATTTAAATTTACTCTTATGCGTTAAATTCTTTTAAACCTTTCAAGCACATAAAATACCAAAAAGGCACAAGCTCCTTAACCCACATATATAAAAGTTATGGGGTGGATTCTTTCAAACATTCCTGTAGTGAATTCTAAATCTTTCTCAGGTTGAAAGATTACTTACAAGGGAACAGAAACAATTTATCATTCCACATAATTCTGGGGTTACCTTCTCACTTTGCTGAAGTTACCTAAAGAAGAGATAGTGCCTGAGGCATGACTGACCCATATCTGTGTCCAAGTGGGAATTCTAAGCCTTATTCATGGCTGTAACACGGACTTAAGGAAGAAAATGATCTCATATTCCATATGCCTGAGATTTGAGTCAAATCCTTACTTCCTTTTCAAGCCCAAATAGATTCTGTACCCCCAACCCTGTGGCTGCACCACTTGATGGTTTTTGCTTTTCTCTGTCTCTTAAAAGAAAATACTAGTATGATGTTAACAATATGCCAAGCACAGGTCTAAGTGCTTAAAATATATTAACTCATTTAATCTGTGAATTGAGACTCCAGGTCCCAGTGGTGGCCTCAGCATCTTATCAGCATCAACAAATGAGGAATATCCACTCTCTATGACCAAAATATCCTGTAGCTAGATGGGCAGAGGTAACAGAGCCAACATTTGTTCAATAATCATATCTAGGATCAACACGTTAGAGTTAATTAGTTTGAATATAATCAATCTAGTAAGGAATGAAATGGAATACCCCAGAGCAACAGATCAGTGAGCGAATAACAGGCTATTCAGACTCTAACAACTCTATACTGTGCCGACAATAATAACTCAGAGCTCTAGGACACTTGCTCTGACAGTTGGGTTGCATTTTAGTCCCTCCACTCTCCTAACTCTTGAAGGTCAAAGTCTCTGGCTAGAGCCTTAGACCGTGTTCCTGATCGGGCCTGACACAGGATTGATACACAGTACTCCTAGGGTGAGAGAAAGCATCCATAATGACAAGGTAGCCAATGGGCCATCAAATGCATCCCACCTAAATGTTAAGTACTGTGGCCTTTAATATTGATCCTAAAGCATGTGTTTATTGATTAGACAGTTTATTCTAAGTAGATTAAAGAATTTCATAGTGGAAAAATTTTTATGGTAAATGTTCCAAAAATAAATATAAGTGATTTTGAAAGTTTACCTCTTGTAGTTTCCTCTTGAGCATACAAACCAGTGACATGGACATAATGTGGTTCACTGTAGCATTCTAATGTCATTAGTGTGACAATGTCTTACACATATACAATAATATAATTCTTACAAGACCTGAGTTACCAACTGAGTCTTACAGAATTTAGGAAGAAGGCTGGTAAGGAAGGAGCAAAGCTCTAATTCAAACCCAGAGCTGTTTGAATCCCACGCTATTGCTCTTGAACTGTCCATTGTTCTCGGTGCCCAATGATTTCAATGGGCTTTCAGCCTCTTGCATTTGGTGGAGGAATAAGACCACTGCTAGATTTCAGAAATTGTGGATTAAAAGAAAAGAACACGAGAACTTTGTTAAACCTATTCCTCCTCTCAGTTAATGATAAATGATAAATTAAAATGATAGCCTTTTGAGATTTGTGATGAATAGGAATTAACAAATTGGACAACAAAGAAAATGACAGAAATATATTTTTACTATATTTCTTTTGGATTTGGAGGGAGGTTCGTTTCATATTGAAATAGGAAAGGGAGATATTTCAAGTTTGGCATTTCAAGCTATCAAATGGCAAAATTTCTAATCATTATCTCATCATGGCTGCAAATCTTGGTGTAAATCTTCCCATATTGCAATAATTTAACACATACAGCACCCAGCAACCTACATTTTAATAAGATGACAATTTATTGCAAGACATAATTTTGTTTAAGCTATTTTCACTTTTTTCCCCACTCCTGTTAACTATTGGAAATAATCCTGTCAGCATATTCAGTCTTTTCCTTATTACGGAAGTGTTACATGCTGCTGTAGTTTGTAGCTTTTCCTTTGTTTAAGGTCAGGGAAAATTTTCTGGATAATTCATTTTTTACTTATTTATTTAATTTTATTTTTTCAATTATTTTATTGAGGTCGTAATGGTTTATAACATTGTGTAATTTCAGGTGTACATTATTTATCAATTTCTGTATAGACTGCATTGTGGTCACAACCGATAGTCTATTTTTTTTTTTTGCTGAGGAAGATTAGCCCTGAGCTAATATCTGTGCCCTTCCTCCTCTATTTTGTATATGGGACCCTGCCACAGCGTGGCTTGTTCAAAGGTATGTCAGTCCGCGCCTGGGATCTGAACCTGCAAACCCCAGGCCACCAACGTGGAGCTTGCAAACTTAACCACTATGCTGCCACCAGGCGGGCCCTCACCAATAGTCTAATTTTTATCCATCACCATACATATGTGCCCCTTTATCCCTTTTGCCCACCCCCCAACCCACTTCCTTTCTGGTAACCACTAAACTGTTCTCTTTACTGGATAATTCATTTTTATCATTTCCTTTTCCAAGAGTTTGTGTTTATTTTTAGTCATAATCTTTCTTTTTTTTTCTGCCAATCTATAAATTATAAACATACCACAACAAATCTTGAACATAGTGAATGCACACCTTTTGCAAACTAAAACCAAAACTTCAGTTTGAAAACAATGATCTCCATGTTTGTTCTTTTTGGCCTGTTTAATTTAAAACACAGTCAGTCAACATTTAGCATATTTCAATGCTATCCAGACTTAATTTTCTCTTCCTAGGTAGCCTCTGATTTTGCTCCAATCCTACCTTGAAGCAGGATCAACATTTTGGTGGATCTTAACTCCACAAGATATTAGACTTTTCACTGAGGACTCAAGGGGGAATGAAGACATTTAATAAAGTCCCCTGGTCGATGTCTCTGTTTCCTCCAGAGATCGCCTGTAACTTCCATTAGAGACTTTGTCTTCCCTTTCTCAGACATAATGGGACACTCAAATAACACAGCAAATGGCTTCTTGCAGTAAACAATTTTGAAAGCCTTGTTATAACTTTGCTTTTGAAGTTATTTAGCTAGAAGTGACTTACAATAAAATTACAATAAGCTCTAGTTGTACTGTATTAATCATGATACTCATGGATTCTTTCAAAGTAAGAAAATGTAACCTAAAAATTGTTCTCATATATCATGACGCTTTTTTTTAGAATTCAAATTTTAACAATTAACGAAGTTGACATAAGGTTATGCATTTGTAAACATTTAATTATAATTTAATTAAATATTTATTTATTTAAATATTTATTTTTCACTATGCAGTCTTTTCCTGTGTTTTGGAGCCAGTGCTTCTCTCGGGTCTGGCATATGTTCAGAGGACCCTGTGGATCTGCAGATTCTCAGCATTACACCTTTGAGTGCTAGTGGATAAAACGTCCACACCACTAGGAAAAAATCCCTTTAGTGTTTTCGTCCTTTTAGCCCTAGCTCTAAACTGGCATAATGCATCCAGAAAAATAAATGATTGGCAGTCCCTAGACCCTTTGAAAACTATATATATATATCTCCATCTCTACATGTGTTTTATTTATTTATTTTTCATTGCAGTGACATTGGCTTATAACATTGTATAAATTCCAGGTGTACATCATTATACTTCTATTTCTGCATAGATTACATCGTGTTCACCACCCAAATACTAATTACAATCCATCACCACACACGTGTGCCTAATCAGCCCTTTTGCCCTCCTCCCTCCACCACCCCGCTTCCTCTCTGGTAACCACCAATCAAGTCTCTGTCTCTATGTGTTTGTTGTTGTTTTTATCTTCTACTTATGAGCAACACCATCCAGTTTTTGACGTTCTTCCTCTGACTTATTTCACCTAGCATAATACGCTCAATGTTCATCCATGTTGTCACAAATGGCTGGATTTAACTGTTTCTTATGGCTGAGTAGTATTCCATTGTGAATATATACCACATCTTCTTTATCCATTCGTCCCTTGGTGGGCACTTAGGTTGCTTCCAAGTCTTGCCTATTGTGAACAATGCTGCAGTGAACGCAGGGGTGCATGTATCTTTACGTATTGGTGTTTTCATGTTCTTTGGCTAAATACCCAGAAGTGGAATAGCTAGTCGTATGGTAGTTCTATTCTTAATGTTTTGAGGAATCTCCATACTGTTTTCCATAGTGGCTGCACCAGTTTGCACTCCCACCAGCAGTGTATGAGAGTTCCCTTCTCTCCACATCCTCTCCAACACTTGTTGTTTCCTGTCCTGTTATTTATAGCCATTCTGACGTGAGGTGATATCTCATTTCAGTTTTGATTTGCATTTCCCTGATAGTTAATGATATTGAACATCTTTTCATGTGCCTGTTGGCCATCTGTATATCTTTGGAGAAATGTCGATACATACGTATATGTTTTGTTTTCATGTATTCTTCAACATCATAAGGAAATATAAATTTGATAAAAGCAAATCATTCACTTGAAAGGATGCTGCCTCTAAGAAAAAATGATTTCCTCATACTAAATCCCTCCTCCTCAACCAGTATTTGCTGCCTTCATAAGCTGCTTTCCTGCAAGATGTGGATCAATCACTGTAGGGGAGACTCCCTCTGGCATAGGAGGAAGTGTAACAGGGGTCAGGGATCACAGCCTGCAGTCTCTACATCCAAAACACAGCCAAAATTGGATGGGATCTCGCTACCTCCCTTGCCGGCACCTTGTCTAAGCCACCAAGTCTCTGGCTGTGCTATTTCAGAGGCCTCCTAACTGGTCTCCTGCTTCAGCTCTTGCTCTCCTTCAGTCAGTTCTCAGCACAGCGGCCAGAATAGGCTTCTTCAAACTGAATCAAATCGTGTCACTTCTTTGTCATCACCCTCCATCGTCTCCATCTCACTCCACATAAAAGCCAAAGTCCTTACAATGATCTCACAAGACCTAGGTCCCTTTTGCTTTCTGAGCTCTTCTGCTGTTGTCTCTCTAGTTCACTCCATTCCAGCTGCACTGGTCTCTGTGCTGTTCCTGGAATATAAGACTTTTTTGCTCAGGACCCTTGTACTTGCTCCCTATGCTTGGCACCCTCTTCTCCCACTTGTCGGCACATTTCCCTCCTTCACATCTTCCTTAGACCCCTCCTCAGTTTGTTTTGCTCTTTAGCACTTGTCACCATTAAAACCTACTACATAGCTGACTCATTGATCTTGTTTGTTGTCTGTCTTTCCCCACTAGACTATAAGTGCCATAAGGCAGGTTTTTTTTAATTTTTTTTTTGTCTGTATTGCACAGGGTTGGATGCCCAGTGCCTAGAACAGTGCTTGGCTCATTTTACATGATATTTTAATGTTTGTTCAATGAGTGGGTACATAACATGTTCCTCCTTAAAAGAGTCAATGAGAACACTGACATGAAATTTACTAGTAGTATCCAGCCCTCTACCAACTCAAGACTCAAAGGCTCTTCCCCTAATCAAACCCCTAATTTCCTTTCCTAGGAAGGTGAGCCAACCCACTGTGAGGCCATTTTTGCGAGAGGTTTTTTCCTTGGGCTGATAGTTTCTCCCTGAAGAAGGTTCAAGGTCCCCTGCTTCTTCCAGGTACAACCCAAGAAAAGCCAGCCTATATCAGATCCTGTGTCAATCAACTCTGTTGTGATGAATATACTAGAAATAGGATTCAAAAAGGATGGAGACTGGGAGATGGTACTTGCTTTCTTTCTGGGTCCAGTGCATTTTAGGATGAGACTTGAGTCTGCTATGACACCCATGATTAAATGTTGGGAGAGTATGTGCTTATCCCCCTTTACTCGAGACCCCTGCCTATGGAGGACCAAACTTCGAGGGTGAGCATCACTTCCTACTCCCCAAGTCTGCACCACCACAGCCAAGCTGGCAGATCTTATTCTGTGTAGAAAGCACACGTTACCTCCTTATCTTCTTCCTCCTGTCCTCTCAGGACTGTGAGAGCTCAGGAAATCCTTGGTGACATTTTTCCAGCAGTATGTCCATAGTCCACGTAAATTTCTTACACAGTGATCTGAACCCCTCAGGCCAGACTCTTCAAGGAACTCTCATTAGTACTTTGTACCAGCAGGGTCCCTGTAATACTCTACAAAATTCTCCTGTCCCAGAGCCGTCCTTTTTCTTCTGCTCATCCTGTAATCTGTGTTGCTTTTTTATAGGATTTGCCATCCTTGTGGCTCCTCTGGTGAATGATTTAAGCACAGTTCAAACATTTCTTCTGGTCCCTGGTATTTCACTCCCAACACATGCTCTGTCTTTCTCTGCTCCATAATCTGGGTGAGAAATATGAGCTCCTTCAGTTCATGTGACTGGTCCAGGTACAACCTGTCATACACTGTCTGAATAGCTCAAGGTCCCTTATAGATGCTAAAAAAAATATATCAAGAATGACTCAAAATAGTTGTCATGCTGTTAGTGGCCACTGAATAATTGAATTGGAAAAATTGTGTGTGTATGTAAAATATATTTATAATTTGGTCTACAGAATCACTGATTTAATTAACTGTTAATTTGTTATAATAAGTCTATCATAAGTCCCGATAAAAACATGGCATACTTAAAATAGCATAAATTTGAGACAAGTTTATTCACAAAAAGACAATTTACTTCAAAAGTGTGAGTGTAGAGGAAGCACAAAGGATAGTGAAGTAACACAGAGCTAGTAACTGCCAAGCCTGTTACCACTCCTCCACCTGAAAGAGGATGGGGAGGGCAGTTCCAGAAATCTGGAAGGAGTGTACATTGGCTGCATTGCCAGGAGCAGTGACTTCTGGTCAAGTGTTATAAGAAAGTCAAGGGAACAAATACCCCGCACACATTTTCCTCTCCCTCCCATCTTCTGCTGGGAGTTCCAGTGGTCCAACACAACTGGACACAACTAAGGGAATAGGACTCTTATTTAGTCCCTTTAGGTCATCCCCCTCGAAGGAGAGGAGAGATGGATTTGGAGGGGCAAGTACAGTGAACTTATCTCAGTTCCCTACACTATTGTAATTCTGTGGCAATTCTTCATTCCTCAGACATTTGTGCCTCTCAGTGCTGTGTAAGACTACATCTAAGAAAAAAGGTCTTACCTCGGCACTTTTTGACATTTAATGAGATTTCAAAAATAAATGGTCATTATTAAATGTTAGTTATTAAAATATAAGGGTAATTCAAAGAGAGCGAATAGAAAACACTCTACTGAACATTTCATAGACCAAAGAATTAAAAAGATAGGAAATCCTACAGAGAATTTCTGAGGCTGAAATTTTAAAATGCATTGAAAGCATCTGGAGGTTGATGTAGAAGTCTATATGTCTGAAAATTTTTTTATTTTGAAACTTTCATTCAGGTTTTTAGACATTGATATATTGCCTACAGGGAATAAACTGCAATCCACAAGGCCCTAGGTTGGACAATAGGACTCTGCAGCCTCGGGTTACATGACCAGATATCCAGACTTCAGAGTTGTTAGGAGGATCCTTGTGGAGGTTCTTGCTGAATTACAGGGTTCTCTCTGCATATTGATACTGAGTACACAGATAACAGAAGTACATTTTCAAGGCTGTGCATATTTTCCGTATGAAACAATACGTAGTAAACAAGTTAAACTTATTTTAAGGGCAGGAAAATATTTATTTCCAGAACCATGTAGTAGAAACAAAAAAGAATCGCAACCCAGTTAGTATAATGACAGTTTTAACAAAAACTTGATAAGATCAAGGGGTCGTCAGAAATTATATAATGGGCACTTGGGAGGCTATTTTTAAAAGCCATTTCTAATTACATTATCATGGGCAGATTTCATATATACATATGAAATATAAAAAATATATAAATATATATATAGTGTGTGTGTGTCCGTTTGTGTGTGTGTTAGAATAGTCCAGATGAAAGCCAACGACAAAAAAGCTGACTGATTTGTTTTACAGATGCATTTTTAATTTGTCTCTATACAAATAAACAGATCTCTATCTTTAATTTCACAGCATTTCTATTTCATGTTTTGATGAAAAGACTCAATTCTTTGGCTTTCCTATTAACTGAAGTGCTTTTGTATTAACCTACTTGGAAAGAAGAAGAAGATAAGAAAACAGACCTTGTATTCTAGAAAAGAAATTGTCCAGGCCAAACTTCAGAGTGATGCTTTGAGCTTATAGTTCAGATAATTTTTATAAAAAATGCCATTCTAATGCATTTGAGGTTTTTAAAGTGAATAGTAACACTTTTCATTTAACTTTGGGTGTAAATTTGCCAAGATATCTTAGTCATTTTCCTCTCTTGTCAAATCTGAAATTATCTTTGATGTCTTCTACCTCTGTCCTATTGGAAGGGATTGCTCTCAGAATGTACTATTTATTCTTTTGGAGAATACAGTTAATATAGCAAACAATGATTTATTTTAACTCTTCCCAGTTTTATGTTTGCTTTTAATGTTAAACTTTAACTTTGGCTATTTAGAATATAAGCTAGTTATTGCAATACACTTACAATAATTTTCAAGACTTAGCAATCAATTCTATGGTTTGGTGCTATTTTTTGGTAGAAAAAATATTAATGACCTTGGTTTAGGGCTTAGGGAATATTTTTCAAACAGTATAAAGGGAAAGACTGATACATTTTAATATATTCAAAATAAAACCTCTATATAATCAAAAACATGATTAACTAAATTAAAGGTAGGGATCAGACTGAGAAGATAAATTTTCTTTACATATGATGTACTAAGAATTACTATCCAGAATCTATAAACTACTCCTAGGAAGTAAAATGAAGAATATCAGCAATTCAATAGAAAAATAATGAATATAGGTGATTCCAAAAAGAGGAAATAGATTGGCTAAAAACATGAAAAATATTGAATTTCAATGAAAATTAAGGAAATGCAATTTCAGACAAAGACAGTATTTTTAAACTATTAAAGTGGCAAAAATAAATATCTGCTAATAGCAAGTTTCAGTGAAGTTGTGGAGAGGCAGGAATCCTCATATACTCCTGGGGGAAGCATACAATGTTACAGAATTAGGCAGAATCTAATAAAATTGCAAATGCTATGGTAGGCAGAGATGGCCCACATCAGCCCTCCCCGCCCCCCCCCCCCGACCCCGCGGCACCTCCCAGGTGTCATGTTCTACATAATCCTTTCCCCTTGAGTGTGAGTGGTCCTGTCACTTGTGTCTAACCAATAGAATGTGGTAAAGGTAATAGAATGTCACTCTTGTGATCAGGTTACAATATACAGTCAGTCCTTGCTTTGCACGGTTCTGATATGCACAAATTTCATTTATCATAGTTTAGGTAAATAACACCAGTTTCCCAACTGTATGATCCAAATTTTGGTTATCACTGTATATTATGAGTAATTGCAAAAATACAAACTTTGCTGCTAGCTCCTCAGTCTATATATCACTATGTCAATAACAGATGCACACCATGATCAATGACCAGTCACTGACTTTCTCGCAAAGTCTGTTGGTAATTGGTCACTACACATGTTAGTCACTTCGTGTACAGACAGCAAAGCATGTAGTTGTACTGTCTCCTTTTCTCCCTGCAATAAACCGTGTAGTATTTTACAGAAATGGATAATCGACAGAGGGAATTGACTAGCAAAGATGAAAACACAGCAAAGAAATGAAAAGTGGAAACAGTGGGAGTGAAATTGGATTTGATTAGAATACTTGAATATTGAGACAGCAAAGTAAAAATAGGACAAGACTTATCCCTGCATGAAGCTACTTTTTCAATGATATTTCAATGATACTGAAAAAGTACAATATTTTAAAATATTGAATATATTTTAAAAAGGTAAAGTCATTTCACTATCTTCAGTTTCAACTGCATTATGAATGAAGCATTTACTTCCACTTTGGATTGAAGATTGTAATAAAAAAAAATAATCCCCATCAGTTTGTCTAACATTCAGGCCAAAGCATTGAATTTAATTGCCTCACTGAAAAAATATAGATAATTACTAAGACTGAAGGAGTAACTTTTACTGCCAGTAAAGGCTGGTTTCATTGTTTCAGAAGGCACATAAATTGAATTATATTAAGCTATTTGGTGAAGATACCAGAGCTGATAAGAACAAAGCTGTAAAATTTGCACCCCGATCCCAAGTGTTGCTCAAAGTGGTTATAATAAGTGTCAAGTATTTGATGTTGATGAGACAAGTCGTTTTTGGAAGGCAACCTTATTAAGAACTTACATGAAGAAAGATACAGAATTTCAAAGTGACCATAAAGGAGAACTCTAGATATACACTCTGAAGAACTTAGTGAAGGTGGACTTATTGAATCAAAGGATGGAAGTGCTTGTGATAAAAAGGATGGAGAAGTATGGAAGAAGAGACTAGATTCTCACGATGTTAAAGGTGCACAGGTTAAAATGTTGGAAGCTGACTCAAACTGGGAAAGGACTGTGACATTTCACCAAGGCATAGAAAAGATGCTCGTTCCATATAATAAATTATATGATGAGATGAAGGCAAGCACCTTTCAAACTACTCTTGGTAAGTTTTTTTTTACAAAGAAATCAAAAACTAATTCTGAATGTTTCTACTATTTGAAATTACAGTTCTAAATATATTTTTGCCTTACTACTTACATTTTTTTGTCTATATACTTCAATCTGTAATAAGAGAGTTTTAATGCTTTGACAAAAAATTTTAAAAGTCACAGAAAAATAGCAAGGAAAATTGTAATTTCTCATTGATTGTTAAGATCGTTTTGCATGATTCTAGCTTGCACCATCAGTTCTATATTTCCATAATAGTGTGCAAAGAGAAGACTGCTCGTATATATGAGACTCAGTCTTACTAGCACACATGTCAGAAGACACCGACTCTGGCCTTGAAGAATTAAGTTGCCATGTTGCAACTGCCAATGGAGAGGACCCTGTGGAAGAGAACAGCTGGCCTCAACCCTACAACTACAAAGAGCTGAATCCTGCCAACAACTACATCAGCGTAGAAGTGGATGCCAATCTCCAGATGAGGCCACAGCCCTCACCCACACCTTGATTGCAACCTGTAGATTCTGAATAGAGCACCTGGTTAAGCCGTGGCTGGACTTGACCCATGGAAACTGAGAGATAATAAATACGTTTTTTTAAGCTAGATTTATCTTAGTGTGTCATTTTAATCTACGTTTATCTGAAATGTGTTGATTGAACTAGAGTTATCTTTATCAATATGAATAGATTAAAAAATATTTCGACTGACAAAATCAAATACCAAAATGGAACACACAATATGATATCATTTATGTAAATAATAAAGAAAAACACTCAAAATGCTATATATTGTCTATGAGGATACATGTATATACAAAGGTAAGAAAAATAAACTAGAAAGATTTACACTGCATCCCAAATAATGGTTGTCTCCTGGGGCATGAGAATGAGATATGTGGATGGGATCTGGAGTGTCACATAATAGGAATTTCAACCTTAACAGAAAAAAATTTTTTAATAGAAAAGAACAGAAATCACAAAAAAAGGTCCATAACTAAGTTAAAGGGCAGCTTCACGGGCATTTATTATTTGTAATTTTATGTAATTTTAATTGCTTAAAAGGGAACGACTATAAATTCTAATATCTAACATACATTTAAACTGTAGTTTATATCTAGCCATGAAAAGGAGATGATGAGAAGTTAGTAAGGAAAATGTTCAAAATGTTTTGTTCAAGGTGGGAAAAATGAATTGAGTCCTAGAGAATAAAATCAAAATTAAATAGATTCTTCCTTTCTGCTCCAGAATGGTTGCTCCCTGGGTTTTAGGAAAAATTTTCTTCAATCTCCTGCTAACTGCTTGCACTTATTCCTCCTTAAAAGCGAGGCTCAACTGGCTTCCCCTGGGAGGAAGCTCGAAAGCTCTTCAGTGTATCTCACCAGGTAGGTTGTGATGATCTGCTTCAGAACACCTGAGTGCTTATTAATGCTACAGATGCTTGTGCTCACAGCATATTTGCTGGGGATTGTGGCTAGGAATTTGCATTTTTATAAACTCTCTGGGGAATTCTCATTTTAAGAGTAATTATTACTATTTTAATAGTAAAACAGAGTTCATCAAAATGACAAAACGTTTTCAAATTTTAATAAATAATCATCATATGCACGAATAACATTTTATTGAAGATATGTTTTAGGGAGATGGACAAGAGGCATTTATGGTGTCTTGATTTAACATGTATAATTTTCTGTTTGTATGACAAGCTCCACTCTTACCCTTGGGCAATGTACCGGAGTAACCTTCACGATGAATGCAAAGTACCCCACCCCTTTGCTCTTTCAATCTTTCTTTGAACTTTTAATTTTAAAAAATTACAAATGAATTGAAAAGCAGGAATACATTAGTGAACTTCCTCAGTTTCTTCACCCACATTCACCAACTGATAGCTTTTGTCACATTTACTGTGTGTGTGTATACATATTTTTGCTGAACAATTTTAGAGAAAATTAAAGATATCATGAACATTTACCCTTACATATTTCAGTGTGTATATCTCCTAAAAAATAGGACATTCTTTTATGTCCTGCTTTTAACAGAGCAATTATAAAATATAGGAGTTTTAATATCAACTTTAATATCATTAAAGTATTAATATACCACCCTTATTCAAATTTTGCCAATTGTCCCAATAAAGTCCTATATAGAATTTGTCTTGTAATTCAGTCTTCACGTCTCTTTAATCTCATTTAATCTGGAATGGTTCCTCACCTTTGGCCATTCATGACATTGGAATTTCTTGAGAGTACTAGCCAGTGATTTTGTTGAATGCTCCTTAATTTGTTTTTTTCTGATTGTTGCCTCATGAAGAGATGCAGGTTATACATTTTTGTCAGGAATACATGTGATTTCCTGTCCTCAGTGCATCACATCAGGAGACACATGACGTCAGTTCATCCCATCATTTGTTGATGTTAACTTTGGTGACTTTTGGTAAGGTGTTGTTTGCCAGGCTTCTCCACTGAAAAGTTACCATTTTCCTTGTAATTAATAAATAATCAGTTCCAACATATACTGAGACTGTCAATGTTCTATCCCCTATCACACTTTTTTAGTTTTAGTATATACTGATGATTTTTTTCTTAATTATTTTTATGATTGTAAAAAGGGATTTTATGGCTATAGTTGCTCCATTTTATTGTAAGGAAGAGGTTTCTCTTCTCTTATATATTTATTTATTTAGTATCAGCATGGACGCATAGATTCTTTTGTCTTTTTAATAAAAAATTGATTACCATCACTATTCATACTGATGCTGAATCAAGATTAAGCTATCGGGAGCCCTTTATGTTCTTGATATGTTTCTGTCATTTTTGAGCACTTTGAAACTTTCTAGTACTGTAAAACATTGTAGATTATTTTGTATTTTCCCTCCAGAGCCCTTCAATTAACCATTTCTCCACGGTTCCTTGTTTCTTTTTAGTGGGAAATGGTATGTTAGAAATAAAAATGTGCTCATACGTGCTCACGTCTATGGGTGTCTTTACTTAGCTTTTCAGCAGACAGAGCTGGTACTTATGACTCCAATTTTGCCCTGCGGGATTTTTACATTTCTCTTCCCATTCTCTATTTGTATCTCCCTTATTTCATGGTGAGAATTCTGGATCCAAAATTTATAGTCAATTCTGAGAACCAGTGCCCCTAGGGCACAGAAGGCACTGTGGGTCATTGCCTAGAGGACAAAGACAATGTAGGAACCTTGGGAAGGCAATGAGAATATATGTTTTCCCCTTGGTTCTATACTCAGTTACACTGTACAGCGCTATCCAGTGACTAGAGAATATTACCAAGACATTTTCCATCTATACAGGAAAGGGAAATAAGGGACAATTGCCCTGGGAACAAAGTATTCTGGACAATCAGAGCTGATTTATCTTAGACTTCTTTCCAGAGAGTAGAGTCAGATGGAGTAAAGACAGAGGTTGATGTGTGCACTGTATTCTATACTTGATTACAGCTTTGTAGATTTATATTTAGACTTGTAAATGACAATATATGAGAGTAAGCTAAATATTCTTCTCCACTGTCTGATAAGATTTTCATAAAAATCAGAAATCAGGGACTGGCCCTGTGGCCAAGTGGTTAAAGGTTCGGCGTGCTCCGCTTTGGTGGCTTGGGTTCGTGGGTCCTGGTGTGGACCTACACCACTCATCATCCATGCTGTGGCAACATCCCACATACAAAATGGAGGAAGATTGGCATGGATGTTAGCTTGGGGCTAATCTTCCTCAAGCAAAAAAGGAGGAAGATTGGCAATGGGTGTTAGCTCAGGGCAAAACAAAAAAACAAAAAAATTAGAAAACAGAGCAAAATGAAAATAAATTCTATTCCCTAATTGGAAATCTCCATATATAGTTGAAAGAAGGCAGGAGTAACAGTAAAAGTGGAAAGGCATTAATCTTTTTGAAAAATATTTTCCTATTTTAATTGCATATCAGTAAAAATACTTTCTCTTTTATACATTTCTGCTTCTCTTTTAATACAATAATAATTACTAATATTTTTATATTGAGTGCTGTAAGAAGCACATCACATGCACTATCATATTTTAAGTCTTGAAACAATCATGGTTGGAAGAAATTGCTATCCCCACTTTGTAGACAGAATTTGGAGTTCAGAGAGGTTGAATGACTTGTCTACATCCATAAAGTTGGTAACTGATCAAATCAGTATTCATACAAGGTCTGTCCAGTTGAAGCCAATATGTGTTGATATAATATACTAACTAAAATGTGAAAATCAATAATTTTAATTTTTTAGAAGTAAAGAGAGTCTATTTAATGTAGCTCACTTTTCTCCTTATATTTATGGAAATGTTCATTTTAATTCATTACTTTCAGACAACTTAATTCTTTTGAATTCCATAGCTAAAAAGAGATAAAATATGATTTCCTATCTTTCATTGTCATATCATCTCCATCTAAACATAGAAACATTATATTACACTGGATTCAAAGTACTCATCATCATTAGAAAGCATTTAACAAGATTTAAATGTTATTTGAATATATAGTGTATATTCTAGAAGTTCAGCATCGGTGTCAATCTGGAAATAGTTATCACTTAGATTAAATTAAGATGTAATTTTCCTCTTTATTGCATTATTAAAATATTTCTTGCACTTGTGCTTTCGAGCTTAGTTCTTATATAAAATTATTATTATATAGAACTTACAAATCCATCTTGCTCTTGAAGAAATTACCATTTCAAATAGCCTCTTCTAACTGGAGTAAACTCTAGCTCTTCTTGTCCTATAGGTCACTTGATTAGTCACCTGACCAAGAGAAAGCAATGCTTGCTTATGAAAACATCCTTGGAACTTTAGGCCAGGTGGTAAACGTTATCACTTCGGGATGCTCCCCAGGTCTGGGGAGTCTTTTCCTCTGTACTTCCAGAGACAGGAGTCTTTATGCTCCATTCTGATTTAGATGTAAAATAGCACCTTTAGAAAACTTTCCAAGGCAAATGAAAAGGCTTCACTGTAGATTATCAAAAAAGAAAATGAGTTAGGATCCCTAGTCTATTCTTTGGGTTTATATTTTACATTCTATAAAGAAATTATTACAAAACAATAATACTTTTACATATTAAATTAGACGTGCAAACATTTTCATTTCAGTATAAAGAATACTGGGAACTGACTCTCTTCTGTAAGAGCATGTGTGGCATAAATAGGTTCTATTTATTTTTATATTTTTTAATTAGAGAAGAGGTAAATTCTTACTTAAAATCGTGTAATTTGGAAAATAAGAAGGAACACAAATGCTGAGGCATCAATACAATATAATTATAAACCACAGATGATGGTGGTGATGATAATGTTGATGATGATAGCTAAAACATACACCTTACATAGTACTTACCATTTACCATGCACAATTTTAAGCACTTTACATATATGTATATTATGTATATAAAACACACTCTACATGTATGTACATATGCATATGTTATATATATATACATACAAACCACTCTATGAATTAGCACCACTCTTATCTTCATTTTACAGGTGGGGAAAATAAGGCACCCAGGGGTTTAATAACATGCCCAAGATCACTCATTAGTGAGTACCGAACACATTAAAGATGTAAGCATTTATATGAGGATTTAATGACAGCTGGAGTAGCCCAAACAACTTCAGAACTGGTCTTGGATGTAGTAGATGTGGGCAAACGTGGAATTTATCTTTAAAGAACTGGCGTGTTGTCATATGGAAATGGGATTAGAGCAGAGTAGGACAAAGACCAATAAGTGGAAGATGGAGAATGGAATTTAAAAACTCAATGTGAAAATTTTCTTACACAGCTGGGGGCACTCTTTCTGTTTGAAAATTATTTTATTGTTTCTGAGGCAGGCAGAAAGTACAATTGATAGGACATGGCTTTGGAAGGAGATGGATGTGAGTTTACAAACTTCTTTTCTACCTGAATAACCAAGGACAAGTTATTATCTTGTCTAAAACTCTGGTTACTCATTAATGGGCTGGACACACTTCTTTGTGAGAAGTGAAAGTATTTTATGAGAATTCTGTGCAACGGAATCGAGTACAGATGGTTGGTTCAACAAGGTTATTTTACTGCAGTTCTCCTTCTTGCACCATTGACTTCTACTACGCCATATACATTCCCTCAGTTTTAATCTCCCAGTCCTTTACTCCCTTCCTTCTCACTCTCAGCAAATCATCTTGACTTCTGCCTCACAGAGAAGTATCTTTCAGGTGTACCCTTGATCAGTTTAAATTCCTCTAATTGGGAAGACAGGTACTAAACTAATAAAGACCCAAATATTCTTTAATTATAATTATGTATTCTTAAGCAGAAGCACAGTTCTGAGGATGTGTACCCTGCTACTATTTTGAAGGTACAATACACCACCTGGATAAGTGATTCTTAAACTGTGGCCCCTACACTACCTTAGTCAATGTGAACTAGAGTGTCTATTAAAAGAAGATTCTTGTTCTCACTCTAGAACTTCTGAATCAGTGTCTCTGGGGATGGGACTCTGTAATGTGTATCCTGAGCAAGCTTGCCAGGTGCTTCTCATGGACCAAAATTTGAGAGTAACTTCATTTAAAGGCCAGGATTATGTATTTTTCACTCACCAGCAGACTAATATTATGACTGGTGCATTTATAACACTCAAAAATATTTGAATGAAAAGGTAGATGAGACAAATGGAAACATTTGTCATTTCTGGAAGAAAGACATTTTTATTAAACTCACCACAAATTGCATACATAGCTAGGTTTTGGTATTCAGTCTCTTAACATGTCTGTGTGTTTCAGACAGTGGCAGAGCAGATGGGCTTTACGGGGAGACTCCCTGTCCAGTGTTCACGGCTCTACCTGATCTGGCTTCCCTTCAATACGCTGACCTCCTCTCTTTCTGCTCTGCCCCAGCTCCACAGGCTTATACACAGGCACACTTGCCTCAGGACCTTTGCACTTGCTGCTCTGTCTTCTGGAATTGTCTTCCTTTAGATACTCGCAGACTTGCTCTCTACTCTGCTTCAATCTTTGCTCAAGTGGCACTTCCTAATAAGAACCTCCTTGAGCTCACCTGTTTAAAATTGTAATTATATCCTTGCCCAGAGTTCTCCATATACCTTTTCCTGGTTTATTTCTGTCCATAGCACTTATTACTTTTTAATATGAACAATAATTTACTTATTACATGTCTCTCTAAACTGGATTACAAGCTCCATGACAGCTGGGCTTTCATTGCTTTTGTTCATTGCTATAGCTCAAGTTTCTGGAACAGTAGTTAACACATAAGTGCTCAGTAAACACTTTTTTTACTAACATAATAGGAAAGTTTGTCACCTTCCATTATCGATTTGGCATCCTATAGAATCCATCTGAACATATTTATAACTTATGTAATTTCTCTATCTTAGAATTTGAATTATTAGGTGATAGAAAACAACATGTTTACTTCTTCAAATTCAGATAAAGCTTATATACAAATCAAAAAGTATATTTTTGATGCCATGGCCCACATAAAGAACAATGGGGAAACGTAATTACAAATAAAACAGTGTAAACATAAAAATGTTGGAACCTAATAGTAATTGATCCATAAAATTTGACAGTTTCTTTTATTCTTGCCAGCCATGGAAGAGTGTATTATCTAAATATTGTAAATTTGAAAAAAATAAAATTGGAAGAATAGCATTAAACACAGTCCTTCCAAAGTTTTTAACAAGTATAAGAAAATTCCCTCATATGTTCTAATGATAAGAGGATGCTTGTTCTTCCAAATATGGTGGATTTCAAGTTAAACATTTTTCAAACACTTAACATATATGTACATTTTGAAGAATTGGGGAGTATATTAAACTTTTCAGTTAAGATTTATGGTAAAATGTTAGACACTTCCTCCCACCTCTCCCTTGTATCTACCACTGTCTATTTCTGTCCATTCTACTCTTTCATGTCTCCCTATTTCCTCTGCCACCATTATAGGGCAAACCACCTTCATCTTTCTTTTAGACAATCTTTACAAATTATACAAACTTAATATAATAATTTAAAAATTGTTAAAGAGCTTTTCTCTTTTGCCTTTCTGATTACATGACTATGTCCTAGCATTCTGGAAGTACCAGTCTGTTTCAGGATCTAGGGAGTGGGCTGTGTAGATTAGATTTGTTGCAGAATAAAGACTGAGAACTATGGAAAATACATCCCTCTTCCAATATTCCTGAGGGGATTTTTCAGCAAGACAATTGCTTGGTAATGAATTTTGTTAAGAAAAAATAATCTGAATTCCTTCATCTCCACTTTTATCTTTATGAGAGGTAAGGGCTTAGGATTCATTTTACAGTGTTTCCTATTGTTGAAGAAAGTTCTCCTTACATGTGTGGCAATGAGTGCTCCTTCCTGGTGGCAGGAGGATTTGACAGAGGGGAAGTAACCTGAAAGCCTGCTCGTTTCTGATTTGGAGAATAGGGAGTAGAGTGTAGGGAAGAGGGAGGGAAGGAGAAGGCCAGAGAAAGAAGAGAATCTGAAAATCACCACACTTCCTTTTCCATTTCCCACCCCCATGAGATCACCCAGTGAGCCTGTGCCTTGGAAATATCCAGATGACACCTTAGGGAGAGAATCAGGGAGTGGGCAGTGAAGCCTAATGAGAGACAGTGTGTTTTTATCCAAGAGAGGTCGGATTAATCTTTATGTGAAATCAAGAATTTAGTGACCCCATCCTACCCCCACCTGCTGGCCAATGGCTAAGAGATAGGAGGTCTTTAAAAACAAATATGAAAAATCATAGACAAGCAATATAATCCATATATTTTTATGCACATCTGTAATGTTGTTTTAATTAAATTCTGTGATCAGGCTATATCTAAATCAAATTATCTCAATCCCATGTTTAAAACCCTTAATGACTTTCTCTTCATATAACATACAAATTCTTAAAATGTTAGGCCTAAGGTCTACAGAATCTGGCCTTTGCTCATTTAAATGATGTCATCTTGCTCCATCTACTGCCTGGGTCACAAGGCTCCAACAGATATTTCAGTTTCTAAAATGTGCCAAACACTTTGCAGCATAGGATCTGCCTAGAGCCCTCCTTTTCCATTTTCTACCTGATTAGATTAGATTTTCTAATCTAACTTACCCTCCACTGCTTGCCTAAAATGCTATTTTCCATGAATTTTTCTACAATTTCACAATCTATAATGGCTCTTACCTCATTATTATTATTATTTTGGCATTCTATCCTTATCTTCCTACCACGATACTATTCTGTAATTATGTACATATTTGTGTACATCTGTTTCATGTCTGTCATTGCACGTGTTTGGGACAGAACCCATTTTATTTATTTACCACTACCTACTTAGGGCCTGGCACATAGTAGACATTTCATATTTTTAGAGAATTAAAACTTGAAATATTTTTCTTTTCATGAAAACTAGGCATAAACTGTTTTCAAGGCAGCTTTGATATCTACTCTATCGTATCCCTTTAATTGTAACATCAATATTTTGTAGTTATTTGTTTCTATTCTTTAGCACCACTAATATTGTCTGGTCTGGTTTTACCCTAAGTGATTTTAACCTCTAATAAAGTGTCTTAAGTGAACTGGATTTTTAAATTTGTGTAAAGTCTTCTTTGGAATGGGAGGAAAAGAAAGATAAGAAATTATGAACTACAACTAAATGGGAGCCATTTCCATCCTCATCACTGATTCAGTTGAGATTTTTGTTGCTGTTGTTGAGGAAGATGTGCCCTGAACTAACATCTGTTGCCAATCTTTCTATTTTTGCTTGAGGAGGTTTCGCCCTGAGCTAACATCTGTGCCAATCTTCCTCTATTTTGCATGTGGGTCACCACCACAGCATGGCCGGCAATAAGTGGTGTAGGTCCACGCCAGGGAACTGAACCCAGGATGCCGAAGCAGAGCATGCAGAACGTAACCACTAGGCTATGGGGCCAGCCCCACACCACTTGAGATTTTAAGCATCAACAAGCTACTGTGTTAGTGGTGCTTGTAAATCTCAAAAAAAAAAAAGCTGTTACGTAGATAAAAAGAGTGCAGTTAGCAATTCTCCTGTGATAGTAACATGATGACTTGTGTTTGAAGAAAAGAAAAAGAGTGCATTTCAATGTGTTAGAATGTAATTGGTCAACTCAAAACACAGATGGATTTGTTGAGTATTAGGGTGAGATCACGAGTATAGATTCACCCAAGACCTTGATGGTGAATTTTTGTTATTAACATCACAATGCCTCTGAGGGTGGCTCTGGAATTTAGCAGAAAAGGTATCCACTGTGGGGTCTCAGAGATTCCCTGTTTGCCCCGCCCCCTCATTAGCTGTGAGAGCTCAGGTAATTTGCTTAATTCTCTGAACTTTAGAGTCATCTGTTGTAACATAAGGATACTTATAAGTGGCTTCTAGAATTGCTAATATATATGAGGCACTAAACACTACATCTTCACATAGTAGGTACTCAACTAATACCAGCTATTTTAAAGCCTAGAGCAGCTCTCCCTACACAGTGAGTGCATAAATACCGGCTGATGTAGAGGGCAGCCACTGGGTCCTCGCGTAGGCTATACAAATAAGAGGCATTGTGAGACCACTTTCTTTTAACTTTTTATTATCTGGAGCATCAAATGAAGTGATTTTATTTTTATCTCTTCCCAACCCCACAGAATAACAACTAAACTGCTGGCGCATTGATAAATGGCTACCTCTTGGGCATGTCTACTCAAAATGGTAAAGAACTTATTATTGAACTGGGGCCAAGCATGCTGTTCTGCAGGTACCGGATGCTCAATATATATTTGTTTGTCAGTTAGCTGTCACCTTTTTTTAAACATGTATTTTTCAAATTTTAGCCTTTTAACTTTTCTCTTGGGGTTCTCTCTCTCTCTTATACACTTTAATATTGCTTGAGTTCATTTTTTTCCATTTAAAAACTTTGATGGTTTCTGGTTCAACCCTATTTCAGGATCATCCCTGCTGTTAAGACATATATTAAAGAAAGCTCAATATCCTTTCAATCAAATTATGCCAAAGAAACAAGTTATAATGATTCTGTACACAAATACATATTAAACAATCATTTTATATTTGAATAACCTAAGAGATCTTTAACTAATTAGTAGCTGATTTAATTTTCTACCAGCTGGGAATTTGCGTGGTGTCATCAGTCTGACCTGGCCAGTCACCTCAGTTGAGATGAATCACTCTGCATATAACTATATGAATGTGATAACATTGCTGGCATTGGCACCTTGGAATTTAAAAATACAGTCAAAATCTCAGTCAGATACTGCTAGTAATAATAGGAAATTCAGATGTACAATAAAGAAGTATTGCAGCCTTTTTTCAATGTATATATTGCTGACATGTCAGTTTCATCAGTGAGACTTGGTTGTCAGGCATTTCCAAGGTAATTTATATGAAGCACTTCTAACAGTGCCAGTTATCAAAGCTGAGTGGAACAAATATGCAATCAAACTTTATTTATTTAGCTTGAATATATGAATTAGTTCCTGCTGTTTGAACAAGTATCCAACTGGCTTTTGTTAGAATTAAATGATGATCTCCATGTGAGAAATATAGTATGTTGGTAATCATTAGGATTCTGTTGACCAATTTGGAATCATTGAATAAAACTGAAATCAAACAAATGGCTGTTTGTATGGCAAATAAGAATAAGAAAAAAGAAAAGATCTTTCCCCTCTGGCACTGTTAATTCTTTTCAAATGATTAATGAGGAATATTAAAAGGGAGTCAAAAAATAACCCACTTATCAAATTTAGCATCAGCCTCCCAAACGTCACAGAGCGTTAACTCAATTATTAAACTTTTTAGAGGTTTCCAGTTCCTATTTTATGTTTGGGAAACAGTGTCCTTAAAATTAACAGAATCAAAATGTACAATATTTATGATCTCTAGTAAAACTTGTTTTCATTTTGTTTACACAGCTAGGGTTACAAAATTTTGCGTAAATATTTGAGTTATTGTTTTCTCAAGATGTTCACAATGGTTTATTAATATTTTCTCTAATAATCTTTCCCTTGTTTGGGGATACTACAAGGACATACAACTGTGTCTCCAGAACCTTTATATTTTCTTAAAGGTAGGGAATTTAGAAGGTTTTTGAATTCTTAGGGTGAAATGGAGACTATATCAGTAACGTTTTGTAGAATTACACTGCGGCAGGTAAAAGAAAGGAAGAGGAAAGAAAAGAGAGAGAGAGATGGAAAGGGAGAAGTCAGGGATTCGTAGTGAGTGCCTCTTTCTCTAGAAACATTCCACGTGTCCTCTCATTGACTCCTTGCACTTACTGTGAATAAAAACAGGCTCAAATTTTAACAGTAAAACAAAAGAGGCCCCGATAGTTGAAGTAACTAGTTAGACAACTGGGAATTCTAATAGAGAAAGGGTATGAACTTAAGTCTCTCTCAAGCTACAGCACATACTTTTTCACTACGTTTAAAACTCTAATCAACTTTTAGCAGCTCCCCAGACATTGTGTAAACAGGGACAAAGTCTGATTGCGAAAGTGACAGATTTGCAAAACTAAACTGTACCTTCCCACCAGGTCTCTTATGATAAGTTCAGAGGGTGGTTGGGAAAAACCAGGTCCCTGAGATGTGGCTTGGGGTCAGTTGGACAGATACAGACGAAGCTGAGAATTTGAGCCCTCAAATCTGCCTGAACATACATTTCTGATGGAGTAGCCCCCTCTTCCCATCCTACCTCTCCAGCCACGCATTCCTGCCTAAGAGAACCAGTCTTCTCTCACATTAAAAAACAAAAAAATAACAAAACAAACCAAAGAACTTTAAGTAATATTACCTGGTGCAGATGCTTCATAAGGAGTCGGTGATTCTCTTCAGTATCCGCTCCCAACATCCCTCATTGACTCCCTGCCCCAAAAGAGAATTAGATCCAAGCATAGAACAGACAGATAAATCAGGGCCTTTGCCAGCAGGGAATTGCTTCTACACCAAGACAGTTGTCATCTTGTAGGAAATTCTCTTCACTAAGGCATTAAGAATTACATTGCTGAGGAGATCATCGGAATTTATGAAAAGGGTTATGACGGTGGTTCTCTATAGGCTGGAGAAGACAGTGAGCTCTGCTGCAATGGAATTAGGTTCCCCAGTGGAGATGATGGCATCCCAGAGTAGTAGAGGTGAGGTGTTGGCACATAACCCTTAGAAATATAGTGGGCACAATTACCTTAATGAGCCACAGAGGTTTAGCAGTGGCTAATTATTCCCAGGGCTCTGGGAATGAACTAGCTGGGCAGCCTCCTAATGTACTGTTTGACTTATATAAAGAGAAAAATTCCAGGTCTTTGGAGTAAACACAAGACTTGAAATACTGTAGTGGGGTTCATGGCCTCTTATTCAATTCTACAACTTAAACTATCTTGCAGACCTAGAATGACTTGATTGGCAGGGAGGCCAGCCTCCTTTGAGGAAAGACCCTTGAAAAGGGCCTCAATTCTACTGTGTATCTTCCTCCAAGTTGTCTCCAGAGGCTCTAATCCTTTAATAATGTGACTGAGAAAAAGCAAATAACCAGACCTTATGTGATTATTAGATACTGGCTCTGAACAGAACCACGTGGTGCACGGGTGCAGTTAGGGACCAACGGAGATCAGGTGAGAGATGAAGTCTTGGCACAGTCGATCTAACCCTAAATTCATTGGAATTGTTTCTCCAGTTATTTCCTTAGTCCTGAAATATTTGGAATAAATATGTATACTTAGTAACTGGCAGAGTCCTAACATTGGTTCTCTATGCTATGGAATGAGGGCTATTATTACAGAAATGTTCCATACAATGTCCTCCCCCAAGGTACTAAATCAAAAGATACTAGTTCAAAAGCAACACCACATTCGTGGTGGGTACTGCAGACATGAGTGCCTCCATCAAGGACTTAAGAGATAACAGAGTGGATATTTCTATTTTATACCCATTCGGCTTTCCCATTTGCTGCAAAAGTTAGAGGGATCTTGGAGGATGACTGTGGATTATAACAATGCTAATCAGATAATACCACAATTGTATCTGCTGTTCTGGACATGCTATCTTCACTGGGGCAAATTAAATAGATGCTATTACTCTAAAAAACACTGCCTTTAACTGCCAGCTAATTAACATAATCAGAGGCAGGTTGTCTTCACCTATCAGGGACAGCAGCACTATTTACTCTTTCTTTTTTTTCGGTGCTATGACAATTCTTTTGCTGTCTGTCATAATCTAGTGTGGAAAAACCTTCTTTGTTTGTTTGTATGTAGCATTCCATAGGCTACATGCTGGTCCACTGTATTAAGCTAACTGAAGCAGGTGTGAAGGAAGTAACAAGCACCACAGTTGCTTTAGCAAGATACATGCAGTCCTGCAAAATCTATAAAGTTTCTTGGGGTCCCTTAGGTGGGGCATGTCTGGGGATAATTTCTTAAAGTGAAAGTTGCTGCACTTTTCACTACCTTCCAAAAAGAAATAGGCATAATGATTGATTAACCTCTTTAGATTTTGAAGCAAATAGGTCAAATATTTGGACATGTTGTTTTGGTATATTTACCGGGTAGCCTTGAAGAGTGCAATTTTGAGTGGGCCCCAAAGCAAGAGAACACCACAAGCAGGTCTAGGCCCGCAGTGCAAGCTTTTCTGATATATGGATCTTGTGACCTGGCAGGCACAATGGTCCTGAAAGGGACTGTGGGAAATAGAGAGACTTTGTGAGGTCTCCGGCAAATATGGGCATAACAGCAGAGACCCCCTTGGGTTTTAGATTAAATCCGGGCCCTATTCTGCCAACAGCTGTATGCCACCCATTTGAAAAGCAGCTCCTGGCATACACCTGGGTCCTGGTAAACTCTGAATGCCTAGCCAGGGGACACCAAGTGATTTTGTGACTCAAGCTATCCAAAATGAAAAAAAAAGAACAGATGCTATGGGGTACAGTGCTGAGGGGTGAAGCTGAGGTGTGCCGATTACTCTAGGTTTGTTCTTTCAGTTCAGTTCTTTACTCTTCCCCACCCTGTTTTGTGCTCTGAGAGACAGAAAGTATTCCCTGGACTCCCTTGCCCTGTAGCTTCTCGCTGTGTTTGGCCAACAGGAGGCAGTGGAATGGAGGGCAGTGGGAGGTTGAATATTTACTCATTCCCTATAGTGAACTCATTCTCTGCCGAGCTGAAGCTGAGCAGTAGTTGGGTTACTCTCTCTAAGGCCACGACTCCTTTTCCTACGGCCACAGTTCTAAGTTCCTGGAACAGCCTAAGGATAGTGTTGGCTTCCCCTGTTGCTTGTCCTTGGGATCTTCCCCATCTTCTTCTGTTGCTCTTAACCCTCCCCACATCTCTATAAATAGTTCAACTCTTAACTGTTATCCCTTTGGATATGCAATCATTTTCTTCCCCTAGAATAAATGACAGAACAAATAAGAGGACCCTGGGAAAATATCAGGTCATATGTATGGACTTTTTAGTAAGAGATAAATAAAATCTATCTTTTTTAAGGACTGTTATTTTGGGCTTGTCTATTATAGGCAGCCAAGCATAATCCTCAATGCTATAACTCCTCATTTTGATAACTCCTTCTCCCACTTGTCTGGAAAGTGCTGCTTTACTGGCCTCATCCCAGCTTCCACTGTATTCTGTGGACGTATCTCCCTGCTCTGAATGTCAATAGATTCAGTGCCTTTGCCACTTACTTCAGGCTAAGAATGTCTAAAGGTATCATTCTCTACCATTCCCGTACCATGCACTGTCCCTCAACCAAAATGTAGTGAGCATGTCCTGAACTCAGTAATCAGTGTATGCCGTTGATAAGAATGATACTTTCCCATTTATTTAGGAAGAGTCAAATTTCACAGCCTTCTAAGTGCAGAAGACTGATAGTTTAAGTATTTCCTTTGTGGATTCTTGCCATAAGTCTGTCTCATGACAAGCTGTTCTTTTTACTGACTCTGCTTGGAAGGCAATGTGGAAGAATATCATTGGGAGATGCTTCAGTGAAGTGGGAAGAAGGGAAATGGCAGAGTCCCAGGCCCTGCTTCATCTTCCTCCACTGTCATGTGTGGGGCAGCCTTTGGGGTCAATAGCTCCCAAAGACCTTTCTGCAAGATGTGGTCCCATCAACATCTGTTCACTTGACCCCAATGAAAGTACCTCTTCCTTACCCACAGCTCTCCCTCCAAAAGCTGCATATAAGACTGCCAGCCTCTCACTGAGGAGTGATCTTGCCTATGTGTGTCTGGTGATAGCTCATGAGATTACAGGCACTAGAAGAGCAAAAACTTTTCCTGTCTTGGGTGTTTTTTGTATCCTTAGCAGCTAGACATACCTGACTCATAGCAGAAAGTCAAAGAAATTATTTCAAAGTAATAAACATATCTTCAAGACCTCATTCAAAATCCAGCCCAGCACTTCTCCATAAAACCTTCCTTCCTACCATTCTTCATCACCTTCAAACATGCTATACCTGATAGCTAGCTTTTACTCCCTTTGTGATGCCATAGTAATTTGTATATGTTTCTCTTATAGCATTTTTCATGCTATCTCATAATTGTAAATGTCTTTCCTACTAACCTGTGCAATTATCAACCACAGTAGCCACACAGCTCAGGCTCTGAATCCCAGCTCAGCTGCCTCATAGTTAGAACATCTTACTTAAGTTACTTAACATCTCTAAGATTCGGTTTCCTTACTTGTAAAATGGATATAATTCATTCTTTCATATATTTGTTATTCACATATTTATTACGTGCCTAATATGCACATACCAGGTGCTAATGTAGGGATTGGTGATAAGGTTAAGAGAAAAGGGGAAAAAAAAGAGAGAGAAAGAAAGAAAAGGAAAGGAAATGGAAGAGGAGGCAAGGAGAGATGGGCAAAGTCCTTGACCTCATGGAGAGCACATTCTAGATATAGTACATTCTAGATATAACAAACAAACAATATACTTTCATATATTCATAAGTACTCCAAGAAAATAAAGCAAGGTAAGGGAATAGAGCTTGACAGAGCTGGCAGAGGAGCCTGGTATTTATTAGAGAAACCAATTTGAAGATTGACTCCCATATATTTAGGGTTGTGGACACCTACTCTGTTTCTTCTTGATGTATGATAGGATTCCACTTTCTATTTTCTTTGGAGTTAGGCATGGCCTAGTGACTTGCCTTAGCTCATGAAAGTTGGGCAGAGAGCAGTTGCATGTAGAAACTTTAGGAAGAGCCAATTGAGTTGCCACATCTCCTTTCTCTTGCTGGAATTATTATGGAAACATTTATTGAGAAAGGGCCTCCTTCAGCTTAGGCCTTCATGTTGATCCACACTGGACATTAGCCCATGATTTGGGGTTGTTTTACTATAGCACAGCCTACCCTATTCTTATTGATGCAGCCTTGTCACAATGTCTGAGACCCAGAAAGCACTTGGAAAATTCTTATTATCATTATCGTTAATTTTATTACAGTAACATTCATATTGCCAATATAAACACATAATAGGGAGTCAGTATCTTTCTCTTGAATAAGTATGAGTTTTAAGGCATTAAAGTGCAAGTCTTTTGATTCTCCTGCACAAATAGGAAGAGTAAAGTCCAAGTAATTCAAATTACTGTCAGAGGTGGCAGAGTGACAGCAGTTAGATCCAAAGAGGTCCCCCCAGTGGGGAAAATTAAACTTTACGTTTTGAATGCTATTTTTCTATTGATTAGCAATAAAAAACTAGATACACACAACTTTGAAGTCATTTGGCTTGAAGACATAATAAATCTAATTATGAATGCAGAAAACCTTTAAAAGTTAAGTATATGAATAAAAAAATGCTAACTCAGTGAAATACTATTAGGAATAGTAAAATTTGTCTCAAAATGTCAATATAAACTAACAAGGGTTATTTATTTTTAGGCATAAAAATTAAATTTTAAAAGAAATAACTAAGTAACTTAACTGGACAGAAATGTCAGTTTGAACTGAAACGTAGCTCAATTTCTCTTAAACTTTTGCAAGGGACCCACAGGAAAAAAACCATAACTTTCTTTGGTGGCAGAAATTGCTAACTGCACCAGAGTAAATCTGCGGGTTGTGAAACATGTAAGGACAGATCTGAAGGGGGATGGAAACGTAAAACAGATCAGAGGCAATTTTTCAGTGCATCAAATTAGATCAAAGGAGAAAGCAAGTTTACTAGAACATAAATATAAATGATAAAATGAGAACTACATTTTCTAAAATAAGAATATGCCCCTTCAATAAGTATTTCAGTGGTATCTACAAAATCAACTCCATGATTTAAAATTCTATAAATGAAATTCTAAATATCCTATTTCTGATGCATACTAAAAACTAGTGACTAGAGTATATTATTTCTCTTTTAGAGCCCACTATTTACTACAATGATAGCAGCAGCAAAAGAATTAAATTAAATTTGTATTATTTGTTAGTAATGAATATAACACATTCACAATAGTAGCTTTAATAGGCTTGGTTTGAAATAATGTACGTCAATAGGCTTGATTTGAAAATATGCAGGTAATGCTTTTTCTAAGTCATTGAAATAACCAATATAACTTTCTCTGCTTTGGGAACCGATCAAGAAGAAATTATTCAATAGACTAGGAGGACATACACTTATCCTCTACTTTCAATTTTCCTGTTGTTTGACAAGACATGTTAACCTAAGTAGAACAGATTTGTGAAATGTGTTCTAGTATGAATGAGAAATTTTGTTTTGCTTCACTGAGATTTTTTTCTTTCTTTTTTCCAAGCTCACAGTACTGATTATGTGACCATCAAAGGAAGCCTTAAGCAATCAGCCAAGTTTCCAGCAAGCAATTTCTAGGAACTGCACGGGTCAATTTGTGTAGATATTAACACAAAATACAAGCTCGTACACAAACTGAAAAAATGATCAAATTTTTAAGTTTGTATCAATAAAAACTTATCTTAATTGATCTATATGCCTTTTTCAGTTAGTAAGCAGCTTTTAGATTTTAAAGTCAAATACAATAAACTTTTTAAAATAATAAACCATAAAGAGAAATATTTTTCAATGGGAAGATATGCATATATAAATCTTATATTAAGTCATATATATACTACACATGACTTAATATACACATATATATATATATATATACATATATTTATGTGTGTTTGTGGCTTAAATTTTATGATTTGTGTACCATATTGGAAACAATATAAACAACGTTTAAACTAATTTAAGAAGGAAAGAAATCATATTTTCATTTGTTCTCAGGTGAAAATACAGATCCTGTTCTTTTCTTTCACTGAGGTTGCTTTAAACAGCTTGACACTACCTAGTTATCAGGGGTAGTCAGACTCCCCTGAATTTTTTAAATGTATTAAAATAAAAGGCTCTTCCACTAACAAATTCCACTAGAATTATCAAATCTTCACCACTGAAGTTTAGTCATTAGGCAAATGGATGGGTTTTTACTCTTCCTATCATTTTTAATTGTCATGGAATCACATTTATCCTCCCTAAACCAGTACAATGTCTGCTGTTCTGGTTCAGTTGAAAGGGATGCACCCTAGAAGAGATAAATTATTCCATTATCACCAAAACATTTATTAAATGTCCATATTTTTAGGACACAGCACTGAGTGTTATAAACTGGAATTAATTAGGCTCAATTTCTGCCTCATTGGAGGTTAGAATGTGAGATGTCCAGACAGCAGTGATGCGGGCATTTTAAGATTATGCATTAAGCATGAAGAAAGAGAGGAGTTAAGTAAGTTTTTACCATGAACATTTGCACCCTTGAGCAAAGTATATCAGTGAACTGGGTGAAAAAGGAGACCCTCGGGAGATGCATGTCATGGTGATTCACAACCACTCCACCAATCATGTAGGAAAGAACCTGGTCAAAATCCCAGGACTTGAATGAGTGCTGTTCAAATGAGAGCACGATAAGAAGGGGTAGGCACAGTGGGATTTTCCCTAAATCTTCCATATCTCATCTCAGAAATTACTTAAGGGAAGGGATTGCAGCTTGCATCCGCTCCACATATTTTTTGAATGCTTTATACTCTGTGGGGAAGAGGGGTCAAATAGGAAATAAACTAGTTACAGTATCGGCAAGCACCACAGAGAACCTCACTAGCTGGAGCAGCAGATTCCTTCTATGCTGGTAGAGTTTTAAGTACATGCATAAAGAATTATACCCATTTTATACGTCAGACATCCTTTATACACCAACATATCACTACCTCTCCTTTACTCCTCAACCCTAAATGGTTACCAGATCTTATTAATTCTACCACATCTCTACCTCTTGAACTTATCCCGTCTTCACCTTTTTCAGAACAACCAAATTAACATAGATTGTTAATCTTTTCTTTCTGGATAATTGTAATAACTTCCTAACCATTTTTCTTGATTTCTAGTCTCTGTCTACCAATCCCTTTTCATAATAGGTCCACACTACTGAATTGAGATTAATTTTTTTTCAAAAAAAATGCATCGTAGTACATAATTTTTAAAATATCCAAGAGTGGCCGGCTTGGTGGTGTAGCGGTTAAGTTTGTGTGCTCCACTTTGGTGGCCTGGGGTTTGCCAGTTCGGATACTGGGCGCGGACCTACGCATGCTCATCAAGCCATGTTGAGGTGGCGTCACACATAGAGCAACTAGAAGGATGTAAAACTATGACATATGACTATTTACTGGGGTTTGGGGGAGAAAAAAAGGAGAAAAGGAGGAAGACTGGCACAAATGTTAGCTCAGGACCAAACTTACTCAAAAAAAAAAAAAAAATTCAAGAGCTTTCCATTAAGACAATGAAATCTCAACTCATCAGATTAACAAATAAATTACTCTGATGATTTTTCTTTCAACCACCTGTTGCTCAGTATCTTCCCATTTCCACATCTCAACTACAAGTTTGAAAAATTAATTGTGATTTTTCACATTTATCTGTATGTGTATATATTGTTCCCTCTTCAGAATATTGTTTTCCTTCTTCTGCACCTGAAGAGCCCTTTACCTCCAATACCAAGTCCAAATGTCAACCTTTCTGTGTAGTTTTCTGGTATGTTCCAGGGCAGATGAGCACTCCCTACTATTTTTACCGGACATTTTATGGGAGTGATTCTCCACATGATATGCGAGGCACACACAGGGTCTTGTTCAAAAGCCTCACTTGCCAGCACTATCAGTGAATCAATGCCATCTTCTCATTACACATTGGTTTTGATATTCATAGTTCTTTCAAGTACATTGTTTCATTTTATCCTTTTGATAAGTTTGTAAAGTATTAAACAGCAGATATTGTTCCCATATAACAGATAAGGAAGTTGAATATTAAAGTCAATAAATGAGAGTTTTAATTTTGTTTTAAATATTTGCTTTTTGTTTTACTTATAGCTTAATGTTTTTCCAGTATATTATAGTCTTTGTTATATAAACATTACATTTAATTCCGCATACGTACGTGTGTGCGCGTATTTCCTCCACTGTAGGGTAGAAAGAAAAATTACCCCTTTGTATGTCCTTGACTTTCTTTGAACATTCGTTAAGGATCAGTATATTACAAACCAAAAAATTCCTTAGCCTTTATTTTTTTCATTTTGACTCTAACCTCATCATGACATAAACTATGGCTTGACAGATGATCCAACCAAGGTATTGTAAAACACTTTAGATAGGTGCTTTAGGATAATGATTTATGAAATAATCGTTGAGGTCAACTACTATGAGCAGAGCATTCCAAAAATCTTAGTACAAAAGTTCTAATAGATCATATCTTTTGTGCTCCTTAGGGGAGGTAACCATAAATTTATTTTGATAATGTCTATGTCAGTCAGTATGTTTTATTTTTTTATGCAAAAGACTGAGTATTAATATATGTGAAAACCTGCGATTAAGAGCCAAATACAAAAGGAACTATTTAATGTTGTCCCTATGTTGACAATAAACCAGATTTAGTTTTCATCCTATGTGGGAGGGATGCAGGAAGAATACAATTAGCCAAATACACCAATTCATTTTCTCTTTCCAAAAAACAGCAAGATTTAAAATCATAGATAGGGAAAATAAAGAGAGAAGGAACATTCAGGCATTTTTAGGACTCTAAAAGGAAAAGCAAATGACTAGATAATGGGTTTTATGGGATAATACTGTGTTTTCCTGTCTACAACAAAGCTATTCATGTGGCTTTCAGTGGGGCACATTGCTTCAATTGCTTCTATAGTGGCTGCAATGGTTTTGTCCTGGTTCATTCACATTCAGTTGCCCAATTGTTATTTGTGCGCACAGCCCTGCATGTATAAGCAGACGCCTGGACTCTGTTAGTGACTTCTGACCAACTTTGTGTGTACAAACATCTCTTCTTATCTGAACATTTGGAGCAAGTTTGGTAAATAGTGCAAGATTCAGGAGGGAAGACATAAATCAAAACTAGAATCGTGATTTCAACGCCTTGAACTCTTGTTATATATTTTATCATTCTTGGGCCTTACTCAAATGGTTAATGAGACCCAAACGATTTGAAATTCATGTCTCTAAAATCTAAGTGGGATGCAGCCACATTTGAGTAAAGAGCTATTAAAATGATGAAATCGTTATGTTGTATCCAAGGATAAAAGACATTGTAAATATTTAGTCTTTCACAGTCACAAACCACTTAAATGGATGAATATAGTCTATTCATTGGTTTATGGTTCTAATAGCCTCCAGGAAATGTCAAATTCACATGCTGTCCCAGAACACAAGATTTAGCTTTTGGATTTTTAATTTGACTAAAAGATGTGTAAAAGCACACAGCCATCCAGCTCCCTATTGGCTCCACATCTGTGTAGGATTATATGCAAACAATATTTGAGCTAGCATTGGCAGTCACATAGGCTCACTAGCTTGAATGTAATTAATTGTATTTTTTTTCTTTTAGATAGAGAGAAAAAGAATGAAGGAAGACAATTTGGAGAAGAACTGTTTTCAGCAATAATCTTACATATGAGGTAAGGCTCAAAGTTGCCAAAACGGAATCTGGAAATAGAGATCCATCAGCCTTATGTCCAAAGTAAATCATAATTGTTCTGAAAATGATTAACGCTGGGTGACAGCCAATGTTCCTTTGATAAAATAGTACTTAGTCTGATTCCACAATTGAGTAGACAGGAAATGGCTCACCTTTTGGGAATGAATTAACTCTTTCATAGAGGGCTATAGTAATTCCAAAATAGAAGCCACAAAAATGTCTAGGATGCCAGGAAATTAAACAGAGTTTCCAGGAGTAGCAGACAATTGCTCTTTTTTCTATCACTGTCTCATATTCCTGTTACTTTTACTCCTTTCTTATCTGGAGATTTTGGTGGACAATGTACCTATTGCTGAATTTGCTTCTTCAAAATTCTCTCTGCTGACCCAGCTGCATCAGAGTGGAAGTTAGTAAACAACAGCATGACACTCCTCCTTGGTGACTTTTCCAGCTTGCAAAAGTTACACTAAATATTTTTCAGTACTTTGCAATAAGGTGGGATACAGGCAGAGCAAATTCCCACAATTTGTCAAATGTGGTCATTAAAATTGTAATAAGATCTTGAGATTTCCTGATTCCTGGAAAGTAAAAAACTACTAAACTAGTCTCTGTCATCATATGGTGTATTTAAATGCCTCTTTTAAACACACATCTCCTCATTCCACACCACACCCCCTATACGCAACGTTGCCAAGCCCAGGCTCTTCCTTCCCCTGGGCATAACTTAAATCCATCTACAAAATGATTTGATCTGCAGAATGCAGATCACTTTAAACTGGAAAGAAGAATAAAGCCTTAGAGACAGCACAGAATGTGGTTATAGTAGTCCAAGTTAAAAATGACCAGAGCATCAACAAGGGATTTGGCTGCTAGACTAGTGTGGTTATTAATGGACAAATGCTCTTTCCTCAACTGGGGAATTGCTTCTACTCCTTGTGGTTATGGGAATAGGAAATGGAGGGAGACAACACTTTACTGGCAGAAACATTACTGACCCTGTAGAGGCAGCAAGAATAATAAGCAGAGAAGGTTTTAGAGAAGAGAGTCCTGCCAAGCAGAATAATTGCTGCAGGAAGTGCAGGATTCCTTGGACGTGATGATGACTAAGTTGGATTACGCTCTATCAGAGTAGGGTGGATCAACCAAATGGACTGGTGAATCAAATCATCCTAGAATGTCAAAATCACTGGGTAAGAGGCAAAGGCATCCTGCTTCCTATCCATTTGTGAGTCATGGATATTAGAGAGAACCAACCTCTCATTTTCTTGATGAGAAATACGGAGATTCACTTGCTACCCATTATCTGGGATGGTCCTTAGTTCAGATAGTCATTCTATAAGCTAAATATGTCTCATTTTTTTTTTTTGCTTTAATGAATATGGCTATCAAAATAATATAAAAGGCAGTTTTTAGACCAATATAACTCTCAAGATAATGCTTAAAATAAGCAAATAAAATGGGCAGGATATATTTTTAATTCCAGGTTTTAGCAAACACTTTTGGTTAGAAAGAAACAACTATTAAATGTATGTTTTTGTATTTGATATTTTGCTTATTTCACATCCCAATATTGTTTACTTAGAATCAAATCCTTATGAAAAACATTTTTGGAACTAGAGTCAATACAATATAATGCATAAAACAGATGAAGAGGAATAAATAACGGAAGAACATAAATAAATAAAATTAAATAAGAAAGCAAGGCATGTTACTGTAGGCTAAATAATATCTAGAAGTAGCCCCTCCTTAGAAGCAGATATTCTGCATAGTGTTTTCCCTCCTCTCTCTTTCACTTTAACTTAGGGAGCCCAGCGAATAGCTTCGCCTGGGAACAAAAGCACAATGAAAGGTGTCAGGTGGGGGGACAAACCAGTCCTCACCTCTGCGATTTAGAACTTGAGGAATAAGTGGATAATTCTTGAAGCAAGACAGCTTTTGCAGAACCGTATTTTTGAGATGCTTAAAATTCTTTAACTCACAATGTATTCTCCCACTTGTGATGTGTTATTGAATTTTAGAGCAGGGATTTATCAAGGCTTTTTGGGACTCCCCAAACCAATTTTTTTAAAGGTAACTGCCCCTGGAAAGGGTCATCATGTGATCAGCAGACACTTCGGCAGTTTTCTTTGTAATCCTGTTAGAAAACCTTGCTTGCTGGAAGGGGGAAATAAGATGACGCTCTAAGGAGCTATGGGAAAAGGAAAAGAGGTATTTCAACTGGGAAGAAATGGAAGTAGAAAGGTATCAGAAATGGACTTTCCCTGGATCTCTGCCTTTTCTGCAGTTTGCCCCACTTGGCGTTCAAAGGTGTCCGGCTCTGGCAGCTCTTCCTGATGATATTATTGGCAGTCAGCTGAGTGTCTGCACAGAGGATGCCACAGTCACGGCAGGATTATTTCTGTATGGAGAAAGCAGAAACCAACTTCTTGGCACTCCATCAGAAGAGATGTGATTTCCCAACCAAAGTGGAATGCTCAATGAAGAGTTTTTGGAACTTTTCCCTCTGCCATGAAACCTGGTGAACGGTTTGAGGTTTTCCAAAATTACTTGAAATTTAGCTGCTAGGAGGTTGTACCGACCGTTCCAATTTTCCTTTCAATTTTGCATTTTGTTGGATGCCTCCTCAAGCCTTCCTGTGTAGTTCAGTCATTATTCAGAGCTGGAAGGTTTATTATTTATTTTGACAGTCACCAGCCTATTTTGTCAAACAGCACACATTACTGCTCCATTTGACAGGTGTTACTCTTAAAATCCTTCAGTTTCTTTTTCCCTCTTAAACGAGGCTTCTGTATCTGCTGTCTTGTTTACCTTCCCAAAGGAAGCACAGTACATTTTCTGGTTGATGAAAGCTTTGTTTGTTGCCACTTTTCAGTGACAGATTAAGCAGCCATCGGTCAAAAACTTTTCTTCTGATTTCATCTCAATTTTGGTGAAGTGCTTAAGCTCGGATCCAATGGGAGCTAAAATAGAAGAATAAAAGAAAGGATAGTGAATTCCATGTAAGTGGAGGCAAGAAATACTGCCATTTCACCTACAATATATATATTGCAAGGTTAGAAAGGTCAAAACGAACTTTACGTTTAATGGTATGAAGTTTGGGTAAAAACAAAATAAGCCACATAATGTGTTCTATCCTCTCACAGAAGAAAATACAGGTGGATATGATGACACAGAAGGGAACACTAATTCGGGTTAGAGACGTCAGATGGGTCTTTCTGGAGAAGGTGGTGTCGGAATTGATTCTTAAAGATAAATGGTAATACAGACAAAAGAAGAGAGGGTGGAAAGGGCCTTTTATATTGATGCCAAGGTAGGGAGGATAGTGGATTTGATTTTGCATATGTTGCTTATCATACATCATGCAAACATTTGGAAATTATTTTTTTCTCTGATGTTCTTGGCCCATCACTGTTACCCATTCAGTTCTCTCATTTTTATTTCTTCTCAAAAGTCACCTCCTCAGGAAGCCTTCCCTGACCACCCAATGCAAGTACTCTTCTACCACCTTCCTTGGTAACTACCTTTAAGTCCTGTTTTGTGTTTCTCAATAGAATGTTTCATTAGCTGTCAGGAAGGAAAAACAAATATTTGTTTAATTGCTTATTGTCAGTCTCTTCTCTTTTAGCAGTACTGTGTAACACACTACCCTGACACTTGTGGATAAAATGCAATGAGTTTGTTAATCATTATTCTGTGGTTCAGGAATTTCAGCAGGGCTCATCAGAGATGATTCATCTCCGCTCTGTTGTGTCAGCTGGGTTCACTCATTCCGGTGGTAGCTGGGCTGGAGGGTCAAGGGTGGCCTCACTTACATGTTAGGGACCTTAGTACTGGGCTGTTGGCTGGGGTCCCTCTCTCCACATGCCCTCTTTCTCCAGATGGACAGCCTGGACTTCTTCACCAGGAGCCTCACAATAGCAAAAGAATGATAGCTGCAGCTGCCACATCTCATAAAGCCTAGGCCCCGAGCTAGTAGAGCATCGCTTCCTCCCCGTTCTATCGGTCAAATCAAGTCCAAAACCGACCCAGATTCAAGAGTAGGAGAAATAGATTCCGTTTTTTAATGTGAGGAGTTGCATGCACATAAAGGCTCAGGAGGAATAGCTATAGCCCCCTTTGCTGACTATTTATCACATTTTCTGGAGTTTGAACTTCCCAATGGCATCATCTAGTTGTGTGGAATCAAGAATATAATTGCTCACTTCTTATTGTTATTTTTCAATACGTCTACATTAAAACTGTTAAGTACTATACCCACACCTCCAATCCCGATTTCTTTTTTTTTTGTAACTGGAATCTTTGATCTCCATTTGCTTATTGGACGTTTCTTATTATATGACCTAGTATCACTTCAGAAACAATATATCACAAATAAACTCATGTCTCCTCCCATGCCAGTTTTTTCTCAGAATTCTTCTATTCTATAAATTCAAAGTGCGGCGTTACCTTTCTCTCTTCCTTTTGCAATCGGTGGCACCAGGACCACATTTGAAAATTGACTTTACATTATGCTGGCAGTGTGAAATTGAGTAAACCACTTAGCCTTTCTGATCCTATTTATTCATCTTTTAATATTGGCATGATACTCTCATCTCAGGGCCATCGTGGAGATTAGTTCTGAAGAAAATTTGTAGAAGGCCTGAGCATGTCAGCACTCACTAGATGCAAATTCCAACTCGGTGAAGTCTTTCTGCGGCACTGGCGTGTGCACCTCGTTTGTTGTTGACATTTTATGTATATGCTATGTCTCCACTATCAGTGAGTAAACTCCCTGAAGGTAGTGCCTTCCCAAATCCTTGGCATTGGACTACACACATTTAGAATCTGGAACGTGACAAAGTCTTTTGATTGACTCACATTAACATTAATTTAAAAGCTTCAACACCATTTTGGAAGGAGTAGATGTGAACTCACTGGCTTTACCGAAAACGAGGCAAGATATATCAAACAGTTTTTTGTTTTCATTGTTCTTTTGCACTCTACATTATGCTGTGTTCTTTATAAAGCAAACTCTATTTATTTATTTTTTTGGTACGGAAGATTGGCCCTGAGCTAACATCTGTGCCCATCTTCCTCTGTTTTTTGTATGTGGGACACTACCACCGCATGGCTTGATGAGCGGTGTGTAGGTCCACACCCAGGCTCTGAACCCGCAAACTCCAGGCCTCTGAAGCAGAGTGTGTGAACTTTACGTGTGCAAGGCCAGCCCCAAGTAAACTCTATTTAAAAGAAAAGTACAAAGAAAATAAGAGGGCTAGTGTAAAGGGGACTACTGATTTTGACAGCCAGAGGACGGTTTTCAAAACTTAATACCAGATGTTGGGTCAACCTTGGGAATCATATTCCTTTTAGTTTTACATTAAGACCTTTCTATATTCTTTTAAAAAGTCTATAATATTGCAGCAATTACAGTTTTGGGCAAAAACATTTCAGAGACCAAATGCTTTTTTTCCCTCTCTCTGAAACATGATTATTTCAATTACTAGTAGCAACAATTAATCACTAACTGATTCATCAGCCTGCAGCTGGGATTGGAGAGCTGACTTCCTTTCTTTATTCCAATTTTATGTTCTATGTGCTCAGCAGGGCTTGAGTAATAGCAAACTAATAACCTGTTCCTACCCTCAGTACCTTTTTCTAATACCAGTAAAAAAGGAAAAAATAAAGAAAAAAATTCCGAATATTTTTCCTGAGTACATTCACCTACCCCCACATTTCTGAAGAGAACTTTAGAATTACAAGTGTTGATCCATTTTGCTGTAAGAATAAAACATTATAGAAAGATGTATCCTTAAGATTTGACCATTCTTTGCTATTTTTCGTTAAACAACTCATGCTAGAGGAATGGCTATATAACTCATTCCAAATGGATAAAGATTTTCTATTTCTTGTCTACCTGACATTTTGAACTTCATGTGAATGACATGTAAAATGCTGCATTAATGTCCATAGACAGAAAACGACTATTAACAAATCCATTAGTCAGATAGTGTATACATTTTTAAACTTTGGAATAACTTCTTTGGTTTCTATTTCTAATGTATAAAGCCAAAATTCATTTAGAAATGTATCTGAGTCATATGACTCCAAATATACAATATATCAATATATACTTATCTACCCAGCAATAGATCTTCTTCTAGCACTTAGTGTTCTGATTACCAATATGTTGCTTTTCCTAGAATTCAGTGAGAGGATATTGTAACCTATTTGGGACCTTCCTAGAAGATGCCAGAATGCTGACCTAGGAGCAGTATACTCGTCCTCCACTCCAGAGAAGGAGTAAATTCACTTACAGCAAGAGTTCTCAATTAAACAATCCATAGACTTCAAATTATCTATAAACGTCAAAGCACAATTTGTGTCATTGGGCATTTTCTATACTTTTCATCAGTTTCTCCAATTTATGAAAATAAATCCCTTTCACAGAAACCAGAATTTCTTTTCACAACAGTACTGAATTACCTTGTATATAGTCACATTTGTTTATTCACTTAATCATTTAAAAGTCCAATATTCCTTGAAAATGTTAGCTACAAAATCTGTAAAGTTTTTTTTCTCTACTCTCCTTAATGTAACTGGAATAATAATTAGCATGTATTAGTAATATACATGTCAAGAAATTAGTAGGATCTGAGACTTTACCCTACCTTTGTGTCAAGTTAGCTTGCCACAGATTCATGGGTGCTGGCAAAAGACACAAGACTCCTGAATCAGAAACAAAGGACTTTATTACTCATAGCAGTAGCAGTAGTCAGAGTATCAGCATTTATGCTGATGTCACACAGGACAATGCTAAGTGGGCCAAATGCCTGCTCACATACAGTGGTTTGTATTACAGGAGTGGAATTCCAACCTTAGGGAAACTGAATCTTTTATAATGAGCAGTAAACCTAACTGATATTTGCCCCAAAGGGAAACATTATCTTTGCCATACTGAACAATCAACACACAAGACCCATGGAGAATTATCTTCTAACAGTATTCACCCCTTGATTCAACACTGTCTTGACTTCTGGAAAATTTTCCTGTGAGTACACCACTCTGTCAGCCACATTGATTAATATGACCCACAGAGATTAAAACTAAATCTGTTAAATTTGTCTCATACTACATTTAATTAAGGTTGCTATCAATAGGACTCTGAACAGCAGGATGAGGCAATATGCTTCATCAACTCTCCCAGACCCAACCAGCTAAGCGAATCTTATAAACCATCTGGATCTACCTTAGAAATCCAGGTATCTTTCTCCATAAGTTTCCACACTGATCTTTCCACTTGGCCCAAGATGTTAATCCAGGTATTGCAAAATGTATTGGAGATCACACAGACTCTTCCTTGGCCTGCAAGGAGAAAATCTAGGGCCAATATCATCTATAACAAGACTGGTCACTGAGTTAAGACTAACCTGAATACATTCCAGGACTGAGATGGTTCTTTGATCACCTCAACTAATAGCAACAATAGATTTTATATTACCTTTTCTAATTGAATGACTCACATTGTAGGGAAAACTGACTACAAGGTGGGAATAAGTAGCAAATAAGTTACCCCTCTGGGACATTTCCCTAAGTAACTAAGTATAGCTCATTCTGGAGTGCAGAGCAGCCACCTAAGGGCTACATTATCCCCTGGTGATATTTCCTTAAAAACTTGGAGGTCCCTTATGATCATGCCTAATGTTACAATCACCATTTGGGGGGAGAGAAATAAACTAAGGCTTGGCTTCCATGCAGGGCATATAATCCCACGTGTATACACAGTATCCCTAAAAAGAAAGAGCTATTCACAATTACTGAGGCCCCTGAAGTGAGATCTACATCACACAGGAGCACAAATTGACATTGCCCCAACATGGCCTCTTACTCAGCTGGTAGGTCTTAGGTTTCTCAATTCAGTTTGACTAATGAGTCTGGTCATTATTTTTGAAAGTAATGTCTGAGGACAGTCAGTCCACTCTGTCCTACTTTTCCACACCATCAGCCCAGTGGCGTTCATCTACTCCAGAGAATCCTAAGCTACAGCAGTGGGAATGAGGTAAAGCAAATAACTAAAGGTATTGACAGGAATTGTACTGGAAAGTATAGGGACTAGGGCCATAACCTGCTCTTTTGATAGACTTTTTGGTAATTTTAAGTGGAATGGCAATTAAACGGTGGCCAAAGCTGCCAGGTGGGGGGTTACAGACCCAGAAATCAGTTAAATTTAAGTGTTTGTTACTTTGGGAGAGACACACAAGGGCATTTTTCTTGAGGAAGTCTCCAGGAGTGATCTGAAGGAAAAAAATATTAACGTCCCTTTCTCGTCCATGCCTCCTGTGGTCTAAGATGTTCCCTCCCCCGGTGCCAGGTTGTTGCTCTCCCTCCACATCAGATATCTGTGTCCCATTACAGTAGCTGTAACTCAACCTTTTCTCAGTCACTCCCTACTCACACTCCCACACTTTTCATTCAGAAGGGATAGGTGCAAAAGTGACAAAGGTAATTTAATAAAACTTATAGAGCTATTGTTTCTCTTATTTTGGCCGAAGTGGGCTACTGTAGGGAAACTTGGCAAGCATTGTACTCAATCAAGTGGTCATTATCTTTACGATTGAACTATGTTACTCTTCCAAGAGAATCTAGGTGGTTCAATAAGCATTAAGTTTGAATGTCCTAGGCTTCCTTTTGGCCAGGCTGCCACTCAGAGGGTGTACAAACTGAGCCAGCCTGGAGTTGCTACTGGGGGAAAGTAACAAGTATCATGCCCAATAATGGTCAGAGCAGAATCCTCAAGTTTCAAAATAGATATAAATGATCTCCTTATCCTTCTCAGAGGAAGTGACAAAAAAGAGATGATTCATTTCTGGGGGCAGTTGCATACAGTGGCCAAACTGTTTTATTAAGGTATGTGGATGAGAAGGAGTTGAGGGAAGTGTAGCCAGAGATCTTTTGGGTCAATTTTTGAGGCTATTCCAATGTTCTACAATACCAGATGCCTGTCAGTGTTACATAGTATAGGAAGTCCATTGAATAACTAAACTATTAGCCCATTGCCGTGTGACTTTTCGATAAAAAATGCACCAGTGTTAGGCTGTAAATGGTCCATAAAGCTGAACACATGACATAGACTGGTTTAAAGAGCCACAGTGGCATGCCAGACTAGGCTGATCAGACCATGGAACAGCAGCATTGTAGTGTGAAAAATGTTGACAGCTGTGAGGCATTGCTAATCCCCCTGAGAGGGAGGCATAGTCTGGTCTGGTCAAAGTGCTATGAGCAGGTGAGTGCAGCACCGAATGTGATGTGGCTCCCCCTACCATGAAACAAACATCTCCTCCTACGATAAGGTTTGTATGTCTGGTATACAGTGGTAGACTGTGCATCATAAATTTAGGGTCAATTTTGGTGCTCAATCTGTAGCAATGGATGTGTTCTCATATCTGGTATAAGGGTGGATGTAGGCAGAAGTAGTGGCAATCTGGGCAGTACAGGCTCAATCAGCAGACTGATTCCATTTGGTCTCATCAGAGAACAGGTCCTCACTGTGGGCATCTCCATGATTGACCCAGATGGTTCAACAGGCAGCATGATTTGCTTCCACAGTTTGTGGTTCTAAAGAGAGACTTCTCTAATCTACCAGTCTGTAGTTTACCAGGTGGCAGAACAAATAGTTTAGACCACTGGCCACAGCTCAAGAAGCAGTAAATATAAAACAAGGTTCAGCGAGAGTACCACTGGTCTACTGAGTCGAACAACCACGTCGATGTTCAGTTCTGCATCGCTGGCGTTATGGTTGAACAGCTGCATCAGTCCAGTGGACACCATCAGGTTTCAGTTTGATGAACTGTCAGTGAACCAGGCCCAGGAATTTAGGGCAATCTCTGTGAATCATGGACCCTATTATGCCAGCAGCTTTGCTTCAGTTGACAGAGTAGGGGATAAACATTTCCCCAAAGAGATGACTATCAATTTTTTCTTTTCATGTAAAGCAAAGATGCTACAGGGTGGCAAGCTGCATTCTTGAGTAGACCATTCTGCGACAAGTGAGGATTGTTGAACCCTTCCTTGTTAGCCATTGTTAGTCACTGAAGCCAAGTCAACCCAAATCCAAACGGTAGCATTAGGTTGGAAAGTCACAAAGACTTCATGGGCCAGGTCTTCAGTTTCAAATAGTGTCCCATAGCCAGCTGATTGCTGTTTATCAAAAGGGCTGTACCTGGTACCATGGAAGCAACAAATCCAAAACCCCAAGCGACATCACTGGGCAGGGTGCCTCCCTTTGCCATAGACTCCAATGAACAAATTCATCAGTCACAGAAACTTGTAACTCAAAGAGTTTAGTAGTGTAGAGAACATGCAGAGCTCACTGGACTGCTTCCAGCACACTCTCTTGGTCTGGGCCCCATACAAAGAATGCTTAGTTGTGGACTAGCCAATATAATGTTCCAAGTAGAATGCCCACTTGTCTCTAATAATCAAAGAGTTCAATAAATTGTTGGATTTCTCTTTGGGGAGTGAAAAAGAGACAGTAGTTTTCCTTGACTGCTAGAGGAATTGAGAGCTTTGATATACACAAAGAAGCCCAAGATACTCTTTGGCTGGCAGGCAGTTAACTTTTGTTGGGGTTTATCAGCCACTCTTGCTGGTAGAAAAGTAATGACATTGCAGCCAAGGCCATTGACACTGAGGCTTCCTACTTGCCAATCAACAGGTTATCATCTATTTAGTGAAAACTTCAGACATCAGAAGGTAGAGTCACTAGTGTTATGCTGGCCCAATCCCTGATGGCAAATGGCAGGGAAGCTTAGCTACCCCTGGAGGACTACTGCAAATGTATATGGAGGCCTTGCTGCATGAAGGCACATTGGTCTTGGTCCTTGGGTGCCAGAGAGATAGAAAAGAAGGTGTTGACAACACAGCATACTAAGTACCATCAGTCTGTGCAATTAATTCATTTATAGGGCTATAGTAGCGACAACTGGATTCAGTTAGCAATAATCCACTGCAAGCCTCCATCTCCCATTATCATTTTTCATTGGCCATACAGGACTGTCTTGTTGATATTGCAACCTATTCTTCTTTCCTTTAAGACTTAACCAAGGCTGTGATTTCCATTTGTCCTCCTTGGATTATATCTTGTTTCTATTGGACCACCCTGGAAGGGACAGGCAGACAAGCTGGGAAGCGATTTACATGTCCCACTAGCAATTTTATATATGTAGCATATATATATTTATATATATGTAGATTCTCCCTGATTGGGAGAATCCACTCTGTATTTTACAAGTACTTGCGGTGCACACATATAAAATGTTAATATACATTCAGCAGTCGAAACCACAAGAGTATATTGAATTGGCCCAAAGGGCCCCATCTGCAAGGACATATTAGCTCCCCTTCGCCAATGTGTACCCAGCTCAAATCTCATCACCCAAATCTGGGTACCCCTACACTTACAGAACTAGGGAGGATTGTAACTTGGACACTTTTATCCAACATAATTACATAAGTTTAAGTTTCTTCCTTCCTCCAAATTTCCCAGCATACCTGGGTGGGTTCATTTGACCTTTGGTTCTCCTTCGGGTCAGAGACATGTAGAACTCATCCCAAATCATCTTTCTCAAAATGGCTGAAGTCAGGGCAGTGAGGAGAGATGAATCAGAGGGCCTGGAGGAATCAGAGGGCCAGGCACATTTATTTTCACTTTTGAACAGAGTGGTGGCTGCATGCAGCTCAACCGAATGAATTGCCACCGTTTTCAGTCCACCCAAAGCCCTATATGAGCAGCAAGATCATCCTTACTGACACCATCTATTTTAGCTTTGAGGACCTCTTGGTTCAAAGAGTCACATTGCTTTCCAGTTGAGGCAGTGGGATTTTTTCTTTGGGTGATTTGGATTTGACATATACAGTGGTGACAGTTTTTAGGATTCCACCTTAATCTAGTGCATCTACAGTCCCATTAGCAAAAGAAGAACTCAAGTTCTTGCCTGGTTTCAACGTAAGACCTAGGGGAGTTTTCCAAGGTGGCATGGCTTACTGAACAAATTCATGTAGATTTCTTTGGGTCCATTTCTTACTTAGGAGTGAGTCATTTTCATCAGCATCATAAAGCTCATCCAAGGCAGTAAGAGCCCAAATACTAGTCAATGATTCATCTGTGGTTTCCCAAAGGAGTTTGTATTTCTTATGGGAATCTTCCTGAAGGGGCCAAAGCTCCCCCATGGTAGCCAGGACCCACTGCAAAAAAACCTAAGACCATTTATTGTCATCTCTGAAAGGATCCAGGGTTGGCATGCTAGACTGCAGAAGGGTCTAAACCATAAGACAACCTATCTATTGTCATTTTTCCTTAACAGGCATTATATGCCCCAAGTCAAGCATTATATTCCCATGTCTCCTCTCCCAAGTCAGCTAACCAAAATCCTAATGGTTTGCCTGATTTCTGTCTACAGTGGTCATGAATTTCCTTCTATTCTTCCTTAACACATCTCTTTTGAATGAAAGGTGGTGGAACTTTCTGCCACCAAACCCCAGGATATCTTAGTACCAGCTATTGCAAAGCAGCAGACCTGAGGATGATCACCAGCTGGAAGTGTTCGGTTTCTTCTCTTATGAGAGAGTTAGCAACACCCAAGGCATCATTTAAGTAACTGTCTTTATACCTACTCCCTAGTGCTTGGCCTGAAACCATCTTCTTAATTCCTCTTAATTGAAAGACAATAAAGTGAAGGACTCTTTATTACTCATTAGACCATATATGAACTTCTCTCTACTCCTGTTAATTGGCCCATGAAACCCTAATCTTTCCTGTTGCAGAAAGCCATGCTTCCATCAGTATCCCCTCTCTCAGAATAATGGAGGGGTTTGAGATTTTACCTGACTAACAGGTTATTCTGTCTCTCTTTCATGGATGCTCAGAGAAGATAATAAATACATAAATAATAAACCTCCTGGATAAGAGACAAAGGAATTTATTATTTTCAATAACTGTGACAGGCAGGGTATCAGTATTTATACTGGTTCTCCAAGCTCCAATTCCCATAGGGAAGCCCAAGAGGTTCTTGTGATAACTGTACATGTAGTGGGTTATAATACAAGGGAGAAACATGAGTTCGAGAAACCAAATCCTTTAAAATAAGTAGAAAGCATACCTCATTTTTACCCAAAGGGAAACAGGTTTTTACTATATTGGAAAGTAGCAAAAACAAATAACAACGACAACAAAAGCCAACCAACAAAACAAAACAAAAAACAAAACTGCTCTTTGCTCCAGAGGGAGAAACTATGTCTGTCTCCTGAGGCTGTTTGCTATACTAATATCCTTGAAATAGAAGTCCAGAACAAAGGCCTGAGCCTCTGCTCATAGGATGTGCAGAAATGTGAGGGAGCCCTGGAGAATTGTCTCCCAACAACATTACCCTGTAAAAATGTATTAAAGTGCATGCTCTGTCTCTGTCTCCATCTCTCTTTCTCTTGCAGACACACACACACACACACACACACACACACACACACAGAGCAAATGTTGACGTGTTTGAGTTGTCTTTCAGCTTTAAAACAATTCCAACAAATTCTCCAATAAAAATATCAGGATGTTCATCTGATGTGAACATCAGAATTTCTTTAATAGTTGATAGGATAAAAAACTCTCCCTTTTTCAACAATTATTAATGGGAAATGGAATGAATTCTAACCACCCTAATAAAATAGATAAGAAGGACTGTAGAGAATAAATGGGAGACTGATATGTGGCAATATTGAAAGTCACAGAATTAGGAGCATTATGTGGAGCTAAGCAGATATCAGGCTGGGAAAATAGGCTGGAATGAGAAAGTTTGGCAAATATTTGAAAAAAGAAAACAATCTGAGTTAAATTTATAAATGAAAAGAAATCCAGTCAGTTAAGGTGATGGAGGAGGAGAGAGGGTAAAAGAGTCCCGCTTCACTGAGCAAGATAATAGTCTGCTCAGAGTATCCCGGACCCTGGAATTTTAGAGACTAAAGATTTAAGGTGGCTATAAAAGAATGAATTGTAGTAGTTGACATAGGAAGGATGAATAAGGATATCAATTGATGCCTACTCAATGAAAGAAAAATCTGGCAATGTTTCAGAGATGATGATAGTCAAAACTATATATGGAAGAAGGAAAAATTCTTTTCAGAATTTTTCAGTACAGAAGCCATTTAACTCACATGGAAGTAAAGGTCTTTGGGACAGCCAGCTATTTCATAGGACATAAAGATCCTCTCTAGTGGGAGGTAACAGATATAGCCTCCCAGCTCCTGTCTGAAGATATCTGCAGCACAAGTTTAGGAAATGCCTATTATTATATTATTTTTATTGTACCATAAATATTCATAGCATCATACCACAGAGGAAAATTGTGCCAAAGGAGAGAGAGAATTCCAGCATCAATGAGCTTATGGAGCAATGTAATATGCAGAAGGAACAGAAGGAGAAATGTAATATACTGACTTTTAATTTTTATTTGAGACGGATGCTTATGGCTATCTAAAGCCAGCCTCATTAGCAGAGGAGCAAAATAAATTATATCAGTACAGGAAGGAAGCACACAGCAAATTCCAAACTCTAGTTTTGACAGACATATTTGTTGCAAAAATATGATGAAAATGTAACTATTACCATTTATAATTACGCTTTGCAGTCAGGTTTTGTTTTCCTTTTTTAAAAATGCACACATGTAATGTGCAAGAGACACAGAATGAGGCCAGTTTAATCATTCTCTCAAAATCAAATATCTTTGTGTGGTCAAAGTTCTCACAGAGGATGTGCACATAAGATGGGCACTTTCCTTTTCATATTCCCATCTGGTTTTGGCTTGAAACTAGGAACTAAAAGGGGCAAATTCAGAAGTTAATGCATCAAGTCTTAGTCTTCCTAAAATGCATTTTGCATCTCAAGCATAACCCCATAATGAAGTACATTTCATTTGTGCTTAGCTTTCTCAGAAGCCACTTACTGCAATTGCTTCAAATCATGCTGCCTGTGCAGTCTATCTTGCAAAAAAATCTAAGTTAATTTGTATCTGTATTATGGAAGCTAAACACATCTGGAAGGTAGGCCTGTGGAAAGACATTTGTGTACATTGTCATGTGCACAACAAAGCAGATCTGTTTTGAATTGCAACTTTGGAATCCATTTCTACTAGTAGATTTGTGTAGACATGAGCATATGGGGAAATTGACTTTGAATTCTAGGAGTACAGGTCCACTTTGATTTTATTTGCAACATTTCTAGGAAAAATCACTGAAGAAAGTCATGTTGTCAAATAAATAATAATATAATAGTTACCATTTATTCAGTCTTTTCTGCTGTATCAGTATCAGGCATGAGATAAACATTTATATGCAATTTCTTATTTACTTTTCACCACAATCCTATAAGGCAAGTATTATTATCTATTATCTCTATTATATATATGAGGAAATACAGGTTTAGACGGTTATGTAATGTTCCTGACCTCATAAACCTGTTAAATGGTATTATCAGGACATAGGCCAAGTTCTCTATGATCTTGGAGTCCAAGTTCTTCCTCAAGATCTATGCACGACCTTGAGAAACACCTAAATACAGTTTAGGATTCTGCAAAGAAATAAGTCTAAAATTTATTAGGAAAGGAATGATGAAGCATGCAATTCAGTTAACTCAATTTGTTAGAACATATTATTAAAAAAATGTTTTCTGTTACACATTCCCACATTGGAAAGTTATCTTTATCAAGAATCCTGATTCACAGAGTACAAATCCAACCTGGGAAACTACCTGGCAAATACAAGCTGCTGCTTTCAAGTGGGACCTAGCATCATAGTTGGTGGTTCAGTGTGAAACATCACCTTTTTCAGAATCTTGCACTCAGTCCATTATTATGATCCCAATGGTATCTTCAACATCTCAACTTTTTAGCTGGTTACCTCAACAATAACTTGTTATAAAAAGATAATTTTAAAAGTGAAAGAAATATCTTAAAAAGCTTTCAAGTTAAATATAGTGTCCATGTTTAGGCATATCATTGAGTACAGAGCAGTCATACTTAGGAATTCAATATACATTGATCAGAAATAGTTTTTTAATCTTGCAAAGTGATGTACTCAATAAAATGCTGAAATGATCTATATAATAAATGCAAGTGAAAGCTGAACAATTACATTATTCAATTGTGCTCATTTATTTTCCTGTGAAAATAAAATGGACTCATTAAAATGTTGATGGAATAAATTAATCATTACTTCATATGAAGGCTAAAAAACAAAAGTATTAAAAATAACTATAGCTACAATAATTTGTTAATGGATACAAGGTAAAAAGATGTAAATTATGACATCAAAAATATAAAATGTTTGTATGTAGGTGGGAGAGTAGAAATGTAGAGCTTTAGTATATGTTCAAAGTTAGGTTGTTGTCAGCTTAAAATAAACTTGTTATAAATATAAAATATTTTACGTAAGCCTCATGGTAACTACAAAGCAAAAACATATAGTAGATACACAAAAGATAAAGAGAAGGCAATCTAAGCATACCACTATGGAAAATCATCATATCACAAAGGAAGAGAGCAAGAGAAGAAATGAACAAAGGAATTACAAAACAGCCACAAAATAACTAATAAAGTGGCAGTAGTAAGTTCATATCTATCAATAATTACTTTAAACATAAATGGACTAAATTCTCCAATCAAAAGACATAGAGTGCACGAATGGATTAAAAAACAATGTCCAACTACATGCTGGCTATAAGAGACTCACTTCAGCTTTATGGACACACACAGGCTGAAAATGAAGGGATGGAAAAAGATATTCTATGCAAATAGAAACCAAAAGAGGGCAGGAATAACTATACATTTATCAGACAAAATAGACTTTAAGACAAAGACTGTAATAAGAGACAAAGAAGGTCATTCTATAATGATAAATGAGTCAATCCAACAAAAGGATATGACATTTGAAAACATTTATGCACCCAACATCAGAGCACCTCAACATACAAAGCAAACATTAACAGATCTGAAGGGAGAAATAGACAGCAATACAATAATCGTAGGGGATTTTGATATCCCACTTTCAACAACTGATAGATCATCCAGAAAGAAAATTAATAAAGAAATATTGGACTTAAACTACACATTAAACCAATGGACCTAACATGGCTTTTTTCCATCCAAAAGCAACAGAATACACATTTTTCTCAAGTGCACATAGAACATTCTCCAGGATAGATCATATGTTGAACCTGAAGGAAGTGCAGTGTCTTGGGGCACACTTGGCCAAGTGGGGCCAGGGGGACCTGCACTGGATCGTGGAGGAGTCGAAGGACAGGTTTAACATGAGTAACTGGCACTGGACAGAGCAGATGCCACCAGCTGGTCCAGGGAAGCTCTGAGAGCTTCTGATGGGCGACTTTGTGGAGAACAAGGCTGGGTGCTGCGGGATCAGTGAACCGAAGGAGGAAGAACTTGAAGCTTCCTGCAGCATCTGCAAAGGAAAGCCGATTTTCTTCTATGAGTGAAACATCAACCTGAGCTGAAAAGGTGCAATTAAAGAATCTGGTGCAAAGCATAAGGGATTGATTGAAATACCCAGCTTTTCTGAAGAAAATGAAGTAGATGATACTGAGGTGAACATGATTAAAGGAGATGGGGATATACTGAAGGATCTTATGAAAACTGCAGGCACTGCCAAGGTCAGGGAGGCTCCTGTAGATTACCTAAAGACTTAAGGTAGTTTAGTCTTGAGACACTTAAGACAGAATTTACAATGGGAATGATTTTATCAATGAAAGCTGTGGCAACCCAGAAATTAACTGTTAAAAGGAAATTGAGTGAGAATACCTTGCAGGCCTCATGTCCAGTGGCATTGAGTGTAAGGATTCCCACTGAAGAGCAGCTGTGCAGCATCTTTACTGTAAAAGACTTGGTGCAAACATTTTCTAAATCTCCTGCTGTATTAGAAGCTGAAAAGGGAGGGAAATTCCAAATGTCTGATGGGAACAACACCGATGAATACATAAAATTGTTAACAAATAAAAAGATCGTCATTAAATGGAGATGTAGGAATTGGCCAGAAGAAAACCATGCAACAGTTACTAAATTTTGTGCCTCCTCCAGGGCAGACGGAATTACAATTGGAATGTACAAGAGTTCCTGTCTGTAAGGAAGACAACATGAAATTCTCTTGGCAGAAGCAGCATTTTGAAGAAATAAAAGGTTCACTGCAGCTGACCACCCTAAATGGTTGAATTAGAAGTTTCTATAAGATTTTATTTTGTAAGCAGAAAGTGTCATTTACCTCTTCCCTATTATTACTTTAAAAGAAAATTTTTATTGGATGAAATCCATGAAGTTATACAGAATTAAAAGCATTATTTAAATCTTTACTATGACTAGACTGCATTGAAGTAAAAGCAAGCAACCTGAATTTAGGTGCTAATCTTACCTCCCATAGATGCTCCCCTGGAAATAGGTTGCGTCCCTGAGTAGAGATAGTTGAAGTTTCCCAAGCTAAGGCTTATCCTAGCAAGCTTACTTTCAGCTGTAGTTTTAGTTCAGGGAGACTATTCCTTTATATAAAACAACAACAACAACAACAAGAAATCCTTTTCTTTCTCTAAAACACTTTTTTTGTCATCGTGTTTTTATATTTTGGTAGAGAAGTTCCACCTGATCTTTCATTAAGTTTACTTAAAAATAGCAACAACTTTACTGTCTGTTTAAATTGTTCTGCTAAAAAGGCAGGAAAAAAAATAAGCACAGTGTTTACTGTATTACTAATACTTTAGAATTATAATAGCCATTTTTGTATACATTTTGAAATTGAACCCAGAGAGGAAACAGCCCATTCATTAAAAGTTTTAAAAGTTCAAACTACAATTTAAAATAAAAAACCCTTCATTCTTCCTATTCTGTGAATGCTGGATAGATATTGATAATATATTAGCTTCAAGAAGGAAAGCATTTAAAAACTACAGAATGGACTGGCCTGGGAAACAAGAGACCCAAGCTGTGCTCTTGGGTTGACCGCTAGTCCTGGTTTGGGTGTCAGTGGTAAGATCACAGCCTTTTCTAACAAACCTCACTCTGGGTTTCATCCCATGTGAAGAAACCTTACAAAGAGCTATGAAAAGGAGCCCTTGGCTTTTCTTCAGAGTTCCAGAATGGCCATGAAATCTCAGTCTGTGCAGAGACAGCTCTGCCGCTCCCTTGAGGTTTGGAAATAATCACAGAAGAGGCCAGCCTTGGACCCAGCTCAGTCAGAAGGTTCTGTATGAAATGAAGTAAGGGGGTTTCCTTGAATGTAGGGATCAGTTTAGAATGCTCACAAGGATCATGAACAAGACCAGATAGTCTCTGAGGTAAATCCTCACAGTCTCCCAGGAGTTTGGGGACTAGGAATAGCCCATCTATGGCTCTACTATACTCTGTACTTCTTTGGTCCCTTAGTGGGAATAGTCCTTCCAGAATCTTTCAATCTGTGTAAAAATTCATGACTGGGAAAGCTTCTGTGCTGCCACCTCCCTTTCTGAGGCACAGTCATCCCACACATACCCAGACATGGGCACTGATCACTTGTCTCCAAATTTCCAGGGCTCAGAGCTCTGTTCCTGGCATAGGAAGTCCAACTACCTCAGGGGACAGCACACAAGCAGCTGATGAAGAGGTGCCCAGACTTTATGTGAAAGAGTTTCATGTGTTGCCTTGTATCTTGCAACTTTGTTATAATCACTTATTAGTTCCAGGAGGTTTTTTTTTGTCTACTTTTTTGGATTTTCTACATGCACAACCATATCAACTATGAACAAAGACAGTTTTATTTCTTCCTTTCCAATCTGTATCCCTTTTATTTCCTTTTCTTCTCTTATTGCATTAGCTAGAACTTCCAGTATGATGTTGAAAAGGAGTGGTGAGAGGGGATATCCTTGCCTTGTGTCTGTTCTTATGGGAAAGCTTTGATGTTAGCTGTAGGTTTTTGTAAATATTCTATATCAAGCTGAGGAAATTACCCTCTGTTCCTAGTTTGCTGAGAGTTTTTATCATGAATGGATGTTGGATTTTGCCAAATGCCTTTCCTGCGTCTTTTGATATGATCATGTGATTTTTCTTTTTTAACCTATTGATTTGATGGATTACATTAATTGATTTTTGAATGTTAAACCAGCCTTACATACCTGGTATAATTCTCACTTGGTCATGATGTATAATGCTTTTTATACACTGTTGCATTTGATTTGCTAATATTTTGTTGAGGATTTTTGCATCTACATTCCTGAGAGATATTGGTCTTTTCTTGTAATGTCTTTGTCTGGTTTTGGTATTAGGGTAATTCTGGCCTTATAGAATGAGTTAGGTTGTATTCCCTCTGCTTTTACCCTCTGAAAGAGATTGTAGAGAATTGATATAAATTCTTTCTTAAATGTTTGGTAGAATTCACTGGCCTGGTGCTTTCTGTTTTGGAAGGTAACTAGTTATTGATTCAATTTAATAGATATTGGCCTATTCAGATCGTCTATTTCTTCTTGTACGAGTTTGGGCAGATTGGATCTTTCAAGGAATTGGTCAATTTCATCTAGGTTATCAAATTTGTGGGCGTAGAGTTGTGCATAGTATTCCTTTATTATCCTTTTAATGTCCATAGGATCTTTAGTGATGTCCCCTCTTTGATTTCTGATATTAGTAATTTGTGCCCTTTCTCTTTTTCTCTTAGATAGCCTGCTAGAGGCATATTGAATTGATTGATCTTTTCAAGGAAACAGCTTTTGATTTCATTGTTTCTCTCTATTGATTTTCTGTTTTCAATTTTATTGATTTCTGCTCTCATTATTTTTTCCTTCATTTATTTTGGATTTAATTTGCTCTTCTTTTTCTAGTATTTTTAAGGTTGAGACATAAATTATCAATTTAGGTTTTTCTTCTTTTCTAATACATTCATTCAATAATACATATTTTCCTCCAAGTGCTGCTTTCACTTCACAAATTTTGTTAAGTTGTATTTTAATTTAGTTCAAAATATTTCAAAATTTATCTTGAGATTTTTTTTTCTTTGACCCATGTGTTATATAGAAGTGTGGTGTTTAATCTCCACATATTTGGGGATTTTCCAGTTATCTTTCTCTTATTGATTTCTAGTTTAATTCCACTGTGGTCTGAGAGCAGACAGTGTGTAATTTCTGTTCTTTTAAATTTGTTAAAGCATGTTTTATGGCCCCACATGTGGCCTATCTTGGTGAATGTTCCATGTCAGTTTAATAAGAATAACAGTATTCTACTGTTGTTGGTTAAAGCAATCTATAGATATCAATTATATCTATTTGATCAATGGTATTGTTGAATTCAAGTGTGTCCTTACTGATTGGCTGCCTGCTGGTGTGTCCATTTTGGATAGATTAGCATTTTTTTTTTAATCTTTGAAATTCACGTATTCACCTAACTGTGACTAGTACTTTGCTTCTTTCTTTCTCTCTCTTCCTTCCTTCTTTTTTTCCTTCATTTCCTTTCTTCCTCTCTCTCTTTCTTTCTCTCTTACTTTCTTTCATTTTTTGTTTTTGTCCAACACCAAAGGGACATTCTTAATTATCAGAGTTGACCTTCAATTAAGGTAAGTTGTTAATTTTAATGTATTCAAAACATTTTTCAGTAAAATGATACATTGGATTGGAAGTTTAATATTGTAAAGACATAATTTAACGTCAAATTAATTCATTTTTAACTCTTCTGTAGCAAAGTCCCAGTAGTGTGTGTGTGTATATATGAGAGCATTTTAAAAAAATTGTCAAACTGATTCTAAACTATTTTCATTAGACTGTCTGTTACTATTTGTTTTCTTTGTTGACTTATTTTTCCTTAACCTTCTACAGAAACACTTTATATTATGGGTATTAATTGTTTGTTAATGTTTTCTTCTTTCTCTGCATGCCACCTATCTTTTAATGTTTTATGGTATCGGTCATTACACAGAAGTTTTAAATGTTTTTGTAGACTAAACTGTTATTGTTTTCTAATTTTTTTTCTTCTTAGGGAAGGTCTTGTCCATGCCAAAGTTATTCAAATACTCTCATATAGTTTCTCCCAGAAATTCATTTATTTTCTTTTTAATTTAATGTTTTAATTCATCTGGACACTATGTGTGTGTGCATGTGTGTGTGTGTTTAGTGTGAGATAGATCTCCAACTTGATTTCGTGTTTGACACTATTCAATATACAGTCCATCTTTTTTTGTCAATGATTTTAAAGATCATGCTTATGATAAGCAAAAATTTTATTATACTTAAAGTTATTTCATGTTGTCTATTCTGTTTTACTGACCTATTTCTGTGTATACACTACAATGTTTTGCTTCTTTGGCTTTATAGTGTGATTTGATATTTTCCAGACCACTAATTCTCCGTATTATGTTGATCCATATCACTAGGAGATATTTGGAAGGTGTGGGGTATTTTTGGGTGTGACAATGACTGAGGGTGTGGTACTAGAATTAACTAAATGAAGACCAGAGATGTTAACATACTCCAGTAAGTGAAAAAGTCCACCGAACAAAGAATTATTTTAACCAAAATGTCAATGATACCTCTATTTAAGAAACCCTGTTCAAGGAAAAACAAAACAAAAAGCAAAATCAAATGAAAAACAGTTTAGAATCAGCTGGTCAAGTATAATTAAAAAAATGATTTGACTTGGAATTCTTTTAAACCTACTAACTGATTTAGAGAAGAATTAACAATTAAGGAGAACTAAGAATTAAGATTGAAGCTGATCATTCATGAAAAAACAGTCTTCATGTATTTTATGTCTTCAGGAAAGTTTTATTTTTTCTTTCCACTTAGGTTTTATACATCCTCGTCAGATTAATCCATTGGAAACTTACAAGTTTTGGAACTGCTGTAAATGGAATTTGTCTTTTGTTTTATATCATTTTTTTCTATTATATATTTCCATTGCATTTTCTAGTAGTTATATCTTGTGTATATGAATAGGAAAGCCATTAACTTGTTTTTGTTGATGTACTCAATCACTTTTTAGAACTGTTTTATTAAGCCTAACTTTCAAAATTTGTTTGTTCCATTAATTCTCTTTTTTTTGAGATAAACAATCATGTTTTTGCAAGAGTAATTTTTTGTACCATTCTAATATCTCATGTACGTATTAGTTTGTATAATTACATTAACTAGGAACTCAAGCATTAGTAATAATGGCATCTTAGTTCTCACTTTAGTGGGAGTGCTACTAATATTTTATCATCAAGTATAATATTGGCTCTGTTCCTATTAGATATGCTTAACTAAATTTTCTTTCCATCCCAGAATATTAACTATTTTTATAAAGAAACTTTAATCTGAGGACAAGCATATCAGCTCTGAGAAAAACACTCATTCAATCATTGTGACTTAAGTGTTTAATATAAGATGAAAAGTGGGAGACACCTAATTGACCAAGTCGTTCCAATGGCAGTTTTAAAATTACTGCAACAATTGCCCAAATGTTCCCTTTTCTTTGTATTAACATGTTTGTGTTCATTTTCTTCAAACTTGAAGTGGCTGTAATGTGGCTCTTACCTCAATACTACTACTTCCACCTAACTAACACCTATAAAGTGCATACTATGTGCTGAGTGCTACTCTAAGTCTTTTGTGGTTATTACTCATTTTTGCTTCATGACATCCTCATGAGGTACTTATTATTATTATCTCCAATGTAGAAATAATGAACCAGTCACAGGAAGGATAAGTGACTTCCTCAAGGTTATCCAACTGATAATTAACCATAATGGAAGATATTGGATGAAGAGGGCATATTAATCAAATGCCTCTTAATACCCCTTCCCACTTAATCTCAAATAATGAATGCCTCTATTACATTCCTGTGTATCATCAACGGAGATGAACTTTTGTTTCTCTTCTCTTTGTTCTGCATTCTTTCTTATGCTTACCAGTGATCTGTATTTGGATTTATGTCCTTTGGGTTTATCGTTTCTCATTTTCTGGTGTCTGTAGCAGTGGTAGTATCCAGCGGCAGATTCATTTAATGGCACCAGTGATACCTATCAGGCATCCAAATGAGTGCATTTCTTCAGCAAAATCTTGGCTGTGGTTCCTCATACAAAGCTTCTCTTGTTTTCTGCCCATTTTCCTAGCGTGTCTTTCATCTTGCCAGCTCATTCTGTGAGCTATCCAACATTCTTTCAACAAATGTATTTTCCCCTTTTATTAGCTAGAGCTGTTTTTGCTCTCACAACCAAGATCCCTAACTGAGAAATTGTTCTCAGGGAATGGGGTGCATTAGATACCTGCAAGGGAATGTGGTCACCATCAATTATTTATCTGGCATAGCTGGGTCAGAAACTAGTTGAAATCTTGCTTAAATGCCAAGATGGGAATTCAGCAGCAGTGAAAAAGCTAATCAAATCATTGCCTGTGGTCACCTGGCATCAAGTGCTCATTGCAAGCTTGACTTTTGGGAATTGAGTTGCTCCTACCACAGAACAGTAGGCTGTACATGAGGAATTTATGGACTTAGAAGAGGGGCAGCTGCTTCAAACATCAATGGGCAGCTTCAAGAAAGAGAATGACAAGTTAAAATCCTCGAATTCTAGGCTCATAGCACTGACTGAAATCCAGGGAGTTTCTAGGATCAAGATAAAAGCATCTCTTATCTTTTGTTGCTGCAGGGATTGAACTGGGTGAAAACCAAAATGTGGTCTTAGAGATAGGAAAATTAGACTATCAGTTGAATTCAAAGCTTTTCCTTTTTTCTTATGTGAAAATTAGAGAATTGGTAGGAAAAGAGTATGTCTGTGCCTTAAACACCAACTCCCACTGATAGTCTATTGACACTGAAGAACATAGTAAAAAACTTCCTCATACCTCTCCCTTAAAGACACCTGTAGCCACTTACCAGCACAAGGGTTTCCTGGGGAAAGGTAAATGCACAAATCTTTGGGAGATGCTTATATACTGACCTTAAGCAGATATTAGCCCATTGTGCCTATTGGGAGGATTTTCTTTCTTTATAACGTGCAAGGCCACTTGTGGAGCTCATGGAGCAAAATAATGCCACAAGAAGTTCAGTGTTCTCTGGTGCCAGTATATCACATAGAGCTTGACAATTGTTTCACATTGCCTTAAAAACCATTTACTGGAATTTATGGGGAGTGGCTGTTGGTTTTCCTAGATAATAAGGAATCTCACAGGAACTGAACTGGGGGTTAATGATAAGGATTTGGGACAGGGGGAAAAGCAGGGAAGAATTTCTTGAAATGGGCTCAAAATGTAAAGAATATCCATGCTACATGTTAACTCAAAGGACATTCCCACTCATCACAGTTAGGTGGACAAGAGAACTTGATCTCTCAATGTTAGTCATCTCCCATCCACAGCAATTTCAGAACTTACTTAATAAACAAAGTGGCTATGGTGACAAAGAAGGATGCTATTCACAAGTGCAACAGCATGGGATTCCCACTACCAGTGTATGAGGATTTTTCCAAAAGTAGTAAATCTGAACCTATAATATTGTACCATACATTTGAATGCCAGTTGATAATTTTTTTTTTTTACTACTTTTGTCATGGAGACTTCCTGTAATATGGATTAGACACTTATTCTGGATTTGGATTCAGATTTGATTTCTGCATCCATCTTTCCTCAAGTCAGCATTGGCATGAATGCCTTAGACAACTGAATGCCTTATTAAACATCACAATATCTCTTGTAATTTCTTCTATGAAAGAACTCAAATTTCCATGAAAGAAGCAAGACATGGGATAATGCTCTTAGGTTACTTTAGTCTTATCATATACCTTATTGAAGAATCAATTATGGCACCAGATCTTAGGATGCTATCTTTGATTTGAAACATTGAGAAATATACGGTACTATTTCCTTCATAGTTGGTATACCTAGGTCCAAAAACTAAGGAATAGGATTGGAATTTCCCAATTAGATTAATTAACCATTCACATTTTTTAAATTTCCACCCCTGAAATTATGGGAACCACTGGTTTAGAAATTACTAATAACCAAGGAAGAAATATTTTACCAGGGGACTCAGCAATGGTTACACTGAAATAAACTATGCCATCTAGAAAATTTATAGTCTCATGACACCGAGTTGGTAGGCAAAAAAAGAGGGTTACTTTATTGGATGGAGTAATAGATCCTGAAAATCAAGAAAAAAGAGGGTTGATGATGTATCAAGGAAGATGGACACCCAACTGGTCCCTAGGAATAGAGTTGATCACCCTACTGGCTAAAGAACTCCACAAGAGCTGATGACAAAGGAAATGTGGAATGTATAGAGAAAAATAGATGTCGTGTATATACATATAACTTTGTGACCATTGTGAAAATAATGACTATGGCTCTAAAGTATATATCTTATCTTGATTTATGTATTCACACACACACATATATATTCTCTGCAAATATGGTTATTTAAAATATATTTACACATTTGTAATCTATTTATCCTTTCCTTTCCTTTCCGGCAGTACAATGACAAGAATAAGTGAATTGTTAAGTTTATAATTTTAGATTAATTTTGCTGAATATCAAATATCAAGACTGGATCCAAAACAAGGGTCAGAATGGATATTATTCAAGGATTCTGCTCTTGGAGCTAGATGCAGTGACTGAAGAGACGTAGAGTTTTCCTCTTTTGAGACACTGGTGAAAATGGGTTCTTGCTATGAGAGGAAGTTACATTGTGTTAGGAAGGTTTTTATCTGTCATAATAGGAAGAAGATTTATATGAATGTTGGATTGCCAAAGGGACAATTTCTAGTGGGCATACTTTGGGATTATCATACAAATGCTTAATTATTTGGGACTACAGTCCCCATTATGAGGATCTGGAGGGAGCCAGGGTTCAAGGTCAGACAGATGCAGTCAAATACTCTTCTTTCTTACCTCAGGTGCCTAGAGCAGGGCAATTGACCTAAGTTCCACCAACTGGATACTCCATTTTTAATTTTGAGGAAGTGATACAAATAAGAAGGATTTGTTAACAATTGATTGACCATGTTGTATCCATGGCAGCAATGCCCAATGACAGCAGGTCTGGTACAGAGGTGTCCAGGGGCAGCAGAACGAGTGGCACCTGTGTTCTAACTGGGAAATTCCTCTGATGGAACTTATTTGTGGTTCCTAATGTTGACCTTCTTGTATTTCAAAATATGATTCTTCAGCTTTGATTCAACTCCCATCTCAACATCACCTTCAATGGAACACTCTACTCTCTGATCCTACATGCTAATTTAAATGCCACTCCCCAAACTTCATATTATTACGTCTATCATGAGACTTCTCCTATTATATTATAATTGCTTTCTTTATTGTATTAGAAATAGGACTAAAACTTTCCTGTGGATAAGACAGTCTAGCGTTATAGGGGGCGTGGTATAAAGTAAGAACTCTGAAACTGTTTCCAATAAATGAGTGTAGTTGTCTTCTGGCCATTACCTATGCCAATTATTAAGTTTTCACCTCTCAGTTCAACCTCTCTCTTCTAGACTCTATGCTGTGATGCTAGGGCTGGAAATCTGCAAACTTCATGCTGGCTTTGCCAGCTGCCTCCCTGTTAGTCTTGGCCAGCAGGGAGTAGTGGAGGGAGTTTTAGGATGAACTTACTCCATATTCTTCGCTGGCTGTTGGCTTCCTGTTTGCTTCTTGTCCCTATCAGCATCACCTCGGCCTCATCTCGCCTCTCCCTCCTGGCAGCAGCAGACTGTTTCAGTAAAATGTTGAATTGACTTTTCAGTTTTTCAATACTTGTGGAAACAGCCTCAACGTGCTATGGCAGAAACCCCAGCCCCTGTTTCTGGTGCTCAGTGCCCTCCTCAGAGTTCTGGGTCCTAGTCCCATGAGGTTTCTCCTCCAGGCTGAGACACCAGCATAGGTCCAGCAGCGCCCTTTCCAGAGATCCGACTTTCAGCTCTGTGAGGCCCCTCCTCCAAGTTTGTACTTTTGCATCCCAGCCCTAGGAGGGCCGCTGCAGCACGTAGACATTCCTTCTTTAATAACTTAATTTTTTTTTTTTGCCGTTTTGATCCTTTAATATTAAGTAACAATTCTTTGCATAAAACTGTTCCTGTTAAAATAATTGATTGATTTTGTCTCCCGACTGGACTCTGACTGACACAAACTCCTTCCCAGGGTAGTAGATTGTGGTACTTGAACTTCTGTTCTGGGCTAATTAAATCCTAACTTGCTCTGAAAAGCACATCCTTCTGCTTGTGTTTCTGCATGTGATATATTGACTCCAAGAACTAGAACAATCCAGGTGCTTAAGCCGATTTGAAGTAGATTTTCAGTATTCACAATCAAAAGATGTAACGAGGATGCTTGTGTTTTACTCTATTTTTGTATTGCTTGAATAATTTACAAGAAGAATCATGTATCAATCAAGGTCTTGCAGAAAACAGATTACATATTCAAAATGGGTAATTTGAGATGAATTTAATAAGAAGACTATGTACAAAAATAGGGTAGGGTATAGGGAAACCAAGAGAGATAATGCAGTACCCCAGGGCGGATCACGTGGAGCCATGTCTACCGCCCTTAGGTCTGCAAAGACTAAAACCCATAGAGAGATCTGTCAGCAAGAATCACCTGTCAGGAGCTGTGACCTTTGACTGAGGTACACAGTCAACTGCAGAGAAGGATCTAGGGGAATAAATTCCCCCACCTGCCCGTGATCTCCTGCCAGGGATCCCCATTAGCCGAGCTCCACTGGAAACCAGAGGGCAAGGGAATAGCTTGATGCAGTTCGTAGAGGTCAGTCTCCTGGGGGTCTAGCAGCGTGGAGAGGGGGGAACAAGATCTGGAGGAGTGAATGGGGGACATCTTACACAAATGGGTTAATTGCAAATGTAATTAAAATGTTTTTAATAACAGCAACACGTTCAGGAAGAGATTCTTTTGAATAAATGACGAAAATATACTGGGGGCAGGGAGGGAGTAGGGTGGGAAGAGGAGAGGAGCACTTTCACAAAGCATTTCTGGAAGCACAGAAGTTAAATATCAAAGAGAAACACTCTGTCATCTGAAAACATGAAAGGAATTGGAAGTATAAGCGTTCTAAGTAACATTTTTATTTTTAACAATAAATACAGATTTTTAACAAACTTCCATCTTGATTCTGGAAAGCATTTTAGTGCTCAGCAGCATAAAGGAACACTGAAACAGTTTGACAAATACCTCCACACATATATAACATGTGTATATATGTATACTTTAACATTTCAAAATATAATATGTGATAAGTTGCGGAGCATTTATAATTAATTAAGCTGTTTTCACAGCCTTCTAGAAGAATGTTTTTCCAAGATAGCTGACTGCATAATGCTGTGCATGATTTATTTATAGACTACTAATGAAGACATATCTAATCATCATAATTAATTGGTATTTTTGTGCTTTGGGGCCTAATCACAAAATCTTTCATATGCTGGCTCAGAGTAAACTGGCTACGGGGCAAACATTTAGGACAAACCCTGCTTCCTGTTTCTAATATAGAGCACCATTGTATTGATTTATTTAGCCAACATTTCTGGCTGTTATACAATGCCAGGACATGTAGCCCCTGTGGTCAATCCTATTTTTTAAAAGATTTTCTTGAATAAATCAGCAAACAAAAAGAAATCAGAGGAATCACATTTGGCATAGTAGATGAAAACTTGAGTTGTTTCCATTATTTATTGTGTTGTATTATTGTCACTCATACTATTTATAAGAATTTTGATTATCTTGAAGTGAAAGCAGAATTTTGAAGGAGCTTTAACACTGTAGGATCAAAAAATATATTTTTTCCCTTCAAATTTACTTGTTAATTTTCCTTTCTCTTTTACTTATGTGAAAAGTAATTGAAACTCATTGTTACGAAACAAATCAGGAGTTTATTTGTTTTGTCTATTTTCCTACAATTATTGGGAATTTCTGAGGAAGACCCTTAGAGTACTTTCTTTCATGTTTGGATACTGAAATAGGAAGAAATTACTTAAAGAGTAAAGCCTGATATCAAATATCTCTTTTGTTATGACTAGAGGTCAGGTTTAGGATGTGGACTATACTTGCAGAATTAGGCTGGTCCTTACCCTCCATTCACACACAGCCCCTTGTGGGAGGCCTGTCCTGGAAGAGCAGGGCAGAACTCATGCTCTCTTTGGGAAGCTTCCCCAGAGGGAGAAGGGCAGAGTGGAGCAAAGTACCTCCAGCTATTCCTTCCCAAATTTGCTAATTCCTTAGATCACTCCATCCGCTAAGGGATGGAATGAGCTAAGAGAGAGAGGACGAGAGTTACACTAATTGATCTCCTTTCAAAGGAGAGTTGGGGATAAAAGATTTGGTTCTGTTAAAAATAAACAAAGAAAAACAATAGTTTGTATTTGCCGACAGCTTTATTCAGATTAAGTGATTCTTTGAATACTTTAGAATTAAACTATTCTAAGTATTTCATCTTATATTTCTGCTGGTAATCGAGCTATGCATAACATGGTTGCTATTTCCAAAGGAGGGAATAAGCACTTGGGTATTAAGATTCCATCCCAGTGCTATTCACCCCAGGTTAAGTGTGTGGTAAAGGGAATTAACCATATTGTGGGCCTAATGGAGCAAGGGTTATGACCAGAGGATGAACAGATGACCAGTGTGGTCTTCCACAGGGAATCAGTTTCTTCAAGAGTAGCCAGGTGGTGACCTTAGAAGGCTGGGTGATTGGGTGTGGACATGGCAGAAAGTAGCCAGGGGCATTCCAATCACTTCAACAGGATCAGCGTATCATGTTTTTTCAGGATATTCTGACACAGGACATCATTCAGGATATTGAGAACTTACCTTTACCCAACTGCTATGGGAGTGGGTAATCTTCAAAATCTAGATGTTGCCGTGAAAGCTGAGATGTGCCAACATGGTCCCTGTCAGCTGTGGGGAGGGCAGTCAGCAGACCTCTCCAGCAGTGAGCTCTTTCAGGATGTCTCAGCCCCAGAGAGCCCCTTTTCCCTGCCCAGAGCAGCCCCATTCTGTGGCTAGGTGAGGCGAGGGTAAAAAGTCAGGCCATTTTGGCCCAAGACAGGTCAACTCTGATGGGCACCATTGGCCCAGACTTGGCCAGGTCTGCGTTACAATATGACCTCTCTCTCTTCCCACAAGTATCAATCTCTAACAAACTCCTTGAATTCTAAACTCCTCCTCAGCGTTTGCTTCAGAGAGCACAAAGTGTGACAGGTGCCCTTTTTTTTTTTATGAATATGAGCATGTTCTTCTCATAATGAGATAAGAATTTAAATAGATTAAAGGCAATGATCAAGTATAACACTGATGGTAAGAAATTAGAACAAACCTTTACATACATAGTTTTTTGTTTAGGACTTATTCAAGATATTGAACATTCTTTTGCTTTTTAACGAAAAACACCACTTGTTTGATCTTCTGCAAAGTATAGTGCATCTTCTGGACATTAACTTCTACTGAATTTTCTGGAATTGGAATAACTTCACAATTAAGTTAGTAAATGAATTTTACTTTTCATGATTCTTCTGTATCTGCATTTCATTGAAGCCAAGTCCTTAATGACTCAACATTATTTACTTCTACAAAAATTATAATAATTAAATCATTCATATTGAAGCCCTCCTGAGAAACCACTAGAATGGCAAGAAGAAGTGAATACTCCATTGACAAGAAGGAATCAGACAAAAGGAGAGACAGATTAACATACTTGGAATGAATTAATCTGAGGTAATTGTTTGAAAATTCAATAATTAGGAAAATTTGTGATAAAAAGGGGCATATCTCTAAATTAATGCATTTGTGAAGATGTGAGTTGTATAACTATTTGTATCAATCAGGGCTGCTTTAACAAAATACCACAGACTGTGTCGCTTAAACAACAGACATTTATTTCTTGCAGTTCTGGAGGTTGGGAAGTCCAAGATCAAGGTGCCAACTGATTGGGTTCCTGGTGAGAACCCTCGTTCTGGGCCACAGATGGCCTTCTCTCAGTGTCCTCACGTGGCAGGGAGAGAGTGAGATCTTTCTTCCTCTTCTTATAAAGCCACTAATCCCTTCAGGAGGGCCCCACTCTCATGACCTCATTTACCTGTAATTCCCTCCCAGAGGTCTTATCTCCAAAAACTATTACATTGAGGGTTAGGGCTTCAGAATATAAATTTTAAGGGGACAGTCTAGTCCATAGCACTTTTCACGAGGAAAGATTTTGAGATGAGCAGAAAAATTAGTTCTCCAGATTGTGAGGAAACATTCAGATTTCAACAGGTATTGTCATGAGAATGCTCAACTGAAAGAGACCTGGGCTAAAGTCCAGCTGCAGGGATGAATGCCTGCGTGGCATGACTCAGTGCAAGTTAGGAAATGTCTAACACTTTGACCTTTAGGCATCAGCTGGGGCTACGAAAAGATTTTTCCACAGGGTTGTCGTGTACTTTAAATAAGGTAAGGCATATGCTATGTCAAAACAATAATGGAAAATTAAAGAAGAGTTACTGTGTAAGAAAGATGTTTTGGGACCTATATTTGAAGCTTTCTACCACTGACTGTCTTATTAACATTTCTACACTCCGTATTGGATATTGTTCTTCCTAGAAAGTTATATTTCCTCTCCTTAAAATAGAATCTGTGAGGTTTTAAACTGTATTTTTTGCATTCAATTGCTCAATTGCTAACCACTTGAACGGTTTCACAAGCAGTGCTGTCCAAACTGATGAGTAATTTGTTAACGAAACAAAACAAAACAGGAGGAAAAAACACAGTGTGAGACTGGGAAGAGAGACGTGGCATATTAAAGACCCTTGTGATGGTGTTAGAGCATCGGGTTAATTATTACTTCCCAGAAATTAATGATGAGAATTACTTGCTCAAACTTTTGAGTGAGGGAGGAAAAATAACACGAATAAACTCAATAGTAATTTGTTTTACAAGTGTGTGAAAATACCGTTTCCCTAGAATGTGACTATTTATTATTATGGATTGATAGATAACCTTTAGGGACTGTGCCCGGTCAGCGTTAGATGTTGATAATGAATTGTGTTGCAACACATTCTGGATTAGCACACTGAAGCAGCTACTTTCTAAATGAATACTTTGCTTAATTTTTATTAAATATAAGCATACATTTTCTCGTTTTCCCCTTAGCTTCCTCAACTTTTAACCATTTGTCATCCATCTTTAAAAATTACACAGAAGACACAAAAGCCCTTTCCAGCTTTAATAATAACTTGTGCATAGGACATATACAAGTTGACCTAGTACAGGAAAAAAATACATGCTGTGTTTTATGCCGTGTTTATTTATCCCAACTCTAAAAGCAGAAATAATCCCAAAGTAGTTTGATTGATAATGATTGAGGTTGCAAAAATTATTGTGACTAATTGTGTTTACCCTGTTTGGTTAAGCTGATTGAAAATCAAGATAGAATCTCCCTGTAGATAGATTCTATATTCTATTACATTTATAAAATCATAAAATGGTTATGTCATCCTCAATTTTCAAAAATAATTATATTGTTTTTGAAACTGTCAGAACGTATTTCCTGACTGTGTATTATATAAATGGGTAAGCAATCTGATATGGTGACCCAAATGTTCCCAGTTTAGCCGTTACAAGACTTGGTCATTCTCTGGCTTCTATTTGGAAAGAGTGGATCAATTACATCCTATAACATGTTTGCCTGTAGTGAGGGATCCATTGTGACAGCATGTTAAATACTGAAGATTTTTGTTCTATAAAAGGTCTCAGGAGCTTAACTTCATCATTAGGATTACACATTATACAAACTTTGGTGAAAGTAAATATCTTTTTTTCCTCCCAAGATAGAAGGAGTAATTTAAATTTATTTTGAGCATTCCAAACTTTGGTGGTCAGTCATTTCTTTTGTTTTTCAAGTTTTCAATTAATGAGGTTTAAACAAAACTTCAATCTGGTGGACAAACAGGTTTGGGCTTCCAACTTGATTGATCAGTTTGAAAATTGTCAGTTAATTAGTTTGGTTCCATCTCCCTCCCCTTCCCCACCTCCTGCGCCTGATTGAGCTGTTATCTGAGTAACCTATTAGCCTAGTTTTACATATTACCGTAGGCTCAGGTAAAGAAGGTTATCGAAATATATTTGCACTTTGATAAAGCACTTGTTCAATAGAAGGGACCGTAAAAGTATTTATCAAATTTTTGACATATGTTAGTCAATAAAATGCGTTACTCATTGAAATGTAACTGTGTGGTGTATTAGATGGGGTGCAAGCTCCAGAGGGAAAGTAGAAATCTTTCCCTGCTGGTGAGAAAGATACATCTACATCTAGCACTGTCCATGTTGTAAGGATGCTGGGAAGCAGGCAGCTGGGTGAAATCCAGAATCACATCTCACACAGCTGCTGCTTCACTTTCTGTAAGAGCAGGGCTATGCTGATTAAGCCATGAACATTTGAAGAGATTTTGTTGTTGTTGGTTTTTCTTTCCTGGCCATCTGTAAATCATGGAAGAACAGTAGTGGGTGGCTTTCTCCCTTCAGCACCAGGTCAGCAACCCAAATACTCCTCTCCCACATGTAATTATGCCTCGGCCAAACTATTTTCTACTCTTAGATTGGATTCTTCATTTTCACGTATTTTCATCCTGTGTTATTTGCCTAAAATGATTTTACTCCACCCTTCATTTATCAAAAGACATCCATGACCATCTTGTCATAATCTTTGCTTATCACTTGTTCTCATATTTTTATGAATTCTTAGCATGCTTTGCCTACACCACTGTTATGGAATTTTTCACACATAACCTTACTTTGCTCGTTATAGTAATTTTAAAGATATGTCCACAAATTCTTTGATACTCCTTATCACAAAAGGTGCAGCTTAATTCAGCTCCCATTGAGTGGGGGTTGAACTTCGAGACTCTCTTCTAGTGGATAGAATTTGGCAGAAGTAATGGGGTGTCACTTGCAAGAATAGGTTATAAAGATCTGTGGTTTCCTTCCAGGATGTTATTTCTGGCTTTCTCTTGAATCACTCACTCTAGGGGAAACCAGTATCGTAAGAACACTCAGGCAACCTTTGGAGAGGCCCACATAGTGAGGAACTGAGACTTGCCAAAGTCAGTGAGCTTGGAAAGGAATCTTCTCCACTGAACTTTGAGATGACTCCAGCTCCAGCCAACAGCCTGGCTGAAACTTCACGTGAGTCCCCAGGGCAGAATCACCCAGCTAAGCCACCTGGGTTCCTGACCCTCAGAAACTGTGAGATAATAAATGTTTGCTGTTTTATGAGCTAAGTTTGGGATAATTTGCTTTACAGCAATAGATAACTAATACATTTACATTTCCTTACTTTCTCTTGGACTAAATTATGAACTTTTTGAAGATAAGAATACCTACATTGATGTTCTATTTTTAGTCAAGATAATATGTGCCTGCAGCTGTAAAAAATAAAATTTCAAAAGCTTAATCCGATAAAAGTTTATTTTTCACTAATATCAAATCCAATATGGGTGTCTTCTCTCCAAGTGGTGACTCAGGTATGTAGGCTCCTGGTGTCTTTTGGCTCCATTGTTTGCTAGTCACCTCAGAAACATCTGTTTCTTTCCCTGCATTCAGATAGCTGAGGAACAAAGAGAGCTCAAAGAGTCATACTGACTCTTTAATGTCTTAGAATGGAAGAGATCCATTTCATTTTTCATTCATGTTTTATTCCACTTAGAACTGAATCACATGGACCCACCTAGTCACATAGGAGGCTAGCAAATGTAGTTTCCTTTTGTTCCCAGGAAGAAGAGAACCAGATACTGGAGAAAGCTACCAGTGGCTACTATAGGTTTTTAACCTTAATAACATTTAATTTAATGTTCTGCAAAATAAGTGCTCTAAGGTTGAATGAATTCATTGAAATTCAATGAAATTAATGAATTATCATAAAATAAAATATCGTTTTAAAATAAACTGTATAAATGTTACAATTCAATATTAATTCAAGCCAAATATTTATTCAGCATTTACTATGTGACACACTCGGCTCTATGTGTTAGGGATTCGGCAGTGATCAACACAAATAAACCTACTCTTTACATTCTAGTGAGTAGAGAGGTAAAAAGTAAACAAATAAGTAAATAAGATGATTTCCAATAGTAATAAATGCACTGAAAAATAAAAAATATTAATTTAACAGAATGACTGAAGAAGGGAAGGTAGAGGACAAATTTAGATTGAACGGTCAGAAAGGCCTCCAGGAGAAGGTGATGTTAGAACTGAAACCTGAACTTGACAAACTGGCTCTACAAAGATCCAGGGAAGAACATTCCAGGCTGAAGAAACAGCAAGAGCAAATGCCCTGAGGAAGGTCTTTCCTCCCTAGCTGGTTGACAGGAAATGATGTTAGATCGGTAGGCAGCCGCCAGGTAAAGCAGCATTTTGTAGGCAGTAACGAAGAGGTTGGAATTCATCGGAGAGTTTTAAGCAGAAAGATAACATAATTTGATACAGAATATTGGATTTTTACTGTTTCAGGTTGGGTTCCCCAGAAGCAGAGAATGAGACAATCAGCACTCTCAGGAGAATGGGAGTAAGGGAAGCAAGAATGTGGTCTCAATGGATTCTATCTTCAGTCTGATCCCCTGGGATCATTAATGGCACTGGAACATTGATTGCACGACCACAGAGTTAGCCCCTGAGACAAGGGGCCAGCCTTTTTGACCCCACCTATCAGTCACTGGCCATTTTCTATTCTGGGGCTGTAAGAAGGTATAGCTTCTGGAGGAGGCAGCTCCTATTTGGTATAAGTCAGTTCTCCAGAGGAGACCAGGGTCAGCTGTGCATTATTATCAGCCAGTCCTCACAATGGCTAGAAAAGGAGATCAACATGGATCATGATGAACATCCATACAATCACACTGGCAGCTGACTGGAGAATTGGTTGTGGCGGTGGTGGGGTTGGGCAAGTGGAGAGAAGGAAAACCAGTTAGTAGCTTCCCATAATATTACAAATGAGGGGAGAAAGTGTAGTAAACTGGCATCAGACTTAGAAAAGTGGAATTGAAGGAGAGAGATTTAGGATATATTTTGGAAGGAGAGTAATGAGACTAGATGTATGGATTGAGAGAATGTGAGCATTAAAGATGACTTTTTTTGGTATGTATGACTAGATACAGTTATTTACTGTGAAAATTTTTGGAAGAGTAAATTAGAAATATACCTCTTTACAAGATCCCCCAAGAAAACTTCTTTGTTAAATAGACTTCATTTTCATATATCACTTGAAGAGAACAGGGTAGAGAGGGTTTAAGGGGAGGAATAAAAAGTGGAGAAGGGAGCTATAGGTCAGGAAGGAAAGGGGTAATTAAAGAGATAATGAGGTAGAGAACAACAGATAAGGGAAGGAGAGAGAAATAAAAACATATGACATGAAAGGAAAAAAGAAAGACCTCAGGTAATTAGTGAGAGGGGGCTAAGGAAGAGAGGAAAGTGAAAGTAGAAGGATATCTATAGAAGAGTGGTTCTCAAAGTGTGATCTGAGGCCCCCCGGAGTTCCCTTAGACCTTTTCAGGGGTCCTTAAGGTCCTCCTTTGTCCCACTCCATATCTGTTTAAGGTCAGACATTTCTCTACATATTTCAACTGGACAACATATTGCAGCAGACTAAATACAGAAGCAGGTATGAGAATTCAATTATTTTCTCTCGGCCAGACATTAAAGAGGTTTGCAAAAAAGCAAAACAATGCCACTCAACTATTTTTGGAAAAGTGTCGTTATTTTTCATAAAATATTTATTTTAACATGTAAAGTGTTTTTGTTATTTTTAAAATAATATTTTAAAATGTTTTCCATTATATTTTCTAATAAGGAAAATACTAATGGATACAACCCAGAGAAACAAAAGTTCGTTGGAGTCCTTGCTAATTTTTAAGAAGAAAAAGAGGTCCTGTGACCAAAAAATTTGAGAACCATTTCTGTAGAGATTATCTAGGTTTTGTGGCAAATGGCAGTTACACTTTTCTACCAAGCTGCTGTTCATTTGGAAAAAATATGTTATCATCTGGTTATTTAGTTATCATATTTCAGAGGTTCCATTCTGAAACAAATATCCAAAGTTGCTAGATAAGCAGTAAAATTCTCTGAGTGTCAGCAATTTGCTCACAGCTATGTCAACTCAAAGTCTACTTACCGAATGGAGTCAAGTCAATATAGGACTGGGCCCAATATAACAGCATTCTGTTTCTCTCTCCTATTTTCTTTCTCTATCTAGCCTACTCCAGTGTGCCACAATTGAAAATGGTAGGTATTTTGTGGGTAAGTAATAGAGGAGTTGAGGCATTCGAAATTCATTAGTAATCCAAGGACTTCTCTAAACCAATGAACTGCTTCTGATAAAGCATGAAACTCATTTAAGAGATCTTAAGAGATTTTAAGGATATATAAGGTCTAAAGATAGAGCTGTAACACCATTATGGACAGAGAGCATTCTAGAGATCTAGAGATGCATTCTAGAGATGCACTGACTCTCACTCCTGGCCCTGGTTGTTTCTCCTGAATGCCTTTTACATTTCTCTTATTTTTCCTGTTTCGCCACATGGTATTACATCCCGTATTTTCCAGGTCCAATTCTGTGGAGGGTCATTTGCTCTAATCTGCACAGCGCACACGGGAGGCCTGCTTGGGGGCCGTTGGCAGCACTGTGCCCGCCGTCAGCCCACCTTCGGCCGCTCTCTCACAATTCATCTCAGGTCTGCTGTCAGGAAAGTTTCACCGAGAAGGCAGCAGAGACGGTGGAAGATAACACAGTACCTGATTTATTTTAAACATTTATTTAATACTATTTAAATGAAGCTAGACATTTTCAAAAATCTTAAAATTGTGAATTATCTTGAAAGCTCTTGTTCTTGTAACTCATTTGTAATATTGTCCTTGTTGTTATTCAGGCCATTTTTTTTTTTCCCCATTCAATGTTGTTTTAATGTGGATTTCCGTGCTCTGGCCTAAAATTAGAAGTGGAGAAATCCAAACTTTTTTCCTCCAGGGAAAATGTTAAATATCTTAAAATTGTTCCTTTTCTTTGGTTAAAAATATCCTCTATTCATTCTCTCAAAAGGACAATTTTTGAAGAATTAATCAGAGGAAATGAAAGAGATTCAAAAGAAGATAGAAAAATCTGAAAAAAACTGTGGATGTAGATGTTGTCATAATGTAACATAGATATCAATAGTAGATGTGACAAGTTATTGGGAAAAATGTCTTTCATTTGGTGCTTAAAAGTAGGTTCTGTGAAGAAAAATCTTTTACTGTACAACAGGTACTGCGGTGAATTTTGTCAAGGAAATATTCTGATAGATGTGATAGGGAGCATTAGTCACGTGGTCATTATTATCATGATCCCTGAAAAATAAAAACATAACATATAAAGCATTAAGATCCATACAGAGCTAAAAACACATCATTGATTCAGCTTTGCAAAAGCAGGCAGCTTCCTGTTCTATTGTACGAAGGGAAGTGTGAGACTTCATCTAGTGCAGATGTGTGCTGTAAGGGCACAATTAGCTTCTACTGAGATCCATAATCATGGATTATTTCCAGCTTTAAATACAGACTGTTTATCAGAAGATGCTTTTTGTATACCATTTTAAGCCATGAGAACCTATTTTTTTCCAGCCTTATGGAGATATAATTGAGATAACATTGTGTAAGTTTAAGGTGTACAATTGTGATGATTTGATACACGGATATATTGTGAAATGATTACCACAATAAGGTTTGTTAACACATCCCTTACCTCACATAGTTATCATTTTTTGTCTGTGATGAAAATATTAAAGCTCTACTCTCATAGAAACTTTCAAATATATAATATAGTATTGCTAGCTATACTCACCATGCTATATTAGATCCCCAGAACTTACTCATCTTATAACTGAAAGTTTTTACCTTTGATCAACATCTCTCCATTCCCCCCACATCCCCCAGCCCCTGGCAATCACCAATCTACTCTGTTTCTATGAGTTCAACTTCTCTGAATTTTTTAAATTTAGCAAAAAATTATTTAGAAATTAGAGAGAGATTTTATTTTTACAAAAATTTCTTAGACATTTTGACGTTATAATATGTTCAAATATTTTTGATTTACTTTAACTTTGGATAAAAAGCTCATTAACGTGGCAAATAAATTATAGGCAGTAAATTTCAACTAGATGTATAGAAAGTTATTCTTAATACAAGCATAAGTACACAAATATCCATGACAACATTCAATGAAAAATTGCTAGGTAGGGATCTTTTAATCTGTATAAGATTAATTTATAGTAAATAATGCATTATTATAACAGAATATGTTTTAAAATATATTAAATTTCTTCCAGATATCTTCTTTGCTCTATTAGTATTCAGAACTTGTCTCTTTTTCCTCTTTAATTTCAGGTCTCATTCCATTTAAATCATCTTAAATTCTCAATTAGTGAAGAATTGCATTGCGAAGGTTTTACCGAATTGCTGGGGGTATTGGTCCATTCTAATTTTGAAATTAAATTATAAACTGGTTTGTTACATGATAAAGAGAGCTAACAGAATTAGGACAGTGATTAAGTAATTTTATAACAAATATGTATTCAGTAGTGATCTCATAGTCCCCACAGTTTTGGAGCGTAGGTATAATCTCTCTCTTCCTTTCTCTCTCTCTCTCTCACACACAAACACACACTTCAACTGAGGAAATGTGGCGATGTCGCCCAGGGATGTCCTTATAATGTTTTCCATGTCTAATCCTTTATTTTCAGATTGTGCTTGCTTATAGAAACCAAGGCAGAACAATGCCAGGTGGCCAAATGGCAGAACCAGTCCAAACCAGAAAGAGCCAAGATGGCGATGCGGTAGCACGTGCAAAAGGAAATGTGTGCAAAAGATGCTGTATGCAAGAAGGGAAGATCTGCGCGTGCCCCAAATGCCCCCACCCCGGGCGATGACATGGTGACCCCACCCCGTTCACATCCCATAAGAATCCTGCTCACCTTCCCTTCCCTTCAGGGAAAAGGTGTTTTAGAGCAGGAGCTCTGCCTCCTCCACTCATTGATGCCGCTCTCCTATTGGTGCTGATGGCTCCAGGCAAAAGGACCCACTTGCTGGTCACTGGTCCCTTGGGGCTCAGTATCAGTGATGGAGGCTCAGATAGGTTAAGTAACTTTGCTAAGACCACACAGCTAATCTCACTTCAAAATCTGCTTTATGGTAAAATAAATTGGATTTCTTCTTGCTTTGAGGAATTCATTGAGAATGTGACAGTTTTGAGAGAGACTCCTGCACTCTGAGGTGGAAGACTTAGCTATCGAAGCTGTGTTTCTGAAAAAAAAAAAAAAAAAAAATGTCCTGTACCTCTCTGCCCTCTAGCTTTCTCTTCTCAAAGCAGGTTACCATTATCTACTTTACAAAGGTGTGAGGATTATGTTTCGAAGATCTTTCTCACCCAGGTGTATTTTTCCCTGTGCTTTAAAAAGGACCAGAGCATGTAATGAGAAGCCAAAAAGGGAAAGACACTCACTTGACATGTGCAGGTGGGAAGAAAACTATAGTAATGATGGGTTTTGGCTACGGAAACTCAGCTGAGTAGCAGAAAGCAAATGTTGTCCCTCCCAATAGAGATCAGTATCATGGGCTCCATGACAAAGAAAAGGGGTTCCATCCACTTGGACTCTAGACAGACAACTATATTTGTTTTCTACTGCTGTGTAACACATTTCCACACATTTAGTGGCTTAAAACAACACCTATTCATTATCTCATGGTTTCTTTAGGTCAGAAATTTGGCCTAAATGTCTTAGCTGGGACCTCTGTGCCAGGTCTCGCAAAGCTGAAACCAAGGTGTCAGCTGGGGCTGTAGTCTCATCTGAAGCCCAAAGTCCTCTTTTAAGCTTTCTGGTTGTTGACACAATTCATTCTCTAGTAGATATAGAATAGAGGCCCTTGGCTTCTAGAGGTCATGCATTGTTCTCTGCCACATAACCTTTTCCACAACATGGCAATTTGACTTCTTAAGGCCAACATAAGCACAACTACTACTGCTTCTTATCTTTTCCCTTTAAATTCCTCACCTGATTAGGTCAGACCCATCTAAGATAAACGTCTTTTTGATTAACACAAACTCAACTGAATAGAAAGCTTAATGATATCTGCAAATTTCCTTTATCTTTTCCATGTAAGGTAACCTAATCATAGGTGTGACCTCATTATATTTATAGACCTCACCCACAGTTTAAGGGGAGGTATTATAGAATGGCTCATATTACAATCTCATCATAGTTGACATTGTGATTGTCTTCTTATTTCCTATTTCACTTCTTTCTCTTATATAGCAGTCATACAGTTTGGGGACATTACTTTGTCTCTGGGGTGAGCCTCGATTAGAATAAGTAAGTATCTTTCAAATATTCATAACTTCACCCACAATGATAAATGCATAAACATATTGCATTGCAATCTAATGCAGATATACAGATACACACACACACACACACATATATATAAATGAAAACATCTAGGATTACTTTGTGCAATTCACTCTATTATTTTCTATTCTCATCTATTCTATTCCACAATTAAATGCTAGCTGCACTTTTACAAATTGATATCACAAACCCATTAATGTTACCATCAGAAGTGGCAAAACGCTGAACTAAGCCAATCATTGTGGCAAGGATTATATTTACTTGCCAGTGACTGTTGTAAGAAAGCTAAGCATTTTACCCTCAAAACAAAGGCAGACTAAAAATACAGAGCGAATGGGTCCTCCAGTGAGATAACTAGTGGGGAAATGGGAGTATATAAAAGCCAAGACATCAGGCAGAATCTGGAATACATGAGAATGCATGTAAAAACCTTTGCAAATATAATGGAAGACACATTACAAATTAATGTTTTGTTATCCCATTATGGCTGCCCTGGATTTTTAGTAAGCCATGCCAGAGTTGATGGTGTCCGTATTCATTCGCTATACTCTTCTCATTGAGTAAGGCAAGATTGTGGCTGAAGCCTTGTCTCATGTCATTTATTTTATGCCGCCATGCTTAGGAATATAATGGGAGACTTGGAAGCTGGTGTCAGAGTTCTGTGTGCACAATGGCAGTACCAGTTGTCTGAAATTCAGATTTAGAGGATCAGATTTGCGTGCCTTGTGAAGACTAATTGTACAAATGTCAATCTTTTTTGGGTTCATTAAATTATGATACTTAATTAACATCAATGTCAGTGAAAGAAAAAATACCCAAAGCTTTCCTAAAAGCTGTTCATATTCAAATATATGTTGATTGATAGAAGCCTATTGTTTCCCAGTGCCTAGTAATGTTCTTCACTGCATATATTACCTGGAGATTTCACCAAACACCGAGATATTTGGAACTCTCATGAAAAAATAGCTTCTGTTGTTAGACGGAAAGTGCAATTTTGTGAGCGGACCTAGTGACTCGCCTTATTCATCTATTGAGCATGTATCTACAACTTGATTGATTTCGACACATTCCTTACCAGCCAGTTATTGGTCACAGAATCCCATGAATAAAAATAAGAATCTATTTGTTGGTTGGCATATCAGAACATGTTAAGAAGGCATGGTTTCAATTTATGAAGTATCATATTGACTTCATTCCTAAGTAATATGCAATAATAATAAAAATGCAACTATGTGATTTATTAATTTAAGTAGACATCCAATACAATTTAAAATAACTTTGTAAAGTATTTAGTAACTGATTATGAAATAATGAAAATAATTAGGCCAGGAATAAGTTTAGGCTTTAAAGAAATCATGCTATCAAGTAAGAGTGTTAATGTAAACATGAATCTAGTCATATTTTTCTTGAGCCTTATTATTGGTTACATAAAATGCATTAGTTCTATGATATTTTTAAATAAAGGAATGATTCTAAATTTTTTTGCAGCACAAGAGGAAACATGAAGTGATGAAACACATTGAACAATGCACATAGAAGATATCCATGATTAATTTCAATGCATATTTGCATGATTTGAGACGGATAGGTTACGGTAATCGCAATGATGCTGTAGCAGGGTACAGTATAAAGGACAGAGACAAATTAAATAAAAATCAAATGTATTCGTTAGGAATCACAAAATATATGGTATGTTTTTATTTCACTTATAAATACATTGTTTATCAAAGCCTTCCACATATGGCAAAAATGGATTATTTCTTTCCCTCTACCCCTAAATGCCTTTAAAGTCATCAAAAAGAATAATGCAGTGCTAGAGAATAGGCCTAGAAATAGAAAAAAAAGAATAGAGAAAAATCACAAACAAGAGAATCTATGAACCAGCAATCTAAGTTCTAATGAGAGAGGAAAACTATAAGAATAGATTCAAAGAAAAGCTACAGTTGTAATATAATATTAACCTCCAAACAAAATGCAATTAAGTGTAGAGGCAAGACCCGGTTCCATAAATAGCTATCCATAATCATATACAATTGGCATGCCATTATTTTCTATTAGAAAAAAAAAGAGTAAATGAGAATAAAATGCAATATTAAATGTCTGATAGAATTGAGCTCCTAATTAAGTCTTCAACTGAATTAAGTAAGCATCTCCCTTTCACTTTTTTCTTTATGTCTTGTGTATAGGCTGTTAAAAAATGCTTGGCATAATTACAGTCAAAATAGATGTATTTTTGCCTGTTCTGAACAACATGAAATTTGGCAGGAAATGAAGAACCCAAACCACAGCCAGATTACTGTATCTTTGAATTGCTCATGCAAGCAAGAAGACCTGTGGCCTCTTGAGCTGGAAAAATAATTATACTTTTGTAACCTCTTCTCTGTCCAGCACATAGTTTATAACAACAACTTCCTGCCACATTAAAAATATTTTACTGGTACTCAACCATGAGTAGTTTAACCTAATAAATACGTATTGTAGGATCCTCACTAACATTCCCTGTATCAGTAAATTTTAAAGACTTGTTTAAATCCTTCATCATTTGTAAAGAGTGACTTTTTCCTCCAAATTGGTCACATTTCATTGGACTGTTACACTTTGGCCTTCTTAAATAAGCTTGAAATCTCTATATTTCAATTCCTAGAAAGTCTCAATTTTGTGGCTGAGGGAACACATAATGGGATATGTAGCCTTTCACCTCTAAGTAGGTATTACATTTAAATCCAGTGTCCATTGTCAGAAACCAAGTATTATTGCTTCTCGTGACCATTCTAGAACTGCTACAAAAGATTTAGTTGCCTCAATTTCATTTCTAGTGAACATGCTGTGTTTATTACTTCAAACTAAAACCATGTCTGGCCGAAAGTCTCTTCTGTGTCTACAATTAAATGGGTCAAGAAGTAAGCTACAATCCGAGTCTTCGTTGTATGTGGAAGTTCTAGTTCATCTGGGAAGCTTTTGCTTTTTTCTATATTTTCCAAGAACTCTCAAAAGAAGCAAATAAAATATTATAACTCAAAATTTTCCATTGCTATATTACAATTATAAAAAGTTAGAAATTGATTAAACGATGACTCTTCAAAGAAAACTATGCTTTATCTATATTAAAAAGAATACTTGGGACTTCTGGTTCTGGCCATGGTGAAACAGCTGATATTATGCTTACTCTAGGAGCCTCATTTTCTCATCATAAACAATTATAAATACTGGTAATATATATAAAGCAAATTTTTCAGGCATTAGACAGCTAACAACAGAGGGCTATAATTCCTGAGAAAAGAACAGCATGTGAAGTAAGCCACACATTTATCTTGATTTTCTCTCAGAAACCATTTTTCAAGTTGTGTAAGGGAAGCTTAAGGGCTTAAGCTGAGGGTAACTGTCTTACTGGATGGAGAAGCAGAGATTGTTATTCAGGTTTGCTAAAGGGGGCTGAGTTGGGGGTCAGGGTATAGAAAAGAAGGCAGCCACAAAGACCAAATCTCAAGATTCTACATGAAAACTTCTGACAGATCCTCAGCTAACTGGTAAGTTATGCATCCACAAGGCAAGACTCTGGGAGGCATAGCAGAGCTGAACAGAGTTTTCAGAAGGTGCAAACTGCTGTGGAGATATTAGAATTCCAGCAAAACCAGAGAGGCATGACCTTGACGACCAACCCAGGCATTGAGATGAGACTTCAAAAAGACCAAGCTGTTGGATTCAGGGCTACACCTAAGAAGTAAAGACAACATTAAAATAGACCTGCCCCAGAAGAAGCTTAAAACCAAGTTTTGAGATGATTTAACTGCCTACCGGAAAACAAAATAACCTTCTTTCTTTAGGGGAATACAACATAATCTAAGCCTCAGTGATGGCCAGTATCTAATACAGATTCACTAGGTGTGAGAACAAGAAAGAAACAAGTGATAGATACATACTCAAGACATAAAGCAGTCTATAGTCACAGACCCAGAGAGCAACCTGATGTCAAAGTTAACAAATATGACAAAACTTCAAATGTGAGTAAATGTTAAATTACATATTAAAGAAAATTGAGAAAAGTGTGAATCCAATGGACTAATAAATGGGGTAATTAGAGAATTAGATCCATTAAAAAGAATCAAAGGATACTTTAGAAGTTTACAATACAATATCTGAAATTAACTCATTTGATAGCTCTTGATTTTCATCAAAGGTGTCACTGCAGTTCACTGGGGGAAGGAAAGTACTTTAAACAAATGGATCTATAGTAAATGGATATCTAAATGGGAAACCATGAACCTCAACTCTTGTTTCACTCCATAAACAAAAAGTAATATGAAATGGATCAAAAATCTAAATGTGCAAGTTCGAACAACAAACTTCTGTAAGCAAACATATGAAAATATCTCCATACTTTGGAGAATGCAAAGATTTCTTAGTAATATACAAAAAGCACTAACAATAAAAGGAAAAAAATTTTCACTTTATCAAAATTTGAAATTTTGCTCCTCCAAGATACCATTAAAATTGTAAATTCAAGGCAGATACTGGTAAAAAATATTTGTAATCTATATATATAACAAAGACTTTTATCCAGAGTACATAAATAACTCCTACCAATCAATTTGAAAAAGACAAACAACTTTTTTTTTTAATGACAGAAGACTTTAACAGGCACAAAAACATCAAAAGTAAAAAGGAATATTTGAATGGTCACTAAGATTATTTCTCAACATCATTCATCATCAGGGAAATGGAAATTAAATTTATAAATTAGAGTTAAAATGCAAACTAAAACACACTTTCTAGATTGGGTCAATGAAACAGACTGACAATATCAAAGATTGGTAATGATATAAAGTCACCAACACTCTCATATGTTACTGGTAGGAGCTTGAAAAGTATAAACAATTTGTAAAGTGTTTGATCATCTTTTATAAGTTGATGTAGTAATTCCATTACTGGTTATATACTGAAGAAAAATAAGTACATTTGTCCAATTCATGGCCAGTTTATTCACAATGGGCCACTACTGGAAACAACCAGGCCAAAACTCAAAAACAGGAGAATAGATAAACAAATTGTGATATATTCATTCAATGGGATACCACTCAGAAATAAAAGGATTTGAAATATTGATAAACATAACAACATGAATAATCCTCAAAAAGCATTATATTTATTGAATTTAGCCAGGCAACAGGAATATTTAGTGATTCAATTTATTTTAAGGTAGAAAAAGAGGGCAGCAAAGTTGATTTATGGAGGTAGAAATCATAAAAATGAGTACCTTTCTAAAGGGCAAAGGAGAAAGAGGCAGTTGATACAAGAAAATTTTCTAGGATAATGGAAATATTCTGTATCTTGATCTGAAATGTGGGTACATGAGTATATGCATATATAAGATTCATTAACCTGTATATTTAAGATTTATATATTTCAATTATGTCAGTTATATTTTAATTTAAAAAATCCATTGGATGGCTTTAACAGTTGGCTAGAAACTGCAAAAAAAGTCTGGTTTGTGAATTCAAATGCAGGTGAATAAAAAATATCCAATTTAAGCACTGAGAGAAAACAAAAAGAATGGAAAAACAAAGTGAGAGACATGTGGGACTCTGTCAGATGATCTCACGTATGCTTAATTGGAGTTCCAGGAGGACAGTTGAGAGAAAATGGGACATAAGCGATAATTTAGGAAATAATAGCCAAGAATTTGCTAAAACAGACTAAAGACATTAATGCACAAATTCGAAACTCACAGTGAACTCTAACCAGGAACAATATAAAGAAAAACAATTAACCCAGATTATAGTCAAACTGCTAAAAACCAAAGATACAGAGAAAATCTTAAAGACATCAAGAGGAAAAAAAGGGTACATTACCTTCAGTGGAACAAGAGAAATATGACTGACTTTTCAACAGACACTATGAAAGACTAAAGACAGTGGATTGACATCTTTAAAATGGTAAAGAAAGAAAATCTTGCTCACCTAGAATTCTACATTTATTTAAAATATATTCAAAAAATGAAGATATAAAATTTTTTTAAAAGCTGAGAGTATCTGTCACCAATAGACTTGCACTATAAGAAATACTAAAGAAAGTTCTTTAGCCTAAAAAAAATCTCATATGGAACTATGGAAATGCAAGAATGAATTAACAGCATAGGATGAATGTACATAAAAATATGAGAGGAAACTGACAGTTTAAAACAACCTGAATTTCAATGCCTTATGAGATTTATAACATATGAAGAAATAAAATACATGTCAACAATAGAATTAAGATGGGCTTGATAGATGTAATCAAAGTCTGGGAAGAGTTTCTGCATTGTTTGGAATATGGCAAAAATAGTAATATGTAGTAGACACTAATAGGTTAAAAATGTATATTATGATTTTAGTGTAAGCAATAGAAGAATAAAACTAAACTGGGTAACAAAAAAGCTAATAGAAGAGATAAATTAATGTGAAATTCTTGATTAACACAAACAGAAGCAGGAATGGAGGAATAATGGAATAAAAATACCATTGGCACAGATAGAAAGCAAAAATGGTAGAGCTAAACCCACTACATTAAACATTACACTAAGCAATGCTTGTGAACTTCTGACAAAGGTGCAAAACGTATTTATAAAGTGTAGCGTTGTATTAAACATGGAAAAGTCCAGAGGCTGGTCTGATGGTGTAGTGGTTAAGTTTTTGTGCTCCACTTCAGCGGCTCAGGGTTTGCAGGTTGGGATACCGGATGTGGACCTGCACACCACTCATCATGCCATGCTGTGGTGGTGTACCATATACCAAGTGGAGGAAGATGGGCACAGATGTTAGCTCAGGGCTAATCTTCCTCACACACACACACACACACACACACACACAACCCCCCCCCCGCCAAAAACATCCAAAAGTCCAGCAGCTACAAACAATTTTTAAAAATTAAAGAAGAAACAGATTCTAAAGTGTAGTGTCCATTCTGAAGTCTGAGTAGTTGCCATGTTTGATTTATTGTGTAAGCATACTATATTATTATGAATAATGAATAAGTGGAAATTCTGGTTGATTTCACAGGAAATACAATTATTCAGAGAATAGATATGGTATAAATTTCTGTCCTTGTGTTAAGAGTATTCTGTATTCTTTAGCTTTTGCTTTAACATTTTTATCACAGTTCGATGATTCCATTAAGTAAGCATTTGTGTATCAGTACGTATTTGTCCGCCAGCATATTGTTACTGATTAAGCGACATAGATCACTGTGAGTCTGGTATCTCAGAAAGATGATGTCTTCATGTGATATCAATATAAATCAGGGTCCATGAATGCAAACAAAACTGTGTGAAATGGATCGATGAGTTTCAGTCAATTGTCCTGTTAGAGTAAGCCTATGAAACATACTTGAAAACTCTTTCATAGTCCTTAAGCAAAGTGATCATTGTACAGTCAGCCCAGGTCTCCATCTGCTAGGACTTGATACCTCTATAGGGCTTTGTGAATTTTTCTTCCTGATTCTTTTATAGTTTAGGATAGAAATATTTTTCAAATCATCCCGGAAATGCCAACATAAATTTTTATCATTACACTTATAAGATTATTGTTGTGTAATAGACAATACATCATTATTAAATTGTAAATGCAATTACCGTTTTTTGTCAGTGGAGAGATATTAAGAGAATTAAAAGACAATGCAAGCAAAATGCAAAAAAAAAAAAAAACAGAAGCAGGACTTTGTAATGTTTAGAGGCAAATTCTATCTGAGCTTCTAAAATATGAACAATTTGGTAAAATATGAACAGCTTCTAATCTGATAGTATATTACTTCTCATTGCCTCAGCAAAACTATTTTTGAACCTACAAAGACTTTGCCACCATCCTATTCATGGGAAATCTATCACAGTTCTGCAAATCACTCAAATTTTGCAGAAAATTATAATGCTGAAAATGATCACACAAGGCTCCATTTTAGCTTCAGCCTAGTTCTGTTCTTGGATATCAGAATATGCTGCAGGTGTTTAATTCCAAAATGACTCCACAAAATTTGGTTCCCATTACCGAAGGAGTCGTCATTGCTTTTCAAAAGTAATTGATCTCATATCAATCATGATTGTATTTTATACACTCTTTACAGTTATATTAAAATGGTCATGTTTCCAATTATTTAAAAGTCAATATTTTTATATTTGTTGCTAATATTTTAATAGTAAAATATTATATTACGAGTATATTCTAATTCTAAATCTATCTGCCTTGAGATTGAATAACATCATCACAGTTTGCCAGAGATGAAGTACGGTAGGCAGTACGAAAGCAAGGAAAAATCTACTGAATGGAGTTATAAATCAATATATAAAAAGGTGAATATTGGACTTGAGAAATAAGACACACATATTTTGTGCAAGTAACAGCTATTTTTGTTGGCTATGTCTTTACAGATGATTTTGGAATTACCTTAAAAAAAAAGGCATAAAGCAGGCTTTTTTTTGCCAGTAAATACTTCTATCAAAAGTTACAAATTATTTTAAAGATATTATTTGTGGGCATGTACTTTTAAACTACTTTTCAGCTAAGGCAAATGCATTTTTTAAGATATTAGAAAAATATTTCTGCAAATACTACAATATTCCAATAACTTTATAAAATGAGGAAATTTAACTAGAAGGTCAGTGAGGTAAATTAACAATTAAATGTTGGCATTTGAGATACTAGAAGCTACTGAAAACAGATTTATTTCATGTGGAATATTTGACTCCCAAAATGTTAATGTCATGATTACTATAAAGTTTTAGACAAAATGCCTGTATTAGAATTAGTTTTAAATCACAAACTAAAGTTTGTTATAATTATTTGTGTTCTTGTATAGATTCTCACTTATCCACCATGGCCAGATTTCTGTTTTTATAATCCAGAGACAAAGTCTTGCTAAAATTCCCATGTGAGATCGGAAGAGAGTCAACAAATACAGGATGGCTTTGGTTCTTCCTCCTTGTCACTCTCTCTGATGTGACAAACTTGTTGCTGGAGAGTTCTACTCTTCTGAAAACTACAAGGAGCACAAAATCTTCTATTTTCCAACGACTTCTGCTGCTAGGTTGGTATTGTTAGGAACAGACCTATTTTGATGGTCACACATGTAGTAATTCTTGCATGGTATTTATTTTTTAAATTATCAGAATTCATCAGTCATAAAAGGCCATATGTATTTGAGCTATGGTGTCTCACAATTTGGGAATTTCCAACATATTCACCTCTGCTCATAAGTCATATTCTCAACCAGTCAAGTAATGTTCTGCAGGAAGAAAATCCTGATACTGACCTTAGCTCAAAACTGGAGTCAAGATGATCAAGCCATGGAAATAAGTTCTTGAGATCATGTGGACAATAGGAAATATCTGATTTTTTTAAAGGATTATATTGGTATAGTGTAGTTCTGAAGGAGGTGGGCTTTGTAGTTAGACAAGCCTCCATTTAGTTCCTAGCTGTTTACATACATATGAGACTTGTGCTAGTTTTATAACAGCCCTAATTCTTAGTTTTATTGACATTAAAATGAGTTCATTAATTTAGCAAGGAATTGATTACTTTTGAGAAAAAACACAAAACATCACGCAATGACATATTAAAGAGGATATTTCGTAATACTCAAGATGAGTCAAGCAATACACTTCGGGATTATCTAGAAACAAGGACTTAGAAAAACAGTGAGGAGCCCAGGACATGCTCTGTGATATCTGGGGATACATGGTCTCACATCTTCACTTCTGTCTCTAAATGCTTATTTGTTCTCTCTGCAGATTGTTTGTTCTGCTTCAGTTGCATAAGGTAGATTTACATTACTCTAACTCTAGTGTTAGTAATATAGTACTATTAATAATCTGCAAAATAATCTTATACTTCACTTAGTAGTTTACTGTCAATAGTGATATTGGTCATGTAATTGTGAAACCATTTTATAAATATTGTAGAATGAAACAAATAAGTAATTTTATTAATCTTATGAAGAACCAATTTCTAAATGTAATTGAAGAGAAATACTAGTATAAAATCAAAGAAATTAAGCAAAAGCCTGTAACAGCAAATCTGACTTGTGCATTTTAATATCAGCTCATGATATTTATAAATATATATTTTATATTTCTGACTACTGAAAAAGCCTGAAAATTTGACACACCAATGAGAATAATTGTTGCTCAGAATTTGGTTCCCAAATTGCATTCTATTAACATAGAATCAGAGCTCCGTGAGGACGTGGCTGATTCCAGGTCTAGGGCAAAGAAAGTCCAAGATGAGCTTAAGATATTTTATAGTGCCATATAGCAAGAAAATATTCAAAGACAAACTAATGCATTTCAAAGGAACTTAAATGCCAGCTAGAAGAGGCACCTCATGGTCAACTATGTAACAATTCAACCATAGAGAGAATAAAAAAAAATAGAAGGAAAGAGGAGAGAAGGAAGGAAGGGAGGAAGAGAGGGACAGAAAGAGGAAGGGAGAAAAGAAGAAAGCCAGGAAGAAAGGAAAAGCTGTCATCTTCAAAAAAGAAAAGGTGAAAATAAATAAACCAAACTAAAACGAAACAAAATACATTTTCTATCATCGGAAGTAATTACAATACCAATTTTTTACTCTAAAGATTGGTAATTAAAGGGAAACAAGATATTTACTATTTTTAAAGGAGGAAATATAGTGAATCTCCAAGTGATGTGGAAAATCTCCTTTTTACAGAAGAATATTAGCTAATAATTTTTTTTAAATCAATATTTTTCAACTCAGTGAAATAATTGTTCAGGCAAGAGTCATCATTGGTTGCGAAAATTATTCAATGTTTTTGAATTGAATAATTCAAATTATTGTGAAAATTAATAATTTATAAAATTAATATTTATTAAAAATTAATAAAACTATTGCTAAAATTATTCAATCTTTTTTATGACTTTTTAATTAATTGATGGATTCCATTTGATAATATTTTCTTTAAGGTTTTTGCATCTATTCATGAGAGGTGTTGGACTTGTAAGGTTTTGGTATAAAGTTTTGCTGGACTCATAAAAAGAGTTTGGAATCTTCCCACCCATGAGTTTATGGAAGTGGTTAAGACTGGTATGTTTTCTTTACTTGTTTGTTTCAAGGTTTTCACATCAAGGTATCTGGAAGGCTATTTTAATTAGATGTAATTACAATAGGACTAATTAAGTTTTCTATTTCTTCTATCAGTTTTGAAAAACTATATTTTTCAGGTTTTTCATTTAAATTTTAATATTTATTAGCATAAAAGCTGTTTATACTATCCTGGCTTTTTTGGTAATGTATTCCCACAATAGCTCTGTGAAACAAACTCTCTTAAGTCTTATTGGCTTGAAAAATGCGTTGCTTTTTGTGCATTGACTTTGTGTCCAGTGAACCACATAAACTTATTAATTTTAGTAGTTTAAGTGTAGATTTGTTTGGATTTTCTATGTAAAAATATGTTATCTGCAAATAATGAGAATTTTGTTTCTGCCTTTCCAATCTTACACATCTATTTATTTATCTATTTATTTACTTATTTATTTTGGCTTTGTTCTTTCTGCTTGTAAACTTGGCACGGTTCTTATAGCCCAAGCTCTCCTTTGAGGGGCCACTTATGCTATGGCAGTCAGCTGTGTTAAGCTGGGCCGCTTTGGTGATCTTGGCTGGGCCCTCTCACATGTCTGGAGCGTCAGCTGTGTCTTTAGGTCTCATTCAGCTTCTCTTCACATGGTCTCTCATCTGCTTGGACAAGCCCGGGCTTGTTCATAGAGAGAGTAGGTCTAACAGGGAGAGAGAGTAGAGTCATGGAAGGTTCTTGAGACGTAGGCATAGAACTCACCTAGGATTATTTTTCACCACATTTTATTAGCTGAGAAAATTACAAGACAAGACCCAATTCAAGAGATGTTGAAATAGACTCAGCCTTTATATAGGAGGAGCTGAAAAGTCACGTTGCAAAAAGCAAATGTAGAGGGAAAAACAGGGAGGGAAGCTACTTTTGCAATTAATCTATCATACTCCTATCATACTCCTTTACCAGTGCACTGTTTTAACTTCTTTCATTTTTGATATTGATAATTTGTGCCTTTTTTTCTGTTTCTTGGTCAAATTTTTTATGGTTTTATCAGTTAATCTTTTCAAAAAAAAGTATAATTTGGCTTTGCTGAATTTTTTCTATTTTTATTTTCTATTTTATTAATTTCTCCTCTTTATTATTTTCTGCTTTCAACTTTTTGGGGACATTATCTATTCCAGTATTTTATAGAAACTCTTAAATAATTGACTTTTAAATGTTCTTTTTTCCTGATATACGCATTTCAAAATGCTTTCTACTTTGCAATGTGATCTCTTCTTTGACAAATAAACTATTTATGTGAATCTGTTTCCAAATATTTGGGAATTTTTATCAATAAATTTTTATTATTTATTTGTATATAATTCCATTCTTATCAAGAACAAGCTCTACACATTTTTAATCCTTTGAAATTTGTGGGAATTTTTTTCCTCCCAGAATATAATCAATTTTTTTTTCTGTTTTCGGGAGTACTTTAAAAGTATGTGAAGTCAATCATTGTTTGTTGCGGTTTTCTGTGTTTATCATTAGGTCAAGTTTGTTGACCATTATGTTCAAATATTCTGAAATCACATGGATTTTTGCTGCCTCTTTTCTTCCTGAAAAAAGTATAATTTTTACCATGATTGTAGATTTGCTTATTTCTCTTTTTAGTGCCATTCATTTAATTTTAAATTATTAGATATAAACAATTTTGAATAAAACTGGATATTGGATTACTTTAGGATATTATTACTAATTTCCTTAGGTATGATAATGGAATATTTATATAGGCAAATATTCTTATTCTTAGAAGATGCATGATGAATGATTTAGGAAAAAAGACATCTGACATCTGAAACTGACTACCAAATGCTTTAGGAAGTAAATTTTATTCTTTATATGTCTATAATTTTAAAGCAAAAATTAGCAATTACTAAATCTGATAAGTATATGGGTGTTATAGTATAATTATTTCAATATTTCTATATGTTTAAAATTTCATAATTAAAAATGTTGAGAAGGGACCAACCTGGTGGAGTAGTGGTTAAGTTTGTGTGATCTGCTTGGGTGGCCTGGGGTTCACAGGTTTGGATCCTGGTCATGGACCTATGCATGGCTTATCAAGCCATGCTGTGGCAGGAGTCCCACATATAAAGTAGAGGAAGATGGGCACAGGTGCTAGTCCAGGGCCAATATTCCTCAGCAAGAAAGAGAAGGATTGGCAATGGATATTAGCTCAGGGCTAATCTTCCTCACACACACACACACAAAATATTGGAAAAAATTTCAGGACTATTCTAAATCTCATTCTAAATTCACATATTAGAGGTCTCATCATGCTGACTAGAGACAGAAGGGATTCTTACAGCATGACAGGTGTGAGTTTCTTTTTGTGTGTTAACACCAGCACTCCAGTACTTAATCTTTTTCTCACAATCTTGCCTAATTTGTTCAGAAGTAATCATCTAATCCATATATCTATGTATTACCAAAGCCTCAGAAAGAGAGGGAATTTGGGCTGTCATAACTTGTTAATAAGAGACTGGTTTTAGCTTCTTTTGTGTCCTAACTTTTTAATCTTCTTATCTCCTCAGCATCTTGTCTCAGATTTATCAGGAGAGATGAATATCTAAATGAACCAGTCCAATTGCTTCTGGGAGCAGGAGCTTTCCTCACCCATTCAGACGCACTTAGGTAGGAGGGAAGACATATGTCCCATATTCCAAATAGGAAAATCATAGCTGTTATTCAGCAAGGTTCTTTTAGAAGAGATTGTAGGCTGGAAATAGTGATCAACATCTTCCAAACATCTTGCCAACTCAAGCATTGTCAAGGCCAATTAGCACACCGAGCCAGTTTTCAGCAATGATTCTCACTTGGAAAGGCAAAAGGATTATGTCTGCATGTGCATGAATTCAGCGAATATTTTATAATAAATGATAGGAACATTTTTTTATCTTATATGTGTCATGATCAGCTTTCTGGAAGAAGATGCTGCCCTGAGTACATTACCTCACTGGTATTATAGAAATGCCTCAAATCTTCATCAAGGTATAATCAAGTGTTTAGATAAAATAGTCAACTTGTAATTACAGTAGTAACAGAATTTGCTCTGTTATCTTATCCATGAGTCTGCCACAGGAAGCTCCTTCAATCTATGCAAAAGAGGGAGAATAGATTTACATTCACATCAACCTTTCTATGGAAATGCGAACTAAATCACCTTCATGTATTTTGAAGAGAATGCCAGTGGATGCACTCTGGTTAGACTCATCTGTCTCATAGATGTATTTAATTCAATTTAGCAAACATATATCTATTATAGCTTAAGAATGCTAAATTTTGTGGGGAGATTAAAAAAAGGCAATACCCTCAGAGAGTGTATTAAAAGTATTTATGATTATAAAATACACATTCATTTGTGAATGGGGCTGTTAATATGTGATAAAGTGTTAGTGTTTGTGATATAAACTATGTGAAAGAGTAGTTCTGAGCAAGAGTTATTAAGGAACTTTTTCAGGCATGGTGTGTAGTGACCTTGACAAATGGGTAAGTTCTGGATAAATGGAGAGGAAAAGGGAGGCACAAGCAGAATGGAGGAGTATCATAAATAAACTGAATGAATTAAAGATTAGGATACTAAAGACAATAGGCTGAAATTGTTTATAATTTTACAAGACACCTTTGGAGAAGGGTAAGGAGAGCATATCCTCTCCAGCATGATTTTATGGGGGATGTTGTTGGGTTTGTGGAATCAGGACTGGAAAATTATGCTGAACAAGTCTGACAAATTTGAAAAAGATGTTTCATTTCTTTGCTAATCTAACTGAATATTTAATGAGTCAGGCAAGATGCGTGTGTCATTTTTGTGACTCAATATTTTCTATTTTCACAAATACTGTCCAAATACTGAAATTAACACAAAGACATACCGTGGATTGTTTGCTGCCTCTTGTCAATAATCCAGTAAATGGTCTTACTGAATTGTTCATTGTTTTTCAAATATTGTAATTAAAGTCTGACAAAAACCCTATTAAATGATTTTTCAATTAAAAATACCACATTTTATAGGGGTCTTTTAATTTAAAGTACGAAGGGTTCTTTTGACTGTTTTTCTAGGAATCTCTCAAAACCCTGAAAATTCTTTTCCATGGAAGATTAAAAGTTCATGTTATGTAGTAAAATGTATAATTTATACTTATAGCTTATGCACTGAAAAAAATTCTTACCTTTTTCTCCCACTAGGTCTTTAGAACTTGCACATATTTTAACATTATCTTCTAAATTTTTACCTATTAAATGTAGTTAACGATATCTTTTTTATAGGGTGTAGTGAGATTTAAATGAGATATTTGAATAGATTTAGATGCATAAACCAGAGTAGGCTGTGAATATATAGGAGCTGCTGTAATAATCTAAAAACAAAGTGTATACATAGAGAGCAATTTTAATGCTATTAGTACTATGCCAAAGATAACGTCATGTAATATCACTACATTATAATCATGCCACGTTCTTACTCCTCTCTTTATACATTATTTCACTTTTATCTTTTATTCCCTATGACCATTTAGTTCTATCAATATTTTTTCTTGAAATATCTCTTTCCTTTCCAGCCAAATTGTTATTCATCAACAGATATCCATTCAATATTTAGAATGTGAGCATTTAATGCCAAGTTTTATACGATTCAAAATGTATCTAAGTTCTGTGTTGTGACGTCAAGATGTGAAATGGCTTCTAAGAATTTTGAACAAATTGAGAAATAAATATAGTTTCAGAAATGATACAAAATATTAACTTGTTTTATGTTTTGGAGAATAAGTCTCTACTACTACCATGGGGAGGGGTTAAAGCTTATAAGAGGTGGAGGAAAGGTGGGAATTTTTTAGCCATACTTCCCTGGAACAGCGGAGGTTATTAGGAGAAATTTCTTTTTCATGGACCAAGGAGAGAATGCAGAAAACTAGAAAGGACAAGGACCTACCTGTTCAAATTGGGAGATGAGATATATATGTAGTTTCTTAGTGATCAAGAGAATATTTATACCAAAGTGGATGTTAACAAATATTTCTCTGAGGTTTGAAATTGATGATTCTTCTTACATGCCTGTGATAATTCTACTCTGACCTTCTGTCTCATCCTAATATTAATGTTTTAAGCAACATTTCAATCTCTGTACTCCTTTAATAGATTGATGTACCTGGAACTCTAAGAGGCTACTGTTTCAAGTGAATCTATAAATTTCTTCTTTTATTCTAAGACCTGACAAACCTTTCTTTGAGAATAGCCTAAGGAGTCCCATTATAGCAAACCTGTTTTGAATGTCCTTAGACCTTATAAGTAGTCCTTAAATTAGAAGACCTTCATGATCAGTTAAACAAGTTATTTAAATTTGGGGGCCTTTCCTGGAGATTTAGCATAGAGATTTTATTAAGAAATGGGCCATATTATTTGGAACTTCAGTGAAAACATTAAGTCTCATATTTCACAAAATAAATTTCCTCTATACTCTACTACCTGACTTTCTAGTTAATGAGACTTAACCTTTTTTTCTCTTACTGATATATTTTTAATATTATTTAGATATCAATAATTTATCATCCATTTAGGTTTTAGTCTTCATACACTGAAGATAACAGTACTAACATTATATGCTTAATTTACTGTTGGTGATTGTATCAGGTAAATGACTTCAGTTACATGTCATAGAAAATCTGACTCAAACTGTCTCTGCATCAAGAAATTTGTTGACTCATAAATGGTTGTCCAAAGATAGAAAGGGTTTCAGGGCCAGTTTATGTCAGTATCCTTGTTCCACTTTGTGTGTGTGTGTTAATTTTTTTTGGTGGGGGGGGTGAGGAAGATTGGCCCTGAGCTAACATCTGTGCCCATCCTCCTCTATTTCATATGTGGGATGCCGCCACAGCATGGCTTGAGAAGCCATGCCTCGGTCTGTGCCCGGGATCCAAACCTGTGAACCCCGGGCCACTGAAGTGGAGCATGCCAACTTAACCGCTACACCACTGGGTCGGCCCCTGCGTGATATCTTAATTGTCCATCTTGGCTTAAACTTCAGGCAGCATTCCTCAAGGTGGCTCCAGTTTTCATATCTGCACACCTCAGTATGCGAGGTAAGAAATGAATGCTTTTGTCCTAACATTGCCAGGAAAACTCTGAGATTCACTATGATTGGAATGTTTAGATCATAGATATATCCTGATTCCCATCGTGGTCATAGAATATACTGATTAATTTAAGCCAAAAATTGCCCATCTTAGGAGTTAGGGGTGTGGTCAGGCACCCAAGGCTTGGTTACATGCTAAAACTTGGGTATCTTAACCAGATTAGGATTTTTATCAGTAAAGGGGAAGAGGCTGCATAAGTGATCAACCTGCCCACTACAAGGATCCTCTTTTGAAACATAATCTTTTGTTCAGTGTCTTTTCTTCATGATTAAAAGAAGTTTTATTCCATATTGTGCAAAGGACAAGAGCTGTTGTGTTAGAGTGGAGAATTTTTTCCCTTTACAAATCTTACAAGTAAATATTAGGATCCTTAGCATCCTATTTAAACTCTTGGGCTAATTATCTCAAGGGTGAGCCACTAGATAATTAAGGCCAACATCTAGGTTATTAACATCTATTGATTATTTGTCTAATTTGTTGACAGTGGTGATGTTTCTAATCATTTCAATCAGAATGTGGTATCTTACTCATACTAGCTAACACTGTGTTTTAAAAGTAATATTTTAGAACCATCCCTCAAATATTCTGAGGTTTGCATTCCTGGCAAAGTCAGTGTAAGTTGAAATGACGAATATCAGATTTGATGTTCCCGTAGAAACAATTTTATAACAGGAAATTATGTTGTAGACCAAGGGCCTGATGCATTTTTAGTTTTGTTTTGTTTTAGAAATGGCTATAAATAAACTATTTTATCAACTCTTAAATCAAATATAAAAGATATATACTTGTAAGACAAATAGTGTAATGTTTTTCAGTGTGTTTATTGAGTAGGGCAATGTGATACTCAAGTACAGAACATTTTATAATTCTGACATAGAATTCTAGAATAATTTTTTTTTACTTTAAGAAATTAGAAGTATAAATAAAACATTAATCAGGAACACAGAATTTAAATGGATCCTTTGAAGCAATTTTAGCAGGAAGCTTTACATTATTTTTAGGAATTCCAGGGATGACTGCTGGATTTTGCTTGAATATTTGTTTTTTATTTGAAATCTGGTTTGTGGATACTTATTTGATTGCTTCTATTGGTCATTGCAATATTCTATATAGCAAAAATAAGCTTAGATTCCTCTGCACTTGACCTTGAATCCATTTCTTCAATAGTGACTTGGTACCATAATTGTGTTACACCTGACCTGTTTCAGAAAATTCATATGCATTGCCAATATTTAATGATCTATTTTTGTTTTTCCAGCTTTTTTTTAAGTGCATTTCGAAGCAAGAGGTTGTAGAGTTTGAGAGGAACACTGAAATCTTCCTGTACAATTATACCTTCATTGGAATTCCTTCTACCACAGAATGGACAACTCTGTCCATGGTAGGTGTTAGTCAGAAACCCAGTTCAAGCTAGCTGAAGCCAACAAATGAGTTTTAGTCAGCTCACAGAACTAAGAGAGTCAGGAATGGAGCAAGACTGACGTAAGAGTGGACATTAAAAGCACTCTTTTTCTGTTCAGATTCTCTGAGTGTTTGTCTCATGCTTTTCCCTGTGATGGTGAACCTAGCTACTGCCAGCTTTAAGGTTTAATCAAGTTAGGTCCAGATTCCAGGAATAGAGGACCTTTCTCTCTGGCTCCATACATAAAGTACCAGGCAGTGAAGCCCAAATAGTCAGACATGGGTCATGAATCCACAATCTGGACTCATGAAACTTGAACTGTGATATAAGCTAAAGTCATGTGTGTAATCCTGTGCCCAAGGAGAAGTGGAAAGCTGTGATTAGACTCCCCCCATCAACTCTATATGGAGTAGGGGAGAAGAACTATTTTATGAAACAGGGTGCCCATAACAAGAAGAAATGATGGGCAAATAGAAACAGTTTGTACCAAATGTCTCATTATATCTGTGGTAGGCTGAATAATGGCCCCTCAAAGATATCCACATCCTAATCCTTGGAATTTATGAGTGTTACTTTATGTGGCAAAAAAAGGACTTTGCAGACATGATTAAGTTGGTAATTTTGACTTGGGGAGATATCCTGGTGGACCCTAAATGCAATTACATGTATCCTTACAAGAGAGAGGCAGAGAGAATTTGACACATGACAGAAGAAGAAAAGGCATTGCACCACAGAGGCAGAGATTAGAATGATACCACCACAAGCCAAGGAGTGGTGGCAGCCACCAGACCCTGGAAGAAGCAAGGAATGATTCTCCCCCAGAGCCTCAAGAGGGAGTGCCGAACTGGCTACATCTAGACTTTGGCACACGGATACCGATTTCGGACTTCTGCCCTCCAGAACTGTGAGAGAATAAATTTCTCTTGTTTTAAGCTTCCAAGTTTGTGGTAATTGTTGCAGCAGCCACAGGAAACTAAAACAATACCCAGTGGATTGATATTTGCCTCACTGTCATTGTTACTCATTGATAAATCCTATCTGGATGTATCAACAACTGAAAATAGACCAATCTGGTTTTCTTTCTTTTTAGTTCTTGTGTAAGTTTTTCCAAAATAACTCTTGTGGATCTTGTGGATATTCCCTTGTAAAATGCTCCCTGTGAACCCATGGATGTAAATTACTAAATAATAAGGGATATGTGGTTTACAGCTGTATTACATATTGTCATATTGGTTTTCAAATGAACTATATATCATTGCTCTATCTCTAGTGATCAAGAGAGATGCTATTTCCTCACAGCTTCATCAGCACTTAGTATTTTCAAACTTTCTATTTCTGATCCTATGGTTTTAATGGTATTTTGTAATTTTAATTTGCATTTTCTGGTTACTAGTGAGGTTGAACATATTAAACATATTGTCAATTTAATTTCCCTGTTCCATAAATTACCTTTTCATACCTTTGCTCATTTTGTTTGGTGTGGGAAGTGTTTTCCTTTTACACTTAATAGATTTATAGGAGTTTCATATTCTCTAAATTTTGAACTTTTATTAATTATATGTGTTGCAAATATTTTCTCCCAGGCTTTCTCTTATTTTTCATTTGGCTAATGGTTGTTTTTGTTTGTGTGATAATTTATTAAGATAAAGTTTTAAATGTCAATGTTATCAAATTTGGTCACCTTATCTGGTGAAATAAAGATATCTTCTATATTTTATTGTAATAATATTTACATTTACTTCTTTAATCCATTTGGAATTTAATGTATTGGTGTGAGTTAGGATCCAGTTTAAAAATTTTTTATATAGATTGCCAGTTATTCCATTCTTTCTCCAGTGTTTGTAATGCCATTTCTCAAGCACATATGTGTGTCTGTTTCTAGTTTCTTTCATTTGTTACATTGCCTCATTTTTCTACAGCATTCTTAAAATTAGTCTAATTTTATTTTAAGTTTTGATATGTTCTATAAGTCTTCAAAGTTGACTGGGCTGTTCCTGGAACTTAAGTCTCACATATGCATGTTAGCATAGCTTTCGAAGTTCATAAAGTATCATATTGGGATTTTGATTGAAATTTCATTCTATTTAATTTCTTATTTAACTTGGGCAAAATGATAAATGTATGATTTTGAGTCCCCTGATCCTTGAATATGTTATAATCTCTCTATTTATTTGCCCTCTTGTGCGCCCTCTAATAAAGTTTTATAATTTTTTTCCATAGAGAATTTGCACTTCCCTGGTTGGATTAATTCCCAGAAATCTTATGATTTGGGTTTATATTGTAAGTGCTCTCTTCATTAAGTTGTATTTCCTAATTATTTTATTGTGGTAAAATAATGCTATTATTTCAGACATTGTTCTCAGATCCATCAAACTTGATTAACCTAGATTGTCTATCCATTATGAATAATACCTTTTTTTTTCACTTCACTTTCAGTTTTTTTCTTGTCTTGTACTGACTAGGATCCCCAATAAAATGCATATAGATACAAAATATGAACCTTCTTATCTTGCTTCTGATTTTAAAGATAATGTCTTCAGAAATCAAATAGTAAGTATACTTTCTATGTTTCATTGTTCGTCACAAATTACCAGGTTAAAGATGTTTATTCTAGGAGTTTGCTATGAGTTTTTATCATAAATGGATGTGTTATGTTTTTTTCTGCATTTATTAACATTATCCTATGGTTGTCTCCTTTAATCTGTTAACATGGTGAAAAATAATAGTAGATTATCTAATATTCACAACCTGGATTCAGGAGATAAATCCAGAAATCTGGAAATATGTCTTACATTTTCCAAATGCATAAGGATTAGGAGCATAGTTTTTCTTTTTTGTATTAATTTTGCATATTATTACATCATGGACAGCCAGGCTGACCAATCTTCTCAGTTTTCCTGGGACTGTCTTGATTTTTAGCACTGAAAGACCTAAATCCTGGTAAACTGCTCCCTTGAACTCAGAAAGTCCCATTTTTTTTCTGTGATTGGTGTGGAAGTTTGGAAGAAACTTGACAAAAGTCATAGAGCAGACAAAAAATAGGGGCTGAAAGCAACATTGTTTTTAGTATTAAATGGATACCACATGGATTATCTACCTTCCACAGTCCTTGTTGCTATTTTTTCCTGGACTGCTGACGTTGACGATCATGATTTGTGGTCCCAATAACGAATCACCCAATGTTGCATCACTTGATTGATGAAACGTAATTGTGTAACTTAAGTGTGTTGTATTTGTGAGCATTAACAATTTGCCTTTGATTCTGCCTGTGGATTAACTATTGTGCTTTGCATAAAGATATCACCAGTTTAGTTTTTAACATTGTGAATATTGTGACCAGCTTTTCTAGGAGTTTAGATAGTGAAAATGAGAACAAATATAACACAGCAAAAGCATGATCTAGACTTCAATGTAAAAGAAGGCCAAACAACTGTATAATTTTAATGCCAGATGGAAGGACACATAAGAGAGGATTCAGGAACTAATCACCAAACAGAGCTTACTGTAAAATATGCAGAAAAATAATTTGGGGTTAGGCATAGTGGAGAAAGCATATATCAAGACTGACTCTCACAAGTCAAGACCAGCAAGTACTTCTAAATCAATCACAATGTTTTCCATCTCCCAAAGAGACCAATGCTCAGTTGAAAATTGTGGCTGCTAAATTAGCTTGGGCATACCACATGCACAATTATACGTGATCATATCTATCTCTTGATTGCTCAGTGATAATGAGTAAAGTTAGATTTTCTAATATACAGGTTGTAGCTAAAATGTCTTGTGTTTAAAAAAATAATAAAATGTCTGCCGTTTGCTCCTTACAATGTAGAGCTGCTTCTGTCAGATCTTACTAACGATCATGCTTTCTTATAGTATATCAAGCGATATGGCAAATCACAGCAACGAAAACAATAACAACAACAAAAAATTGTTCTCCTTAGCTCTTAGGTACTTTGATTTGTGACATGAAGGTTCAAATAATCTGCTTAATTTCTATATAAATTTTAATGAAGCCATTATCGTTAGTGCCATGGAGTGGATTCCAACTCCTAGCGACCCCGTGTACAGCAGAGCAGAACCCTGCTCGGTCTTTTTGCACCATCCTCTCACCTTCTGGCGCTCTATCAGACAATGCTCCACTGCTATTTATAGGGTTTTTATAGCCAATTTTTTCAGAAGTGGATGGTCAAGTCCTTCTTCCTAGTCTGTCCTAGTCTGGAAGCTCCCCTGAAACCTGTCCACCATGGGTGAGCCTGCTGGTATTTGAAATACCGGTGGTATATTTCATCATCACAGCAACACGCAGCTGCCACAGTACAATTACCGACAGACGGGTGGTGGTTCCCTGACCGGGAAATAAACCCGGGACCACAGTGGTGAGAGCACCGAGTCTTAACCACTAGACCACCAGAATGAAACTATAGAAACTATAAAACAAAAGATTGCTGATATTTTGTCCAAATACAAATTACGCCATGCTCATCTATCTGCATATTCAGTAGAAAGTGCAAATATAAACTGGAAAATTTCATTCATACGCATACTTCTTCCAAAAGAAAATGAACAGCTCTAATCTGCTAAATGTCCTGCATACACTGTATACATTACAGTAAAGAGGTGTAATTTGCTTACCTATGATATTGAGGCTTTTTTAATGAAAGTTTTTTGTCACTGCTCATTTTTTTAAAATGTGCACAAGCACATAATGAAGGTTTTGATTTATGGAAGTGCTTATAAGATGTGTATCATTGTTGCTTCCCATAGAAAAGATTTTTAAATCTGCTGTAAAATCATATTTTCAAAGTGTGGGAAAGAAGAATGTCCTTCTCCAATTTGGAAATACACTGATGATGAGTATGGAGAAAATGACTACAGTAAAACAGAAACTTATATGTTATTTCTCCAAAACTCTTCGGTGATCTTTTGAAGAGGCCATTGGAGGATAGAAAAAAATGAACGAACTGCAATCTGAATGCTAGCTATGATGTGTTGGTTGTCACAAAATGACCATTTTTTTTTGGTGTAATTAAGACTGCTTCAGAACCCCAAAAATGTGACCAGGAAAGAGCAGTGAAGGTAAGCAGGACTTTCTCAATTTCTGTACTAAAACTGTAACTTACTTGGAATCTAATTTCAATTTCACAAGTTCTAGTTACCTCAAAACAATTTTTTCCTGAAAAATGGAGGTTTAAATTCTGATGACATTAAATGTGACTCAGTGTTTAAAAATGATGGATATTTTATATTGGTGAATGATGATGAATTTATGATGAATTTATGGGAACAAAGACCTGATTGCAGAAGCTGGTGTACCAAAGCAAGACTGCAGACACAAAATACACAGGCATTTTTTGAGAACCAGGAAGGAATTCTGACAAGTTTAAAAATTTGCTGTTTCATGTAAGTAAAACAATAATGTTTATGCTCAGATGCTTTCACTGAGAGGCTATTTAGTTTGATGTTATCAATCAGACTGACACCAGAAATCAATGTAATGGGGACTTGATAAAAACAGAGATGGGAACAAAATGAATCTTATTGGTGATTGTATTCAGTTTTACCTCTGAATAAAAGAAAAGAATGATGTCCTAAAGGCTGAAGGCAGTTCAGGGAAGAATTATTGAAAAAGGAAACAGAAAGGATAAATATATCCTACTATATAATGGAATAGAAGGAAACATATCATTATTATTATTTCCTATTAAATATAGGTTAGTATTTGTTTAATTAGTCCTATTGTGTTATGATTTCATTTTAAAAGGTCTTACCTGTATGAATCTTAAAGAAACACAGTATCTTAAAAAATTTAATATCCAATAAAAGTAATAAAGAAAATAAATTGCTGTCACAGAAAACAGAAACATAGAATTTCAAATAAGCACCAATTTTTCATATTTTTTATTAAAAGAATAACATATATGTCTGTAATTGTTATATAGTATTTACCATTATTATTACTCTTTTAATTTTTATTATTGTCTGGTATGGCTGTGTCTTGAGTTTACTCTCAAAAGTATTGGCTATGCTAGGTATGGACTACATAATATTTTGGTATTTGTTGTATTGTTTAAAACATGGTTAACTTTTGCATGAAGAGAATATATTCATTAATCGTAAGAGTTAAATACACATGTCAATATATAAAGATTAAGCTTGTTATTTGTTTTGTTTAAATCATTTATATTTTTACCTTTGTTCTGCTTAATCTATCAGTTTCTGAAAGAGTGGTATTATTATCTTTCACACTAACTGAAGATATGTCCAGTTTTCCTCACAATACAGGCAAATTTTGAGTTATCTATTTTGGGACTGTTTTAAGTGAATACCTGTTCTGAATTATAGCATCTTGTCAAATTGTTCCTTTAATCATTGTGTCGAGTAGTGACTTTATCTCTAATAATCACGCTGCCTTAATTTCAAAATTGTCTGATGAATATCATTATATCAACTTTTCTCTCTTTAGTATTTGCCTATATCATTTCGTATCCTTTCACATGCAATCTTTCTCTGTCATTTTGTTTTATGTGTGCTACTTGTATAAATCATGTAACAGATTTCTTTTTTTAATTCATTTTGAGAGTTTTTGTCAACTAATGAGATTGCCTTATTTCTATTTCTTGGGATTACTAATGTATTTGGATTTATTTCTGCTTGTCATATTCTTACTTTATATTTGCTATGCTTTTATTTCATTTCCCCTTACTTTTTTAAGTTAATAAACTTCACTTTTTAGAATGGTTTTAGGTTCACAGCAAAACTGAGGGGAAAGTACAGAGAGTTCCCAAATATCCCCTGCCACCATGCCCACAACCTCTCCCACTGATCGACATTCCTCACCAGAGTGGCACATTCGTTACAACTGATGAACCTATGCTGACACATCATTATCACACAAAGTCCATAGTTTATGTTGGGTGACTTAGTCCCTTTATGCTGCTATAACACAATGTCAGAGTGGGTGGCTTCTAAACAACAGAAATTTATCTCTTACAGTTCTAGAGGCTGGGAAGTCCAAGATCAAGGCTCCAACAGATTCAGTGTCTGGTGAGAGCTGGGTTCCTGGTTCACAGATGGTGGTCTTCTCACTGCGTCCTCACATGGTGGAAGGGATGAAGAATGTCTCTGGGGGCTTTTATAAAGGCACTATTCCCAATCATGAGGGCGCCACCTTCGTGATCTAATCACCTCCCAAAGTCCCTATCTCCCAATGCTCACATGAGGGATTAGGTTTCAACATGAATTTTAAGGAGACATAAACATGCAGAGTATAGCATTAGGGTTTAGTCTTGGTGTTGTACATTCTACTGGTTTGGACAAATGTATAATGACATATATTCATCACTATAGTATCATGAAGAATAATTTCACTGCCCTGAAAATCCTCTGTGCTCCTTTTCATCCCTCCTTCCCCCTAACCCTTGGTAACCACTGCTATTTTTACTGTCTTCGTAGTTTCACCTTCTCCAGAATGTTATATAGTTGGAATCATATAGCATCTAGCTTTTTCAGATTGGCTTCTTTCACTTAGTAATATGCATTTAAGTTTCCCCATGTCTCTTCATGGCTTGACAGCTCATTTCTTTTTTGTGCTGAATAATATTTCATTGTCTGAATGTACCGTATTTATCATATAGCATATAGTCCATGTGCTCTGCTTTAGTGGCCCTGGGCTCACAGGTTCGCATCTCCAGAGCGGACCTACGCACCGCTCATCAAGCCAAGCTGTGGTGGCATCCCACATGCGAAATAGAGAAGGATGGACACAGATGTTAGCTCAGGGCCAATCTGCCTCAGCAAAAAGGGGAAGATTGGCAGCAAACATTAGCTCAGAGCCAAGCTTCCTCACTGAAAATGAAAAAACAAGCAAAAAACCATTTTTTCTCCCATTATATGCATGCTATTCTTCTAGAACTCCTATTATATTGGATTTTCTTATGCTATCCTCCAGTTCTCTTAATCTCTTTTTGATATTTTTTATCTCTATCTCTCTGGGATCCATGTTGGTAAATTTTTCAGATTTTTTTAGTTAACCAATTTTATAATCAATTGTGCCTTCACTGGTGTGTATCTCATCTAATGTGTTTTTAAATTTGATGACAATTTTTGAAACATCATTTGGCTCTATTTCAAATGGGTCTGTACCTCCTATTACCTTTTTTTGTAGAGATTTTATTTTAAAAAATTCTTAGTGGCCATTTTATACACTTTTATTTCATAGACTTTTTAATTAATTTATTTTTGTGTGTGTTGTTTCAAGTTCTTGGGGCTTGGTTCCTCATATTTGTTGAGTATGTTGACTCAGGGACCAAGTAGATTGTTTCCTTTTACATTTTGCAACTTTTTTGTCATTACACCCCGTCTTAACTTTCTTTCTTTGTGTGTTGGTATTCCTGCAGCTTTGGTTGCGGGAATTACCTTTCGAATGCTTTTTCTATGCTTCCGCCAGATAGACAACCCAGATTTATCAAAGACTTCCCAGATTTATCAAATGATGACATAATTTTTAATGCCAATATTTTATTGGAGTTATCTAGACTTTATGGATAATTCTGAACCCCTAATATATTGAAGATAAAGATCTTGGATTTTGATTTCTCAGGACAGACATTGTTTTCCACCTGAAGCTAAAGCAAGTACAAAATAATATGCATTATCTTTTATTTAAGCCAGTGGTTGGGTACATTTTCTTTTTTCATACTTCCTGCAAGTTTTTTTTTTTTCTTTAGCACTGACTTTATTCAGGGGCTCATGGCACACAAAAGTTAGTCCCCATGTGAACATTATTCAAAATTCCTATGTTTTGAATAACTATACCTCTACACTGAAATCATGGGAAGCTTACAAGCTATCTTTTTTTATTTTTCCTTTCTCTTCAATTTTGGAATCTTCAGATTTCCCTTATAGTTTTAGGAAATCAGACTTGCATCTAAATTATATTACTTATTTTATTTGAAAGATATCTAGCCATTTGTGGCAGAAGGGTTTTACATTTTGTTCATCTGTCATCTTGAAGGAACTGAATGTTGCCTTCAAAATTCATAGCCATCCTAACTAGAAGAAGAACCTAGGTGATCACCTAAAACTATGTCCCCAAATGTCTATTATGGCCCACTTGCAAAGTAATAATAAATGTACAGTTCACTGAGGTAGACTGTGTAAGACTTCTTTTAATTCATGGCAACTAACGGAGTCACCTGACCATCCCAGGCTCCACTCAGCTCCTAGAAAGGCTGAGGATGTCATAAATCGGCACCCCTTTGGCCTATTTGTAAGTATGCTGTGTTCCTCAGTGCACAGGTTAGAAAACTCTGATAAATGAGATTAATGTTTTGCTATCTCCATTTTTGATTGTTTAACAATATAATGTCTTATACTTGTTAAAACTAAAATCTTTGTATCTTATTGTAACAAAAGTTATATTTTTCTACCCCACATTTTGTATACTTCCTTAAAAAAACCAGTTCATTTTAAACTATTTTGAAAAGAAAAACAAGAAATATAAAATAATAGTAATCCCAACACCAAAAGACAAAAATTATTTGTAACCCCTGTACATAAAAAAACATGTCTAGTAGAGAGTATGTGCTCAATAATAATTTTTAAATGAATGAGTTCTGAATTTTTATAGAATTTAAAAAAATATTTTACTTTGCATATTTCATGTACTTGCTATTCTTAGACATAAAAAATCAGTTTTACGTCCAACTTTCTTTTCTTTTTTTTCACCTAACATTCTAATGTGATTAGTTCAAGGCACATTTGTATGCAAGTGACAAAAAAGCAAATCAAACTGGTTTAGGGGAAAAGAAGCAATTGTTGGAAAGATAGTAGCTTATATAAGACAATTGAAGGAAATTTTAACCTTCAAATTCTGAAAGGAAAAGTGTTCTTGTTTAGCCTCAAAAACTACCAGACACTCAATCCAACCCAGGAATCTTTCTGCCATTTTCACTGACTCTACTCTGTATATCAGCTTTTCTCTCTGCCCATCACATTCCCCCAGATGGAGGGAAACACGTACACCAACGATTCCAAACCAGCAGAAAGTGCTATAAATGATCTCTCTGGTCCTACATTTAAAAAACAACCCAAGTAAGAATTCTGATGGATCCCTCAGAAGAAGGTGTACATCCCGTTTAGAAAAAGGGAAAATTGCTTGAAAGGCACAGCAATATATGTAATATAGAGCATAAAGAATTTTAATTGATAATTTAACCTATTTTATGAATATGTTCTTTAATGAATATATAATAAGCATTGTAGTGGATGCCCCAGAATTTTCTCATCCATTATTCTGTTTCCAGGTATTTCATTGCTCTAGTATTCCACCATTAAAATTAATGTAATAATGAACATCTTTTGCATGATATTTGTCATTATTTTATGCAATTTGCTTAGAATATATTTTTCAAATTAATTCACTGGGCAATACACAGAAAATACACAATAAGTGACGTGTGAAAGTTTATTTACATCTTAGAATTGGGCATTATATTTTAAATTTTTGTTTAACAGAGTTCATATTGCCTCTTTCTCGCTCTATTTTTTTTTTCAGCAGAGTGTTTTTACCCAGTATATCCTGTTGTTTGTACATTCGACATCAGTCAAGTGGACATTACTTTAATATGAATAAAAAAGACATATTTACCATATGCTGAAACCTATACTTATATGCAGCAATATGATAGAACAAGCCTAGAAATGTATGCAAGATGCCAGATGAAAGTCCTCTTCAATGACCTGTATTTAAAACAGATGAAAATTAAGCTACATTAGATTGACTATGTGAAATTATCATTTTTATAAGTTAAGAATGGTCAAAATCAGGAATTCTATGTGGTGAAACCTAATACAAGTTAGAAACCATTTTTTTTACCTGCAAATAAGGACTAATTTAAAATAAATAGAAGCTAATTTTTTTCTCACATAACAAGAATTCTGGAAGTGGTTGCAGATGTTGGTTCCACAGAACAGTGCCTGCAGAGAGCCAGGATACAGGATGCAGACCCCTCCATTTGTTCTTCTCCACCGTCTTGTGTGTGTTGGCCTTCATAGTATGCTTGTTACCTCACGGTCACAAGATTGCGGCCACAGCCCTAGCCACCATGTTTTTATGATGAGAAGAAAAGACAGGAGCAGTGCAAGGGGACCATGGTACCAGCTCTGTCTATCTTATTTTATCAGGAAAGAAAGTATTTTTCTAGAAACCTCCGGTAGCCTTCTGCTTACAACTCATTGACCAAAACAGTGCTGTGGTCACATTCATCTGCAAAGGAGCTGGAATGGCAATTATTTGGATAGGCACATTGCTGTCCTGAACTAAATCGTGGTTCTGTTGGTCAAGGATAAGAGAGAAATAGATATTGGGAAGGCAATTCACAGAGTATTTCCTTACTAAATTCAGTATCAAGTAAGTCCAGAATAACTTCAAAATCTCCACATTATGGTAAATATGAAAAAGGACTTATAATATAGTATGAATGATTTTGGATATTAGTAAACCTAAGCTTTATCATCGTGAACTTTGTATATGACAGAAGGAAAGAGAAATTTATAAAATTGTTTCCATGGTAGGCACAGATAATGGTATTTTTCCCCATTGAAGCACTGGTATTGCTACTTCAAAGGAAATCCTGCATTGTGGGCATCGAGAATTGACTCTTAGCTGGATGACCACTATGGTTCCTACATGGCTAAACAAGCCTGTATAAATTATACAGCTGACCCACTAGAAGTCATTTTACTTCAGGAATTCTGAAGCCTCCTGGAAATGAACACCATCCTTAGGGTACAAAGATTCAGGTATGAGAAGATTGGCCTTAAAACAAGGCCATTGTATTGGGAAGGAGTGGTGAATCAGAGCCTAGCCTCTGAACCGTGATTTCTTTCCCAATCCAAACTAATCCCTTCCACTATTGGACTCATTTATATCTGAATCTTAAGGTATAGGGGAAGACATGATTTATAAATGAGAAATGAATTGTAAATGGTTCACAGTCATACCTGCCAAATTAATTTATTGGAACCCTAGTAACTCCCTTTAGTTGAATATGCCATAAAAATGGGAGACAAGTATTCTTCTCCACAGTATTTATGAAGGATCACAGTGCTTCTAATGTAGCAGGTGGCAGTAGTGACTGGGGGACACAGAGATACCTGAGGAAAGCAACACTCCCTGGCATGAGCAGATACACATCAGTATAGGCAACAATGCCAAGTGTTAGAGGAAGGTGAAGAAGCGACAGCAGTACTGAACACAAGTGACACTGGTTAGGGTGGAGTCCAACATAAGGAACTGTGAGACTTGGCAGAGGGGGCACTGCCAAGTAGTCATGGTGGCCTCCAGGGGACTGAGCTACAGTTAAGAAGTAAGAAATGGAGCATGTTGATAAGGACACTAACCATATTTGGTTGTGAGTGGGTATCATGCTCTCTAGAAATTCTTATGGGCATGTTTTCAGTAGCTAGGACTTACCTTTAGCATCTGGGGGCAAGAATCATTGGAATAAACATTAAACCTATAAATGAATATTAGGTCTGAGATGAGCCAGTTACAGTCTCACAGGAGCAGAACAGATAACAGCAGAAATTTAGCTCTGTACATATATATTTCTGTGGACCTATAGCAAGATCCTAAATAATCACAGCATTACCATTCTTTGCCCTGAGCTAACATTTGTGCCAATCTTCCTCTATTTAGTATAGGGGTCACTGCCACAGCATGGCTTCCGATGAGTGGTATAGGTCTGTGCCTGGGAACTGAAGTAGGGTCACCAAAGCAGAGTGCACTGAACTTAACCACTAGGCCATGGGGCTGGCCCCAGTATTACCATTCTTGATTTCAGAGTCTTTCTTGCTTTCAGATTGATTCTCAAATGAGAAAGGAAAAATATAAGGAAACTAACATTTTCTCAGCATTTTGTAGGTGTCTGGCATCATTCTAGAACAAGAGTCAGCAAACATTTTCTGTAAAGGGCCAGGTAGTAAATACTCAGGCTTTGTGGGCCATATGGTAACTGTTGCAGTTACTCGGCTCTGCGGTTACAGCGCAAAAGCAGCCATAGTCAATACTCAAGCTGAAGATTGTGGCAGTGCACCAATAAAATTTTGTGGACATTGAAATTTAAATATCATGTAATTTTCATGTACCACAAAATATTACCCTTATTTTGATTTTTTTTTCAACAATTTTAAAAAGTGAAAACCATTCCTAAGCTCTCAGGCTGTACTAAAACAGGAAGCAAATTGTAGTTGGTGACCCTTGTTCTAGAAGCATAAATGAACTCATTTTATCTCTGTAAGAATTGAATGGAATAGTTGTAATCCTAATTATATATGAGTTAACTAAGGCGCAGAAAGATACACTCTCTTACCTAAGGGCACACAGTAAGTGGTAAAACCAGTATTCACACAAAGGTACATTTGACTTTAAACTTCATGTTCTTCTGATATATGGAAATTTGTATTAACTGGCAGTAGTTTCCTAGAGAACTGTGCTGAGATGAGTTGTGAGGTTGTGCTCCAGCCCACAGGAAGAAGTCTAGTGATGGATTTGTGATGTTGTCCACGAGTATGGGACGTGAGTGGCAGCATATGCTCTATATAATGATTTCTCCACCTCTAACGGTGAAAAGTGGACTATCAATGGTTTCCAATCTAGATGATTCTAGAATGATTGAGATTGAATCTGCATTTCGAGCACTTCAATGGCACGGAGACTACCACAGAGGAGCTGGTTTATGTTGATATATCCAAGTGCCTGGATTCTGATCGAGTTATCACATGAGGATGGCTTCCCCACCCCCATTTTGACAGGCGTTCCCCGTGTCCCTTCCCCGGCTGCCACTGCCATTTTAGGATTGCTTATAGGTGACAGATAAAAAAAAATATTCTACTGCTTCTGATAAAATATCTCCACCAGTTACATTGTTCAGTCCCGGATAAACTCTTAAAGGCTGGGTGGAGGAGAATCTGTAACGCTGCTTCCGACTATTTGCCTAGCCCATGTCTTCATTTGCTGTCTTATGTTCCCACCCCATGCTGATATGAAGAAATTCTGTGTGGCTCCCAAGACTGAAAATAAGGCGCAGAGTGAAGGGATGTGAGGAGGGCGAGGGATCCCTCCCCTTTTTCGATTTTTGTCACCCCTCCCCCAATCTTCTTATTCGAGGCCCATATAATTTTTGAACTGGCTTTTGTTTTGGTTTTTTGTCATTTAACATTCTCGTTAGTTTTTGTTTTATAACATACACCTTAAGAGTTCCTTGACGTGCTGAGCTTTACTTTTAAAACTCATAAATGTCATCCCTAGTCTATTGTGTGGACCAAGAGGTCCAAAGACTTAATTTGAATCGCAAAGCTGAGAATTCTTTATTTTCATTTCTAGTGTGACAACCTTTTCCTGCAGCAACAGATGAATTGGTCTCACATCTAATTTAAGAAGGAGAGAGTCCACAGACTAATAACAGAATTACAGTAAATAAAGAATACATGGTCTGATATGTCAAAAGATTACTTTGTTACTTTGCTGATGGCCTTGCTCTGCTCTCTCCTGTGAGGCAGCCCGACCTTCCTGGGACAACGCCAGTACCAGAAGATTAAATGAAGCAAAAGGCTGACCACACAGTTGAACTCCCTGGTCAACTTATACAGGGGCCCAAAGGAATAGACTTCAGCCTTTTCCAAATCTATGGTTTCCTCCTATAGTGAAAATGACTAAAGAGTAGCACAGATTAGGCCATGAAGGATTATGACCACGGGCACTATTTTGACCTAATCAGCATCAGCAGGAGAATCCACAGAAGATAATATTAGCCTCATTTTACATGGGAGAAAACTAAGCTCAAATTTTTGTAACTAGAACTGACTGATATTATGGCAATGATAGGCAAGCGTCATCTTGTACTAATTTTCTACTACTGCAGTTACAAATTGCCACAACTTTACCATCTTAAAGCAATAACTATTTGTTATCTTATAGTTACTTCAGGTCAGAAATCCAGGCGGGCTTAGCTAAGTACTCTGCCTAGGGTCTAAAAGGGCTTAAATCAAAGTGTAGGCTGGCTGGGTTCTTAGCTAAAGGCTCTGAGGAAGAATCCATTTACAAGCTCATTCAGGTTTTTGGCATAATTTGGCTCTTTGTGGTTGTAGGACGGAGGTCCTGGTTTCATTGACATGTTGCCCCCTCCATCTTCAAGCCAGTAACAGTACTTCAGATCTTTCTTGTCCTTTGAATCTCTCTGACTTCTGTCAAATCTCTCTGATGTCCTTTTGTGCTTTGAAGAGCTCTTGCAATTACATTGGGCCCACTGGATAACGCAGAACAATCTCACTATCTTGAGATATAATTCACGTTAGTTATATTTGTAACATGCCTTTTGCCATGTAATATAATAAATTCACAGGTGTAACACAAGGGGACAAAGACCTCGGGGGCAAAAATTCTTCCTACCACACGTGCTTATACAATATGAAAAATTTAAGAATGACACAGATTAGCATGTAGCATAGTTCTGTTCTAAATTTTCAATATTCATGCACGATAAGCATGCCCTGAACATGTTATCTGGCCACTTTGAAAAACAGAAAAGACTCTTCTACTCTTTGCTTGGACAATGTGTGACTAGAGATACATCAGTTAATCTCTCAGTGCTTTTGTATTTTTATCTTAAAACAGGAATAATGCATTTTACCACGCCTAACTTGCTGAGCTGATGTAAGCATTAAGAAATAAGTAAACAAGAAATAAGTAAATGGTGATAAATGCAGTATTTCAAGAATGTAGTGCCTATCTCTTATTTCTCATCATTGAGACTAGACTATGATTAAAACCACTGCTCTTGGTTGAAAAAGAAAGGAAAGAATAAAAGTCATGTTTAGAAGAATGTATATTTAGAATTATTTAACTCTAATGAACTTTGAGAATCTTATGGAAAAACCCATATGGTGTGTGTAAGTGCAAATAGATAGAAAAAAAATCAGATGAGAAATCTATTTCTTTTCATGTTTTATTATGCCAAGAGATAATGCAATCATTGCTCTGGAATCTCATCTGTCACACTGTGCTCTATAAAGTGACAGGACACGATGTGACATGTTGATGAGACCTGATGTGACACAGGGTATGGACTGTGGTCTGTGTGTAGGCATAGATAATTAGAAAAATTCTGGAAAAAGGCAGTTTTGGAGGGATTTAATGAAGAATTATCTTGATAGATAAATAAAAGGTAAGAATGAACATAACTTTAAATAAAATAAAACATACAGAATATTAGATGGTCTCCCCCGGACTCCCAAATTTTATAATCATCTGTTTGGCATTTAACCTTCATATATGATTAAGATAGCAAACCTCATACCTTAGCATTTCCTTGTGAGAGGAGAATACGGTGATAGGAGGTAATTGAATTTTGTTCTGACCCTCTTTGGCCTCTGTGCAGAAGCAATTTGTGAATTATTTAGGAAAAAAGGAAAAGGATATTTGCCTCAAGAGAGAAATGCTGGGTGCAAAGAGGAATTTAGTTCAGTGGCGCTGTCTCTTAAAATACATCTGCTTTCCCAGCTTGAAATGAAAATCGAAATGGAAATTTCTATTCATCCTTATGCATTAACAAGATCCCTTCTTTTCACTGCCATGCTTCATATGTCCTAAATGAGATCAACGGCAGATCTAAAACTTCACAAATCATGCCGAGGACTTTGTTACTAAAATGACCATCTAAGACTGAACCAATAAAAGAAAGTAACCCCATTGTAAATAAATTTAGCATGAACGTTTGTGCTTCTGAAGCCGAAACTAAAGCAAATTAAGGGCAGCGTAGACATTAATCTTAGCATTTCTGTTGAGTTATACCTATCTATTTTTATATAACTCTTAAAAAGAACTACAGATTATAGGTATAAGAATGGTGGTGAAATCAGTAAAACGCTTTTTTTCTTTGGTTTTAAAGTACTTTTTAATGTTCTGATTACATAACTTCCTGTCTGAAAGAGTAAGAATGCCGATATAATCATTGAGCTTTAAAATAAATCATGGATATGTCTAAAGAACACTGTTCTCCAAAGATCACAGATACACTACATTTTTTAGCCATCAACAATATCGGCAGGTATGTGACAGCCAAAGGGTCAGAATGAATATGATTTAATAAAGAAATTCAAAACTAATGTAAAAACTGAAATTGCAACCAGTCTGTCACAGCCTTAGAGAGCTGAGGGGCCTGTATGAGACGTTTTGTTTTATTTCTAAAGCTTTGATTGGCCTGCCAACATGCATTTGTGCCGTCATTCTGAGGACACTTCTAGAAGCACTGAAGTGGCAGGTAGCTCTTCATCGATGAGTGTTTGCATCCATTTTATTATTTGTTGCATATTTCTTCCCTGACATGTCTAACTGAAAAAAATTCATACAAGAACTCTTACAATTATGTGAGTCAACCTGCACCAGAATTCCATTTTGGGGTGTTTGGGACACTGTGGCAAAAACAAACACACATACAAACTCAACAGGCTCCTTGGAGATAAGGAAGATACTGTCAGTTCCATAATATTATTAATATGTTCCTGTTGCAGAAAGGGGGAACAAAGAATCTAATACCAAAAATAAAAAGTTGTAGATAAATCAGACTTGGCTAAGAACTTTCTGAAATTATTTCAAACCATTTCTTTGGTAGGGAGCTATCTTGCTATTTCCTCATTGCAATTTTCATTTGCAAAAGGCAAAGAATTTCAAGATTGAAACTTTAAATTGCAGCATTTGATTCTCTCAACATCAGTAAGCAGTGTCTAGAGACAACAGTAGCCTCACACTCAAAGATTCAGCGTTCTCATTTCATGAGCTATCACAGCTATATACAATGTAAATGCCATCAGCCTGAGGTTGGCTCAGGGTACGGGTTGGAGCATACGTATTGGATTCAACTTGGTCTTTTATTGTGCCACCTGGCTGCATAAAATGCATAAAAATATACTCATCCCTTGGTTTCTCTGCCCTATAATAATGGAACCTTTGTGTGTGTTAGGGATCTCTACGTTTCAGCTAAAAGAAAAGCAGCTCAAACTGGCTTAAATGATACAAAATAAGGGATGGATTTTGCTTATTTGTTTTTGGATTTTATACCTGGAAGATCCAGGGGTTGACTTGCTCTAGTTACTCAAGGTTTTGTCGCTCTGCGTACCTCGTGCAGGGTCAGCCACTTCTGAGCAGCTTCTCTCGTAGTAGCTACATGGCTGCCATCGAGCTACACTTTACATTCACACAACCCTCTGTCAAGAATTAGACACAAAGCTAGCTTCTTTCTTAGAGTCTGCCAGAAAACTTAATTGTCTTAATCGAGGCAGATGTTCTTTCTTGAGCCAATATAAAAAGCATAGTTGACAATCACCAAATACCAAACACAAAACAAAACTAATTTAAGGGAATTTTAAGGCTCGTGAGTTAAGGATTAGTGTGTTGATGAGCTTGGTGAAGGAATTTTTGGGGAATGGAATTAATTACTATTAAAAGTCTTCCTGGAGAAAATCATGCTCTTAAGAGATATTTGAAATGTAGGAAAGAAGAAGTGTGATGATCTAGGAGGCGGGAAATTGGAGGTGCGTGTATGTGTAATCACTCCTACTTCAGTATATTTGTACATGTATCTGTGATGCACTTAAAAATAGCTACCTTATCAGGCAATTATTCTAAGTCTTACACTAAGCTCTTTATAAATATTATTTCATATCATACAACAATGCTGTTTGGAATTAGATATTATCTTTATTTAGCAGATGAGGAAACTGGATTTCAGAGAGATTAAGTAACTTTTCCAAGATCATTGGTAGAAAGCGGTGTGGGATAATTTGAATTCACATCTTCTCATTTCAAAGTTCATGGTCATAACCACTACATCATTACTATACTCATATTTTTTGGTTCACAGGTCAGTCTCATTATTATGAACTCCCTAAAGGCAGAGATTTTTAATGTTTCATTCACTACCATAGCCTCAGTGCCTAGAACAGAGCCTGGCTTTTAGAAGATGCTTAATTGACATTTAAACATTGTTGAATAAAAGATTATTCCCCTTTGGTCAGAAAAATGACATTTAATGGTTGGCTTAGGGCAATCCTGGAGTTGGTTGCTATGTAAGAGGGGAGAGAGAAAATTTACCATAGGAAAAATAAAATAACTGCAATGTCTATTATAATCCTTGAGAGAAAATTCTGAGTTTGAAATCTGTCATGAATGTTATTAACTATATAACTGAAAAATTATTTTCTGTGCCTCTGTTTCCTAATTTTAAAAATTACGATAATTTGGGACTGGCCTGGTGGCAGAGTGGTTAAGTTTGTGTGCTCTGCTTTCGTGGCCCAGGGTTCACCAGTTCCAATCCCAGGTGTGGACCTACATACCAGTCAAAAAGCCATGCTGTGGCGGCATCCCACATACAAAATAGAGGAAGATGGGCACAGATGTTAGTTCAGAGCCAATTTGCCTCAGAAAAAAAAAAAAAGATAATTTATAGTATACATCTCACTGGCTCATTGTGGGTTATTGAGATGATCAAATAAGGTAACATGTAAGTCAGTTATCATGCTATCTGCTGAGAGTAAGCACTCACTGAATATTAAGTATTATTATTCTTATTATTGTTACCCTCCTCTTCCACTTTATCATTACCCTTATCATCATCATCATGTCAAAGTGGTTCATTTAAGTATACATATACGTATATATATATCCTGAAAGATGCCATTTTTATGACATATTTTAAAATGTAAGGTGGTCCTTAACAGCATCAATAATCTGTACCAATTGGATAAGTATGCCCGAGAAGAATACATGCACTTATTTGTCCTAAATTGGTTACACCCTAGGGACCATCTTCATAAGAAGTCATTTAAAATCCTCTCTAATCAGGGCTTTGTCAGCAGCAGAGCAAAGAACTTAAAGGATGCCTTTGATATCCAGACAAAATATTTTTAATTCTGACTTAGTAGACCCAGGTAGCTGAAATAAATTATCTAATATTTTAGTTTCTGGAAAGGTAGAATTTAAGAATTCTCTAAAATACACTTGATTCAGAAGATTTAATGAAATTTTATTTCCACTCTATAAGATTGATCTTAAATTCACCTCTACTTTAGAAACCTGTTTTTAATCACTCTTCATCTACCTTAATGCTTGTACCTGACATTTGTAGCTATTTTTCATATAGAATCTGACAGTATTAGTCATTGTTTAATAGGTATTAGACTTGTTTTTCTAAACGTTTTTAATCATTACATATTTTCATGGCGACAGCATCATCCAACTGTAAAAACTTACAGTATAGTTAATTAACGTGTATACACACACACACACACAGTACCTAAGAATGCTTTTTAAATATCCATCTTATATGACATAGTCAGGGAAGGTAATTTTATTTTAAAATGGAGAAAAATCTAAATCTCAGAGCAATAAGTCATTTATCCAAGGTCACTCATTTAGTAAGTGACAGATCCCAGATTTCAACTCAGGTGGATCTTTACACTTCAAACCTTGTACTTTGGGTTCTTTTCTAACATAAATATTGCTGCATGTGTATATTGTTGTACCAGATTGGAAGATATATGAGAACAGGTACTTTTTTGATTTCTTTGTACTTCTCAGAATGTTCAATGTATTTCTCAGAATACACATAGTGAGTATTAAAAAAATATGCTTAATTCGTAAGAAAGGAAGCCCAGAAGCATGTACCGAGTTTGTGTTGTTGCAATGATCCAGTCCCGTCTTCTGTGGACGCTTTCAAGAAATAGCTTTAGGTAAGGCTGAAATTTAGCGTCTTAGTTTACAAACCATGGAAAATGGCACACTCAAATTTGGATAACTTCATCAGAGTTTATTTAAAAACATAGTAATCACAAAAGCGTGAATAAAGTGTACGGGAGCTGCAAGGAATAGAGTAGGAACCTGGGAGTGTTTTCCGTCCCTAGGCTTGAGGAACCTGGAAGCAGGGGAAGTCTGTGGAATAGACCCCAACTGGAAGTAACTTCAGAAGAGGAAATCACAGAAATAAGGAATCCGACTTCATTCTCTTTCCCTTCTTCTGCCAATCTTTGCCATGGCAGAGCTATTCATATGGTCCGTAGAAGTCAGTCTACTGTGGTAGAAAAATGAATGAAGGGTGGAGAGGAGATCTGTAAGCTCAAAGAAGATATTGAACATATCACTGTTTCTGTATAGTTGTGAGAAACAATGAGATCGTATATGTAAATGAGCCCAGTAAACTATAAACTGAAATGAATAAAGGTATCCATTATTTCACGTTATTTGAAAGCTGAATAAATAGTTGATTGAATTAGATTGCAATTCTTTTTATAAACAGTCAGATCTGCTAGGAGCCGGGCCAGTGGCATAGTGGTTGTGTTCACACGCTCCACTTCGGTGGCCTGGGGTTCGCAGGTTCGGATCTCAGGTGGGGCCCTACACACCACTCATCAGGCCACGCTGTGGCAGTGTCCCATATACAAAAAATAGAGGAAGACTGGCATAGGTGTTAGCTCAGGGACAATCTTCCTCAAGCAAAAAGAAGGAAGATTGGTAACAGATGTTAGCTCAGGGCCACCCTTCCTCACCAAAAAAACACATATCTGCAACTTGTCTAGCTAAAGAACAAAATTTTAGTCCTAGTTCTATTATATTTTCCAGGAAAGTAAGGTCGTTCAAAATATGTAAATTATTTTTTAAATTGCTTGTTGAACTAGCCTTATAGTCAATAAAAATAATTACACGAAAACAAAAACTGCATTTGGGCTGCAAATGTCATCAGCTCTTTCTGCCTTCGAGTCCTCCCCAACTACTTTAACAATCCTTTAACTGCTAAAAGAACACGAGCAAACACATTTATCTAAAACTCAGATAAATAAGAAAACTAAATGAAATGACTTGGAATTTTACCCTTAGAAGAAACCGAGGGTCATTTACCCCTCCATTTCCTATCTTCAGATGATGGAACTGAAGCTCAGAGGGTAAAGTGACTTGTCCAAGGTCATGGAGCTATCAGACGGGACTGAGCGTGAAGACTCTGACTTCCTACATGGAACTCTTTCCATTACTCCATCCTCACTCAGGTATACCCACCACAGAGTGCTGTTTTACTTAGGCAACCTCTGAATGTTTTTAGAAATTAGAGATTGTTATTATTGAATTTTGTTGAGTTTTTATTTTCTGAACATTTATTATAATACATTAGAATATGAGAGTAGTGAGCCATCCCACGGACTCCCAGAACTGGTTCAGTTTATTTGACAGTCTAAATCGGGGTTCTGCTTTCTTCTGTGCTGCTGTCACATGCTTTCTAGTATTGTATCCTGAGATAATGACAATGACCATCCCATAGAGATGAGGATACAGAACTTGCTAGAGTCTCTAAACAACTAAATATTATTTAACCAACTGATTATAAAACATTCATCCATCCCTTTATTTGTTTGTTCATTTAATAAACGTTTATTCCATTTCTATTGAATCAGTGGGGATATAACAATGAATAAAATATAGTCTCTGACCTCAAATGGTTTATAATCTAGTGGATAGGACAAAGAAGGAAATTGGTAAAACCACAGAGATACAGTTGATCTTTAGGGTAAGCATTGGATATCATGAAAACACTTACCGTGCATCAGTTTCTGTTCTAAATATTTCACATGTATTAACTCAATTAATATTCACAAACATCTGACAGATAGGTATTATTTTCCTCATCATACAGATAATACAGTGGAGACCAAAATAAATTAAGTAAATTTCTCAAGGTGGATATAGTTATATAGTGGCCAGATCAGGGCTTAAAACTACACCGTCTGACTAGAAAATCCAGGCTCCATATTACCTTGACTCAATCAAAGCACTTTGTACTATTATGGCACTCACAAGATTCTAAAAAGTATATGGTTGTTTGTGTGCATGTGCCATTTTTTTCTGCTAGATTCTTAGCCCCTCAGAGAAAGGAACCATTATTTCATAGATATGGGACTTACTCACAGTATCTGGCATCATGTTTTGGAAATAATTGCTTTAGAGACAAATTAAGGAGTGAAGGACCATTTCCCTATAACTTGCGGTTAAAGAAAATGTATGAATAATATAAACATAAGGAATTAGACAAACACACTGGGCAAAATCTGCAAATACATGTTGTAATAGCAAACTGTAGCCTCTTACAGTAATGCAGGATGATCTCGACGCTCAAAGAATAATCCTGTTCTATTGTTATATCAAATAGGACGTCTAATTAGTGAAGCACAGATTTTTCTTTCTTTTTTTCCTCCCCCAGAAACCCATTCAATTTTTAAAATATTCAAAATTCCTAAACGAAACAATTTTAATCATCTATCTGTAAGTTGGTAGCACTATAGGAAATTGACAGCCTGGCATCAGAGTTAAACACCCTTTTAATTCTTCTTGCTCCTAATTTGTATCATTAGCGTATCTTAGTCTGTCAAAGTAATCAAAGCCATCAGTGGGGGAGAAAAGGTGACTTGTACGTACGAGTATCATGTATTTATTAATATGATTATTTAAATCATTTAGCTGGAGAGAGCTTATTTGTAATGAGTGTGGTCACTGACCATGTGTATATTAGTGTATATGAGTGGCAAAGGTTCCACCTGCAAGTAAGCAAGCTGTAAGCAGCATCAAGGAATGATAGTACAGCTCTCAGTAATGTGTGTTCTTGTACTACGAGGGCATACATGTGTGACCTTTGTGTAAGGCATAAGCAAGCTACTAAAATCAAAGCATCAAATCATCTGGGATAACATCTCTTATCTCATTATTCTCCAATCAGAATAATATGAGATCTTTGTGGGCATATATCTAGAATGAAAAACCAAGTTTCACCCTGAGCGTGCACACCTGGCACACCTTAATTCTTAACATGAAATGTTTTCTTTCTACTCGATAAGTGTCTTTTTCAGCTCATTACCATATGGGGCTGGGGCAGAGGCTTTATCACACTAGGTGGGGGATTTCATGAACGTCTACCTTCCTTACTCTCTCCCGCTTCTCATGGCACACATGTGATTTTATGCCACCACTGCAAATCCTCCGATACACCAAGCTGAGTTTGGTCAGCTCCAGTCACTAGAATTGTAAAAGCAATTTAAAAAAACCAACATTTGTGCTTGGGTCTCTAGTATGGACTCCTTTTTCCACTTTCTCTTGTCCACTGCCTGATTCCTAGCAAAAGAAAAATATACATATGCATGTATATGTGTGTGAATGATACATATGAAAATATGTAGTCATATTCCTAGATGAGAAACACACACTTCCCCATTTAGAATTCCCTAGGAGGAAGAGCACAACTTAATAGAATGCAGTGTTTTATTTTTAGTTTTGAGAAAGCATTCATTAAGGGTAAAACAGGAAAGACGATCAAAGCACATGAAAGAGAGACTGTATTCTTTGTACTTTCCTTGTTGTCTTGACTGAAATTTAGTCCTCTTCACCTCTTGCCCCACCGGATTCACTAACCTCCAATTTTCTTCTCCCTATTGTGCTAAACTAAAAAAAAAAATGTGCCTAGAAACCAAAGAATAAGGTTTCCTGTGACTTATGTATGTTTGGAATAGGAATTACCATACCTAAGTTTTCTCCGATACTTTTGAATTATTTTTTCCCCCTCAAAGAAAGGGAATCTTGCTTTTTTCTTGTCCCCCTCCCCCTTTTCATTGTCAGTGTGGAAGCTGCCTGAAATAGGCGCAGTGAAAACACTGGGTGGCAGTCCCTCTCCCTTCCAGCCACCAACGCCGAACGGACTGTCATCGCGAGTGCTCCAGCTGTATAGCATCGTATTCTTGCCCTGCATTTGCTCGCTGCACTGAAACTCTAAATTCCACCGAAGCCCAGCACTTCAGTACAGATAGGGCAGCGCAGAGCAGCAGAAATAACAGGTTTTCCTAAAAGCATGTGTGACCAAGCAAAACCATGAGATTTCCCAGGTCAGCCAAAACACAAATACCGGAAGTAAAAAAATGTCCTGTTCAGTGATCCAGTCAATGGGATTAAATCACAAAACTCCCAACAATTGTTTTCGGTAATCGCACCCGTGATTTTCTGAGGACAGATGCATATCTTGCGATCCGGTTATCTGTTTCTCCCATCCGCATCTATTCTGTGTACCGTCATCATTTATATGAGTTTCCTGTAATCAAAGCATCTGTAAGCTCTAGCATCTGGAGTCTTCTGCCATACTTGGTTTCTTTCCTATGACTCTCCAAACGCCCCCTCCCCTCACCCCATTCAAGACATGAATTTGTGTGGTGGAGCTCCAGGGTTCACACAGTACAGCGTGCCCGCTGGAACTCGGCGGTGTCCCAGCACAGGGCTCACGAGTCAGCTCCTTTCTAAACTCCTGAGCACTGCCGGATGGAAAATAAAGATTTTTTTCCAATTAATTTTAAAGATTAAAAAAATATGACAATGCAAGACATTCAGAAAGTAATTAAATAGGCAATGTGTGGCAATATAAATATTATAAGCAAAAGAAAAAAATTCCCAAATGGTATATCTGATATAAGATATTTAATTAAAATAGCCAAAACCATTTAAAGATCCCAAGTTTCCATCAGGAGGAAGCAGGTGGTTTAGCTACATGTCATGAAACATTGCACCTAAATGGGAGTTATCTATATCTGTATCTATATCTATAGCTAGCCTTTTTTATTGTTGATGCTGTACTGCTAACAGACTAAAACTAAAAATAAGTTAACAAACAAGAAAGCAATTAAATTTGTAAATAAATTCAAAAAAGCAAAGGCAAGTTTTCTAGTCAGACAAATTCACCACAGAATTCTGTGTCCCTTAGAAGTATTTTTTCTTTATTATTAACAACCTATAAAGAGGTAATAGGAGCATGATTTCTTCAATGTTAATTATTGCAAAATTAAATAGGACAAATGAATTAATAAGTTAAGGTATAGGTTCCAAAATCATGGATAACAGACAGAAAAGGGCTAGAAGAATTTATTATTCAAGTAATTTTCAAAACGTTACAAATGTATTAATAATTCCTATTTTTAACAAATACTTCTTGAGCATCTTCCGTGTCTTAGCTTTCATTGTGGGTCCTGAAAATTCAGTACAAAATAAACAAAGTCATCTCATGGGGTGTATGTCTCACACATCAAGCGCTTGTCTCTTACGCTATATTAGAAGGCAAGGTAACCGTTTCTTATATATCTTTAAATTATTTAGTACCTTATCTCAGTCATGGGAGGTGCTCAAAATTTTATTTTAAAAATAAATTAATTCCTAATGCTTTTGATAAGGAGATGCTTGCTTGTAAAAAAGCAGTATGCCTGCATGTAAAATAATCAGCCAAAAGATTTTTTTTAGATACGTACTTACTTATAATGAAAAATAACATAAATATCTATATTATAATATTAATTATACTCTGTAACATTTTGATAGCACATTTCTAGAGGCATTAATACCTTGCTTACTCCTCTGCCTACAATTTAACTTAAATATTTATAATAATATACACAGCAACATAACATTTTACTTTTACCAGAAATTCAATATTGAAGTTTTTATATATAAAGTTAAAAATCTTGCCCATGTGACTCATACATTGTGCCTGTGACTTTAATGCCTTTAACAAGACAGCCTAATGGCCCATTATTGTTTTTAACATGCCACCTTAAAATAACCTTTCGGCAAATTTTCTGACATATTTTATCTTAGCCTCCATTTATTTCATTTATATTGACCCTGGTCCCTTTAAAATAGCTGGTTTTTGAGAAACATTGGAGTAAGCACAGCATTTCTGCAAAGACTTTCGGATTCTTCCAGTAATTCCACGTTGACGCTGCTTAGTTTTATGGGTAGCAATCTGCTCTTCTTTTGGAATCTGTCAGGATCGGAAAAATACACATTAATCATTTACTATAGGAGCCTGTACTGCTCCAAATGTCCCCTATTTCAAGATGACAATTGGACACTTATCAGGAATTACTGATAAGTGAGGAGTTGGCTGTGCGGTGTTAACCGTGGACTGCACCTCCTCATCAGATGGCGTTCTTAGAGACCCCAGGATGGACCTCTACAGGTTGTCGTGTGAATACAGGGCCGCCACATACATGCTCTTTGTTTACTGATGTACTATAGGGACTGTTTCACCTCCAGACTGATTCTAACCCCTGACGCAGCTCCAAAGGAGCAAGACAACTTTTAAGGAGTCTTTGAGTCAGGAGCAATGCCTCCTGCAAAAGACCTCTTCAGACTAGAGTTGGGGCTCATAGTGGAGGAGGCCAGGAAGATCACGGTTCTAAACTGTTGTGGGAATTTACAGAGAGATTTAGTTGGCTTCTCCCTCAAAGATGTGAAAACACCTCCTTGACTGACACTGTGTGAAGATGTGTGGTCCCAGGAAATCATTAAACAGGAGCCTTCTGAAATAATTTTCACCAACTGAATGTCTTTAGATTGCTCTTACCTTTGAAAATCTCATCTTCTCTAACATTCTGGCCTTGGTTCATACCATTTTAATTCCTCTTCCCATCTCTGGCAGGTATGATGGTTGATCAGGGGACAACCCTTCCACATTGCTCTAGGAAATGCAAAACCCAGAGTCAGCTATTTAGAATGCAAATATTATTTTTCCAAAATATGCAATAACCGAATCACTCTTTCTTAGCATACAATCCAGGCAAAACACCCAAGAGAAATACATGTTATTTCTTACTTAATCCTAGATCATTCCGTCTCTGAAAATACAGTTTTTTATTCTTCAAATTTTGACTCATGTTATCCCCAAGATTACTAGGTCATTTATAGTATAACTCCTATCCATTTGTCCAGTTATATGTTCAGGTTTGAAAGAGAGAGACTTAACACATCTATTCACTTCATTCTATCTTTTTACATTTCATTCACATCTATTTCATTCTATTTAACATCAATAGTTTAAAACTGGAAAGGAGAGATTTAACATGTAATAAAAGATAAATTACAACATGAAGTTGTAATCATGTCAAATTAAAATATTAAATAAAAAAATCCCAAACACATGAACAAATTTTGTAATGTGAATTCAATATTGTCGTCAAAATGCACTCAGGCAAGGTGTGAGAGGTAAAATAATAATAAAAAAAAAACAGTTATGAAAGACTTTGGAACTTCAGATCTTTAAAATTTCTTTTGGATAACTTTACATAATCTTTTCAATAAAAATGATCAAAGAGTAGTTTAAATGTTATATCCAATGAGTATATATAATTCCAACACACACTAGGTCCTGAAATATTTTGTTGAATAAATGAAGGAAGGAATGAGTGAATAAATACATAAATGGAAGAACAGTTCAGGAAAGGCTGCTGTTGTCTGGATTTCATGAAAACTCAGATCTGGGACTTGAAGAAGGAAATCTGGAGAATAGATACAAAGAGGAGGGTGCTATATTACCATTCAATATGTAGAGGTGAAGGTAAGGAAGGAATCTTCAGCAACTGAGGTTAGGAAAATAGAGGAGCATTTTTAAAAAATTTTGTAAGTGATGTATTGAAAGCGATATTTAGGGAAGATTAATTTGGCAGTGTAAGACTATAAATTAGCAGAAACTTTCTATCAAATAATTTGATAAAAAATATCAAAACCCCTTTATTTGAGTGTTTAGTATTTACCTGACAATCTAAATTACACAATTTATCTTAAGAAGATAATGGGACATATACTAGAGTATATGATTAGAGATATTCATTTTAATATTGTTTTTTATGATAAAAGAAAGAGACAGAAAATGGAACAAACCAAATAGGTACAAACAGGCTATGGGTTAAATAAATTCATCCATAAAATATGTAAATAATTTATTGGTGTGGAAACAGTGCTCATATTATATTTATTGATGAAAAAACAAGTTATAGAAAGGATTTATTTATTATTTATTTATTATATAATCCATATATTAAAAATATATACATTTCTGGATTTGGTTTTTCTTTTCTGAATTTTTTCATAATAGTGCAATATGACTTTTTACAGCATTCAGTGATTTCCTTGCTTTGAACTGAATCTGCATTTCTAACATTCTCTCTCATCCTAGTATCTATCGATCTATATTTATCTATTGACTCCAGTTAAAGCACTTGTCCCAAAAAACAAATTTCTTTCATTTGCCTCCACTATGACTATCTATCCACCATGATTTAACTATCAGGGCTGTTAAAGCCATCCTTGATCTTTCAGGCCAGAAATGATTTCTTTCTTCTGAAAGCTTCCAAGACATTTGAATATAGGAGAATCCTGATCTCCGCATCAGTAACACACGGCTTTGAATCTCAACCCCAGCCCTTGTTAGCTCTGGTTTGAAGTAACTGAATTATACTTCCTGAACCTCAGGCTCTTCGTCTTTAAAAGGGGGTCAGTAAGTGCTAATTCACAGGATTGTTGTGTAGAAACCTACGTAGAGTCCCCAGAATAGCGCCCAACTCAGGAGATGGACCATAGACACGCCTGTTCTTCTACAGGCTGTCTGTTGATATGCTGTTTCCCTAACTGCACTGAATAGTGTTTAAGGGTGAGTAAATCCGAACTTATTATCCCTGGTAGTGTGATGCAGTGCCATGCATCTAGCAGTTGTTCGATCAACGTTTGTTGACAGCGTGAATAGAAATTCACCATAATGGAATTTTGAAACGACTTTTAAATAATCTTTTGGGAGACACACATAAAATGGGGCATTTCCAGGAATATGCACTCTTTTCTCTTTCTTGATGTCTTTATCACTCTAAAATAACAGAAAAATGTTTGCTAATGCTATGGGAAACACAAAGCAGTAATCCTGGAGAAGTGTACATTAGTGATTTTATAGTCAGTCACCTACTCAGTTGGTCAGGCCAATGGTGAGAATCAGAGAAGAGGCAGGAACAAGGCTCATGAAATATGATAGAAGTCAGTGAAAGAGGTTATGCACTTTGTCAAAATGATAAAAATAGCTTACTTTTTAATATATGTGATTTCTTAAAAAAGAGCTTTTTTAATTGATGAAATAAGTGTGTTGGCTTTGCTTTGTGGCTAAAAATTGCCTTTTTGGGCAAGGTGAGGTATTGTTGGGAAAATTACTGTGTTGGCATTCTTTGGGGTTGTGTTCAGGTATGTCCTTTATGGCAAGCAAGCAGGCAAGTAAGCAAACAGAAAAAAATCCCTCAGAGAAGGGAAAAGAGATTTGTCTACTGAATTTCCTATTAATTACACAACAGATAGGCACATTTCAGATCAAAGCAGACAACTGTGACCTTGTACATGTATTTTTTTTTTATTGACAGTCCACACAATGTAATACTCTGATCACCTCAAGGTAAAAAATAGTTACTCTTTTTAGGCATTTTCTTGGCATAATCAAATGCATTTACCTAGCTAAAATGGCTGAGTAACAGCGTTAGAGAACCGGACATGCTTTGTTTGAATGTATACGAGTATATTTGAAAAAAAACTTTGCTCAAATCATTTGAGAAACTAACTACAAACTAAAGTGGAAAATAATTGCAAAGCCTGGCTTCCACATTTAATCAGATGGCAGCTCTTGGGCTCTCAGCTAACAGACTATAAATGAATTCTGTAACATTATTAGTAATTGTAGCATTACATTTCACAAAACAAGCTAAAAATAATAGCAATGTGTAAATCTCATCGCCATGAGGCCCCCAGTGCTGAGGCATTTATTTTGCATCATATCCTCAAAAAAAAAAAAACCCCAAAACAGATCAATAGAACTGTCACTGAGTCATTGACACTTCTTAACTCTGCTCTCTTCCAACAGATGCAGCACCTGCTGTTGTTTCTGGGTTTGCACTCTCGCTTGCCTCGGGAGTGGTGGTATTTACCAGCAATTGTAGGAATCTGAGCAGGGTCTGACTCGGTGTCACAGAGGCCAACGTATCATGCACCCATCATGCACCCCGTAGGTAAGGAGAGCTGCCAACAAAATGTTCTTAATGCACGCTGGACAGATTATAAAACTGAAACATGAGCACAGAAACTGTGTAGGAGGAAGAGGGAGGAGAAATGAGGAGTAGAAAGGGGAAGAAAATGGCAGATGTAAATTTTTTGTGTTGTTTTTGTTTAGTGGTACTGGGTTTTGATAAAGCACTAATGATTGGAATATTTTAGCCATGATTTGTTAAGGACAATGCCTCAAGGCCCATCTCTGGCTAGAAGGTGGAGAGACACTACTTTGAATTCTGGAATAAGAAAGACGTCATTATTTCCATCTTATTTTCTTTTTTTTCTCCCTCCTTTCCTCTCTTCTCCTCCCCATCCCCTTCTTTTTTCAAAGTATATGATCACTGAAACAACTTTTGGCTAAATCTTTTTGAAAGGAAGAGAATGTTTCTCTGTGTGCGTGTGCGTGTGCGTGTGTGTGTGTGTGTGTGTGTGTAGGGGCACAATTAAAGTAATATTTTCTAAACTATGTCTTTGCCAATTTTAAATCCTTCCCCCGAGTTTTTTCACTTTGCCTGAAATATATTATTCTTTACCTAAGTGAAATAATTTAAATTTTCAAAACTTATAGGAACATATCTACTTATAATAGTTTTTCGTGTCTTAATACGTGACATGTTTAAATATTCTTATATGTAAATAGAAAAAAAATGAAATTGATGATTACATCAACTCTTTCTTAGAATAATTAAAATAACATGTTCAGTGGGAACAGCACAAATTAAGCCTTTTGACAATGAGAGAAAAAAATTGGTTCACCCTTATTTCACTAAAGCAAAATCTTGTTACAACATGCTATTTGTAAAATAACAGCAAAATCTGAATCTCTAATATAAAGACTGGCAAGAATTGTTTTGTGTTTCCCGGGTCTGGATTACATAAATCTGAATTATAAAATGATTTGATGCATCAAATATTTAGCAAGTTGTTGTGATTTAGAAAGAAATCATTTAAACTAGTGCTGTTTTCAAAGAATCTTCCAGTCTACAATATATCAAGGACGTGAAAATGACTTTATATGTTAGAAAATTGGTCTTTAACGAGAAAAAATATTAGACAATTCTAAGTGCAAAGCTATTAACTGGCTGATTTCTGATCCCTGACACAGGATGTCATCCTCAACCCAGTGCCTGGCTGCTTAGCATCCTGTGGGAACCACAGGCTTCCGAAGATTCCTCTTTACAAATAACAATCAGTTCAGATAGAGGAGACACAAGGAGAGCCAGTTAAATCTTTCACATCATTACCAGCCTCATTGTTTTGCAGATCAGTAGCATAAAGTAGAACACGTGCATGAATCCTCTTACAGGTTTCTGAATGCTAGGGATTTCAAATATGTGAATCCTGTTGATTAGCAGTAAATGAATAAGCCGCATGACAAATCATTACCTTTACCAGCTAAGTGGCTAGTTTAAATTAAAGATTACAGGTTCTAGTTTGAATTCATCAGATTTGTCCATCTAAAATGATGAACCTTTCCTCTGTTCACGTCAGACCATCATTATCGTGAAGCCTGCCACATCTGATCATCAGCTCACTTGAATAGCTCAAAACAGCATTTTGAAAGTATTCTATTTATTGTAGAGTTATGTAGAGTAATCCCAAACACTGTCTGCTTTAACATGCTAACCCACTCTTGGCAAGAAATTATTTTCAGGAGACTCTAATTTCTGAAAAGACCAGGTTCCAAAGCTGAGTGCCACAATCATGAGATTAAAACTGATTTATCTCTGTTTTAACCAGCCAGTTTTTTCCTTCTTTTTAATTTGCTTTTACAAATGCAATTATTCATTTTCTTCAGTAGGTGTCTAAGTTGATCATATTTCACTTATAGGTATTTAATATTCATTTTCTTGTAATGATTTTTCAGTACTGTTTTCCACAAATGTCAAAATCCTGAGTTGTTTATTTGAATCTTGAGTTATTACTCTAATAATGAGAAGCTCTAATTAGAGAGTGCAATGAACTAGGCAGCGGAGAGCTTGCGTCCCAAATATGACTTCTAATGTCAAGACATATGAAGAGTGCTAGTAGCTTCTTTAAAATACTTCCCCTACTTTCTGGCGTTTGGATACTGTTGTCTTACTTTTGAGGGGTTGCTACGAAGCTTATTGGCCTGTAGTTGGTGGAGACTACACTTCGTCACTCAACTAAAATAGCAGCATAGAACACCTAGGGCACCAACCCTCACCTTCAGTTATTCCTGTGGGCTGTATGATGCCAATCCACTCTCAAGCACTTTTGTTTGTTACGCATATTCAAGCAATATTATTTACAGGGAGCACACAAGGGAAGAAACCATTTTCCCCTCCCACTCCCCATCTGTTGTGGAAAACACACAGGTTTTTCCACCACAGGTTTAGAACAACCTCATGTCCTTGGAGCACAAATTCAGACTGGGTTGTAATAAAAGTGTGAACCTCCCTCCCACTCCTCAACCCACAAACCTATTTTAAGGCTGCGCTCTGAGAATAGCCTTCACCGTGATGCTGTTGGAATACAAGCTACCACGTTACACAGTCACGGCGTGACGTGGACGATTCACCGGGAACCCACTGGCTAAATAGCTCCTCTTTAGAGAAGTAGTGACTACAGCCGTACGTCTACGGGTTGGAAAGCCCTCACTAGTCTTTTAAAGGTAGATGGTGCAAAACTGCTCCTTACCAAGACAAAGCCTAATTTTATTCCTCAATATATTGAACATTTTCATTAAATATTTGCTGATTTTTTAAAAATAAAACAATTAAATGCAATTTCTATATCAATTATTAACATTGCCTCATCTCTGGACTTGATCAGAAATTACACACGAAGGATAAAAATGACTTAAAAGATGTAGACACAACTAAGGAAGGATGTTGAGGAAATCGCTGATTCGGTAATAAAGCTGAATTAAAACGCAGGCAATCTCTCTCTCTCTCCTGAATAGCACAAGTGATTTAGACATAGTGTGACATGTGAGACAAACTAGATGGGGGCCTCTGATTACAGAGCTAAGAATCCAAAGGCCTAGATTCTATTCTTGACTTAATCACAGGTAATTTGTAGAATCTTTCCTAAATTATTTTTAACCATTTCTCCATATTAAAATGGACTCTATTAATTTAACTGTCATTCTTTTACTCAAAAAAGTACATTTGTTAGCAACCAACTCTATGGCAAATTAAAAAAACAAGATGAATATAGTCCTATGGATCTTATTATTTATTTTGCTCTAAAAAACATTTAGTATCACTCAAGAATATGCAAAAATGATAATGCCTGAATTAAGACCTGTGGTGAATAACTTCCAATAGCTAATAATGTGCAATTTATGTTGTTATTAATAATTCTACTTCAAAATTTAATTAACAATGTAATTTTTAGATAGTCAAATAAGTGACAAGATTCTACATATAATGTTATTTGCAATTTAATTTTTTTACTATGAAATTTGAAATTAAGTGCTAGTTATAAAGACACCATAAACAATAGTGAGTACATGGCACCCTCTACAGATTTGACTGGAGACAAAGACTTGAGAAGAATGGGTATTCATTGTTGATTCTGTTGCACATAATATCAGCTTATTTAAGTGCTCAGGGAAAAGAAAGCACACTTCACTTCTTCACAGGCTAAACTGTTGGTGAGATCTCAAGCTCTGAAGGGAGAATTAGAATGATTATTATATTTTTTCAAGGCCAATCTTATCTGAAAAACTCACTCTTCATAGCTAAATTTTATGCCTCCACTTAAGCTTCTTAAATCTTATCTTTCCAGAACTAACTCTTCATAAATAACCCTTTATAAATAATTTCTTGGAATTCACCCTTCATAACTGAAAAGTATGGTCATTACCCTTCATTTAATTTGCTTACATCCTTCCACTGTTTAGTACCTGCAAATAATGCTAACTGGTGAACACAGCGCTAACTGGTTGGTGCTCCCCTTTAGCCACTATGAAATCTGAGTGGAATTCTCCCCTGGTAGCTGTGTCTGCAAAGACGAGTTGAGTTCTTACCTCAGAGTTCTCTTGAAATACTGTTAGTTACAAAGGGATAGTAAGAACTCACCAATGGAGACCAGCTCAATTAAACAAAACTCAGTTTATATTAACACAGCAATTAATTATGTATGTCAGAATAACTTGAGAATCTTTTCTTTGTATTTATAGAGAACTTAAACTTATGTGAAGGCCAGCCTTATGGTCTAGTGCTTAAGATCTGGTGTTCTCACCACTATAGCCCGGGTTTATTTCCCAGTCAGGGAACCACACCACCCATCTGTCGGTTGTCACATTGTGGTAGCTGTGTGTTGCTGTGATGCTGAAAACTATGCCGCCACTGGTATTTCAAATATCAGCAGGGTCACCCATGGTGGACAGGTTTTCAGTGGAGTTTCCAGACTAAGACAGACTAGGAAGAAGGACCTGGCCACTCCTGAAAAAACTGGCCATGAAAACTCTAGGAATAGCAGCAGAGCATTGTCTGACATAGTACCAGAAAGGGTAAGGATGGTGGAAAAAAGACCAGCCAGGATTCAGCTTTGCTGTACACAGGGTCGCTAGGAGTTGGAAGCAACTCAACAGCATTAATAATAAAAACAAAAAAAAACTTACATGAAAGAAAGAAAAGTATTAGTTGTGGAGAACTAAATGGAGATCAACATGAACTTGATATAAAATTTTAAGAAATAAGTGGCAAGAAAATATTGAAATTTTTCAATGACGAGCTTTCTTTTATTCAAAGTTACATCAGGGATAATTTATATCTCAGTGTCATTCTTTTTTTTTTCTTTTACCATATTAATGAGCAATATGGACCAATTCTCAGTAATACTTTGGATACTTAGAACCCTGGTAGTTTATTTGAGTTTACACTACATAAACTTATGTACCCCAAAGAATTTGGAATGCTAACGGCATTTATCAGGTATTGTTTGTAAAGGATGTGAATAATAATAGTCCACCTGCTATATTCCCTTTTCAGCAGAGAAATCGTACAAATTAATGCTGGCCTGGATGTAATCCATTTAGGATGACTCATGAGAGTCATAAAAATGATCTTTCTCTCTCTTTTTAAAGAATTCCCTGGCAAGTATTTGTCCACTAGTTATTTTTCCTGCTTCTTTTTATAAGGCCCACTTTAAGGTCATTTAACTCTCAAGTACTTTATGAAAAATACCTAACAACATCAGCAGGACTACCACCATTGAAAATAATGGTAAACGTATTTATAAAGACCTAAGCTTATGCTATGGCATTGTTACCACACAAAGGGCACGATCTGCTTGGCACGAGACAAAAGCCAATCATCAAGAGGCAAGATGGTGGAAAAAAGAAAGGGCTTATTACAGCTTGCTAGCAAGAGGGAAGATGGCCAACTAATGTCTCCAAGAACCATCTTACAGAACAAAGACTACAAGCCAGTTGTATTGGGGCTGGTCTCTGGGTGGGGGAGGCAAGTGGTCTCAGGGTGGGACATACTTCTAGTCTTAGTTCCTGGCAGTCTTTTGTTTTACTTGATATGCAGAGACCAGAGCAATACCCTGTACCCTGATCTTTTAGTTGTCCTCGATGATGGCTATCAGCCTAGAGTCTCCACCCAGGGGTCATCACATTCCTAAGGAACTCAAAAGAATAAGGTTATCAACTTATAGCAGCTGGGAGGGGCCCCAAAACCCACAGAGCATGTCTGGGCTAGTTAATCAAAGGTCACTCAAAGTTACAATATGGTTTCTTTTCTATAATGTGGCTTCCCTTATGTCAAGCTTGTCTTGAGTATCAGAATTTATGAGAGAGAGAGAAAAATAAGAGTGTATAAAGATGCACCAAATATAAAAATATAGGAAAAGGAAAACTAACATTTATTGAGTGCTTACCAACTACTTTTGAAATATTATCTCCTTTTTATTTTCACAGTATCTCTTTTAGGTAGAAACACAAATTAACCTCATTTTACAATTAAGGAAACAAAGCCCTAGAAAGCAGAGAAAATCACCCTCGGGTCACACATCTAGGGCATGACAGAGCCAGTATTCAAACCCTGGTCTGTTTTCTGACAAACTTATGCCTTTAATCACTGAAAAATGGCCTATATTCATGGCCTGGTGAAAGCAAACCTAGATAATGAAGTGGTACGGAATGATGTTTTATGATTAAATGGATTTTATTTATTAATGATTAAAATCACCTATGCACAATACTATTTAATATTAGTAAATTAAATACACTAGGTACAATTTTTGTTAGTTCTCATTCATAAGCCAATAGTGTTCCCACCAATTCTTATGGGGAGAGTACCAAACAACTTCTATTTAATTATATCTCTATACTTTCTGGTCCATGACAAAATGAAACACTGAATAATAGCTTAGAAGCAATAAGAAGAGATAATACATTGACACCTCATGAGTGGGAACTATCCCAATCTTGGAAGGATGAGAACATACGCAGTTTGGGGCAATACTTCCTTTCATAGACACCCTGGCCCTCTCTTCATTTTTTCTTCTGCTGTAAACATTTTTTTCATCCTGTCCCATCCTTTCTTTTTTCCCAAGTTGATCTATCTCTTTCCATCACTATCTCCTTTCTTTAACTTATTCACTACTGATGTTATCACAGAGTAAACAGTTGAAGCGGAAGGGAAAAGATCAGAGTAATGGAATTTTTGATTCCAAAATATAAGACCTATTGTTTGGGTGACTTCCTTTTGGGCAATAAAGGATCTCTCTTACCCTTCCTTACTAGATGGAAGCGTGGTATAGTAGAAAAAGCAAAGACTATGGGTTTACACAGATTGGGATTTAAATTTCAGCTCAGCCACTCACTAGGTATGAAAATTAGAACAAGTAATTCTTGTGTTCTCAGTCCATCTGTGCATTGGAGCTAATAATACCTATGTTTATTTTTTAATGAGTTAAAGATAACTTACATATTTAATTCAACTTAACAAATACATTGAGTGCTTACTATGTGTTAGGTACTTTTCTAGGTTCTTGGGATATACTATGAACAAAATAGACAATTATCTCACTGCTTGTGGAATTTCCATCTTAAACAGGAGAGATAGAAAGTGAATAATGGACAAAACTAATAAATAAATTATTCTTATGTTAGTGATTTGGAAAAAAGAAAAAATGGAGAAGGATAAGGGATTTGGGAGTGCTGGTGTGGGACACAGTGCAATTTTTAATATGTAAAAATATGTAATATGTAATAATATGTAGATATCATTGAGAAGGTGACAACATTGAAGAAAGTAAAAAAGATGGCTATATGGGTCTCCCAGAGGAGAGGGTACAGGCAGTGCGAAGCCTCTACAGAGGGAGTGCTTTGTATTAGAATAAGAAGCAGTGTGGCATGGAGGAGAGCAGGAGATAACGCACAGACATTACAGACGTGATGTAGGGTCCTGCCTGAGAGAAACACTCAATAAATGCAACTGTTATTGTGTTTAGATAAGAAATGTTAGGCTTACCAACAGAAAAAAATATTGTCCTCTCTCTGAAAAAATAAAAATAGCCTTGTAAACATTTAATACTGAGTGTGTCTCAAACAGTGCACTGATCACTAAAGACATTCTGTCATTTATTCCTCATGAAAACCCTACATGGAAAATGCCATTCCTATATCCCCAATACAGATGAGAAAACTGAGGCTCTACTAGGTTAAGTAACTTGTCCAGGATCACACTCTCCTTAAATGACAGAGGTATTATCCAATTCCTTGATGTGATTCCTTTTGGTTTAATGTTAAATGCACATATCGCTTTGCTCCTATCCCAAACATACTTGTGATGTCCTTTTGGTGTCCAGATTAGTCCTTTGCTTCCTTTCACTCCTCAGATGGGTTCTTTTGAGCTTTCTATCATCATGTCCTTTCCATAAAAGGCATTCAGTGTACTGGTTGAGGAAAATAAATTCCTTTTTCACTAGCCCTCTTCTGTATTCCTCTCTTTCACTAGGGACTGGTATTAATCATCCTCTAGCCGTGATGAGTTCATTGTGCAGAGATTTTATCTTAAATATGGGCAAGCAACAATTTTGTGATTTCATTTCCTAAGTCATACATTTTAGGTATCTTTCTTTTCTATTGTTGGTGTTTTACTACCTCTCAAGGTATTCTTACCTGCATTAGCAATGATTTACTTACTCATTGTATTTTGGATATTTTTTTTTCTGAATGATTTTACTCTGTTAATAAAAAGAGAATTATCATTGGTATTTTGTTTAAATTTTTACTTAATAATAGGTGAATACATAATTAGATTTTAATGCTGGAAATATGAAAAAAAAATGCCTGCTTTTAGGGGCCTACATGAAATAAATGTATAATTATCTAATGCTTAAATGATATGAATATTATGTGTTCTTTATTTTCAAAAATTATCATTTATTTCCTATTATCAATTTGATATTTTCAAAATTCACCATAAAAAGAATACAGTTTCTAAAATATTTTCTAAATCTAGCATGGCATTTGCTGATTAGAAATATTATTTCAGGGGGCTGGCCCAGTGGTGTAGCGGTTAAGTTGGTGTGTTCTGCTTCTACGGCTGGGGTTGCGCCGGTTTGGATCCTAGACGTGCACCTACTCACTGCTCATCAAGCCATGCTGGGGCAGCATCCCACATAGTAGAACTAGAAGGATCTACAACTAGGATATAAAACTATGTACTGGGGCTTTAGGGTGAAAAAGAAAAAGAGGAATATTTGCAACAGGTGTTAGCTCAGGGTCAATCTTCCTCAAAAAAAATATATATATATTATTTCAAGGTTAATGTCTATAAACTATAATGTCTCCTTGTTTTTATATTTCCATTTAATTTTCAACACCATGGCTTGATATTTGTATTCCCCTTAATTTCATCCCTCTTGTTTCTAAGTCTATATGCCTATAATAAAGAACATAAAACATTATCAGAGGATTCAAATTTCAAGAAATTTCAAAGAGGCAAAATTATAAAATAATACACTTATTAGAAGTATGCAAGTAGTTGTTTGCTTTTGAGAGCATTTAGATAGACAGTTGAATTTTCTACTCTTTTTTTTTTTTTTTTTTTGTGGGGAAGACCAGCCCTGAGCTAACATCTGTTGCCAATCCTCCCCTTTTTGCTGAGGAAGACTGGCCCTGAGCTAACATCTGTGCCCATCTTCCTCCACGTTATATGGGACGCCACCACGGAATGGCTGACAGGCAGTGCGTCAGCAGGCGCCCGGGATCCGAACTCGCGAACCCTGGGCTGCCAAGCGCGAACTTAACTGCTGCGCCACCGGGCGGCCCCCTGAATTTTCTACTCTTAATCTGCTTGTTTTAACATGATATGGACTATTCCAACTTTTTATGGCTGTAGGCAAGGCCAATATGATGTTTTGGTATACTGAGGGCTATACCCAATGCAGCAGATTCAGAATCTAGAGTTTTCAATAGAGAAATTTGTCATGCTTCCTCCCTGAAGTCAGTGTACAAGACCTACAAGTGCAAACAAGATTAGCTGCAAAATCCTGATCTTCACCCAGTGACTCACGAACCCATTGGCTATGTCCAGTGCTATGGCACCCAGTTATTAGAATCATTGGCTAATATAACTTTCAGGGTTTAAGAAAATTAAGAATTTACATAATCCAATCCTCTTATTTTAGAGATGAGAAACTTAGAGTTCTCATAAAAGAAAGAACTAGCCAAATACATTTGTGACCTTAATCTTAAAGCAGTTTAAAAATTGATGTCACATAAATGTGTCAACTAGCAACATTCATTGACTATTTAGCATGCACAAGGCACTGAAATATTCAATTAAATGATGGCAAATACTCATGATTTAATACAGTCACGTGCTGCATGAAGAGGTTTGGGTCAATGAAGGAGTGCATATATGATGATGGTCTCGTAAGATTAGTACCATATAGCCTAGGTGTATGGTAGGCTATACCATCTAGGTTTGTGTAAGTACACTCTGTGATGTTCACACAGCGACGAAATTGTCTAAGGATGAATTTCTCAGATTGTATCCCCGTAGTTAAGCGACGCATGACTGCATTGAAAAAATGTGGTTTTTCAGCCAAAAAATCTCTAAGACCATTTATAGTTCTCAATAATAGAGTATGCAAAAATCATAGAAACTGATTTTTGTGATTTTGTTACCTATAACGTTGGGATATATTAAAGCTATGGGTGGTGAGAGGTGAAAAAGCCAAGGCATTATTGAGATGAATCAGTGAAAATTGAGGATCTAAGAAAGTAACTTAAATGTTCAATCAAATACTTTACCCAAAGGACAGAAATATCTATCATGTTACAAATGAGAAAGAAAAAAGTGACATATTGAATCAGGAAGGAAAGAACTTTTTTATAAAAAGAACTTTAACTATTTCTTGCCACTCTAACCCTTGATTCCTAATAGAACATTAAGGGGAAATCTTACAGATGAAGGAATTAAGGCAACTGCACAAATGAGCAGCTATGAAGAAATACTAGCTGATTATCTTTGCAAGAAATTTTTTTCAGGTAAAGATTAACCTATTCCAACATACCCTCTGTAGCCTATCACTATTTTGTTCTGTGAGTTTTCAGCATTTTGCATTAAATAAGGGATGTCCGTGATTGATATTTGCTATTCAGTGTGCCATTTAGGTCTTAATTTGTTTTGGAAAAAAAAAGTCAATCTGGACTACTGGTAAAAATCCCACTTGATTTTGAGAAATAAACCAGCCACATTATTACAAAATATACACTAGAAGATTTGAAATTTTTAGAAAATAAAATAAATGTTCTTTTTATTGTTTTCCTGATATAACATTAGACTTTGTTTTACTTTGTTTTGTTTACCTTGTTTTACATTTTTAAGTGTCAGGAACTTCACCAGACAAATTAAAAATTTAAGAAATTTCACTTCAAATGCTTAAAAGAACTCATAGATATCACCTCCATTTTACAGATTAGGAAGCTGATACAGATTAATTGATTTATTCAATATTACTGAGCTATTATATAGAATTAAAGGAATTTGAATTCCAGAAACCATTCTATTTTCACTAAATTAACTTTCTAATTGTCACATACATGAGAATGTCTGCAGTGTAAAAATATGCAGTCAGCTGATAATGACTTCAACTTTATTTTCAGGCAAGCTCTTCAAGAAAGGTAGTTAATCTTTTACTTTTCTTGAAACAATATCTTGGAAAGAAATGGGCTTATATCCTTAATTCTCTAACCCACAGTGGCTACAGGCTCCATTAAGAGCCTCTTGTCTTACAGAAGCAGAAATGCAATCAATGTAGGTTACTGGTCATTCTCCCAAAAGATTAAAAGAGTAGTTCAGAGTTAGAAACACAATTAAACCGCTAAAATAAAACTTTCTTCACTGTGATATACAGTATGTGTCTGTCATGAAAGTAAAATGGATAAAATGAACACTTTACGTGTGTTAGAAATCTAGTACATGTTAGCTTTTATTTGACTGTTAAATATTTCTCTTTTGCATAACATTGTGCTGCTTTTCCTTGGACCTCTTTAAATTTGAGAACGTTTTTATTTGTTTGTATTCGTCTTCATAATACATGGAAACCAAAATCACTTTTGTTTTTAACATCTAAATTAATATTTTCAGTTTTTCAATCATTGAGTTTTATACAACTAATACCTGTGGAGCATGTGCTTCTAGGAACATAACTGTAAAAACAGACTGACCTCCTTGTCCCCGAGAGGAACTTGTGTTTTAGTGGTGGATACAGACAAGGAAGTGGTGGAGTACAACACAGGATCATGGTCATGAATGGAAATATATGGATTCTATACATGCTGGGAACTTGAAGGATCAACTGATCCTGACTTGTCACATTCAGACTTTTTTTTTCAAAGAAAGCAACATCAAAAGTGAAGTCTGACAAGTGGAGCAAAGTTAGTCAACCAATGAGGAAAGGCAAAAGAATATACTGGGCAGAGAGACTAGAGGAAACCAAAGAACTTGATGGCTAATGAGATATAGAGAGCAACAGAGAGACGGGGGCCAAGCAACTGCCAGAATAGTCGTGTCATTCAGCATAAACAAGAAGGGAGAGAAGAGAACAAATTTGGGAGTAGATATATTTCCTTTAGCTGGCACTAGTGGTCTAGTGGTTAAGATTTGGTGCTCTCACCAGACAGCCTGGTACCACATCCCAGTCAGGGAGCCACACCACTATCTGTTGGTTGTCATACTGTGGTGGCTGCATGTTACTGTGATGCTGAAAGCTATGCCACTGGTATTTCAAATACCGGCAGGGTCACCCAGGGTGGACAGGTTTCAGCAGAGCTTCCAGACTAGGATAGACTAGGTGAAGGAGGTGGTCACCTACTTCCAAAAAAATTGGCCATGAAAACCCTATGAATAGCAGCAGAGCATTGTTAGATACAACGCTAGAAGGAGACAGGATGATGCCAAACGACCAGGCAGGGTTCTGCTCTGCTTACACAGGGTCACTAGGAGCCAGAATGGACTTGACGGCACTAACGACAAATATTTACTATAGTTTCGGACACACTGATTTTTTGCTGCGTGTGGAATGATTAGTGGGAACATATGTATATATGTATATATATATATTTTTTATTTTATTGCTTCTAAGAAGCATATTTTTTCACATTTTAATCTTTCTAAGATTCAAATACACAGCACAGTCAAAAGTGTCTTAGATTATAATAGCCAGCGGGCTTTTTTTCTTGCTCATGTGCAAAGTATTGGTGCATATTACAGTGAATCGTGTCTCAGATTGAATGAAATATGATCTGCCATGGATTTCAGTCTCATCCTGCAATATTTAACTCACACCTAAATCATTCATAGCCAACTTCCAGCCATTAGATATCATTTGTGATATCTTTAGTGAACTTCAAACCCTCTCCACTCTGAAACCAATTCCAAATCCAGGCTGCACAGCACAGTCTAAGCCATGATTAGAATCCCAAAACAGGTATGCACTGATCTTGAAAGGAGAGTGATTTAGAGCCGTATTATCATTTTACAATTCTCTATCTCTAAATCCCCTCCATAGATCTGAGAAACAAAGGAACATTATTACCTGAGAAATTGTCCAAGTACCCTGCCGTGAATACACCTTTTCTTACAGGCAGAGCCAGGATAAGAATCAATGCCTTCCTGATGGCCTCCCGCTCCAGTCTGCAGTGTTCTGAGACCACATGCACCACTTAACTCAAGCCTGCTGAGATCCAGAGCGAATGTCCCCTGGATTTCTTTTCCATCACCTCTTTTCAATTTATTTATTTATTTTTTAGAAAACACACAATAACTCTGAATAATTTCTAAAACGACCCTCTCATCTAGCAACTCGGTGAGACCTCACCCTTAATAAGGGGCTTAGGAGTGATAAACCAACACAAAATATATCTCAGAGCCAGTGTCTCATGAGATTCCAGGGAATGTGCTTAGTTGAAGTTTAAAGCTTTGGCTGGAGTGTTGTGCTTGAATTTTTGTGAGTCTTCTTGTGGTAATCAGAATGAGGAATGTTTTTTCAAGAACAGAAGGGTCCTTAATAACTGAGGTAAGTTACTTGTAGTTTTAACTTATTGTTAATAAGTTAAATAAGATGTGTGTGTGTATGTTACTAGGGATACAAATAAAAATATGCCAGACATGTTTCCTTTCATCAAGTGTGGACACACAAATAAACATCCCCTTTAAATAGAATGAGGGGAAAGCAGAAAACAAATAACATGCTTTGAAAGTAAAAGGCACAAAAGATTTAATCTGAAGGTGAGAGAGCTTTAAAGAAGAAGGTGTAATTGAGATATTCTTGACTGGTGGTTGATTAGGGGAGGATGTTACAGGCTGAGGGATTAGGTGCAGATGCCTGGAAGCATATTACGTGTCCAGGTAATGACAATGGTTCTCTGTGGTTGGAGAACAAGGTTTATAGAAGTCTGAAGTGGGAAATGCAGCCTCAAAGGTAGTTTATGCAGTTCGGACCAGACCACTGGGCTGTGCTAATTTTTTTATTATTTTGAGGGCAGTGGGGAAACTATTGAAGGGTTCTAAGGAATAAAGAGTCATGACTGGACCCATGCAAAGTTTTAACATTCAATAAGACCACAGATGTACGCAGTCCTACGTCACTCCACAAATGAGGGAACTAAGGTCCAAAGAGAAAGTTGGTCAGTGTTAGCCTTGTTCAGCCTACTGTCCTATTGTTTGAGAAATAACAAATTAGCCTTGATAATATTATTATTACTGAACAATATGAAGAGGTATTCTAACTGAACAAGAAATGTTTCAAGGATCTAGTATTTAACTATGCAAACAGACAAAATATTCTTAAGTTAGAGACACAAATATGTCCCTATAACAGAAGACACTCACATAATAAAAGCCACAGATATCATAGATTAGAGGCATGGGATGCTGTGCTGTGTGATAGGACGGCCCAGTTTATTCCTGGTCCCCACCCTCCAGCTCACATTCCAATGAGAAAGTCAAGATATAGATATATATCGCAACTTCTCTGAGGGAAAAAGAGGTGAATGTGTAACTATCCAAGCTGTATCTGAGAAAAAATGCATATGTGTAAATTTGGGTGAGGGCTGGAGGAGTTGAGGAGGAAGAAGAGATGTTAAGTTTACTTCTGTTTTGACTGCTTGTTCTAACAATACTTGCGTTATTTTCAATTCTTAATGTAGGGCATCTTTTTTCCTATTGAATCAAATAAAATTCCTATTGAATGATTGATTCAAGAAGAGTGTGAACTTTTAGTAATATAGCACCATTAAGTCTTATATAAAACTGATTTTGTCCTGTTGTAAAGTAAATATAGGGTCACGTTAGTCAGCATAGGCTGCCATAACAGGATACCATAGATCGGATGGCTTAAACAACATAAATTTATTTTCTCACAGTTCTGGCGGCTGCAAGTCTGAGATCAGGGTGCCAGCAAGGTCAGGTTCTTGCAGAGGTCCACTTTCTCACTGTGTGCTCACAGGGCCTTTCCTCTGCATGTGTGCGTGGAAAGAAAGACATCTCTCTCTCTTCCTCCTCTTATAAGGCCATCCATCCTACTGGATTAGGACCACACTCTTATGACCTCATTTAACCTTACTTATTTCCAAAAAGCCCCATCTGCAAATACGGTTACATTACAGGTTAGGGCTTCAATGTATGAATTTTGGGGGGGCTATAATTCAATTTGTAGCAAGTCATTATAGAAAATTTGGAATGTGTAGAATAACATAAATAAAACACCACCATTGTTCATCCCTCCTCTCAAAGATAACCACTTTAAACTTTATGAATTAATAGTTATTAATTTTTTTAAAAACTTGACATACCTTTTTCTTTTAACTTTCAGAGAAGTTGAAAGTGTGCCTTAGTAGTGTAGTCAAAGAAACTCTGGAAATAAAGCTGAGGAAGTCAGATATACAGATGGATGGTATATGTTCATTAATTAATTAATTCATTCATTCATTTACTTAGGATTTACTATGTGTCAAGAGCTGTTCCTGCCAATTTGTCAATAAAGTGGAGAGGCAGGAATTAAACAAAGAATCACAGGTTAACAAAAAATAGATAAATTCAATGAAGGAGAAGTCCAGAGAGTATATGGTAAGTAGATGAAACTTAGTCTGCATGTGAGGGGAAGGTGGTCAGAAAACCCTCTTCGATGAGAAGTGCTGTTAATATTGTAGAGTATTCCTTGTAGGTGATGTATCATTTTACTCGATGCTTTCAAGATTTTCTCTTTCCCTTTGGCTTTTCAAAGTTTGACTATGATACGTCTTCGTGGGGATTTCTTTGAAATTATCCCACTAGGAGTTCATTGAGCTTCTTGGATGTGTAGATTAATGTGTTTCACCAAATTTGGGGGAGTTTCTGGCCATTATTCCTTCAAATATGCTTTGAATCCCTTTCTCTTTTTCCTTTCTTTCTCAGGCTCCCATTAGCATATGTTGGTATGCAGTGATAAGAAACCAATTAACTTATATGTGTCGGGATCAAAAACAGGTAGTGTAGGCTTCCATCTATAGAGGAAAGATTGGTTTCGTTGCAATCTTGAAATACCAGATTTCAAACTGACATTGTTTTCTGTTGTTATGGCTGCTTTGTTTTACTCTTTAGGAGGGGAAATAGAGCCCATATGGATAACAAAGAATATTTAGTTGTTCAAATAGATTAACTTATAGTTTAGATGTAAAGCAATGATCATGGGAAATGTGAAGAAAGGTTGAGGTCATTATGGTTTAGTAGGAGTACGTCTGAATTTCCTTGCTCTTAGTGATAATAGCAAGAAGTACTATTTATTGAGTACTTACTCTGCATCAGGAAGTGTTCTAAGTGCTTAATATGAATTGACTCAATTAATCTTCAGAACAATCCTATAAGGTAGGTACTACCATATCCAAGGAAGAGGAAAGAGAGTTGACAGAACATGCCTAAGGTCAAAGTGTTTAAATGGGAGAGCCAGACTTCCCATCAGCCAGTCTGGCTCTTAAGCTCATTATTTGAACTACCACAAGGCTTATTGTTAAATTATGGAATAGTCTTACAAAGCCAGACATTAGTTTTATAATACAAAAGTAATACAAAAATTCCTGTAATTAAGAAAGACATGCCTCATAATGTACAGACAAATATCTTCTTAATAAAAGTTACTAAAAAAGACACAAAATTTAAAGTTGGCAGTAACTTTTATTTAAGTGTATGTGTTGTTGCAGATATCACACATAACTGCTGTGTGTTTGCTTAATATACACTCAGAGATTTTATCTATTGTTAAAAAATTAAACAAGACCACCAGAGTTAAAAAAAAAAAAAAAAGGTAAATTTATTTATTTGTCAGTCCAGAGAATGCACACCAATGAAGATGTTCATTGAGTAGTTCACTGGGGTGGAAAAATCAGAATTTTCACTGAAGGGGAAAATCAGGAATTATTAAGTACTAGAAATGTGGGGATTCATGAAGTTTTAACTATTTTGTTTATACTGCTGTGATTATACTGGCATGAATGTTATGCAACCTGAAGGTTATGCAACATGAAGGTTATGCTATGCAATTTTTAAAATTGGATTGTTTATCTTACTATTGATTTACTATATTCTTTGTATATTTTGGAGCTTGTCAGAGTTATGTATTGAGAATATTTTCTCCTGGTTTGTAGCTTGCCTTTTCATTTTCTTATTGGAGTATTCTGATGAGTAGAAGATTTTAATTTTGATAAAGTTGAATTTATCAATTTATTCTTTTATATTTAGTACTTTCTGAGTTTTATCTAAGCAATTTTTGCCCATTCCAAGTTTACAAAGATATACTTCTATATTTTCCTCAAGAAATTTTATAGCTTTATGTTTGACATTTAAGAGTATGGTCCATCTCAAATTATTTTTGTATATGGTTTGAGGTAAGGGTTGAGATTCTTTTATCTCCATATGGATATCCAACAAATCTTGCACCACTTGTGTAAAAAATTTCTTTCTCTAGTGAATTAGTTTTGTGCCTTTGGAGAAACTCAATTGACCATATATGTGTGAGTCCATTTCTAGACTCTCATTTTCTCTCCCAATGATTCATGTCTATTCTTAAACCAATCCCAATGTCTTCATTGTTGTAGCTTTATAGTGAGTCTGAAATCAAATAGTGTGCGTCCTCCAATTTAGTTTTCCTTTTTAATTTTTTCCTTTTCATTCTAGATTCTTTACATTTTCTTTATAAATTTCAAAATCAACTTATTTTCTACAAAAAAAAAAGTCATTCAGATTTTGATTGGAATAGCAATTAATCTATAGATCAATTTGGAGAAAACTGACATCTTAAAAGTACTGTTTTCTCTTTTATAAATAAGGTATATATTTCCATTTATTTAGGCTTTTATTTACAAGTAGATGATGTTGTTATTTATGTTATGTAAATTGTTTTACTTTTAATTTTCTAATTTATTGCTGATAATACATAGAATTACAACCGATTTTTTTAAAACAAAATTTTATATGAGACTGATAATTTCTCTAATTCATTATAGTGTTTTTGGTAAATTCATATCACTTGGGAAAAAAGAGAGTTTTACCTTGATCTTTCCAATATATATGCCATTTGCCTCTTTTCCTTGCCTTTGTAATGGCTAAATTTCCAAGAAATCCTGCGTAGAAGTGGTGAGAATAGTGATGAGAATCCTTGCCTGAATAGTGATGAGAATCCTTGCAATTAAAAAAAAAACATGTTTAATATTTTACCATTAAGTGTGATGTTAGCTATAGGTTTTTACAAATGCTTGTTAGCAGATGTAGAATATATTTTTCTATTTTTAGTTTGCTGAGGATTGTTATCATAAATGGATGTTGAATTTTGTGTAGTGATTTTTTTGCATCTAATGGGATATGATGCATGTCTTTCATCCTCCTACCTTGTTAATATGGTAAATTACATTGATTTTCAAATGTAAAACCAACCTGTATTACTGGGATAAATCTCTTTGATCAAAATATATATATATTTTATGTATTGTTGGATTCAATTTGCCAATATTTTGTTAAAGATTATTGTATTCTCTTTATGGAAGATATTGGTGTGTAATGTCTGTTGGATTTTGGTAACAGGGTGATGTTAGCCTCATAGAATAAATTGTGAATTGATCCTCACTCTTCTACTTTTTAAACAATCAATATACAATTAATTGCTTTTATTCTCTAATGTTTGATAGAATTCATGAGCGAAACCATCTAAGAGTGAAGTTTTGTTGTGGGCAAATTATTTTTCAACTTACTTTAGTGTAATTGACATCTAAAAAAGTGTACATTCTAAAAGTGTACAAACCGATGAATGTTGACTTATGGACATGCCCATGTGACCACTACTACACATATCTCTCTTTATCATGCTCATTTTGTGCTCTTTCTTGGAATTTCATTTGGAGGCTTTTTTTCTCATTTACATTTAATGTAATTACTTCTTTGGTTGTTTCCCTCCCCTCCTCTGCCTGCCATTTGCTACATCTCTTATTCCTCTGTCAATTTGTCTTCTTTTGTGTTAATAAAATAATTTTTAGTAATCTATATTAATGCCTTTATTGTCCCCTTACCATACCTCTTTGTATTATGTTTTCAATGGCCATTCTTTGGATTTATGGATGCAGTCTTGATTAATTGTTTTTTACTTAAAATTAATATTTTACCTCTTTATAGTAGATGGATAAATCTTGAAATAATATGGTTTTGTTTACTCTCAAAATATTTGTTCCACTCTTTTCACATATTTTATGTCAACATTTGTTTTAAATCCCACAATGAAATATTTTAAATTTTGTTTTAAACAGTAAAGTTTTTTTCTGAAAAGTTGAGGGAAAAAAGTATATCTTTTATATATATATATGTGTACATGTGTATATGTTTACCAATTTTTGTACCCTTCATTCCTGTCTAGTTTAGAGTTTCTGTATGGTATGATTTCTATCTGGTGTTACCTCTATCTGGTGTTATTTCACTTCAGCCCAAAGAACTTACTTTAACAATTTTGGTAGTGCAGGTCTGTTAGCAACAATTGTTCTTGGCTGTTATCTGAAAATGCTTTTATTTCACTGTTATTTTTGAATGAAATTTTTGCTGAATATAGAAATCATATCTGAAAGGATTTTTCTCATGGCACTGTAAAGATGTCTTTCACTTTTATTTCTAATGAAAAGTCTGCCATCATTTGTATTATTGTTCCCTTGTATGTAATATATCTTTTTCCTTCAGCTGCTTTGAAGGATTTCTCTTTCTCTTTGGTTTTTAGTAAAACTGAGCAGTAGTTTTCTTTGTGTCTATCTTGTATGGGTTTGCTGAGATTTTTTTGACCCGTAAATTAATGTTTTTTACTTAATTTGAGAAATTTGGGGCTATTACATTTTTTAAAATTTTAGTGCTGTATTGTGTTTCTCCTCTTCTCTTTGGAACTTCAGTTAAACGGATTTTAGAACACTTTTACTTACCACATATTACTGATGCACTGTTCAATTTTCTAACTTTTAAAAAAATCACTATGCTGCTTTTTCAAATCACCATTAAGTTCAACCGTGATTTTCCCCCCTTAATTTCAGATATGGTACTTGTCAGTACAAAAATTTCTAGGTTTTTATAGGCTTTATTTTTCCACTGAGAATTTCCATTGGTTTATTTATCTTTTCCTTTAGGCCATTGAAGACATTTATAATAGCTAATTTACTATTCATGTTTGTAAATTACTGTACCTGCATTGTCTTGTAGTCCATTTCCATTGATGACCCTTTTCTTTGACAAGTGAATCAACTTCTTGTTTCCTCTTTTGGCTAATATATATATATATATAGAAACAGCTTCAAAATTACAGAAAAGTTTAAAATTCAGTACAAAGAAGTTTTCTAGCTGAATCTTCTGAGAGCATGTTGCTGACATTGCCTCATCAACCCCTAAATACTTCAGTGTGTATTTTCTATAAACTGTGATATTTTCCTATACAAACATAATATAAATGGAATGTCAAGAAATTCACATTGATATATTACTAGCAGCTAATATTCAGACTCCATCAAATTTTGCCAATTGCTCTAATGTACCTTCTAGCAAAAAGTTTCGGTTTACAATAATACATTGCATTTAGTTGTCATGCTTCTTCAGACTATAATTAGGACTAGTGTCTTATTCTTTCCGTGGTGTTCGTGATCTTGACACTTTTGAATATTACAAGACTTTGTAGAATGTCCCATTATTTGAGTTTGCCTAGTGTTTTCTTGGATTAAATTTAAGTAACGCATCATTGCAGATAGCAATGAAATGAAGCCGTGTGCTCATTGCATCCTGAGGTGGCATGTAATTTCAATTTATATAGTTTCATGGTTTTCTTATTTTATTCAGTGAATTATAATCCATTACCATCATTATTTGTTTTAATGCTAAAATTGTCCCAGATTTGGGAGCCTCTTAAAGCTGACTTCTGTTTCTTGTGACATATCTCCACCAATCTTTGAGCACTTTATTTTCTGGCTCATCTCACACATTCAGCATCCCAGCCTTAGAATTATCCACTTACCCAAGGACTCATGTTTCTTTTTAGTGAAGAATAGCATTGAGTAGTTAATATCTATCGTGGTGTTATATATACAGACATAAACATCTGTTATATATGTTTGTGTATGTATACATATATATGCATGTATAATATATACATTTATATGTGTATGTGTGTACATATATGTGTATATATGTATGTGTATACACACATATACTTATGAATCATGTTTATGCTAATACTTCTAATCCTAATTCAGCAATACAGGGTTTATTCTAGTTTTCTCCCTTTTCATATTTGTAACAATTCTCTGGCAGCAATAAACCCAAATATTATTATTTTTAATGTATTTAACTTGTTTGATCAACCTCTTAACAAGTAACCAATCTCTTGTTACTACCACCACCCATCCAACCCCCATGGAGGTGGATGTCCGCCACATCCAACTCAAGGTCTAAAACTCTGTACTGTGTCATCACATCTGTTCCACTATTTACATGCCTTGTTTTCCTTGACGAGGTTCCAACTTCTTGTGTCTCCCATCCCATGTGGGCTGCTGTTATGAATTGAATTATGTCCCTCCAAATTTCATAACTTGAAGCCCTAACCCTTAATGTGACTGTACTTGAAGATGGGGCTCTTAAGGGGATAATTAAAGTTAGATGAGGTCATAAGGGTGAAACTCTAGTACAATATGACTGGTTTGCTCATAAGAAGAGACTTCAGGGATGTGCATGCACAGAGAAAAGGCCATGTGAGGACACAGTGAGAAGGTGGCATCTGCAAGCCAGAGAAAGAGGCCTCAAAGCTGTGGACACCCTCATCTTGAACTTTCAATTTCCAGAATAGTAAGAAAACAAATTTCTGTTGAGTAAGCCACCTGGTCTATGGTATTTTGTTATAACGGCCTTAGTAGACTGATACGGTGGCCTCCTCACACTGCTCAAATTCCAATCCCTGTGCTCAGCCATCCTGCCATGGAGAAATCCCTCTCTATCTCTCATCTCAGGCTTCAATCACTGTTGCGAGGCCACCTCACTCTGTTGTCTCCCTTCATACCCTTCCAGGCTGTATCTTCATGTGGAAGCCCTATTTATACCGTTTGTTCTCCAACTCTCCATTGTAGATGTCTTCTCCGGTGGAAGGCTTCTTATTCTTCTATCATAGTCGGCTATCTTTCCATGACTTCCAATCTTCATACTCTGATACCACATTTTTGCATCCATGGTGGACGCTGTTCTCATTCTATCTGAACTCCCACACAGTACACCACGCTGCCCCTCTGTAGGGACATCAGGTCATCCTTCCACAGGAATATCATTCTCACTATGTCCAGGCTTGAAAAATTTGTATCAAACATGCCCTGCCACATGGAGGCCTTTTTCACACTAACCTCTGATATCTCACACTGAGAGGCTCTTCTACCTAGGCTCCTCATCCAGCTTGGATTCCAACTCTGTGCTCTATATAACTGTGAATCTGCCTTCTTCAGTCTCCCAAATATGGATGTTTTGTTTGGTTGGCTGCATTTGGGCTTCAGACTAATGTTTTTTTAGGAAGAGAAAGAAAGAAGAGTAAGGAAATGCAAAAGGGGAAAATGAGAATTGTCTAGAAACTTTTTACTCTATACTGCACATTATGAATATTATGCCGTAAAAACTGAATTTAATTTTCTTTCTCCGAGGAGTGTTAATTTTTGTTTGCCAGCCAGTGAATTCTGACTGATCATTCTAAGCTTGGGTCAATGCTTCATATAGGGCCATCTCTTTAAGTTTTGCCTTCACGTCTAGCTCAAAATTTTTAGTCTCTAAATATAGTTTTACTCCTAAGGCAAGACATTTATGGGGATATAGCTGGAAAGCGCAAGGTATTTATCAAGCTACTCTAAGTTGTTGGGACTCCAGTTCCAAACTCTATCTCCTCTGTGGTAGACACAAGCTGAGAATCTCTGCTCAGGCTTTCCAACTTGTAGCTTCTTTCACCGGGCAACTTGAAGTCTCCTCCGTATGTGTTCAATTCTGTATAAGTCAAGGATTTAATGGCAATTTATGTGTAGATTTTGGGTTCTGTTTCTTTTGGCTTCTTTCTATGATTTTCTTCCTCAATTTCCATCTGTATTAATAGTCTGATACTCCACCTTTATCATCTCAACTCTGTGAAACAAGTTTTCTCCTTAGATTCCAGCCAATACGCACAGTGTAGTGTGAGGTGTGCTCTCAGGAGAAAAAGTTATATTAATGTGGATATCACCAAGTTTCACTCCATTCTTTCAAAGGTCATGTGCCTCCGGTTTCAACCTGTACTTTGTTGCTTTCCAGTATCTTCAAATACTTCTGTGTTGTTCTTTTTTTTTTTTTTTTTTGGTGAGGAAGACCAGCCCTGAGCTAACATCCGTTGCTAATCCTCCTCTTTTTGCTGAGGAAGACTGGCCCTGGGCTAACATCCTGCCCATCTTCCTCCACTTTATATGGGACGCCGCCACGGCATGGCTGACAGGCAGTGCGTCGGCGGGCGTCCGGGATCCGAACCAGCGAACCCCGGGCTGCCAAGCGCGGACTAAACCGCTGCGCCACCGGGCCGGCCCCAGTGTGTTGTTGTTTTTTTTAAGTTGGGTTCTGAGTTTTTAGTTGTTATTAGCAGGAGGCTCAGTCCAGTGAAAATTACTTCACCATTACCAGTATTGTTACGATCCCTCATATTCAGTTTTAATATCTCTTAAGCATGTTCTGAGTAGTTGAAAAATTTTTTTCTTTGTCATAAAGTGTTACAAACATTTTGAAGAAACAATGCAAATGTTAATCATGCAAGTAAAGGTACAAATGTAACATTCACATATTTTGATATGGTATCAGAAAATTACACATATATTCTAGAAAATTTCTTATAGTCTTAATAACTGTGACTTAAATGTCTTTTCTGCAACTTTCGTTGAGTTGAATAATTAGGTAAAAGTTATATTGATAACAAGTTTATGAGTAAAACATGATATTGGAAAAAATATTTTGAAATAGGGCTAATATTGGATTTTTCAAATTACATATTTCATTCAAAAAGTTTCATGCTTATGTATTTGGTTGGAATTCAATTCACACATATTAAAAATTCAACTCAACCCAAAAATATTGAAAATTTTAAGAAAACATTGAACACAATTGAGGTTTAATTAAGTTGATGAATTTCCCTAGTTTATACAGCTGGCAAAACCAACGTTCAAACCTAAACATTATCAGCTGGATCTGTCTATCTATCTATATCTACTTATCTACATGTACATATACATATACCTATACACATATACATATATATGTGTATGGATGTATACACACACATGCAAATACACACACACAGATATGCAACTTCTTTTTTCCCTTGACTATTTATTATAGACATTTTTTTTTTTTTTGGTGAGGAAGACTAGCCCTGAGCTAACATCTGTTGCCAATCCTCCTCTTTTTCTGAGGAATATTGGCCCTGATCTAACATCTGTGCCCATCTTCCTCTACTTTATATGTGGGATGCCTGCACAGCATGGCATGATAAGCAGTGTGTTGGTCCACACCTGGGATCCGAACCTGCAAACCCCAGGCCGCTGAAGTGGAGTGCACAGACTTAACCACTATGCCACTGGGCCAGCCCCTAGATGTCTTTTAAAAAGATTTTTCTAAATTTTTGATGTCTAAGTATTATTTTACTAAAAATAATATTGTACTCCTTTAAAATTATATGTCTCCTTTTAACAGACACTTAAGTTATTTAGGTTTTATTATTGTGCAGTATTTTAATATAATATATACTTGTATGCTTAGACTAATTCTTATACTGTTTTGTTTTTTTTCTTTTTTTGGTGAGGAAGATTGGCCCTGAGCTAACATCTGTGCAAGTCTTCCTCTAGTTTGTGTGTGGGTTGTCTCCACAGCATGGCTTGATGAGTGGTGTAGGTCTGCACCCGGGATCCAAACCTTTCAACCTGGGCTGCTGAACTGGTGTTTGAATTTAACCACTATGCCACCAGGCTGGCCCCTTGATACTGTATATTATCAGATGCAGAATTGCTGGATCAAAGAATTTCCATAAGTTGTAGTTTTACTAGTACATACACATGAATTTCAAGTCACACTAAAATGCTTTCTTCATACATTTCAAAGACTAAATACTTTAAATTATGTGGTTTCATTGGACTTGGCTTAATTAATTTTGCAAAATGGTTTGGATGAAAAAATGTGTCACATTGTTGTTTTAAGTTGTGTTTCCATGAAATGCACCCTAACCTTCATGCACAGTTGACATTCAGTTAAATTTTTATTCAAATTTCTTGGTCTAATGCTTCACTTATTTCTGTATTAGACAGTTTGTTGCTAGATATATAGGCCTCCTTTTGTATTATGAGTAATTAAGCTATTTCTGTTACATTTATCTTACAGTGTTTTTCAGTCTATTACTTGTTTTAAAATTCATTCAGGGACGATTTGCCCTGCAGACAGTTTTCAATCTTAATCGAAGCTGTCAGACTTTCTATTTGGTTTCTGAATTTTTGACAACTTAGAAAGACCTTCCCACCAGAAAAGTATGCATATAAAAATATTCTGCATGCTTTCATAAGTATAATGTGGATATTAAATAATTACCTTTTACTTTTAATCAATAATCAGTAATTAAATCAATCTAAATTTCTTTCATGTAATGTGGCTTGAGATAGCTATAATACTTTATTCCCCCTAAATGGCTCACCAGTTGACTCAATAAAATTTATGTATGTATCCTTTTACAACTGTTATTTTCTACCAAACCTCTTGTCTCTTTTAAAACTTCACTTTTGTTTTCCTGAGAGAGATTTGCCCTGAGCTAACATTTGTGCCAATCTTTCTCTATTTTGTATGTGGGTCACTGAAACAGCATGGCTACAGATGAGTGGTGTAGGTCCATGCCTTCCATGCCTGGGAACCAAACTTGGGCCACCAAAGTGGAGCATGCCAAACTTAACCACCAGGGCGTGGGGCTGGCCCCTAAAACTTCACATTTTTAAATACTATTTTTTTAATACTATTAATTGGAATAAATGAAACTTCTTACCTCCATTCTGATCAAAATTGTCTTAATTATGATAAAATTTTAATGTAAATATTGGGTCAACTTTTTTCATTTATTTCTATGTGTTTAACATCTCTTTGAAAATATTTTGTTTCTAAATTATCTGTTTACATTTTTGTGCATCTTTATGTGTATATTTATGAATATATTTATACCCTGTCTCATACAGAAAGAAATTTAAGGCAGCTTCAAAGATCGTAAACTACAAAGACATAACTATAAATGAAATACATTTATGAGAGAAGAAAGAAAAATATTTGAGACATAAAAATTGTCCCACAAGTGAAGTTAAAAGGGAAATACAAAAACTGATCTACATGCTAAACCAAGGCCACAGATTTGGCTGTAAGTTTTCTAGCAGCCAATGGAAAAAGGGAAACCTGACCAAGAACCTAATGCACATTCTGAAATTATATTTATGTGATAGGTAACCATTTTTACTGTTTAGCTGGAGGTCGTTTATATGTATATATTTTGATGATAGATGAAATCCAGCCTCAGCGCTGAAAAATGTACAAAGTGGCCTCTATATTATAAACTCATTGAAAGTAAGGACTATATTTCATATATTTTGGTCCTAGGATTTCAATTTAGAGTTCAGTGGGGCTAAAAATTACTGCTAAATACACAGACAGTGTGGACTTATGATGGTTCACCTTACGATTTTTCAACTACGATGGTGTGAAAGCGACACACATTCAGTGGAAACTGTACTTCAAATTTTGAATTTTGATCTTTTCCCAGGGTAGTGATATGTCGTCTGATACTCTCTGATGATGCTGGTCAGCTGGCAGCAAGCTACTTCTCCCAGTCTGCCATGTGATCACGAGGGTGAACAATCGATACGCTTACCACCATTCTGTGCCCGGACAACCATTCTATTTTTCACTTTCAGTACAGTATTCAGTAAATTACATGAAATATTCGACACTTTATTACAAAATAGGCTTTGTGTTAGATGATTTTGCCCAACTGTAGGCTAATGTAAGTGTTCTGAGCACTTTTATGATAGTCTAGGCTAAGCTATGATGTTAAATGCATTTTCAATTTCAAATATTTTCAACTTACAATGGGTTTATTGGGGCATAATCTCATCGTAAGTCAAGGAAGATCTGTAACTACTTAGCATATTAATAACTCATTTAATTTTGCTACTATAACCATTATTATCAATGAAGTAATACGCGTTTTATTAGTATTGAGGTTTCAGTCTTCCAGATATCCTGAGAGAAAATGAAAATGTACTTTAAAATACAGTCTTGATAAAGACATTCTTTACACAGAAAAATAATGAGACTGACTCTTGGCTATCTGTAAGTGATTGCTTCTATGGTTAATTTGTATTTAAATATTAGTTTGGGATTTTTCTTTTCAGTCACAATGGAATAACAAAGGCTTCTCATTGTAAATAACCAGAAAAATGGACAAATATATGAAATTACTCTTTTAAGACATTGGACAATGAGTGGCACAGAGACATGATCCCTGAGAGAAGGGAAACAAATGAGGGGAGGCTTATGATCATACCGGCTCCCTGCCTTGAGCCAATTTTGTGACCGCTGACATAGAGAAAGGTAACTTAAGCAAAGTCCAGTAGCCTCACAGAGATGAAGAGTAAGATCAGATTTGGGAGAATTTAAGGCAGCTGGAGGTTGCAAGGAAGAATTCTAGAAAGACGATATGCACAGAAAAGACCTCCAAAAATCTGCATAGGCACCCCCTTTCATCTTTGCTGAGTTCTAGGCCGTACGTGTATCCAATGAAAGACCACAAAGGAGGACAAACACCAACTAAGGATTTGCAAAGTGAATAATTCCCAAGCTCACACGGGGTGGTGAGGTAGTTGAGCTGCATCCATTAGGAGTATAAAGTCCTGAGTAGTAATCTGGGGAATAGAATTTTTAATTGAATACCTTCCCAAAAGGAAACTCCAAGCCAAGATAGTTTAATTGGTTAGCTTTATCAAGCACTTAATGAAGAAAAAATTCTAATCCTATGCAAACTCTTTTAGAAACAGAAATATAGTGAATACCTCCCAACTCATTAATTTGAGTCCAGTGTTACCCTGATACCAAAACCAAACAAAGAAAAGAGTATCACATAAGAAGAATACAAAACAATATACCTCATGCAATAGAGACTATAATCCTTTAAATATTTTAGCAAATTAAATGCAGCAGTATATATTAAAAATGGTAATGTATCATCGCCAAATGGGTCTTATTCCTGGAGTGGAAGGTTTTTTTTTTACCATATGGAAAGCAATCAATGTAATTCATTATTTTCAGATAAGAGGGGAAAAAAAGCATAATATTCTTAATATATGAAGAAAAAACATTTGACAAAATTCAACAACCATTAGTGAAAAAAATCTCAATGAACTAGGACAAGGAGAGAACTTCCTAATCTGATAAAACACATCTATGAAAAACCTACAGCTAATACGATTCTTGATTATTAACTTCTGTTTCCAGCGATGAAGGAGTAACAAGGACCAAATATACCCTATGTCTTAAATTACTGGAGTCTTAGAAAAATTATGTGAAACAATTGTTCTAATTATTAGTTGAATTATTGGTTATTGGTGTTGAACTATTGGTTAATAGATAGTGCAATGCAGTGACCCCTGAGAAAAGAGGAAGAAGTAAGAAATAGAGCCCTATGAGATCCTTACATTATTTCCTGGAGAGATTCCAAGCTGCAGTGCAAGAAGGGAGAACTAGATGAAGCCCGGCAGTCTCACTGAGTAGACAATACACGGTTTGGCATTCAGGGAGGCCAAAGAAGCTAGAATTTGTAGAGCAAAATACCAGAGTGGAGGGAGCTTCAAAAATAGGTAGCATTCCAGAGACCTGTAAAAGGGTTATCTCAAATCTTTGATAGAGTCCTTATCTGAAAATGTGAGGAAAGTACGCAAGGAGGGTGGTGGTGGAAGAACCACTTAAGAAGAGAGGGCAGAACAATCCCTGAGGCTCACACAGGGCTGGAAATAGTTTTTGTTTCTCCTAGTCAAAGTTAAGTGTCCTCTTAGTGCTAGCATCATGTAGAATCCTCAAAAGGGGATTGCCTTAGTTATGTGGACAAGGTGTTAGATTACAACGTAGACTAAAGACTGCCCTGGCACATGCGACCAAACTTAAAACAAGTCAGGGAGGATCCAAACGATTCAAAGCAAAGAGGGACAGCTGACCCATAACTAGAGGAAAAGTAATCAACAGAAATAGATCTATGAGACAGATAATATAGATGTAATGAAATAGATTATAGAGTTAGGAGATAAGGACATTAAAATCATTATTATAAATAGACTTCATACTTCTGAGAAGGCAGAAGAAAGCATGAACATGAAGAAAGAAAAATGGCAAATATAACTGGACACAAATCAAGTTTCTAGGGATGAAAAATGCATATGAAATAAAACATTCTTTGGAGGAGATTAATTTAGTGAATGTGAAGACATAGCAATATAAAGTATTCAAAAGAAAGCACACAGGGAAATAAAAACATAAAAAAACAAACTGAGAATCCATGATCTTTTAGTAAAGTACAAAAAGGAGGGGAGGAGGTTAGAACTATTGGCCAGGACTTTTCCAATTTTATGAAACATATAACCTCACAAAACTAAGAATTTCAATGAACTCCAAGCAGAAATAATTATGAAGAAAATCACACCAAGATACATCATAATCAAATTGCTTAGAACCAATGATAAAGAGAACACCTTAAAAGCAGCTGGGGTGAGGGGAAGAAAAATTATATACATAGAAAAAAGATATTTATGACAACAGTCTTGCCTTCAAAAATCATGCTTTACAAAAGACAATGGAGTGAAATCTTTAAATAATTGAAAGAAAATAAAACCACCAACTTAGAATTCTATAAGCATAAAAATACCTTTCAAAAATGTAGATAGATAAAGCTTTTTATAGATAACCAAAAGCTGAAAGAGTTTACTGCCAGAATATCTGCCCTACCTGAAGTGTTAAGGGAAGTTAAGGCAGGATAATAACACCAGTTAGAAATTTGGATCTGCTCAAAGGAATATAGAGCACCTCAAAGACAAATATGTGGGTAAATATATTTTTTAAAAACCCTCTTTTCTCGTTATATTAAATCCTTTCAAAAGGTCATTGACAATTTAAAGCAGAATAATAACAATGTATTATGGACATAAGTAGAAGAAAATTATATGTCGTTAATAGCATAAAAGGCTATTATGGAAATATAATTATGTAGAGAAGTATAATTATACATTTTAAGATTCTCATAATAAACATGAAGTAGGATTCTTAAAGATGAAAACCGCATGTTTTTCCTGTAAAATTGGGAATAGAGTAAATATGCCCACTTCACCACTTCTATTCAACATTGTACCTGGAGTCCTAGTCAGTTTAATAAGGCAAGAAAAATAAATAAATGGATTAATGGTTGTAGAAGGAATAAAGCTATCTATGTGTATATGGTAAGTTTGTGCGTGTAGAAAACCGTTAAAATACACAATAAAGGTATTAGGAATAATAAATGAGTTTAGCAATGTTGCAGCTTACAAGTCAATATATGAAGAAAACTTTCACTATATACCAGCAATGAGTAATTCCAAATGGGAAATGAAAATACAGAATTTATAACAGCATCAAAATATGAAATATATTAAAATAAATTTATCAAAATATATGAAAGAACTGTATAAAAAAAACTAAAAGCATTGCTAATAGAAATGAAAGAAAACCTAATTAAAAGAGAGACATATCATGTTTATGAAATGGAAAATGCAGATTGTTAAGGTGTAAATTCTCCCAATTTTCTTCTATATATTTACACACCATGAACAAAATTCCAGTCAGATTTTTTATGGAAATTGACAAGCTGATTCTAAAGTTAATATGAAAGTGCAAAAGGTCTAAAATGGTGACAATAATTTTAAAATATAAAACCAAAGTTATAAAACTTACACTATCTGATTTTAAGACTTACTATTAAGGTACAGTAAGCAAGATAGTGTAGTTTTGGCTTAAAGACACACCACTAAATCAGTTCAACAGAAGAGAGAGTCCAAAAGTAGACCTGTGCATACACAGATGATTGATTTTCACTAATATTTCTGAGGGAATTTAATAAAGAAAGGATAATTTACAACAAATGATGTTTAAATAAATGAATATCCATAAGCAAAAGAAAAGATCACTGACTTTTATACTATACCATACACTACAAATTTTAACTCCAAGTAAATCATAGTCTTAAACACAAAAGATAAAATAGAAAACATTACAGAAAACATAGGGGAACATAGGAGAAAATCTTCATTTCCTTGGGATAGGCAAAGATTTCTTAGATCAAAAAAAGAATAAATTGATAAATTAACCTTTGTAAAAATTAAATGATAATTCTGCCCTTCAAAAGACACTGTTTAGAAAATAAGAAGGCAAGCCCCCAAGTGGGAGAAAATATTTGCAATAAATACACCTGATTAATGACTATATACAGAATACGTAAGTAGCATTTAAAACTCAATTGTTAGAAAACAATCAACCCAGTAAAAATGAACAAAATATTTTAACAGACATTACACAAAATGAGATATAAGAAAGGTCAAAAAGAACATGGAAAGATGTTCAATGTCAGCCATCAGTGAAGACACAATTTAACACCAGAATGAAATGCCTCAACACACATTTTAGAATGTCTAAAATAAAATGACTGGCAAAACTCAAATGCTGGCAAGATTGCAGAGCAACTGGAACTCGTTTACATTGCTGGTGGGACTGCAAAATTATACAAACATTTTGGAAATTTTTTATAAAGTTAAACATATATTTACCCTGAGACCCAGCAACTCTACTCCTGGTTGAAATGAAAACATTTGTCCACAGAAACATTTGAACATGAATGTTCACAGCAGTTTTACTCCTAAGAAGTCCAAACCTCTGGAAACAACACAAATGTTACTGTCAGGTGGATAAATAAATAATGGCATGTTCATAAGCGAAATAATGCTCAGCAATAGAAAGAATGAACTATTGTTGACATGCAGTAGCATGGATGAATCTCAGCAACATTGTCCTGATGGGAAGAAGCCAGACCCAAATGGGTGCACACTGCATGATTTCTTGTATTTGAAAATCTAGCAAAGACAAAGAGAATCACCGTGACAGATGGAAGTTTGGTAGTTGCCATGGGTAGGGGTGGAATGGACTGGGAAGGGTTATAAGGAAACACTTTGGGATGATGCTAATCTGTATTTTGATTGTAGTGGTGGTTATACAAGTGTACCAATTTATCAAAACTCATGAGTACATTGTGTTGCAGTTTGGACATGTTTATAGGATCCATAAAATAAACTGACAAGGAAAAGAACTTTCCTCACACACCACAGAAACGCAGTGAGTTGACCAAATTGTGAAACAGCCATCTTGAAACATCAGTATTCATAAAATAGAATAAAAAAGTCAAAGTTTAAGAGCTTCATCAAGAAAAATAAAGACATTTGAAAAGTTGGCAGAAAAAAGATAATTCTTAATATATGGAAATGCTTATATCAGAAGTTCTGTGCTATGCTGAGCAAAAGCTTAATCAGCAATACTTGATTATATTATTAACATTTTGAGACCGAAGAACACTTTAGATATTCAACACTTATTCTGAGACAAAATATTTTTATTAGAAGATGTTGAGGGCAAAATGATGGAACATATCCAATGTTTAAATAGCTTGAAAATTTGGCAGATGGTGGGTTTCTCTTTTTGTCACTATTCCATGGCATCCTCGTATCAATCAGAATATCTTTAGAGAAAAGACGGTACCAATTCTTCTATTTATGTTAGCAGGTTAATTCCACTGCCATTTTCACGATACCTCTTTCCAAAAATCACTAGCTCTGACATTCTTCTATGGTTTAGAAACTGAATCTCAAATTTAAAATTATTGCCATGAATAGCTCATCCCTGAAAATTCTCTCATTTCAATAAGAAAACGTGAAGCCATTGTCAACTAATTGGCTAAAAGAAGGAAAGAGCAGAAAAAGAGTGATTTATCTTAAAAGAAATGAAGAATTAAACAGAAATTTTAAAGAAGAATTGTGGAAACTGATGGCCTGTATTACCTGGGTATCAATGGACTATTCAAATTTAGGTACCTACATCAATTTATTTTCTAAAATCATTTTAATGTCTCTATATCTATCCTGGTCCATTTTTTAAATTAATCTAAAATATTTTCATTTACAGTTCTTTTAAAATAATTCCTCTATCTGACTTTCCTGCCTGCCTCTGGTTTTGCCTATCTTGTCTTTCTATGTCTTACCTTTATTTCAAGGCTGTGTTCTTTGGGACTTTTCTGAGCTTTCTCTTTTCTACGTTATTTTTGAATTTAAATTCCACCTCTTTGCACATTTAATTGCTCTTTCATTGCTTCATGCCTGTAAGTGATTTCATGTAAAGCTAGCCTTTACTTAGTGTGGGATATAAGCCCACATTCTCTTTTTATCTTCTCAAAGTGATCTGGACTAATCTGAATTCAGCAGATATTTGGTTTTAACTAGTTGTTGATGAATTGCTACAATGAAAAAAGTTGCCAAAATGTGAAATAATTTCAGCACTAAATAATAATTAGTTATTGCTTAACAAAGGTGGACCTTTGCTTTTTGGAGTATTTCCAGTTACCTAGAAAAATAACCCTAGTTTAAAAGAGAGGACTCTGAAATCCTTCCTGGGGAAGCATACATCTGAGCTTAAGTTTGATGACTTAGGTGACTAAGAATTTGTTGTGGGAAGAAGTTTTATTTTTTGTGTGTGTGTGTGAGGAAGATTAGCCCTTAGCTAACATCCACTGCCAATCCTCCTCTTTTTCCTGAGGAAGACCAGCTCTGAGCTAACATCTGCACCCTATTCCTCTACTTTATATGCGGGTCACCCACCACAGCATGGCTTGATAAGCGGTGCATAGGTCTGCACCCGGGATCTGAACCTATGAACCCCAGGCCTCTGCAGTGGGGCATATGAACTTAACCACTGCGCCACCAGGCCGGCCCTAGTTTTAATTCTTTTTAATGTGCAAAATTCCTTTGTATACTTATATTTTACATATTATGAAATCACTGACAGTTTTTCATGCTACAAAAGTGTGCATTTTATACTTTTTAAATATTTTGCATCACATTTTAACAAATATATAATATATTTAACATAATAATTTCTAAATCCTTATTCTATTATTGGAAATGTAGTGTTTTTTTACATTTAGTCCATTCTCTATCCAAAAAATATTTATCTTGTATCACCAGCACTGTTCTCTGCACTAGGAGTACAGGGGTGTACAAGACAAAAATCTCACCCTTCACTGATTAGTGCTGCATGGAATTTTAATATCTATAGGGAATTAGGGCTTCTGTGTCTGATTTCCTGAGTTGTAATTTTACTTAATAACTTTCTTACTTGAGCAAAATACTTCACATCACTAAGCCTCAGTTTTCTCATCTATAAAATGGGAATAATAACACAAACTTTATATGTTTGCTCTGAGGATTCCTAGGAATAATGTCCATAGCACTTAGTATGGAGTAAATAGTAAAAAACTTAAAAGAATTGTTGGGTCCAAAGAAGCTTCCAGTATCTGCCACAACTGTACTTATGCCCATGGTCACCAGCCTACATTATTACTTCCCTGCCACTGGACCTTCAGTGGGGTTCCCCTGGTCTATCATCTTAACCCAGTCCTTGGTGCCTTGGGATCCCAGTGATTTTAAAAATCATTGTATTTTAAAAAATGGGGAGAGTTTCTGCTACATAGTGTTACTTTACCCTGTAGTTACACAACTAAGCCTCTCCTTTAACCTTTCTGATAGAGTTAAGATGATAGACCTCAAGGTAAAATTTTTCTAACACAATCTATGGTAAGAAATATTTATCCACTTCTCCTTTTAAAGGAAAAAAAATGTATGTATAATACACATGATTATACATATGTAGATACATTGTTGAACAGCAAATGATTTACTATGATTTTAACATTATCCCCATTTTACGGTTCTATATAATTACCTATGAAGTCTTTATTTGTCTTGTTTAAACACACTGGTTTCTATGATTTATGGGAAAATATTATAAACTATAATGAAGAATTTACCTGAATCTCTCTCTCTTTCTCTCACTCTTTCCTCCCCACAAGCCCATCTGTCATATACATGTCATCCTTTCAGTAATGGCATTGTTTCCAATTATTTACTTTCAATTGCCCAACTTAACATCTCCTTTAGATACTATTTAATATCAAAACACAGTACTTAAGCTTTATGTTTCATTTTTTCCCTTTATTTCTATTTTTGAAGCAGGGGTTTAAGTGCCATTTAGTTTCCATTCTGTGTAATAGGAATGCTAAAAGACATTTTAGAACCAAAACAACGATTTCATTTTCCTTACATTTATTATTATAGGCTTCCTTAAACTCAGCAGTTTTAAAGCTTTATTTTTAGAGGCAAGTCATTCGAGATGGCAGGGGACTGTTATTTGGCAGTGAAACAATGAACTGTGTCCCATTCTTCTTTGAGACCTATTTTTTTTTTTTTGCCAGCAAATAGCCAATTGTGAAGGATCTATTTTTCTCAGTTTTCAGTTCCAAAGTCCCATCAATCATACCAGACCTGAGGGGAGAAACCATCATGTGTGCACTACCATTTCAAGCCCAAAGCTGTGTTGTTGCTCTCTCTAGCAGTACCATCTGGTCCGAGCCAAGTTTAAAGCCAAGGGACCCCAGTAAACTCAAACGTCAAAAACTTCCCACTATGCAAGGAAATCATCCTAAAGGGTCTGTGTGAAATGTGAGTCACACGCTTCAAAAAGAAGACAACAATGTTTGGAATAACACCCTAGAATTCAAGCAGAGAGCCTATTACAGAACTCACAAAGTCCCTACGCCAGGAGGTGGCACTCTCCAAAGAAAACCACAAAAATTATGGGGATAGAAAAAAGAAGACAAGCTGATCAAAATATTATCATGAATAAATGCAAGCATACTTGAGTGATACTGAGAAAAAAAGGACTTTCTAAAGTTCTGAAAGTAGATGAAGACCTTTTTTCAACAAAAGTAGTTCCCCTATTTTACTTAGAATGATACTTTTAAGTAATCTTTAGTGATAGTCAGTATTTAAAATATTTTAAAAGCATGAGATTATATTAATTTAAAAAAATTAACAAGGCGCTCAAAGATGAAAACTAATATTAGTTTAAAAAGTCCTAAAACGGTGAGATGATCGTGTTGTCGGTGAGGAACTTTTAAATGAAATAATAAAAATCTTATTTTTATGCAGTTGTTTAGAGCTATAAAATGCTGTTACTTTAACGATCTAAGTGGTCTTAAGTTATTTATGTTTAAACGTATTTTCCTATAGAAATGATGTAATAATAGAACTTTTGTTCCTAATCAGAGTTTAGTATACAACAACATACATAAATGAATACATACATCATGTTTAATTGTGACATACATTTTCCTCCTGGAGGTTTAACACAGTAATACAACAGCCAGATTTACAGTTGTTATTTTCTTGTAATTATTTAATTTTGTCTTCATTTATAGGACATTATCTTTTGTAGAAAACCCCTGTGAAGCTTGGGAAAAAATGATAATAGAGTTTTTGGTAGAGGAGAAAAGAACAAGAAATCTTCCAAAAAATGGCAATGTGGAAATTATGACCTTGAAATACCTGTAGGAAAGGAAAATTTGAAAGCAAGAAAGTCTCTTCAAGTTCAATAGAGGGGATATTTTATTACATGCAACAAGATTGATCAGGGATGTGGTTTTTTTTTTTTTTTTTCCGGCTGTGAGTGTTAACCATTGCTTTAGTTACCATTTTGCTATAGAATAAATCATTCCCAAATTTAGTAGCTTAAGACAGCATTTATGATTATGTCTCACAGCTCTGTATGTTGACTATGATTGGCAAGGTGATTTTCACTCGGTGTCCTTCGTTCAGATGTAGTTCAGATAGCAAAAATACTCTTTTGATTATGTCACTATTCTAATTAAAATGAACATCAGTGCTATATTTTCTATGAAACAAAATTTAACATTATCAATGAAACATACAAGATTTTTACGAATTTGTCTTTACCTTCTGCGCTAAAAAGTTCTCTCCACTCTTTAGCGTTTACACACTTGTAACATTTTTACATCTGTTCCTGAAGGTACTCACACAGTTATATATCTTTCTAAAACCAGTGATCAATTCAATCAAATTTTCTGCAAATTTGACAAAAATTAATCATTCCTTTCTTCTTGAAATATCGTATTCTCAAGCCTTAGTCGATTTTTCTCCTAATTCTTTGGTTATTTCTTAGCCTTTTTATTGCTCCCCCTTTTCCAAGATCCCTTCTTATATTTCAAATAACATCTAGGCGCATATAATTCTCAACTGTATATTTCCAGATGAGAATTCTCACTTGGCTCCAGGCTTGAGTGTGTACAGGGAAGCACAACCATTCTATGGCCCAAATGAAATGATCACACATTCTCACCAATCAGCTTTCTTCCAAAATTTTTCCATATGAGTCATCTCTGATTATTTTCATTTTTATACATCCCTTTTCTAATCCATTAGAAATTTTTGTTAGCATTATCTTCAAAATACTTCATGAGTCTAACCACTTCTCACCATTTCCATTATCAAAACGCCCATCCAAATGCCATTGACTCTCTACTGGACTTGTGTAACAATCTCATTGGTCTCCTTGCCTCTACCTATGCTTGTCTATAAGTTTATCTCCCACACAGCAAAAAATTGATCTCTCTAAAACATAAATCAGATCACATCACTCCCCTGCTTAAATCACGCCAGAGACTGCCAATTACACACATAATAAAAACCAGTCTTCCTAATGTAGGTTATAACACCTTACATGACCTGCTCCCTCCCCATGTAATTTATATAATCTACTTTCCACTATGTTCCTTACATTCTAGTCAAACTTCTCTTCTCACTACACTTCAAGCATGTAAAACATGTTCCTGTCTTACTGTCTTTGTGTTAGGAAAGCTATTCTCCTATATATTCTTTTAAAATAATTATTTTTTAGTACAGTATGAGGTAGGGATTAAGGTTTAATCTTTTTACGTAATGATATCTAGTCATTCCACAACATTTGTTGAAAACACTGCACTTTCCTACTGACTAGCCTTAATGCCACTGTCCAAAATCCACTGTACATGTATGGGTCTATTTCTGGACTTGATTATCTTCCATTAATCAATGCACCATGCCTACACTAACACCACACTGTCTTGATTTCTGTAGCTTTATAATATCTTAAAATCAGATAGTATAAGTCCTCTAATTTTGCTCTTTTTTTGTTGTTGTTTTGCTCCTACAGGTCACTTATCCATAAGCAATATATCTTTCTTCTCTGGGAGCATTTAATATTAGTTCTTTATCTTTGATTTTGTAATTCTGGTACTATGTGCCTAGTTTTAATAAAATACTAATATTTTGTTCTACTTGGAATTCAGAGGGTTTTGTTCTACTTGGAAATCAGCATTGATAATCCCTATGAAGATTCAGAGTCTCATTATATCAGTAAAGTTTTTAAGGATCTAGTGTTCTGTGGAATGACAGGATACTCCATATAAAGTAAAGAATAGATTATTTTGGCTTACAAGTGCCATCACCTGAATTTGGCTTACAAGTGCCATCACCTGAAGAAGGGGTATTCCTCTTTGTGACCTAGGGCAGCATATTCCATACTTGGAATACCTTTTCAGCCATTTTCCTGAGTAATTTGGATGGTGGTCATGTTTGCACAAAGCCAAGAGCAAGAAAGAGCTCTGCGGCAGATCCAGGCATCAATGGAAACAGTACTGACTCTTGGGCCAAAAACCCTGAACAACACTGTGGAGGGATCGGAATGGAAGAAGATACCACGTGGAATTTTTGGCAGATCCTAGTGCGAGAATCTCAACATAGACAACGAGATTTCCAGAGCAAAGAAAAGCTATCTAAAGCAGAAAATAATACTACATTCAAAATATAGTCCCCAACATGCTAATGAGCCCTGGTAGAGATTAAGGCTGTTACCATGAGACGTAAATGACTTTGAATCCATATCTCAACAAATCATGAGTTTAGTCAGACCAAGGAAAAATTTATCATATGATGGAAAAATAATTCTAGGACTAGGCTTGAGCAGATCCAGAGGGCACAAATGTTTTTTCCCCCCTGAGGAAGATTCACTCTGAGCTAACATCTGTGCCAATCTTCCTGTATTTTTTATGTGGGTCACTTCCATAGCATGGCTGACAAGTGGTATAGGTCTGCACACAGGATCTGAACCCATGAACCTGGGCTGCTGAAGTGGAAGGCACTGAACTTAACCACTATGCCGTGGAGCCGGCCCCACAAATAAATTTTAAGAGCTGGTAGGCCGATACATCTCCCTGAGCTCACATTTAAGACTACATGAAGGGTTTTTTAATGTCTAGCTGACTGAAGGAAAAACACCAAGCTTGGATCATGGATGAATCATGCTGCCATATGGATACAACCTGAAAATGGACTACTGCTATTCTATAGGCCAATCACTGGTCACTCACTTTGAGTGAAAGGTAAAACTTGGCCCAAGATTAAATTTACATGTAGACTCTTGGGCTTGGCTATCAATCAGAGGCTTAGAAGGAGAAAATATAAAAAATCATGGGCTGCAGAATGGGAGAAAATATTTGTAAATAATATATCTGATAAAGGGTTAATATCTAGAATATATAAAGAACACCTACAACTCAACAGCAACAACAAAACAAATAACCTTATTAAAAATGGGCAAAGGACTTGAATATACATTTCTCCAAAGATGATATACAAATGGTCAACAAGCAAAGCAAATGAAAAGATGCTCAACATTACTAATCATTAGAGAAATGCAAATCAAAACACAATAAGATATCCCCTCACAACCATTAGGATGGCTACTCTATGAGTTTGCTAGGATATCCATAACAAATACCACAGCGTTAGTGGCTTAAACATCAGCGATTTTTTTGTCTCACAGTTTCACAAGCCAGAAGTCCCAGATCAAGGAGTTGATAGGTTTGATTTCTCCTGAGGCTTCTCTCTTTGGCTTGTAGATAGCCACCTTCTAGCTGTGTCCTCGCATGGCCTTTCCTCTGTGCATGCACACCCTGTTGTCTCTATTTGTGTCTAGATGTCCTCATTTAAAAGGACACCAGTCAGATTGAATTAGGGTTCACCCTAACACCCTCATATTTACTCAATCATGTTTTAAAGGCTCTATCTCCAAATATAGTCGCATTATGAGGTACTGGGGGTTAGAGCTTTAACTTATAAATTCTGGGAGCCACAATTCAGCCCGTAACAGCTACTGTCAAAAAACAAAACAAAAACAAAAACAGAAAGTAGCAAGTGTTGACAAAAATATGGAGAAATTAGAGTCCTTCTGATCTGTTGATAGGATTGTAAAATGCACCTGCTATTGAAAATCATATGACAGTTACCCCCAAAATTAAAAATAAAACTACCACATGATCCAGAAATCCTACTTCTGGGTATATATCCAAAAGGATTGAAGTCAGAATCTCTAGGAGATATTTATACACTCATGTTTGTAGCAGCATTATTCACAAAAGCCAAGAAGTAGAAGCCATTCAGATGTCCATCGATGGATGAATGGATAAACAAAATATAGTATACACACACAGTGGAATGTTATTCAGTCTCAAAAAGGAAGAGAATCCTGTCACATGCTACAACTTAGATGAACTTTGAGGACATTATTCTAAGTGAAATAAGCCAATCACAGAAAGACAAATAATGTATGGCTGCACTTATATGTGGTATCTAAGTAGTCCAATTCATAGAAACAGAAAGTAGAATGGTGACTACCAGGGGCTGGGAGGAGGGGGACATGGGAAATGGGAAGTTTTTGTTTATAGGTATAGAGTTTCACTTTTGCAAAATCAAGATGTTCCGGATTTCTGCTGTACAACCATGTGGATATACTCAACACTACTGAGCTGTACACATAAAAATGGTTATGATGATAAATTTTATGTTATGTGTTTTCTGCCACAATTAAAAAAAGATCAGGAGAATTGAACAAGAATTTCATGCCCTTATCCTGGAGATGGGGGGGGGTGGCTAACTTTGGATCAGAGCAATTGCTTTAGCAATGTCTAATAATGTCACTTGTTTTAGTTGATTCTGTAATTTAGCATTCTGCTCAGTTTTGGTTCACCGTTTGTGTCCATTCTTAAGAATTCTTCAAATTCTCCATTGGCTGCACAAATTTTCAAGATAAAGGGATTTTGTAAAACTTTGTACTTGATGAAATGAAACAGATCACCTCTCAAAAAAAGAAAAATAAAAAGATCACTGACAAGGAGGGTTGGGGATGAGGCATGGATAGGCCTACAAGAGTAAGCACAAAGTGTGAATATTGCTGCATCTCGTGGTAATACCACACGTTAATCTCATGTTAATGTAGAGCATCTCCATGGAAGAGGCACTAAAACCCCAAGTAAACATAATGTCTTCACCAGTTGATATCAGCCAGATTTTGTCCTCAGCCATCCTAAGTTTGGCACAATGGGCATTTAAATAGAGTAAAAATGATGATATGAAGGGAGGATATGAATGGGCCTAAGAGCAAATCTCCCTTCACTAAGGCTGATCCAGTTACTGCTGCTGCTAAATAGTCTACCTGCCAATGACCAATGCTAAGGATCTATATTAGTCAGGGTTCTCCGGAGAAACAACAGAACCAATAGGAAGTACATAGGAAGTGTGTGTGTGTGTGTGTGTGTGTGTATATATATATATATATATATAATATGTAGAGAGAGATTTATTATAAGGAATTAGCTCATATAATTGTGGAGGTTGACAAGTCTCAAGTTCTGCAGTCAGTAAGCTGAAGATCCAGGGGAGCTAGTGTGTACTTTCAGTCTGAAAGCTGGCAGGCTTCAGACCCAAGAAGAGCGGAAGTTTCATTCTGAGTCTGAAGGCCAGAAAGACTAACATCCAGCTCAATCAGTCAGGCAGTAGGAGTTCCTTCTTACTCAGGCTTTTTGTTCTATTCAGATCTACAATTGATTGGATAAGGCCGACCGCATTAGGGAAGGCAATCTGCTTTACTCAATCTACCAATTTAAATGTTAAGCTCATCTAGAAACATCCTCACAGACATACTCAGAATAACATTTGACCAAATGTCTGCACACTCTGTGGCCCAGTCAAGATGACATATAAAGTTAGCCATCACAAAGACCCAATATGACATTATCTTTCAAGGAGACCAACCAGCTTTTTGGTGGCAAGTTTATTACATTGGGCCCCTTCTACTCCAGAAAGAGCAATGATTTATCTTGACTAAAATAAAAATCAACATATATTTCAAGTAGATGTTTGACTTTCCTGTCTGCAGGATCTGAGCTGGAGCCTTATTCAAGGGCATTCTGAGTGCTAGATCCATCAGCTTGCATAGAATGACAGAACCCTCTTTACTACAGCAGAGATATACCAGTGAGCATGTGACCACAGTTATCTACCATTCGTATCATATACCTCACCTCCCAAAAGCTGTTAGACTGATAGAGTGACAAAAGGCACAGCTGAGGCACCAGCTTGGACATGATTCCCTGTTAGGAAGGAGCACCATCCGGTAGTATACTGGATATACCATAAATCAAAAGTAATTATATGGTGTTGTATCCTAATAAGTTGAACAGATACGTTCAAGAATCAAAAGATATAAGTAGGAATGGTTCTACTGATAAGACTCCCAGTGAGCTACTTGGAGAATTTGTGCTTTTCCTCCCCCAAACCTTGGGTTCTGCAGGTTTACATGTCCCTGTTTCTAGAGGTGTATGCTTCCACCAGGGGTTACAGACAGTATCTAACTACACTTTTATCAATGACAACCACCTAGTCTCTTTGGGCTCCTCATGCCAAGAGACCAGTAGGAAAAAAAACACGCAATTCTGACAGAGGTAAATTCATCCTGATCATCTGTGAGAGATAGTGTTCAGATTTAGAATGGAATTGGAAGGATATATGTGTCACCTAAGTGATTCACTTGAGTGTCTCTTGGTGGTCCCTTAATCAATTTTGACAAATGGACAGATATAGCAGTCATAGCATAAGACGAGCGTGGTGATGAGGGCTCAGAACCCTCAGAATCTTGGTCTGAGCGTTCCACCAAGTAAGACACTTCGATCCACAGGGTTGGTAGCTGAAGGTGAGGATCTAGAAGTAGTGGTAGAGGAAGGAGATGGTTATTGTCAGTGCAGCTGTAAGATTAGCTGTGGCAGCAAGAGCTGTAGGTCACAGCTCTAGTCTTCCTCTTAGTTTCCCCAGGAAATGAGAACAACCACGGTCCTGAAAGGGCTATTCGCATAAGGGGTGGACCATAGTGTATGCTGATCCCTCCTTTAGGACTGAGGCATTCATTCTCTTTCCTTAACTTGAACAACTCTAAACCCTGCTAACTCAGCTCCATAGTTCCCCTTGGGTTTGACCAAGTCCTTTTTTGCACTTGCATCTTAGTTCATCTTGTACCTCTGCCCAGTCCTACTTCCTTAACTCCCCACAACTATTATTCCCCAAAGTACTCTCTGGTAAAATTCCTGCATATGAATCTTCATCTCATAGCCTGCTTCCTGGGGAACTTAACCTAACATACGTACTTTAAAAAAAATTTCTTTGTTGCAATGTTCTATAAAATTATTTCATATGAAATAAAATTTGTATTCTAATCTTCCATTTCTTGATGGTCATTTTAGCATAGAAGCCTCCATGTGCTTTAGAATTTTGGCTTGCTATTGATTTGAGTTGGAGATTCTTTATCTTGCTCCTTCCATGCTCATCTCTTCTTTAACAGTTGTCTCCATCACAGTTCCCTCCCTCTATGCCTCTCCTCACAGTCTTACATTCAGTCTGTAGCTTATTCTCTCAGGGGGATCAGTGATATTGCGCATCCTGTCTTCCAGACACAGAGAGGTTTGATTTTGTCCTGGTATCAAGGTTATACATCTGTCTTCCTGACCAGGTGGAGCCACAGTGGGCCAGCAACCACAGTATCAGTCATATTTCTTTTTTAACAAAGATTCCACCCATGAACAGGGATAGCCCACTCCTAGCACCTGAATTCCAGCAGTAAGCCAGACTTTGAGCCTGTTGTCCTCTCCTGAACACATTTAGTCTCTTTAGCCACAGCAGCCAAACTCTTGGCTACCAGGAAGCCAAAACCCTACAGTATTATGGCTTCAGCTTTGCCTTCATATTCTTTTTGTGGTCTACAAGATGATCTCTGATTTTGAGACCAGCCTTTATTTTGTTGTGTTTTCCCATTTGATATATCTTTGTCCTGTGCATGAAGCAGAATCTATAACCATATTGGGAAATCTTCAGAATTATCTAACAGCTCTTCCTGTCAGAATCAGTTTCTGATTCTGTATATAGTGTATACAATCCTCCTTTGCATCACAAGTACACACCCTCTTCAGTTTTCGTGCATTATGAACTCTCAGTGTGGTCAGTATCTCACCTCCTCCACAATTTTTGGCACAATGACTTCCGTCAAACAGACCAAATTAAATGTTTGTTAATAATGGTGAGTTTAAGGAAAGTCTCACACAGAGAAAGAAAATAGTGGAAAGATGTACCTTGTAGGATCACGAAGAGGTGAGGTCACCTTTAAAGCCCACTCTTTCATTAATATTTTATATCTTAAATCACTCAGTTAAATTCCACATTACGTTGTGGTAGAGTGGTAATGAAAACATGGCACCCAGTAATATAGAACAAGGGTTTGTTAGATTTTCTAAATAGTCCTTAACAAAGAGGAGAACTGTGAGAAGGGACACATAGAGCGTTTGGAAGAGAGGGTGCCAAGAAATACCTAAGCATAGCATGTAACTTAAATAGAGTTTCCAATAAGTTGCCTCTTTATATATATGTGTGTTTTTATTGACTATGGGGTAGAGGGGCTCCCTGGGGCATCAAGAGTCAGTGAAAATGTGCTGCGTACCTAGGGGAACAGGAAGAAAATGGGACTTATTACCACCAATGCTGCCAGTTTCTTAGTTTTGCTGAAAACTACCTTGAGTTGGCTGCAATGCTTCTTTACTGGTTTGTTTCTCTTGACTATTACAATTATTATTTTTTCCTTAAGAAATTGCATATATATTTATCCCCTTTAAGGATTAAGAGAAAGGTTTAGATTCAATAACTGGAAAAGAAAGATAATAGAAAAATTAATAGAAAACAAGAAAGAAGAACATTATTCCTAATTTCCACAGCATCTAAAGCATTTTTGGCAGAAAATCTCAGCATATGACCCATATCATTGTAATTTTGCCTCCATGGCCTAATAAATTATATCGTGGCATCAGAATGTGAGCTTATTAAAATCATGGTTCTTCAACAAAGTGCTCTTCCTGCTTTTTTTCTTCTAAATTTGGCTCAGTTATTTATTATGTATTATGACCAACCTAAAAAATGTTCATTTAAATGTTGCATATCTAAAACAAAGGTTTTATTTTACTGCAACTGTTTTCATGCTTAATATTTTTATTGCCACTGATTTTCAATGGTTCAATAATCCCACTGTGGTTTTTACATTGAGATAAAAGAACTAAAAAGACAAGCTTTGCAACCCACTGCTTACCAGGGTAAGCTCTTCACAGCTCCCAAGCTTAGATCCTACACTCACAGGGCCTAAAAACTATTTTGAGCTTTAATAAAATCATAACACTGAGATGAAAAGAGAATCAATATAGAACAACATTTGAAAATACAATACTGGTTAAAATGTAGAAAATTTCTCTAAGGTAAAAAATCAAATATACTCATTTTTATAAACCAAATTCAATTCATTAAAAGTTAAGCTTTAAAGATTTATAACATTTAATGTATCAGCCACCTGTCTAAACTGATATTAATTCAATTAATATAGTAAAACTTGTTTAATAATGCTTTTTCAGGAGGGAAATTAAAGAAAACATATGAAAGTTTTGTTAAACCCTGAAGTTTGCTACTATAAACTTAAAGGTACAGTTGTGACAGGATATTTTGATATATTTGAGCTCACATAATCTTAAATTGCTGTATGCCAGTTTTGGCCTAGGTACTGAGAAAAGTGCTTATTGACAACACGCGTCAGAAAAATCTGGCACCGGTGTCAGTGACCTTAAGGCAGAAACAATCAAAAGAGGTGAGCAAGACATCAGAGCGTGGCTACACTGCCAGGATTTGAATGTTGGCTACTAAGTAACTTTGGGAATTCAGGTAAATTATTGAACTTTCTGTGCCTCAGTTTCTACATCTGTAAAATCAGGATGAGGGTAATGATAGAACTCAGCTCACAAGGGACTTGTGAACACAAAAAAGTCAATAAGTTGGGGCCAGCCCACTGGCATAACAGTTAAGTTCGTGTGCTTCTCTTTGGCGGCCCGGGGTTCACAGGTTCGGATCCCGGGTGTGGACCAACACACCACTTAGCAAGCCATGCTGTGGCAGTGTCCCATATAAAGTAGAGGAAGATGGGCATGGATGTTAGCCCAGGGCCAGTCTTACTCAGCAAAAAGAGGAGGATTGGCAATAGATGTTATCTCAGGGCTAGTCTTCCTCACACACACACACAAAGTCAGTAAGTCAATATGTTTAAAATATTTATAGCAGTCCCTGAAATATTGTGTGTCCCAACAAATGTTAGGTATTGTAATTGTTGTTTGTATAAATTATTAAAACTCAAAGTGTTAAAAAAAAAAAAGAGGAATATCTGTAGTATCTTTGGAAGCCTTCATACTAGTTTCACTGATGCCATGATTGCTCAAAACCTATTTCATGTCTTTCTTTGAAACTGCTTTCAAGGCCTACAGGACAAAAATATTCAACTTACACTGTGTATGTGGCATATACTATAGGCAGGTATTATTCTTGGTGCTGGAGATGAAAAACGAGTAAGACACAATTTCTGCCCTGAAAATGCTTATACTCCACTGGGAGAGACAGAATTCACAAATAATCACCACAACACAGCATCCTCTTGGTGTTTTAGTACAGAGTTTTTAACACTGAGACATAACTGAGAATTTGCATGCATTTTTGATTTCCATGGGACTGAAATTTATACAGAGCAGAGATTGCCCAAAAATCTTCACTGGGACTAACCCTAAGGAAGTATCCAATAGATGATTGTTGAAAGAATGTAAATGATAATAAATATACATAAAAAGTGGAAGTAATGGTGGAAACTGTCAGTTTCATAAGAAGGAATCATGGATTCATTAGGTTTTGGACACTAAATAAGAGTTTATGAGGTAGGGAAATGCAAGACAATTTTGTGTGTCTATAGAGTTGTAAACAGTTTGGTATTGGTATGGTGAAGAAAAAATCTATAATTTTTCCTAAGCCCTCTGAAGTGCACCTTCTGAAGGAAGGTTATCAGGAGAGGAGAGAACAGTAATATGAGACTCAAATCAAGGTTACAACACTTGAGAAGGAGAAGACACATTCTGAGCAATTTAGGAATTACTATTTGCAAGATTTGGAGATGCGTTGCATGGCGTAAGGTAGTGTGGGAGAGAGGGGACCTAGTGTATTTTCAGATTTCATTGTAGGGTGAAGCTTTGAGTGACTAGAGTGACAACAACTGTATTTTGATGACAGATCAAATTTTCAGAAACTACCAACATGTTTAGAGCCATTGTTGTGTGAATAAAGGGAATTATCAAATTCCATAGAATGATTTTTATTGAATTCCAGCAAAATGAAGCTGATTTTCTTCTCTGGCACATCCAGTGGTTATGCAGACATTTTCATTGGAACAGCTTCCAAATATTTTAATTAATGGAAACAATACAGGAATTTGTGTAGAGACTATATGAGGTTAATTTTATTTTATTTATTTATTTATTTATTTTTGTGAGGAAGACAGGCCGTGGGCTAATCTGTGCCCATTTTCCTCCGCTTTATATGGGACGTGGCCACAGCATGGCTTGACACGCGGTGCGTCTGTCTGTGCCCAGGATCCAGACCTGCAAACTCCGGGCCTCCAAAGTGCAACATGCGAACTTAACCGCTACGCCAGCGACCAGCCCCTGGGGTTAATTTTAAAGAGAGAATTTAGTTGAATAAATAAATTCCTATTTACTTAATATTGCCTTATGATTGTATTATTTTATCTTATATTTGTTTCTACTCTATGGCACTAGAACTCAGCAATGTGCTATAGGACCTCTCACAACAAAGAACTATTCTTTGTCTTCCTTAATGCAGAGTTTCAAAATGCTGATAGAAATTAAGGGAATATTTGTCACTTGTGCTGAGATGTCCATTTAGTCATTTAGGCAATTTTGTCCGAGGGACGTAAGGAAACTGTGATCTAGGCTATCTGTCTCTCTGCCTAGCTTCTATATTTCAGAAATAAATATTTCAGAAATAAATGATATTTGTGAGGCACTTGGTTTTCTAACATTATTAGCAGAAGCATTTTAAGTGTTCATAAGTCCCTCTTTCTTTGTTTAAGCTTATTTTTTGCTATCCTTAAACTGAAGAAAACAATGTCTTTAGAATATTTTCGTGCTAAAATTTTACCAAAGTTTGTGCAGCTGCAAGTGCTTGAATCTAACATTACAAATGCTTTGTGGAGGTGATGGAAATGCTTCTAAATTTCGGGACAATTCCAGAGACTTATATTTTTTAAATTTTGAAGGGGCAAAAATTACATCATTGTACATTTACTATACATATAAGAAGATAAATTCTAGACAAGAATCTAAGTTAAAGATTTAGACTATTGACATTTTCATTCTACATTTACAAGTATTGCCTTTATTAAAAATAAATGCCGGTAGGTGAACCCAGTTACCATGGATATTTCTTTAAGCCTCTTATGCATGCAAGGTATTTATATGCAGCCCTTAGCAAAGCTACATAATCAACACCCACTGTGGTACCATTATATACAGTACAATTATCACAGACGCACAGGTATGTTCAGTATGAGCAAAAACTGTGTAGACACTTTACATAAAAAAGGTACTTTCTGATAATTTGAGGGGATGGATTGATTGCTCTTGTTACTCATAACCCAAACCACATACCACATCCCCGAATGGTACCATGAATGTCTCAGTCTGTTTCATATCCTCTTTATTCAAATTTCAGTGATTTTTTTTCCTTACCATATTTTATGGAGCAGCTGTGGGGCCTGAGCTTCCTTTTGTCTGAAGAAAATAAAGGCTTCATCTAGCTCCTGGTGGAGCTATGAGCTGCAATGTGTTTGTTAGTCTAATGCATCCATCCTTTGTGTAGCCACTAACTCCAGACAGCATCGCGACTCCCTTCCCTGCTAAACTATGTGAGAAGACAGTAGGTCATTGCTGCAGTCTGCCATCCAACAACAGGAAGAGAGGTGTGAAGAAAATGTTTGTGTACATTTGAGATGCAAGGACTATCGCTAAGTAATTAGCATGAGACAGAGGCTGGCCCATAACTACAAGAAAGATAGGGAATTTTACTGACAGCTAAATTGAAACTATGTTAATCTGACAAAGATTGTGTAGAAAGGATGCTTGTATTTAGTTACAGAGCCATAGTATGTACAGTTTTCTTTATTGTTGGGGGATATTCAAAATTCTCAGTGAAAGCAGGCAATGTCCTGACCTGTGTGGTGTGAAACCATGGTCAGCTGTAACCATGGCTACCCTGTCATGGAGAAGTCTGACGGACAATGGAATCCACTAATTGTAACTTTATAACCCTACTCTATCTCTAGTTTACCAAATTCTTCACAAGATTATTGCATTTAATTTGTTTCTTAGTGAATGACCTGGAAACTCCACAGCTCTCTTACAAATCTTATCAGAGGAGCTATATACCATTTCCAGAAATCTCTCTGAGCTCCAGCTACAAGACCTTTAGACTTTCCTCTTGCCCACATGTCTTTCCAAGCAGTACAACCTCCTTTCTAGCTGGAAGATTTACTTCACCCATTAATCATGTGTAATTGTTTCCATGTTACAGAGTTTTTAGTACATTCCTAATGATGTGATTTATTAAATTTTATGTTAAAAATGACTTAGTTATGCTCAGGAGCAGTAAAAGATATGCATGGTGCATTCAGGAAACACTACCCCGAGTTACAGGTGGTAATTACCTTAACATACTTGAGTGATTTCTTCCATTTCAGAGTCATAATTCACAACCACTTTTATGTCCTAATTTTAGGATACTTGGAATAAGAAAGATGAACTTTTATTAATATTTATACTTTTCAAATCAGGTACCTACATATTTGTTAGCACTAGAAACAGTAGTGCGAGATTTTTAACATTCCTACATGATAGGAAGAAAGTTCACACTACTATTTCACATCATGACTTTTACTTACTTAGTTGGCAACTTCAATATCTCTAAAAGTAAGACTAATATTATGTCTGAATTATGGAGTAGTTATGACACAAATTATGTTTGAAGTGTTTTTAAATTGTATGTTTGGAATGTTAGCAGCAGACAGTGGTCGAGGTAGTTAAACCATAAAACATCATTGTAGCTACAAAGAAAATAATCATAGCAACAAAATCAGATACTGGATAGAGACAAACATAACTAAAAGTCAAATAGAAAAATACACCTTATAAAATTGTATCTAAAAGAATAAAAATATTCAATATGTTATGTCAGAAATCATACACCATAAATAAGTCATAATTTTTCATCTTTTGGTCTAAAGTTCCATATGACTTGCTGTAGATGTAAGGTAAGTTTTATTTTAATTTACTATATATAGCATTTAAAATCTCTACATTTTGTCTAATAGTTTGATGTTACTTGAGAATTATGCCTCACAGACTTTTAAGGAGAGGGCTATATTAGATATACTAGATTTAGAGCAGTGGAGATAATTAAATGCCTGAAGGTAAACATCAAAAAATGGGGGGAAGTGGGGCTGGCCAGGTGGCATAGTGGTTAAGTTTGCATGCTCAGCTTTGGTGGCCTGAGGTTCCCTGATTTTGTTCCCCTGCATGGACCTACACACTGCTCATCAAGCCATGCTATGGTGGCATCCCACATACAAAGTGGAGGAAGATTGGCACAGATGTTAGCTCAGGGACCATCTTCCTCAAGCAAAAAGAGGAAGATTGGCAACAGATGTTAGCTCAGGGCCATCCTCCTCACCAGAAAAAAAAAAAAAGGGAGGGAGCGGAGAAATAAACTCAAAAAGAAACTACTAGGAACTGAATTGTGTGCTCCCCAAATTCATGTGTTGAAGTGCTAACCCCCAACATGACCATATTTACAGATAGGGCTTTTAGGAGGCAGTGAAGGTTAAATGAAGTCATAATGCTGGAGTCCTAATCCAATAGAATCAATGGTCATATGAGAAGGGGAATAGACAGAGATCTCTCTCTCTCTCCATGCACACACACAATGAGAAGATGGCCATCTGCTCTATATTGTCAGCAGACAGCACTCTAAGCAGCTGTGGGAATGAATTCCTGGTCCTGAAGGGGGAATCTGGGCAGTGCACCACCACACCCACTTCCTTCTGCGCAATCTTCCCTCCCTTCCCTTCCATACGTATTGGTCCCAAAAGCACTCACTAATTGATGTCTTACATGCTAAAATTTGCTGTCTTCTTTCAAGGCAACCCAATCAGCAATGACATATTACATATTTTTGTGTGTGTGTGTATGTGCATGTGTGTGCACATTTTATCAAGTGACTTCTAATTCTGTCACATATTTAGTAGCTTCAGTTTCAAAAATCATCTTTTTTTTGCTCTTTTCCCACCTCACGAGGATTATATTTTGCAGAATTCTAGATAGTATTTTGCATACTTTATATTAGAATTGAGTTGTACTCAATTTCTTCTTTTTCTGTTTTTCTATCCATCATCCACTTGGTTATCAGATAAAACCAATGCACTCCAGTAGGAAGCCTGCTTCTGGAATGAATTATAATTCTGTGCTCAGTCTTGCTATCTCATGAGTAGGTAACTGAATAACCTTTTCTCCTACAAAAATTGGTATCAACAGTATAGATTTAGTGAAATCTCATTTTATTTCTATTGGATCACTTGGTAAATATATATTGCTAATTTTCATGATGATAATGGTAGTGCAAACAACGAACACATCTTCAGTTTATAAAGCTTTCAGGATTCGCTAGCTTTGAAGTAGAAGTACAAGGTGAAGATGTTAAATAGTATGCTTGGCCTTTGCCATGTTTTTCATAACTGCACTACCGACCGTACTGCTGGTGGTTCCATATGGTGAATTATTTTTGCAATTTATTTGTCAGTTACCCAGGCAGCTAATTTTGGGAAATCTTGTCTAGAAAAGAAATTATATGACTCACACATCAGGTTGTCAGGTACAGTTCAATGTTATGTAGATATGGCTTACAGAAAATATGGGCAAGAGACAACCTAGCTTTGAATGCAATTATCAGAGATGTCAGATTGTAGCTGGGTCCTTATGCGAATTGGAATAGTGATTCTGATACATAGAGTCATGAGGTGCACACCTGCAACATACCATACGAATGCTGTTTTCTAGTGGAGTGCACAGAAAGGCTTTCTTGAGATGGACGGATTCCTCATTTGAGCACCATTAGGGAAAGTAGAGTGACAGTTGATGGAAAGAACAAGGGGATATAGGAAGTTGATAACTAGCTAGTTTGTTGGTGCATAATACAAAAAAAGTATACAAAGTTATAATTACAGGTGTCAATAAACTACAAAGTGAGGAAATGGTGGAAGGATATGCTAACTTTTATACAATGGAATATCGAAGAGGTCAAAGCTACCTGCAATGGTCGAAATATGCTTCCAGATTCACAGTTGACTGAATGATACTCTCAGGAAGAAAAAAGTTAATATTTGTTATTTTATATAATTTGATAATTGTAGGTATATATATATATATACATATATTTTAGAATTGCATTGTGGAAGCAAAAAAAATGTAGGAAAAGAATCTCAAAAAGGGCAGAAATAAAAAAATACACTACTCTGTTTATGGGGAGACAAAAATTTAGGAAAACATAAAAGTGGGGGAATATTAAGTGGGCTCTATTAACAATGGGGGAATTAAATGCAGAAAATTTATTTTATGGAGCAAGGGAGGATATAATTTTAGAAATAGAGCAAGTTAAAGCAGTATGCTTAAAAGTAAGGATAATTATATTTGGCAGTTAAACTATTGACTGAATATAAACAATAATAAGGGAGTAAACTATGAATATTTACATTCTTATAACCAAATAATTTAAAAGTAGACAAGAACACAATAGAACCTTAACCAAGTAGAACTTAATAAAACGGCAAAGACCTGAGAATGGGATTCCCACTTTGTAATGAGAAACATCATGCGCAAATGAAGTAACCAGAGACTAGATGTTAGGTCATAGCTGGTTCAGCTAGCTCCAACTGGACGGAAGGAGTGAGAAAGATTCTGACTTTGTGAGACAGTCAAAGCATAAGTTAAAAAGAAGACAATCTGAGTAATGCTTGGAGGGTTAAATTTAGTTTGCATTTGAGAGTGCTTTTGGGTGCAACAGAGCTTGGGTTTATCCTAGTGAATCTGATCAAGTTAATGCAGTTACATAGTCAAGTGATCTCATGCTCTGCTTCTTAACAAGCAAGAGGTCAAGAAGGGATCCAAGACTGGGAAAATGCTGACGCTTCTTCTCCTGGTCATTTGTATGAGTCAACTTAGGGACGGCAATTGTGGCTGAGAGCCTCTCACTGTCTTCTATGTTCACCCAGATGAGCTGCAGGGGGAACAAAGGAGCGAAGATATTAAACACACAGATTTCTGGGCTTAATATAGTGTGGAAACTTCCTTCAAGGATTTTGCTCAGGCAATCCCTGATTAATTCTTCCAGGATTCTGTACTCTCATGGTTCTTCTTTTTTTTTTTTTTTTAATATATTAACAAACTGTATTTTTTTACTCGTGTGAAGTCATATGATAATTTGGTAATAAATGCCTTCTTAAACTTTTAATATTATTTTCTTTAGCTTGTATAACACATAGAATCATATATTTTAGTCATTTTTCATATGTCTTATTTTTACAATTAGAATATAAGATCCCTGAAGTCAGGAACTAGGATAATATCTAGCACTTTGTCTTGAAACTATATGCATGCAATAAATGTGTATTCTGAGATTACATTTGAAACGTCATCAGTAAGAGGATAAAGAAGACGATGTGGCTACTGTACCTTGTAAGAAGCAAAGCCTTTAATTCTTTGACAGCTCTTGACGTTTATTGGCCAACTTCTGAGGGCCATGTTGGTCATAATGTCAAGTTGAATATATCATTAATATACCTCACTGGATAAGTCTGAATGTTATGGTTTTTATCTTCAGTGTGAAGGGCCCATAACTCAAAAACCACAAACCCAGTTGAGTTATTAAAGAATTTCTCTTAGGGAAAGAAAACAAAAGCTTGGTTTATGATGACATCTTTGTTGGTGAACTGCTCTGTTTAAAAATGAAAAGCATAAAGCCTACTCTTAAAATAAAAATGGAACATTAGGAAAGTATAATAGAAGTTCAAATAGAATTTGTTACAAAGTATTCACAATTTTTTACCAAGCCCACTGAGAAGTGCAGTGAATGATTTGCTGAGGCTTCATTCTTAAGGTAGAGTCGAAATTTACTTACCACAGTGCAGTTTATTATTTCAAATATCATGACATACAAGTTCAGCTGCTTCTTCTTTTTTTTTTTTTTGGCTGGGTACAGTGTACTTTATTGATGGTACATGACAAGGTGGGGCTCCCCAAGCTCCTCCCCTTCTTCAGAGGGTCTGAGATGGAAACTGTGGAGGTCGGGAGACTCTCAGTGTGTTAGGGGATCAAGTTGTGGTAAGGACTCCCAGCAGCTGAGGGCCTCTGTCTCTTGCTGGGGTCATTGGTGGTCCAGGGGGCTTACTCCTTGGAGGCCATGTGGGCCATAAGGCCCACCACCCTATTGCTGTAGCCAAATTCATTGTCATCAATGCCAGCCCCAGCATCAAAGGTGGAAGTGTGGGTGTCACTGTTAAAGTCACAGGAGACAACCTGGTCCTCAGTGTAGCCCAGGATGCCCTCGAGGGGGCCTTCTGATGCCTGCTTCACCACCTTCTTGATCTCATCGTATTTGGCAGCCTTCTCCTGGTGGCAGGTCAGATCCACCACCGACACATTGGGGGTGGAGACACAGAAGGCCATGCCAGTGAACTTCCCATTCAGCTCAGGCATGACCTTGCCCACAGCCTTGGCAGTGCCAGTAGAAGCAGGGATGATGTTCTGGGCAGCCCCTCAGCCATCATGCCACATCTTCCTAGAGGGGCCGTCCACGGTCTTCTGGGTGGCAGTGATGGCATGGACAGTGGTCATGAGTCCCTCCACGATGCCAAAGTGGTCATGGATGACCTTGGCCAGGGGGGCCAGGCAATTGGTGGTGCAGGAAGCATTGCTGACAATCTTGAGGGAATTGTCATACTTGTGGTTCACACCCATCACAAACATGGGGCATCAGCAGAAGGGGCAGAGATGATGACCCTTTTAGCTCCACCCTTCAAGTGAGCCCCAGCCTCCTCCAAGGTAATGAAAACACCAGTGGATTCCACAACGTATTCAGCACCAGCATCACCCCGTTTGATGTTGGTGGGATCTCGCTCCTGGAAAATGGTGAGGGCCTTTCCACTGATGACAAGCTTCCCGTGTTCCGCCTTGAACTGTGCCACGGAACTTGCCATGGGTGGAATCATACTGGAACATGTAGACCATGTAGTTGAGGTCAATGAAGGGGTCATTGATGGCGACAATATCCACTTTGCCAGAGGTAAAAGCAGCCCTGGTAACCAGGCTCCCAATACGGCCAAATCCGTTTACTCTGACCATCACCATCGTGTCTCTGGCACGCGGCTAGCACTGCGCAAAGAAATGCGGCTGCCTGTCGAGCAGGGAGGAGCAGAGAGCCTCAACTGCATCTGATGTGATTAATGCAGGTAACTGCTAAAGAGATGCTGAAGAATGACTCAAAAAGCAGCTAACTAACCTCCATGAAATTTGGTTCACCATAGCGATTCAATATTTCCCACGTAATATACACAACAGAATTTGCATTAGCATATTCGTCTTATGAACCTATGAAGAAAGAAGGCTCTGATGTGTCTTGAAATTATGTAAAGTGCATAATACGTATGAGAAATTTTAGGACACTAAATATAAAGGATTTTAAGATTAAAAATAAGTCGCTTTCTTTTAAAAATTGTTTTAAATTAAAAAAAAAAAATGTTTTCAGTACAACAATTATCCCAAATCTTACAGCTTAGAATTAACGACATTTCTACTTTGGTGTGATTTCTTACAACTTTTTATCTGTGCATTTTTTACTAACTTGGAATCATAGTATGTAATTGCCATTTATATATTTTTTCATTTAACATACACTGACTACTTTCAGGCATCTAAAAGTGGACATTTTCAAAAATAAATGTATCTCCTTTCTTTTAAACCCATTCGTTTCCTGATACCCCCTGTCTCAGTAAGGGATACCAGCATTCACTCTGTTGCATATGACAGACACTTGGGAGCCATCCTTAGCCCTACTTCTCCCTCTACAGTACTCTTGCCTCGCACAGTCACTCTAGTCCTGCCAATATCATTTCCGCACAAGAGTCAGAATAAGTTTTTCAGAATTCAAATCTTGCTACTCCTCTGCTTAAAACAGTTCAGTGACTTCAGTTTGCTCTTAGTATTTATTTTAATTCCTTAACATAGGCCCTTGGGATCCGGTGCTTACATCTATTTAGCCTCATCTTTCCCACTCTGGTCTTCTTTCAATAAATCAAGTATTTGAAACTCCCTCCAGTTTGCGGACATCGCACAGTCTGTCTGGAATGTCTCCTTTTGCCCCTTTCACTTGATTAATATCCTCGAGGGCTCCCCTGATGCATGTCACTTGTTCGTTAAAATCTTTTTTGTTATGTGATTTTAAAATATTTCTTGTACTTCTGCATAGTAGCACTTATCAAAATTTAGCTTCTATAATTCCTTGTGTAATATTTATTGTCCTTGTCCCTCAAAAATTCTAAGATCCGTGAGTACAAGAGAGTGTGCGTTTTCTTCAGCACTATATACACAGTATGTCTAGGCCAGCATCTGACCACAGGGCACTAAATGAACAGTTGTTATAAGATTGAATAATGAAAGAGGGCACTGACTCTAGTAATATTTTTCTGACATATGTGTTATGAAAACTTCTCCCATTTTATTTTTCACTTATTACTACATAGTCCTATCTCTAAAACATTTTCAATTTGATATATTCCATAGATTTTAACGTTGGATGTCCTTATTCATCCAGATATTTTATAAACGTTCATTTCTCTTACCATCTGATTTTTGTTTTAAATTTTATACGAAATTATTAAATCTATATTGAATTATTTGTTATATGTTATAATGTTGAACAATTGTCCTAGACTCATTTATTATGATGTGCTTCCATTTCTCCTCTGGTCTGTGATGTCACCCGTTGTTGTATTGCCTTCCATGCTAAAGTCTGACTCATTGACACCTTTCAATAGGATCAGTTTTACATTTCAGGGGTTTTGGAATTTATTCAAAATATTTTTTTTATTTCTCAGTTACACTGTAATTTTCTTCAAAGTAGTAGGTCCCCAATTTTAGTGAAAATTGCTCCCCTCCCCAGTTCTGGTATAACTGAGTTTTTAGTATTGTGTGCATGTGTCTGCTTTCCCATGCCTATCTTAATGAAAATTTACCAGAAAATTTAGGAGAAACTACAAGATGTTTCCATCTAAACTTGGGAATTTAAGGATTTATTATTTATTGCAAGGAAATAGAAAGCTGCCTTGAACTTAGTTGAGCTTTCCACTCCAGCCTTCCTTTGAAGTATGTGTTCAACCAAAGTGTCTTTTCTTGACTACTTTTATGAAGTCCTCTTATTGAGACTGTATTCTCCCCACTCTTACCTGTACTATTATTATAAGATATAACATCATTCCTATTCCTTGGTTTTCCCCAGCCAGGATCAGAATGGTCTAGCATAGTTGATAAATCATCAAACCCCTCCTCTGAAGAAAATACTAGTCTGAGTCATTACTTTTCTGTTGCAAGTAGTTGCTAGGTGATTAAAGTATGGAATGAAAAATTAAAAATTAATTCTGCACCACGAGCCATTAAACATGTAACTTTGGGCCTACTATATGCCACAATCAATGTTAGGCAGTTATTTTTCATTTAAAAATGTGGCATTATTATTCACAGATATAACACAAAATTTAGGGTTGTAGAGGTTAAATAATTTCCTAAAGCAAAATAGATTCTCAAGCCAGAATCTGAATCCAAATCTATCTGATTCCAAATTCTAATTTCATTTTACTTAATCACGTGTGAGTCACCTCACAAACCCTACACTGTGGGCACAAAATGATAGATGACATTCCTTACTCTATAAGGTAAATTAAGAACACATTTTTTTGTGTGTTATATCAAGTTTTGTTAGAATTAGAAAGGATTGTGAAAATCATGCATTATGTAATTGGTATATCAGGAAATATGAAACTAAACGTTTACTATTCCCCAGATATGGGCTTCTAATAAAGATGGAAAGACGGATATAAGAAAACTGAGGGGGAAATAAAGCCTACGTTTCTGCTTAATGATTGAATTAGTGATCCATACCCTTCTCCATCATAATATTCCACAGGGAGTAGATAATCAACAGATATATTGGGCTGTAACCTTATCTGGTTTGATCAATAATTGTTAACAATCAATGTGCGGAGACCTACTAATGGATCAGAGGGGAAGGAATATAGTACTCAATAAAACACATTAAAATGGCTGATTTGTAAATTGTAAAGAAAAATCAATACACCCCTTATTTCACACCTTACATCAAAACAAACTTCAAGTATGTTGAATATTTAAACATTTATAAAAACAGAAAAAATAAAAATGAATATTTATTAAATTCAGGTGGGGGTAGAGGGAAGCAAATGTTCTACATTTAGATATAATAGGAAAACAAACACAAAAGACTGAAAAATTTAAATATATTGTAATAGAAAATATCCATGTGTTTAATATAGAATAAAATAAATATATTTGAAAATTATTTCCTGCAAATATAAAGTAGATAATTAAAAATAAGTCATTCAAATTTATAAGCAACAGCAAAACTTCAAAATGTACATGGTGAAAAAATATCAATAAAGTAACTAACAAATAACTAACTTGAAAAATTATAATACATATTGGTAGTAAGTAAAGAAATGCCGATTAAGCCAGCAGTGAAACACATTTTTCCTTTCAATTTAGGAAATATTAAAGAATATTTTATGTTGATAAAAGAGAGGTTAAATGTATATTTTCTTACTTTACTGACAGAAGTGAGTTTTGTATAACGAATTTTTAAAGTAATTTTGCAATATTTAAGTGCCTTAAGCAATTCCTCTTCCTGAGTTCTAGCATTAGAAAATTATCCTGAAGGAGTGGGAAAGCATTAGGCAAAAATATGTTTGGAAATAACTTTAATATCCAACAATCAGGAGCATATGTAAACTGTGGAATATTCATTCAATATTATCCAGCTTTTAAAATGATATGCTTAAAGACTAGTAGTATCATCTAAATTTTCATGTAATTTCCCTTTATGATTTGAAGGAATCTAGTTCAATTCAAGATAACCTTGGTCCACCTTGATTTAGGGTTTTACCAGAAAGACGGATTGCTCTTTTTACTCAAATGAAATTGATTGAAAATGTTAAGAAATTGTATTCTCAGTTTAAATGTTATGTTGATTTTTCCCTAGTTCCTATCTGCTTGTGGGTGTAAATTGTTTACACTAACATAGCCCAAAATCTCCTGGATTGTGCTGCTACCTGCCAATGTAGGAAGTCAGTTTCCACCACCCACCCCATCACACAACCCAGTGCCTGCCAAGATTTCAAGAACTTTGGGGAGTCCTCTGGTTTCTGCATATGGTCATGACTAAATCTACTTCTGATAGGGCTACTTCTTCTCTGCTGGAGCCGTTTTCTGTTTCTAAGAGTTGATGTTTGTGTGTGTCATTCCACAGTGTGCACACTTGGCCACCAAGCCCAGCAGTCTTCGTTGGGATTATCATGGTTTTTCCATTGCTTTAGATGTAACTGCTTTTTTTCTTCCTGAACCCACTCCTATTCCATTGAATGATGTACTTTCTGCTGCTCTTCTGCGGATCCTTAAAGTTGCCTTGATTAGGCATGCTGCTTTCTGCTTTCCAGGGCACTTACATCCACTTGGGTACCCCTGATGTGCTGCCAAAAAGTTCAACTTCTTTACCAAACAGCTGTAACTTCTTCACTAGATACAGGGATACTTTCACCACTCTTCCAGGTATATCTGTCTGTGTCCCCTGCCCCTGCTTCTGTCTCTCTCTTGTCCCTGCCACCATGGTGCCAAAATAGTAGACAACCATATCAAAGAGAGAAGCAAGGGAAAGAAGAAAGCTTTTTCCCTTTATGTCACATCCCACTAGAGGGTCCCAAAGCAGTGCTGCTTGTGATCCAAGCTTTTATGAAAAGTGCTTTCCTTTTTTTTTTTTCTTATAACCATTTTCACTTCAAAGATTTAAATTCAAATGACAGCCACCCTGCTATATCCATAATCGCTAGTCTTTTTTGATGACTAAAATCGTTTTACTGGACTAAGATTCTCACATCTGGCTTTATGCCTTCCGCATCTTCCTGGGAATCCAGCTGTCCACTTCCAGTCCTTCTCACCACTACTAACCAACTTTCGTGAACAGAATCTAACTGCTAACCCTCTTTCCTGCATATCCCACATATTATTGAATGGGAAGCATACACACATTCTTTGCTCCAAGAAACTCTGGAGTCGAGGCCAAATCCAATGCAACAACAGCTTCTCCTCTGGGCCATCATCAGAATATTCACTTAGTTCATTGCTTGCTTTTTAGACTTTGCAGCTAAGATTCAGGTGAGAGAGTTAAGAATTAGACAAAATGTTCTCAGAACTCACTCTGGAAATGTATGCCTTCACCTCTCATTGTAGCTCCTATCTATTATCTTAGGGTCTCAGCAAAACCTCCCTTGTAATACAAAGTTACATATCTGAGTGTTTGTCAACAAAATTGCAACCCTAGAGTTCACTCAAATGACCAGTCTTCTGCATGTAAAAGTAATAACTAATTTGATGTGTTTTGTTGTTTGTATTTTAACAAAGCAGATTATATTAATGGCACGGTGTCTACATGGTATCTAAATAACCAGTATGTTTCCCCTGACACTTGCATAATTGTCCCCTGAAGTACATTACCAAATACACATGTTGATTTATGACAGGCTCTAGATCAAACAATTGAACTTCAACCTTTCAGGAAAGTGTTGCTATTAGTAAGAGACAAAATTACTTGAAGAGTTCTTGAAAATATAGATATCCTAAATTATCACAATATCATAAAGTAAGTTCAAATCAAAAATAGTTCAGATTATTTTTCCTTGAATACACTTTTTATACTTCACTTGGATTTTATTAGTGTTCTTCATAAATAACAATGACAAAATTGCTAATAATACATAAAGAATGTTTCTCTTGGCAATTGTCACTATATAAAGGTTATTGTGAAAAGTCTTATGAATCAAAGTGATACTGAAGTTCTGCTGAACTTCTGAACATGAATTTAAAATAAATCAAATCTCCAATTTTTTCCTCTGGAAACAGACGTATTGATTTGTCTTTCACATAACGTGATTTAGCTCTCTGAAATGAGATGTTTACAGGAACCATTACACATTTTATCTCTACCAATTTTAAAGGCAATGGCAGTAGATTTCCACTCCATCTTCATGGATATACACATACACACATATATATGGAAGATATGTATATATCTATGTGTATATATATGTATATGTATGGAATGAATACATATATATGATATGGAATATATATATAGAATACATTTTATGGAATGCTAATGTGTTTATATATATGGACTGCATATTTTAGTATATGAAATACATACACATACATATATAATGTATATGCATATATATAGATATATATTTTCTAAATAGACACAAGCAAACTAAATAATAAACTCATATTAAATGTTTAAACATCCTTAAATTTCTGCCTATTGGTCTCTTAGTTAATTATTCTCTAGTTTCTTACCTGCATTCCTTAAAATGGTAAGTAAATTTCTGTTGCTATGGTTTAGAATTTTGAGCAGCAGACTGACAATTACATGATTCAAAGTAGATGACAGTTTGCCTTTTTGGAGGTAGTATTTATAGTCTAAAATAATAATTATCTGTAAGATTGTCAAGGGGTTACAAAGTTATTACAATTATTAAACACTTTTATTCATCATAGTAATTTGGAATGCAGCTTTAAATGATTAGTCTCTACCTTTGTAGTAGAAATTATACATTTTTCATACAATGAGTGAAGTAAAAGATTGAAAAGAGAAAGTCCAAATAAATTAGGAATGACGACTAGATAATAGATTCCTTAGTATAGAAGAGTTGCCATAGTGACCAGGCCAATGGGCCATTCTTTCCATGATCTTATTTCTTGATAATTTTGGCCAGAATACTTTATAGAATGGCAAAGTTAAGATGGCCCCACAAATATATTCTTAATGGTCTATTTTTGTCTACAACCAGGAATTTAACTTAACTGTTTATTCTGCATAATATTTGGTGCTGTAGAAGTCTATAAGCTTCCTACCTGTTGTGTAAAGAATCTTTCATTTGATTTATTTTAAAATTGCCTCTTCATGATTCATAAGAAAGAAAGTAGTTTGAGCACTCTGAGATTTTATAGATAAGTCTATGTAAGTCATATCAATATCCTTCATAATTCTATGAATGTAACCCATCTTTCATTCAATCTTCATAGTTTCAAAATAAAATCTTCTATGGCCTCGTCTAGTAGCAGAACATAGTCTCTCTTCTTGATTAGTTTTCTTGTTCTTGTCAATACCTTTCCTTTCTCTGTCTCTGTTTTTATTTTGTTTTGTGTTTTCATAAATGGTGATCCAACAGTGTATTCAGATATTCTTATTTGGAGGCTGTGGCATGGGGGGAGCCTAAGTCAGTGTGGTTTAGTGAAGAAATATTTGTTCAAGAGTCATTAAGTTCTTATACAGTGGAGAAATGAAAGTCTCTTCAATAAATGGTGTTGGGAAAACTGGACAACCACATGCAAAAGAATGAAAGTAGATCATTATCTTGCACCATACACAAAAATTAACTCAAAATGGATTAAAGGCTTGAATATAAGACCTGAAACCATAACTCCCAGAAGAAAATATAGGTAGTACACCATATGTCATTGGTCTTAGCAGCATCTTTTCAAATACCATGTCTACTTGGGCAAGGGAAACAAAAGAAAAAGTTAACGAATGGGACTACATAAGACTAAAAAGCTTCTGCAAAGCAAAGGAAACCACGAACAAAATGAAAAGACAACCCACCAACTGGGAGAAAATATTTGCAAGTCATTTATCCACCAAGGGGTTGATCTACAAAATATGTAAAGAACTCACACAACTCAACAACAAAAAAACAAACAACCTGATCAAAAAATGGGCAGAGGATATGAGCAGATATTTTTCCAAAGAAGATATACAGATGGCCAACAGGCACATGAAAAGATGTTTAACATCACTGATCATCAGGGAAATGCAAATTAAAACTACAATGAGATATCACCTTACGCCAGTCAGAATGGCTATAATCACCAAGACAAAAAAACAACAAATGTTGGAGAGGATGTGGAGAAAAGGGAATGCTCATGCACTGCTGATGGGAATGCAAACTGGTGCAGCCACTATGGAAAATAGTACGGAGATTTCTCAAAAGATTAAAAATAGAAATACCATATAATCCAGTTATCCCACTACTAGATATTTATCTAAAGAACTTGAAATCAGTGATCCAAAGAGATTTAGCACCCCTATATGTTCATTGTAGCATTATTCGCAATAGCCAAGGTGTGGAAGCAACCCAAGTGCCCTTCTATGGATGAATAGATACAGAAGATGTGGTATATATATATATACAACGGAATGCTACTCAGACATTAAAAAAGACAAAATCTTCCCATTTGCAACAACATGGATGGAACTTGAGGGTATGATGTTAAGTGAAATAAGCCAGACAGATAAAGACAAATACTTCATGATTCACTCATTTGTGGAAGATAACAAGTACATAGATAAAGAGAACAGGTTAGTGGTTACCAGAGGGAACAGGGTTGGGGGGTGGGTGAAAGGGGTAAAGGAATACATATGTATGATGACGGACAATAATTAGACTACTGGGGGTGAGCACGATGAAGTCTATCCAGAAACTGATAAAAAATAATGTATACCTGAAATTATGCAATGTTGTGAACCATTATGATCTCAATAAAATTACTGGGAAAAAAAAGAGTCATTAAGTTCTTGATCAAAATCTTGGCTTCCCTCATTACTAGGCATGACCTCATACAATTCACTTTACCTCTTTGACTCTTACTTTTGCTACTTATAAAATATAATAACATGTTCCTCACTGAATTTTTGTTATATAAATTAAATAGCATATGAATTGTATTTAGAAGAGTGTCTGGCACGTTGCACAGAAGCTCAATAAACAGCAACCATTATTATTAGACCCAATCAAGAGCAAAGTATAGCTGCCCAGCCACCTGACCCCAGGACTGTACAATATGGTATTTTGATCTTTCTGGTTGTCCTCTACTCTGCTCTCAAGGAGAAATGCTGATACAGACAATTCAAGAGCCAGGGCCACGATCTTAGTTGCGTGCTCTTTATTTCTGGAAATCCATGTCTTGGAGCGTTTCTTGTCCACTTATGAATCTTGGGTGACTGCTTACTTGGATGATGACTAGGCCTAGAAAGACCATCGCTTCACTAATCCTTAGGAAAAGCTCTTTGTTCTTACACTTGCGGATGTTTTTGTTGGGACTGACTTTCTCTTGCCATCTAAGTTTTAGAATAGACGTAGGCTAGGAAAAAGTGGAAATACGGTTTTTAAGTTTGCCTTTAACCTAGATAAAAGAGTGCCTTATCAGTCTAGCTCAAAAAAGGATCATGTTGGGTTTTGGCGGCAAAGCGTAATAGTCAGAGAAATGAGTAGGTTTGGTCTTGAGCTCTGCATATGTATTGTTTTGGGGGACCTTAAAAGGACTTGACAGTAATAGAACAAGACTGTGTTTTTACATGACTTATGAAAATCCATGGTCAAATATTTAATAGAGTCCATATGATAGAGCATTTGGTATATTGTTTGTTATTTTTTACTATGTGTCTCTAAGCTAGCCTGGCCAATTCTCAAACAGCAAGGTGGATCAGCCGTTAGTAAAAAGAACACGTAGAGTTACTTCCAGCATTTATTCTCACTTTCTGCTTCTTTCCATAGTCAGCTTCTCTAATGTGTTTCTCTTAATGACTGAATTTGTCTTCCTTGGCTTTGATCTTTGACACGTACCCTAGGGTATAACTTTCATTTAGTCTTATAAACAAACAAAAGCTGCAATATGATTAAAAGTTTGACCTTCTGGGCAACCACTGCCAGATCTTTGGGCTGCAACTCCCTTGGTAAATGGCCCAGATGGACATAGAGGGGGCCCCCTCAATGAGTGATTGAAATCGTTGCATTTGAAAGCCATTTTATTGTGAAAATGTAATACACATACAGAAAAGTACACAAAACAAAAATGTGAGCTTGTGAATTATCATAAAGTGAACACATTTATGAACTTAGATGAAGATATAGAGTATTGCCAGCACCTTGAAGCTCCCTCTGCTCTCCCCCAATTCCTCTCATCTATTATTCCAAAGATAACCAATATCTTGGCTTTTACAATAATCATTTGCCTGATAGCCCTTATGTTTTAGTTACATAACAATGCAATCTTAAATATTAGAATTAAGTTTCCAGTTTTTTAACTTTATTTTAAAGAAAACATACAGTATGTAAGTTTTTTATTTAGCTTCTTTCACTAAATATTTTGCGTGGCATTTATTCTTATTGTATGGAGTTCGTTGATTACTCATCCATTGTGTAGATATTTCATAATTTAAGTGCTCATTCTAGTTTGTTGCACATTTAAGTTGCTTTCTAGTATTAACTATTATGAAAATTGCTGCTCTAAGTATTCAGATTCACGTATTCTTGTGCACGTGATTACACAATTCTTTTGGATATGTTCCTAGGTTATGGACTTGCTATATTACAGGGCAAGAGTATGTGCAGCTTTAGTACACAAGGCCAGAACGTTTTCCAAAGGATTATATCAATTTCCATGCCAACCAGATATGTCAGAGATTTTCCATTACTTTACACCTTCTTCAACTCTTGGAATTTACTGACCTTTTTATTTTAGCTATTGTGATGACTATCTAAGAATATCTCACTTTAGTTTTAATTGTCATTTCCCTGGTAATAATATTGAATACATTTTCATATATTTATTGGTCATGTAAAATTGGCCTATTTTGTGAAATGCTTGTTGAAGTATTTTGTTCATACTTTATTGGATTCTTAGTCTTTTCTTAATGGTAGGAAGAATTCCTTATGTATTTTGTCTATGAGCCCTTTCTCAGTTATATATGTGCTAAATATCTCCTCCAAATATGTGGTTTGTGTTTTCACTTTCTAGGGGATAGTTTTAATGAATACAAAGTTCTTAATACTCATTTTATTTATATATATCTTTACACTGATTGTTCTTTTGTTTCATTTTGTTGTATAAATTGAACCTGAGTAAATGTAAAAGTGAGTATATGCTATCACACATGTAGTCAAGAGGGTTAAATTACATGCCTGGTGTAAAATGTTTTCTGCATCATAGCTAAACAATTATAATTGAATATGGAGCATGATGTCTCATGAAAACATTTCAGTATTGATTGTTTTAGTTCTTATTGTAGGTTGTGAGTACTTTCTTTGTCTTTTTATGCTAAAGAATGAGAGTGGCTTTTAAGATAGCAATGAATATTCAATATTTAAAAATCCTATTATTGTTTATTCAAACTTCTGAATCTGTGAAACGAAATAGTACCCTCAGACTGTATGCTAGGTTGTTTAAAAATAGAAATTGTTGCTATTGGCAGTTATTTATCTACACAGGTGAAAATTTTTTCCATATTCTGCAAAAGACAAGCTGATCAAATGATGAACAGAAAGAAAGAAACTAGCAAATGAATTAATATATATCTTCAGATCATAAGGTAGATGTTTAAAAATAAAACATTACTATTTGATATAGTGAGTATCCAAAAACTTCAATTATAGAATTTCGGGTTTATTCAAACAGTCTCATGGATTAACTTTATAACAAAATAATGGCATAATTATTTTTTTCATGAGGAAGATTAGCCCTGAGTTAACATCTGTTGCCAATCCTCTTTTTGCAGAGGAAGATTGGCCCTGGGCTAACATCCGTGCCCATCTTCCTCTACTTTATATGTGGGACCCCGCCACAGCATGGCTTGATCAGCAGTGTGTAGGTCGGCACCCGGATCCGAACCTGCGAATCCTGGGCAGCCAAGACAGAGTGCACGAACTTACCACTATGCCACGGGGCCGGCCCCCAAAATGGCATAATTTTTAACTTAAATAAATGTATACCAATCAAAACATCTATTTTATATTTTATGAATATGATTTCTATTTATTTGACTTAAGCACAGAACACCCCCATAAACAAAATTTGAAAACCACTGCACCCAGAAAAAAGCAAACAAACAAAGGCCACATTTTTCATGGGACAGATCTAAACTTTTTCTAGATTGATGTTAAAAATGCTACTTTCCCCTGAAAGATACACTTTATGAGTTTCTAGAATATCTTCTAAAATTGGGCTTATTAACTTCTGGATCGTAGAATCTGAGGGAATCCACAAAATGGTTTCATGGTGTTTCTGGATCACCTCAAAATTTCTGCAAAATTTTTTATCTGTATTTTGGAAGAATTGGAGAGGTTATGTACCAAAGCGTTCATTTCCACTTTAAGCATCCCAGGTAAAGCTATATTGCAGAATCTAAGAAACTGTTCATCCCCAGCCCCAAGCAAAAGAGCACTGCGGAACGAGCTAAGGCTTTTATAACTTTGCAGGCTTTGTGTAGGCTACAGAAACACCCCATATTTGTCAAAGTGGTTTTTGAATTTTGATCACTTTGGTGTCATTGAAAGAGTCCAGTACTGGTCTTCCTTCTGGGCTCTGTGTGGAATATTACACCTCTTTCTTCAGATAATACAAAGACTCAGAGGTTTAATACTTCAGAACATATCTTCTCAGCTTGATTAGTATAAATTACTCTAAATATATTACCTTATACAAATGGACTTTGAAGATTTGCATTTAATTTTTAAAGGCAATTTTAGGGCTTATCAGTGAATCTCCACCATGTTTGCACCTCTATATTCATCTCTACTTTCCTTTGGTTTTAAGGTCAGCACATGATTTCCTCCTTGACAGAACCATCCATTTTAATATAATCATTGTTCCCATAAAATTTTGTTTTTGGTGGAACAACAAGTATATGTTTATGTTCCAGTTTAATAAAAGATGTTTGCTTGACCCCCATCCACATTTTTATCTAATTTTTAAGATATCTTTTAGCTGTCAGTCATAATTCTCTTCATAATAAACAATAGAATTGATTTCCTCCAACATACATTATACTAGATGAGTAGTTTGTGATGCTGCAATTTTTATATATTTTCTAAGCTTGGAATGAAATACCACTAGTTTTCTAGAACAGGATTGTTCAATAGAACTTTCTGCTGTGATGGCAATTGCCACCACATATGACTATTGAGCATTTGAAATGTGGCTAGTGCAACTGAGGAGTGGAATTTTTAATTTTATTGAATTAACTTAAATTTAAATAACCACATGTGGCCAATGGATACCATTTTGAACAGTGCAGATCTAGAAAACTATCTGCCTAGAAAAATTTCTGAAGCATTTCTTATAGTTGTAGGAGCCATGCTGATGGGCCATCATTCTTCAAGCATAATGGCAATTTCTGAAAAATCCCAAATTCTAACTTTTTGAAACTTTATACTGATATTTTTCAAAATATCCTGGTCTTTTGACTTATTTGTATCTATTGTGCTGACATCTAGTTTCCCAATCAAGAGTAATAGAATATCCTAAACATTTGTGTGAGTTTATGTTAATTTTCTTATTCTTTTTTTTTGAAAAACAATTATTAAAAAGAATTTACCAAAAAAATTTTCTTCACTGAAGATTCGGGGAAAATAACTCGCTGGATTTTATTCCTATATCAAGTCATCCTTTATGCACAGTGTTTAACAAGTGGTCCCAGTTAAAAATTTAAAGAAAAAGAAAGAATGACTACATTTAAAGAGGTATTTGTTATTTGTTCTTTGCTAAAATATTTTCCCAATTTTGTATAGCATCTAGCCCACGACAGCTTGCTGTCTTATTTTATTCACTCTTCTACTTTTTAAAAGTATGATTTTTTATTTAATGACAACCTGTCTTGACAGTTGACCATTTGAACTGTAAACAGTGTTTTTTTCTGTTTCAACATTGAAGCTTTTGGTACAAATAAAACACTAATATTTCAATACTCAATAGTTTTCACTTAAAAGTAAATATTATTTTCAATATTTTCTCATTGCTTCTAGTTGACTGTAGTTTCCTTTTCAAAACACGGTCAGCACACGTGTTATTTTAAATTTTCACTTACTCATGTTAATGTTGACTTTTGTTGTGATCAATACTTTTTAGAGCTAAATTTTCTGTATTCATTTCTGCACTCAAAGTCAAATTCAATGTCTTTGCTTGCTTTATGGTTCTAAATAAATTGAAATAAGGAAGCAGCCTAACTCTACCTTAAATCCTTACTTCCACATTTCATTATAGTGGAACATTCTATGAATTTTTGTGTGGAAAAGATGATTAGTTTCCTAGTACTTTATGTACAGTTTCCCAAATCTCACTAACCTATTGAGATGGTTCATCTATAGAATAACTCTATTTCTACTATTAATGCTAAAGACTATATAGTCCATAATTATTAAATTGTTGAAATGTTAGAAATTGTCAATTTGGATCTTTGTAGGGTTGAAATTATTCTCAAACTTGAACTTTCAGAAAGGGCAGAATATAATTCTAATTACTTAGCAGAAATAATGCTGAAAACAGCAAGAAAATAAGATTGGGAAATAAGAACAGAGAAATGGAGTGTGAATTATGAAGTATCACAGTATCACAGAGTAGTAAAGACGAAGAATATAAACTTTCTTTGTAAATGTCAGTATTTTTCCAAAGTTTTTGGTCTTTTTGGCTTTGTCAATTTATCTCTCTTGGTTCTGACACTCATCCATATTCAGAAAGTTAATATTATCAATTTATTAGTAAACTTTATCATCCTTTCAAATACTTTGAGAAAATATTAACAGCCAGGAACCAACCAACCAATCAACATTTGGCTTAATTTAAAAAGTGCCTTTTAATTTACAGATTTTACATTTATTAATCATTTATTAAGATGCTTGGGATAAGGGAAATCAGAATTATAACTATTTTAGAGACAAATGACTCAAAACTTAAAGGATGTACATCCTAAATCATTCAATAAATTGAAAGATCTAGCAAAGGACAGTATCTCTTCTCTGTCTATTCAGTGGACTGTGATAAATCTTAGAACGTGGCTTTGAAAGAGTCTATGATGTGTTAACAAATGAGCCATTTTTATGCTTAATGCACATCATTCATTGAAACTCCAACATGAATTTTAAACCTGTGATCTGGTTTGCAGCCTAATTTTAACAATAAACACACACTTATTGTTAACAGGAAAAAAGAAAGCAACAATTCCTGTTAATTCTATACCTTTTAAAGTATTTTGTATTTTTAACATATCTCTTTAATCCTGAGATGGCAGTGCTGGGCTTTTTGCTCCCTCATTTTGCTTCATTAATTTCTCCTGTTCGCCTTCTGAAATATGTTCTCAAGACATTAGTGAATTGATAACTCAGAAACAAAATTATTAAAAGTCGTTATGTGAGACAAACAGCAAACAACATACCACAAGCACTGATCTCTCATGACAACTGTCAAAAATATTCTCGTTGAAATCACATTTTCTTCCTAATCATCAGAACACATAATGGTTAAATAATGTGAAAATTAAGTACATTTTTAAAAACTATGCAGGATTGTTTTTTAAGAGATAGAAAGTTTTAATAAATCGCAGAGAACTTAAGCAAATAGAACTCCCCATCAATTTGCATCAACATTCTTTTTGTTGTTAAAGGCAACACTCAGTGATAATGTTGGCAGCAAATTGCATAACCGTGAAGATTTGACATCAACCTCTGACAGCACATTTTAGCTTCCATTTATTACTAAGATATCAGCTAACAAAGATCGGAAGGGACAGTCTACCCCTCCCACCTCTACTTTGGTGTGGTATAGCAAAAGAAAATTGATTTAAGTGACAAAGTCTCAAATACCACTGTTCTGTTCATGCAATATTTAATGCATTCTAAATCTGTGCAGAGAATCATACTCTGACACTGTCTAATTCTAAATGACATCCTAACCACAAGAATGTGACTTCTCTGTCAGCACAACGCGGACCTCCTATGGAAGATTTTAAAAGAACTGTGCACAGAGCTGCAAATATTTCATTTTAACTTCCATACCATCCCATGCTGTGATGTTTTCCTTGTTCCTTATGTGCAGGTCAGTCTGCATATTTCCCACAGAATTCCCGCAGAGGACCTTTGACATGTACACAAAGTTATAAAAACATTTGGTTGAGCCAGGCTACAAAATATGGAGACACATTCCAAAACGTTACCCAGTAAAATCCTATGAAAATCGTTACAAAGGGAAAGCTAATTACCTGAGTGAGAAGTTGCCTTTATTCAATTTTTTTATTATAACTTTCAAACTGCTGTTTCCACAAATACCAGTGGAAACTCCAATCAGCAACTTAAAATGAAGACACACATATTTAAACATATTTTCTTTGCCTACTTTGGTGGCCTGAAGATAAGAACAGGGAAAGACAGTGCTACTTTTGTTTTGAGTGATCTTTAATATCAAGAATAGTACTATGTCATCTAAATATGCAGTCAAGAGTACTCTTCTTACTTCCAAAATGCTCCCCTGAAGAAAGGGGAATTTACCGTGAACAAAAGCTAAAGAGGCAGCAGTTATTGTTTGGTGTTTATTACATGGCTATTTGGTTCAAAATATTGAAATCAACGTCTTCTATAATGAAGATATCAATTACTTAATTAAAACACGGTAACCAATGCCATGGTTGTAATACATGAACATACAAGGAGATATAAAATATGAAACGATTGGAAGGCACGTAAGAGTTGTTTAGGAATCTCAGTTTCTGGACTGGAATTAATATACTGGGATTAAAACTGATTCTGTTAGTCTTCAGTTTCATCGCTTTAACAAAAACGTTATTTGTAGACCATGTTAGTGATCTATTTCATTTATTTTTATGATGAATATAAATGATATTTTGAAAATTATCTTTGTTTTTTAAAACTATTTTAGATTTTAAAAATTTGCAAGATAGTGCAGAGAGTTTCCATATATCCAACATTCAGTTTCCCCTATATTTTACATCTTACCTTAGTCTGGTACATATGTTACAATTAACTAACCAATATTGATACAGTATTATTAACCAAAATCCATGCTTTATTCAAATACAAATGTTATTTTTAGTGGAGAAAAATTGGAGGGCATGTGAGGAGTGGAGAACGCTGTAGGATTACAGGCCTGAACTTTGATTAGCGTTCTGTTGCTAATGTTTTGTGTCCTTATTCTCTTTCTGGCCTCAATTTCCCCATCTGCAAAATTATAAGATTGACTACTATGAACTCCAATCTGTTTCCTTACTCTGAATTATCTGATTATATTACTTACCACAGATGTATACAATATGCATTTAATAGTGTACTACTTAAACTACAAGTATTATAGATAAATATTTGCTTAAACTACAAGTATTATAGATGAAAGTTTGCTTATTTTTCAAAAACAGGAGTATTAGAAATGATCTCTATCCCCACAAGCCCCTAAGAAAAAGAGGGAAAAGAAATGACCTCACTGAAGTTTTTTGTCAACCCACTTATCTTTAATCAAGTTATCTTATCCAACAAATACTTATTGAGTGCTTACTCTGTACCAGGTACTTTCACAGCACCATGGATCAAACTATTAAAATAAGCAAAAATCCCTGCTTTCATGGAGCTTACATTCTATTGGAATGGTTTAGAATTACACCCAATAATTCTAAATAAGGTCATATCTGTATCACATCACATGTTTGGAATTTGAAGAACACAGATTTAAGAAGAAAGATATTCCAGTGAAGAAGAAGGAGATTAGTTCAGGTTATAAATAATGAATCTATGGTAAAATATAATGAAGAAAAACTGAAAGCAAAAACAATTCCCCCCATTTCACATACACACAAAAAAGAAAAAAATAACAGTTAGGAATATCTTTTATCTATTTGTCCAGACTGTTTCAGTTTAGGCGAGTTGGTTAGCTGTAGTTGTTAACAGGACTCATTTTCACTATTAAAACTGTCTTGCTTTGGACAATAAGTTATATATTTAACCTACCCAAAATGTAGCAAAATATAGGAGGGAATCGGATCTAAAAGTATCTTGTGCTTCACATTAGGGAATTTTTATTGCATGTGTAAACAGTCGTGGGCCACTGGATAATCACAAGCAAATAAGTGCCTGATCAGATTTAAGTGATAGAGAGATAATTCACCTGTAATAGTAATATTTTTCTCTATTAAAACAATTTGTAATTATTTTAGTGCATTGTATGAAAAAAAGTACAAGGAAGAAATCACATGAATCCAATCATTCACGTAGCATTTTGATGTGTATCATTCGGTATTGTTTAGATTTTTTTTCTTTTATTTTATACACACACATGCAGACACTATAATTTGATTGATGGCCCAGGGTGGGTGTGTGTGAATATTAGAAATAGCAAGACCAGAAAAATATACTATTGTAATAGTTTCAATTTTAGAAAATGGGGGATTGGAAGAAGTGCTAGCAATAGAAAAGGACAAAAATACAAATTCCAGAGATATTAAGTAGGGCACACCAATAGAATTCGAGAGGCCTGTTTAGTATGGAAGCCAAAGGAGAGGGAGGAATCCAGAAAGACTCCCATGTTATAGGCTGGGTGACTGAGCATCTTCTGACTGGGAGGAAATGATGGAAAATGCTACATAAAAAAGAAGAGTTCGTTGATTCACTTATTCATTCAATTTGAGCTAAATGGTGATGCATTTGTCTGGGATTTAACATCACCTTTCCCTTTATATATTCTTAGAGTGCCAATCCTGTGGTTATTGATTGGCACAAATCATGCTTAGCAAAGTCATATTTTATAGCAATATATTATTTTTTAAATTACTTCAAAATACACTTTTATCCCTTGATTTTTGAAACGATATAGCCTGCTTTTAAATCAAAACCTACGAGTAAAATTAATAAATCCTATTTTAACTTAAGCCAATTAAAAACAATGCATCGCAGAGTGGTTTTTAGTTTTCTCAAAGCCTAGTCATCTAAATCTGCTCTTAATTGCATTGGCATATATCCCTAACTTGAAAAGGCAAACTGCTGGAATTTCGCATTACCACCTGTGATACTACAATCTCTTTGGTTTTCTACATAGGATGACTAGGGATGATATTAGATCGGAGCCAGTTCACTCAGTGCACAAGGAGGAGATAGACTCTTTACTGCCCAGCTTCCTAAGCTAATTGGCTTCCCTATGTCTTGCCTTTCAAAGGAGAGACTTAGTGATAAGTAAACTCAATATCATAGCATATGAGCCATCTGCTTTGGAAAATTTTTTCAAAGCTGAGGTTTGTTTATTTATTCATTTATTTATTTGTGAGGAAGACTGGCCCCAGGCTAACCTCCGTGCCCATCGTCCTCTACTTCACATGTGGGATGCCTGCCACAGCATGGCTTGATGAGCGGTGCATAGGTTGGCGCTGAAATCCGAACCTGCAAACCCCTTGGCCGCCGAAGCACAGCGTGCAAACTTAACCACTACATCACCAGGCTGGCCCTGAATGCTGAGTTTCTTTTTTTTGAGAGTAGCAGGCTTCTCTGATGTTTAGCAATCCTGTCTAGTGTTCTTTCATTAGTACCTTTCCCCTCTGTAAAGTTTGATGGAACATATTCCAGGTGAAAAATGAACCTTATACATCATGAGTCTGCAAAATATCATCCTCCTCCTTTCTGCCTTGTTGCAGCACTCCCCATGGCTTTGAACGCCTCTGGTGGGCTCCTCTAATGTTTCATTTCCTGAAAATGTCAGAGGAGTTGAGGGAGAAGACCAGACTTGGGACATAGACTAGAGCAATCCATGCTCATCATATTGTCTTTCTTTGATCCCATTCAGTTATTGTCTCACTTCAAACTTTATCTTTCTCCTTACGTTTATTCCTTTTGCTTTGAATTTCTATCCAATTCCACAAGTTACCTAATTTTGTCTTTCATAACATGCCCTTTATATAATAATTTGCTAAAATTAAGAGAAAGAAAGAGTGTGTGTGATGCCTTTCTATATATTTTCTCATCAAAAAGAACAAACATATATGTATAAACTCTTTTATTTTTATTCCTGTGAACAATGTGGCTCCTGATTCAAATGAGAAATTCTATCTTTGCACCAATAATGACCTACATTTGCCTCTTCCTGGAGCTTAAACATGAGAAACATAAATAGAACTATTCTGAAAATGCTGATCTTTCCCTTAGGGCCGTGAGGAAGGTGCAATTATTCTGAGGATCAGAGCCCCAAACATTCAAGATTTAATAAATTGCTTTGATTTTTTGAAACTCTATCAAATGTAAATAGCAATTATGAACTAGTAGTTGTCTATCAAATACTACCAGCACTCTTTCTCCTCCACTAATATATTTTTCTGACAATATAAATTATTTCTAGGTAATCTACATCATGACATATTGTAGTCAAATAAGAATAGCGAACATCTTTTAATGTCAGGGAGACCCAATATTCTCACATATATTTATTCAATAGTAAAAAATTCATTAATCAACCAATATGTGACGTATATCACACCAGGCCACTCTAGGTGACAAAATTATATAGACAACCTGGTCCCTAGTTCCAAGGAGCTTACACTGAAGAAAAAATTAAATTCCAAAATAATTATGAACTAAAACAGATAATAGTGTTGTAAATGAGGTTGAAGAAATCTAGGAGGACTGAAAGGTCAGAGTTGATTTCCAGTTGGGAGATATTAGCTTGTCAAAGGAAATAACATGTGAGCTAGACCTAGAAGAACGTGTAGGAACTCAACAGAGGGAGGACAATGGGGAGTATTATGAACAAAGGCAAAGCAGTGGAAACATTTGTTCAGCAGCAAAGCAACCCTCGGCAGGAGAAGTGTTCTGTGTGGAGCAGTGGTGAATTCTAGCTAAAAAGATTGACCTGGGTATTAAAGAACTCAGAATTTCAAAGTGATATGTCTCTACATAGTTCAGTAAGCAATGAGGAAAAATTAAATGCTTCTGATTTTGAAAATGTTTCCTTTTTTAAAAGATACTACACAATGACTTTAGATACTGTTTTTAATTTAGAAAAAGTGATTATATCTCACAGGGGATAATATATATTAAAATCTTGTCTTTCATATTGGAGAATCAATAGATCCTGTCTTGAGTAGATATATCAAGAAAAGAGGAAAAATTATAATATTTAGAATTATGGAGGTAACCACCAGAAGAACAGAAAATAGAAACCTAAGGAGGTTATCTTAGGGAAATGAGACTGGAGATAGTAAGGTATAAGAATGGATTGTGTCACTTTACAAATTCACCTCTAGAGGAGGTAATGAGGATATGAATGACTCTCAAATGCATGTATGTATCTTTAGAATAAACATTGCCATTGAGGTACAGACTCACATATCCAACTGCAATAAGAATATAAACTTAAATGTCTCTTTTAATCCCAAATCAAAATATAAATTCTATGAAACTCGAGACCTTGACTGTCTTGTTCACTAATTCATGTCCAGTTCCTGGCCCATAATAGGCACTGAATAAATATTTTGCAAATAAACAGTCTTCTCAAACTTAATGCGTCCATCACAAATTTATTATTTCCTTCACCCCAGACGGGTTCCATTACTCTTAAACTTTTGATCCCTTACACCTCTCAGAGTAGCACAAAGAAAGTGGCCAATAATTTTTTAATAATAATTTAATGAGGGGCCAGCCCGGTGACATAGCAGTTAAGTTCCTGCTCTCCGGTCTGGCGGCCGGGGGTCTCAGAGGTTCGGATCCCAGGTGCCATGCTGTGGGGGCGTCCCATAAAAAGTAGAGGAAGATGGGCACGGATGTTAGCCCAGGGCCAGTCTTCTTCAGCAAAAAGAGGAGGATTGGCAATGGATATTATCTCAGGGCTGGTCTTCCTCTCTCACACACACACACACAAATAATAATAATAATAATTTAATAAAAGAAGACTAAGTCTTTAGGGTATCTTTCAACTAAAAAGTATTTTACTTTAAAAATTGTTTTCTGTTTTCAAAACTGTCCAATTATACTTCAAGTTGAATATTTGCTTCGGTTTTTTGTTTTATTTATTTACTTATTTATGCCTTGTAACATTGATTGCTATTAATAGCATCTCAATAGCTATGATTATTTGTTTCATGACTTAATAAACTGAAGGGAGCATGAAGAAGAAAAAAAGAGAAAAATGTGGTGTATTCAACAATTACTTTCTGGCAACCAGAATCCTTTAAAGAAAGATGGTCAGTTATCAAGTTGCTGATATTCCTGAGGACTGTTTAGAAGACTCTGAAATTATTATAAAATGCTTTTTATAATTTGGTCAGAACTTCCTTTGATTTTAATTTTTATTTGGTTACCTTTAAAAAAAGTTTTAAAGCGAGGAAATATAATTGCTTTGGAATGAAATAGAAGGCCAGAATTCTTTCAGTTCTCAACACTGGTATAGCTATAATTTATTAAGATAATATCAATAATTTATATGCTTCTACTAATGTAGTTTCAGAGCAAAGTAGGATAGTCAAGAACATATTTTCACTTTGCTTTCCATTCACTTCTTCCCTTAGAATTCATACACGGAGTCACAAACAGGAGCTCTCCAAAACATTCAGAATTTTAACATTAGCTAAAACTGATGTTCTACCAGCATCTTTTAGGAAAACAAAACGTTGCATTGATAACACTCGGCATGTCTACTACACATCTGTAGGCATGGCTGGCCCTTAGCAAAATAATGAAATGAGTGACTCCTCGGATTCATCGTTTTAGATGCCTTATAGCTCTGCTTGGAGAAGCCCCATCCCGCCTGCCTTGCTGTGGCCCATGTTCCTGTGCTTCCAGGACTCTGTGCCCTTAACATGGGCAGGATCCAACACTCTCAAGATGGACTTTACTCTTTCCTCCCCTACCACCAGATATTATCTGTCCATCAAACCTTTCTCTTCCAACCCTGTGACTGTTGGTGCCAGTGGAAACAATGGAAGGTACGCATTTAATCAGAAAGAGGATGAAGCATGTCAAACCCATAGCTAGCTAATGCATTAGACTTCTTAGGTAATACAATCCTTCGGCCCACTCAAAATACAGAATCTTCTCATTAAGTGCCTGAAGGTATAATATTAATGGTGAAGAATTTCAACATAAGGGCAAACCAGCAGAATAATTTAGAGCAGATATTTTTAAACATGTTTTGGTGTCACTTAATTTATATCAGTGAAATGATTTATTGTGTTTCCACATGAAGCTAGGCCTTCCCATGAGGTCAAAATTGAGCAGTGGAAGAATGAATATGGAAAGTATTGGCTAGATAATTCATACATCAGAATAAAGACTGGATTTGGGAGATAGATTTCAACCCATCTTTTTTGTGCAACTAGTTGATAGTAATCTTAAAATACTGTTTGCTCATATCCACTATTACTGTAAAAACTCCAGCAAAATATGTACCTGTGTAGAAGAAATCTAAACTATGTATGACAAGGGTTAGGCTGAGGGAGAGAATAGAGTTGGGAGTAGTTGCTATTCAGACTCAATTGTCTATAAGGTTGAATTCACACTTTGATTCTCAGACAGCAAAGTATTAAAAATAAGTCTTTCTAGTCCATGCCAGGCTATATTCTTTCTTTTAGGCTGTGATTTTTTTCACCATCAATTTATATAATTTCTGCTGAAATTTTAACAGAATTCTGACTGCAAAGAAGCTCAAGAGCAGCTGGTCAACAATTCTTAAAATCACCACTTATATACTTCAAGGCAGTTATGAAATCACTCCTCACACTTTTCTTTTACAATCACACATTTCAAATAATATTATTACTTCTTTGAAATTCCGATTTTCTAATCACTTAATCTTACTTCTATCTTTTAGGCCACCTAGAAATTTTCCAGATTTCAGTTGCCCAATGTTTGACACACTGTTTTAGCTTTAAACTGACCGATGTAAAATGTTTTATCTTATAACTATTCATCAGAATAGCCCTGTTTTTTATAGTATATTTGAGTATTATGTGTTCAAACCCCTAAAATAATGCTACTGAGCTGAATTATGTTCAGTTCGTGTCCCCTGTGATCTCAAGGTTCTTTGCTGCCACAATCATGCCTAATTAGTCATTCCCTGTTATGTTTCATGTTTTTCCTTACAGTAGTTCCTGCTTTATACCTGACCTCAAGATTTTCATTATTTCTCACTACTCTTCCAACTTGTCAAGGTCGATTTGAATTATAATCTTCCCCTCTAAAGGGCTAGCCAACCCACACATTTATTCTTCTGGGTCACTGATAAAATATACAAAACTGTACTCAATTCAGGGCCTATGAAATACTCCTTACTACTTCTGTAGAGTAGGTATTAATAGTACAATGTTAACTGGAAATAAATCTGTGTAGTAGCTCATTAGGTGAAGAATGCCAAGGTTATAACTCTAGTCTTACACTAACCCATTGGCTTCCTTATACTTCATAATCATACACCATACTTCTGACCTTTGTCACAAGTGGCACAAAGACATGCATGTTCAACATTTGAAAGATAAATTGAATGTCAAATAACATTAAACATCATATTGTTATTTAAAGGATATAGCCTACTTTAAGAAGTTCATATACCTACCAGTATCAAGATACTAACCAAGTATGAAGGCAAAGTGTAGACAACCAAAGCCAGTAATTCAGTCTAATTACGGGCACCCTATTCTAAATAAGAGAACTGCAATAAGAAGCATGGGTTGAATAGTTAAAAAGAAGAGATGATGCAATCATTTATTCATTTTGTCAGCCTTATGATTTTCACTATACATAAAGACTGATCTTTGTAAAGTTATGTTAAAATTTTTCTCTTGAATCCTTTATGAAGTTGATAAAATAATTTTATGAACCAAGTGTTTCTGAAAACAAAAGTAATAAGTATTACAAGAAGCAGCCTTATCCTCCTTGTATAATTCTAGATAAAATTTTATATGCATGGAGTATAAATACAAAGTCCAACTAGAAATTTTTATACAAAGATTATTCATACATATGTTGAGTTGCCACTTCCCTTGACATATAAGACTTGCTTGTAGAAGAATAAACTTGTCTTCCAGATCAACACACCATAGGGATGTTCTACTTACTGAATGCCAGCTACTTTTCAGTCTCCTTTGCTGGGTCCTCCTCGTCTCTCTGACCTTTTAAAGTTGGAGGAGTTTAGAGCTCTGCCTGTGGGTCTCTTCTATTTTTCTACCAACCTCAGCTTGAATGAACTTATCCTGTCTCATGGGTTTGTATTATACGTATGTATATGTACACCACATATCAATATATATATCCAAGTTAAACCTTTTCCTTTAACACTTCTCTAATTACAGCTCCTACTATTCATTATATCCCACTCCACTCACAATGACCTTCTTGTAATTCTTCAAATACTCAGGCATACATGTGCCTTAGGACATTCACACTTGTTTTTCTTTTGATCTGGGACTCTGTTACCCCAGATATGAACATGCTTACTCTTTCTTTTTTTTTTTTTCAATACTTAACTTGAATATCATGTGAAGAGAGAGATCTTCCCTGATCACTCAATTAATAATTCCATGTTTCCCACCACTGCCCAATCAGACCTCCCTATCTCCCTTACCTATTTTATTTTCTCTTTGACAGCATTAATATCTAAAATAATGCATATTTTTTCTTAATTATTTTGACTCCCCTTGCTAGAGCAAACTGTTGGATTGTTTCTCTGTTTTGCTTGCTGTTGGATTTCTAATGTTTAGAATGATGCTTGGCATATAGTGTCATTTCAATAAATATTGACTACAAAACAGGTGTTAGGACTATGGATTGGTATATGAAGAGTACAAAGTAGCTAAAATGTATGTGCTTAAATCACACTGCCTGAGACTAGTAGCCCAGCTTTATCAGTTTCTAATTGTGTAACATTGAGCAAGTCATTAACTCTGTTGGACTTTGGTTTCCTTACCTTAAAATGGAATAACAACTGCTATTGGTATTAGTTTCCTAGAGTTGCTGTAACAATTAGCACACACTGGGTGGCTTAACACAACAGAAATTTGTTCTCTCACAGTGTAGGAGGCTGGAAGTCCCAAATCAGCAGGGCTGTGCTCCCTCTCCAGGCTCTGGGGGAGAATTTGTTACATGACTCTCTCCTTGGAGAGAGGATTGTTGCCATCAATCCTTAACACTCCTTGGCTTATAGTTGCATCACTCTAATATTTCCCACCATTGTCAGATGGGCTTCTCACCTGTATCTCTCTGTCTCCAATCTCTCTTTCTTTATAAGGACATCAGTCATTGGATTTAGGACCTGCTCACCCTAATCCAGAATATCTTCATCTTAACTCGACTGAATCAGCAAAGATTCTATTTCCACATAAGGTCACATTCAGGTCATTGTAATAAAAATGAGAATGATGAAAAAAATAATATTATAATAGCTATCTCGTGCTCCATACTCTATGCTGTGCACTATTCTGTAATTTGCATGAGTTAAGTCCATTGAATCTCACAACAACTTAATTGGTTAATACTATTGTTTTCTCTTGATTACTGAGTGAAAATGGAGAACAGATAGGTTAAATAAATTGCCTGAGGTGGCACAGTTAATAAGTGGTAGACCTAGGATTAGAGCTCAGGAAGTCTGTCTCTAAGGTTTGACTCTTATTCATGATCTTACATCACCTCTTGCTATTATAAATCCCCTTCATTTTCTACTTTTCTCTCTAAACTGTGAATTGCATCAGAATGAGCATCTGCTCTCTTGTTCAGCACTGTGCACCCAGGGTCTAGCATGTTTCCTGTCATCAAATAGGTGTTTTAATTTGTTGAATAAGCAACTGGTTATGCTATCAATAGGGTGGGAGTTGATATAAATAAATATTGAGCAGAAATTTTGATCCTGATTTCTCTCTAAATTAGAAAAGTATAAGCCTGAAAACAGTGGTCCTTGTCTGAATAGTGTGTGGAGGTATTACCAATTGATCAACCCTGAAAACCATTTAAGTCATCTTATAATCAATAGTCCACTTAGTAACTGGTGCAAAAACATTTCTCAAATAATGATTTCAGAAGAATTACCATCACAAATGCAATATTCCTGTTTGATCATATTTCCCCTCCTAAGAGATTTCATATTCTTTCACTTTAGCATTCCTTCACAGTAGGAATAATTATGCTTCTAATCACTGGGTGGTATCACACATTTAAATTGCTCACATCTTTTAGGTGATTTCCAAGTAGAAAAGAGCAGAATATGCACTTGCTCTGTGCTGTAAATAAACTATCATTTATTCCTCCATGCCATAAGAGTATGGACCTCTTATTTTGCTTCTAAAAGAATAAATATATGTAAAATATCTTCAGATTAAAGACCTCTCCAATTGCTAGAGCATTATCCGTAGGTAAGAATAAATTGCTTATTAAAAATATTAGGTTGATAATCTATAATGTTAGTATTATAAGTAATAGTTAAATATTATACATCTATATGCATATAAGTATATATACACATATGCCCTGCACTCACAAAATAACATACAAAAATACTCAAGACTTAATAGAGACCAGTACATAAATACAGGAAGGGAAAAAATAAATGTAATTCTTTACAGATAGCATGAGTATAAAAATATAGAAAAACAGACAAATTAGACAGAACTCAGTGGAGAAAGGATGGATTCTTCAACAATTCTGCTAGCAAAATTTGGTTATATGAAAAAACAGATCCATTAAAAATCCATTAAATTAAAATGGATTATATATACAAGAAATAATTAAATGTTGGAAAAAAACCTGAAATGTGAATGGAGACTATAAGAAATTAGATTCTAAAACATAAGCACAGTGGCAGATTTCTGAAACAGGATATAAAAAGACAAACCATTAGAAATGAGTTTGATTTATTGAACTACATCAAAATCAAAAATTTCCATGCAACAAAAGGAACCATGAACAAAGTTAAAAAACATGCCAAGGCGTGCATAGGAGAGTTTACAACACACGTAAAGGCCAAAGAACAGCACCTAAATACATAAGTCTTTAATTCATTTATCATTTTAAAACTTAAATATGAAGTACCTGTTTTATGTCAGGAACTTTTGTAGGCTTTTGGGATATATTGATGAACAACAACAAAAAAAGAGATCTCAACCTTTTGGGAGTCTAAATTTTAGCTAAGAGAGATTAAAGATAATATAGTGTTATCTGGAAAAAAACAACTAGTAATGAGAATTGGAAGTATGGAGACTATGGAATGAATTGAAATTTTCGTTCTCACGGTCAGGGTAGGCTTCCCTGAGAACCTTACATCTGGGTGAAGACTTAAGGAAGTACGGTGCTAGCTTTTCATGTACCCACTTTTTAGGCAGACAGAAGAAAAGTAAAAGCCCTAATGTTGGAACTTAGTGTATTCAAGGAAAAGAAAGAAGATAGTATGGCTGGAGTGGAATGAGGAAGGTGAGCAGTGGTTGAGGATGTCAGAGAAGTGAGGGGGAGTCCGGCTGTGTAGACGCTTGTAGGCCATTATTAGGACGGGGGATGTTATTCTGAGTGAATCAGGAGCTTTGCAGTGATTTGCTCAGTGCAGTGATAAGTTATGAGCTGTGTTTTAAAAGAACACAATTCAAATCAATAAAGAAACTACAAAGAACACAATTGCAAAGTGGGCAAAGGATATATGTAGGCAATTCACAAAATAAAAAATCAGTTTAATTTATAAACATGTGAAATATGCTCAAACTCACTGGTAATTAGAGTCATGCAAATTAAAAATGAATAACATATCATTGCACAGTCATACAATAGACAAAAATCTTTGAAGCCTGGTAACATCATGTGTTGATGATAATGGGCTTTCTTGTATCCTAAGTTGGTCCACATAATTTGAGAGAACAAAGTAAAACCAAGTAGTAAAAGTGAAGATACATGTATATACTGATGAACAATTCACTTATATATTCTGGTTATATAATCTGGATGCTCTCTGAATACTATTATTCTTTGAAAATTTTGCCAATAGACAAAAATAATATCATTGTTTAATTTGCACATTCTTAATCATTAGTAAAGCTGAGCAATTTTCACAAGCTGGTCTCCTGTCCATTATCTTTTCCTTTGGCAAAAACCATACTGTCTTTTTCTAAGAAAATCGTAGGTGCTTTTTATATGTTGCAATAAATAAATAAAATATATCTGCAGAATATATTTAAAAGATCGATATCTCAACACACAAAAAAATTTATTACAAGGCCAATGTCAAGGAGCTATCGCCCTATGTTTTCTTCTATGAGTATTATGGTTTCAGGTCTTACTTTTAAGTCTTTAATACATTTTGAGTTGATTTTTATGTATGGTGTAAGGTGAGTCCAATTTCATTCTTTTGCGTGTGTATATCCAGTTTTCCTAACACCATTTATTGAAGAAATTATCCTTTTGCCATTGTGTGTCCTTGGCAGTCTTGTTGAAAATTAGCTAATCATTTATGAACGGTTTATTTCTGGGCCTTCTATTCCATTGGTCTAATGGCTGTTTTCATGCCATACTGTTTTGATTACTATAGCTTTGTAATATAGTTTGAAATAAAAAGTGTGATGTATCCAAGTCTTTTCTTCTTTCTCAAGATTGCTTTGGCTATTTAGTGTCTTTTGTGGTTCCATATGAATTTTAGAATTGTTTTTTCTATTTCTGTGAGAAATGCCATTGAAATTTTGGTAGGGATTTCATTGAACTACATATTTCTTTGGATAATATAGAGATTTTAACAATATTAATTCTTCCAATAAGTGAACACAGGATGTCTTTCCATTTATTTGTCTTCAATTTCTTTCATCAATGTTTTATACTTTTCAGGGTACAGGTTTTTCACCTCCTTGGTTAAACTTATTCTTAAGTATTTTATTCTTTTTGATGATATCATAAATGGAATTGTTTTCTTGATTTTCTTTTTGGATAGATTGTTGTTGATGTAAAGAAATGCAACTGATTTTTATTGTTTATTTAGTATCCTACAACTTTACTGAATTTGTTTATTAGTTCTAACATTTTTTTTAATAGAATCTTTAGGGTTTTCTACATACAGGATCACGTCATCTGTAAACAGGGACGATTTTACTTCTTCTGAATTGGATGCCACTTATTCTTTTTTTCTTGCCTAATTGTTCTTCCTAGTACGGTTAGTACTATCTTGAATAGAAGTGGTGAGAGTTGGTATCCCTGCTGCAACCAGATCCTCGAAGAAAAGCTCTCAATTTTTCCCCATTGATTATGATGTTAGCTGTGGGCTTTTTATAAATGGCTTTTATTGTGTTGAGGACATTTTCTTTTATACCTATTTTGTTGAGAGTTTTTATTGTGAATGGATGTTGATCTTTGCCAAATGCCTTTTCTGCATCTATTGAGATAATATAGTTTTTATCTTTCATTTTGTTAATGTAGGGTATCACATTGATTTGTGTATGTTAAACCAACCTTGCATCCCATGGATAAATCTCACTTGATCATGGTGTGTAATCTTTCTTAAGTGTTGTTGAATTTGGTTTGTTAGTATTTTATTGGGAATTTTTGCATCTGCGTTCATCAGGGATTTGGCCTTAGTTTTCTTTTCTTGTAGTATTTTTGTCTGACTTTGGTATCAGGGTGAGGCTGACCTCATAAAATGAGTTTGGAATTATTCCTTCTACTTCTATTTTTTGAAAGAGTTCAAGAAGTATAGATATTAATTCTTCTTTGAATGTTTGGTAAAATTCAGCCATGATGTCACCTCGTCTTGGGCTTTTCTTTGTTGGGAGGTTTTGATTTCTACTTAACTGTTCTTATTTGTTATTGTTCTATTCACATTTTCTGCTTATTCTTGATTCAGTCTTGGTAGGCTGTATGTTTCTAGGAATTTGTGCATTTCTTCTAGGTTATATTATTTGTTTGCATATTATTGTTCATGATTGTCCCACATGATCCCTTTTATTTCTGAAACATGCACTGGTCATGTCTTCTTTTCCATTTCTAATTTTACTTATTTGAGTCTTCTCTATTTTTTTTAGTTAGTATAGTTACAAGTCTGTTGATTTTATTTCTTCAAAACCTCTTACCTTTGTTGATTTTTTTCTATTCACTATTTCTGCTATGATCTTTATTATTTCTTTCCTTTTATTAACTTTGGCTTTAGTTTTTTCTTCTTTTTCTAATTCCTTGAGGTGTAAAGTTAAGTTGTTTATTGGAGATTTTTCTTCTTTTTTAATGTAGGTATTTATCACTATAAACTTCCCTCTTAGTGCTGCTTTTGAGCATTCCATAAGTTTGGTAAATTGTGTTTTCATTTTTATCTTTCTCGAGATGTTTTTAAAATTTTTTTTATTTCCTCTTTGATCCAGTGGTTGTCCAAGAGTGTGTTAGTTAGTTTCCACTTATTTGTGAATTTTCCTGTTTTCTTGCTGTTATTGAATCCTAGTTTCATTTTATTATGGTCAAAAAAAAAAAAGAAACACTTGCTATGATTTCTGTCTTAAATTTATTGAGACTTGTTTTGTGACCTAATGTGATCTATACTGGAGTATGTTCTGTGTGTGCTTAAGAATAATGTGTATTCTTCTGCTATTGGGTGTGTATCTTTTAAAAGCATATAGCAGTATTTTTTGTTCTGTGGCATTTTAAATATGCTTTTCTTCATATTATAATAGACATACCAAATGTTCTTTTACTCTATATATTAAAATTAAGTTTAACTAAACTCTCGTGATTCTAAGACATTTTCAATTCTTTCTCATTATGAAAATACTATATCAAAATATAAAAAAATTAAAGAACACTGAAATATAGAAGGAAAAAATAAAGTACAGTCATGCATTACTTAACAATGGGGATACATTCTGAGAAATGCATCCTTAGGTGATTTTGTCACTGTGTGAACATCACAGAGTGTACTTACACAAGTCTAGATGGTATAGCCTACTACATACCTAGGCTATATGGTACTAATCTTATGAGACCACCATCATATATGTGGTCCTTCATTAACCAGAACGTTGTTATGTGGTTCATGACTACCCATAATTCTATAAAATTCCTAGAAGATGCTGATAATAACTCTTATTAACTGTTTTTTTGGTTTTTTGTGATAATTTACTACCAATCTGTGACAATCGTCACAGATTTGTGACAATTTATTACCAATATTTTCCTAGTTTATAAAATAACCTTCTATAACATGTGGCAACTTTGAGTTTTATAAGTAAAATTTGATTGCTATCCTTATTAACAAAGTCTTGTACTTATGTTGAATGTATATTTTTAGATACTCAGTATTTGGTCAATGTCTGACCATATCTACGTTCTTGTATATATTAGAAATTGTTCTCTTGAAATGTATCAACTTCTTCCCACTTCAAGTACATGAAAATGCTCACTTAAAGCCCTCATTTCCCAACACTGGATATTATATTTCATTCTTTTACCAATTTATGGGTCATAAAATATCATTTATTGATTTAATTTGAATATATGCAAAAACTGAACTATTTTTGAATATGGTTTGTGAGCATTTCAACTTTTCCTGTTTTTAATTTCTTCCATTTCACTTTACCCAATTCGTCTATTATCATAACTAAAATAACCGAACTAAGCAGTGCATCTCATTTTATTTTCCATTTGATTTTTTGCTTATTTATTTCATTTTTTTTTAATCTCTGGTCTTATACCACATTGGACTAGGATCCCTCTACCTGTTTCTCCCCATTGATTAAAAACATATGCAAACTCCTCCCATACCTCTAGCTTCTGTTTATCTTTATGCTCTCTTCAATCATAGATTCTTCATTTCTCTTTAATTTTCAACTTCATGAAAGAAAGAGAATCTAGACTGTGTTATTATAAGGTGAGACATAGAGCATATTTCCATTCTCTGCATTCCTTTTCTAATTAGAGATTTCATGACATGGAACTGCTACTTCTAAATTTTGCAATACATTTCTTGATATTGATCCTATCTCCTTCTAATTGGCTTTTCAGATATTTCTAATACAGTTGTCATCATACTGCATTAGGATCTCCAGTCCACCGCTTTTTATGAGGACTCTCAATGTATTAGCTTTTTTTTCCACTTTCTTTCTCCTCCAGCTTAATATCTGACTTTAATTATTGCTACACTCTTGCAATGCACAGACTACATTGACCCTTTCCTTTTGTTGCCTCAATAGTCAGAAATCTAACCCGAATGAATGCAATTCTCCTTCTTGTTTTAGTTTTTATTTTTGCTTGTGTCAAGGACAGTCAACACTACTGAAGAAAGCCACACAACAAGGAAATGTATACTGTAACCCTATAAAGTCTCAATTATCAACCTCAGTTCACCCGTAGCAATCTTACCAGGATTCTCTGTATAATTTGTATATTTACCATCAATCATAACCATTTCAAACCATCTCCAATTTCCTCAAATATCTGAACCCCCCTGCATTTCCTTTTATCTTGCTTATACTTCTCAATGACAACAGAGGCCATCAGCTCCATCAACATGCAAACTTACCTATATCTGTGTCCATCTTGCTCTTTTTTCCTGCTAAAATAGAGGAACTCTCTCTTCCCCTGCTGAGGACCAATCCTTCCTTTGGATCTTTAACCACTTATTCTCAAATAGATCCTTTCCATTAACTTTAAAACTGGCTTAAGCCTTTTTTCATTAGAAAAATCTCTCATCCCCCTTTTCTTCTAGCTACTACCTTGTCTCTTTACCTCTCAGTCAATCTGTCTCTATTTCTGTACTGTCTGTTGTGTCTTCATTTCCACAAATCTGATAACTCTAAGGTTACCAGTAACCACTACATTGCTAAATACAATGGACATTACTTAATCCTTATAGTGAAATCTTGTTTTCAGCTGCTCAGCACCTTTAGTTACCTCTTCTGGCAAAAGAACCCCTATTTACTATTTGCTACAAAGAATTTTTGCTAAGAGATTTAGTTGGAGTTGATGTTATCCTCAAAATCCTAATTATGAGCGGGTCTAACAAATAAGAATACTTACTGCATGTTGCTCAGTGACTGGGCAAAGAAAAAGTACATGATTCAAGCAGTCAATCACAAAAACTATCACTGCCCAGCTCATCTGTGAGATTACTTCCCACATCACTTCTTGGGAAAATTATGACAATATCAAAAGTGTTAAGCACTTTTGCTCCTGAACTTGGGTGTTGAACGGCTTTAGTCCTCTGTTTCATAGAAGGGATTAAATATACAGTCTATATATTCTTTACATTGTATTGATATAGCAAGGTCCTTACCTGGAGGAGAAGAGAGAGAAGGAAAACAACCATGGTTACCTTGGAAAACAAGTTGTCTGTGGTGAAAGGGTACTTGTTCATATTGGTTGGTGTATCTTATACAGCCTAATCCTAGCTCTGAAAGTAGAAGTGAGTCTGATCTTTTTTTGAGTTGTTTTGTTTTTAATGAGGAAGATTAGCCTTGAGCTAACATCCATTGCCAATCCTCCTCTTTTTGCTGAGGAAGATTGGCCCCGAGCTAATATCGATGCCCATCTTCCTCTACTTTATATGGGATGCCACCACAGCATGGCTTGACAAGTGGTGCGTCGGTCCATGCCTGGGATCCGAACACAGGTCACTAGAAACGGAGGGCAGGAACTTAACTTCTACACCACCAGGTTGGCCCTGAAGTGAGTCTGATCTTGATCTTCCAGTTTCATTTTTTTGGTCACATTGTTTTATAAACGTTGTGATAGCCACAACTTTATTAGTTCATTGATTTATTTATTGCAGATAATAAAATTCCTCATTGGTTCTAGTATATGATTAACTCTTATTCTTTATCCCTGTTCTCACCGAGACTCTTTCACTTTTGTATGTCTTTATATCTATTAGAATAAGAGTAGATCCCAGGTTCTGCTCACTATCTGCCATCTCAACGTATATTTCTCTACTACATGTGTTACTTTTCGTCATTAATATGAATGACAGCCGTTATTATTATCTTTAATTGATCCCCAAACACGAGCCCGGCACGGTGCTAAGAACTTTACATGCATTCTATATTTTTATCTTTATTATATCGATTTTACTAATGAAGAATGACTTTCAGCAAGGTTACATGCATGGTAATGATCACAGAGCTGGTTTGTGATGAAAAGAGATCGGAAGTCAGATTCTCTGCTCCAAAGTTTACGTAATTTTCACTATGTAATGCTAACTCCCTTGTAACCATTTTACTACACACGTCCTAGTATATGGATGTTGCACTGTCCTTTTACAACATATTTTTTTGGCAAATCACCTTGTACTCTTTTTCATGGATACCAGCATGCATAATAAATCAATAAATTTAAGTCCATAAAAGAGTATAAAAGAGTAACTATTTACCTACTTTTTGCTGACAAATTTAAAAACTAGTATCATTTTAATTTATTTAAATAGTATTTATTTTAATTGTTTTTGTTTTATTTACTTATTTGCTACCTATTTTCAGTAACAGAATATGCACTCAGTTTTAAATAATTGCAATAAATACTTGTATATCATTGTTTTTCTTCTCACAGATAAATTTTTTATTACTAAATTTTTTCTAGGTATTTGTTTCATTTTTCTTGAAGTATGTTGTTCAATATAACACATTTCAATTACAGAAAAAGTTGGAACTTAGTCACAGTTCCAGGGAGAGAGAGATTCATGTTGCATTGGTTGGGAATGAATAGGATATTTGATTACAAAGTGATAAGTGACCTTTCGGAAACAGCAATTAATGTTAATTTGATATGGTTAATAAGTCAAACAGGAGGGCAAATTGAGTGTAAAGAGCTCCTTTTCTAGCGATCAAACACATACAGGCATTGTTAGGAGTGATATTTGTTAATTCCTAATTGAAATTACTTACATACTAGAATTAGTAAAATTCTTTAAAAACAAATATCATGTTAAATGTTTCTTTTTATTTGTATAAGGAGTTTGTTTAATTAATTTTTCACATAAATAAAAATACAAAAGAAGTAATTGCCTTTCACATGACACACTTATATTAGGATGGACCAGAGAGATTCTGTTTATAGAAACTGAAATTCAAATATTAGCCTATATTCCTTCCATTAATTGAATCTGAGAATAGTTGGAGATTTAGCTGATAAAGGTTTTGGAATACATACCTGAAAATGATGCCTGTTTGGTGTTTATATAATTTGATAGGTCTGTTTGCTTATTTTAGATTGACAGATTTTAAAGGATTTCAAGTAGAAAAATTGCTGACTAAACATAGAATAAAAAGCAATACCTTGAGGAGAAGAGTCTTTCCTATCCAGGTATGTAGAAGTCAATTATAGTAGACCCACTAAACTTCAGAAGGCCAAAATGTAAAAAAACAAAAAAATCTAGTGACAATCATTAAATAAGTTCAACGTGTGGGTGGACTTGAGAACAGTAAGTCGTGTCATCCTTCCTGTTTTATAATTTAATCTTTTGGTATTTGAATTTGCAAAGAGAGTATTTTATTGCTTTCTTGTGCTGTGCAAAATGCAGCCACGATTACGTAGTATTTTAGTAAAATAAAAGACCGAAGACATTTTTTCATGATCAGTATTAATTCATGTAATAGGCTTTTTAAAAATCACAGGCCACAGAGCAAATTTTAAGTCAAAGAGAATGAAGTTAGATATTAGTACTTAAAAACTGAGATAAAATCTGAAGTTCTTACGTGGATTTGGCTATGATGTTCGTTAATTTGTATATATCAAGTTTAATAATACAATTTAGGATAAGGGAAGTCTGGATAAAATTTAGTTTGCACTAGACAGATGCAATTATCCCTGAACTTTTGCTGCCAGGAAGATGTTTAATGATGTGATACCGGAAGTGCCAAGTCACTTCCCAATAAAGGGTCAGCTTTCTTGGAAATGCAATGAGAAATTGCTTTCCCCAACGAAGGGAGCAGACGATGCACCCATGTCTGTCACTGCCACATAGGAGACAATGTTGATTCCAACACAGAATAAAGCGTCCCCAGGAGCCCTCCATTAGAGAAGAGATGCTACTTGGAAAAACAAAACAAAACAGAAGTCTTCAGAGAGCATGAAGGAAAGAAGAGAACCTTTATTGAATTAAGAGGTTAAAAGTTTTACTTAAACTTAACTCTTAAACCCGCTATGAATATATTAGTAGCAGCTCTGAGACAAAATAGCCACCGACACAGGATAAAAAACTGTGGAGCAAGGAACTTTGTCCAAGACTGACAGGAAAGCGACAGCAAAACTTGGGCAGTAGGGGGAACGGAGCAACTAGACCACAAAGATGAGAACTCAGCAACTGAAACCTGATAGTATTTACGGTTCTTGTTATAACAAAATACAAATGTATATATTGCTCACTGTAAAATACTGGTTTATGCCTTTTCCAGAAAACATTTTTTTTCCTTAAATATCCCAAGTTATTCACCCCAAGTATTATTGCCTATAGATCCTTTGACAAGGCGAATGAAGATTAAAAAGTAAAAGAGAAACATCCAGGTGCCAGTGAGGAGGTGAGGGAATGCGCACTCACATTAGAGATGATATGACAATATGTAGAAAAAATTTAGGTTTTTAGATGCTAGATAGAGCAATTTCTCCTCTGGAATTGATCCTAAGAAATAGTGAGGCTAAGAACAAATATTTATATATTAGGATATTGATTGAAATTTTCAATTATGAAAAAAATAAGTGTGATGGTTAATTTTATGGCAACTTGACGATAGGATGCCCAGATATTTGGTTGAACATTATTTAGGGTATGTCCATGAAAGTGTTTCTGGATGAGATTAGCATTTAAGTCGGTGGACTTGAGTAAAACAGATTGCTCTCCCCATGGTGGATGAGTCTCACCCAGTCAGTTGAAGGTCGGCACAGAACAAAAAGGCTGAGTAAAAGAGAATTCACTCTCTCTGCCTGTCTTCCAGCTTGGACATTAGTCTTCCCCTGCCTTTGGACTCAGACTCAGACACAAACAGAGACTACACCGTTGGTTCTCCTGGGTCTCCAGCTTGTCTACTGCAGATCTTGGGACTTCTCAGCCTCCGTAATTGCATAAGCCAATTTCTTATAAGTATTCTCTTTATTTTTTATAATTATGCATACATCTCTATTGATTCCATTTCTCTGGAGAACTCTGATTAGTACAATGGGGTAATCTAATTGTTCACAAACAGGTAATGTGTTAAAAATTTACATTGATTAGCACAAAGTCTTTCAGGAAACCTAGAAGTAAACACTGCCATTCAAATACTCCATAGTATTTTCTCCTCAGAATTATACTATTAAAATGGAATTTTACATATAATCCTCTGCATTTTAAATTAAGTAAGCTTTTACTTTATTCCCTAAAGTATTGCTGGGATTACGTTTGCTTAATAAAATGCATACCAACTATAGTGGATTAAAGATGGCCAAAAATTTGCCACTGTCTCCTGAGACGTGTAGTCTAATTCTTCATCCCATTGACTCTGGACTGCATCTATATCTTCTGTGACCAATAGAATACGATGGAAATGATAATGTGCCAGTTCTGGGTCTGCTCTTTAAGCAGCTTCCACTTCCTATCTTTTGGAATATAGCCACCATGCTGTGAGGAAGCCCAGGCAGTCACGTGGAAAAGTCCATGTGGCAGACTGCTGGGGTCCACATCAGAGCACACCTCCTAATCTAGCTAAAGGCAGAGGCAACTTCCTAGCCATGAGAGTGAGCCATCTCCAAGTTGATGCTCCAGATTCAGTTGGGCCTCCTCAACTAAGGTTACATAGAGCAAGGATGAGCTACTCTCTGAGTCTTGTCTAAGTTACAAAACCAAAACCATAAGCATATTAGTGATAATTTCAACAGAAACCCAAGATTTGCAAACTGCACATTGAAACATCCTGGGGTGGGAAATTTTAAATTTTAGAGAGAAATACAATACTTGACACCTATCAATCAGATATTGTATCATTCATTAGTTTCATGTAGTTCACAGTTTACACATTAGAATAGACCATGATTCTTTCAGTAACATTGTATTTTCACAAAGCTGGGTTTTTGGCAGTTCCACAGAGAAAAGCAAGTAGTGTGTGAAAATCAACAGGGAAAAGGAAATGAGGGTGCTGGTGTCCATTTAACTCCAAGGTTTGAGGAGTAGTCAGTGCTCAACAGTGCAGACATCCCATTTGTAAGTGATTACAGTTATTTAGCAATAAAATATTTTCCTCTATTTTATGTGTATTATTTTTCATATGGCATTAAGCTATTGGGATAGAAACACTTATTAAGTTGTTTGCTCCTAACTTCTTAATAAATAGGACTATTTTTTTTCCTAGAAGTGTTGTGAAAAACAAATACTGAGATACCATGAGCCCCATAAACTGAGAAAATTTGGAAAACTCGGTTTTAAATCCTTTCAGAATACTATTTGGTCCATAGAATACACGTTTAATTTCTTGTGAAAATGTTTATAATAAAATCATTAAGTGAAAAAGTTGCGAAATAATATATGTAACAGATAGTAGTATAGTATGATCTGAATTTTATGAGATCTAAATGTATATATACCCTAGTTTTAAATAAAGGATGACAATAGATATGCCTGAATGTTAACAGTGTTTATTTCTGGCTAATGGATTATGGACTGTAGAGAGGTGAGAATTTCAGGCTCTGGTATCAGACTCTTTCTCTAAATTCTATTAATTTCTTCTGAAGGACCTGGGATATGTTACTTTTCTGTGCTTTACTTTCTTCATCTGTAAAACAGGTATAAGATCAAATTCATGGAGTTCTTACGGGAATGAATTATTTTTTTTAATTGTTGATTACAATGAGTCACATAGAATTCAATAAATGTTAGCAATGATTATGGTGATGATTACTTATTTCTAATTCATTCTTTATGCTTCAGGAAATGAACTACTTTGTATTGCTAAACATTATTAGAAATGTTATTAAAGCAGAGGCATTTATGTTACTCTTCCCTGGGCTACATATAAATGCTTTTTCCAATTTGTTCTCTTTCTCCTTTTCTTCCCCACTCTCCAGGGTTATGATCTTGCTTACAGAATCTGATGAAAATATAATGGAGGTATCACACCATGGACTCTACTGTAATGGCATATTCTAGAAGCAACACTGAACCAATAAATTTTAGCGAGGGATTTTCTATGATAACAAAGTGAGAAAGAATTGAATACAGATCTGAAATTGAGCCTGGAACATAACTAAGAACATTTAGTTCCAAGTATCAGTTATAACTGTACATGGGAAAATTTAGCTGGAGAGTTTCAAAAGTAAGACATGATATCATGCCACAAGTGAGTCATAGCAAGTGGTCTACGACTGAGAGTGGCTAGAGAGAGGGCACAGGTGTCTGGTTCACATTTGTGCCATTTGTGTCTAATGTGTGTGTGTGCACGTGTGTGTGTGTGTGTGTAAAGCAGGGAACATCCAGTTTAAATAAGTTGGGCAACTCTTCCCTTCTTTATTGTCATTATCACATGGGATTCTTGTACCTGTAAATAAGTATAGGCTTAAGCTGAGTAAGATTATAAGGTTAATGGATTTGAGAAAACATGTTTTAATATTGCCCCCAAAAAACGAATGTCTTTCTGACTTATTATGGGGCCTAAAAATAATGACTTCCAAAGTATGACATGTGAGTTTCTTCATATTCTACACGTTGAACATGTCTTTTTTAAAATTCATGATATATTAATATATTTTAAAAAGTAAACTATTTGCTTCACTTTAATGTAAAGTGATATTGACATTTTATCTGTAATAATGATAATAAATTTCTTTTATAATTTATTTAAGTAAAAAATATGACTTGGCTTAGAACTATATGTAATGCTCCAGTGTGATGTAAATCATGAAGCTGCTGTGTGACTAACTGAAGTTTGGGAAACATTGCGTGAAGAGAGCGGATTTGAAAAATTCGACAGAGGGACAGGAGCAGGAAGGTAACTAATAGGACTATGTCCTGAATATGTTGATAGAGGGATAAAATAGCTTTGTTCTTCTCCCTGTGACTTTGCTTCCCTAACTTAACGAAAATACCTATTGTTCCTCCCTTTGATGTGTATTCCTGTGACTGTGTCACAGAAAAGGCCAGTTCTTGATCGGTGATCTTTTCCAGATGACTGGCAAGGGCACCAGGGGGTTCCACACCAGCTTGCATCAGTCACCCAAGAGGGCACACCTTCCTGTCACTCGTCTGATGAACATCCCGTTCCACACACTGATAAATATGCTCCCTTTCCATGAGGGATACATTTCCCAACCTGAATTTTTAATTGTCATAGGAAGGGCAGCTCTCAACGCATAAAATATCTGCCATTGTAGAGTCAGACTCTTATAGGGAAAATTAGAGTCCTTCCCAATCCAAGAGTCAATTTCAGTAAACACTATTTCTATTATTCTTGACAATTCTAAAAATATGTATTGTTTGAAACAAGAAATTATTTTACGCATAGCTAAAAGTCCTGAGTTTTATATAAGTAAAGGAAATAGTAAAAACTTACAGAAGTTGATACCAATATTTGTCAACAAGTTTGAAATCAGAAATGTTCAACTTTCTAGAAAGAGTTTGTGACATTCTGATGCCACAATATTAGACATTTCTAATATTTTTTGCAACTTCAAATTTCATTATTTATTAATTAGCATTAACATCTGTTTAAAAGGCACCTATGAAACTTTCAAAATAATTGAAGAACTATATCCCAAAAGTTCTTAGAATAAATATGAAACTCTCAAGATAATTGGAAACTATATCTCTTAAGTTCTATGTCTATGTTGGCTGAAATAAAGCAGTGCATGCCATGCTACTTTAGGTGTATTTTACTAAAATGTTAGTTTCTACAGTGGGAATGTTTGCAGTAAAGTTTTCCACAGGTAGAAATTGTTCTTCTCTTAATATTTTACATAAAATCTTCAGGTTAATAAGAGGAAGAGTGTACTCCAATAGCGACCATCCTTTATTTTCTTCCACTTTCCTCTATCCTGTAGGAGTAAATACTTGGTTAAAAACCATAAAAAAATCTGGCAGTGAACACAACTTTCATTCTTTAGTACTGTTTATGATAATTGTAAAATATTCTCATGTTGTTTGTGAAGACTTAAAGATAGAATAAAATCATACATCTTTCTCATTCTGTTAATTTAATAATTTTCCTAATAATAATTGTTTAGCAAATAAAAAAGAAAAGCATTTATGCTAACATAAATACTTATAAATTGACTCAAAAGTAGAAAAATTTTTTAGGGTCTGATCAAAAAGATAGTATTGACAGTAATGTTCTTGCACAAACTTAGTTAATATCTTTAAATTGCATTGCTAAGCAGTTTTGAAGTGTCACAGAATCACACATGTTTTGGGAACATAATGTACTTTTGTATCAGAAATGCTCATAGTAGAAATAGGAGAAGTTTAGTAAAAGACTAAAGCAGCATTAGCATCCCTCTGTGTGATAGAAGAATCATTTTAAATATAGAGATGTTGTTATCAATTTGTACAATCTTTTAAGCTCCACCCCCATTCCACCCAATGCTACTGTTTCTTCAAAGGAATGAAATGCTTTATCTTCTTGACAGAACAAATTGACTGGAAAATTACATAAACCCCTCAGCAGATGTTCTTTCCCATTTTGTTTGGGAATTTGCACTGCTGTACAGTGTTTCCAAGACCCATGTGGAGATACGCTTTCAAGATGCAATCAATGTACGCAGTCTACTACAATGTATGCAAAGGCTTACTGGTAGTTCTTTGGTTGTATAGTCAAGTACAACTTGGGCGATAAACCATAACACTACTTCTTAATTTTTTTTAATTACTAAACATCCAAAAGATTTAAGCTATTCAAATTAGCCCTATAAACACTAAGCATTTCCTACCCAAGTAAATTCGAAGGTTCGAATTGCTAGAAATGTGTTTGCCATAATGAATGAGTCTTGGAGTCAAGGATGTCAGGCAACAAAGAGTAGGAAAAAGAAACCAATTTTGACTTCCAATCCCCTGCATCATGTCTCTATCAGTACGGCATACTCTTGTCTGCAAGTCAGATGGCCTCTTCCAAATTATAATGCATACCATTGAGTCAAGCATCTGGACAACAATCTGAATTGTCATCCGTCTCTCTGTAAACAATATACTGCAACTTAGTGTCATTTAAAGCTAAATGACATCCATCTACATAGTCTCGCCTCTTTGTTTTAGCATGGCAAACTTACAACTGTATTTCATCCCTTTATTTTTCAGGCTTTGCAAAAATATATTTTGCCATGCAGTTAAAAATAAGAAAAGTAATGAAACCAGCTCTTAATAAAAGGCTATCAAGCTTTTCAATAAATTGTCTATTAAAAAACATGTCAGTGTAGGGGCCGCCCGGTTTAGTCCGCGCTTGGCAGCCCGGGGTTCGCAGGTTCGGATCCCGGGCGCCCGCCGACGCACCGCCTGTCAGCCACGCCGTGCCGGCGTCCCATATAAAGTAGAGGAAGATAGGCACGGATGTTAGCCCAGGGCCAGTCTTCCTCAGCAAAAAGAGGAAAATTGGTGACGGATGTTAGCTCAGGGCTGGTCTTCCTCACACACAAAAAAATAAAAATAAAAAACATGTCAGTGTAGATGTTGACATTCCCAACACATTGCAAGTTCTTAGCGTCTCCATAGAATGCATTGATATTTTCAGCTCAAGAGATCATTTTTATAGAGAAAGGGGAGTGAGCCACTCCAGAAGTGGAAGAAATGTTTTAATGGAAATTCCAAAAATTATAGTAAGTCAGAAAAAAATTTAAGACAGTATTGGTGTAAACGGAAATAATGATTGCCATAGTAACATGATTCATAGATGTGCAACTGTTCTAGACACGAGCTCTCATTACATAAACTGGGTTTCTACTGAAGTGTAGATTATGAATCATAAAAAGTCACACTTCATAGGAATTATCACCTTCTAAAAGAAAATGATCAGTCAGAATTTACTAGCTCAACCTAAATAGATTTTCTGATAACTAATTAAGATTTCATTTTGCTGATTTCTTCCAAATATTTGATTTTAGGCCCAGCAAGAAAAGGGTAATTTTTTCACCATTTTTTTCTTGCTTGAATGAATCAAGGTTTTGACAAAGAGCTTGACCTGCCTTCAAAATACTTGAGTTCTACTTCAGGCTTTTCCAGTAATTAAACATGTTTCATTGTACAAGTCATTCTCTGCTGCCAATTTGTAAAATTACTAGAGGTTCCTGGTTCCTCCCAAATGTCATTAGGCACAGTGGAAGACAAGTTTGGAGAGGTTGGCAGAAGGGGTCTTTGCGAAGGCTTGGCTCTCATATCAAGTCATGTGGATTTTATCCTATATGCAAGGGGCCTCTTAATGTGTTTCAACCACAGCAGCAACATCAATTATCAATACTTCAAGGCTGAAGAAAACCCAACAGAGTAAAACAGACTTCCAAAAGTTATGTTTACTAAGTAATAATTTCAAGAAAAAAATTAATTTTACATTTTGCATAGTTATTAAATAGATTATAGTGAAAAGGAAAATCAGCTGGGAAAAATATGTAAAACATGGATCTTTTTCTTCGGTTTCTGCTTCCTGTCCCACAATGGTAAAGATTTTCTTGGAATACTCTACATTTTTTCTAAAGAATAAATACATTTTTTTTGAGATGTGATTTGGGTTTACAAAAAACAACTTGTTTTCACTCATCATGATTCTCAAAATAAATCTTCAGTTTCAAAATTTGTGTAGTTGTCAGTGTTGCTATCATTTAAATATATATTAAATCGCCTTTTTTCTTATGTAAAAAATAAAAATTGAATCTGTTGAATTTCTGAGCATCGTCTAGTGTAGCTGTCATACCAGCTCTGCACTAAGGAGTCTCCATTCAGGAGGTAAAGCCTCGGAGACTCACTACAAACGTAGAATGCTTTTAGATTAATGGGCTAACTACTGCTAACAGCCTAATTCTCCCCTTTTTTTGTGAAGCACACTACCAGCAAATTAAATACAGTATGTATCTTTCTGAATAATAGGGACATCTGGTAGGGCTCTTCTTTATTTTTTTTCGTTTGGATACTGTGAAATATTATGCAATGTAAACAGAAAGTTCTAAGTTTACTAAGCGCCCCTGTTATTACTCACCACTGAAAGGTGTTTCACAACTTGGAAGTATTTAAACCAAGCTTGGCTGTGATAAGGATTCAAACCTTTCCGTATTTTGGAGAATACCATGTGGACAAAATAAAAACAAGTGGGGAAACAACACCCTCTCCCCACAAAAAAAAAAACCAATAACAACATTATTTCAAAATGATAATATCATATCAGAAAATGTCTATAAATACCTTGTTGAATTCACACTTTCGTATAAATCAAATAGGTAGACACTCCATTTATTTCTCATTTTATCCCTGGGTAAAAATGACTCAATCTAACCTGACATTTCTATAATCTAGCATATCAGTAATATCATCAATTTATGGGATAATCATCTTGTTTAGAAATTTTACAATTTACACAGAGTAGTAACTCAAATTTGTAACTATTTCAAAAATAATAGTGTGGTGGGAGATACTTTTATTTTATCTCAAGGGCAGACACTTTTAACTGTGTAATAAGAGATGCAGGTAAAGAATGTAAAATCACCATAAAAGGGGATGTACAATCAAGGTATAATAAAACAAAACTTGCCTGACTAAATCATGAGATAAAAAAATGCGTATTTCTGAATCACATGACTCTTTCAGGCTGCGGTTTACTCCATATGCTTCAGCAAAAGAAATCCAGCTTATTTAGGAATCCATTCGCTCATACCCTGTATCTCTGATTTAGATTGCCTTATAAGACTCTTTGATTTACAATACATTATCTATCACATTCTTCTCAAATCATGTGACTAGAATGAATATTATCTATTTTGTGATGTGCTCTTTCTGTTTTAATCCACCTCTATTTCCATACTCCAGCATGTATGTTTATTCAGTTAGCCTTGGTTTTGTCTGATCATCAGTCCAATTATTTACACATCATTTAAATTTTAATAAGTTAAATCATAGGAATTTAAAGAATAATGGGGCTCAGTTGAGGTTAGTAAATATTCTCTTGTTAGAAATGTTCACACATAATATATGTTAACTCTCCCTGGACCAAAGCTTGCGTGATTCTGGTGTATTTTGTAAAATTCTGGAGGTGATTGCTTCCTGCCTGCAGTTCACAGGCACCAGGGAAGTTAAGGCTGGAAGGTGGGCAAAAAGGAATCCTTAGGAAGAACTATAACCAAAATGTAAACAAGGACTCAACTCTTTGTAATAATCAAAATAAATAAGTCAAAAGTAAAATCTTTAACCACTCAAAATCAAGCTAGTATTATTGTCTCCCCATATTTTAGCCCCAACCAAATCCATTCAACATTTATAAAATATATGAAAATCTCCAAGAATTGACTAGGTCATCATTTCTTCTTTGGTTCTCTAGTGTGTTTAAAGCTCTCAGTTTCAAAATTCCAGTTTCAGGAATATCCTTGGGAGTTCTTCAGACAAAGTCAAATGTACCCCACAAATCACCACAGAGATTCTCTTTACTACCTATGGAGTTAACGGCGACCATGCTCACTGCAAATTATTTTGCAAACTGATAAGGGTCTGGGAGAAGTAGGAGGGTTTAGGGTTTAGGAGAGCATTTCAGAAAAATGTGACTTCAGTTTTGTGTGCTCTTTTAATAACCTGAAAGAGTAGAGAAGCTAATTGAAAACTTGTCTCCCTCTCAGTTGTGTTAGGTCTCATCATCATTTTTTATTTAAAAAGGAAGACAAACGGGCAGAGAACAGTCAGAGTACACCAAGATGACATTCTGAGTCAGTGTTCAGATGCATCACAGACTTCTATGATAATAAAAACCTCATTCGATTACAAAAATAACAGTCAAGGAAATTCAGCTGATTATTTTATTTTAGATTACACAGAAATATTTTGAAGAAAAACAAATTTTTTCAGTGTTTCAAGACATAACTGAAATGCAGGTGGTATTCATTTGAACTTTATAAAAATTTCCAAATGAGTATTGACTTGCATAGAAGAGACACAAAAGGGTCTAGAGTGTGTGTGTGTGTTTGTGTGTGTGTGTGTAAGGGACAATGAATTATAATGATACAAGATATAGGCTAAAGATGACAAAGGAAAAATACCAGACAGTGATCAATCTATAAAGTAACAGTTCAGAAAAAGAGTCAAGGGTTCTAAGATTCTAAAACATACTGGTAAAGATATTCTATGGCCCATGCTTTTGTATATACACTATCTTATGTGAACATTTAACAATTATCCTGAAAAATTATTCCAGCATGCAAAATATAAGCTCACAGGTGCATAAGTAAATGGACAATGAATGGTCTTCTACAGATGAATACACTTTGGTGGTTTTATTCTCTGGGGACATTTTTCCCTTCCTGAACATTACTTATTGTAAAAGCTCATTAACTTGAAAAACAGAATATTTTGAAAAAAGTCTTTTGATTAATTTATTTTTATCTAAAGTCCACATTTTGTGTTAACTAAGAAAAGCAGGTTTCTTTTTTTCATAACTGGAAAGCATACTATGAGTTGCAGGTTGCAGTTTGAACAGATCAGAGTTTAAAGTGGAGTTTTGTCATGTTAAATGTTATATAATTATAATTGTTGCTAATATCATCAATTTCAGGTAGGCTTTATTTCAGTAAGGTGGTTATAATGGACTTTGCAACTATTAGCAGATGACACTAGAAATGCTAATTCATTTATTTTTTAATATTTATCTTTAGCAACATAATTTATGCTTCTGCATATAAATTACAGATTCTCTAAGGCAGTTTTGAGCAGTTGGATGCCTATTAGGTCTAAGAGAAATCTCTTTTTTCCTACATCTGTATATCTGGATTCAGACACACACACACACACACACAGGCATACTTAAATTTTGCAGACCATTTTAACCTGGGTAATTGATTGTGAAAGTTACAAAATAATAAATATCAGATATCAAATGTCAAATATTAGGTCACTAAGAATTTCTCTGGTTTCTTCTCAATAACTTTCTCCATGAAAAACAATCCTGGCAACATGAATTCACACCTTCTTCTTGCCGTTACACATAGATCTGCACTAAATTCTTCTGAATTTTTTAGACTTGACATTCTAGCTTTTCAAAGAAAGTCCACAGATATGAATAAAAAATTTATGAGTGAGATTATTTTAACTATTCAACATTATCAGCACTCAATACCACGATTTAACAAGTGAAAATAGTATTTTAATAACATCAAATTTTTCATATCACAAAAACAGAAAGAATTTTGGATTGTGTCTTGCACTTAAACACTGTAAATTTCTTCAATGTCTCCAACTTCCTAAATGTATCTGGCAGATAAGCATTTGTAGGCACAATCACTAAAGTTAGCTCCAAAAGAGTCAAGTTACTGATGCTACTCTTGAAGAGTAACCTAGCCCTCTTATGTTTCATTCTTTGAACCAGAAGAGGGACAGCTAATTCTAAAATAGACATGAGAGCACTTAAATATGCCTAACAGTGGAATTCAAAATATAAATGTGTTAAGAAAGACTAAGTGAAGTGAAAGCACGGTATACAGCCTTGACTTTTTACTGAACCTCTATAGGCTAATAAGATTTTCACAGTTTCCTGTGTGGACCAACACCTCAAACTCTTTCAAGTCCTTCTTCAATTACCAGTGCTGTAATAACAAATCTTATTAAAGGACCTTGATAAAGAAGGTTATTATTCACCAAAGTGTGTTCTGCATAGTACTGGTCCTTAAAACATTCTAGGAGAAAAGGAGTTTTATATTAAAATAAGTTTATAAAATTCTGCATATTATGTCTCACTCTTGGAGATTTCTGATGCCCATGTTTGTTGCACACTGCATCAGTAGCATGTTTCTACTACACTCACTAATCTGTGAAAACATTTTTTAATGGCTGCATAATCAACCAATATATAGATATTCTACAATTTATCCATTTCTCTACTGTTAACATAAAGATTTTCAATAGTCTTATTTTATTAACAGTCTGATTCAATAGTCAATAGTCTAATTTTATTAATAATACTGTGCATGCATATGTCTGATGACTTTTATGGAATAAAACACTAGAATTGGAAATAATAATGGATCATACCATATGAGTATTATAATGTTCCTGACAAATGTTGCCAAGTTGCCTTCTAGAAAGTTATATCAATATTTGAATGTATTACTGCATAAGAGCTTTTACAAGTCAACAGAAAAATTCCAAAAGAACAATGAGCAAAGCACTTAAAAATAGGAAAATAAAATGGTTATAAATGAAAAAATAATGTACAAACTTTTGAATAATAAAAATAATGCAAATTAAATCAAGGACTAGGTATGTTTAACCTATTAGATTAGCTAAAGTAATTTGAGAATTAAAGTAATATTGTAGGTATTCTTATACACTGCTAATGAGATGTCAACTTGGCCCAAAATTTCAGGAAAGCAATTTAGCAACATTTATCATGGCCCCTAAAATAATTCCCTTGATACTTCTCTAGAAAATTAGAAATGTGGGTAGAAATATTTTGTTTAAGGGTGATAAACACAGCATCATTAACAGCAACTAAAAATTTAAAAAAATAATGGCCAAGAGTATAAGACAGAAATATCTAATATTGCCTAATGATCCATTCTCTCCTAGTTTCTTTATTAAGCAACCCTCAAATGTTAATTAACATGTGACCACCTGGAATAAATACTGTAACTCTAAGCTTTTCTTTTCACCAGAGGGGTTATATGACTAAATTCAGGCCAATTGGACATAAGCAGAAAATAAATTGTGCAAAATCTATGGCCTCAAAATGTTGGGTAGCCCTCTTCTACTCCTCTCTCTTGCTATAATGTGGACTTGGTAGAATGAGCTGTAACAACCATCTTCATCCATGAGATGGGAGCATGGATATCAGAGGAACCAAGTTAATGGATCTTCGATCTCTGATGATTTTCGTGCTGCAGGAAATTCCTGCACTGCTTACCCCTGAGACTTTTCTATGAAAGATAATAAAGGTCTATCATGTTCAAACTGCTGTTGTTTTGGCTTCTTTCATTACAGTAACTAAAACTACTTCTTAAGTACATGATACATACATATAGGAATATTATGCAGCAACTAAAAGCCTCCTAATGGCCTGAAAGAAACTAATAAAATAATGTTGCAGAAATAAAGCAAAATACATTATGCCAATTTTCCAAATTAGAGATATTAAAGGAAGTTAATCTCCAAAATGTTAATGGGACTAAAGTTTTAGTGGTAAGATTAGGGATGACTTTTAAGATGTGCTTCTTATTCCGGTCTAATTATGAGAAAAACATCAGACAAATCCCAGTTGAGGGACATTTTACAAAAGTATTGGAAAGACCAGTACTTTTCCAATACTGTCAAGGTCATCAATAATACAGAGGGTCTGAGAAACTGCTATAGCCAAGAGAAGCCTAAGGAGCCGTGATGACCAAAAGTAATATGGTGTCCTGGGTGGGATCTTGAAAGAGAAAAAACATTAGGTAAAAACTAAGGAAATCTGGAACTGGACTTCAGTTAATAATATACTAATATTAGTTTATTAATTGCGACCAAATGTACCATAGTAGCATGAGATGCTAACAACAGAGGTCACTGGGTGTGGACCTCAAACATTGTTGAGCAGAAGGCAGTACACATAGCAATGCCAGGTGAGGACTCCAACCGCATGGGAGGCAGCAAAGATCACCCCAGAGCCAGCTGCCAGAATTAGAAATCCAAACACTTCTGCCCACTGCATCTTGGTATCTGAGTCACCAAGGAGAGCACAACATAGCCAAGTCCTGGATGGAGCAATATTATTACTCAGAACCAGAGCCAGACCAGCTCCAATAGTGTGCATCAGTCCCTCATGGCCAGCTGGTGGCCCTGGCAGCCTTGGCAGGGCAGTTGGCCTACTCGCACCCCTTTAGTGCTTCCAGGAAGGACCTTGGCCCCTCCTCTGCGGAGTCGAATACTGAAAGCTGGGGGCATGCCTGAAGGCCATTGACATATATGCCTAAAAACAACAAAGAACACTCTTTGAGCTTGAAAGAGGGAAAGACTTTCCCACACCCGGAACAATTAATTGGGATTAAACATGGGCTTTTTATCTCTTGGCAAAGAAGGGTAAGGCCCAAGGTCTATTCTTTATGTGTCTGAGCAGAGTAGATAGACTGTACAGGAGACTACCTTTCCCAATAGGAAGGCTCTTTCTATCTTTACAACTTTTCTGTAAATATAAATCTATTCTAAAATTAAAAAGTTTATGTAGAAAAAAAAAGTGTTCCAGGCATTATTGCAGGCCACAGACTTTGCTACTGATCTGTTAGCTCACTTTGTGTGGGCAGAAGCCCTGCCTACAGCATCTCTAGCTTCTGCCAGATTCCCTCCTTCAGCTTCTCTGACTCCTGAGCCACAAGCATGTTTAGCTCCGTGATGAAGGGCATCAGCCTCTCCTGCAAGTCCCTGGCATCATTGAAGGTGGAGGTTTGAAGGCAGAGATGAATCAGTATAGGTCCCAGCTCCTTTTCATGCATTCCTGTTTGCCCTTATTCTCCCTACTTCCTGTCCTTCTTACCTTCCCAGCTGCCTGCCCTGCTGACCTCAGAGCCACCACCAGAGGCTGAAGCAACAGATGAACGTAAACTGTTTAACCAGTTCCCAAACTACATAAGGTAAAAATCCATATAATAAATCCCATATACGGTATCTTCCATTATGGTTATGTTTCTCTGATCAAATCTTGCCTGCTGCATCTATGTAATCTACTAAGACCATTTATTAAAAATCTTCTTGACTGAGCACTGACTGCGTTATTTCAAGGGCTAAGGGTCACAGAATCGATTAATCAGTACGAGGCTGAAGATTAGAAGACAACATGTCCTTGGATTCTGATATGGTATCTTGGAACCTCCTTAAATGCTGCCGTTTTCCAAAATGAATCAAGATAAACAACCGCTATGTTGAGCCCTCCATCGAAGAATTAACAATATTAATGAAATCTACTATCTAATCACTATATATTCTAGCTCTTTTCTACTTTCAAATTCATTACATCTATAATGAAAACAAAAGATATTTTTAGTGGTCAAAAGACATGAAATGATTAATCACGGATCTACTAGTGACATTTTAAAAGTAGCTCAACCCAGAAATGTGACACCACAATCATTAAAAATCAGATTCAATTTTCAAAGATACTAATCTTAAACTTTATACTGCTGGCAGAAACATAAAATTATATCCAGTAAGCTCAGATGCTGTAGATAATGGAAAAGCTCAGTTCTACGGTGCTGCCAGAAAATAATATGCTCTTAAAAATTCTGCAAGTTGAGTAGGGAGATAACTGATCAGAATATGACAAAGTGAGGTTACAAATTGTTCAGAACAGAAAAATTCCAGATTCAAAGAGAGATTTTTTTTGTGAGACACTGATTGAGGTCCAAGAGCAACATAATGGTACCAAATGGATAAAAACAACAATAAAGTCACTTCTCATGCATAATGCACAGGCATTCTCTATTGGAGCTGATATCACCATCTGGTGCCTAATTATTCCCGCCTCACACCACACGGTGGTATGCACCTAATGGGATGACTGTACATTATAATAACTCAGCACACAGACTCTTCGCTGCTAATTATAAGGTGTTAGTTGTCGCTGTTGTTTTAAAGATCATGGAAATCCCAAGGTATTTGGTGTTTGTTGCTTAAAATAAATATTTTGTAGGGTGTCACTAGAAAAAGAGAATTCTATTTAACTTTAATTTTTCTAAAAGATCTGTTGTTCCTTTATGTTTAGTTCCTTTAACATCTGTGCCACTGAAATGAAGGTCCTGATTCCCTATTCTCATCACATGATCCTTTTTTTAAACTGAATACTTGTATTTTGATTTATTCATATATATATGAGGTATATATATACCTTCAAGTTGTAGGCATCAAGGTTAACAGTTATTTGTTCTCTCCCAAAATAACAAAAAAAGACAATTTTTATGAAATCAGACACTTATTCATTCATTCATTTATTCATTCATTCAATAAGCATTCATCGCGTATTTACTAGGTATTAGAAACTTTATTTGGGGTCTCAAGAGATAATTTATTACCCCCTATGAAGGATTCAGGTTAATTAATGAAAAAATAGATATAGCTAAATGATTACAATAAACTTTATAAATGCTATAATCGAAGTATTTACAGGTTCTTAGTGTAGTAGAGAGGAGTGATTCTCCATGGCATCTTTTTTTTTTTTTTTGATGAGGAAGATTAACACTGAGCTAATAGCTGTTGCCAATCCTCCTCTTTTTGCTGAGTAAGATTGGCCCTGGGTTAACACCTGTGCCCATCTTCCTCTACTTTATATGGGATGCTGTCACAGCATGGCTTCACAAGTGGTGCATTGGTCCACACCCAGGATCCGAACCTGCGAACCCCTGGCCGCGGAAGCGGAGTGTGCGAACTTAACCTCGACACCTCGAACTTAACCTCACGGCCAGCCCCATCCATGGCATCATTTAAAGCCTGAAGATATTGCTTCTTTTCTTGGTTGGTGTTTTAGTTATATTTGCTGTACAATAAACTTCCTGAAAATATGTGGCTTAAAACAACAATCATTTATTTACTGATGATTTTGTAATTTGGTCAAGGCTTGGAGGCAACAGCTCAAGCTTGCTCCACATGGCATCTTTAGGAAGGCTTTACTGGAGGAACTGGAGGATCAACTTGAAGATGGCTCATTCACGTGGATTCCAAATCCATCTGGCTTTGGCTGGCAGTTTAGGTGGGATAGTCAGTTGAGGACTCAGTTATCTGCCACATGTGCCTCTCTATATGGCTGCTTAGGCTTCCTCACAGAACAGCAACTAAGTTGCAAAAGAGAAGAAGCTGATGCTGCCAGTCTGTTTAGAGTTTAGGCCCTGAACTAACACAGTATCACTTCCATCATATTCTGGCTAAGAAGTTACAAGTCCAGAGCAGATTCAGTGGTTTGAAGAATTAGACTGCACTTCTCAGAGCTTTATTTAGTTAGTTAGTTAGTTAGTTAGTTAGTTAGTTAGTTAGTGAGGAAGACCAGCCCTGAGCTAACACCTGTTGCCAATCCTCCTCTTTTGCTGAGGAAGACTGGCCCTGGGCTAACATCTGTGCCCATCCTCCTCCACTTTATATGGGACCCGCCCAGCATGGCTGACAAGCAGTGCATTGGCGGGCCCCCGGGATCCAAACCTGTGAACCCTGGGCTACCAAAGCACGACCTAAAGTGCTGCGCCACCAACCGGCCCCTCAGAGCTTTATTTTTGATTCACTAGTTGATGTGAAATTTATGAAGCGAATATAATCCTGGAAAGTGCTTTAGGGAATAATGTAAAGGATTAGTTCTCTTAAAATCCAGAGTACTGTATGTAAAACTCCATTTTAATGCTATGGTTCTAAAATGGAAACTCTATATTCCATGAACTATCTGAAAGACAGGGTTTAATTCTTGGTTTCCCGAAATGGTTTGTGCTTATCAAAAGAAATTTTTGTCTTTCTACAAATATGTGTTAGATAAATTTGAATTTCAAATCAAATTCTATGTATATAGCAAACATTTACAAAATATTTAATATGTATCATGTGATACTTTTTTTTTTTCTGGTGGGGAAGAGTGTCCCTGTGCTGACATCTGTTGCCAATCTTCCTCTATTTTGTATGAGGGACACAGCCACAGCATGGCTTGATGAGCAGTGTGTAGGTGCGCACCCGGGATCCAAACCTGCGAACCCCAGGCGGCCGAAGCAGAGCATGAGAACTTAACCACTATGCCACTGGGCCAGCCTCTGATAAAGGTTTTATCCAATATTTCATTCAATCACTACAATAAAACATTCAGGTAGAATTATTATCCGCCTAAGGAAACTGAGGCTAAGGGAAATGAGTAGCTTTTCTCAGATTGTGCAGCTAACACATGAAAGATCTTGGATTGAAACCCAAGCTGCCTTCTTCCAAAGTCTTAGTGCTATACAGTACTGTGGAATCACAGACAAATTTAATATTAAGTTTCACAAGATGTATTTTTATTTGCTTTACCTTCTGATATGTTTGATGTCCACTTGCAAATAAGATTTTTTATTATTTATTATGAGGCTTAAGAATCTAGCAACATGGTCTCTATTTGCCCCAACCTGATCAATGATTTACTCAATCAAGTTTTACCCTATGTGTACACAAATTTCAAATTATAAAACAGTTTGCAATGAACATATGTATTACCAGTTATGTGTGTGTTTGTATACATATATATCACAAATTAATATTTAGAATAAAATAGATGAAACTGGGAGACAAAATAATATATGTTTAAAGATCAGATTTAAGTAACAAATTCTATTTTGAATCACCTAGTTGCTTAAATATTTATCTTTTTTCTGCCTTCTTTTTCTATTTTGTAAGCTCCATGATGGATAGTAATAGCCTCTTTCTTTATACACAAAGCTGACAGCCTAGTAGGTATTGAATGAGGTGAGTAGGTTGTAAAAGTCCTGTGTGAAAATTTATGAAAACAGTTAATTGGAAGAAAAGTCAGTCAGAAAACCCAAATTCATAATACTAGGTCAACTGTAATCATACTGGCAAATTTCCTTGCCAGTCCTTTGCTTTTCATTTTTCTGTTATGCTAAGGGAAAATTATGTGAAAGTAGATTATAGTTATACTTTGAGACAATTATTTCAAGACCATTTGAGAGCAGAGAAGAAGTACTGGAGAGCTTTTTGAAAAATTACAGTTGTATTTTTTAGAAAGTTTCTCCATTGACAATAATTATGTTCTCCCTAGAGCCAGGAGCTTAGGAGCCTTTTGAAAAGGCAAATTCATTCACCAACAGGTGAATGTTTTAAGTTTTCAATTCATTATCATTTGACCTGAAGCATTTAGAGTTGCCTCTTTTTCTTTTTTTAAATCAGCTTTATTGAGATATAATTTACAGACCATAAAGTTCACCCAATTAAGTTATAATTCAATGGCTTTTGGTTTGTCTACTGAGTTTTGTGGTCATCACCATTTTCTTAGAAGATTTTCATGTCTCCAAAAAGAAATCTCTTACCAAATAGCAATCGCTCACCATCCTCTCACCCTCCCACCCCAAGGATTCGACAATCTAATCTGGTTTCTTTCATTTCAGATACAGAAATGGGAAAAGGAAAGTATTCTCAGATTATTGATGATACAGTGTGTAACTCATAGTTCTAGATTGCCCATGTGTCCATCTCGTGTTAGTAATATGTTCAAGACAGGCATATAACTTTAAGTGCATTCTATGAAACAATCAAAAATCTTTTAATGAAATATAGGAGGACAGCAATGGGAGCTGGCTCAACCTTCAGCTCAAGAAACCTGAATTACAGTCACTTTTGGAAGCCCCACTGGAGATTACTGGAGAGAAGAGCACATACTTCTCCAAAATTATGGCCTTTCTGCACACTTGTTTGCACCCCTATTTTTCTTCATGTCCTCCACTCCTAAAATATGTTTATATATCTACACTCATTCTCAGAAGTTCTCTCTTTTTTTTTACTTTTCTCCATTGTCCCTGAGGGTCACAATTGTAATTTCATTCACTCAGCATTCCTGCAAGTCCCCTCTTCCAAATCCTGCCGCATCAAAAACACATACATTTTGTGTGTGTGTGTGTGAGGAAGATTAGCCCTGAGCTAACATCTGTTGCCAATCCTCCTCTTTTCATTGAGGAAGACTGGCCCTGGGCTAACATCCGTGCCCACCTTCCTCTACTTTATTTGGGACACTGTCACAGCACAGCTCAACAAGTCATGCATCGGTCAGCGCCCGGGATCTGAACCTGCGAACCCCGGGCGCCAAAGCAGAGCGTGCTAACTTAACTGCTATGCCACTGGGCGAGCCCCAACACACACACTTTTAAAGTTTTGTTTTTACATTTCTGTTTTTCTTGCAGATAATCTCTCATCAGACCTCTGATCTACTTCACCAGGCTCTTTTTCACTTGGCCACCTTGGATAATTTCTTTTCCTTTTTTCTCACTGTTCCCAGAAGTAACATCTCCTTCCCTCAATTTAACCCTCCAGTGGTCCCTGCTTTTTCAGTGCAGTCTATTAAATACGTCTTGCATAACCTAATGGACATGATGTCCCCAGCAATTTATCAGCAACATATCTGTGCCTCTAGTGCCTGCTTTCCTGTTGTTGGAATAAAATAGGTATATAAACATTTTTTTCTGGCATTGTTAATGTAAACATTAGCACAATACTAAAATAGTTAAAGATATGGGTTTGGGATCGTATGATCAACGGGAGTTCCCTATTGTGACTCTAACTTTCAAGTCATTTGCATTATCTGAGCTGCAATTTCCTCATCTATAAAATAGGAAATATACTACTGCCCTCATAGAGCAATAAAGAGAAAATAGTAATGTATTCAAACACTTAGCACAACACCAAAAAATGATCAGTAATATTTGCAATCATATTATTTTTATTATTACTATTCACATACATTATGCCTTACTAAACTTTTTGGGGGTGAATCTGGGTAAAATCCATTTAAAATATGATTTTTATGGGAAAGCAAATTCTGAATAACAAACTGACTTAAACCAATTTTTTTCAAGGCCAGTCTACTTGAGACTTGCTGAAGATTTGCTGTATAAAAATGACATAAATATTAAAAGATGGTCTAGTTGATTCTGTGCCCTTTAGTCAGTAATATATACAAATTCATCTGCTTCTTAAATTTCTCAAATGAATATGATGTCATTTAACCCTATCTTGACAACTAAATGGATTAAAGAATTTTTCTCACACACATGTTTGCCATCAAAAGTTGTTAGGTATAAGAGAAAAGGGAAGAAAGACAAGAAGTATAATCTTGCCATGCCATTATGGAAATATTTTCTTATAAATCGGAGAGAATAATATATGATTTTATCTCTCATGGTAAATTAAATTTTATCAAAGATTTTTTTCCGGGAAACATGTGTTTGCTGTTGATTAATCTGATAATTAAGATACAAGGAAATAAGACATAAAGGAAAGGTCTGGAATCGATTTCTTATTTAAGTTGATTAACTCTCGCATGATCCCTTTGACTGAAATCCCTAAACACACTTTTGCTTTGTTGTAATCCCTCTCTATATTTGCTTTCTTAAATGAAACAATAAATTCTTAATTATTGAGGTCCATTTTCCCTTCAAGTTTTAAGTTCCCTTAAAGCAGGCACTTTGTCTCTGTTAGACATTGTTAATCTCCGAAATAAATTGTGGTTGAATAAAAGAGTGAATACAGAAGAATATTTTGGACCCATTCATCTGGAAATAATGCTCTGTTCCAGTCTGGTTCCTTGGAGAAGAATAACAAGGAATTGTATCTGAAATCACAAAATATCTTTTATTCAGAATGTATATGTGTGCAAAGCCATATACACTTTCCACGACCATATTAAATGCAGTCACTTACGTATGTATCCGTGAGGTTGGATAGAACCTGACTGATGAGTAAACCTTTTTTTTTTTTGATGTCCTGAGAAACTTAACTAGCTAAGTGACTCCCTTATAGCATGTGGCCTAAGTGAGGCTTACTGTATTCTTTTATTCTCTAGGGAACACAAGCATCATTTCTGTGATTCACTCCAGAAATCAAAGCATAAAAACAAATTCTGAATATTCACTGAAAACTTTGGTGAAACGCAATCTGTCAGGAATTGTGGTTAATATGATTAAAAGTTTTAATTGAAAATGTTGGAAAACAATTTACTAGTATAATAATATACATATAAAATGACTAAGAAATCGTTCTCAAATTGGAAAACTAAACACAGGTGTTCTGCTGTCTTGACCAAGGCAAATCAAATAACAGAAGGACCTTCCCACTTGTTAAAAAAGAAAAGAAAAGAATGGATAGAGTTTTCTCAAGTTTGAATTTTTCTCACATTAGATTTTCTTAAACCTTTGGCACCTGCTAGAATGTAAGAGCAGAAGACAAAATGAATGAACATGTAGCGAATGGACACCAAGAGGACTTGGAAATAATCTGGTCATGGTAAGGTTGACAGCCCTTTTGTTTCTACTCATATAATGATTGAGTTTGCACCCAAAGTGTCGTAGTGATGTTCATTTTCTACTAGCACAATTAGTTTTGAATTTATATTATGAAATTATTACGCCAATATTTCCTGGTATAATGCAAAAAAAGGAAAAATGACAAGCTGACATTCATGATTCGTGGAGTCTACTCCCTGGCCCTAGCTGAGATTCACTGGGGTATAAAATGAAACCACTTATGTACGAATCCCAGCCAAGTGTCTTGAAAGCAGGGCCAGCATTTCTTTCTTCTTTGTTCCTACTCCCACCACCACCTAGCATTGTCCATAGTCGTTTCTATTTTTTTGAATAAATGAACAAAACATTGCCTGATGTGCCCTAGAAAATATCTAGGTAACCTGGAAAGTGTGAAAGTGTGTGTGTGTGTCTGTCTGTATCTGTGTGAGAGAGAAAAAGAGATTAAACAATCTGAATTAAAGTCTGATATATTATTATTGTCTTCCTTGCCTAAAATATGTAAAAGATATAAAAATTGGTCACGATTTTTTTGGTCAGTATGTTTGTAGCAGAGAATTTTGATAGAAGAGTGTAATTTTTATTTTAAGAGAGGGCCTCTGTCTCTCTATCAGCAATTTTAAAATGTGGATGTTTGCAGCAGTTGGCAAGGAGCCCAAAGATTTATCTATAGGCCCCAGCTGATGCCCAAGCAAGGCCTTGCAAGATGCCGTTCTGCTGGTGGCCATGATGGCTCGGGGGCTGAATTATTGCTTTTAAGTTCAGAGACATGATTTGGTTACTATAGCCAAATGTAATAAGTTACTCAAAACCTAACATGCTTATTAAATTATAAGTGATCCTCTGGGAAAACTCAAATATTTGTAGTTTCTGCTAACTCAGGCATTCATTTCTTCTCACAAACTCTTTTCTCTAAATGGAATACCCTCTCCCAAGTGATCTCCTGACAAACCGTTAAATGTTTCCAAGCTCAGCTCAAATACTAGCTCAACTGCAAGTGATTCTCTGGCTTTGGAGCTCTTCCCTGTGCCAAACTGCATTCTGGACATAATTCTCTTATAATTGTCAATTCATTTAGTTATTTGTTTGTTTGTTAGCCTGCCTGCCTCTCTATAATGTTATCCCACTTTGTGGGATTTATATAGAGGCCATATCTGTGGCCCTTCATTTCTGTGTCACTGATACCTGACAGAATTCCTGGAGAGTCAATAGGCAAAATTTATTTTTTAAAGGAATCAAAGAATGACAGAAAGAACAAAAAGATGAATGTGTCAAGTGTCTTATTAAACTTACTTGTTTGCATAAAAATTGTACATACAAATTATTTGATAATATTTGCATTTATTGAACAGATCATTCTCTGTGTATCTATTTGCACGGAGAGGATGAAATCAGAGCTTAGGAAAGTGAATTTGATAATCTTAATGCATAAAGGGAGCAAGTGGTATAACGGGATAGCCTAATAAATAATTATATACCAGCACTGTAGAGCCATGCCCACCCAAGCAAAAGGAACACTCTGCTGCTCCAAACCTGTGTATCAAATAAGACTCAGTGAGACAAATATATTCATTTTGTGAGTGGAGAGAGGAAGACAGTCAACTCTTCTCTAGATTTTAACAGGTTTACTCTCTTCTCACCTATCCTTCTATTCCCAACTTACATTTTTAGTCAGAGTCATACTGTTATTTAAGGTACAGAGTGATTATATTTGCAGACCTCCTTCTATATTTTTTTAAACCTACGTCGGGATTCAACTTTATTGTAGGTTTAATGAGATAATATATTTAACGTGCTTAGTATCATGTCTGGCACCTAATTAACAGTACATATTGCTAAATAAAATTAATTTTCAGGTGATTTTTTTCATCTAATATATTATCTATGTAATGTACTAATTTTTCCTAGGGTCACTAAGTCACCATTAGTGACCATTATGTCCTTGTTTCCTTGTAAGCTTATGTTACCAGAAATATAAATATGAAGTTTATAAGAGAAAACATCAACATGTTCAGAATTAATCTTTTATAATATATTTTAGCCCATTAATTGTTTCTGGTTTGATTAGCCTACAGACTTGAAAAAAGAATAGTACTGATGTTTAGGTATTTAACAAAAGTAGAATCAACTTGTATAAACAAAATATGATGTCATGCTTCTAATTTAATTCTGTGAATTCATTCATTTTTATATATTCTAATATTTCAGTCTTTTAGAAATGATTAGGAGACATAAATTATATTTAACTTTGTGTGTGAAGACTGACACTCTAGTGTTAGCTGTGTCACTAAGAAGTTCTGTAATCTTGGTCAGCAAATATAAACTCTGAATTGAAGTTTTCTCTTCTGTGAAATAAGTGAATTGAATTAATTAATCTCCGAATTCCCTCCCAGGTATGAGCATCTATTGTTCTATTCTGTAATGGAATACTATCATGGATAAATGCGACTTCAGAGTTACCATAAAATGTCCATAACAACCCCGCAAAATTTTTTCAGGGTAATTTTCCCCATGATAGATACTCCCCACTCCAGCAACATTCATCATTTAAATTGACACCTGCAAGCTCAAAGCTCAATTAAAAATGATTAGAAGCACATTAGAAAAAAATCATAAGGCTATATGTAGACACATTTGAAAAAAAATTAATCCTTCAAGACTGGATTAAGTCTGCATTGCAAATGTCTGTTTACTTTTCTATATCTCCCACAGGAATTAAAACATTTTGAGGTAAGGGAGCACATATTATTCATTTTTGTTTCTTCAGTGCCTTCTAATTAGTATGACTATAATACCTGTTGAATGAATGAGTGAATAAATTTTAAAAAGTTTACATAATTCACATATATATATTTTTTTCTTGCTATCACTTGGAAATATATAGGCAGCTTACATCGTTATAATATTCCATATATGAGGACCCAAAATATAAATGACTCTGGGAACTGTTGTGAAGTAGGCCAAAACTGCATTTAGTATTGCTGGGACTGTTTTTGTCCTAAATTACTTGGCTAGATTTCCAGACACCAGTGCTATACATTCTGTCATATCTTCCTTCCCCCCATTCATGGTTAACTTCACCCTAAAATGTGTGTGGGTGTAGTATGCTAAGGATGATGGGTGGATATGATCATATTCAATGAAGAATGTGCTGATACATTTTATTCAATCATTACTTATTTGAACATAATAATATGCTAGGTACTGTAAGGAATTAAAAAAAATAGTCACCCACTGTCCCTCAGATCTGGATCTTACGTTTTGAAAGGAGAGCTAGTATAACAGTAAACACATAGACACATGAGTGACTAATGTCAATTCCTGCCACATCACTGTTTGCTTACTCAGCTTTTACCTAGAACTGGATCTCACTTTGTTGTCTAATTTCCACCTCCTTAGATGAATGCAGGCTGCCTCACTGAATTTCTTCCATTGGGTTCCTCACAGCAGAATCAACACAAGCCTGCTATTTATGCTGCTTCTCTCAGTTCTTACAAACACCAGGAAGATTTCAAACAGTAAAATGGCCATGACTATTGAAATGTTTGAATCATAACAGCTAGACAAATGCTAATTTCTTTGGAAAATTATCCATTCTCTTTTCAATTGTAAAATTTCTTAAATTAGACAAAAGGGATAGATATTTGCAAATCTTATCAATCCAGTGAAATAATGTATATACCATTTTGGGGGTTTCTAATGTGAGAGTGTTATAAAACTACCCTTATGCATCAATTTGATTCAGATTCTGAAAAATAATAGAGGTCCATTAAAGAAAGAATTTCAACCACGCTTGTAATTTCAATTTAAAAAGAGCTGCAGAGTTTCTCATACTAAGACGAGCCACTATTATTTTAATATAAGTATTGTCATATTAGCCATCTGCACATTTCTAAAAGCAAAATAGGGACCAATCCTGCTCCTACACATAATCTGCTTTCCCTTCCTCTCCTCCCGGCAAAAGTGTTCATTGAACGTGATTGTCTTGAAAATTGGACCTACTGTTATATAGAGAAACTAATTTAAGAATAATATAAAAATCCTATAGCCTCCAGCAATTGCTTTTGATGTAGACTAGTTTGTTCTCTAACTCCTTCTTTGCCAATCCAGAACAACTTGGAGTGTGAAATATCTTCTTTTTCCCTTTGCTTTGGGACTCCCTATAATTCTCGTAAGGCTGAGGTCAGAACAGGGGAACATCTGTAAAAATGCAGATCAGGTTTGCTGTGCTCAAAGAAATGAGCGACTTTAAAATAAGCATTTTCTCATCAGTATTCTGTACCACCATCTTAGCACGAAGGAGAGAAATACAACAGTGAACCTGAGAAGAAGAGAAGATAAAAGGCGATGACTCAGAGGGGGATAAAAAGTTGCTTCTTAATTGAGCTTAAAAGTAAAATAAGAGAGGAAAATAGTCTCATAGCCTTCTCTTGGTGAGGTATCTTTGGAGCATTTTGAAGTATATATATTTGTATGACATCCACTTTTAGTGTGCCAGATGGAATATCGTTAGATGAAGAGAAAAGGCTTATGGGTATTGTGGACACAGAAGCTGAGTGCCAACCAAGGGACAGAGCTGTCAACGCTCTCAGAGAAACAGAGGCCAAGATTGCCTTGTGATGTTCAAATTCACCATATGGTACCACCGTACAGTCTAGAAACATTGAAATTATTTTGACTTCTCTCTTCCTTGTCTCCGTATAGATACAATTTTAAATCTGGAAGTTCTTTTATTTGTTTGTTTCTATAAGATTTGTTTTTTCTCTATGAACTCTCTCTCAAAGTCAAAATTCTCTCTAACATATACTCAAACCCTAACTTAGTAACTTCACTCAGTCAGCTTGTTCTTAGTCTGCAGTTACAGTTTTCAAACAACTTCTCCTCCCTGCAGTTGCAGTCAATCAATGACCCCTGCATAATGCTATAAAGATGTTGTCTCCCCCAAACATTATTTTCTTCATGCCATTTGCCAATTTAAGAAATTTCAAAAGTTTCGTATGGCATATCTAATCATGACAGGGACAAATATGTTATAAACACATAATTGTTCATTCCCCTCCTTTTGAGAAAGGTCAGTCCTGAGGAAAATCTTTTAATTTTTCCCCAGAGGTGACCTGCTATAGTTGATGCAGACTGGAATGGCAAAAAGGGGATTAAAATGCCTTATAAGAGATTACCCATTAATCGTCCAGAGCCTTAAAACCCCACCATCTTTTCCTCTCCTGGCCTTCCTCCATCTGACTCCTCCTTTGCCTGTGGACAACTCGCTTTCCAAAGAGCTCTGAATAGAGGGTGGGAAATTGGAAACCCGATGGTGGGTGAGCACCATGAAGGGAAGACCCACATCTAAGCAAAGTGGCACTGGACATAACCTGAGTGATAACACAGGTGACCCAAGGAGATCCAGTAATACTCATGTGAGATTTTGAGATCTAGCATCAGGACTTTTTAATCTCAGGTGCAGTATCCAGCTGCTCCTCTGATTAGATCATCATCCAGGAAAGTCAACAGTGCAACTCACCATGGTGGCCAAGTTGTCAGACTTATCATGCAAGCAATTGAAGAACGGCCTGACAAGAGTCTTCATGGTTCTTGACATACAATTTAAAAGTCAAAGGTAAATTATGTTAACTACTCTTGCGATGAAAATTGAGGAGATGCACTATCCTTAATGGAATGATTATAATGAGAAGCTAGGTATATACCACATTATATATTTCAATAGATTGAGAAAGTTTAAAAAACATAATCCTGATATTGCCATATAAATTCTTAAGGTGGTGAGATCTTTCCTCAATGGAGAAAGAGATATGGAATATATTCTGATGCATTCAAGATATTTGGCAGTCTTCCCAGCCTGGCCCTGGTCTTCAGAGGTCTGAGCTCAAGCCAATGGGCACCAGATTCAGCCCATGTGCTCCCAGAAGAGAGAGAAAGTTGTGGGACTGCAGAACTAAGGATAGAAAATAAATGCTTGAATCTGGGGTAGAAATGCTGCTGAAATGTTACTGGAGCTAATAAGGACTGAGGAGGTAAGGTTAAGGAAAGCCTCGATCAAGGTAGAGAAACAATGGGAATTAAAAGACAGTACAGAAGCCTTTATGCCTCTTTCTTTACTGGAAGTTTTAACTCAGCGGTTCTCAATTCTAGCTGTATATTATAAACTCTTGTGTGATCATTTCTAAATTAAAAAAAATCAGCGCCTCTGCCCATCCCAATTTAATGAAATCTAAATCAAGGGGGATGCTGCCTAGGTATCTGCATCAATTTTTGGAAGTTCCTTGGGTCTTTATGTGTAACCAGGGCTGAGAATCACTCTTGAACTTGAAAGAGCACATGGCAACATCGAGAGTTGCCTTTATTTGAATGAAGCACTAAACTACAAATTCCTAGGGATAAAAGAAGTCCTCTGCCCACATATGCAGATCCCAGAAACCTTTGCAGCTATATGACAGGTATTAAGAGGGGAGAACAGGAGACAAGGGAAGCTGTAACGTTGGTTTAGCAATTTATACACAAATGTTATTGAACATACTTAAGTCTTTACCAGAATCCTCCTTGTTGCTAAATTTTGGGAGAAAAAGAAGAGGATTCCTCTCTTATTGAATCAAGAAAAGGCCAAACGTGAGACTTTGGAGCAGAGGCCTTAGGGCAGATTTGAGAAGCTGAGAGTAAACCAAGAATGACTCACCCTTGAGGTTAGGTTTTAGGTCCTAGAAGGGGTGTAGGGAGATTCCAAATCCTGAATCAGACAGCCATCTTGAAGCAAGCTGGGGCTTATCAGAAACTATTTACCCAGACGTGCATGACATTCTGGTGACATCGCTGAACTAAATTCCTTATTCTGAATGTGAAAGCCACTATCAATATGTTGCTATCATTTACCAAACTATGTGTTTGTTAAAACACAGAATTACTCCAATCAAATCTGCCTTCTTTTCTGTTTTATCGATTTCTACGTGATTTTGATTTTTTTTTTTTTTTTTACCATTTTGGTAAAATGATTCTTTTTTTCCCAGTCTGTCTTGCCATGAGAAATTCATTAGATATTTTTAATCCTGGCTTGTTATCTGGCTTGATCCATTTATCGACTTCCTCATACGCTCGCTTTTCACCTTAGTGTTCATTTGGGATTTATATTGTCAATTTATGCATTTCTCATGCATATTCCTTAATAAATGAGTTCTTTAACTGCCCTGCCACATCATCTTTAATCTGAATATACTGGCTCTATCATTGCAGTTCCTAGCTCCCTCAAGCTGCTGAGCATCGTGAAAGAAGATGAAGGAGTAATTCCACCTGATAGTAACTGAAAGTCGTGGTTTCCATCCAGCACCCAGATTCTCCTTCACTGCCTCTAGCATTCCTCCTTCTGCTCCTTAATCGGCTCTTCTAAACCTCCATCTCTCTTTGTAATTACTGGCTGTGAGAACTCTCAGACTTTCCTGTGTTTTTGATAACCTGGACAGTTTTAAGGCATTTTTCTCATGTTTCAACAGAGGTTGTGGGTTTTGGGGAGGAAGACCATGGAAGTAAAACGCCATTCTCATCATATCCTATCAAGGGGTGCATGTTATCAAGATGGCTATCACTGTCAACGTTAACCTTAATCACCTGGTTTAGGTAGCATTTGTTGAATTTCTCCACTGCACATTTACTTAATTTTTCCCCCTCCTATACTCTAATCTAGGAACGCACTAAGCACAGCCCACACTTAAGGGGTAACCAGTTAAGCTACACCTCTTTGAGGGCAGAGTACCTGCATAAATTATTTGGAATTCCCCTGCACCAGGGAGTCTGAAATGGTTTTTAGTTGCTATTCCTACATCTACTCATCTCCATGCCCTCTGTTCTTCTTGCTTCCAATACTGTAGACACAGAGCTCATTTTAAAGCACATATGTGTCTTCTATTTAAAACCTTCCAATGGCCACCCACTGATAGAAATATAAAACTCTAAGTCCTAAACTTGAGGTATCAATCCCCGCATATGCTACATACTCTAAACCAGTGGATTTCAATATTGATTCACCTGGGAATCACCAGGCTGCTTTGGAGCATGTGGATACCTGGTCCCCACTCTAGAGCTCTCCAATTTGTTAGTGAAACATGCCTTCAAAATATTTTAGTACATATTATCTTTTTATTATTATAAAATATGTATTCTCACACGGTTATTTTTATAAAAGCCATCATCCCAATAATTATATTTACTTATTATTTTATCCATAAATTTTCTTGTTTTTTTTTCAGTTGATTATTTGGAGTCGGTGATTGCCTTTTGATATTTCAGAAGAACTTGGGTACATGTTATAAGCATTTCAATTCCCTTTCATTTCTACATTTTTAGTAAAGTGTTTCCATGGTGCCGAAAAAAGGTAATTACTTTATAATCAAGAAATGTATTTTAATGCTGTTACAGACCTCTAGAGCAAGGAAAACTTCTAATCTAAGATATTCCCCAGGTAAACCATGTTATGAAGTGTCATCTGCTTATAAGTTATTAATTTTCTCTTCATAATCTCTGACCTCATTCACCTATACTAAATTATATCTTTCATTTATTTGAATAATTATGGTAGAATATTCTCAAATCAGTTTATTAAAACACAAAATATAGATAACATTACAATGTACTTATATATAAAGAAACAATGAAATTAGAGGACATTTACTTAATATTAGAAAAAGTATATTTAGCTATACAACCATTCGATTTTGAAAATATTTTATTTATAAATTAATATTTTAAAATTCACATCTGAAAAATGGAAGTTGTTAACAGATCAATGTTTCATCAAGAAAGCTCTTATTCTATACTTTAAGAAGGGACAATATTCTCTTGAGCCAAATATAATTATTTCAAATTCAAAGTATATTAGGAAAGGGATGGTATTTTGATATGATTTGATAATTCCATATTTATTCCTCTTTTTGGAAATAATTTCATTGGTATTTCTGCTTATTGAAATAAGATATGCTTATTGTCAAAATAAGAAAATTGAAAAGTATAAGAAAAATAATTTCTCTTTAAAGCCATATCATCCACATTTGCTATCATAAAAACTGTCCTTGTAGAAAATATCATATATATATCTATACACACACATATATATACATATGTATTTGTGTGTATATGTGTGTGTATGTACATATATATAGTAAGAAAGTAAGAAAAGTTTCCAGAAGCCAAACATGAGAAGAAAGCACAATAAGTGATCTCAGAGTGGAGGGAATAGTCATAGCTTCCGCGGGTCATGTCAAGTCAGACCCAGGTATTAGCCTCTTGAGTAGCGCACAGAAGCATCTTGATCAGAAAGCTGTGCTGCAGCTGGGCCATCACCCCAGGAAGGTTCAGACAGCCGAGGTCTGAGTTGATTAGGTGAGACCAGCCAGTGTGTGACAGGGCCTTTCAATTTAACAAAAGGCCAAGGCCCAGAGGGCAAATGGGCCACCAAATCTGGGAAGGCAGGTAAACCAGATCCAGCAAATGACAAACTTTAACATTAAGGAAAATGATCTCATAATAAAAGGCTGCAATGTGAGAATGAAAATTGAGGATCTAAACATAGATTGTATAAAATATGTGATAAGGTTTTTAATTTACGTGCTAAAAAAAGACAGAACTCAGGTACTACAAAATAGTTTCGAATTATATAAAGCAAATATTGACAGAGTCTGAAGAAAATTTACAAATCTATCATCACAGGTTGAGATTTTAGCCAACTTCTATCAGTGAGATAGACCAAGTGGACAAACACTTCAAGAATGATATGTAAGATTTGAACAACATGAAACCCACACTTCTGCTGGACACATCTCTCCATAGAAAACAGACATCACAGCAGATGTCCCTCACCTTTCTCCTACCATATCACCTCATGTCCACCTCCATTGGCTGTCAAACTGTATTCCCTCTTTTATATTAGATGCCTCTCCTTTGTATCTAAAATCAGTTCTCCAAAGATACCCTATATCCCATCCCCTTCCCATCCCTTTCTCAATAATGTAAGGAAACTCTTCAAAAGACAAAGCCAGGCTTTTTTTTTAGAGAGAGAGAGAGAATACAAAAGGTAGATTGTGTTCTCATGTATTAATTTTTTATATCCATTACTTATATTCCTTTTCAGGGCTTCTTTTCTGAAACAATACTCATGCTAGGACTAAATTTTCCACCCCAAAGAGTGGATGTAATTGATTGAGCAAACTCCTTTTCTGAAATGTCTTTCTAGTCTATTGCATACCAGCAAAAAGTTATCTAAAAATAATATTTCACATGCTCCCCACAAAGGCTATAGAAAGTCAGTTTTAATTCACTTATTTTCATTTGAATACATTTATATTTTAAAAAGGTAAATAAATATCCCATATTTTTCTCACCTTCAGACTACTGTTCTATTTATTCTCTCTTTAGATAGGAAATTTTCAATTATTATAACTATTCAAATGAAGTAATAGACAAGTCAGAAGTCATTTATATTTGGCTTAAAGCCATAGACAATTAATTAATCCAACCTTTATTAAATACCCACTATGTGTCAGGCATTGTGATAAGTACCGGGAATGCACATTTCAATGAGAGACAGTATGGGTCCCTTATGTATTGAGTTTGGAGATTCAATTCATAGCATTTAAAAGACAGACATGTTTATTCTCTCATTTATAAACAGTCCAGAAGAAGGCCATGTAGTGCTGATACTGCAGCTATACAAAGTCATCATGTTCCCTGGTTCCTTCTGTTTCTCTTCCCTGCCCCATGTGATTTTCATTCTCAAGGTTACCTCACAGACCAAGATGGCTGCTGGAGCTTCGGCTATTATATCCTTGGTCCAAGGGGCAGGAAGGCAGAAGGAGAAATAAAATTAAAAAGTACCCTATCCTTTTAATACACTTTTCCAGCAGTTCCACAAAACACTCCTCAGAACTTACTCACACAGCATAGTAGCTTTAAAAGGATCTGTACTCTGTTGGCTTCCAGTGGGGCTCATTATCTCAATGAATAAAATCAGGATTCTATGAATGACTAGGAAAGGAAAAATGTATGTTTTGGTAGGCAATCATCTGTCTTTGTCTCACAGTTTCTCCCTGCCTTCAAGGGATTTAGGATCTAGCTAAGAAGATGAATAGATAATTCAAAGAAAAAAAAAAACGAAAAATGGAAACTCAGGAGTTATGATAAACGTCTTTTCTTTGGGGCTGTGGGTCATAAAGGGTGTAGTAGTCCAGTCCACTTTGGAAGGTCATGATAGAATAATTTACATGTGTTTCTTTATTACTAGTATTGATTTTAAAGTGTTTCCAATATAATGCAAAATTTTCCAAAGGAGGTGGAAAAATTGCACTAATATTTTGGTGTCAGGTATTTCACTTGCACTTTCTCATTTAATCCTCAAATAACTCTGTGAAGTAAATCCTATTTCTATTTCCCTGATAGAGACATGACTTTTTGAATGGTAGCTAAAACCTACCCAGTACTTACATTGCTAGCAACGAATGGGTGTAGTGTTGAAATCTAGTTCTTTCTCCCAGATTCCATTATTTTTTCAATATACCATAAACTATCAAAAGCATTCCAACCCAAGATGCAAAATTGGAAAGCAACTCTCTGTCTTTTATTGAAGTGTACAGTTAAAATTTATTCTAAAAAATAATTAGGAGCCTCCTAATAGTATATTCTTCATCTAACTAATAGTCCAAATTTTAGGTTTCAAATGTCTGTCTGCACAAAAGTCATTCTTCCCTAATCCCTTTCTGAGTCCCCCTATTTTCCTGGCTTCCCAGCACCTTTTGAATAACCTTGCCATGTTTTGCTTGCTTTAGGAGCCCCACCTCCCCAAGCCAGGAAATGCACGTTATCACTCTCCTTTGCGGTGCAACACGGGACCACAATTCAGGATTCCTAAAATTGCACTTGCCCAAGTACAATTGGGTAGTAAGTACACCCTGTGTAGGGTTCATTTAATTGACATTGAATTTCCTGGAGTGATAGTGGTTACACTTTTGACTTCTGGTCCTAGAACTAATGTCAGTGCTGGTGAGTTTGGTTGCAGTCAAGTCAAGTGCTTGGCAGCTGAGCATCGTAGAGGCAGCAACTGGACAGGTTGTTTTTGCCTCAGGCCAGATCGTGGAGTGTTTGGGGACACTGTTCCTAGAACTTGAGTATTGAGTCACCTTTTTAACAATTCTGTGAGCTTTCCAATATATTTCTGATCAACTCCTTTTGCATTATAGAACCAAAGATTGCTTCTGTTGCTTTCAACTAATAGTTAGGAATAATACAGTCCCTATGTTAAATATCACAATGAGAGAAAAGCAAAATTGCTATGAGTAAAAGGTAATGTTTCTTGAGAGAGAATGCTGAATCTGGAGTAGCATATCAGATCTCTCACTTACTAGTTTTGTGACTAGAAAAAGAAATTTAACTTTTTTCTTTAATATGTAAATAAACATAATATTAAGATTCCAGCTACCTAAAATGGGTTTTTTTTTAGAGAGATGCAGTGAAATTGAGTGAAGAATATAAAACCACTTAAGAGCACAGAGCTCCAGGACATCGATGGTTAATCCAAGCTTCTCCACTCTCTGGCTATGTGACTTTGTGACAATCACCCAAACTCTCTTTGTCTCAGTTTCCATATCTGAAAATTGCATGTGTTTAGAACCTGAATGATGAGGTTGTTCTGAGGATTAAATGAGTTAATATGTTTAAAGGGCTTAGACAGTGCTTGACACTTAGAAATCTTCCTTAAGTGGTTATGTGTTAGCTCTGATTACCGCTGTTGTTATTGTGTTTGTGACGATGCCTGGAGCACTTCACTAAAATACAGATTCTAGAGCCTCAACCCAGACCAACTAAATCAGAAACTCCAATGATGAAGTGTAACCATTTATATTAGAATAATTATATATAGTGATTGATTCTGGAGCACCACTAAGGTTGAGAACCACTGAACCATAACTATCTGGGGTCATTACTAATGCTAGCCAAGTGGCAGAAGCTTTGTATTTTCACACCTCAGAAAAAAAAAACAGAAAAACATGTGCAATTGAATAGGCAAAAAATTATGGTAAAGATACAGAAACAGCATGATGTAATGGAAAGTTCTCTCAAGAAAGGTCAGGAGACATGTCCTAGATTCTGACTCAGTCCAACTCACTCATTGACCTTGGACCCCTCACATAATCTCTTTGCCCTTCAGTTTCCTGAACCAAAACCAAAGAGGGTTGATTAGATGACTCACAAGGGTTTTGTGTTGAGAGTTATTGATTGAAATATTTGGAAGGAAATATATGTGTATGTGTGTCCATGTGTGTGTGTGTATATATGTATATATATATGTATATAAATATTATGTATAGGATAGATAGGATTCATGAACCTGAAAGACCTTACTAAATCATTTATTAGTTTTTGACCTTGAGCAAGCATCTTAATCAACTCAGTCTCCCCTTTATAAAAAAGGATTGTGTGAGACTTACGTACAATAATGCAGTTAAATAAATGAAAAATTCAGAACTAAATAAACATTAGTCTCCTTTGAATTCCACAATTTCATAATTGTCTTAATTAAACTGGTCCCCATTTTGCATTTCATCACTTTTATCTAGCTGAATATCTAGTCCTGGATGAAAATACAAAAAGAATGCATGACAATAATAGAACCTCAGAAATCTTACCACGAGAATTCTTAGAAAGCTCCTTAAAATATATTTAAAATCTTGATATAATGAAAGCTTTAACCAAAAATACATTGTACTAGATGATTTGCAAATTTGTCCTTTCTGTTGTATGTTGGGTGTTACTGAGTGCTTTCATCCTCTACCCGATATCTTAGTTTATTTTATGCCACTTTGGAAGTGATTGTTTTTATAGAATTGGATGATGTGATGGCTAACCACACGAAAACACTAAAAGGTCAAAGGCAGTAAAGTATGTTTTTTTCCAAACAGAAGTAAAAATGACTTTACCCTTCTGCAATGTTTCACTTTCATGCTTTTTATATTGGCTCGGTCAGGAAATACATCTCATTCACATTGATCATTATAGCACATGCCATCGGGATAGACATAGCAGAGTGTTCAAAAATAAATCAGCTAGACACCAGTGAACATCAAGAAATAATACTCTTTGAGTTCCCTACAGTCTGTAACCCATATATTTATGTCAACTTGCAGGAAAATATATGGACAATAAGTCAGCATTAACACAACAATATTTAAGAAAAGAACATAAGTATGGATATTATAAGAATTTCAGCAGATGCTGATTTTTAAAGATTGTTTTCCCACTAATAATTACAACTGTTTATATACTCTCTTTCCTTTGAGCATGAAATTTTCATCTTTCCTCTTTATTTATGAATGTTCTTACCTATGGTATTTACTTTTAGGGTTTTGCAAAATGTAAATTTGAACATTATTGCCAAAAAAATCTTCAATTCGGTTCCTTCGAGTCCTTATACTTTTACAATGAGTTTCTTGACTCTTGAGATTTTCTTATTATTTTAAAACTATGCTGTGCCATATTGTTCATTTGTTACTAATTTATTTTTTTCTTTTAAATCTTTCTCTCTTATGATTCATTACTCTTTCTTCAAGCACAAATGTTTAAGAATTAGAAGAATCAGTTATTCAGGAATTAGGTGTTTTGTTAAAACCATCTTTTGTTCTCTAGATGTCTATTCTTTCTTGAGATTACCTGCCTCTTGTAATTGGTAACACAAACTTCTAAAACAGCAAAAATTTCTGCAATAATCAGGGATCACTTGTTTTTTCACGGGTTTTCAAAGAACACGTGAAATCACTATCTGACAAAAAGCAATTGTTTGTCCATTAAAACCTTGTAGAATAAATTAGATAAAAACACAAAAGTCATTAAAAACTGTAAATTCTCACACAAATAAATTATTCTTGTTTTAATGGCTCCTTTAATTCAAGATATTCCTGGGTATACAATTCTAATAAAATTTTCATGATATTCCCTATGGAACACATCTCTGTTTTCTGTTTTGAAAGATATATTGAAAAGCAAGGGGGGAAAATAGTTGATCTTTCTTTCAATTTTGAAAAATGTGTCTTGAAGAATCTGAATAACAGAGACAGCAAAAGTACAAATCCTATTTAGTTTCTCATTTTTTTCAAAGATGCTTATTTTTCAGTTGGAAAAAGAAGAAATTATTATGATAAAAAATAAAACTCAACCAATAAGACAAGATAAAATTTTACCTGGCCCTAAGAGAGTATCTTCAGATAACTAATCCTTAGACTACTGAGAGAATTCGTATTTTTAGAATGTCCTCTCCACACCTACATCCCTTGTCCTTCGGATTTATGCTACTTCTTCAAGATTCAGACTACATATTATGTCATCTGTGAAGCTTTCCCTCTCCTTCCATTGTGTACCCTCCACGCCCCCCCCCCAACTCCATAGTAGCATCTACAGCATTTAAAACACTATATTTCCATATTTGCAATATTGGATTTAAAAAAAATCTTTCATCCAAACTGTAAGTTACATGAGAGCAAGATTTATGTTTTATTAATGTGAGTACCATTGTTAAAAGCACATTGGTAAGTTCCTGATTAGTGTTTTTTAAAATGAGTAATTATAAAACCAATTTTACACATCTCTAAAAAATCATAAAAGGTTGAAGAGATGCTACAATATTTTCATCAATTACTTTCAAATGATGGCATTTTGACCAGGGCACTTTGACTCTTTTCCAGTTTATATATTGTGGTTCTGAACCACATTTTATTTTAAGAAATGATTTTGCTACTAGAAAAATCAGATCTGTAATTCCAGTTTTAGATAATCAAATGACTCTATTTTGAAAAGTGGAAAATTTATGTTTCAGAACTGCATTGTTCAGTATGGTAACCAATAGCCACATGTATCTAATTAAATTTAAATTAATTACAATTAAATAAATTTACAATTTAATTCTTCAGTCATACTAGCCTCATTTCAAGTGCACAGTAGCCACAATGTTTACTGGGTATCATTTGGAACACCATACAACATAATATTTCCATCATCATAGAAAGTTCCATTAGACAGCTTTTTTATACACCTAAGATTATTGAATCTAATATCAATTATTGTAAAATCCTAGAAGAATCCAAGAAAGGAAACTGGGATAATTTATTAAGAAAGTGCATGAGATGTTTACTTGACTTGTTAATACTTAACAAGTTAATACTTAACTCTATTAATACTTAGTAGAGACCTGCTCTATACTAATTCTCTAATGTTTTCTAACATATAGGACAGAAGACTAGTAGACTGGTTGAAAGTAGGAAGCCTGGAGTGAGAGACTTCACTAAGTCTCTCAAACACAAACTATATAACTTCAATCAAGTTACTTAACAATTCTAAGCATTAGTGTATCTCCTGAAAAACAGGTAATAATAGTACTTAGTTCATAGGGATGTTCTGAGGATGAAATGAGACAAAGCATGTATGGATTTAGCATAGTCCTTGATACATTTTAATAATTAAATTTATATCATTATTCAATTAATGTTTCTCTAAATTACTACCAGGCTGGTTGGGTTCTCCTAGCACTTATGGTTATGTCTAAGGGTGTTCTGATAGGTTAATTTGATTCTTTGCAGCACAACAAATTGGATTACTTGAAAACAACTAAGGCAGCACTATTGATGATAATATAAAATTTATTTAATAATTAAATGCTGAGTGAGGGCAGCTGGAATCTGTGAAATGATTTACAGACCACAGATTATCAGGACCTAGTACTCCCAACTGCAGGTTCTTGTGTTGTCCAATCATGTTGTCAGAAAACAGACTCCCAGGGGTTATAGAGATTTAATAAGTATAATCCTATTTCTTATTACATCCATAATGTATACAGTAAAACAAAATATATCAATCACAGATAGAATTTATTTGGTATTTCTGGTATTAATAGCAGAAGTTATTGTGTTCCTTTATTTTTTCATTTAGATGTGGTTGGAAAAATCTATCTGTACCAGTCTGATAATAATTAATTGATATTGATTGAATGATAATGATTGATGATGAGTGCTAAATGTGTTAATGATATAGGTAATGTTTTAAGTGCCCTTTTTCCACCTTTAACATCTGGATTCCTCATACAGTTCCTTTCCAAACAGATTGCCACCTTCTGTCTCCACCTTGAGATATTAGTTAGAGGCGAGTAGTATGGTGATGTGAGGGAAGAGACTCTGAGGCCCAAATGCCGGGGTCTGAATCCTGGCTCCACCAAAAGGAATGAGGCTTTCTGCCTCAACAATAGGATCTCATGCCTTCCCTACACCTGCCACTGTTAATTAACTATATTTCCACTGCTTTTTGCTATTATATTATTATCAAATGTGTTTCCCTGTCACTGGATGTGCTATTTCCATAGACCTGTAGAAGGTTTGGCAACAAAGTAATAACTCCTGGTTTCAGATTTCCTAGAATAGTGACCAAATTTCATTCTTGATTGGATAATTCTCAACTTTTGAAACCATTACAGCCCTTTTATTTTCAGTAGTGAATTCCATTTATGAAAATTAAATAAATCCCATCTTTTCCCATGTTCCGCTCAGTGACTCCCTAGCACGTATTTATGGGGAATTCCAGTGAGATATAGTCTCAGGTCATTTGATTTCTCTTACATATACCTTTGAAAGCATCAAGAAAAAAGACAAATATGAGATACCTATAAAAAAAAACTCTAGGGCCTGGCCCTGTGGCATAGTTGTTGGGTTTGCGCGCTCCGCTTAGGCAGCCCAGGGTTTGCAGGTTCGGATCCCGAGTGCAGATCTACCTACCACTCATCGAGTCACGCTGTGGTGGTGTCCCACAGACAAAGTGGAGGAGGATTGGCACAGATGTTAGCTCAGCAACAATCTTCCTCAAGCAAAGAGAGGAAGATTGGCAACAGATGTTAGTTCAGGGCCAATCTTCCTCACCAAAAAAACAAATAATAATAAAAGTAAAAAATAACTCTAAACTAGCCTCATTTCCATTTTCCAAGGATTGTGTATAAAGTAACAACTATAGGCATAATATCTAGAATTTTAATTTCTCCATGACCTTTTTAAAATCTTCCATAATATCTTTGCGTAAAATCCAGAGAAATACACACTGAATTTAGTAAAGAGTTTGTAGTTGGTTAAGAAAACATGCCAAAAAGTGTCAATAAAGCAACTCAGTAGAATAGTTTTCAGTGTACAAAGAGCTTGTACTCACAAGGCTCTTCCCCACACTTCCAGAAGTGTCCATCACATAAATGGATTTGATATCAGCAAGGTGCAAGGTATATTCTGATACATAATGTCGTGGGTCTTAAACCTTCATTGAGTGTTTTTGAATGAACATATTAATAGCTTTCTTATTAAATCTACAAGTGCAAAAAAACGGATAAGATGAGCTAATGCATGATGGAATTGGGGTTTAAAAAAGCATCAAAATCTAAGTACAATCTACAGAAATAAAAGTTAAGAAATGCATTCATGTTCATAAAATTAACTGCACAAGTACAGAAAAAAAAGGGGGGCCCTGTTTCTATAGCTTTTTGTGTGAAAATACACCTCAGGAGTTTTAGTAACTGTGAAAACATTGTTTAAAACATTAAAGTAATTTATTAACTTATTAATAGCAATACACTAGTCCAAACAAGAAACATGCTATTGTATCCTGCCTTGATGAAATTCACTGAGCTCAGGTGTTAAATTCCCATTTTGGGGGGAGCATTGAAAATGTATGAAAGTACTCTGAGAAGGAAGTCCAGAAGGAGGAGTGCATGAAAAAAATACCATCAATAGAAGGTTTAATGAAATGAGAAAGTTTAGGCTAGAGAAGAGAGGCCCCACCATGGTCACAATACCTGTTTGATTCATTTAAAGGATTTCCTTGGTTGTTTTTGTTTGTTTAGTTGTTTCTCTCCCATCTAATGGGGAAAAGCTAGATCAAATGTGAGACAGTTACTTGGAAATATATATGCCTTATTATAAGGATGTGCTTTCTTACATTCAGAATTGGCCAACAATGTGAATAATATCTCAATTCCCCATTCATGAAGATGTTCAAGGTAAGCACGGATGTTGGAGAAAAAAATCTTCATTGGATGAAATGTGTCACTAAATGCTCAATGAAGGTACAGAACAACCTGGAAAAGAAAACTGTAATACCTCAAACCACACGCATCATGTCCATAATTTAGCAGCTGAGTCAAACCTTTAAACCATAATTAAATTACCACTATTAGGTTATAAAGATGGCTATGATCTAGACTGTCAGACAGTGTAAAATATTGTGGGATAAGATACAAGTACTAACACTTGCTTAATGTGAGTTGGAAGTACCGGTGCTAAGCTTTTAACATACTCGTTAGATCTCATGTGACAAATGTAAATAGTCAAGGAAAAAACTCTCAAACCCGTTGTGCTATTAACTTAAAGATACACTCTGTAAACCATTAGGAAGAACAACAATTAAAATGATCTCTAAAGACTTTTATAGAATATGTAGCAGGTAAAGAAAGATTACTAAGTCTAAAGTCCAAAACGATGCCCCTTCCCTGATGCTTCAAGTATTTCATAACAACATGGATGGACCTAGAGGGTATTATGCTAAGTGAAATAAGTCAGACAGAAAAAGACAAATACTGTATGATTTCACTTCTATATGGAATCCAAAAAGCAAAGCAAAGGAACAAATGAAAAAAACAGAAACAGACTCACAGACACAAGAAACAAACTGGGGCTTACGAGAGTGGGCAGAGGTTGGGGGGTGAGTGAAATAGGTGAAGGGGATTAAGAGGTACAAACTTCCAGTTATAAAATAAATAAGGCATGGGGATCCAATGTACTGCACAGGGAATATAGTCAATGATATTGTAATAACTTTGTATGGTGACAGACAGTAACTAGACTTATCACGATGATCATTTCGTAGTGTATATAAATATCGCATTGTGTGATGTTCACCTGAAACTAATAGGATATTAGTCAATTACACTTCAATTTACAAAAAAGAATTGAATGATTTTAACATAAGGTCTCTTGCTGCCTATCACGTTGCAGTCTTAGTCCGCTCTCCTGTGCTAGGAGTCACACATCTCTAAGTCGTCTGTTCTCTCTGATGTGATCAAGTGGTCTCTGACAGGAGATCTGAGTTTGTGTGTATTATAGCTACTAACTCCGTTCTTACCAGCTTCCTACTAACTAGCAAGTGCCTTTAAATAGCTGTGCTTCTTTGGCATATAACTTACTCCCCTGCGTTCAGTTTCCTATCTGTAAAATTATAGGGTTAGGTTGGCTGGCTTTTAAGTATAGTATATTTACCCTCTGAAATTATTTGATTCTCTGCCAGCAAAGTCCAAACAGAACCTACTTTCTCAGGGGAATTTTGATGACAGATGGCCTCTACCTTTTATCTACTCTGCAACACCAGAGAGGCTTATACCAGTCTCTCTTCATCCTGTTATGTATAGGAATCATAGCTTTTCATAGGTACTTACCAGAAAGCCTTCACTCAGGGATTCTTCTGTTTTGCTTTCCAAGAATTCAAAGAATTTGAAATCCACAGACAAAAATGGCCCTTTTCAACTCAGTTTTGCTTTTTAGCTTTTGCTGGAGCCAAATAAATAAAACTCAAAGGCTAGCGCAGCAGCCTGGGTCCTGCCCTGGTTTGATGGTAGTTTTGCCTTATCAGAAAGCAGCCAGAATGAGTTCTCTGCATGATCTCTGCGTTTTCAATCCTGCTTCTTAGGACATGTGTAAAATATATTTTGCTTCTGCTATCTCCAGTTTTAGCATTTTCCCATTTCCCATTTTTAAGCTCATAGAATTTTAAAGTAGCCAATCCTTTTCCTTAATGAATATTTTAAAATAATTTGAATATTCAGAATATAGCAAAATAGTTGAAAGAAAAGTTTTTCACATAAAAACAAGAACATGTTTTACAGACTTCACACTTGTTCCTTTTTTTACTTGCTTTAGTCTAAAATGACTTTTGGGTATAGACATAAACCTAGCTACCAGCTGTCCTGATTTCTTTCCCTAAATTGTCTAAATTGCATTGTTGTTTGATGTCATGAAGCTACCTTCTGATAATATTTAGTATTCTGCAGGAGTAATTTTCTAAATATTTTCTGAAGAGATTAGAAATTAGTGTAACATTGAAAAAGTCTAATATGTCCGCAGAAGTGACATACACTGTATCAGTCTAAGTCCAATTAAAGACAGAAATCACACAGTAATTTCAACAAAGGAAGTTTAATATAAAGAATATTTAACTACGCTGGGTATGCAGAAAAAAAAATTAACATAACAGGCACAGACTGTTTCCTGAAAAGGCTTGCTTGCAAGGTTGGCCTTTGACTTGCATCTCGAAAGGATTTTTACCATCCTGATAAGAATGGCTCACTGTGCCTAAGCTGTTTATGCAAACAATATGTTTTATGCTGAACGCCTGCTTTCCTTCTGGGAATCTGGAATTTTGGCACTTACTAGGCAGAGGGTGCCTATGTGACCAGACTCAAAATCGTTGGCCACTGAGTTTCTGATAAGCTCCCCGGTAGACATTACTTCACACTGTTATTTCTATTTGATGGAGGAATTAGATGAGTCTGTCTGACTCAACTTGGTGAACACTCTTGTAACGCTGTGCCTGGTCCCATGCAACTTTTCCCTTTGCTGATTTTTCTGTGTATTCTTTTCCTGTAATAAATCATAACCATGAGAACAACTATATGCTGATTCCTGGAAATCCTTCTAGTGAATCATGGAAATTGGGGATGGTCTTGGAGACTCCTGATACATTAGGTTTCCTATAAAAATGTACAGACAACTCTGAAGGCTACCCTAAGGGAGAGAGAGAGAGATAGAGAACCTCAGAAAGGACAAGTTCAGAAGGGAGGCCCTCTCCCCAAGGCTGTCCGATCTCATTGAAGATATAGTTGCAGCCCAACACGTGGCGGAGAATTTTGCTGCGTTGTTGGGGCTAGATGTGGCCCCTAGTAACTGGGCATACAAGAAATGACATTCCAGACCTCTGGCGAGACAAAGTTGGTGGGGTCAGCGAGTTCTGCAGGAGGCTTGGAACTCACCTTCTGCAATGGGTAGACGGAGGGAAACAATCCTCTGAGGTTCAATCAAGCTGAGGTTGGTGCGTGAGAATGGAGATGGTGTCCAGGCAATGAAGGCATGAGTCCTGGATTGTGCAGCCAGCATCAGGAGGGCTGCTAGGTTATAGAGGGATTGCCCACTCTGAGCTTGTAGTTGGGCAGAACGTCCTCCATCTCTCCCACCACACCCATGACTGACGTTCTGTACTGCAGGAGCAAGGAAAAGCAAAAGTATCACTTTGGGACCGGAAAGACAACCCCTCCTTCCTCTGCCTGCAATGCCCCTCCAGCGCCCTCTACTGACAAAGGTGAACATCATGTTCACTGTAAAGGCGACATGCTGAAAGAGCCCCAGCTCATTCTCAAATCAGACATTGAAAAATGAATTTGCGTCTGAGAGGCAATAAATTGATAGTTGGCTGGTACATACAGTGAAAGCACCTCTGAACAAACTTCTCTTTTGAGCATACTAAATTGCCAGTTGATATAAATCAAACCAAACCACACATTATTTCTATTCCTTGCAAATAAATACAAAATAAAACATATTTACATTTTCTCTTTGGTCCAGGTTTAATATCTCAGTATACACTCTTCTTGTATTCCTCATTATTTTCCCAAACATAATATGCCTTTTACTTGTTCATGTATTTTTTAAACACTAAATAAAACTGCAGGAGAATAAATATGCAAGTAATTTAAATTCTAAAATTGTCTGGATGGCTCTCCTTGTTTCAGTTTCTGCAGTAAACTAGTACCCAATGAATGTACAATAATACAAAGAATTTGAGGTAAAAAGAGAAAAAAGTGCTACTTCATTTTTAATCTGTATTCTGCTTGTTTACTATTCACATTTTACTCAATTGAGTAAATTAGAGAAATTGAGAAATTAGATTTCAGTATTTTTTCTCCATTTTGTTCTCCTAGGCTACACTGAATATTTAAATTAGGAAAAGTGTTATTGATTTTCTCTCTTCTTTTTTGTCACGAAAATGTTCCTGGGCTTATTAGGTGGGTGAACTTATTTCTTAACAGAACTTACATTCCCAACTTAAATTACTTTGTAGTACAAGCTAATGTCCCATGCAATGATGTTATACCTGTATTTGTGTCAAATCTAATTATGAAGGCTTGATTTGCGTAATGTTCAAGAAATTATTTCCACTTTCCCTACCATGCAAACAGATCAATTTTCTCATTAGCCCCTTCCATCAGTTTTGATTGCTTTAAGCTTATGCTTTTCATATTGCCTAGTTCCCTAGCCAAATTTGGTCCTTACCTCATATATGGACAGATTGACTACATTTCAGGAGATTTATTCATGTTGACAGATTAACTATATAAATTAGTAATAGTGCAATATTTTTTCATTATTTACTTTATCCATTATCCACGTTGTCCCATCATAGTCTTTCTACAGCTTCTAATAGATTTTTTTTTTTTTGCCTTTTTCTTTATGGCAGAATTTAGAAAAGAACAAATAAGGAGATGAACCACAAAATAGGTGACAATAAAAGACGAAGAGGAAGTGGGTGGTATAACTCATTTTAGGAGCAAAACTTTGAATAAAAGACTCTAAGGAGACTTTCTCAGGCTCTGTGTTCTGACAAAAGGAGTTATGTGGTGGTGCATAATTTTCCCTCAGATCTTTTGTTCTTTGATATGTTTGATGCACAAATAAAAATGTGAGTTGAAAGTTTGCAGAGTGGAGTTTGTGTTTACAAAGGGGGCTGTAAAGTGAATATGCTCATGTGTATGAAGTCAAACATGCTGCAGATAATGGGCACTATTAGCAAGATATGCTTAGAAAAGGGTTTTCGGAATCCCATACACTTCTGCGAATGCCAGGTTTTTCTTTATGTCTGCACATAACAACCATTCACCAAGTGCATATTCAAAGTATTTTCTAATAAAATGCTCTGCAATAGGAAGGTTGATACTGTTGCATCAGTGGAAATATTGAAGTGGTATTCACATGATGAATAATAGGATTGCAAGTTTGGTGAACTCTTCCTTTGTATTTTTGAATCCTTAAGACCCTGGTTCTCAAATAAGATAGTGATAAAATATCTCTTACCTTCTTTGTAGTTTCACTAGAAACATTTGTGTAGTTTCCATCAAACTTTCTTTTCTTAGTCTTTTTCTGTGTGCCTTTATGAAATTTGACTAAGGTGTATATATAGAATCTGGATAGCCTAGACCTCAAAAACATGAGGAATAAGACCAAAATATTTCCTGTTTAAAGTCCCAAACTACACAATTCCTAGAATTGCATTTCCCTACTCTTTCCTCCAACAAAATCCTTTAACTTCCCAGTGAGGAATGAAAATCATGGTAAAGTCAAAAACTGTGCCGACACTGTTATATTTGAGGACTAGCGTACCCCAGTGTGTGGTAATATTTAATAAATAAATATTTGTTGTGTGGAAAAGCAAATAAGTGAAAGAATAAATAACCCTATTGTTCCCACCTTAACTTAGACCCTGTTCTCAAATGACAATGTTCCGGTTTTCCAGAGCCTGACTGTCAGAAACCGGTCTAAATTTGAGGTATACTTTTTCCAGTCACCTAGTCATGCTGCCAAATAATGGCTAGGGCAAGACAACCTCCCTGCTCCATGGGGCAAATTCAGGAATCAATCTTGGACTTCTGATAGAGGTATGTGATGGAGAAACAGACTATTGACATTATTGGAGCCACATTGTCTCTTGGGGCAAAGAAGGTCCCATCTTTATCTGAAGCAGTGGCCAAACCAGCAGCCTGGGACAGGGCATTGAGACAGTTTTTAGCCTCATCTCAGGTATAGGGTTGCATTCCAAGTGACCATATCATTTGCCATTCAAACCAAGACTCTACTAAGAGTGACAGTGGTGCTGGTGATGATGACTTTGGAAAAGAGATGAAAACCAGGACTATTGTGCACAGACAGGGATATATGGTTATGCTCATTTCTCCTATTCAGGTTTCCCAGAGAAGGCTCTTCTCTGGAAATAATATCTTTTTTGAGATCCTTTATTTCACTTCAGAAGGGCCAGGAAGTTGTTGAGTTCTGATGACATGGTTCTGCTTCTGTTTCAGACAAATTTCACACAATGATCAATAAATTGGGCCTTTTCTCTTTGTTTTATTCTCTGTGTGTTGACAGGCTTTGTCTGTTTCATTTGTCAAACTATCCCAAACCCCTAGAACTGTTCACTCTAAATAGCTATTGTTGGATGAATATGTCAGTATACTACATATTCATATCATAATAATATTTCTATAGCTAAGTGCTGGTTTTCTCTTCTCTTTAAAGTGTTGTTTTATCTAGTTTATCTGGGAAAAAAGAGTTGTCATACATTGTTTTTTTTTCACTTTTCATGTGAAGCCTCTCCTCCAAATTGTCTGTTCCTCCCCAACCACCATGAGACTCTACTCACATTTACGAAGGATAGAAGAATTCCAACCTCATCTTGGTGAGACTGTGCCATAACTTCAGGGATTCAGGGGAGGATGATGATGACATTGGAGCATGGTTCATTCCCTTTTATGGCCCATCCTTTCTTTTCCTTCACAATACCACAACACAAAGTTGCACAGGAGTATCAACTTTTACTGAAAACTTAGAGCAAACTAAAGTGAATCAGAGTGCATCTTTAAGTCATGTACCTCTTATTTCCTACCCCTTATCTACATGACTTCCTAGTGGAAAGAGTCAATTGCCACTTATTAGGGTTCAATTAAATTTTTAGATAAGGACCTTCATAGTCTTCATTTCCAGTGAGATATGTATGTGCTGGGGCATTAGGGCTGGGAGAGGCAGGAGGCACCATACACAGAGCAAAAACGATGGAAAAGTAGAAAGAACATGTCCTTCAGTTAAGAGTTAATACATAAAGTACAGTGTTAAAGCATGTAATCTTACACACACACGCACGTATAACGAATTTGTGTGATTGTCTTTCTGGTTGGAAATTGTGTTAAATGCCATCAAATCAAAAAGATGAAGCGACCAGTTTTTTCCTTTTTGTTGGACAAAATTTCTTTGGAATCATTATTGAGGTATATTATTATTAGAACTCCAGATAAATTGCTATACTAATACTGAATCCCTGTTGCACATGAGCACACATTAAATATTTAACTAATTTCATTTTTCAACCAGGAAGTGGTTACTCTGAGACTAGAAGATACTTATGTATTAGAAGATATAAAGTTTCCAGGTGATGAGAATGTTCTAAAAATGAGAAATATAATTATAGATTCTGTCATGTGAGTTTGAATATTTTTGTCATAATAATCACTCTGGGCAGAATGTATTCGAAAGCTGACTCATGGGGCCATCATTTTTTAGCCAATAGTTTTCTGAAATTTGTGTAGAATGTATTACATGATCTCAGTTTTACTAGTAACAGTATACCTGGCTCCTTCTTCCGAGATCCCAGAAAGCAAAAACTTGCAGCCGAAAGAATGTGGAGTTAGTGCTTAGCAGCAAATTTGGATGACATCTTTTGTTTCATGAAAAGGTTTCCAGGGCCTGGATGGAGAAAGCTGGGGGCAACCATGGAGATCTAACTCCATTGGTTAGATCAGGATGGACACCTGTTGGTGAACAAGGAATGGCATGTTGAGAAGTAAGGAACTTGTAATTCTTATTGGAGTGTGAAATTTAACAACTCTTCAGGGCTTCCCAGCAGTTGAGTCATTTTTTCAGCAGGACTCTAACTTGAGTGAGGTCTCTATTCAGAACATTCTTCATTTAAACCGAGGACAAATGCCTATTTACTAACAGACACAGAAGACCGTGACAACCTGCTCTGTAAATGCTTACCTGAACCCTGGTGAAGAGGCACATTTATTTGCTTTTACTCGTGTTTTCAGGTGGAGAGACCACCATCTGAGTAATTCTACTGACCCGCTTTGCTTCCTCTTTCCTTCCCCTTCAAGAAGTGAATGATCAGTTAGAAAAAAGGAATTACTCTTGCTTAGTTCAGATGCTTGCTCTCTTGTTTTTGTCTTTGGAATACACCTGCCTGGAGGAAACATACATTGCCTACTGCTTAGATGGGAATATTCCTTCAGGACTACATTTTGGGCAAGCCCATCTGCTTCACAGACCAAATCATGACACCTGATCTAGCCGTTATCACTGTAAAGACTGGGCTGATCTCCTTGGCTGACAATGACAATGACATATTTGACCCCACAATATACTAACACTTCTCCTCAGTTTATCTCTCTTCCCTAATCCTTAAAGCTCTTTAAAAAAATTGTAATATAATTTCTATTATCTAATATCTTAAGGAAATTTCATGTAAATGGATGTGATGTTCTTGACCATAGAACAGTACGTTGAAACCTAATGCATCATTTTTCTTGCTATGCATGTTAGTCAGAGTTTAATAATTAATCACAGCAAACACACTCTGTATATTTTGTGTGTGTACATAAACACAGGGTACTGTTAAGACTTGTCTGATCAATCTTGTTATTGTGGTTTATATGTTTAAAGTCACCAACTAAATATATTAACCAAAACAATTTTTGTGACTTTACTGAAAGATTCAGGGTGACATTTTAAAACTTCCTTGAGCTAAACCACCAGGATACATTAAGAGAAAAAATATCAAAGCCGAGTAAGAGCTTATGAAAGACAGAGTAAATCCTTTAGGATGATTAGTTCAGTCAAATGTTAAAAGAATATTTTGTGTGCATGTCAGGTCTCTTGCTAGTCTCAAACTAGTAATTTGGATTCACTTCATTATAGCCACTGAAGTACCTTAGCAGAGGCTGAGAAGAGGAGTGAAGAGCCAGACAGAAAGAGCAATAACACTTAAAGGATGGAGTTGCTCTCATAATTCAGCTCCAGATAACTCAAACAAGCACCTTGCAAATGACAATGCAGGGCTGAGCTCCACTCAGTGTGAATGAAAATGCATAAGACACACGAGTCCTTTAGGAGCTCCCTCGATGAGCCTCAAAATGAATATTCCAAAGATGTAACTCATTTCTCTTTTTGTTTCAAGACCCGATTCTTCCATTTTAAATCAAGGATACTTTTCAAACCAATGATATTTGACACTATGGCTGGGTTTTAGGGTAATAAAAGTTGTCATAGTTTGCTAAAAACACATGGATTTTTACATACGGGTGACTTGGTTAGTGGGAAACTCATACTTTTGTTTTTTTAACTCTTTACCTATCTAGTATGATTTTCCAATGGCAACATCACAGAGGATGGCATTGTCTGAATGACCTGATTACGTATTAGCCTGGCTTTTTTTAAGGAAAATTTGATATTCAAAGAAATACTAGGATGATATAGATTTGAATTATTTGTAAGCAAAAGAAAAGGAAAGGAGCTTGGTATATGGGCTCTGGATTTAGAAAGACCTGGATATAGGACTAAATTCTACCTCCAAATCTTACTAATTGGGTGACTGTAGCAAATAACTTAGCCTCTCTATGCTTCCATTTCTTTTCTTTTGTTTTTGCTGAGGAAGATTCATCCCAAGCCAATCTGTTTTGTATGTGGGTCACCGACACAGCATGGCTGCTGATGAGTGGTGTAGGTCCATGCCCAGGACCCAAACCCAGGTCACCAATATGCTTCCATTTCTTAATCTGTAAAATGGGAATAATATTAGTACTAACCTCATAAGTTTGTGTGAATATAAATGTAAATAGCAAAAACTCATTATTGAATGGTATTTAATTGTACATCCAACATTAAACCAAGTGCATTTTGTGATTTAATTTAATCTTCACAGCAACTACTTACGATTGTACCAACTTCTCTACCTAGACTACATTTTCATAAGTGGTAGCAGTCTCTCCCATGCCAAATTCCCACTCCCAAATTCTGACTTCTAGTTCAAAACACTCTTCTGAGCTCCAGACTTTTATATATAACTGTTTTCTGCATTGTTCCATCACCGTCTGCCCAGCACATTGATAACTGCATAAGTCCAACTACACTCATAATCTTTAATTCTGCTCCATTGTTTTGTTTATCCTGTTTTCCTTGGCAAATGGCCACACCATTCAAACAATGTTCAAACCACAAATCTAGAAGTTATTCAATCACTAAAATATGTTGATTTATCTCAAATCCACCCATTCACTCTCCTACAACCATCCTAATCATCTGACGCCTCAACTATTCTTACAGTCTCATAACTGGCCTTCCTGCAAACAGTGTTACCTCCCTCCTGTCAGTCCTGCAACCCATTACTTACATGACAGCCAAAGTGATCTTTAAAAAACCCATATGTGATTATGTTGCCCTGTTGCACAATACTCTTAATTTTCCTTGAGATAAAAATGAAAATACTTAACATGACTTATAGGATCCTGCTGGATCAGGGCCTTGCTGAATTTTGCAGCTTTATTGTACTGCATTTGGCACTCAGGCTCTACGCTTCAGTAACACTAGTCATCTTTCATCCCCTCAAATATTTCTTCTCCTATATTTTCTCAAGACCTTCACTCTTACTTTGCCTCTGCCTGGAATACCATCCCTCCCTCCCTCCCCATCATAGCTTAGTTAATTGACAGAAAAGTCTCAGGTCAGGGAGTAGCTTATTCCTCCTCCTATGTACCCACAGAGCTTTGTATTTCTTGCAGTTCTCATCACATTTGAAAATACTGTAATCATCCATACCACCTGCTAGATTGTAAGCTCTGTGGTGACAGGGAACATGTCTGTTTTTTCACTGCAAGTCCACCACAGTGCATTGCTCATTGCTTGTGGTGGGTGGTCAGTAACTTTCTGTTGAACCAATTGAAAGCTGAATAAACAGGCATCTGTAATCTGCTTCCTTTCCCCACTAAGTGCTAGGAATTGGTTTTGAGCTAAAGAGAGATAAATAGAGAAATAGAAATAGAGAGAGAGAGAGCTGTATGAAAGAAAATAATGAGAGATATCATGAAAGCTCAGGGCATGGACAATGCTGCTTTGGGATCAAGGTGAGGAAGGGGCAGAGAAAGTCATTCTATCCTTCCAACCTGCTGCCTCCAGTCTACAGTGCAGAATAGGTTCAACTGGACAGGGCATTGCCACTTTATTTCTAGCTTCCATTTACTAAACACTTCTTATGTATTTACGCATATTACCTCATTTGATTCTAACAAGTCTATGAGGCAGGCCCCTTTATTATCCTTATTTTACACATGATGTGAGGGAAACAAAGAGGCCTTAAGTACCCCACCCAAAGCGATGTATAGAAGAGCAGAGATTAAACCCAAGATATCTGACTCCTGAGTTTGTGCACTTAACAACTATGTACCGTACCATAAGGATGCTGTGGCCAGCACAGCAGTCAGTGAGCACTGGCCAGCAGTGTATTCATGAGAAAAGTGGCCCAGGTAATCCCAGCAATGAGGAGCCATTAAACTAACTGGGAGGGAATTCGAGGGGGGATTGCCACTTAGTTGAGTGATGTAAGACATATTCAGAACTGTTCTGAATCAGCCTTTCTGCTGTTGGGGCTCATTTTTGAAAGAATGGTTGTGTGTGTTCATGAGTGTGGGTGTATATGTGTGTTAAAGATAAGATTCACTAAAAATCTGAAAACTGTAGAATTTAGGTGACCTTCCTGTGAGTTATCCTTTAACTGCACATGGAAGGCATGAATCTTCAGTCACTCAGCTTCTGAAACTATCTGTATTGGTCTGCTAACGAGACATGAAGGAATGTCTGCCAGGAAGGAAAAACCCATTCTTCCTTCTGAAAATGGGAAAATAAGTAAAAACAATTCTTTTCATGACTCTGATCTAGTTGTGTTGAGAAGGTGACATCTGCAGCAGCAGCCATTTTGCAAATATGGGGAAGCTGGTGGTAGACCAATTGTATTGGGTTGAATGGTGTCTCCCCCAATATTTATGTCCACTGAGAACCTGTGAATGTGAACTTATTTGGAAGCAAGGTCTTTGCAGATGTAATCACATTAAGATGAGGCCATATTTGATGATAGGAGGATCTAATCCAATGGCTGGTGTCCTTATAAGAAGAGGGAAATGCAGACACACAGACACACAGGGAGAATGCCATGTGATGGATGAGGCATCGATTGGTGTGATACAGCTGCAAGCCAAGGAACATCAAGGATTTCTGGCAATAGGGTAGGAAGAGGCAAGGAAGGATTCTTCTCTAGAGGGAACATGGCTCTGTCAACACCTTGATTTTGGACTTTTAGCCTCCAAACAGTGAGAGGATAAACTTCCATTTTTTCAAGCCATCTAGCCTGTGGGACTTTTTATGACAGCCCTAGGAAACCAGCACACCAAGGCAGCCTTCTGTCAATGGCAGGGTGAGCAACGGAAAGAACTTGGGTCCTTGATGATTCTAGTGATCCTGGGATGAAATTCCTCTACCTCTGGTCTTCTTGTTACTAAAGAATATTTTTTTCTTCCTGTTTTAGCCATTTCTAGTTGGCTTTTTTGTTATTTATTGTTGAGACATCCTAAAGTGACATGCAATATCTGGGGTGTTGCAATATTATTTGGGAAAAAGAACACTTGGAATAGCCTGGAATTCCCTATGCTAACCAAACAGGTGGAGGCTCCGTGTGTAGAGATTTGGGAGATTAATGTAAATGTGATCTCGTGTGTTCTCACAGTCTGGTGAAGCTTTGCACTTATCATTTGCATTCTGTTACTTATTGTCACTCCACTGTTATCCCAGACTGGTATGGCCTGGGGAAATGGTAGCAACATTTGCTTGGTGGCCAAGCACCATATAAGTAAATTCCATTTGCCTTATATCAAGATCCTAGCTTGAGTTTTGATTAAAGATAAAGAGATGCAAAAATACCCAAATCACATGCATGAAAACAAAATGTCTGCTTCTTCAGATAGTTCTATTTTTGTGTCTATAATTCTGCTCACCAACTGCATGTGTAACCTTTCTTTAAATTTGCAAAATAATTCAGAAGTTTTCATGCTGCCAATTGCTAATCAAACCTTCTTCATCAACATCCACGCCCTCTCCCCGTTTGTCATCTTATTCATACATTGCAAACAGTGCCTCATGCAGCTCCCTCTTCTCTTTTCCTCAGGAAAACAACGGGCTGTGTAACCAAGGGGAAGCTTATTATCAGCTAAAAGCTCATTTTTAATGATACCTAATCAGGTTGCCGACTCATTTAAATTATGAACGTTAAGAAAAAGAAATCCTCATTTAGTGACTCAAATACTAGTGTGGCTTGACACTCAGTGACTTTAATATTGTCTGCTTCTTCTCAAAGAGTTCAAGCACTAACCCTTTACCAGAATAAACTGGTAAACCTGTTTCTTTCTCAGTGCATATGGTGAAAACCTATGAGGTCTGTCTGATTTATATAAATGTACTTGGCCGCTATTTTATATTTATCCAAACTGTGTTATAAAGTAAAAGTAAGGCTCAGCTCCAAGAATAAGATTTTTTAATATAAAGAATGGACAAGTTAGTGCATATGGCATGTGCAGACTTCTCAGTTATGACTGGCTTACTAAATTGAGTTCATTCATTCTGCATCATGTTATTGGCTTTTATTATTGATCTGTCCTGTAAGTTAATGAATGAAAATGCAGGTGCTTGAAATTTTCATATATTTAAAAAATATTTTTAAAGCTGCAATATTGTAAAGGTATTTTTTATAGTGTTTGGAATTTTTCTAATTGGGCATGTGTTTTCATTTGTCAAGAAGAGGAAAGACCTGTGGTAAGAGTTTGGCATCTCTCTGCTCCCCATTGCTGCTACCAAGGAACTTATTTGAAACTGTCTGTATCACCAACTAAAGGACACTGTCCATTTCAACATGGATTGAACATCCATGTAGGTCATGTAAATTGACCTATGGCTTAATATCACCATGTGGCATCAAGTTCATGACTTTGTTGACTGCAGAGGAAATGATTTCAGGAGGTATTCCTGGATACAGTGGAGCATCCAATACATTTGTAGAAATAGCATCTGACTACTACTACTACTACTAAGGAAGTTTTGCTCCCTCTAGAAGTGACAAATATGCCAAGGTTAGTCTAGAATGATTCAACTGATATATTCTACATATGAGCTCTAGAATTAATGTTAGAGGCGACTTACAATGACCTGCCACCCGAGAACAAGGGGTATTTGAACAACATAGAAGATGATTATCTGGTCCCTGACTCAGGACTCTATGAAGGAAAATCTTCCTGAACCCCATTTTCAGTTCTAAGGCTCTTTCACTGACACTACTTTTCCATTCTAAAATCTATAAATAAAAGCTCATGTCATCCTCCTTTCCTCATGATATTCTTTCAAATATTTGAAGAAAGATTTGTCTTCACTTAATACATGTCCAAGCTAAATGATCCCAGTACTTTCCTCTACCTTATTGTCCTCTTCTTCATGCTCTTTAAGTGTGGTGCTAGGTATTAAATACAATATTCCAGCTTGATACGACTCACATGGGATATAGGATGATTATACCTTGTGGCTGTGGACTGTATATGGAGACGATTAAAAATATCTAATTTTAAAAGAGAATAAACTTTTCCTCCCTCTCTTTTTCTCTCCCTCCATCTCTTCTTCCCCGCCTTTCTTTCTTCCTTCCTGAATGATTCAGTCTACAATCAGTTTGGTCTGATCAAGGTAGGTTTTCTCATCCAGAAGAAATGGCAAAGTAGCATGGGTTGTTGGATCCAAGTGAGGGGAGGAGAGCGTCCATGTATGTATGAGAGGGTAGCAATGGCCGCCCACAATGGGGTGGGTGTTGAGCCAGGGTGGGATAAGAAAGCTTTCTGTGCAAGGGGCAGAAGACAGCATTATAAATGTCTCTCCATTTATTTAGATCTCCTTTTATTTCTTTCAGCAATGTTGTGTAATTTTCTTTGTGCAAGTCATATATTTTTTGTTAAATTTATCCCTAAGTATTTCATTTTTATGATATTGTGAATAGAATTATTTTCATAACTTCATTTTTGGATTGTTCATTTTTAGTGTATTGAAATAAGTTTAGTTTTATATATTGATCTTGTATTATGCAACCTTATTAAACTCATTTTTTAGTTCTGTGTGTCTGTGTATTTCCTAGGTTTTTCTGTGTATAGAATCATGTCATCTTTAAATACAGATTTACTTCTTCCTTTCTACTCTCTATATGATGTTAATTTTTTTTTATTTTTTTGCATTATTGCATTGGCTAGAACCTCCAGAACATTGTTGAATGGAAGTGGTGAGAGCAGTCATTCTTGCCCTATTTCCAGTCATGGGGAGAGAGCATTCAAACTTCTTCATTAAGTGTGATGTTCTCTGTGGGTTTTTTGCAGATGCATTTTATCAGGTTGAGGACGTTCCTTTCTATTTCTAGTTTGTTGAGGGTTTTTATTATGAGTGAGTGTTGGATTCTGTCAAGTTGACCATGTGTTTTTTCCTTTATTCTATTAACACAATGTGATAGGCTGAATACTGTCCCCCAGAATATGTTCAGATGCCCACATAACAATCCCTGGAACCTAAGAATATGTTATCTTAAATAGTAATAGGAAACTAATACAGATCTTGGTACCTAAAAATGTGGAATTGGCTTTGGAATTGGGCAGGGGGCAGAGATTCGAAGGCTCATGAGAGAACATGATAGAAAAATCCTGGATTGCCTTGAATAAACTGGGTGTTAAAAGTACCACTAATGAGAACTCAGAAGGAAGTGAGGCACACAGTAGAAAAATCTACATTGTCTGAGATAATACTTAAATAGTCATAAACAGACTATTGGCAGAAAATGAGTGTTAAAGGTGCTCTGGTGAGGGCTCACAAGGAAATGGAGAATATACTTCTGGAAATTGGAAGAATGGGAATCCCTGTTATATAATGGCAGTAAGTTTAGCTGAATTTTTTCTTACAAGCTATGTGGAGAGTAGACCTTGTAAGCAATGAACTTGAATATTTAGCCGAGAAGATTTCCAAGCAGGGTGTTGAAGGTGTGGCCTGGTTTCTTCTTGCTGCTTTTGGCAAACCACAGAAGACCGTTCACAGCTCTTAAACCTAATGGAGTTTGCCTGGTTGGATTTAGAATTTTACTGAGACAGGTGACTCCTTTTGTCCTTTCATTTTCTCCCTTTTTGAACGGAGATATCTATAACTGTTTTCCTATACCAGTCCTGGCGTTTTATTTTGGGAGTAGTTCATTTCTTTTCTAGTTTCACAGGTATACAGATGGAAAGGAATTTTGCCCCAGGATGGATTATACCCAGAGGCTCATCCATACCTAATTTAGATCATCTAAATGATTAAATTTAGGACCTTTGAACTGATGTCTTAAGTGAGATTTTAGACTTGATACTGTAATGGAATCTTAGGATGTGGTTAATGTATTTTGCAAGTGAGATGGCTCCCTTTAGGACCAAAAAGACAGCACTGTGGTAGGCTGAATAATGGCCTGGATATTACATGTTCGTGTTCTAATCCACCTGCCCTGCGAAAATGTTACCCTACATAACAATAGGAAACCGATATGTGATATATTATGTTAATTTATGTTTAGATGTTAAATTAACTTTTTACTCCTTGGATAATTTCTACTTGGTTATGGTATTTAATGTTTTGTTTTTATATAGTAGGATTTGGTTTGCTAATATTTTGATAAAGATTTGCAATTAACTTCTAAAAACTAAAATGTGGTACTTGATTTTTGTATCTGTTAAAATTTATCTTATGTGTGCCTTTTCTAACCGAGACTGTCACACTACAACTTGTCCCAGGAAAAGTTGTTAAATATAATATTGAGTACATCAATATTAACCTTCATTGGGTGAACAATATCTAGTGCATTTCTACAGCTAAATCATTTCTCTTTGGTTCTACTTAATCTCTAATCCTTACATATTTCTATGTAAGTTTGGGACTTATAAAAAAACTGTACTTCCTTTTTGTATATTTCTTTGTAAGTCTGGAACATTTAAAAAACTGTAGTTCCTTTCTCAATACCATCTAGTCTATTCATTTGGAATCAGGCATATCCTTGAAATATCACAACCTATAGTATGAAGTGTACTCACTCAATTGTGTTAAAAATTAAATATCCTTAAATACACATATTTGAACATTAATTTACAGAGATCTGACTTTATACATTTCTCACAACCCCATTGGGAGTAACCCTTGGAAAGAGAAGGAGGAATATCACTGGTGGGGTTGCACTTCTTCAAAGCAGCCTGAGCCTCTAATAAAATCAAGATAACTCAACTACTGTCTTTTTGTCCCAAGTTTCTCTGATAATTGTCACTCATAAGACAACTTTATTCAGATTTTGGCTTTTCTTAAATTTGTTCTCCTGTGTGCTTTGATCCCTCACAATCTGGCTGTCTTCTCAGGTTCAACAATCCCAAAAACGTTGTCTTTGTTCCTATGAGTGTATAATTGACTCTTTGCTTTGCCCATGGTTTATTCCTCTTATGTTTACTGTTTCTCATTCACAAATGAGTACTTGCTGACAACTCTGGATTCCACGGCTTCTGGACATGCTTTCCAGTTCCACTTAAAGGGCAATTAGACTCACCTACATCTTTAGTCTCCAGGACCTTCAGTGTAGCCACTCTCTTCTGCCCCCTCTGGCTCCAGTTGGCACTACCTCCACCAACCCCTGAGTTCTTGGGATCTTTATAAACACTGCTCCTTTCATATCACATATGTTAGCACATAAAACTTTAAAAATAGTTTTAGCTCTATTTTATCATTTTTTCTTGAAATTCAACTTAAAGAATTCTTGATTACATCAGTGATCGATATCAGAAAAATGCCTCATCTCCTTCAATCAAATGTCATCATGTTAGAACACAAATGTCATTTATTCATTACAAATAATTCAGTATCACGATGTATAGTCACTATACTGGGTAGTGGGACACATAGTTAACTAAGCCTGGTCTGGCCTCTCCAGCTGCTCATGTTCTATTATGGGAGAGATGATGCTTAACTAACGGTTGTTACCCACGACGAGAAAAATGGTGATATTTTAAAAAGTTTGATAACATCTGCCAAATAAATGCTCATGAACTGTAATGTGGGAGACAAAATGCTTTTGTCTTTTGTGCCTATGTGACACAGGCACCAGAGGCATTTGCTACAGGGGACTTGAAAGTGACTCATGTGTAGACAGGAAATTTTATTTTATTTTTTGTTTGTAAAAAAAGAATGTTTTTATTTTCCTGAAAAATAAAACTTGTCACCTTTGATAAACAAATATTTTAAACATCAGATATTTTAAACATGACCCCTCCTATCCTGTTTTCTTTTTTATAATGAATGTTAATTGTTTTTGAGGAAGATTGGCCCTGAGCTAACATCTGTTGCCAATCTTTTTTCCTTTTTTTTTCTCCCCACAGCCCCAGTAGATAGTTGTATGTCATAGTTGTACATCCTTCTAGTTGCTCTATGTGGGACGCTGCCTCAGCATGGCAGTGCGTAGGTCCACACCCAGGATCTGAACCAGCAAACCCCACGCCACTAAAGTGGAGCACACAAACTTAACCACTACGTCACCAGGCCAGCCCCATCCTGTTTTTTTTTTAACTGAATAATAGTTGACATAGAATATTAGATTGATTTCAAGTGTATAATATAGTGATTTAACATTTATATATGTTATGAAATGATCACCATGACAAGTCTAGTAACCATCTGTCACCATACAAAGTTATTACTTTATTGACTGTATTTCCTATGTTATATATTATGTCCCTGTGGCTTATTTATTTTATAACTGGAAGTTTGTACCTCTTAATCCCCTTCAACTATTTCACCCACCCCCCACTTCTCTCCCCCTGGTATCCACCAGTTTGTTCTTTGTATCTGTGAGTTTGTTTCTGTTTTGTTTCATTTGTTCATTTTGTCTTTTAGATTCCATTTACAAGCAAAATCATATGGTATTTGTCTTTCTCTATCTGACTTATTTCACTTAACATCATACCCTCTAGGGCCATCCATGTTGTCACAGATGGCAAGATTTCATTATTTTTTTATGGCTGAGTAATGTTCCATTGTTTATAGACAGGATTATTGAAGAGGGTAATGATTTGTAAAGGCTGATTTGTATGGCAGAGGCTTAGTTTGCGTTCCTCAGAAGTAAAACATGAGATAATATTTTAAATGCATGCAGTTAACTTGGAGGATGAATCTAGTCAACAGGACTGAGCGAAAGGGCACAGTGAGAAAGGAAAAGGAGTAAAGACAATAGAAGATTTCATTCTGAGTTGCATCTGCAGGCAACACAGGCTCAGTTCTGTCAGCGCCTGTGAAAAACTGAGAGAAGGCCTCCAAAATATTCCCCTAAAAGTCAGGAGAATGGACATTTATCCACCACTTCTGCCCACTATTGGTTGAGGATTGTCCAGAGGGGGATAACATGCCACACCAGCTGTGATGGTGCTAGGATCAATGGAGCTTCTGTGGCATGGGGAGAAGGCCCCGGAACAGAACACAGCATGATGTTTGGTATACTTGAGATAGTGCAATGAGACAGAGCTTGCATAGAACCGTCTGCCGCAGCAGTGGCTGAAATCAGAGGTGGGCAGAGATGTGACACCAGAGGCATTTGCTACAGGGGACTTTAAAGTAATTTTATATGGCTGAGGCATTGGAGGTGTGCATGTGTGTGTGTGACTGGGGGGCGGGGCGGGATTGTAGAAGACTGTCGGCAGTGAGTGGCAGGGGATAGGATTAAGGAATCAGGCAGGAATAAGATTATTGATGATTGAAAGTGCCAAAATATGAAATTTGAACTCTCCCAAGGATAAACATTGGAGAACAGATGATAATTTATAAGTAGAAGTAATGTGGAATGTGGAAGTATATATGTTCTAGAAGGGTTTCTCTGAAAACAATTTTGGTAATGGCATGAAAAGGAACAAGACTAGGGAAGATGAAACTAGTGGAAGATGAAAGCAGTGGCCCCTTTAGGGGACAAAGTAGTGATACTGAGATTGAGATTAAGGACTATATAATGGAGATAATGCATAAATCAGAGGACAGGAACTAGCATCTAACTGGATGCGGAAAGTAAAGGGAAAGAAAGGAAACAACAGTGACTCATATTTTTGCAGATGAACAAGTGGATTAGTGGTCCTGCCAATTAGAACTGAGGATGATGTTTACATATTCAGCTGGCTAAGTTACCAGGAGGCATTTGGAGCTTGAACGATAGAAAAGGTTCTGGGTTGGGATATGGATTGGGAGTTTTCTATAACTAAGTAGCAGTGCAATCTGTGAATGTGCCTGAGATCGTGCACAAAGAATATACACAAGGAGAAGAGACAAGAGCTCAGGACTCTGAGTAATGCCAATATGTAAGGAGTGAGTGGAAAAAAGGAAACACAAATGGTAGTATTGGGAGTGAGTGCAAAAAAAGAGGAGAGACTGTAGTCATAAAATCTAAAAGAGCTAAAATTTAAAGAAGGATATGTTAAACTGCTTTAAATTACAGGCATTTTAATAGTGCTACCAGTGGTGAATGGTGTTAAATATCTTGTACATTCAAGTAATGTGAGAATACTAAGTGATAATTAGATTTTGCCGTTAGGCTAACAGTCATCTCAGCAAGAGCAATGTCCTTGTAGTGGTGAGAAAAGTTGTCAGCTCACAAAGAGTTAACCAGAGACCGGAAGAGAAGGAAAAGTAACCTGGCTAGGATGGAAAGAAGAGAAATTAACAAACAGAGGGGGTGATGTATGAATAAATTGGGGCTGTTTTTTTATGTGGGAGAAACTTGCACATATTGACATGCTTAGGAGACAAGGTCAGCTTCTATAGGAGAAAGAAAAAAAATAATGGAGCAAGGTCTGTAAGGTGAGATCTATAGTACTTAGAGCTTGATGGGTTAGTGTCAGACATGAAAAGGGACACAATTTCTTTGAAGCAAGAAAGGAAAAATAAAGAGGACTAGTTGTTAAGTTTAGGTGCTCTAAATTATGACAACGTCTTAATAGTCTAGCTATTTACAATTTTAATTAGACAGAACAGATTTTGACTCCATAATGACACTGGTTATTAGAGAGAACTTCCAGTTGTTGGAATTTGTTAATGAGTTTGTAGCACTTCTGCTCTGGGAGATCTTTAAGGACAGCAGAGATAGCCATCAATCAGGCGTGATTTAGGAGAAGCCTACTGACGAGGCCCCTGTTGATACCTCCCAGCAATATCATTCCATCAGTAGAATATATCAAATAAAGCTCATTTTGGAAGTGGCAAATGGCACACAGTAGGTACTTAATAAATAGCTATTAACTTAATGACATAACATGCTCTATATTTTAAAGAGAAAAATATATCCATAGTTTACTTAATTATTATCCTTGGACCAGAAAAATACTAGCACCACTGGGGTTCTATTTAGGCAAATTATTAACAGAAAGACCTCCTATTTGCAAAATTTGCTTAATTTGTATTTGTGAGATGAATTTCACACATTTCCATAGTAATGTGTTTTTGTGATTTTAGTTCCTGTCTTTGAACACAGAAAGTCCCTGTTTTTTAAACAATCAAAGAAAAGGCACTGCATCTCAAGACTTGTTTTTAGAAGTGCAATATCTGGGGCACCATTGGGTCAGTTTCTGATATTACTTGAAGGCTCAGTGGAGTTGATCCAAAGACGGATATCTCATTTGTTCACAATAAGGCTCACATTGTCTCTTAGGTGGGGTCCCTTAAGAGGTGGGAAACCTGAAGAAAAATTGCCCAGTCCACAGTCAACAGGCAATTGTTTTCTCAACTGAGAATTATTCACTCGCACTGACCTACCTAATGGGTTTCCTCATCACTCTGCAGCTCTTAATGCAGCAGGGAAAACTGCTACAGAATGCAGTTGTCTGCCTGTGTTTTACTGAAATTAGATGATTCTTTTTTATGTCATGGGCACAAATCTACATACAAAATATGAGAATCAGATCCACATCCAATTTGTCTAACCTTCAACACTATGAAAATATAATTTGTAATTTTTACTTCTATAATATTTTGGCTCAGGAAATCCACTGACTGACATATTCTTCTCATACCTTAGCATTTTATTTCAAATGAGTTGTTTGGAGAATGTTCTCCCTTTAAATAAAACCTAGAACAACTATTTTAACCTTTTAACTTATGTAGATGATATAAAAGATAAAACTATGGTTTCTATAGGCACTATGATATAATGTCTTTATTCTCTCTCTCTCTCTTTTTTTTTTTTTTTCAATGTACAGAGATGGATCCCCTTAAGTATCTGTTGTGGAGCATAAGGCAACCTTATGAAAAGAAACAAACAAGTTTCTCTCTCGCGAGTTTCAGAGAGAGCAAGAAGAATATGCATAAGTTAAGTGTGGCACTCAGACAGAACTGCTGAGTTCTTGCTAAGATGTCATTGTCCATAGCGTGCTGTTTTTTGAGTTTAATTGAAATTTTCAGTTGGATTCCCCAAATCCCAAGGTTCTTTATCTTTGGAATTAGGAAAGGCAAACCAAAGGCATGCTGAGAATATTCAGCATCTGCTAAAGAATGAGAATGATTTATAGTTTTCAAAGCAGTCTACTTATATATAATCATCCATACCACAAATTATCCGTGTTCTAATGTATGATTCTGTCTTGGCAATTCCTGCGCTAAAAGTTACTCAATTCCAAATCATCACAGTCCTGGCTTATTTTATGTAATTTCACAGAAAATTTTCAACCACTTGTTCTTGTGGTGAAATAACAGGTAACGACTTCCTTAGGAAAATTCTAGCTTTGCCTTCAGATACGTCTGAATGAAATACCACTTGTTTAAAAGAGGTATGATATCCTCTTACAATGTTGTACAAAAACGCCAATCACACTTGTTCTTCTGGCTTCTAAATCATATGCATAGCCCAGCATTGAGCAGCACAGAGTATTAGCACTCAGGTCCTTATCAGAGAGTATTGTTTCAATAAAGCAATTATTTTTCCTGAGAATTTAGAAAAATCTTATGTGACTGTAGATGGTAAAAGTCCTTAGGCTCAGAGACCTCAAATTGGTATCCCATAGGCTGAAGGGGCTCACATACAAGTGTTTTATTTAGTCCATAGTGGCCAAAACGTATTTTTGAATTAGATAACAGCATTTCAAAATCAAGAGATTTCACTTAAACTCAAGATATTTGCCTTTTCATGGGAAAGTGGCAACCTATGCTGCCATAAGAGTTTAAGCAGCCCTCATTACACCTTCTTTACCCACTTATTACCTTTGCAGATATTTGAGTCTGCAAGTCCTGCCTAGAAAAACCTGGTTCAAATTCCAGCTCCACTTACTGTGTCAGCTTGAAAAGAAGTTATATATCTTCACTGCACCTCAGTTTTCTCATATATAAAAGCAAAATCACAATAAATGAATTCCTGAATAATTCCAGTTAAAGTATTTTACAGATATTTTAGATAGCACAGACATAGCTACCATTAATGTGATGATACTGGGGAAACTGTAGCTAGCTCCTTAGAGGAGTTTCACTTCACTTCAGATTCCTTAGAGGAAGGATTTGTGAGGTGATGCAGAATCTGTCCTGTTTTCTGCAGCCTCCAAAACTTCACTGGTCAGCAATTGACATGTGTCAGTTCATATTAATCAAGCCTACAATGCTGATGTTAAACTGTCAAGTGCATGCTATTTTGTAGCATAAACTTTGATTGCTGAGGTATGGGACGTTTGAGTCCTGTAGCCAACACATTTACCCTTCCGATAATTTACAGATTGTTAAATTCCAACTGTCACCAACTAGGTACCTCAAGAAATTCAAAGGTGGGTTCCGAAGAAATTATTTTTCCAAGTTGTTTCTTTTCCTTTTGTATGTTAAGGAGATGTAACCAACCATCCTGAAACTGACCAAGTGAGAAACTCAAGGGAGATGTAAACATCAAACATCCTGAAACTGACCAAGCCTCACCACAAGAGCTACGCCCATGACCTTGGCCTCATTTTTAATGCAAAGATCTCTCCAGGAGGAGCTTAGGTCTCATTATGTGGAAGCATGTTCTCCAATTAAGCCTGTGCAGGCAAATACCCACCTCTCCCTTTTGAATATTCATTTCCCAACCAAAATAAAAGTTCCTGCTTCCTTGGGGCCGCCCGGTGGCGCAGCGGTTAAGTTCGTGCTTGGCAGCCTGGGGTTCGCTGGTTCAGATCCTGGGCTCCTGCCGACCTCACTGCCCTGTCAGCCATGCCGTGGCGGTGTCCCATATAAAGTGGAGGAAGATGGGCACAGATGTTAGCCCAGGGCCAGTCTTCCTCAGCACAAAAGGAGAGGTTCGGCAGTGGATGTTAGCTCAGGGTTGGTCTTCCTCACAAAAAAAAAAAAAGTTCCTGCTTTCTTTTGTTCAGGGGCACCATGACTTTGGAAATGATTCCTCATGGCCTCCTATTTGCTGCAAATACACTTTACTTTGTGAGACAACTTCCACTGGTGTAGAGTCTTATTTAACTCACCAGGAGGTGAGCCCACTTGGTTCACAACACAACGAGGTGGTTATTCAGCTACAATTAGAAATATAACAAGCCAGGTTAATATATATACTACTTAAGTTCTTGGGCTGGATATTCTATTCTACAGCTATTTCAATGGGAAAACAGATTGGTGAGAAGATGGCCTAGTGAATATGGAATCACAAAAATTAGGGAGTTAGTTATAAGATTTGAATAGTTGATGGGGTTAGATGAAACTACAATATTACAACTGGGCAGGAAAAGTCTATGGCACCCACTTCCTTGGACTGTCCTTGGATGGACAGTGATGATATTTGAAACTGAACTCTGATTATTTTATTTTTCATGCTTAACCTACCCTCCTTCTGATTGGTATTGATGTTTTCTTGGATGTGTAAATTCACACAATCAAAATTCATTCAAGGCTTGCTCTTCAGAGATAATCTTTGTCTTTCTAAGATAGGTTGTCTATCCCTGTCCAGGTTGATTATGTCTTGATCTGCCTGTTTAAGTCTCAAAACATAATCTTATTTGCAACTTCTTTGTAACCTTTTGGTTAAAATTCTGGTTGGGCCTTTCCTCTTAGTTCTTTGTAAGAACTTGCTCCCCAAATTCCACTAATTATCTTTCAACACATTTGACTCTGTGTATTGTTTTTCTGTCTGTACTGGGTATATATGTCTATATGTGCTTTAGAAAGTATGCTTAATGGAATCTGTCATACATGTCTCCAAGTTTTTAAAAAAATAATTTACCCTCTCTGGCTTCCATTTTTCTAATCTGGTACATGAGATGATTAGAATATTTATTTGGGATACTTTCCATTTTAACAGTCTTCTCATCTCATGATAATCTTACTACTAAAAAAATCATGATATTGAATAATAAGCAGCAGTTCATAGCATCGTTGACCTAAAAGCCTCAAATAACTGCAAAAAATCATGTGCACTTTCTAAAAGTTATGAAATAAATCACTTGAATTTCTCCAGATTTTACTGGCACATCTAAAAGGAAAAATATTTACTATAAAAATGTGGCTCTCAATCTCACTTCAATGACTAATACAGTTACTTTTTAAAAAAACTGGTACAAAATTTATTGACTATGTGAATAAATTTAATACAAAAATATCATACTTCATTCATTTTCTGATTTGTATATTTTAGGTCATCATTTATGAGGTTTTAACTTTATATTTTAAAATGATAGGAGAACATTTCCATGTATATTTTCCACAGTATAATTATTCATCTTTTAAAAGTTTAAAATTATATTCAAGTATATTTAATTACATTTTTATATTGTATTATAGTTATAAAAATAGCATAAAATATATAACAAGTGCTACAGTCATTGTATGGATACCATGATTAGAAAAAAAACTATAATATAGAATAATAGTAGATTCTAAAAATGCAATTTGCTCCTAATTTATTGAAAGCAGTTCAGCTCTTAATTATTCACCTTGCTTCATAAAACTCAAGGTCAGTTTATTATAGGTCAGGTAGGCCATGAAATCTAAAGAAATTAAATTGGGTCATATAAAAAGGAGAAACTTGCTTGAGGGCTAAGCAAAATCTCAGTGAAGGGGGGAAAAAAGGAAAAGAACTAAGTTTACCATACATGCACATTTTTCAGTCCTGTGTTCACACAAGAAAGTCAGGATCTAAAAGAGATAGTTGTCAATGAATAAATATTAGCTGGTAATAAAATCCTGCTAGTTCAATTTCCAGAACACTTATAGTTTCAAGATAGTCATCAGTAAGAAGAACCTTTTGGAGAGAGTAACTTTTTTGCCCAAATTTTGTAGTAATAGAAGGAAAAGAATAGTCAGAAATGAAATGAAACATTTACTCTTCTCATGTGTCTTATTGTGGAATTTTTTAATCCCAGTGTTATTGTTTTCTGTCACTTGGTGTGCCACCAGAGGAAGCAACAACTGAATAGCTGAATTCAGATATTTATCTAGCAGAAAGAGTTAAATGTAAAGGACAGTGAATAAGGATATCTAAGAGATATCTGCACTCCCATGTTCATTGCAGCCTTATTCACAGTAGCCAAGATATTTTAACAACCTAAGTGTCCATCAACAAATAAATGGATAAAGAAGATGTGGTATGTACATGCAATGGAATATCGCCATGCCAAAAGAAAGAAAGAAATCTTGCCATTTGTGACAACATGGATGGAATTTGAGGGCATTATGCTGAGTGAAATAATCCAGATAGAGAAAGGCAAATACCGTATATGAGAATGCTGTATAAGAGGAATACTTTTACGGGGACTCTAGATAAAAAGTCAAACTCATAGAAACAGAGTGGGGGCTGGGGAGTAGGTGGAAATAGGGAGAGGTTGGTAAAAGGGTGCAAGCTTTCAGCTATAACATGACTAAGATCTGAGGATCTAATGTATAACATGGTGACTATAGTTGATAATACTGTACCATATAATTGAAATTTGCTAAAAGAGTAGAGCTTAAATGTTCTGACCAAAAAAAAAAAAGATAAATATGTGAGGTGATGGATGTGTTTAGATGTGTCAATTACCTTGATGGGAGGAATCCCTTCACAATCTAGACATAAATCATCACAATATACGCTTTAAATATCTTACAATTTTATTTGTCAATTATACCTCAATAAAACTGAAAAAAAGACAAGAATGAGGATTGTGGACTGGGTAGAAAGAAGTTCATTAAGTGAGATGGAGGTTAGCATGTGAAAGGGGAAAGTGATGGCTGTATCAAGATGAACTACTGATTCAATCATTGGTGGTCCTACAATACAGGTTCCCTAAAATCAGCAGTCCTAGAAGAATGGTTTACTACACACACACACAAAAAGACAGTATGTAAATTGACACAGCATTCTCTGGGTCTACTAATAAGAACTCAAAATACAAAAGTACCCAATGAATAGGCAAACAAGGATCTATTTCATCCAAAATTTTTGATGTTGGTTACCAGTCTACATTGTGCCCAATTCCCTGTGGAAGAATGACAGGAAATGTAATTGACTGCAGAATGGATACATCTGGTTTCCAAAGGCTTTTTGCCCAGAGAGACTTCCTAGATATTTCATAATTCTTTGTGACTTCTTAGAATTGTCATATATTTCAGATGTTCTGTTTAGGCAGCCTTTTCAGTCCATGCAATGGATTCAGGTACATTAGTTTCTATTTGATGAATTTATGTTTATGTCTAATGCCTTAATCTCGTCTTGCTTTGCCCTCCTATAGACAACAAGAAATCACACTGAAAAGTTCCAAAGTATGGATTTATATTCAGAGTAGCTCAACTTAAAATAAATTTGTATGTTAGTATGTATTCAATTAGGAATTATTCCCAGCCTTCTTAACTTATTCATGACATGTCAGATACTTTAACAAGAACTAAAAGATCCTGCATTATATAAACTGCATATATTTTATTGTTCTATAAATTCCTTTTCCCCTGAAAAGAGGGGGAAATACATTTTTCATATAGTTGCTATAATTCTTAATTTATTTTTAAAAGAATCACTTCTATTCTCTAATTACTTTAAAGTACATTCTGACAAATCTCTAAGTCAATTAGTTTTTCCACTTAAAAATAAAGCATCTCTCCTTACCTCTTAAGTGTGTCCTCACAAGTGACTTCCTTGAAAAGAATATGGAAAGCAGGGGAGAAGTTGAATTTACAGTGGAGAAACCAGACCAACACTTCTCAGCCCAGTGATCAAGGGTGACATCAACATAAATTGTGTTGATAGTATGTGCCCTTGATATGAGGTGATGAGAATGATGTTTACTTCTGCAATTTTTCTTCCAAAAAAACCCCCAAACCCCAGTCTAATCAGGAGAAAAATATCAGAAAAACACAAATTGAGTGATATTATGCAAAGTAACTGACCAAAACTTCTTAAAACTGTTAAGGTCATAAAAAACCAGGTTGTCCGTGAAACCACTTCAACTGTACAGCCACAGACCTTGCTAGTTCCACCAGAAAGCAAACAGAAATCCCTTTATCCACCACTCAACAAAGAGGGCACATTCCTTCCTCTCACCTCCACTCAACCCAAGGGGAAAGGTGGGTCCAAGGCCTGGGGACAGAATCTAATGTTCTTGTTTCCTTTCAGTTTTCCTGTTTACATCTGCTCTGGCCTGAAAAAATAGGAAACTTTGACTCTGCTTGATAATCTGTTCCTATATTCTGCGAAATCTTTTCTCTTAATACCTAAAATAAGTCACTTGTACTTAAAATTCAAGAATTGCGTGGTTTTTATTTGCTTGTTTTAATTCAGTTCTCCTAAAACAATTTCTCTAAATTCCATGATTATCTCCAATCTAGTGGCCAGTTTGGAGGAATATTACTGGAAGAAATAAAGCACATGCCCACTAGAGGAAAATAAACTACAATAATCTCATCATGTCAATGACCTCCAGAGTACTTAAGGTTTTCTCATTACTTACAGGTAAAGTCCACTCTTAATGCAATTTTCAATGTTTCTGAACTTATCTCCAAGTATGCACAATAAATATATAATAAAACCTCAGCTCTAAAGCTGAGTTATACTCACAACACTACATAGCATCTTTATACCTTCCTCTGTATTTCTGCCTGCGCCATTTTCACAGCCGGAAATCTCATCTTTGATCTTATCCATCTTTCTAAATTACACACAGGCTTTAATTTTCACTTTAACCTTCTATAACCAAGCCAGCCACAGTGTACCCTAAATCTTCTTTAGTAATAAATTTGAATAGCTTTCTTTCATTTAGTAATTTGCCATGCTGGGTCCAGTGACATCTCTTGTGGAATTATATAATATTTGGAAAGCAAGTATGGAATTTCATTATTATGGTGTTTAAGTCTGTACTATATTAATAGAGGATTTTAGACTCTGAAAATTTGAGCTTAAGATCACCAAAATGGTAGCCAGCAAGATTAAAACTAGATCCACAAGTTGTCCTAACACCTGAGTTTGGAGCTTTTTCCTATATAGTGTTCTGTATTGTTGTTCAGTTTTTGGTAACTTTTGTCTTCATAACTAGTTTGAGGACAAGATGTTAGAAAATTTCCCAAAGCTGTACAACCTTCCTCTCCTCCCACCATTTCTCCCTCTCTATTTCTCTCTCTCATCTCTCTCAATCTCTCTCTCTCTCTCTCTATCATTCTCTCTTTATCTCTCTCTCTCTGGCACTCTTGCTCTTGCTCGCACTTTCACTTTCTTGTTTTCTTTCTCTCTCTGGAAGATCTGGAAAGATTTCTGTTGCTCTTGAATCTATAGCTGCCTCTCTTACCACTACATGCAGACAATAAACCAGGGCAATGCATTATAATAGTATAAATCAAATGCCTATGTCATTAGATTTTCATAGAAACTGGTATGATACAAGATTAAAATATTTGTCTCCTATCCATTTGTTCTCAGTCCTAGTTCAGAGTCAACTCAGTACATTCTGTGTCCCTGCTTGCTTTCTCTCTCAGGTCCAGAGAAGTTTTTGGCTACCAAATGGAAATCCCAAATATTTGCCATAAAATGTATTATTTTGACCCTTTTAGTTATATCTTACAAATGAAAAATTATAGAATAGAGACACATAGAAATTAGTACTTCCTGAACATCAGCATATCATAGTTTAAGGATTATGATCTTTAGCTATGTACTCCAGAATGTGTGTGATAGTTACCAAATTTGATAGTACCAGCCCAGTGCAAGGACTCATGTTATAATTCCCAGGATTGTCAATAGCAACTATTCTAGTATTATGAATAGAGTATGAGCTGAATTACTAATAGTCGATGAAATAGTGTGTGGCCTACATGTCAGAGATAGTCATCCCTGCTCAATACATGATGCAGCAGGTAATAGAATTCAGCTACTTTATCATTGATATATTGTGTACAATGAGATTACAATTTCTTTATTTATATTATAACAATAATGCAAGTCTGACTTATGTCACTACAGTTTCTTGCCCAATAGACTCTCTGTCCTCTAGCCTTAGTAATACAATCCTATGTTAGTTACAGGTAGAAAAATGTTCAGTTTCCCTGGCTCCTTTTCCTCTAAGGGTTGTCATGTGACAAAGTTCCAGTCAATGAGATGTAATCAGAAATTGAATTGGGGTGGGGGTGCTATGAAAGTTATTTTCTCTTGAAATAAAAGGACAAACTTAGCTGGCATGAGCCTGATGATTTCCATCTTTCTTTCTGCAGACTAAACTTTGATGTGAGGCAGCAGCTTGAGAGTGGGAGGAAGGAAAGAGGCTTGGTCAGTTCCTTCTTGCAACATGGAACTGTCTTGACAGGCTTACTTCCAGACTTTTGTGTTATGTGAAAAAACAATTTGTTTAAGCTGAATAATTGGGCTTTTTCATCTGTAGCCAAACAAAATCCCAACTACTGCACTCTTTTCAAATCCAATCCAGTATATGGTAAGAGAAGTAAGGTGCAAATAACCTTATTATCCATGAAGATCTGTCCTTAGGGATATTGGTGATCATAATATGCATAATGAAATCTTCTACAGCTGTTGTCCATTAAGGAGCACCAAACTCTGCATGGTCAAGGTCAGTGCCAATATTACCCTCCAGTCAGCTTTCTATGCTCTATTATTTACCAAGATCTTCCAAATCTGAAATCAGGAAAGAGAATTGCCCTGGAATGATTATTGAAACATCATTTGTTTGGTGTTCACTTTTGGAACAGTGACGTATTTCAAGATCTGCAAAGATAAATGACTGATCAGGTAATTCATCAAGAAAAAAATAACATAAAATTAATTCCAAATGCAAATAGCAAGTCATATATATGTATAATATTTCTAATATGTAGTTCCATTAAATTTATTTGTGATACGAGGCTTGCATTTTATGATTTAATTATCTGAATATTCTAAACTTTTACTTCAATTTTGAACATGATGTTTTACCTTTTTATTCATGCAGTAAGTAATTTTCTGTCAATTTCAGCCGTATGTCCAAAACTTTTATTAATTTAGCCATTAAATAATCATTGAGAGTTTATTGTGTGTCCTAGACATTATGTTAGCTACAGTTGGCTTGCACAAGCTTTGAAAGCCTGTTGTGCTCCTCTCTTCCCAACTCTGCATTTAGTGACATCACATGGTTAGCTTGAAATCTGCTGTAATAGGAATGCTTACACCAAAGAAATTGGCAAATGCTACAAATCAATTCATGTGTTTTGTGGGGTGGGGGGAGCACCACTAGTTGTTAAGCATATACCAGCACATCTACAAAGGACATAAACTTAACAAAGACACCACTCTACCCTTATTTCTTCAACAAATATTAACTAAGCCTAATTTTATGTCATATACTTGTTAGGTTCTGTGAAAATGGCAAACATATGCTACATGATCCTTTCATTCATTCATGAAAATTTTTATTGAATGCCCACTACAAGCAGACATGTATTTGGAGTTTATATTCTAGTGGGCAAGGTAGTCCACTCAAGATGTTTATAATTTAACAGGGGACATTCCATCTGCTCACAAACCACTGTAATGCAAGTCAGTGTGTGATAAGAGCTGGGGGAAGGTGAAGTCAATGGGTAATGGAATTCTGAGTAGGAGACAGCACTATGAGTGATCTGGTAAACTATACAAAGCTTCACTGAAGTGGTACCATTTGTCGTGAATCTTGACATTGGGAGAAGAAATTCTTAGATGAAAGTGGGTGTGGGTGGTGGGTCGATTACTTCTTTTCTATTTTGAACTTATTTCTGTTATTTTCTCATATTTTATTGAAATAATTTTTTATGTGTCTCTTCTCTGGTTAAGCTTTGAGAACTCTTCACAAAGCAGAAGATGAATACTAATCTGTTTTGTTTTCTGGCACAGAAACTGCCCTGACTGTCTGTCACAGTCGAAGTCCTTAATAAATGCCTCTGGAATGAATTCTGGTGGGAGAAATAAAAGGAAGATTCAAGCCATGTTTAGGAAAGGGTGAACACTATAATTTGGCTGAATGAAAGATTGTGGGAAGTAAAGTATCTTAAGAAAGAAATATAAAAAAGTGAGGTGAAGTCAGATTATGAATTTATTACATAGACAACAACTGACCTTTATTTTCAGCAAACATTTGAAAAATATTTTGTAGTAGGGGAGAGTAATCAGAGCATGCTCTAGCAGGATAATCTGACAGCTGTATTTGAACATGAATTACAGTGTAGAGGCAGTAATGAACATTTAGAAAACAATGAAATGATATAGGTAGCAAATCGAAATGACCTGAACTACCAAGAGAGCAAAAAAGCAATAAAAGGATAGACTACAGTAGACTTCAAGGTAGATAAAACAGGAGAATTTGGTATCATATTGTACAAGATAGGTTAATGAGAAGAAAAAAAATCACACATTTACAAACAACCAATTTTAGACAAAGGAGCCAAAAACATACACTGGAGAAAGGAATGTCTCTTCAACAAATGCTATTGGGAAAACTGGAGAGCTATATGCAAAAGAATGAAAGTAGACCACTACCTTACACCATACACAAAAATTAACTCAAACTGGATTAAACACTTCAATGTAAGACCTGAAACTATAAAACTCCTAGAAGAAAACATAAACAGTAGGCTCTTTGCCATCACTCTTGCAGTATCTTTTGGAAAATGTCTCCTCAGACAAGGGAAACAAAAGAAAAAATAAACCAACAAATGGGATAACATCAAACTGAAAGGATTCTGCAGAGCAAAAGAAACCATCAACAAAACAGAAAGATAACCTACCAACTGAGAAAATATATTTGTGTAGCATATATCCAATAAGGGGTTAATATCCAAAATATATAAAGAACTCTCAACAACAAACAATCCAATTAAAAATGGGCAGAGGATCTGAGCAGGCATTTTTTCAAAGAAGATACACAGATAGCCAATAGGCACATGAAAAGATGTTCAACATAACTAATTATTAGTGAAACACAAATCAAAACTATAGTAAGATATCCCCTCATGCCTATCAGAAAGACTTTTATTAAAAAGACAAGAAATAACAAGTATTGGAGAGGATGTGGAGAAAAGGGAATGCTTATATACTGCTGGTGGGAATATAAACTAGTGCAGCCACTGGAAAACAGTATGGAGATTCCTCAAACAATTAAAAATAAAACTATCATATGATCCAGCTATTCCACTTCTGGATATTTATCCAAACAACACAAAAACTTGTTGGAAAAGGTATATGCACCCCTTTGTTCATTGCAGCATTATTCATGATAGCCAAGACTTGGAAACAACCTAAGTGCCCACTGACAGATGAATGGATAAAGATGTGGTGTACATAGATACACAGTAGAATGCCACTCAGTCATAAAAAAGATGAAATCTTGCCATTTGTTGACAACATGGATGGACCTTGAGGGTACTATGCTAAGTGAAAGAAGTCAGACAGAAGACAAATACCATATGAGTTCACTCATGTGGAAGATAAACACATAGATACAGAGAACAGATTGACAGGTACCAGAGGGTAAAGGGGTGGAGGGAGGGCAAAAGGGGCAAATGGGCACATTTGTACAGTGACAGATGATAACTAGACTCTTGGTGGGGAACACAATGTAGTCTACACAGAAGTTGAAATATAATGATGTACATCTGAAATTTGTATAATGTTATAAATCAATGTTACCTCAATAGATAGATAGATAGATAGATGACCTTAGAGTTTCTGAGTCAAAGTGAGTAGTCTGTTTGAAGAACTAAGGAGTTTAAAAGGACACTTTTATTTTTGTCTGTTTACATTTTTAAGGATGTGAGGTTTTTGCACATCTTGAGTTTGCTATTAGATGGTTTATAAATATGTGAGACATTCATTAAGAAAAATTAGAATTTAATAAATTGTTCAATATATATGTATGCTTATATATGCAGTTACTGTTATTTGCAAGGTAGTATGGCATATATTTAAAAGAAAGTCTTACTTATAACATTGAATTTGTTACTAAAAATATATAGCACAGGGGCCGTCCGGTGGCGCAGCGGTTTAGTCTGCACTTGGCAGCCCGGGATTCGCGGGTTCGGATCCCAGGCGCCCGCCTACGCACTGCCTGTCAGCCATGCCATGGCGGCGTCCCATATAAAGTGGAGGAAGATGGGCACGATGTTAGCCCAGGGCCAGTCTTCCTCAGCAAAAAGAGGAGGATTAGCAACGGATGTTAGCTCAGGGCTGGTCTTCCTCACCAAAAAAAAAAATATATATATAGCACAAGGGGGTGGAGGGAGGGTGAAAGGGGTAAAGGGGCACATACGTATGGTGAAGGATAAAAACTAGACTATTGGGGATGAGCAAGATGCAATCTACACAGAAACAGATATATAATAATGTATGCCTGAAATTACACAATGTTATAAACCAATATGATCTCAATAAAATAATTTAAATATACATATATATATATATATATATATATATATATATATAGCACAAACCACATGTAGTGCCTAATTTATTTTTATCCTTAATCAAAATTTCTATGTTCACCAAAACCAACAGGGTTGCAAACGAAATTATCTATATTCCATTAGCTCATGAAATATTGGTAAATTTTTCTAAATGTACTTTCGGGTTGTTTAGTAGTAGTCATTTGTTAAGATGAAAAAAATATTCCATGGCTAATCAAATTGATATTCACTAAGGGACTAGAACATAATTGATATATTCCCAAAAGTTCCATTGAACTTATGTGAGTTTCACATATAGCATAATGACTTTATTTTTTCCAGTTTTATTTAGATATAATTGACATACATCACTGGATAAGTGTACAGCATAAAGGTTTGACTTTAGATGAGTGACCTAAAAGTGTACTTTATCCTATAAGTAGATATTTAATGGGACTGATGGTTTTTATTTAAATGCCAATGAAACACAATGTTAAGTTTTATTTACAACTAATTCATTTGCTTGACTTTAGTGTAAAATGGTTATAACGACCCTTTCTGGGTGGCATGTTAACCCTTTCTTCCCACTAGCTACTTAATAAAAGTAGGCTATTCTCATTTCCTTTATCAAAATGAGGTTGACTACGATGACTATAAAACCATCTATGAGTTCACTTTTTCTATTAAGTAAAAGATACAGAATAATATTTGAGTTTTTATATCTCAGCGGAACATTTTTGAGAAGGAATAACAGTTTTAAATGCTTTGAGTTGTTAAGAAAAATTTCTGCTCAATAGTTCCAAAGTATCATTATGATGATGCAAGCGATAATATGAACAATAGTTTTATAATGGAAGAAACAGTAGAAAAGACCCTGAGAGTTAAGAGACTAAAAGTGGTTAACTAGTACAATCTGAGATTTACTTTAACAGCTATCAATTCTTCAGGGCCCTAGATATGCTTAATAATGATGCAGATTTACTATTCTTTGATTACTCATTAAAAAAAAGACATCATACTTAATTTTCATCAGAGTTTCTTATCTATTTTGAATCCTTAAAATATTCATTTCAAGAAAGTATAACTAGGGTATATGAGAGTGTGTGTTTGTATATGTATGTGATTGCCGGGTATGATTATTGTTAAAGTGTACGTGAATATGAAGAATTATGAACCAGATTTAAAGAATCCTCTGACAGCAGCAAATATCAACAAAGCAAAAATTGACCATTAAGGGGAGTGATGTCAGCATCATGGTGGAGTGAATTCTTTCCTTAGACTCTCCCCACTAAGATGCAATGTAAAGGACACTCATAAACCAACAAAGGACATTCACACAACACAATAGACATCTGAGAGATCCATGCAGCCATACATCTGAAATTGGAGGTGCTGGACTCCCCAGGAGGCAGTGGAAGGAGGTAAGGGGACCTCCTCTTCCTTCCCAAATGTCAGTGAGCTAGAGCATGGGACTGCACGCAGTTCTGAGAGGTGGGGGAGGCAGGGAAGAGAATGCCTTTGATCTCAGAATTGCCTTCCAGACTGTGCAAACACCCCATGCCAAAGTGGCTAAGTAATTGCAGGGGCGTCTTCACCAAGCCAAGCAGCCCAGGAGGGCAGAGAGTGAGTGCAGAGTGGGAACACCCCCAGGATCATGCATGTGAAAGAAAAGGCCCATCCCCCCACCCAGTGCACCAGCTTGGCCAGCTGGCCAGAGCAACAGACTCCCACCAGAGCACCTCTGCACCTATGTGTGTAAAGCAGCAGTGACCAATGGGCAAATGCAGATGGCCCCTGTTAGCACAGCTTCCAAAGGACAGGCACAGCTGCCAGGGATTGTGGCAGGGTCAGAATACACAGGTCCTGTCCCCCTCTCTCTGGCAGCAAGTGGAATCTGTGACCAGATACTACCACTATGCAACAGCACAAATCCACCCCCATCAAATAGTATTAAGAGTTATACTAACACTCCAGACCAGAAGGAAAATGACAAGTACCCAGAAATCAATCCTGAAGTCATAGAAATTTATAACCTAAGTGACAGAGAATTCAAAATAGGTATCATAAAAATAAAATCAATGAGTTACAAGAAAACTCAGAAAGATGGTTCAATGAAATCAAGAATAAAATTAATGAACTGAGGGAATTCTTCACCAAAGCAATTGAAACTAACAACAACAACAAAAGATCAGAAATGCTGGAGATGAAAAACACAATGAATGAAATCAATAAAAATCTGGAGTCCTTAAATAATAGAGCTGATATTATAGAGGTCAGAATTAGCAATTTAGAGGACAGCAATATAGAAATACTTCAGATGGTAGAGGAGAGAGAACTAAGACTAAAAAGAAATTCTCTGAGAAATATCTCACTCAATTAGGAAATGCAACATAAGGATTACAGGTATTCTAGAGGGAGAAGAGAAGGAGAGTGGAGCAGAGAACTTCATTCAAAGAAGTAATAGCTGAGAACTTACCAAGCCTGGGGAAGGAGCTGGAATTACAAGTAAATACAGCTAATAGAAGTCCCAATTACATCAATGTAAAAAGACATTCTCCAAGGCATATATCAGTAAAACTGGCAAAAGTCAATGACAAGGAAATAATATTAAGGGTAGCAACGCAGAAGAAAATAACCTACAAAGGAACCTCTATCAGGTTGTCACCGGATTTCTCAGCAGAAACTTTACAAGCTAGGAGAGAGTGGAATGATATATTCAAAATTCTGAAAGACAGAAACTTTCAGCCAAGAATACTCTATCCAGTGGAAATATCCTTCAGATATGATGGAGAAATAAAAACTTTCCCAGATAAACAAAATCTGAGGGAGTTCATCATCATAAGGCCCCCCACAGATATGATCAAGAAGGCCCTTATACCTGAAAAAAAAAAAAAGAAAGTGTTTACAAAGCCTTGAGCAAAGAGATAAATAGACAGACTAAATCAGAAAATTGTAACTCTCTATCAGAAAAGGTTAGCAAACACTTAATTATAACATTAAGATAAAGGGAAGGGAAACATCAAAAATAACTATAATCACTTCATTTTAATCACAAATTCACAACACAAAATGGAATAAATTGTGACAACGATATGTTATATTGGGAAGAGGAAAGGGATGGAACCTGCTTAGACTAAGGAAATAAGAGGCTATCAGAAAATGGACTATCTCATCTACAAGATATTTTATACAAACCTCACAGTAACCTCTAAACAAAGAATCAGGACAGAGACACAAACGATAAATAAAGAGAAAACCATCATAGAGAACCACCAAACTGAATTGGCAGTTGCAAATACATGGGACAAGAAACAACGGAAATACAGAACAGGAAAACAAGTGATAAAATGGCAGTATTAAGCCCTTGTGTATCAATAATCACTCTAACTATAAATGGATTGAATTCTCCAATCAAAAGACACAGAGTGGCTGGATGGATTAAAAGACAAGACCCAATAATATGCTGCCTCCAGGAAACACATCTCAGCTCTAAAGACAAACACAGGCTCAGAGTGAGGGGATGGAAGACAATATCCAAGTTAATGGCAAACAAAAGAAAGCAGGTCTTGCCATACTTATATCAGACAAAGCAGACTTCAAGATTAAAAAAAGGCAATGACAGACAAAGAGGGGCAGTATATAATGGTAAAAGGAACACTCCACCAAGAGGACATGACACTTATAAATATATATGAACCCAACACAGGAGCACCAAAGTACATAAAGCAACTATTAACAGACCTAAAAGGAGAAATTAATGGCAACACAATAATAATAGGGAACCTTAACAACCCACTTACATCAATGAATAGATCATCCAGAAAGAAAGTTAACAAGGAAATAGTGGAATTAAATGAAAATCTAGACCAGATGGACTTAATAGGTATATATAGAACACTCTATCCAAAATCAGCAGAATACACATTCTTCTCAAGTGCACATGGAACATTCTCAAAGATAGACCATATGTTGGGAAACAAGGCAAATCTCAATAAATTTGCAAAGATTAAAATCACATCAAGTATTTTTTCTGAGCGTAGTGCTTTGAAACTAGAAATCAACTACAAGAAAAAAGCTGGGAGAATGACAAATATGTAGGGACAAACAAGATGCTACTAAACAACCAATGGATCTTTGAAAACATTAAAGGAGAAATCAAAAAATATCTGGAGACAAATGAAAATGAAAATACACCATACCAACTCATATGGGATGCAGCAAAAGCTATCCTAAGACGGAAATTCATAGCAATATAGGCCCACCTTGACAAACAAACAAAAAAATCTCAAATAAGCAATCTTAAACTACACTGAACAGAACTAGAAAAAGAACAAACATAGCCCAAAGTCAGCAGAAGGAGGGAAATAATAAAAATTAGAGCAGAAATAAATGAAATTGAAACCAAAAAAACAGTAGAAAGGATCAATGAAATTAGGAGCTGTTTCTTCATGAAGATAAACAAAATTGACAAACCCTTAGCCAGACTCACTAAGAAAAAAGCAAGAAGGCTCAAATAAACAAAATTAGAAATGAAAGAGGAAAAATTCCAACAGATATCACAGAAATACAAAGGATTATGAGACTACTATGAAAAACTATATGCCAGCAAATTGAACAATCTAGAAGAAACGGACAAATTCTTAGCCTCATACAACCTCTCAAAACTGAATCAAGAAGAAATAGAGAATCTGAATAGACCAATCACAAGTGGAGAGATTGAAACAGTAATCAAAAACCTCCCAAAAAATAAAAATCCAGGACCAAATGGCTTTTATGGAGAATTCTACCAAACATTCAAAGATTTAATACCTATCTTTCTCAAACTACTCCAAAAATTGAAGAAGACAGATCACTTCCTAACACATTATACAAGGTCAACATCACCCTGACCCCGAAGCCAGACAAGGACAACACAAAGAAGGAAAATTACAGGCCAATATTGCTTATGAATGTAGATGCAAAAATCCTCAGCAAAATATTGGCAAACCAAATACAGCAATACATTAAAAGGATCATACACCACGATCAAGTGGGATTTATACCAGGGATGCAGGGATGGTTCAACATCTGCAAATCAATCAATATGATACATCACATTAACAAAATGAGGAATAAAAACAGCATGATCATCTCAAGAGATGCAGAGAAAGAATTTGACAAGATCTAACATCCATTTATGATAAAAACTCTCAATAAAATTGAGGAAAGTACCTCAACATAATAAAGGCCATATATGACAAACGCACAGGCAATATCATACGTGACAGGAAAAAACTGAAAGCCATCCCTCTGAGAACAGGAACAAGACAAGGGTGCTGACTCTTGCCACCCTTATTCATCATCGTACTGGAGGTTTTGGCCAGAGAAGTTAGGCAAACAAAAGAAATAAGGGGTATCCAAATGGAATGAAGAAGTGAAACTCTCACTGTTTGCAGATGATATGATTCTATATATATAGAAAATCCTAAGGAATCCCTCCAAAAACTATTAGAAATTATCAACAACTACAGCAAAGTTGCAGAGGACAAAATCAGCTTATGAAAATCAGTTGCATTCCCACACTCTAATAATGAACTAATAGACAGAGAACTCAAGAATACAATCCCATTTACAATCGTCTCAAAAAGAATAAACTACCTAGGAACAAATTTAACCAAGGAGGTGAAAGATCTACACACTGAAAACTATAAGACACTATTGAAAGAAATCAATGATGGCATAAAGAAATGGAAAGATATTCCATGCACATGGATTGGAAGAATGAACATAGTTAAAATGTCTATATTACCTAAAGCAATCTACATATTCAATGCAATCCCAATCAGAATCCCAGTGACAGTCTTCACAGAAATAGACTAAAGAATCCTGAAATTCATATGGGGCAACAAAAGACCCTCAATAGCTAAAGCAATCCTGAGAAAAAAGAACCAAGCTGGAGACATCACAAATCCTGACTTCAAAATAGACTACAAAGCTATAGTACTCAAAACAGCATGGTACTGGCACAAAAACAGACACACAGATTAATGGAACAGAATTGAAAGTCCAGAAATAAAACCATACATCTACAGGCAGCTAATCTTTGACAAAGGAGCTAAGAACATATAATGGAGGAAGGAAATTCTCTTCAATAAATGGTGTTGGGAAAACTGGACAGCCACACACAAAAGAATGACAGTAGCCCATCATCTTCCACCATACACAAAAATTAATTTTAAATGGATTAAAGACTTGAAGGTAAGACATGAAACCATAAAACTCCTAGAAGAAAATATAGGCAGTATACTCTTGACATTGGTCTTAGAAGGATCTTTTCCAATACTATGTCTACTCGGGCAAGGGAAATGAATAAAAAAATAAACAAATGGAACTTCATCAGACCAAAGAGCTTCTGCAAGGCAATGGAAACCAGGAACAAAATGAAAAGACCACCCACCAATTGGGAGAAAATATTTGCAAATCATATATCTGACAAGGGGTTAATCTCCAAAATATATAAAGAACTCATACAACTCAACAACAGAAAAACAACCAACCTGATCAAAAATGGGCAGAGGCTATGAACAGACATTTTTCCAAAGAAGATATACAGATGGGCAACGGGCACATGAAAAGATGTTCAATATTACTAATCAATAGGGAAATGCAAATCAAAACTACAATGAGATATCATCTTACACATGTTGGATGGCTATAATTACCAAGACAAAAAACAACAAATCTTGGAGAGGATGTGGAGAAAAGGGAACCCTCACACACTGCTGATGGGAATACAAACTGGTGCAGCTGCTATGGAAAACAGTATGGGGATTTCTCAAAAATTAAAAATAGAAATAACATATGATCCAGCTATCCCACTACTGGGTGTTTATCCAAAGAACTCAAAATCAACAGTTCACAGAGACTTATGCACCTGTATGTTCATTGCAGCATTATTCACAATACCCAAAACACGGAAGCAATCCAAGTGCCCAACAACTGATGAATGGATAAGGAAGATGTGGTATGTATATACAATGGAATACTACTCAGCCATAAAAAAGACAAAATCATCCCATTTGCAGCAGCGTGGATGGACCTTGAGGGTATTATGTTAAGTGAAATAAGCCAGACAGAGAAAAACAAACATGGTATGATTTCACTCATATGTGGAAGATAAACTAACACACAGACAAAGAGAACAGTTTAGTGGTTACCAGAGGGGAAGGGAATTGGGTGGTGTGCATAAAGGGTAAAAGGGCACGTATGTATGGTGACTGACAATAAAGTATAACTGAAATTTCACAATGTTACAGACTATTACAACCTCAATAAAATTTTTTAAAAAGAGAGAAAAAAATTGTCCGTTAAGGGTTACATATAATACTAGACTATGGTTGAAACACAATGAAGATAACAAAGTGGAAAATATTTGAACTGCTTTTTTTATGTCACGTGCATTTAGTAATGTTATGCATATGAGGAAACAAAATATCACATAGAGAAGCAATCTGAGATTTCTTTAAATGCAGAATAAATGGTATAAGGTCTGTTTGGGAGTTAAAGACAGTTGTGTGGGGTTGAGTAGGGCATGTGTTTATCTCACTGAATTTTTATTTCTGACTGATTAATAACCCCACAATTTTTGAGATTCTACTCAAAGTGAACAGACAAGTCGCAATTTAGTTTATTTTCTCCCATAGAATAATATTGCTGTTTTTGATGAAGTTAACACAGATTCTGAGTTGGCCACATTGAGAATTCACCCCCTTTCCCTATGTGACTGATTGCCTTCTTAACTTATGAGCTGATGGACAGAACATGCACTTTATTGAAGGGATGATTAGAGGTTAATAAAATCTAGTTTTCCCATCAGAAACAAATACCTTTGTGGTGGCTGGGCAGAATTATTGATGATGTAGTTTATGAATGGAGAATATCATGCCCATCGTGCATAGGAGGGCAGTTATGTGCATTTAAAGATGGTAGTCTAAAATGGATCCAAACTCTTCCTAGAATTTTAATCTACCATGGTAATTAAATAAACTATGCTGATGCTTTAAGGGAAATTAAATGGTAGAGCAAAACTATAATTCTTAGACTAATCAACAACTCTGATTAATTAAGTATGTCCTAAAATCTGCTTTTTTAAAAAACTTTAAATGATCCCAAATATACATTAAGAATCTGAAAATCCTTTGGTACCACTCTGGTCCCACCCATGAATATGTTTGGCCAGAATTATTGCAATGACCGCCCAATCAGTATCCCCTCTTCTACCCTTCATCCCTACAAGATAATCTCAACACAGCATCCAGGGTGATCCTTTTAATAGCCATCAAACCACTCCTATTTTCAAAACCCTGAGTAAAAACAAAATTGCTTACCATGGCCAAAATCTTTACATCATGTGCCCTGTACCCTGAACTCATCTTTCCAACCTTATCTTTTGCTCTTCTCCTGTCCCACAGTTCTTCAACTGCCCTGATCTTGGTTTCTGCCACCATGCTCGACATGCTTCCCCCATAGGATATTCCACCTGCTTGTCCCCTCTGCCTGGAATACTCTTTCCTCATATACCCATGTGTCTAACTCCCTTATGCCCTTCAAATCACCTTCTCATCAAGGGTATCCAGACCACCCAATACTCATAGACTTAGAAAAATAGAATGTAGTAGGTGCTCAATAGATATTTCTTGAATGAATGAATGAAGACTTTACTACAGTTAAGGCATTGGGAAAAAGTAATAATCTCTTAGTATATGAAGTAAAATATAAGTATATTAAGAAAAATAATTAACCCTACAATAAAGCTTAAATTAGTCAATGAGTATAAATAATTAAACTGCCACTGAACAAGACAGGTACTTATTAAATGTCTGCCTTCCTTTATATGATTTAAATGCTTCACATCTAGGAAGATGATAATGAAAGCTATTGAGCAGTCACTGCAAACATAGAGATAGATCTCGGTTGACCATAATCAGAGAATTACTTAAGGGAGAAAAAAACCCACACAACTATTTTTTAAATGTTAAAGTCAGTGTAATATCATATCAGTATATTTTAAATAAATATAAAAATTAGTATATGTTAGACAACTAAATAATCTGAACTCCAAGTATACTAAAAATTTATGTTTATCTCTTTAGCTCATTCACTCATAGCAATAATCATATAGGAACATGGTACATTCATGGTGCAGAAAATATGTGAGATTTCAGATTCTTGAAGAAGGTCTATAATGTCACGGAAAGTCGGTATTGGTTTAGATTTCAGATGTTCTATAAACTCATTCAGTTGAAATGTCTCCTAGCTTCTGCTCTTTGAAGAATATAATTTTTCTAGCAAGAAGAATAAGTCCCTTCAGAAAAGCAACCAGCTGACCACTGAGAGTCCCTCTCTGTCAGGCAGAGCAGTGGCATATATTTCCATGTCAAAGTCCACGGAAATGGATGGAAGAAATTTCACAAGCTTAAAGTGCATCATTCTGATAAAAGCAAGTGAAATTAGATAAAAGCTGCATTTATTAAACTATTGTTTCATTTTGAATATGAGATAAGTTAATATTGGCTGTTTTAAGCCGTTCAGTTGTACATTTGGTCCAAGGTGATGATGTAGCAACTTACATTTCCTTTGGAAAAAAATGCAGAAAATATTTCAGTTCTTTCTTTTTCTTCTTTTAATTAAAAAGGACAAGTAAAAAAGTGAATACTGCTTTTCAAACTTTATCTAACTAAGCACAAAGCACATGGAAAGATGCATAAATATAAAATTAACTTTTTGCTGTTCAGAAAAAAGAATTTGGATTTGAGAACAAGTGAGCTAAAATAAAAACATGCATAATTTACACTACAGATGGATATATTCTCTGCATTAAATGATACCTAGCAATTTCAAGGAGAAAGAAAATAAAGTGACAATCAACATTAAGAAGGTGGCAGAAGTAATCAAACACATGCCATGTGTAAGAAAAGGCATAATGAAGTTTCCATAGGAATCTTTTTTTCATGACTCAGACACCAAATAACTCTTTCACAAGCTTCAGCAGAAGTTCCCAGTGCACTTATCAATAATGCATCCAGCCACAGCTTTACATATTAAAACAAGAGGAAGTTGACTATATCAAAGATTCAAAGTTCAAACACATTACACTATGGAGCTTAAAACCAGACAAGGGAAACGTGAGGGTAAGGGAGGTGGATTGTGTGCAGATGCAAAAAATATTTTTGTGGAAGGTTCAGAATAAATTAGTAATAAGGTCGAAGGCCTTAAATTTCACAAATCAGAGTTAAACCAAAGATCCCATGGGTGTGAACAAAATGTTCACCATTTAAACAATATCAGTTAGGCAATGGAAAGATGGAGGTCGTTGTACTTCAAGGTGTTTGCATTGTGTGAGATAATTGGCAACAGCCACTGCTGAAAATCTCAGCAGAAAGACAAAACACTATAATGTAGACCTTTACATTCCGAATTGAAGCACATTAATAAAGCAACAAAGTGAAGTTTGCTTTGCTAGGTTTGATATTTGTAGTTGCATAGTTGGAGAGAGAGATTCAATCTGGCCCTACTTATAATTTATAAATAAAATGTCATTATTGGAAAAAAATCCATCATTGTAAGATAAACTGAGAATGTTGTTTGTTCTGCTTTAACAAATACTATAGGAAGTTCATGATACTTTAATTTACTTGGCCCTTACCATTTTATACTGCTTTCTTGTTTACCGTTATGTTACCAAAACATTTCAGGAACATTTCAGTATATTCAGGAAAGTAAAGTCTGCAAAATCTGTATTTTCTGATAAATATCTGAAAATTATCTCTTGATTAATTAATAGGGCAAATAAAATGAACATTCTTTGCTTTATGTTTGGTTCTATGGAAGTCAGCCAAATGAACTTCAAGTCTAGACAGAGTTATTAGGTAGCAAAAATTCAGAAGATTTAGCAGATGACAATCACATATGTAAAATGTATGGTTTTAGAGTGCCAAAACTTTTAGTTTGGATAAGTTTTAGGTACTTACTTTTGAGGTTAAAGCAATTAGGGCTCTATTTTCCAGTTTGGTATCTTAAAGGGTTTGTTTGAATCATAGTTACAGTCTCTGTGCTCAGGACTCTCAATTAAAGATGTTAAATCAGATAGAGCCTATATCTGGATCATTCCCAGACTTCATTGATTCACATTATACTGTATTTAAATAGCGAGGCAATCATGTGTCTCTACCTAACTACTTTATTAGACCCACTTTGAAGTCTTAACTCCAATAAAATTGAAGGGAGAAAAATATGAATCAAGATAAAACTCAAAGAATAAAAGTGTCTGTTGATATCTTTGTGTCCATCTAAAAGGCACCCTTAGAAAAGAAATAGTTATTTTTCCCCCTTTAACTATCAATATAGTGTTTCTAGGTAGAATAGTGACTTAGTTTTCCAAAAAAAAAATACAATTCAAATTCATACTTAGAATTAATTTCTCTTGCTGTAAACATGTTTTAACTGCTAAACCAGCAGCAGTGGGCTTCTGTTCCAGAGCTGAATAGTGAATTTTAAGTTGCTGTATTTTTAAAAAATGAGGCACTCCTCTCAATTGACAGCATATTCAATAAAAACTCCAAGGGGAACAGAACTGAAGAAAATATGTTCTGTTTAGCTTCACAGGGCTCTAAATACACCTAGTTAGTTTCATATGTGGTTTAATTGATCTTAGAAAGAATGGGATGTTTGGTGTCACCGACAAAGAACTTGTAACAGGATTTTCTTAGAGACTCTTTCCACCTCAGATGGTCCCCTGACAATTCTGACAGTCATGACCAACCACTCAGAGGGGCATCAGGTTATGGAGGAGAGATCAACAAAGCCACCAGCAGTGTACGTGAAATTACATAAAATGCCTTTGCTTCCTGTCTTAATTTTTATTTTTCTGTAAATTAAGCCAACTTAAAATGATTATAAATTATTATTTTATCTTTGTATTTCAGCCTAAAAACAAGTGCAATATAAAGTAAAATTTAAGGAAAGAGAATTCAGGAATATTGACTTTGATTGCTCTTCGATATAAGCTAACTTTGTTTGATTTTCACTTCAAATCCTGCTTCAAGCAATAAAAGATGCCCTAAACTTCTTCCTCAAAAATGTGACCACTGTAAGCCACTTATGATACAGTTAAAAAGAGTTATTTGACACAGTTGCTTTCAAAAATGCTTTCTGAATCCTATGATCAGATCTCACAAATTAAATTTATATACATTTTTATATTCTTCATAGATATTGAGTATACCAACCTAAACATTTCTATTGGTCAATACCAAGCTTCACTGTATTGAGAAGAATGACTAGAGTGTACTGGATAAAAGCAGTACTAAAATCATACCATCTTGGATGGAATCCCAGAAATTCCAATTATGAGCTATATGATCTTAGGGAAATTGTTTCAGCATTTTGTGTCCTAGTTTCCTCTGAACAATGGGGACAATAATGGCTCTGTAACAGTGTTGCGTGGTTTAAGAGTTAATCCTCAAAAAGCAATAATAATGCTGTCTGGCATATGGTAAGCTATCTATAAATGTTAGTATTAATTTTAAAAAGCCTTTTTTATTTGTCCTCAAACAAGTTGTTAACAGAGCTGAACTATTATTTTCCTACTGAAAGATTGAAGCATGTTTCAAGCAAGGCCTATTTTAAGTCTTTATACATAGTCATTGAGTACTTTCATTACTCCATGAACACGTAGGTTCCATGGGTCAAATAGATGAAAACATTGTCATGCTTTTGTTACTGATATCGTGAAATATCGTTCCCCAATGTAATGCTTTCAGGTTTGTTTTTGCAATTTTTGTAGAATTTTTATTTTTTCCAGAACAATGCTCTGCAGCAAACCAAAGCAATCACATTAAGACAAAAGTTTTCAAAATGATAAATGCATAAATTACAACTCTATAGATAGATTAGCTATATGACTGAGACTAGGTGTGTGTAACGAACAGACTGTGTTTTTAAATTCAAACTTGCCAATCAGTTTTATTTTCTGATAGCCCATATGATTTACATGGGTGATAGCGCAAACTGGGGAAAGGAACTGTTAAACAGGTATAAACAATGCTACTTCACTGCTCTATTTAGCTAAATGAAAAACTAACGCTATACTGATTAGAATGGAGAGATTATATCCGTTTCACTATTGTTGAGAGTTCTTTGTGCACAGATATTATCTCTTCCAAGTGATTAAATGGGCTCTTTGTACGCAAAGAGTATTTCCCCAGTATCTACCAATTCTTTGCTTCAAAATTGAAGTGAGTGAAAACAATCAAGTAGCTGGGGAAAGAAGAAAAGAATAAAATGGAACTTGAAGCCAGAAGTTCAGAAATCCTTGAAAAAATAGCATTTCATTATAATCAGTAAAATTGTTCAAAAATAGATCTAATCTATTTTAAATTTGAATAATATGCCACAGTTCATTTTAATATAAACACAGAAAGAGCATTCCGCTAGGTTGAACAAAGAAAAGTTTCTGATTATTTTTCAAAACGTTTGTAGTTTTACAACAGATGTTATTAGGCAACTTGAAAGATCTGGTAGACTCATTCCGTTGCCTCTAATGATTTTGCTATCTCATTGTGTATATATTTCCAAGTATGAAAACAAACAATTGTGCTAAAAGATAGCCTGTGTAGTGAAATATGTGGTATTATCACAGATTTCAAATGAAAGCAATTAGTAAACTGTAAACATGAAAAGAAAATACCTGTCAAAAAATACTTAGTTTATCCATTAAAAGATAACTTTTATTTTCTCTGCATTCATGGTGAAATTCAAGATCGATTACAGCAGTGCAATAATTAAGGGGTTGTTTTGAAAGATTTTCATGACAGTAGATTTCTTAAAATGGAGTTGAATTTTCAATGAGAGAAGAGAAAACATAAGAGTGGATATGTACAATGCTGTGCTGTAATAATCCAATTACTTTCCATAGTGCAGAAATATGCAATTTCCACACCTGGTAATATGGTAGGATGTTATTTACACAGTTTGATTCTGAATACGTAGTAAATTTTTTTTTCATTTCTGGGCCTATTCTTTTCTCCTTCTCTATCTCTAAGTTAAAAGTGACAGTTCTTTCATCCTGCACTTTGGCTTGACAAACAACATTGTTGCTTCTTCTCCTGAGATAGACTTGACTGAAGGAGATGGATCAAGTAGGGAAGTAAAGTCCGTTTCCCTGTTACTCTGGTAGTGCCTGCTGCTGACTTCCCATAAGGGAGATGACAGCAGCTTCATAGGATCTTGCAATTTCACATTTGCCTGAAAGAAGGGACATAAAATTTAAACCTCTTATAGGAGCAATATACAATATGGATTGGAAGGAGAAGGAATTCTATTTAAGCTCAATCCCCTGTTTCAATTTGGCAATTCTCCCACTGAAGAATGTTAACATTTGAAACTTACTATATAGGAAAGGAGTTATGTTGTTTTGACTAAGGGAGAAAATTTTTCAGATTTTACCATTTGCCTGTCAGAAAAATACATTGATTTCTTGGTTGAATTCTTAGTCCTTGGAAACACTAAATTGACTTTATGTGTTCAGATATCTATGCTCTTTATATTGTTTTTGAAAATGGAGAGATTATATCCGTTTCTGGAAAATGTTGTTTATTGTGAAGTCCACGAATAAAATACACAAAGGGCAAAAGAAAAAAATAGTGTGCCAATTTTGAGAAAATACAGTGAAATAATATGTTAATGGGCAGGGATTTTTTTTTCTGTCAAATCATTTGATTCAAAGTAATTATCTTTGTGTCTATACAACTGAGATACGCTAATTATGACGACCAGAGTTTTAGTTTGTTAAAGGAAACACTAACAAAAAGAGCCAATTTTTCCACATATTTCTTTCATTCCTGATTTGTAGGACTCTTTAATTTTGATCCAAAATTAAAGCCAAAACCAGGTATATTTATTGGATGCATTGCGATTTCTGTCATCTGCCTGTTAAATGCCCAGATATTTTCCAAATGTGCCATCTGATCATTTGATATTGTGGCATTTTGGGAAACACTGAGTGAATGAACACTCTAACCCTTGAGAGCACCACAAATATATCTTCCAACACTTGGGTTAATACAATGCTATTAGTTTTATTAAACAGATGTAAATACAGTGATACTAGTTGTTTTCCCTGGAGACACTCTAACAAAGAACCATTGACTGTCTATTATATTCAACTTAATGCTGAGTTGTCTAGTATGTTTTCAGGGGTAAATATATATTTTTATCAAATGTTGGTTAATATAAACTGTAAGTAATTGAATAATTTTTAAAATTAAAAGGGACTTAGATTATTTTATTATTGTTTTATAAAAGTTATAGAATTACCAAGTAAATCAGAACAACAAAGAGTATTAGTTGCCATTGCTCTATATGCGTCTCACTATGATTGATAAAAAGAACAGCACCATTTTTTGGCCAGAAAAAAAATTCGTGTTTCAATCTGTGTGACTAATATATTCATATATTCAGAATATTAAAGAATTTCAAAGTTGAAAGTATCTTAAAAGGAAGACCAACAGAAGTCAAAAGAAGTTTAGAGAGGATGAAACGGGTGTGTATAGATGTGGAATCACTTATCCCATCTCAAACAGCTAACATGGAGATAGAAAGAGGATACTTTTTCCCTCCTCTGACTCAAAGGAAGACTGATGGCAATATGAAGGAAGAGAAGCCATGACTCTACTCTATTTTCATGCACTTTGGAGGAGTTTGTGATAGAGAACATGATCATGTGAATTGAACTTTTTAGCCAATAATTTTTCTGTTCAAGGTCAGAAATTAATTTGAAGATTTTCTTTAGTCAGGAAAATATCCCCAAAATGAAAGATACAGTTGGGCCTTTGTCTTTTTTAGTACATAAGATAGAAAACTGATAGTTGATAGAAGACACATGTGCATTTATTGACCCTTTACACACAAGGAAAGCATCTGTCTTAGGGGTACAGATTCTTTGGAGACCAAGTGGTGGAATAAAATGATTTTCATGGGAACAAATAAAAATATTCAGCATATTGCTGTGCTAATTTAGTAAATACAACATTAGAAATCACAAAGTATCTGTAATGAATATGCACCATTTTTATAGCCATAACAAGCTATAAAATACAAGAGTCTCACTTGATAGTTATCCACACTCAGATATTTTTTGATGACTATAGCAAATATGTCTCTTATATATTAATAATTAATAATATTTTCATGTTACAATTTGTTAGTGGTAGCGTGGTATGATGGAAGGTGCACATGTTTTTGAGTCAAATGATCCAAGTTTATGTCTTTCTCATCACTTACTAAGTGGGATTTTTAAATGAGTTACTTAACTAATATAAGCTTTCCCAATTATAATATAAAGATAGTAAGAATAACTATCTCATGAGTTAGTTGTGAAGCTGAACTATAGGCACAAAAAGTATTTTTAAAATAGGATATTTTATCCTTTCAGTTGAAAAACATTTTAGGTATTATATTTAAAACACTATAACAGCTATTTAAAAATAGAAGTTTTTTCCCAATATGCATTCTTTCAGTGCATTCAATTATATAGATCTAGGCCTGAATATAGATTCACTGAACGTGATTACATATTCCAATAAAATACCTTCAGAAAGACATAAAGTGCTTTTGAAAAAAATCCTGTCGGTGTGGTAAATTCATTCTATTTGTATTACTAAATAACACAAGAAAAAAACCAGTTAAAGGGGAAATTTTTGGCTTTATTTTTTCCAGCAACTCTGCAGATCTGATAAGAAAACATAAGCTCAACTGATTAGTGTCAGTTCAGACATTTCTCTGTTAAATATGCAGTATTTATAGACTGTACACGTATATCAATGAAAATAAATTGTAATGGATAGAATATTGACATTACCCATGAATAAATCTTATAGTTTCCTGGAGAGACCATCTCAAGATATATAAGTAGAAAGAAAGAATAGAGGTTATCCATCAATTATTTCCTCATTTCCTGGTTGATTACCCATTGTAGATCTCTTCAAACTTATGGGCCTAATTTTTATTATTATGGAATTCGTAGATTTGAAGAGTAGAGAAGAAACAGTGTAACTGTAGCAGTACAGTTTTTGCTAAAGAAGGCTGAATCCAATCATTTTAATGGAAGTAAAGCCTGTTTCAGCTATTGCTTACAGCATGTTCCACATTCTTCTTAAACCAATATAAAAGTAATAACATTTGAAAGAGCAAATAATTGAAACCCTTATTCATAGAAAAAAATAAGGAAAAATTATTTGGGGAGGGGAAGAAAAATAATCAATTGTTGAGAAGACTTTAGTTAGAGTTCCAGCATATATAGCTTGGGCAAGTTCTCAGATTCTACCTCTAAACATCAGAGGTTGAACTCAGTTAGAGCTGTGTAAGATTCAGAAACTTTAGAAGACTTTTCTTCAATGAAAGGTTAAACTTAACATCCAGTATTTATTATTTGAATGTCCATTCATGTTAAGGGCTGACTAGATGTCTGGCTTTGGTGATATAATGGTAAAAAGATAGATTATTTTTTTCTGTCATGGAGATTACAATCTAAAGAGTGGATACACACAGTGAAAAATAGACAAATGAATGAAAAAGATCATTTCAGACATCACTAATTTTAAGAAAATAAGTGATCTGATAGAAAATATGTGTGTTTGTGTAAATATATTGGTGGCAAGGGAAAGAGTTACTTTATATTACTTTTCTAGCTAACAGGTTTTTTTTTTGCTTTTTTTCTCCCCAAAGCCTCAGTAGATAGTTGTATGTCATAGTGGTGCATCCTTCTGGTTGCTCTATTGGGACACCACCTTAGCACTGCTTGACAAGCAGTGCATCAGTCCGTGCCCAGGATCTGAACCGGCAAACGCCAGGCTGCCAAAGCAGAACATACAAACTTAACTGATATGCCATGGGGCCGGCCCCCTTACTTTATATTACTTTTTAAGGAAAGATATCTGTGAGTGTGCAATATTCAAACCAAAATCTCAATGACGAGAAAGAGCTAGTTAGGTAGTTTAGGGGTCAAAATCCAATTTATGAAATTAATGTGCAGCTAGCTGCTCAAGCTGAAAAAGTAGATGGTTGGGTCAGGTAGAAGGCAAGAGGCTAAAATCTATGCAAAAATGACTGAATAAAGTTCTCTAAACATGTTTTACTTGATAAAAGTAATGACAACACTGGCAAAAATTATCAGAATCAACTTTTTCAGGAGAGTGGAAATTAATGGAAGGCTTGAATAAATATCAGGAGCACTCATTCAAGAAAAACAGCTTCAACTCAGTAAGAACAGCAAGTTTGGTGGTGTTTTAACTCACTTTATTCCCATCTCTGCAGTAGCCTTAAAACCAACAGCCTCAATCACGTATAAAACCACCAGCCTGTCAGCTACTAGAAGGGCCAGAACAGGGTTGGAGCTCCTTCAAAGACTCAGAGCATAGCCATTATTTGACCTGACTAGTTGTTTCCTGGAAAATCCTACTCACAAGGATGTTTTTATATGATCTGACTTGGAGTTTGTTTAATATAGACAGCCCTTTCTCCTGGAATGCTTGTCAAAAACAATCAATGACAATTGTTTAACACCCCAATGGCCTAAGGTAGTGGATAACATTTGGGGCCAAAAATAAGCTAACCAAGAGCATAAAAGGAAAAGCTGAGATATGAGATGCCCATAGGGAACATTGAAAGTTTGGACATATTTCTAGGGATTTAGGAGGCCACACTCATGTGTAGGGCTGGGTGCATACTCAGAGATGTATGGATGCTCAAGAAAGAACCAATAAAATCCTAAGCTCTTACCTCAGGCTAGTCTTGAGATCTGTATGACCAGGCAGAAAAAGGTAAGGCAGAGTTTTAAACTGTCTGGATGAGCGCTGAGGGCATGCCCCTCAAAACACAGAGTCATTGGTTAAAAAAATGGCAGACTTACTGATTTCAGACATTTAAAGAAATATCTTTCCAATCATTAGTTGACAGCCAAGCTAGGGAAGCAGAGACTTCAGTGGCCCTACATAACAAAGAATATAAAATGTACAGAATTAGTTCTAAAGGATCACCAAAAAAATCCACCACCACCACCACCATCACCACCATAACAAACTCTGGGGAGGTGGGAGAATCTGATTTCCAGAATCACCAAGTTATATTATCAGTGATGCCAATTTTCAACAAAAATTAAGAGACAGGAAACAAATAAGAAATTTTGACACATAAGCAGGAAAAAAAGCAGTCAATATAAAGTGCACTTGAAGAAGCCCAAATGTTGAATTTACTAGAAAAAGACTTTAAACCATATTAAAAATGTATTCAAAGAACTAAAGGAAACAATGTCTAAAGAACTAAAAGAAAGCATGAAAACTTGTCTCACACATTGTGTGAAGAGCAAAAAAGAGATCAAAATTATAAAAATGAAGCAAGTAGAAATTATAGAGTTAAAAAATACAATAAATGAAATGAAAGATTCATTAAGGGGTTCAACAGCAGATATGGACAGACAGAAAAAAGAAGGAGCAAACTTGAAGATAGCTATTTCGAGATTACCCACTCTGAGGAATAGAGAGAAAAAAAGAATGAAGAAAAATGAATAGAGCCTAGGGCATCCTTAGGATACCATGAAGCCTACCAATATACACTTAACAAAAGTTCCAGAAGTAGAAGAGAAAGTAAAAGTGCCAGAAAGAATATTTGAAGAAAAAGAGTTGAAAATTTCCCCAAATTTAATGAATCTGCACATTCAAGTAGCTCAGCAAACTCAAAGTAAAATGAACTCAAAATGACCCACAGCAAGATACAGCACAGTCAAAATGCTGAGAACCAAAGCCAAAGAGAGAATCTTGGAAGCAAAAAGATCAAAATGGCTCATCGTGTACAAGGGATTGTTAATAAGATTACAGCTGATTTGTCATAATAAACTATAGAGGCCAGAAGGCAGTGGGATGGCATATTCAAAGTGCTGAAGAAAGGAACATCAACCAAGAATTCTATATCCAGTAACACTATACATAAAATATAAAGAATAAATAAGAAATTCTCAGAGAAATAAAACTGAGAAAATGTATCACTAGCAATTCTTCCTGAAAAGAAGTACTAGAATCTTTGTTACAATGAAAGGACACTAGACAGTAACTGGAATCCACATGAAGAAGTAAAGAACAGTGATGGAGGTAGCTCACTAGGTAAATAAAAACAATGGTATAAATATAGTCTTTGTAATTCTTTTTTTCTTCTACCGGATTTAAATAACTGCATAAAGCAATCATTATAAATCTCTGTTGATGGATAAACAGTATGTAATCCATAAGATGTAACATGTATGAAAATAATAGCCGAAAGGTGGAGAAGACAATGGAGATACATTGGATCAATGTTCTATATACCACCAAATTAATTTTGTATTAATTTTAAGTAGATTTTTATTAATTAAGATGATAAATGTAATCCATACAGAGACCAATAAGGAAAAAAAAACTAAGAAAAAATTAGTAAAAAATAAAAATAAGGAAATCTCTTGTTACACTAGTAAATATCTATTTAATACAAGGAAGGAAATAATGGAGGAACAGAGGAAGAAAAATTACAAATTTGTTTTTTAGAAAACAAATAACAAAATGAAAGATGTAAATCCTAACTTATCTGTAATTACATTAAATGTAAGTGAATTAAACACTCCAATTGAAAGGCAGAGATTGACAGGATAGATTTTTTTAAAAAAATCAAAATTGATGCAACAATATTCTGTCCACAAAACATACATTTAATTTCAAAGACACCAAATGGTTGAAAGTAAAATGATGGAAAAAATATATACCATGCAAAACAGAAAAGAGAGAAGTGGCCACACTAATATCAGAAAAAATAAAGTCTTCAAAACTAAAAAATATTAATAGAGACAAAGAAGGACATTTTTAATGGTAAAAGTGTCAGTCCATCAAGAAAATAGAAAAAATAAAAATGTACACTAATACCGGAGCTCCAAAATACATGCAACAAAAACTGACAGAATTAAAGGGAGAAGAAGACAATTCAACAATATTATTTGGAGACTCAAATATCCCACTTTAAACCATGGATAGATCAACTGTGAAGAAGATCAACAAGAAAATAGGGGATTTGAAACAATGAGAAGTAACAGGCATCTGTAGAACACTCTAACCATCAATAGCAGAATACACATTCTTCTCAAGAGCACAGGACACATTCTCCAGGATAGACCATATTTTAGGCCATTATAAAAGCCTCAAAATAGTTAACATAATTGAAATGATACAAAGCGTATTTTTCAGTTAAAATGGAATAAAATTGCCAATCAGTAACAAGAAATTTGGGGAAATTTACAAATATGTAGACACAAACAACACACCTCTAAATAACTACTGGGTTAAAAATTTACAAAGACAATTATGAAATATTTTGAGTTGAATGAATGAAAATGAAAATAAAACTTACAGGATGCAGCAAAAACAGTGCTTACAGTGAAATTTAAAGTTCTGTCTATGTTATAAACTAAGAGAGATCTCAAATCAACACCCTAAGCCACCACTTTAAGACACTATAAAAAAAAAAGGAGGAAACTAAACCCAAGGCAAGAAGAAGGAAGGGAACAGTAGATTAGATTGGAAATAAATGACATAGAAAACAGAAAACCAGTAGAGAAAAATCAACAAAACCAAAAGTTGATTCTTTGAAAAGATTTTAAAAAATGACTAAACCTTTAGCTAGACTGACCAAGAAAAAAGGAGATGAGACCCAACTTACTAAAGCACTGATTAGCAAGAAATATAAGGCTTATCATGAACTACAATTAACAATTTTATGCCAACGTGTTACAAAACCTAGATGAAATGGACAAATGACTAGAGAGACACAAACTACTGAAACTGATTCAAGAGGAAGTAAAACATCTGAATAGATATATAACAACTGAAGAGTTTGAATTAGTGAAGAAAAAAAAATCTTCCATAAAGAAAATACCAAGACCAAATGGCTTGACTGGTGAATTCTCCCAGGATGGCTATAATAAAAAAGACAGATAATAACAAGTATTGGCAAAGATGTGAAAAAATTGAAACCCTCTACATGTGTGGGATTATAAATGGTCACAACTCCTTTGAAAAACATTGGCAATTCCTCAAAATATTAAACGTAAAATAATCGTATGACCCTGCAGTTTACTTACTTTGGCCAATAATATTTTAAGAGATGCAATGCCAGCAGAAGCTTAAAATATACTTGTTAGTTGGGATTGCTTACTTCTGCCTCTGTAATCAATATGCAATGAATGTGCCCAGCTTAGTCCAGTGGTCCCGGGAAGAGGAAAGAAGTATGAAGCAGTGCCATTCCAGCCAAGCCCCACTTAGATCAGATGACCTACAGCTATCTGCAGCCAACCGACATGTGAGTGTACTAAATAAATACTTATGGTCATAAATCACTGATATTGTGTGATTTATTTTACACAATAGCAAACCAATCGATCTCTACCTTACCTTTTCTCTAAGCTGTCCATAAAGTGTGGAAGTAACTGAATTAGTTGATCTCAAAAAACTGGTCCAATTCTAAAAATACTGATTATAGTACTATATCATTAAAACAATCTTGAAAAGAAAAAGAAAGAATGGAATGTGATCCATAGATTCAACTAAATCTAAATAACTTCTTGAAACATGATAAATTTTAGTATATAATGAAAAATAAATTTTTACCAATCAGAAATTTTTACAAATTTATCATTGATTCTATTTCGTTATCCAACCCGGTTGTCTTCTGAATTTCCCTACCAACCTTTTTCTTTCCACATTCACGAGTCTTTCCCACCAGAAACTTAAACTTTTATTTAAAATAATATAATATCTTCAAATTAGATTTTAAATTGCCTTAAACATTATAGATACAGTCTCTATTTCTTTATGCCCTCTTACATATTATAGATCAATTAATATTTGTAGATTTGGTTGTTATAATTGGCATCACAACATTTCAACTAGCTGTCTAAGGTTGGCCCCCTATCTAAACCGGTTGAATAAATGTAATTTCTGTTTTTAAAATTTTATGTAATTATAGGTATTCTAAGTCATTAAACCAGTCATTAAATCAAATTCTACTTTATATCATTTTACTTAACCAATTTTTTCTTTTTTTTACATCTTTTGTAAATCTCTTCAACCTCCGAATTAATATTTTTGTAAAAGGTTATCTACAAAATATTCTAACTGATAGACTGTTCCTCCTAGGTAGAATATTCTGCTTCTAACCCTCTAAGATCTGCAGCAAATGTTCATTTTGGCTCTTAATCTTTCACACTGTACCTTTTCTGTCTCATTAGCTGAATCAGAGAAATATCATAGTGTTCCTTGTGGAGTCAGAAAGAATTGTTCATGGCAAATTTTAATACTGAAACTATATCCATGCACAAATGCACATGCCCAGATTGTACTTTTAAACTCTTTTTTTTGAAATGTAAAATGTGGTTCTGTAATGGGAGTCTCTGACAGCTTTCACTGTGTTTGAGACTCTGAAGTGAGTTTGAGTTTATGTAATTTCATATTAAAGCAAAAGGAAATAAGGTAGAAAAATATATTTTTTTCAGGACTTAGATTTCCAAGGTTAGCTTGATATCTCATCCTCAGTAACCTCAAGTGCCATAGCAACAAAATATTCTTTACGATTGAGAAAAATTGTCATCCACCTGCCAGACATGCTGAGATTTAATGGATAATGGTTAGGGAAGTGGAATGAGGCAATCTCTTCACAATCTGAGATCTGTAGATCCTTAATAGCCACCTGCGACCACATCCTTTGCATTCAACAACATATTTTTCAAACTTTTTTGGGGGTTTTCCATGAGAGAAAGAAATGCCATGCCCTATAGAATGATTTTTAAAACTGAGCACCTACTGTGTGCCAGGCTGGGGCAGGAGCACACCACAGATATTTTGCTACCTCCTTAATCTCTAATTGTAACTTGGAAAGTACTTAGGCAAGAGCAATAAAAGAAGAAATCATTTTTACTTGTTCACAGTATAAACTCTATGTTTTCAAAATATATTCTGGGATTCACATAAAGTTAAATGTTATGCAGAAACTATTGTATTCAGTAATATAATAACCCTAAAAGATACCCATGTCATAATCATAGAGTCTTTGCATATATTGCCTCACAGGGTAAAAGGAACTTTGCAGATGTGAGTAAGTTAAGGATATTGAGATGGTAATATTATCTTGATTATCCAGATTGGCTTGATGTAATCACAGGGTTCTTATAAGAGGGAGGCAGATGTAATGATGAAAGCAGAGGTCAGGATTATGTGGGGCCAGAAGCCAAGGAAGAAGGGCAGCCTCTAGAAGCTGGAAAAAGCCAGGAAGTGAATTCTCCCCCTCCAGGAGGAATGTAGCCCTGACAACACCTTGTTCTTAGCCAAGTGAAACTGATATCTGATTTCTCATTTCCAGAATTAAAAAATAATAAATTTGCATTGGATTAAGTCACTAAATTTGTGGTAATTTGTCATAGCAGCAACAGAAAACTAATATACCCATAATCTCACAGGTGGTTTGGTGGTGTATTCTCTCCTACTATAATTGTCATTAAAAAAGAACACATCAGGGGAGGCTTTACAAAAAATTATAACCCCTTATAGACCTTCCCTAAATCAATATATGTACACCTTCCAGGAGAAATATAGGGAATAATTTAAAGGCTCCTTATAACAGCTTCTGAGTTGTGATGCTGCTGTTGCATTCAAACATGGTGCAACAAAATGATTTTAGTATGTGCTTAGTAATAAAACCTGTGCAATTTTTATAGTTTGCTCTTAAAATTGAGATCATTTCTCAACCAACCATTTTTTTTTCTTATGGGAAATTACAATGAAGATGGTAGAGAAGTGTTTATTTAAAAATCTTTGCAATATATCTGTTTTATCACTCCATCATCTAAAAACCATTACCAGTTTTTATGAACATCAGTTCTGAGAGAAAGAGAATGATTACACAAGATACATGTGCGTGTATACACACACACACACATACTCACAGAAGGCTTTCTTAGCAAACAGATGTAAATTAAGGATCAGAACGCCCAAGGAGAAATATATTTTTGTCACCAAATCTGAAAACACATTTTCAAAACACCTCAAATGTCTTCTTGTATCAAAACTGGAAGATACTGAAAAACAATATTTAAGGTAGCAGGAAAGGAGACAAGGATGGCCCTATGATATATTGCTTTATAAATCATTTAGTTAAATATTCTGTAATAGATTTGACCTATGTCACCTTCATTATTTTTTTTTTCAAATAAAACAACTAAGAATGAGTAGTCCTTTGAGGAAAAATACATGAAATTTAAATGTTTAAGTGTGTCAGTGGAAGCAGGAGACACAGGATTTCCAGATATGTTCTTGTCCTACTTTAATGTAACTTATGTTCTCTCATTTCTGGGTGAGTTATAGAGATCATCTTGCAAGCCTCATCTGTTTTTCTCATACTATTCCTAATTTCCTCTATATTTTGTCTCCCTTTTCCTTTGCAATCCACCTTGGCTTAATTTTTCAAAATTAAAACTCAAATACAGGTTCAATCAGTGATTATAGTTGTAAGGAGTAAACTACAATGTTTCTGTTTAGATTTTCTAGTTTTGGTCTCTAATTCAAAAGCAAACTGGAGATGACAGGGAAGGAAAATTTTGCATATCAAAACTGGACAAAATGAGAAAAGGTTTAACTGAACATCAATTAATTCATCTACTTAACAAATATTTTTTTGAGCAATAAATGTATGCTAGACACTAGGGCTGGAGAAATAACAGTGACAAAAGAGTTTGTCTTTATGGAGCCTAAATACACTGTCAGAATATTAAAAATCTGTCCAGATACCTCATCTAGTAGTAATAGTTTTTATCTACATCACTGCGTTGCTCTTAAAGTGTGTATGACAGTATCCATAATCCCTCCATGATAATCAAAAGTAAGAAGTGAGAGTCGCCATCTGGGATGCCAAACAATTGACTTGGTGGATCTTCACTTCTCCCTTTAAATGTTTATAAAAGGGGTTAAACAACTTTTTCTCTTACACCTTAGCCTTCTCTAGTTCTTACATGAGAACCATGGCTTTTGATCATTTATCTGCCTAAGGTTATACCTGCCTTCTCTACATTTTCCTTGAAAGAATGTAGAGTGGAACCATTTGGCCAAGCTCTCCATGTGCCACATATGTAGATTCACCTTCAGTTCAACTGCAAGAAGTTTTAAAGCTCATTTTGCAAATTACCTGTTCACATAGAAAACCAAGAACCACCAACAGACCGTATTGATTTCAAAACTAATCTGGCACGTGTTAATTGTCACCTGCTAATTCTTACTGTATTCCTTCAAAATCTGGAAACACAGTGATTACTACTCTTCAAAACTTTAAGAAAAGGTCTTTCAAAATAAAAAAGTGTACCTTCTCTTGATCACATGTTTGTAAATTATTTTGTTAATTTCATTTTTTATATTGCTAGCCCACTTCTTCTATTGACATGTTCTTTCCTTTGTGTAAGATACCTTTATAGACTTAAAAATATATAGCCTTTTCCTGCATTATATATGGTTTAATAATTCTTGAGCTTTCCCTGTTTATTTTAACTTAATTTATTGGCCAGTGTAACTTTATTGGCATTGCATTTAATTCACAGATAATTTTAGGGAGAATTGACAAAATTATGTAATTGAGTGTTCACATGTGGAGAGTGTTATGACTCCCATTTACTCAAGTGAATTTCTGACCCTGAGGAGATGTTTAAACTTGTCTTGATAAAAATTTTGCACTTTTTTCATTCACTTCATTCCTTGGTATTTAATATTTTCGCTTGTTGTTATAAGTGGGATTATCTTAATATGTTTTCTAACTGACATTTATAAATATATATTAAAACTTTTGATTTTGTGTATGTATTTTGTAACTGGTAACTAGTTATTGAGGCATTTTTGTCGAGCATTTAATATTATGATTCCAATTAGAACAAATTAATTTATTCATGTATGAAGAAAAAGGCAAGGAAACTGACACCTGGAAGATTCTATCCTTGATCTTGAGATTCAACAATTTAGAATACATCTGGATTTTGGTTATTTTCACTAAACTTTGTCTGCAAAATAGTGAGCCCTTTTGTTCTACATGTCTGTAGAAGGTGTAATACAGTAGCCACTACTCACTTGTTTCTAATTAAGTTTTAGTTAATTAAAATTAAATAAAACTAAAAATTCAGTTTCTCAATCACATAAGATACATCTAGAATTTTCAATAGCCACAAGTGACTGGTGGATATAACATTGGAAAACGTAGAAGAATATTTCCATTATTGTAGAAAATTCCTACTGGCCAATGTTGGCACAGACGTTAAGGGCTGTGGAGCCAATCTGGCTGTCTTTGGATTTGGACTCCGTCACTGCATAGCCGTGAAAACTCACTCAAGTTGTTTAAAATCTTTAAGTTTTAATTGACTTATCCGTAAATACAGATAACTAAAACTGCTTAATGGGATATTTTGGAGATTAAAATAAAATAACATTTGTAAAGCACCTAACGTAATACCTGACACATAGTGAATCCCCAATATATGTAAGTTAATATATTATTTATTTTCTTCCCTTTGTTCTGTTCTAGTCTTCAGAAGAATCACTTCCCCATGTATTTTCTCTCAATTGTCCATCTCTTAGATTCCATCCCAATACAGTTTAATTTTTTCCCTTACTTTCTTACATGTCTTTTTTATTCCCTTTGCCTTTTGGGGTGTTTTCTCAATTTTGTACTCCAACACAATTTGATTTACTTTTGTGCTGTTCTGTTCTTTATTAATAACTGTTGTAAATTCTATTTCTTTAATTTTCTTAAACCACTTTTTTTTTTTTAACTTTTCCAGCATCCATTTAATTTGTCTGCTTTGGGCTTTTTTTGCTTTTGTTTTTATTTTCTTATCACCTCACTTTTTCTCAGGTTTCAGTGGCATAGTGTACTGATTAAGATCATCAGTTGTACAGTCAGGCAGCCCAAGCTCAACTACCAAAATGATCAGGAGATAGTCAGCTTCTTCATCCACAAAATAAAAATAATTATAGTAGGATAGTTGAGATAATCAAATGTGATAATATGTGCAAAGCTATTTCATATGTTATATAGAACATAGTAAAATAGTAACTTTATTATTATTATTTATGAATTCATACAATTTATGTTTTGTTTGATGTTCTTAAGGGTACACATCAATTGCTTCATAAAATATGCTTTGGTTTCCTTGAACTGACTGCCTTCATAAGTAGCTTTCTTCTTCATCTCTTGCATGTTATGTTTTTCTTCCTTTAATTTCTAAGACATTTGGAGAGGTGCCATATTCACGGAGGGAGGATGGAGGAAGGAGAGACTATATTGACCTGAGAGTTGTAAAGACTATGACTAAACACTACTTATCAAGGAGCAATGCCTTCTTTATGTGCATGTCCTGACTCTGGACTCTTTGCCTGGTCTACCCTACCCCAATGTGTACTCTCCAGGTACAAATATATTTTTTGTGACTTCTCCAGTTACTGCTTTATTCACCCAGTGCTATAAAAAGTCTCCCTCTAGAATTTACACTTAAGGGACTGAGGAATGCATTTGTATATCTGGGCTAAACTTTCAAGAGCTCTAACATTTTAGGGAGACCATGGGAAATCTCTGGAGGTAAGTTTCTCTTTGCTTGGATTTTTTCATGGGAACTTGGAAACTACTGCACAAATGAGTCAACTTTTTCTACCTGGCTTTTTAATTGGCCTGGTCTTGGCTCCAACAATATATTGTGTTATGTTCAGCATCTTTCCAGAAGCTTCCATCTGCTGAGTTGGGGGAATGGTACCCATATTCCTTTCCTAGGACTGCTGTAACAAATCACCACAAACTAGGTGGTTTAAAAGAACAGAAATTTGTTCTCTAGAGGCTAGCAGTCCAAAATTGAGGTAGCAAAGGGCCACACTCTCTCTGATGGCTATTGGAGAGAATCTCTTCTTATCTTCTGGTGTTGCTTGCAATCCTTGGCATTCCTTGGTTTATAGATACATCACTCTAATCTCTGCCTCTGTAGTCACATGATATTCTCCTCCTGTGTCTCTGTCTTTACGTGTCTTCTTTTCTTATAACTCATATTGGATTAAGGGCCCACTCTACTCCAGTGTGACCTTATCTTAACTGCAATGACTCCATTTCCAAATAAGGTCACACTCTGCAGTTCTAGGAAGGATATAAATTTTGGAGGGGACACTATCCAACCCAGTACTATCTCCAACTATTGCCTACTAGGAGGTGTTTCTCCAGTTATGAATAAACTGACCACACAAATCTGCAGGCTAATAGACCTGCTTCTGAGAACATGGTTCTGATTAGAGTGTCCTTTGTCTCTTCCCTGGGACATAGCTCAACCTCTTGCCCCTCAAGTTATATTGGATTCCTTCAACTTCATGACATTTTTTTACCGGGCTACTGTTGAGTCTAGTTCAGAAAGTTCTTCTCTTAATGTATAATAAAACATGTGCTTCTTCTTCCATCTCTACTTTCGTAGCTTTGAAATGCTGCTAATTCATGACGGTGAAAAGGGTAGTTGATTTTAAATATCTGTTTGTCTAACTAGCGTCTTCTGATAGGGAAGAGCATTTGCTAACTTATCCTTAACTAAATAAAGCTTGGTCTTTCTATTGAGAAAGCCATCCTATTTTTCTTGAACGAGGGATGGGTGAACATGATGAAGAAGTCTCCTGCATAACCACATAAAGGAGATTAAATCTTGAGAATTGTTTGGCTTGTTTTTGTCAGAGTTGGATTACTCTCATATATTTGTCCCACTAGGCATTTATTTTAAGTGACAGAAAAGACCAAAGTAGAGTTCTTCCCTATTGATTTTACAAGCACTAATAACAATATAAGCACCTAAAAAGAGGTTATACATTAATTTAAAGATGGAAGATTAAATACATTCAGAGAAGCCAGTGAATAGGAAATAGGTCAAGACAAATCTACAAGTATGTAGAATGGAAAAAATTAAAATATAATTTCAGTAAGTGAAACTAGATGAGAAAAGAATGACTGACTTATTAGAAGTGAGAAAGCTGTAAACAAGGAAGCAATATGCTATGCACAGTCACCCAAAGGCTTCTACCATTGGTGGTAGAAGGTATCACTGAGGAGGGATGGAATGTGGTGCTGAAAGCAAGAGACTTGGTTACAAGTCTATGTTAGACTTGTATATTTAGACCTCCAGATCTCCTCATCAGTGATGGCAGAAAACTGGGAGATTAACAGAGGGTATATGGATGTATGTACAGGGGCGCCTAAATATTCTAGGCATTTGGTGATTGCAACACCATGGACTGGAGAACATGTGGCTTGGACCCACACACCGTGCAGCAGAAGGCAATGGTAAACCACTGCTGTATTTTCCTTTTCTCTTTCTTTAAAATTTTTTTCCTTGAAAATCCTTTGATGAGACAGTCCAGAATGAAATATGAGATAGTGCAGGAAGATGAGACCCTCAGGTTGGGAGGCACTCAAACAGTTACTAGGGAAGAGCAAAGAACAGGTACGAATAGCATTGTTGCTAATTACAGAACTAGACTAAAGTGGGAAGGACATCTAGGACTAAAGTGCACAAAAGTGAAACGAAAGTCCAATGCCATACGACACACACAATTGGAACATGGAACATGAGAAGCATGAACCAAGGTACACTGGAAACTGTAAAGCAAGAAATAGAACATTTAAGTATTGCAGTCCTTAGTGGTAGTGAACCGAAATGGACTGGAATGGGACACTTTCAGTCAGACAACTAGAAAGTGTTCTACTCTGAAACGACAAACTCAGAAGAAACGGAATGGCTCTAATACCAAGAGAAGATGTAGCACAAGTAGTTAGGGACTATAACGAAAGCTCTGACTGAATAATATCAATCAGACTTCCGGGAAAACCTATTAATATAACCATCATCATCCCCAACTGCAGATGCTGAAGAAGATGAAATTTAAAGTTTTTACATAAGTATCCAAGAAGCAATTGATCAAACACCAAAACAAGCATGCTGATAATTATAGGTGACTGGAATGCAAAAGTAAGAAATAAAGCAGAATCAAATTTCATCAGAAAATTTGGACTAGGGGTCAGAAATGAAGCAGGAGAATGGCTTGTGGATTTCTGCAAAGCCAATCTGTCCATCACAAATATATGCTTCAAACAACCTAACAGACAACTGTATACACGGACCTCACCAGATGGCCAAATAGAAATCAAAATAGACTATGCAATTGGAAGCAGGAGATGGAGAAGCTCTGTTCTCTCTGCCAAAACGAGACCAGGAGCAGATTGTAGAACTGACCATGAACTATTAACATCAAATACCAACATAGCCAAAGAAGAGCACTAAAGTAATTATAGTGCCAAAATATAACATAAACATTCCCAACAAATTTAAAGTCCGTTTAAAAATCAGATTTGCATTGTTAAACTTAATTGACTGAGAAACAGAAGAACTATGGACTGAAACCAGAAATATTATTAAGGAAGAATGCAAAAAGACAATGCCTGAAATAAAAATGAAAGAAAAATTGACATGGATGACAGAAGAAACACTAAAAATTGTTAAGAACAGGCGAGAAGCAAAAGATCACAAAAGTAGGGTTAGAATCCTGAATGCAGTTTTTCAGCAATTACCATGTAGAGATAAAGAGATTACTATAATGGCCAATGCAAAGAGATAGAAGAAAACAACCAAAAAGAAAGAACAAGAAATTTCTTCCAGAAGATTCAAGGAATCAAAGGGGAATTTAAACCTAGATTAGGAATGCAGAATGACAAACAGGGAAGCACACTATGTGATCAGGAGAAAACAAAGGGAAGGGGGAAACAATATACTGAAGATCTATACAGAAGAGACAAAAGGATGACAGATTCATCTGAAGACGATTTCTATGTGGAAGAATCCATAATTCTAGAAAATGAAGGAAAGCTGCCCCGAAAGTAGTGGGAAGAAATAACTCACCAGGGGTAGATGGGAAATCTATAGAATTATTTCAATCCACAGAGACTGAATCTGTCAAAATCCTAACAAGAATATGTCAACAAATATGGAAAGCAAAACAATGGCCTACAGAGTGGAAATGCTCAATATATATCCCAATCCCAAGAAAGGCGATGCCAAGCAGTGCAGTAACTACAGGACCGTTGCTCTAATCTTCCATGCAAGTAAAGTGATGCTCAGGTGCTGCAACAAAGGCTTTGACCTTACATGGAGCAAGAAATGCCTGAAGTCCAAGCTGGATTTTGAAAGGGAGAGGCACATGAGATCTAATTGTGATTATTTGTTAGCTACTGGAGTGCGCCAAAGAATTTCAGAAGAAGGCTAGTCCACATTTTATAAACTATATTAAAACCTTTGACTGCATGGATCATGAAAAGCTATGGGCTGCTCTGAAAAAAATGGGGGTGTTTCAGCATTTGATGGTCCTGATGCAGAACCTGTATTGTGGACAAGAAGCCACTGTCAGGACACATCATGGAGAGACAGAATGGTTCCCTATAGGCAACAGAGTCAGATGAGGGTGCCTTTTATCTCCCTGTTTAATCTGTATGCAGAACATATATGTAAAACTGGGCTAGACTCAGATGAAGGGGAAGTGAAAATTGGTGGAAAATATCAACAATCTATGAAATGCAGATGACACTGTCTTACTGGCAGAAAGCAGCAATGACTTGACATGACTTCTGATGAAAGTGAAAGAAGAAAATACAATAGCAGGAGTGCATTTGAACGTGAAGAAGACAGAACTCCTGACTTCAGAACTACACGACTTGAAAGTAGATAATGAAGACATTGAAATTGTTAGAGATTTTGTTTACCTTGGTTCAGTCAGCAATTTAATTGGAGACTACAACCAAGAAATCAAGAGAAGACTGAGACCTGGAAAGGCAGCAATGAAAGAATTTGGAAAGACATTCAAGTGTAAGAAAATGTCATAAAAGCCTCAGGCCAAGATTATCCACACCCTCACATTCCCAGTTCTCGCGTATAAGTGAGGAAGTTGGACAGTGAAGAAGGCTGACAGGGAAAAAATGGATTCATTTGAACTATAGTGTTGGAGGAGAGCTCTGCAGATACCCTGGACTGTCAGAAAGATGAACAAGTGGGTCCTAGAGAAAATTAAGCCTGAACTGGAGTCCTATTTCGGGCACATCGTGAGAAGGCAGGCTTCTTTGGAAAAGACAATAATTCTAGGAAAAGTAGAAGGCAGCAGGAAAAGAGGAAGACCAAATTTGGGATGGATTGACTCTGGAAAGCAAGCTGTAGTTTATAGAAGCTGGATAGGGCTGTTGAGGACAGGTCATTGTGATCATCATTCATTCGTAGCATTGCCAGGATTTGGAGCAGACTTGACAGCACATAATAATATAAATATGGACCGAAGGACACTAGGCCCAGTGTAGGGTGGCATATCATACTCAAAAGAGGTGATAAAGTAAAGGTTTATGTGCTGAATTCTGAGATTCCCAGCACTCCTCTCTCAGTCATGTCTAGGATGTTAGCAGTCTGGTTTATTATTCAAGGTAGGGGATTAGAAATTTATCTTCTCAAAATATAACCATTGCAAGAAACGATATTTACATTAGCGGTCCCCAGTGAAATAGTCCAGTCAGATTAGCCAAAAATGAAGTTCACATTTGGTGTGTTGAATCAGCACTCAGAATTCCAAACAGCTTTTTGGTCCTTCATTCTGAGCTATGAACACTCAAGGATTGCCAGTTATCTGAGAAATAACTCTAACCCGAAAGATGGAGACCAGAAGGAAGAAACAAACAAATAACAACAAAACTTGGAGGAAAAAGACATTGTGTAGGAACGGGAAAACTTGAAAATAAAAGTAAAAATAAAAATTATTATTCTAAGAGAGATAAATGAAAATATCACCCATAAAGTAAAATAAGGAGTTGCTATAAAAAATTTCTGAGATCAAGGCTTAGCTCTTAGAAAAAATTAAAAACTTAAGAGAAAGATTAGAAGATAAACCTGCTATGTTCTTGAAAATAGAGTAAAAATGTAAAAACATGAAAAATTATTTTACAGATGATTTGGAGACTATGTTTCAACCCAGGTTTCACCAAGATAGAAATACTTTGGAAGTGCATCAGTGAAAACTTATAGTCTAAGCCACAAAAGTTCTTGATATCAAACATTAGCACTTTCTTAATTAGAAACAGAAAAAAATGACAATTTTAAAACAGCTGATATTTAAATCATTATGATAATTCTGAAAATCACACATTTATCTTGGCAATATCCTAAAAGATGGAATGGGAACTTGTCTGAGACTGAGGAAAACAAGACTATGTCCACCTTTACCCCTAACCTGATGAGTAATGTTGGGTGAGCTACTTACCTCTCTGTCATTCAATTTCCTCATACTGGGTCGTTGATCTATGAATTCCTTTCAAGTTCAAATGTCCTATGATTTGATACTAAATGCTCACTAAAGCTGTAGGATGTGTGTACATATGCATGTATATTTTATATTTCTGCTTTTCCTAGATGCAGTGGAACGTGAAAATCATAGTGCTGTCATTAGACTCTTTCTGAATTGTTCACACTGGACACTGTTTTCCAGTTTGACTATTCACTCCTGGATCCTGCCAGTTCTGTCTTGTTTTAGGCCTGTCGCACCATAGCCAGCTGCTCAGTGGGACATCAAAGTGACACTGAATTGGTAGGAAAAGTTGATAAATGATACAGGATGAGGGCCACTTTGAAGTCCTGCAGTGTCACCAGAAATACCACAGTGAAACCAAAACAATGAGAAGTAGGGGGCAGGGCATAGACCAGCACAAGAAATGGTCCTCGGGGCATAGAAAAACAGGTCCCAGGAAAAGTATTAACAGGGAAAAGAGATAGTAGCATAAGAGAAAAGAATAAAAGTAACAAGGAGTATATAAATCTTTTAGTTTTATTCATAGAATTCTAAAATCCATGATGAGTTACCCTCAGAGACTTTCATTTGGTGCGCTGCTCGGGCTGCTGTTTCAACACGCCTGCTTGCACATTGTGAGATGATAGTGTTGATAGACACTCATTAGGTGGACATTTATTCTGAACATTGTCCCCTCTGCTTCATCATCTGTTTCATTTTTGAAAAGTACACTTGACTACTGAAGACAGTGTCAGAAAAAGTAAAGGACATAGGGATGATATCTGTTCCGTGATATGTGAATCCACTTGATGTGAATTCTCAAAAGTAGAAGTGAACAAACGTGATCTACTCATAAGAAAACACCACGGGTGTCAGGTGCAAGTGTATCAAGCAACACACACAGGCGGAAACAATCCTCATTAGGGCAGCATCTACTTGTTGGGTTTTTCCCACTCTGGGCTCCAGAATCAATGTGAGAGTCAGGTAAGACCTAAAGTATAAATTTCAGACACATTTTACAGGGTCTGTAGGAATTCTTCATAGAGACTGTATCAGGACAACAAATCATTTTTGAAGAAAATTAAATGTCCCTTCTAAAATGAGAACAACTTTTGCTTAAAAAAAATATATATATATAAGTATATACAGCTATATATATACAATGTACTACAAATGAGGTGAGTAGAATATATATGTCCACTGTTTGCTAACAGATTATGATCTTCTTTAGCCAGTATGGTTAAGGAGACTGTCCAGGTCTAGTGGTTCTTGGTATCTTATCTGTTCTGGGAAAGCCTACTGTTCTGGATATCCAGTTGTTATTTTCCCTTACAAATGTTCTCAAAGCACTGCCTTTATCACTAAATCTTGGAGGGTACGTATCTCAGCCCACAAATCCAGGTGCATATGATACATAACTTCATTTATATGTTGAATATATGTAATTTCAATGTGTCAACTGAATGTGTCAATTCTCCAAGAATTCATTAAACACCAAGGTATTCACGGACATGTGGTGGATGTGGGTGTGCTAGAATCCGGTCTCCCACACGATCGCTTCATGCAGGCACCCACTGGGACGTCTACGACTCCTCTTGGCAGGACAACTTCAGGTCCAGCAGCCTTCACAGTTAATTCTGTGCCATGCATTGGCACACAGAAATCATTCTGCCCCTTCCAGGTCATGCTGGGACAGAGGAATCTCTCTGAAATTACTGAATCAACATACGTCCAAGCACATCACAGAATTGTTTCCACTCTCGGGTGTTGCCACCTCTCTGTGGCATAAATCCCTCAGCTCTCAGACCCAGATGCCTAGTTGGGGTTTTTGCTGTCTCTTTGTTCTCTGCTAGGAAAGCAAGATGTGGAGACTCCTTCTCAATTGACCCACTAGCTGCAGACTCTCATCACTTCTCCTCCCATTCCTGGAATTTACTGTCATCTCCTGCTGAATTTGCAAGGTCCTCAAATACTCCTTCTTTATGGCACATCATTTCTACCCCAAATTCTGGCTGTAACCAGAATCTTATCATTTCCACAAAGGCAAGGATCTCTTAGGTAGCTTCAGGTTCAAGGCAGGTAACTGAGTCTGGTAGATGTAAGAAGGTAAACATAACTGATATCGCACTTTGATGCTGGAGAAACAAAGACATGGGCAGGGACTGAGGCTGATGGGAGAGTATTTGTCCCAGTGACAATAGACAGCTGATGGTCAGATCCTTCCACTGTTGCCATGTGGGAATATCGCCCCAGTTGCAAGATCTTCTGAATCTTCTAGAGAAACCAGACAGCTAGATAAAAATATTAAATCTTCCAATTTCAAATGTTGGTCACTATTCCTATTTTAAATCTAGGTGTGAGCCAAAATCACCGTAACCAATAAAACATTTCTCCAGGAGAGATTTGGCCTGAAGGCTGCTAATTTGAGACCTCTGCTTTAAGTACTTTGCACTTTTAGAAACCGAAGCCAAGAAGATTCCTTAGCTTCTGCTTTCCACAGTGACATATCCCTCCCTTGTGGCAATGAGCTGAGAATGGCCTAGTTGTTTAAGTAAGGGAAGGTAAAAGAGGGAAATGCTGGGTAAAAGTAAATACAAAAGCAAGTTAATAATTCAGAAAAATCACCCCATTGTAGATATTTTTGCTTCTTTCTGGAAGGCTCTGGAAGCCACAGTGAACCATCAGTCTAGTCTGAGTTTGGTGTGCTGACGGTCTCTGTCCCCTACTCCAATGTGGTTTTCTCTGTGCATTTTCTGGGGGACCATTGAAGCTCCACAAGAAAGAAGAACCCTTTCCTCCTGAAAATAAAACTGCAAATGCATCTTAGCTCAACTAGATACCTGGACCCGGATAATTCCATAGGCAGTGCAGACCCAGGCTCAAAGATAGCTTTACTCGATTCAGGGCCAGGTTAAAGAGAAAAGCCTCCTTATTTTTATGCATCAATTTTGCCTACTTCCAAATCCCATTTTCCTCAAGGCAGCCAGAGTGTTCTACTTCAAAGGAATTTTGATTTTCTTCTTTCCAAGGATAGAAAAGATATCCCTTCTGTCTCCCATCAGCATGTAATCTTCATACAATCAGGGACCATAGGGATCATCTCTGTCTTGTTCAGTCACCCAGCATGATGCCTGAAATAGAACAGGTATTCCTCAATGAGTATTGTTTGAGTTAATGAATAGATGATTGAATATCCTATTTTTGATTGAAATTCTAGCCGTCTTTTAGAACTTGTCATTTGCACCTATTTATATAATCAAGGTGTATTGCTAGACAGGAATCTACATCATGGGATGTGTGTAAGTGTTTAATTTCCATGGATGACGTTATATAAATGACCAGTGAGGGGAAGGAAAATATGAAAGAAATGAAAGGATTTTACAAAGAATCAAGGCTATCTGAATTCAGACTATTCCAGGATAAATGGTGGGCTGTACCCTGTCTTTCCATGGATACAGTCAAGATTAGAACAGAGAGTAAATGGACTTCTACTATATCCCAGAAATTGGTTGGTGGAAGGTAAGAGAGGCTATATTTTATTATTACTCTGCAGTGATTCCCCAAGACAATTCTAGGAGCTATGATGAAATCTAACTGTCATGGGAAGCCTTGGCAGGGCCTTCTAGCAGAAGAGTCTCATACACACATGCACACACACACACATGCACACACAAGTCATCATAGGTGCTCTGTAGCAAGGTAGGGGAGTCTATTGCATCAGTGTCTGGAGGTGAGAGGCAGGGATGGAACAAGTCAGAAAGGGGAAATAATTGGAATATCAATGGCTAACTCTGCTAAGCAGAGTGGTGACTCAGAATGATTGGAGGAAGTTGCCTTAGCTGGCCACCAGGAAGGAAGGAACAACAATGAGTCTCAGTGGAGTCAAGGGATCAGTACACTAAATCAACTAGGCTGGTATAGAAGGTATACTTGTGCTTCTTTTTACCTTTGGTTTTATATATCGAGATATAACTTAGGGTGAAAAGAATGTAATAAAACTCCACTTCTGGTTGGAGCTTGAATTTTTTAGACACTTCTAGTCCACTGCCTTATGGTCTTTGACAGATAGAGTTAAGATTCCATATATATATGTAATTACTATTATGTATATAATTACTATATATATAAAATTACTGCTTACTAATTGAGCATGTAAAAATAGGTAAATTATTTTAATTTTGAAAGAATGAAGAAAATATTCCATGTATGAGGTAGAGAAGGTCTCAAAACCTAGAAATCAACTATAGTGGGCCAGTTTTAATACCCTCATTTGTGAGTTGATGAATTGCTAATAGTTCAGCTTGCTTATGAGAAAGAGATTCTTCAGTTTAGAGGGAAAGCACACAAACCAAAATAATAATTTTGAATGATAAATTAGTAATAAACTGAAATAATTGCTGGTATTTTCACAGAGAAGTATTGTGATAATTTGTATCCTTGAATATCACTACTGGGATGACTTCCAGACCATTTTCTGAAAGGGGAAAAAAGATGCTTAAAAGTGGCAGATGACTAGTCAACACTTAGCCAGGGCCTAGTTGGCTACACAGCAATTTTCAATTCTTTTCTCTCGAAGCCTATTTGAGGGAAAGAATTAGATAATTTGTTGATTCCATAGCTTGCTCTTTAGAGTGGCCTGCTAAATTACTTAGTAAAAAAAATTGGAGGAAACTTCAAGTACTCAGATACCAGGCATAGGGTATTTATGTGATATATTTTCTTTAGTTATGTTAGTCCAAGAAATTGTCTAAGAATAAATTCTATGTTCTTAACAGGGAATAAAGATTACTTTATTCTTCAGCACATACAGACTCTACATCTTACAAATTTGTGTCTGTTTTCCCCAATTGTCACTCATTTTCCTGGAATTTTGTCTTCTTTTATTTTGTTATCTCTTTATCAACAGAGAAAGTTTCCCTCTATTCCTAGTTTACTAAAAGTTTTTTCTGTGAATGGGTATTAAATTTTGTCAAATACTTTTTCCACATATATTGATGAGATTACATGATTTTTGTTTTTTAGTTTGTTGATGTGATAGATTATAATAATTAATTTTTGAATGTTACACCAGGTTTACATACCTGGGATAAATCTCACTTGGTCATGGTGTATAATTCTTTTTATACTTTTTTGCAATCAATCTGCTAATATTTTGTTGAGGATTTTTGTGTGTGTTCATGAGAGATATCAGTCTGTACTTTTCCTTTCTTGTAATGTCTTTGTCTGGTTTTGGTATTAAGGTAATGATGGCATCATAGAATTAGATAGAAAGTATTCTGTCTGCTTCCATCCTCTGAAAGAGATTGTAGAGAGCCGGTATAATTTCTTTCTCAAATGTTTGATAGAATTCACCAGTAAACCAATCTGGGCCTAGTGTTTTCTGTTTTGGAAGTTTATTAATTATTGATTCAGTTTCTTTAATACATATAATCCTACTCAGATAGTCTATTCCTTTTGTGTGCATATTGGCAGATTGGTCTTTCAAGGAATTGGTCCATTTCATCTAGATCATTAAATTTGTGAGTATAGTGTTGCTCATAGTATTCTTTTATTATCCTTTTAATTTCCATGCGGTTTGTAGTGATGTCCCCTCTTTCATTTCTGATATTAGTAATTTGTGTCCTCTTTTTTTCTTAGGTAGCCTGGCTAGAGGCTTATTGGTTTTATTTGTCTGTCAAAGAACCAGCTTTTGGTTTTGTTGATTTTCTGTTTTCAATTCCATTGATTTCTGCTCTAATTCTTATTATTTCTTTCCTTCTGCTTACTTTAGATTTAATTTGCTCTTCTTTTCCTAGTTTCCTAAGGTGGAAACTTAGATTACTGATCTTAAAATCATTTTTCTTTATCGTCTCTTTATTTTTAAATATCCGATAATAATTTTGGCACTCTCTCCCTTAATCTAAAAAGATATACATTAATGTTGGCTTTATGTTTAATGATTAAATGTTCAAATACTACAAGTCATCCCTATTTGATGCATCATAGAATTTGGATAATTACTTTCAATGATTGAAGTTCAAAATTTGGCAGGTGCAGATTTCATTAGCAGCAGTAACTTGGAAGGACCAACAAATGGCTGTAATTGGCACTTGAGTCTTTAAGCAATGGAGCAAGGGGCCCTTTCTGTCCCTAACCAAAAATAACAATCACTATGTGAGTTGATTATGTGTGAAATGTTCACACCTGCACCTAACTGTGAATGCAAAAGGAAAATTAGTAGGAGATATATTTTTGAATTGTCTGTACATAGGTATTTTTCTTTTGATATTGTTATTTGTTTGCCTTCAATAAGAAGTTGTAAACAGAGCCTGTCTCTTCTATAAAGAGCTTTCATGCGTGAATATTGGCAAGTGATACATGTGTCCATCACTCATTGATGGAATTTTCAGGATGATTCCTGCTCAACTTGATCACTAGCTAGGTGATATTTACTTAGATTCTAGACAAAACAAGGCACAGAATTATTTAACTTACTTTCTAAATCCTCTCTGAGGAAAAATTATTCAATATTCATTTGATTCTACTTTACCATCTAGTCTCTTTTCCAGATTTCTTGCTGCAATGCATAACGGACACTGGTGCTTTTTTCTTCTTGTTTTCTTTCTTTTCTTGTGATGTCTTTGTATGATTTCAATATCAGGGTAATATTGGCCTCTTAGAATGAGTTGAAAAGTATTTCCTCTTCTATTTTGTAGACGCCTTTGTGAACGAATGGTGTTAATTCTTTAAATGTTTAGGAGATTTCACTAGGAAAGCCTGGATCTGTTGCTTTTCACTCTAGGAAGTTGTTTTTTTAAACTAATTCAGTCACTTTATGTTTTATAGGTCTATTTAGATTTTGTATTTCTTCTTGAGTCAGCTTCTGTAATTTGTATCTTTCTAGTAATTTTCCCATTTTACCTAGGTTCTCTAATGTTTTGGCATTGGTTGTTAATAATATTCTCTTACAATCTTATGTATTTCTATATGTTTAGTAGTGATGTCCTTGATTTTATTTCCTGATTTAGTAATTTGAGTCTTGTCTCTTTTTTTCTTCATCAGTGTAGTTTAAGATCTCTTATTTTTGTTGATCTTTTCAAAGAACTAAATTTGGTTTCATTGATTTCTCTATTGTTTTCTATTGTCTGTCATTTATTTCTTCTCTAATATTTATTATTTTCTTCTTCCTGTTGGCTTCGAATTTTCCTCTTCTTTTTCTAGTTTCTTAATATGTTGGGATAATTTGTTGATTTGAGATCTTCTTTTTAAATATAGGCCTTTAGGATGATACATTTTTCTGTAAGCACTACTTAGGTTCTATCCTATAAGTTTTGGTAGGTTGTATTTTCATTTTCATTCATCTCAAAGTGTTTTCTATTTTCACTTATCATTTCTTCTTTGAATCATTGATTATTTAGCAGTGTGTTGCTTAATTTTTGTATATTTGTGAATTCCTCATATTTCCCTCTGTTATTATTATAATTTACTTCTAGTTTTGTTGAAAAACATACTTTGTATGATTTCAGTCTTCTTAAGTAGAATGAAGTTTTTTTGATGGTCTAACATATGGTCTGTTCTGGAGAAAGTTCCAGGTGTACTTGAGAAGAATATATATTGTGCCTATCTTGGGTGTAAAGTTCTATAAATGCCTGTTGGTTTTAGTTTGTTTATAATGTTATTCAAGTCCTCTATTTCCTTGTTGATCTTCTGCCTCACTGATTGATTCATTATTGAAAGTAGTGCATTAAGGTCTCAAACTATTATTTGAATTGATACTTTCTCCCATCAATTCTGTTAGTTTGTGCTTCATGGATGTTGGGGTTCAGTTGTTAGGGATATCTATGTTCATAATTGTCATAGTTTCCTGATGGATTGACACTTTTTTTGGGCCCTGAGCTAACATCTGTGCCAATCTTCTTCTATTTTTTGTATATGGGACGTCGCCACAGCATGACTTGATGAGCAGTGTGTAGGTCTACACTCGGGATCCAAACCCATGAACGCTGGGCCACTAAAGCAGAGCACACAAACCTAACCAACACACCACTGGGCCAGCCTGGATTGACAGTTTCATCACTGTAAAATATCCTTCTTTGTTCCTAGTAACAATTTTTGTCTTAAAATCCATTTTGTCTGACTTAGGATATCACTCCAACTCTCTGTAATTACTATTTGCTTGGTATATCTTCTTCTACCCTTTTACTTATTGTCTCTTTTGCTATATTTTTTTGACTTATTTTATTAGTAGTTGATCTAGGAGATACAATTAACACCTTAATTTAAGCAATCTAGTTCATATTAATACCACATAATTTTAATACAATACAAAAATTCTGCTCCAATGGAGGTCCATTTCCTCCTCCATCTCCTTTGCTATTTTTATCATCCAAATTATGTCTTTATTATTTATAAGCCCATCAACACATCTTTATAATTATTGATTTATGTGCACGTCTTTTAAGTCTGATAGGAAAAGGAAAGAATTACAAACAAAAAATATTTTTATGCTGTCTATTGTATTTACCTGTTAGTTACCTTTACTAGCATTCTTTATTTTTTGTATGGATTCAAGTTTCTGTCTAATACCCTTTCATTTCAGCTTGAGGAACTCCTTTAGTATTTCTTGCAGGGTAGGTGCTAGTTAGCAACCAATTCTCTTTTTTTAAAAAAAATATGAAGATATTTCAATTTTTCCTTCATTTTTAGAGGATAGCTTTGATGGATGTCGAATTTTTGCATAATGTTTGTTTTTGAATTAGGCACTTTGAATGTATCATCTTATTGCCTTCTGGACTCTAGAGTTTCTGATGAGAATTTAACTATTAATCTTTCGAGGACACTTTTTATGTGATGAGTCATTTTTCTCTTTCTGCTTTCAAAATTCTCTCTTGGTCTTTGTCTTTCAAAAATTTGATTATTTGGTGCCTAGATGTAGATCTCTTTTAGAATATCCTACTTTGAGTTCATTGTATATCTTGGATGTGTAGATTAATTTTTTATAATTAAATTTATGATTTTGGTCCTCATTTCTTCATATGTTCTTTCTGTCACTTTCAGTTTCTCCTCTACTACTGGGTTCACACTATGCATATATTAATGTGCTTGTTGTATCCATAGGTCTCTGAGTCTCTCTTGATTTACTTCATTCATTTTTCTTTTTGTCTTAAGATTAGATCATTTCATTTGATATATTTTCAGGTTTGCTTGTTCTTTTTTCTGCCACCACAAATCTGCTTTTGAGCTCCCCCAGCATTTTTTTCATTTTGGTTATTATACCTTTCAACTGCAGAATTTTTATTTTTTTTTAAATCTCTTATTTATATTCTCTATTTGGTGAAACATTGTTTTTGACTTTCTTTTAATTCTATAGACACAGTTTCCTTTAGTTTTTTAACATATATACTAGCTTTCTTACCTAGTTTTTTTAGTTTTTTAATATATATGTGAGAACATGATTCAAAGCCTTTGTCTAGTAAGTCCAACATCTAGACATCCACAGGAACAGATTATATTTATTGTTTTTTGCTTATGTGTGGGCCATACTTTCCTGTGTATTATAACTTTTTTTTGAAAACTAGACATTTTAAATTTCATAATGTGCTAACTCTGGGAGTGAGATCCCACCCCTCCCAAGGTATATTATTATTGTTATTTGTTACTGTTGTTGCTATTGCTGATTGTTTAGTGATTTTCCTGGACTAGTTCTGTAACGTCTGTATTTTTCTCTTGTACAGTCACTTCAGTCTCTACTTGTTTAGCTTGTGGTCAGAGAATGACTGAATAGAGACTTTAAATGCCTAGAACATTAGCTTTTCCATTCTTTGCTGAGGGGTTCTTTCTTCTTGTTGGAGTCAGTTTGCAGGGCTCTGCAAGTTTATAAATTTACTTTAGCCTTCACTTCCTGCCTGTTTGGAGCCTCAAAGTCAGCCAGGCATGAGAGGTTAGGTGTTCTCAGCTCTTTCCTGGTTAGGAGCACAGTCCTGCACACGTGTGTGGCCTTCTAGATTCCTCAGAATTTTTCAAATCTTCCAAAGTCCCCATGGACTTATATTTTCCCAGATTTGTTTTTTTCAACTTGTTGACCAGAGTCTGGTTGACTCCAGCTTGATATCGCTACCTCAGGTAACTGTGTATTAAATAACTGTCACTTATTTTTTAGACAAACAGAAGAGGATAGGGCTTTCTCGCTGAGTGAACTCTAAATCACGTCAAGGAAAGACAAGCCTTTGAATGAGGCATTTCTGGGGAGCTGCCAGACAGGTCAAATAATGATATTTCTCTGGGGATGAAGCTTTGTGGGGACCTCCAAACCCATTCTTCCCTCTCTAGTGACTTCTAGGCTCATAGTTTGCACCGTGACCAAGGCTGCAGGTGGCTTATTTTCCACACTCCTGGTGATCTGTGAAGAAGAGATGCAAACGAGGTAAGTTAAACTTCCACAAAGCTCACTGTTCTTACTGAGATTCAGCCATTTTCTTAAATAAACATTCCTCAAATTTCTAAAAGTCTTTAGCTAATTTCCACAGTTCTTAAAAAGTTATTTTTGAAATACTTCTATGTGCTTATTGTTTTTACAGAGGAGCAAATTTTCAGAGGTCGTTTTTCAGTCCTTTTGGGAGTGTTTATATTTGGTGGTATTAATTTTGATCACTTGGATAATATGGCGTCTGCCAGGCTTCTACATTTTAAAATTATTGTTTCTCGTGTAAATAATGAAAATTTTGTGGAAAGGTACTTCAGGTCTATGAAGGTATCCTGTTTCTTTCTTTCTTTTTTATTTGTTGGTGAGGAAGATTGTCCCTGAGCTAACATCTGTTGCCAATCTTCCTCCCTTTGCTCAGGAAGACTGACCCTGGACTAACATCCGTGCCCATATTCCTCTACTTTATATGGGACGCTGCCACAGCATGGCTGACAAGCAGTACGTTGGTCCATGCCTGGGATCCGAACCTGCGAATCCTGGGCCACCGAAGCGGAGCGTGCAAATTTAACTGCTACACCACCGGGCCGGCTCAAGGTATCCTGTTTCTAATCAAAATTTCAGTTTATTCACTAATTATGGATTCCTAATTTATTCAATGACTTATAATCTATTACTGCCATTATTTATTTTAATGATCATATCACCTTAGCGATGCCAAATGGAAGCCATTTCAAGCAGGCTTTTGCCTTTTGGCAAGTCCCCGTCATTCTCTGAGCACGTCTTCGTTTCTATAAAAACAGATGTTCCAGATCATCTTTTATTTTCCTTACCCAGCCCTGAAATAAACTATTTCTCTAGGATGCTTTGGTTCTTTTCAGTAGATAATGGTATATAAATACCAAGACCTGGGCACTAGTCAAGCCTACTTTATAGGAGTGTTACTATTCCTAGGTCCCTGTAGTTGACAGAGTTAGGGAATGTGTGTGTGTGTGTGTGTGGTTTGTATGTGTATGTATACATATAAGCGTGTCTGTAGAAATATATGTGCATACACATATGTACATCACATTTTCATATATATATACGTCTATAAATAGCTATATATACTGAAAACTTTGACTTCATAAAAATAACTCCAATTCCATTACCACAAAAAAGCTTTATTGAATTTTCTCCCTTCTCACATATATCCGTCACCTTTCATAACTACTTTTATCATCACTATATTTACTTATTTAAACAAATCTTCCTTTATATAACCAATCTTCCTTTGCCATTGCCTCCATGCCAACATCCTTTCCTTGCCAAAGTCCCATTTACTTAGTTTTGGCTCATACACCCCCACCAGACCCACTACATGGATGTTCTTTCCCACGCAGGCGCCGACACTTTGAGCTAAGCCACTGCTCCTACAAACACCCGTCTCATGTACTCTGACTCTGAAATCCCATACCTGACTTTTATCTTACTCAGAAGTCCTCCTCATTCCTCTTGATTCCTGATGGCCTATGTTGCACTGCATCTTCTTCTGTCTGGGGACACCCTTCTTATCCCACTGAAGCACTGACACTCCATAGTTGGCCACCACCCACGCGGATGCCTTCTTCACCCTGCTTGGGCTCTGACACAGCGCACCTATCTGCCTTCAGCAGGGAAACCCTCCTTACACCACTCAGGCCCCAATACTCTGGGCCAGGCCCCCCTTCTGTGCGGATCCCCTCCTCAACATGCTTGTTTGGTCTGAACTCCTCACACATGGCCACCACGGTTAAGCATTCGCTGTTCTAAGTGCTACCTCACAACCTTGCATAATAGTTGTTAAAATGAATGGATCCGGAAGGAAAGGCAAGGGAAAAGGAAGAAACCAAATGGAACTTTCACATCATATTTTTGTGAAATATACCTTCCTTATACCCTAAAGCTGCACATATGTAATTTTTCTAGTAAAAGGAATACATTTACACTTCTGCTACTCTGCCTTTTAAAACAGTGCAGTTTTTAAAAATTCTAAAATCTTTGACCAACTGCTATATTTTGTTTGTAGCATACATTTCTCAGCTTGAAGCAGTTATTAAAGAATGAAGCCTAACAAGGTCAATGACTTCAGATTTTCTCATTGAATTTATAGAAATATATTCTTGTATTACACAAATCCTTAAATTCAGGGACATCTAATAAGGGAGCACAGAAACTGCTCCCACATACTACCCAAATACCTTTGGATTTTTAGATATCAAACATTTTAAAATGTGAATAATTTCTAAATAGATTTCACAAGTTTGAAAATTATTCTCAATTAAACAAAACTTGGAAAATGTAATCATTTGCAGTAATACATAAATGTATTATACATAGAGATTACAATATACATAATAAGGTACATTTGTATTATATAGTGTGTGTGTATCAGTCACATATAGTTAGTCATATGTTAATCTATTTAAAGTATTTGTATGTACTTTGAATATACATACACCTAGTTAATACATATATTATCATGCATGTATTTTTCAGAAGTATTCATTTTCATTAGATTAAGAATTGAGGCTTGAAAGCTTGTTTCTTTTACTTGGGAGATCAAACAGTCACTGTTTATTTTTATTCTCAGAGCTATCTTGCAAAAATAAAATAAAACAGAAAAGAAAAATAAGTTTTCATGACGAGCTAAATCCTTCTAACTTCAAGCGGATATCCAGAGAGAAATTAAGAAAACAAAAGGAAAAGTGAAAAGCCACTAAGAAGTTTCTCATTATTCATTGAAATCACTTTTAACTGACCAAAGTAAGGAATGTTGAAGTTTAGATAATGAAAATATTGTGGCATCATCATTCTTAAAAAAAAAGGAGGGTGGACAGTGGGGAAAATGTATTGTCAATTGTTGATAATTATCATGGTAACCTACAAATGTTTTGTTGCGAGTGAGGATAGTTTAAAACTAAACTCTCTTGATTTGGAGGGAAGAGGATATTAGGATAATGGATTATTCCTCATATTTGGGTCCAAATAAATCTTTAAAAATTCTGAAAGATAAGAGAATTTCAGAAGCAAAACATGAAGAATTGTATTCCAAAAGCCATAATTGCAGCAAAATCAATTAGACAATTTTTCTTGATCACATTTGAAGCTTTGACATCACACATTCCGTTTATTTGCTTCTGGCCTAATAATCCTCTGCATGCTGGGAAAAATCTTTGTTCTCTGATAGAAGTAATAAAGCTGTCTGCACGATTCCCTCTTGCGAGACACTGAGTGTTCCTATTTTATTTAATCTATTGGTGTGCAGCCTTTTCAAAGTAAATACTTCACACACACTGAACAGAGAAAGACATGCAAGGAGGCTGGCCCGAGAAGTGTAAAAATTAAAAAGTGCCCTGTGAAGAAATAATGATGGCTCTCCAAAAATTAAATAAATAAGAGTCTCGGGTCAAGCGGGCCTTGACTCTCATTGCTGCCAGAGTGTGCAGTGCTTCATAGTCTCCCAACCCCCCTGTTCCATTCAGTTGTTCCTGTTGAATAGAAAGCATGGGGAAAATGAAGAGATCTAAATGCCAGCAGGAGACGAGCTGCATTCTTCTAGGCATGTCCTGAGCCTAGTCACCCAGAACAACTTGTGATCCCTGGACAAAGCCGTTCACGGCAGGTGGCCATATCAAGAAATTTTCCTCCTGGAATTAGATATTATCCCAGGAATCACTACTGAGTCAAACATAATGCCCCATCCTGCTGGGTCAAGTAGGATTCCATTTCAATTTCTTTACACAACGATGCGTTTCATCTTGTCTGCGTACAATGACAGTGCTCAGGCATGAAATAAATTGAAGTGCCTGAAAGGCAGAATTATCCCTTGAACCTGCAGCATTCCCAACCCCAAAAACACACATTGTCAAGTGAGTTCCAGATAAGCAGGATCTTGAGCAAGTGTTTGTCCTGGTTGGCTTCCTTTAATCATACTCCCTTTTGTAAAACGGATTTTGGAGGGGAGAGATAAATCGCTGCTGAGGGAGAAAAAAGGTCATTTTCAAAAGGCTTAAGAGGTTCATTTTGTGTGGCTTTCCAAGGTGAAACAGGTAATTCAGAGCAGTGAAAGTCTTTTGTGATCAACTTAATTCATCCTTCATATTACCAAGAAAAAACTATTGAAATAAGACTGAATAAAGTTCTTTATAACAATGTTCCTACAGATAGAAAGTGATTTCTTATTTGCTAGGATACTATCCAAACTCTAGCAAATGAAAGCTTAGGTTGAGAGCCAGATTTTCTTCTACTTTCTCTTCAGAAAACATAGCCATTTCTCTGGATGTCTGGTAGATATATTTCAATACTTTTACCAATACATACCTTTGCCTACAGAGATTCAAGCCAGCTTCAGTGTGGCGGTGTGGTCAGACAAAGGACATTTTCCTTCATCATCAGATTTGTTTGTGCCCTTTAGATACACAAATATGTGAGAAAATCCAAGAAACATTTTATTTTTGTTTTACTGACATGAAAGACCTTTCTTTAGCAGTCAAATGTTTTTCAATCTTAAAGTATATTCTACTTGTAAAAATAGCTCTCTTGAATATATTTATGGAAGGAATTGATACAGAAAATTAGAGTTACCTTAAATTTTAATAATTTTGAATGTCTCAGAAATTTGTTATGCAAAGATCACTATTAGAACAAAAGGAAAGAAAAAATTAAAATGCATACAATGACTTGGGATTTAATGCATGTTTTCTGTAAAATTATTCTCTTTTGGTTTTGGTTTCTTTGATTTAAACGTGCATTTTTAGGCAGTGCGGATGGTTCCTGGAATGCAAAAATAACTGTATATTTCAAGTTATTCCACAAGTTTAGAACTCTGTTATTGCTATTTCTATTTATGGAAATGAATATTTAGCAGTGATCCTAACATTCAAGTGAACTTAGATACCAGATAATAACTGATTATTAGAGTTGCTTTCTTTCAGATTGCATAGACTATTTGGTTGTGTATATTGTAGAATGAATTGCTTTAATTCTGCAAATTAACTATAGCTAGAAAAAGTCAGACAGTTAAAAACACACATATTTGCCCAATGACCACACAGAATTTAATCTAAGCGGTCTAGGGAATCTAGAAAAAGAGAAACAGTTGTCACATGATACTTACCTGGGAGAGCCAATTTAAAACAATCCGATTTATGAAAAAGGAAGAACCCTATGCTTTTAGAAATTATGTTTAAAAAAAAATCAGTCAATGACTAGGTGTATTTATACTTTTGTTGTTTACTAACTCTAATGTTTTTCATTATTACTTTATTCCATTAATTTTGACCAGATCTACTGAAATAGCTTAGATCTGGACTATGACAGGATTGGTAGTTTTCCTAAGCATGTCCAGATATCTACCACTTTAAGGAAAGACAATATGAGCTAATAATGTTTTTCTTTTCCTTTTTCTCCAAATTCTTATAGCATTTCATCTTTATTTATATCAATATCTATATTTCTACATTTATTTTTTCTTATAGTAAATTCACTGAAGCTGTAGCTTGTGTTATGTAGTTTCATAAACCTCATTACACTTGGCTCAGTGTTTTATATCTAGAGCTGGTCAATGCCTTTTTAAAAATGCTCTAAAAATTAAATGTTCTATTTAAATAACAAACACATATTTGAAATAAATTTGCAAAACGTAAATAGGAGATGACCATTTGCCTTACAAGATGATTTTTATTTTGAAATAGACATTTTTCATTTTTTTAAGTTAAATATCAATATCTTAAATCTAGGAAACAATTTATTACCAAATTTTTAATTCTATGTAATTTTCCACAGTTGAATTTCAAAATTCTAAATAGACATTATTATTCTGGAAGAAATTTTTCACTTGGATTCTTCATTAATGTATATTACAGTTGCTGATATAGCATTTCCAGGGGTAACTTTTCAAAGTACTGAGAACTTTTTAATTTTTTCAGCATTCATGTTTGTGTTCAAGACCATTCCTTATGAATATTTGTCATGAGCTTTGACTGAATTAGCCATATATATGAGTCTTCAAAGGAAAGAGAAATTTTTTTCCTCCACTTTTATAATCTATAAGAAGAAGAGAATTTTTCTGCTCTAAGTGGAGATTCCTTATGATGTTATCCACTGGTGAAGATGGGGTGATAACAGAAGTTTGAGCTTCCGCTTTTTAGTTTTTTAACATGTATAATCATTAAGGTTTAAGGAAAGGAGTTTTTTGCTTTGTTATAACAATTTATGGAAAGTAATTAGTTGAATATTTTTGCATTCAGGGTCCTGTGCAACACTGTTGGAAAACCAAATGTGTCAAATAGGCTGGATTAGAATATGGTACAGTAACATCAAACCACCAAACCCCAACCGCTTAAAACGGAGTCTCACTTACCCTGCATGACCTTATGTGGCACTAGGGCTCTCTGCTCAAAGAAGTCTTTGGAGGCCCAGGTTGAGGGAGAAGTGATCGTCTCAAATGTTGCTCATCACCATGCCAGAAGGAAAAGGAGAATGTGGCAAATTGCACATGGGCTGTGAAAGCTATTATCTGGAAGTGACTTGGGTCACGTCCTCTTAGATTTCACTGGACAAAGCAGGCCATACGGGCACAACCAACTACAAGAGGGTAAAGAAGTATAATCCTATCATGTGTCTGCAAGGGAGAAGAAGTAGAATTCTTAATGAGCAGAATTAATGATTGCCTAAGCAATTTTTGCCATCAGTCTTCTCTTTTTTACTTCCTCCATGGTCTTAAACTTCTCCTATGTCTCTGACTTTAAGAATCATTCAGGATACTCATTTAAAGAGTCCTATTTGAAAAAATGCCAAGTTCTCCTGTGGTGATATCAGTTTCTTCACTCTAAGCTGGACTCTTCTCAAAATATTTTAGTTTGATAACACAGGTGGTAAGCTTTTGCATATTTTAAATTAGATATTCCTCTGATGGGTGGTCACTGTTGCATGCAATATTTTTGCTTTATTATTAACATCAGTATCTTAGTTATTAACAAGAGTATCTTAAGTAACTAATGAAAACACCTGTGAGCACTGCAAGACAGTGAAGCATTGTACTGAGCATAAAGGCTCATAGTTCACTTAAACACAGGCATTGCCCAACCACCATCCAGGGTCAAGGATAAAAGGATTGGAGGAACAGCCAGGTCCAGAGATGCATTCTAGTAATAAATTCTGTGCCACCCGCAGCTTTGTGTCCTCAAGATTATTTCTCTTATAGCATCTGTTCTCAAAACATTTCAGACCCACCATGTGAGAGGCAGTATCTACCCCCAGGGACAAGAGAAAACATGTTTTTAAAAGAAGAAGAAAGAACTGTTTGTTTTGGATGGTGTTTTAGAGATGTGAAGGAAGAAACAGGACTTGGAGTATGTGGAATGTGTATGAGAAGTGGTGTGGCTGTGAAGCACATGTCTAAGAGAAAAAATGATGATATTGATCTAATGATGGTAAGAAACACAAGACTGATAGAAACAGAGAGCACTTATGATGATTTCTGGGTTTGATGTAGCTAAATGATTTCTCAGCAGAAAAGTTTTCTTGACAATTTAGCTTGGGGTATAAATCTAGAGCATTTAATCATTCATAAAGAACTGAATAGGAAAGACTTAATTGTAAAAATTAAAAAATTGAAATTGTCAAAACAAAATATAAACCGTGGGAGTCAGGGTAAGGATAGCATAGATAATGTCAAGAAATCGAGAGGATAATAGTTAGTTGTCCTAATTCTGTATGGAAGATAAATGTAAGATCTTAAAGGTAAGACCAAGAGAAAAAGAGATTTCAACTTAGTTGAAAGTATATTTGTAAATGAATGTGTTATGGCAAGGGGAGGAGTACAAGCTAACTCAGATATCTGAGGTTGATAAAAATAGTGAATCGTTTTCTTCCCATACCCAAGGGTTTTGAAAGTAGAAATGAAAAATTATATTATGAGTACCCTATAGAAAAAGGCCAAAGAGACACTCAGGAAGAAAATACATATGGAAATTGAAAAATTCTCAGAGAATTCAGGAATATAAACTGTAAGCTATACTACTGTACAATAGAGGAAACTGTACTGTTTTTATACTCTTACATATAATGGAAACAAATTTCTAGGCTAATTTTGTAACAAATCTCTTTTTCTCCACTTTCACTAAAGAAAATATAACTTTGATATAGAGATGTTATGGAGAAAAAAGAAACCTGTTATGTATGACCATAATTTCCTAGGTGGATTTGAGCGGGAGAGGTGGACAGAGAAGTTAAGGTGGGGTGGGTTACAGCTGGACCACTTTGAATAACTGAGGTAGAATTTGAAGGGAAGTAGTGAAGCAGAAAGAGGAGAAAGCAATCAGAGAGTCAAGAAGGTTGCATGAAGCTAGGGACAATAGTTTGGGAAGTGATCACCAAAAAATCTTTGAGAGTTGATCAAATGGCTTTCAGAAAAACTATGGGTAATGTCAAATATTAGATTTGAGGTAATTTGTGTCTACTAAATTAGCACCTCATCTGAGCCTTATCTTTTGATAAAGCCCTCTACAGTTTTTTGTGAAACTCAACTAAAGCTCAGCTTTACGCCTAGGTCTCAAGCAATTTGAAACACAGGGAACATAGAGGAGATGGTGACATGAGCTAAGGGAAGTCACTAAAGTTAAGTCACTAAAGAAAAGTGTAGATCCAGAGTTGAATATGAGAACATAAGACCATCATAAGGCCTTCAATACAGTAGAGAAATCTTGGAGAACGTTCTGGAATTCCAATAGGAATGATATGAGAGAGAAGTATTCTTGAGGCAAACAGTTACATTTCAAAGGACAGGGAAACCTCTGGTGACATCTGGCTTTCACGGTAAGATAAGGAATATATTCTTAGGTGGTTCAGTGTGATTATTAAACTCTTCTGCAATGTTCTTGGCTAATAGGCAGCATATTTCATCTCTTCAATTCAAGCCAATGGACAATTATTGAGGTTCCATCATAGATATTATGTGTCAGACATACAAGTGTGAATAAGCTACAGCCTCTATTATTAAAATCCTCACAATCTATTCATCTTTTGAATAGGAATGGAGAGAGGGATTGAAAAACAACCTGTCCCAACCCAAGGAAATGGTGCCACGGCTGTGAAACGTGGAGCTAAAGGGAGTAGGACAGGATCACTTCAAAGAAGAGAACACTTTTGATCAGGGGCTTGAAGGATGAACAGAGTTTCACTAGACAGAAAAATATGGATATTTGGAAGTCCCTAAATAAGCAGATAGAGAATGAAATTCCCTTTCATGATTGGGGTCAGCCTGGGAGTAATTTGATGTAACAAGAGAGAAGGGCAGGTGCCTCCAATGGCTAGTGAGTAGGCAGGCATCAGTGCTATGAAGAGACAAAATGCAAAATGCAAACAATAAAATAATATGAATGACATGTTATGAACCTTTTCCTACTGCTCATCCCATGTTATTGAGTCCAACAGCTCATTCACGTTTCCAAAACCATTCTCTTTGCCTTCTCTTATGTAACTTTTCCTCCTGTACCTGTGTCTCAGTCACCGTCATCCTTCTCCAAGACATCCAAGCCAGAAAGCTTCAAGTTACCACTCATACTCCAAATTTATGTTTTCTATTTCCCAAATCCTTGGGTTTAGGGAAAAGCAAAAAAGAAACCAAAAAAATACAAAACACCCCCTCCTTACCACAATCGACTTCTAACTTGTCCCTAAATTTATTCAGTGCCTCCTACAAAATGTTCCCGGTTTTGCTGATTCCTCTCCATTCTTCCTGCAGAATCCCTAACTCAGGTCTTCATAATTACAGATCTGAATTTCTGCTTTTACTTTCTTACCAGCTCCCCTGCATTCTTCTTATCAATTTCTCTAAGCCATTATCCAAACTGCCTCCAGATGTGTCTCTCTAAAGTTCAGAAACAGTCGTGTCACTTCTCTCACATGAATCTCAGTGGCAAAATGCTTGATGTGACATTTAAGACCATTATTTCCCTGCCTGCAAACTGCAAACTAATTCTGCAAAATTATTTTCTGTCAAGAATGGTTAACAACATTAGAGCATTCATGGAGTTATCGCTCCTCTAATTGCCTTTCAAATCCATGTATGTATATACGCATATATATGTATATATATGGATCTATGGGAAATCATGGTAAATAGAGTCTTCACAACTCCATCGACTGCAATATTTGCAATATATATATGTGTGTGTATATATATATATACATATATGTATATGTATATAGCCTCTACCATGATTTTCACATCCCAAGCCTCAATCCACTGGAAAACTAGTACTGACTAGTACTTCCATATTAAGAACACGTGGCTTTTAAATTGCTAAACATTTAAAGAAAACCTGTTTGATTTGAAGAGATTAATTAAGCTGTTGCTAACATAATTTTAAAATTTTACCTCACTTACAAATGTTGACATTAATTAAAGCTATAAGAGCCCTTCCTCATGAGCTGGGTTGAGGTGAGAGGTGAGGGACATGGTGCAGAATACAGAACTGGTGACTTTTAGATACAGAGCATGCTGTTTTGCAACTCAGAACGTGTCATCCCCAAAGGAGTGGAGATGGTGGGAAGGAAGAAAGCCCCGAAGGTCCTGATTTATGGAGGGTCTCTGACTGTACAGCTGCACAAGCCCTGGGTGAACTGTGATTCACACTGTTTGTTGTGTCAAGCTTTTCTCCTGTTAGTGAATAGCATCTCCTTTTGGTGTGAAGAAAAAGTGGGCAGTCTTACAATGGAGCTGGATCCCTTTACATATATGATTTAAAGCTTCTTTTTTAAAGGATTTATCCATCAGCAAAGTTTCAAAACTTATCATGGTATCACATGCAAGAAAAAGCAAAATCTGGCAAATTACATCCAGGAAGGCAGGTACTGCTTCCATTGATCAAGTTATGAAAGCAATTTGTCCTCATTTTACGATAGGGACTATCTCATTTTCTTGCCATAGCTTTCTTGTTTCTGGATGAATCACCAAATTTGTAATTTAAAAGTTGCAATTAGAAACCCTAAGATCATAGATTTCATGAAAAAAGCAATGGTTAGGTTGAAATGCATTGGGTGATTTGGACTGTATTAAGACAGAAAGATGGTTAGAGAATATTTTATATTTTAATAGTTTGTTTGCATAGGTTTGCTGTTGAATAACAAACCTTACATAATAAAGATGATGAACTGCAATCACTCTTTTGCCTTCTCATGGCGAGCGACAGCCAATTTTAAATCATGTAACTGAGGAAATTTGAAGACGGAAGATCAAAATAGCTTACTATATTGCATGCAAAGAAATGACAACTAGAGAGACTGTAGTAAGAGAAACACAGTCCTGAACTCCATTAAACCAAGAAGGTTACACTGAAAGGACTTTACCATCTTACTAAGGAATTGAAACTTAACCTAAGATTATCCACTTCACATAAAATAAACAGTGAACACCCAATGCAGCAATTTCTTTACTGCTTTTATACAATCTCACGATATAAAACAACTATTGTTTTTCTAATATTTTCTGTGGAAGTTGATTTAAAATCGTCTTTGAAAGGACACTTTTTTTTTTGAGGAGTGTTTTATTATTATTAAAGGAGTGAGAGCATGAGCAGCAGTAGGGAACCACTTAAATAGAGGTTCAAATACCCTGATCCAAATAGGACAAGCTTTTAGTATTTTATACACAAAGTAGACCAATACAATTTCCTGTGGGGTTTCTTTGATTTATATATAATAGCCATTATGACACAACAAAGTATTATTGATGTAAAACTAATAAAGTGGGATTTTTATCTTTCTTTAAACTTTTTTCCTATTCTTCTTGGAAAATATGAGATAAGTCATAGAAAACTGGAATTCACCTGGAAAATTCTTGTGGAAGAGGCAATATGGACTTCATGCATGGAAACTCAATTTTCCTTATTGAAATGGTGAACTTTTTAACATCCAGCTGCGGAATGGTAGAGCAGAGCAAAAACGGAAAAAACAAATTTTGCCTTCATTGATATTGAAATTTTTTTTATCAGAACTCTACCGTGAATCATTTGTAAAAGCAAATTATTCAATAGCCAGGCAAGCCAAGATCAAGAATAACCGAGTAAATCTTCAGGGTTTCATTTCTAAAAAACTTTAATAAAAATCACGCTGGCTCATCATAAAAATAATCATTGGTAAAAATTTTTCAATGATTAACTAAATTCTTTCATCTGGTACAAAGAGGACTAGTTGTGAAATATCCTCTAGGAGTGAATACTTAATGCAAAATATTTGTTCAGACAGGGAAGAGTAGATGCTAAGTTTAAGAGCTTTCGCCTTTGGAAAGTGGCATCTTGAAGATATACTAACATTCCTCAGCTCTTTAATGCCTTTTCATGCTGCTCACGCATGCACGCACACACACACACACACACACACTCACATACACACAAGCACTACGCTCATTTAATGGCAAATAGTTGCTGTTTCTATTTGAACTGATTAAGATATATTTTTAAAAATAGGCTTTTGGCTTTTGAAATGGCACCCGTAATACCAAAGTGACATAATACTGCACTTCTGTAATTCAAATGGGCTGCCATTGAGGCAAGGGAAGCAAGTGCCTCTGTGCAATTTTCCTCCTTTTTTTGTGAGTTAAGCAGATTTACTCTTTAACGGTGGAGCTTCAGCGGATGATTATGACATCAAAGTGTGACAGACAGTGATTATGTACTGCAGGGAGAAAAGGCAGTTAAAAAGAGACAATTCATTCCCATAGCTTAAAGGGACAATTTCCTTGGCCAAAAGTGAAATAAACTCTGTCGTGCCAGGCTTCTTTTTGAAAGAAACGAGAGTGGAGGCTTAGTCTGTTTCGTTTGATTTTTCGTTTCCTTTCATATTTCAAATCACACTGTCTCTTCACAGGCCCAAGTACCTTTCCCATCTCACTCACCCACCGTCTGCATATCCTATGGGATCTGGTTTTTGACCCAATTATTTGGTGGATTAGAGTATTTTTATCAGCAGATTTCTCAATATCAGGAGCTTTTACTTTAATGAAACTGACATCTGGTGTTATAGCCTGATTTTGGTTTTTTTCAAACTCAGCTATAGTCTCACAATTTGTGACCTTCCATTGGTTTTTATTTTTAAAAATCATTTTTTGAAAGCTGTTGGAAAATGTACATGCAGTAGTATTTAGTCAGATCTTTGGGCATTTACTAGAAAGATTAAAAATGAGTGATTATTTGCTCATTTGATACTTGATTTTCTGTTTCTAATTCCCAGTCTGTTAAAATACCCTTTTCTGGAATATAAAAATTACATGAGTTAAACACTACATCACATGTTATTGAATTTGACAAGTCAAAAGTAGCTTATCGTGTTCAATGTTTAGTTTAGTTAGCAAAACCACCTTGATTCTTAGGCAGATGCACTGCTCTAAATATAAAATTAATGTATAGTATCTGAGATTTTAAAATGAATATTAAGATAATTTCCTGTGACATTTTAAATAATAATATAAATATTCGGCTTTGTTTTCTCCCGAAAAAAAATTGCCAATCCTTTAAGGTGATTGAGTTGTGTTTAAACATATTTTTAGAGACCGATAATTACAAATGTTCTTAATTATGCTACCTATATAGTGAAACAAAAATGTATTATTTAAACATATGAATTTTTTTTAATATTAGATTTACTCTCACAAAGGGTAAATTATCGAGAGGAAATCAACTGGAGTTCTTTAATGAGACTAAGAAGAAGCAATGAATGGAATGGCCATAGTATGTTTATTCAAGGCATCGATTTGTCTTATCTTCTGAACTGGGTGCCACCCAAGTAGAATTTGTGACAAGATTCTGTTGAGATGTTCATAAATTTTCTACTTGAAAAAGGAAACAAGCTATATAGAGTATATTCAAAATATGGGTAATTTCTATTAAAAATATTTTAAAATAAATTAAAACTCAGTGACACTCAAATAGATAATATTAACAATATTTTCTACTGGTGGAATTTTTAGAACATGTATTTTCAAAGTGTTCTATCCCCATATAATCAAATTTGAGTTCCTGAAGAAAAGATAGCATGTTGCAAAAGTATATCATAATATCAAGATCAAGTATTAAATAGGAAGATTCCTAATCCTACTATTTTACTACCACAAAATATCCAACTAATAGTTTCTTATATATTCTGCAATCTTCCATTCTCATGTGTTGTGTTTTAAAATATTTATCATGCTGTTTCTGTTGTTAGCTTTATATTTTAAACATTGTGTTCTTAGCTTAGACTGAATAGTGACCCCTTACACATTGTAAAACCTCTATGCCGATGATTTCAATATTGTGTGACATAGTGTTACCTGCCAAAACACAACCCTGAAAGGTTTTCACTTGTTTATCTGGTCCACCTTGTCTGTCTCTCTATCTACCTACCCTCCTATCATAGTATTACCGTCAGCCTCAACCTCAATAAACAAATGATTTGATATAGTTAAATATAAATATATTTTAGAAGCAAGGCTTTAAATAATTGAGGGAGTCTTGTGAAACATATTCCCACATCTTTAGTTTATGTCCTTACCACTGACGCTCTTAATCATATTACTGACTATATCACTTTAAGAGCAGAGTCTACACAATTTATTTTGTGGAGCTTCACAATCAAAGAAAATCTAAGGAAAATGACGTTTTAAAGTTTTTCCTATTTAAAAGTGGGAGAATTTGCTTTGATAAGTTGTAGCTACTGGGTTAGCCCATCTTTGTTATATATACCAAGTAGGCATTAAAATTGCTGACCCCCAATTTTATAAATTTTCTTCAATTTTATAAATTTATAATTTCCTAAATAACAGGACGTTTTAGAGATTATTCTTCTACACTTTTAATTATAACGTTTAGCAATAACTGTATTGATACAAAACAAAAGATAAATCTGGTATGAAAAACTTAAAATGCCCGCCTTGGACCGGTGGCAAACAGAAATTAGGAACACGGATATTAACAAAGATACCAAAACCCAATCCCTTGTATCTATGACCATAAAATCGTGCAAAGCTGCTCCAAGTAAGAAAATATATTTTGACTTAAATATTTACTGAAATTTATTTATTTCCTAAAGTTGATATGTCATCATAATACGTGTAGCAAAATGTTATCCTGAAAATAATGAAAAGTTTTGCTAAGACCCTTCACCATTGGGAGTCTACTTTCTCATATTCTAACGTTCTGGATCAGGATGTCGATGGCAGCAGTTATGACATGGCTGCCTCTGCCTTCACAGGCACATTAAACTTGCAGAATGGGTGTCAAGGTCTTGAAAGATAATCCCAGGGACAATAGTAAGACACTCTGTTAGAAAATACTTTTTGTAACAAAGAGGATACCATTGTGTGGAAATCATGGATATTGATGGCTATGAGTCAAACTTATTTGGAAAAATGTTTCTGGATAGACTTGAGCATAAAAATGATTTAGTATATCTTAGCAAATTCATTTCACTCATGGTATCCTTTTTGTGTATTACAAAATTTATACGTGATAGAAATCAACGAGTGATGTTTAAAAGAGTTCATTAAATAAGTAAAATTATCTATCTATCTCCCTATCTATCTATCTATCTGTCTATCCATAGTGGAATAGGAATCTATCTAGCTATAGAGAAGCAGATACATAGGCACATACACCAACTGATAAGAACCGTTGTGTTCTAGTTTAATTGGCAGTTTTTTCCTGTCTCAGTAGTAAGTCAAATAATGGCGCATCTTAAAACCGACAGCTTTGATGCCATAAGTAATAAAGTACTTCCCCAAGCTCACTCTAGCACATCTCCCGACACCACCTGTGCATCTGCAGCATTTACCTTTCCGAGTACTCCTTATTCACTTTTGTCTCTCTATGCCTACTGTGTACAGGCCACTTTCACTAAATAAAATGCACTTCGCTAACTTCTTCACTTAATATATTCATTTATTTTTAAAGATCATTTCAAAAGGCACTTCCTTGGTGAAGTTTTTGTCTATTATCACAGAATTATTATAGCATTCTGTCCATACTTGGGCACATAGACTGTAGATTGCAGTCTCTCTCTTTCTCCCTCTCTATAATTGTATGGAACAGAAACATCTGTAGATGCTGATTTATGTTTTAAGCAAAAATTTAAGTGAAAAAAAAGAGAGACCATCCTATGACTATAGTACATATGCTTTTATATGAATCAATTATCTAGTTGATTGTAACATCCTCGAGGGCAAGGGCTAGGTTCTACTTAATAATGCCACCTCAGAAAGCAGCACAATGCATGGAATGCACACTATCAACAAGTGATATCTGTTATGTGTTTTGTGAGGATCAGTAAGTATTGTTTGAAATAACAAGAAAATAAAAGTGTCAATAGTGAATATACGTCATATATTTTCATAATCTATTTATATTTTACAACCGTAATTGAACAAATTAGTGTGACAGTGTTGAGGCTAAAGCCAGGAATTTAATTTTTCTGGGTCTATTACTCTGATAGACCCAGATAGATCTCTGGGACTATTAATTCTGGTTGCTGTTGTGCACTGATAATGTTTGTTCTTGGTTATTGCTGAGACTCGAGAAGATTCTGAATGGATTAGTGCAATTTATCCTCACTATGTGAAAAATCGATACTTGATGGAAGGTTAAAAATTGTCAATTTCCAAAATAATCTCAGAAGTAGAAAACAGCATGTTTATATTAAAATATTGATAATAAATATTTTCAAATGTCTCAAAACATAACCTTACACTTAAAAAATCATTTTTATCTTGCTTTATTAGTTTTCAAAAGTATTTGCAAGATTAATATACTTAGGTTGTGAAGTCCTTTAGGCTTTTTGCTTTTACTTCCTATTCAACATTCATGAGACTAGGCAAACATGAAGGAAATGTACCTGAACTTAACATTTGCTTGAGTGTTGTAGTTAAGGGACCAAACTATACAGTAAGAATTGTATTTAAATATCAATCATGCTTAAACCTGAACATCAGCCTTGTCAGAATAGGACACCCAAGTTGTTTATTGCATCCTTGTTTATATACATTTTTTACTGTATGCTTCCTTGATAGCAATTGATCAATAAAAATGTTTCCAAAACTACCCGAAACATTTTACTTAAATTCTTTCTTCTCTTTTTATCCCCCTTTCTTTGATAAAATGTTTCATTTTTCACCAAGATGACTTGTTATTTAATTTATGCCGGTTGTACTAAGTGGGGTCTATAAGTATCCCCTCCTGAAAAAAAAAAATCATCAAGTATGGCAGAATGATAGACTGCTATTGTCTTTGACTTTTCATATTCCAGGCTGCTGTTTCTGTTTTAAAATACGCTTTTAATTTGGAAGAATTTTTAATAAACCTTACTTCTCCCCTTAGTAGCTGGGTACCTTGGGCAGATTTTTTTAACCACTCTGTGCCTAAATTTACTCCCCTGTAAAATGGAGATAACAATAATAATAATAATACCTAACTCACAGGGTTTTTATGAGGATTAAATGGATTAATTTATGTAATGTACTTAGAACAGGGTGCATAATTATTCGAGAGTTACTTTTGAGATTATTGTCTTTTTTCATTTGCTCAGGAAAGAATTCCTGACCAAAAAGTTTTCCATGCATTATCATGCTTTCCTGCTTCAAATAAATCAATCTATTCTACTACAGATAGAAAGGACAGGCTTATTTTATGATTCAGACATGGCAGGATGGAAAGGTGAAAAACAACAAGAATTAGATTTCAGCTCAGTATATTAAAAAAAGTTAGTGAACTTGCTTCAATTAGTGAAACTACTAGCTTCATGAATCAATGAGACTTGTGGTTGGCCAACTGTCCAGATGGTCACTGAAGGGATTCCTTAGTTTGGTGAGAGGCTGGCTTAGAGGGCTCTTATCATTCTTAAAAAAAGAGTGGTTATTTGAACACAGAATAGTATCACCCTGCATGGGGTAATCTGAGGGATGGCTTCCTCACTTGCTCTCTGACATGGTGTTTGAAATACCACATGTCTCTTTCTTTGGATCTTTAGTCCATAGCTGAAATACATCTAAAGAGTCTCCTCTGAGTGTGGATTATGTAACAATTATCTAAGACAAAAAAGGCACGTTAAATTCTATTTGTGAAATCTCTGACAAAAGTAAGTTAGTGGAACACAAAACACAAATTGTTAAAAACCCAGTTAAAACCAGTTAAACCTGTTACATAGTCACCAGTTCTTACAGTTCTGTCACAGAGGAACACCTGTGTCTCCAGGTGTCTTCCTGTGAGAGGAAGTCACTCTTAGCAAAGGTTATTGCTGTTTAAATCAGATGCATAAGTCACAGGACAGTGAAGGAAAACCTCATAAGGATTTCTTCCTGGGAGCATGTACATAAAGCAGCTACTAATGGGACCACTGTGCTTCTGAAAAGCTTAGTTTGACCTTAGAGTGTTGGAATGCAATTATATGCAATGAGAGAGTTCATAGAGCTTCATTGTATTGCAATTTGAGAAACCTAGTCAAGAAAATGGTAGGGAAAGTGTCCTGCTTAATTTTATTAATTAAATTTCAAGGCTACTCTCAACCTGGCTCTCACCTTGCAAACATATTGTTCACCTTATGGGTTCTTTCAGTCTTGATTATTCATTCAGTCATTGTCATCCCCTGCATCCATCTCCCCCCAATTTTGGAAGTCTCACATGTGCAAATATTGGCATGGTACAGCACGCAGCCCAGGTCTTGCGGTGCTCTGGACTGGAGCTCCACCGCTAATGAGTTTTTGTTGCCGCTCCTACCAGCCCTTCAGCAGGCTTCTATGGATACCGATCTAGAACAGCCCAGCATAAACTAGCGTGGGGCCAAATCTTCACATGTTCAGAATCCTCATGACCTCACTGAGACTTCCATGAAACAGATGCACCAAGTAAATATAGGGAAATGATTTTAAGACACAACTTTCTAAGTAGATAACCGTTTTTTTTGCCCTCCATATTTGCATAGGTGATGTTACAAAAAGCGTAGCAGAAGAACACTGAGTAACGTCCCAGGCCGTGACTCAAAATCAAAAGGTTATAAGAATGGCCAAGTATTCCTCCATGATCATTTAAGCCTTTACAGGCATAATCAAAAAGGAAACAGCAGAAAAATAGCTAGATTGATGAGCTGTAAATTTTATAAATGAGTATATGTGCTCACTTGTCTGTAAAAATACACAAATATGCATCTTGGCTAAGGTCCATCTAGAGCTTAAAGAGGAACTCGGAATGAAGACAAAAATGTCCTATGTAAATTTTCTAAACAACTTCTGTTGATGCTAAGTAAATTTTAAAAGAATAATGATATAGTGTCTTAATTATGCAATATTTTAGTGTTGTAATTTTGCTGATAAACATGTAGAATTATAAAGGCATCAAAATTTAAAATCTGTCTAATTGGAAAAAAATATAATTTTATATATTGTTTGGAAATTTCTCAATACTGTAAAATAGGTAAATTTGAATATGAATAAAACATTGATTTTATGTTACTCTTTGCCACAGTGTAATGACTATTTCTTAGTGACTATTTCCACATAACAGTCGTATCTACAAAGCATGAAGTTTTGTTTTAATCAAAAAGAGAATTTGCAATATCATTCAACCATTTCCCTCAAATTAGTTACTTAGGAAAATAAATTCAATAAGGAAGCTAAGATTTAACTTTAGTACAATTCTAGTATTTTTTACTTTGAAGTGAGGTTCTTAACATAGTTATATTCTTATTTACAAGGCTTGGCTTTAATTGAATTTTCTCTGTTTTTTAAATCAAAACTACCATTAAAGGAGGATTATTTATCTCTGCTTTAGGGTATACATCATTTAAATATGGTAACTTAGTTGACAATAACATTTATTTGATACATAATTTTGATATCTTTAGTTTAAAAAAATCACATCGTTTTCTAATATTCCCATGTCCTCATTCCTTCTGCACACTAGGCAATTTCATTAGAAATTGGGATGAAATTGACTAATATTTTTTTCATTTTAGAAAGAAATTCTAAATATGTAAAATATTCTACTTTTCATTATAAATATGTTTATATTTAAGTATTGAATATAAATTTTTAAGTTTACATAGCATTTTGTTTCTTACATTTTTTTACAAATAAAAATAAATTTGAGTGTCATAGTATCAACATTATGCAGTATTATGAACTAAATTGTGTCTCCCCCAAATTTATCTGTTGAAGCCCTAAACCCCAAAGTGACCGAATTTAGAAATAGAGCTTTTAGGGAGGTAATTAAGATTAAATGAGGTCATAACAGCGGGATCCTAATCCAATAGTATTGGTGTCCTTCTAGAAGAGAAAGAGACCCCAGAGAGCTTCTCAACCTGCACAGAGAAGAGGTCACATGAAGACAAGCAAGAAGCTGGGACTCAACAAGTCAAGAAGAGAGTCCTCACCAGAAAAGAATTTGCTAGCACCTTTATAATGGACTACTAGACTCCAGAATTTTGAGAAAATAAATTTCCATAGTTTAAGCCACCCAATCTGTGGTATTTTGTTACGGAAGCCCAAACTTACAGATAGATGCAGTCATTGATATTTTTTCTTACTGAGAATCTAAAGTACACAGAATTGATTGATCATAATTTTTGGTTCTTAACCACTATTATTAATTGTCCTTTGCCAGGCCATCTTTTATTTTATTTATTTGTTTAACTGGAGAACTGGAATATTACCAATAACTTACATTGGCCTCTGTGTTCCTCACCTGTATTGTCTCCCAAAATTCTATCTGCCTTTAAAGTTCCCTTGTGTTTTCTCACAAAGTAATACATTGTTTAGTTTTATTTTACTAAATATTGACTCCTTGAATTCACTCTTTTTTTCAGTCCATAATATGTTCCCAAGTTTCACTCATGTTATTGCTTGTAGTCGTGGCTCATTGTCACGTTTGTATAATGTTCTATTTTGTAAATATATCACAATGTATTAATGTGTTCTGCTAGTGAAAATTTACCTTGTTCTCAGTGTTTTGCTATAACAGACAATGGGGTTATAAATATTTTTGTACCATTTCCTGGTACATATGTGCCAACGTTCTCTTGGATATGTTCTTCTGAGTTTATTGCTATTCTGTAAGGTTTGCAAGTGTTCAATTTTACAAGATAATGTTAAATTCTTTTCAAAGTGTAGCAGTTAGCACTGCCACAAGTTTAATACCTTTTGTATTATAATTGTGTCTTTTGCATGTGCTAAAATCAAATCAAAAATTCATATTGTTAGAAGAATAACATATTGTGGAAATATAGAAACTATTGTACTAAATACTTTGTGTACTGTGTCCTGTACAGTAGCAGCTTTTTATAATATTGTTTATTCTATCATTCCATATATGAGGTGGTGTGGTAGGGTGGTTACATAGTGAATACAGCTAAAGCATTTCAAATATCTCTTTAAAAACTTCTCTTGAATTTCTCTTCTTAAAAGGAGTTATACATATCCCGCCCCTCTTAGGAACACGTATATTTTATATATTATAATATGCAACAATTAAGGACGGGAAGAAAAGAGGCAAACTATTGGGGGAAACTATCATTTGAGGCCTGAAACGTTGGTATCTGAAGTCATTTAGATCTTAACTTCACAGTCATCTCAACTAGTCAAATCAGTGGGTATAAATGATCAGACAAAAGTTTTTTTTTCTCATTTTTATTCTTCTATCCATTCACAATTATTGAAGTAAATAATTTATTTACCTGCCAGCTTTATAGCATGGATATAGCACTTCTTATAATTTTCATTCAATAATTCAGTTACTTTTTGACCCTGTACCTAACACATTTTTAGCATGTATTTTGTGTCTACCAGATTCACATTTTGTTTAATTTATAGTTAGTCAGACACCAGTCTGTTTATTACTCTGTAATATAATATGTTAAATGTTATGATTTTTTCAAATATTCATAATACCAACTCAGAACTGTTATTTTAAATGATTGATTAATAAAATTAAACAATAAGTATGGTATTTGATGAAACTAGCATATCTCACTTGCTTATATTATGCCATAGGGAAAAAAATGAACTAGAAAGCAGACAGAATTATCTAATCATATTTCTGCACAGCCATATTCTTATCGAAGCAAATTCTGCTCTTAGGTTTTCCGTAGTTGCTTCTCAGAGATTTAGTGGGAAGTAGTTACATACAGCTGTGGGCAGAATACACTCTGAGATTAATAACTGAATTCATGTGTGAGAGATGGGATGTATTCTGCAATCACCGTGTACTGCACTTTCCTCCTCGACATGCTTGAACAAATTCCCTATTTATACATATAATTATTAGGAAAGGCTCTCTTTTAGTTTTCAAGATATTTAGAAATTAATTGAAATTGATAAAGAAACAGCACAGTAGGACTTTGAATGAAATCACTTAAAGTAACAAATTGCATTAATGTTGAGATGGTTCAAATGGATGTACACTTTTTACTTAAAACAGAAATCAGCATCTACAGATGTTTCTGTTCCATCTCTAATTGTTGAATTTTCTATTCTCAGTGATCTATATTTACTTCCTCAACAACTAAAAAATGCTAAGAATCTGAAAGGCTTTATGCAACTCTAGTTGTCAGAACACAAAACAGGAAACTATCTCAAATGCTCTTAGTTGATCCATCTTTGTGTTCCCAGCACAATGCCTCAAAAATCCACCTGCTGGAAGTCGGGTGGTGTATGCAAAGGGATGTCATGGTAATTTGAAAACCGTTGAATACAGCACAGAGGCTTTTCTTGCCCTCAAGCTCACCACACTGGTTTGTCTGGCTCACTACATGCCAAAACTTTTGATTGATGTGCTCGCTTCAGTCACGGGTAATTTTAACTCATATATTAAGTGGCTGCTGCTTCCACTCCATTATAGCTCCTTGTATGGGGCAAATCAGAGTTCGGGTTTTGTCTGTATTGGGCTGACCCAGAGCCATAGTGTGCTTTTGTTTGGATTTAAGTAGGAGGCAAGCTAATATTTCAAAACTAGCAAACTTTTACAATCTCTGCTTTTCTTAATTGTAGGGATCCCTGTGGTAAAGAGCTTTTTATTGCTACCACATAGCTTTTTAGGAGCCCCAAGGAAGCCAGAAATGTTGTTAAAGGCTTTCTAAATACAAAGAAATGCTTTTGAAAGGTAGGAGATTTAAGTGGATTAATTCAACCTAACCAACTCTGGCAGCATTTTTTCCCCTCTTATCTGTTTGTATTTATGGAAGACTATTGTGTCTTAACAGGAATTTTTGGATATGTATCTCAATATCTGCAGTAGAACTGGGGACTGAGCACACTTCTATTCATTACCATTTTATAGTCTACTAATTGTACAAAACACTGACTATAATAAGAATCACTATATAAATGGTAGATTTTGATGTACATTTCCATTAAGTTTCAGATTTAATATTAATTCACATCAGTCTGCACGGAAAATAATATAAAAGTAATTGATCATATCAGTAAATCGTGCCTCTCTTTGAAAATGTTACCTACTAATTATAATAGCAGAATTCAAATTTAAGTTAAACCAAAGTCATTTATTATTATCATTATCATCATTATTATTATAACAACTCAAAAATACAATTTACACTGGGACACATCTCTTGCCCCCAAAAGGAATTGAGGAATATTTCTGGAATGAAAGATTTGCTAAAATGTCCAATTTTTTTTTTTTGCTAAATCTTAGAGAATGTGACCTCTGTTAAATATGTCAATATTCACAACAGAAACTTTGTAAATTATATTATCTAGATTACAGTAAACGAACACCAAATATGTGTGCAAGGAAAAGTAGTCTGAAAGAGGCAAAAATAGTCAATATTTTATAAATTGCTCAGAGGAAAGAGAAAAAATTAACCTAAAAGTACTAGTCCAGACGATATGAGAAGGCTCTTTCTTATATATTCTTTTTTGGCACTTGTTGGTACAAGAGTACATGCCAAGCTCAACAACCTCCCCTTGCATTTGACAAATAAAGTGAAATTGCCCATGGAATGAAAGATTGTAAATATTCCATTATTTTAACTCACAAGACTCAAGTCTAAGCTGCTCAACCCAAGTTATAGAAGGCTTGGGAATAATGTAATTTTAGATGCCAGTCTGAAGAAGCCAGGCAAAATGAAATTTTTTCCTGAAAGTTGGGCAAATACATATTTATATTATTTTTAAGCTTGTATTACCCAGAAAGGTACTCATTTAGATTTTAAAATGTTTATTTGTTTTAAAATTTTTATCTGTAAATAAAGATTGTTAGAAAAAGGGATTAGCCAACTAAAGACCATGGGCCAAATCCAGCTTGCTGCTTGCTTTTGTAAACAAAGTTTTATTTGAACACAGTCATGTCCGTTTATTTTCATATTGTCCATGGCTCCTTTCGTGCTACAAAGGCAGAGTTGAGTAGTTGAGATGGCGATGGTATGGCTTGTAAAGGCTAAAATATTTACCATCTGACCCTCTACAGAAAACATTTGCTAAAACCTGATTTAGAACAAATATTTTATGTTAAAGATAAAAGCCATTAAACATAAAGTTTGAATATTTTGAAAATATTTGAATATTTCAGATATGGAGCTAATATAAGAATATAATAAAACAATTGGAAATGTGTTTCTATGTTTATTGTTTCAACATGATTACCATCTTATACTTGTACATTCAAATTACATATAACATACCAGAGTGGGTTATTCATAGCTCTCAAGGAAAAAAAGATAACATATAAATATGAATTGCAGGCACTATGTTTATGTATTTATTCACATATTTCCTCATACAAATTATGGTGGGGAAAAAAAAATTTTTTTTAAAGTTCCCATTTCCTAAACATTAGTTTTTCTTTTGTAAAAGTAATATAATTCAATCTTTCTTTTTTTTTTTTTTTTAAGTTCCTGGTAAGTTATTATGATGAATTCTATTTTCCCAATGAGTGAGCACAAGCCATAAAGAAGTCACAGTTTCCTTTCCTATGAAGCACAGCATCCATATGATTATAGCTCAATTAAGAAACCGGAAACACTCAAGTAAGATACTTAACTCGCCCGCTACGGGTGGCTGAGTCAGACAGGCAATGCTGGAAGCAGGTGACTCCATTAGCGCTCTTTAAAGAAGCCATCAACTCATCAGCCATAGCCTTTTTTGTGTCTTGAAGTCAAGGGGGTGGCGTTTCCCTTCCTTAAACACCCTTCAGTGCTTAACAACTTCTTGCTAAGAATTTGATATTTACACACTATATTTTGATTATAACAAGACATGGGGATTCTGGAGATAAATGAGGACAACACAAGAGAAAAGACAGCATATTTACCAGAATAATGGAATTGAACATAAAGGCAGATGGCCCACGGGAAAAAAATTGTAGGGATTAGCAATATTTTACTGGGTTCCTTAATTTTATGCTGGCCTTTTCTGGTTATTGCTTTTAAATTTTACTTCCAGACTTTGTTACCTTATACCAGTGTTCCCAAAAAATGAGGCATAGGGATCTCGTGAAAATGCAGATTCTGATTCAGTAGGTCTACAGTGAGGCCTAATGATCTGTATTTCCAGCAAGATTCCGGGGGATTCTGAAGCTTTTGGTTCCAGAGCACATTGAATAGAAGACCTCAGATGACACCAATAAGGACTAAAAATTAGAATATTAGAAAAAAGGCAAATGCATTGTCCCTGAGGAGACTTTGGTTGTTATTTTATCACTCTTGTGTAAACAAGTCAAAAAAGAATAAAGGCTGACAAAACTTAGTCCAAAAGGAATTTTCTACTGATATTCTTAGTAGGGAAGACTTTTTCCTATACATAAAAATATCCTTCCATGCCCACAAATAACCATTCTCCTTCACTCTTAAAATGTTTCTGGATTGCAACAAATCTAAGTATATTTTTGGGAGTGCTCTTAATAAATATAGATGAGAAAAATGTTTTCAGTTATCCCTTTACGTAAGCTTTACAGTTTTTGTATGTTCTTCAAAAAACATTGTTGATTTTGAATATTTTCTGTACTAGGGGTGTAAATATATTTCCTTTTACTGACATATGCATTCATATATATATATATATGCATATTAACATGACAATTCTATTCTTTTCATTAATTCAGTTTACGATTGTCAAAAGAAAATCTAGTCCTTGAAAAATAACAGATCTAAATAAAGAACAAATCTAAATAAACAGATAAAAATATTCTTTGTAGTTTAATATTTTAAAAAAATAATCAAACTTTACAGAACATGTTATCTCCAAGGTTTTTTTTAAATTTAAACTTTAGTATAGGAAAAAAAGCTTACATTTAAAATCTGGGCTCTCAAGCAAATATTCAAAAAAGATGATATAATATATTATTTACTGTGAAATAAAACTACATCCTGGAGAATATAGATATACTTTGTGATGTAGAAACTCGGTAGTGTTTGCATGTAATGGTGCCAGGCATTATCAGAAATTCACTACAGAAAGTGCAAAGAAAAATTAAAATTATGATTGTGATTTTTAAAATATTAACAATTTCCACCGAGTATCACAAAATCCATAGAGCGATAGACATTATCTGTGCCTAACCACTAACTTTAAGTAAGAAATTCCAAGAAAAAGACATGTTAAGGGAATTTCCATGAATTGCATTTCCTATTTGGGAAGGAAATGGTAAAGAGCTTCAAGAAATTCCTTTATAAATTTTGTTGAACTTCTTCAAAGCCCCAAACAGGAGATAAAGAACATTATTAAATTTCACAGGAGGAAGTAAGAAATCCACTTAGTCTGTTGTTAATCTCCTAAAATTCTTCCAATGAACATTGATAAAGATATAAATCTGGGATTATCTAATATTCTTTCTTCTCCTCTCCTTAACTCACCTCATTGATTTAATCTTTACGAGAACTGGAATGCTTGGAAATAAGGCTAGAGACAAAGTATTTTGAAACGCTGATTATCTTTCACATTCAAAAACAATGCATCTTGAGATCTCTACATATTCTTAAATATTATGGTAGCAAATAATTTTCCCAATAACTACACTAATATAAAATTGAAAAAAGAAAGTAATTCATTTGGAGCACCAATGATTCTACAAATGCAGGCTTAAAGTTAGTTAAATAGCTTTTTAAATAAAGTTAGCCACCTACATAATTTTTTTAGTATTAATTAAAGAAATAATCAAGAACTGACTTGAATCTTTACTTCAATTTATTCACAATTTCCATTCTCTGACGAAGAAAAAAAAATCCATGATATTTCTTAAATATTTTCATTTTTTTCTTAACAACACTGCTAGATATTTGCTTTCATCTATACATATGCAATACATATATTTGTGTCATATGGACAGTGACAGTACAATATTTGTTAAATGCTAATTATTTGCCTACTCATACTCTTTGTGTTATCCCACAATTATAATAGTTACAGGCTTTAAAAGAGAGTAGTGATACAATAAGTTAATAATTGAAATATACTAAAAGTCAAATCACGACCCCCTATGAACACATCAATTACATATAGCAAATTCCTTTTTACCAGTAGCATGAGTATTCATCTGTTTCCCAAAAGTCAATATTTTAAAAAATATCTCACTCTTTTTTAATTCACCTTTATTTTAATATTTGTGATTTCTTCAAAACTATTTGATTTCCTTTGCATGTGACCTTCATATCTAAGCATGCATTTTCTGGGGTATTAAGACATATGCAAAAAAGATATTTTCTCCTGTGAATCAATCAATTCTGCCTCTTTACTATGAAATCCACACGCGTCATAAGCATTACCTTCAAATATCAACTGAAAAGGTAAAAAGAGAAGATAATGATATATTTCTAATATGAAGGAAAAATATTTTAATTGGCCCTAAAATACCTAAAAGAAAAAGTCATAACTTCCAAATATACATATATATAACTATTTGGTTAATACTGCATGATTTGTTAATAGACTACAGAAAGCCTCCAGGTAGCTCTATCAGAAGTAATTGAATTCCATTATTACAATCAGAAAACGTGAAAGATGCAAGCAAAGGGGAGGGGTTTTTATTAACAGGTTGCTTTGTTTCTTCAGAAGCCTTTGCTTTGATCTCTCCAGATGACAAAAGATCTGCCTTGGAATCAGAATATAATACAGATGTCAGAGATGATTGATGGAGTACGGGCGGGGGCAGGGGAGGGGTTTACAGGCTAAGCTATTGGAAACACCAAATGGTATATGTGCTGGTATCTTTTATTTTTGTTGTTATTGTTGTTTCCCTTTTCTTACTGGCCTTCTTGTTTACAATTTACAAAGGATTCTTTGACTTATAAACCTTGACTTTTGGTGCTGGCTAGTTGCTCTTGCTTACAGGCAACTAACATGAATTTTTTTTCAGTTACAATACAATCAATTACTATTGTAACAATTCTCACAACATCCTTTTTCGTCTCAGGTGAGGTCATTTTCTCTTCTTCCTGTGTATGTTGTTTGGTGGGTGGTTTGTTTTCTAACTCCAAAACAAATTGGAGATAACAACCTTCAGCTCCAAGTTACTATTGAAATCCAACTTTTTTTTCTGAAAACATACTGTCTTCAACAACTTTCAAAATTGTCCTTTCACAAAGCGTCCCAGTGAAAAACACAAATTTAAGTTTAAAACTTTTGAGATGATTCCTTGGAAAACCTTGCTAAGACATTTTCATATGCAAAGAAAGAAAACAACACTATCTGACTTGTCCAGGGAGAGCTCTCTACTGGCAGCACAGTGCCCCCTAAAGTTATTCTTGAGAGAAAATGCCACAATATCTCAAAATGAATTATATATTATTTAATGAAATATCACTACTTGACTTCATTTTACCAAATAGATAAAACCCCCATCAAAAAAATTGCACAATTCATTTTAAAAACTATACAAAATTTTTTGTATTATGTTAACAACAGATTTAATCACAGAAAATATGTCCTTTTGTTATCTGAGTTTCTATTCTATGCTATTGAAAAAAGAATAATAAAGTGAAATATGTTAATGGCTGAAGACTCAATTAAATGTTTATTCTGATTGCAAAATATGGTGTGCTAATAACATCTTGATAATTTTAGAATCTGAATGGAATGCAGTTGCCGAAAGAGGGCAGAATAGTTTTCAAATATAAACTTGTGTTTGGTAAAAACTAAAGCAATGTCTGTGTCTCAGGTGAGTAACGGAACAATCAACAAATACAGGGAAAGTATTCAAAGAGGATGTATACAAATTTGTTAATAAGTTATGGCTTTATTACTACATTGCATATATTTATAAATTTTACTTTAAAGTACCCTAAATAAGCAAAATATTGCATTGATGTTATGAAAGTGAGAATAAGCTCAGTTTGATAAATCAAAGCAAACCAGCTATGGCATTTGTCTCTTTCCTATAAACCAATTATCTTGTAAAAAGAAAATTCAAATCTCCCGTCTTTTAGAACAAACAATTAAGTTTATATCAATTCCCAAATATACTACAAAAATAACAGATTGTCTGAAAGGTGTTATATAAGATATACAGTTTATATATATTTATCTTTCTTAAAATGTAAATTCTTTAAGACCAATTTTTTCTTACTGCTTCGGGTAGAGCCACAGGCACAGTCCTGATACTGGATACACAAGATGGAAACAGAAGTTGCACCTGCTATTATTGGGTCCATTCCTGCTTCTGCATTTACTTCTTTGGTTTAGCATTTGAAGTAAACTTGTCAAGATTGAAGAAGAGAAATTGCAAAATAGTCACCCAAATTAAAGTCTTAATGTCTTCTTAGGATTGGAAATTTATTCAATAATGATCACAGTAGACTAAGTGTAGTAAGTAAATCTCAAATAATTTCCTCTATGGATTCAACACTATCTTGTGGTCAATGTTTAAAAGCAGAGCATCACAAAAGCCGCAAAAATTATACACGGGAGAAAATGAAGACGGGGGGTCATTTTGCCCTTCTGTTATACTCACTGATCTTATCAGCCAGCGATGGACTATGAACAGTACTAAATCCTACATTATACAATGCTTTGGGTCAATTTATAACCAGTGGAAATAGACAAAGGTGTAGTTTCAAGCCCCACTTTTGCATGTGTGCTATGTATCCATTTCCAGCCCAAAAAAGCACCAAAATCCAGTTAATTCAACTAAATTATTTGCAAGTCAGTCCAGCTCTGAACCTAGGTACTCAAATTTTTTTCTGAGTCTTGGAAGTAAAAGGAAGAAAATATTACTTGATCGAGCACTTAGTAATTGCTCATTACTGTAATTCTATATACGACCTAACATAATTCTCACAATAACCTCATGAATATGTATTATTATTCTCATTTTTGACAGTGTGAACAATCAGAGGCTTGGACAGTGTCTCTAAATTGCCAGACTGCTAACAAATAGCAAAGCTGGAATTAAAATCTCTTTTTCTTGCTTCAAAGGTAATGCTCTTTCCACTTCATCACAAGGGCCAATGGATAACTGGAAATGGTTCAGAGCTATATGAACATATCGCCAGGGCAGTGGATCTTGATATTTGCTCATAATATCAAGACATTTGTATGATGATACTTTATAAATACATCTAGTTTGCTTTGAAAGTTCTGCATAGCTATATATCTCTATGTCTTTTGATCTATCTATCTAAATATAATAATTTTGAGGACTTATTCTTGATTCTTCTAAACCTAATTAACTATGCTATCACATTTCATGGTTTTAATTTATAGACTCTTTTCCTAATATTTCAATGTGTAATGTAGATAATAGTACACAGTTGAACTTTTTTCAGTATATCTCATTCCCGCTACTACCCTGAGAAACATACATTCCTGGTTTTATTCATTATTCATTATTGTCTTTGTGCTAAGCATTGTCAAGTTAGAATAAAAGATAGTAACTAACTTGTTATTTCCAGCTTTCTATAATCTTGGAATTTGTTCATCACTTCATTTTTCTAAGCTCCTATAAACTGAGTGATACAAAAAACTATTAGAATATTGCCAACTTCAAAAAGTTTTACATTTGGGTCTAGAAAATTAATATATCCCTAATTGACATAGTGGCATTTCTCAAAATAGAGAAATGTCTAAACAATTACATGTGTGCTTTCTGATACAACTCTGCCATAGAAATATAATTCCCTTAATATATTTATATCTGAAAAAATACCATGTAGAGAAAAATGTATATGTAATGCAAAATTTCATAAAATAAGCCCAATTTTAAATGCACACAGTTAACAGTAGGGTTAGTTTTAAATGTATATCCTAAAATGACACAATTGAGCCTAATGATCAGATTTGACAATCCTAAATCTGCATATATAATTTGCTTGACCGGAAATGCATCTAAATAGGATCTTCGTTATTTAATTAGAGTGAAAGAGTTTTACTGAAGAAAAGTAAATTGTCAAAACCATGTATTTATTTTCTTTCATTAAAAGGTTACCCAGAATTATAGAAAAGCTGCTTATCTTTAATAGAGTTGTTGAAGCATAAAGCAATTAACCAAAAATCATGCTTCTTTCTATTACTTATAATGGCTGATGTAACTTCCCTTAATGCTTCTGGATCTTATCCTGAAGGAGGTCTCCGGGTTGGCACCACCGTGCTAACTTTATTTCCTCTCTGAGCTGGGGTTTCAGATAGCCCCTTCATTCTGCCCACACAGCGTGCACTCTGCTCTCTAGCCCCCCTTTTTCTTCCCCTCAGATCTTTGATCCCTGGATTATTTACAGTTAATGATTTCTTTCATGTTCAAAATAATTCTTCTGCTCAGAGTGGTTGTATACCAGCAATATTTTTTCAGTATCTTCCTTTTAATGATGAATATGTATATATTTTTCATTAAGTGTTGCCAATTTCAAAGAGAATATTTCCCAGGAGGTACATTAGAAATAATCTCACAAGCAGAATATAGGAAGACGGAATGATTTTTAGAGACTGCAAAGAGCTATGAAGAAAGACATCAGTGAAAGGACATTCTATCTTGAGAGCTAATTTGGAAAACATTCTTAAATGTAAATTAAATAAGCATAATATATGCATAACAAGCTAATCAACCTGTGGTATTGAACTGCTGTAGCAAGTAGTCTCAGTAGATCCTATAAATGAATTTTCTTTTGACTATCCCAGTTTACTATTTTCTCTTAGTAGAAAACAAAGTATACATATATAAATCTGGCTAAAATTACAGATGCTTCCAAGTATACTAAGTGAGATTTTTTTTCCTTTGTTAGAAAATACACACACACACACACAACATGTAGAAAAAGCATCTGGCAAATAAAAATCTAACTGTTCTTTTACAGATATTAGAGACTTTAGGTATCATTCTGTCTTCTTCAAACAAGAATCTTTTTTTCTCAAAATTGTTGGCCATGTAGGAAATATCTTTAAGGAAAACTATCTTGGCAAAAAAAAAAAATTAATTAAAGCATATATATCATTTATCAAACATCATTTAAATGAAATTTAAGAAGCTTGTCAAACTTTCGATATCAACAAACTATTACTGTTATCTTTTGATATATGTTGATTGCTCCCCACAGAAATCACATTTCTTGCACACTAACCAACTTGTTTGTATATTACCAAAAAATACCACTTTAGGATTTTTCTGTTTTGATACGCAAAACCTTTTGCCTGTTTTGAGTCCTTTCAAAAACATGCAATGATTTAATTGAACAAGATATAATTCCTGTATAGAAGCTTAGATTTCTTTAGTTCAAAAATGAAAAATTATGCTTTTCAAATATGTTTCATTATCTTTTTCCACACAATTTAAGTCACCAGTACATTTTGCCAAAACAGTACCAAATGAATATATAAAAACCTCATCTGAGCTATGAAGATATGAGTTCAACTAGATTTTTACATAAAGTATTTGGATAAATGCTAAAAAATTTAATATGGTCAAAATGTTTATATTTTCTACTGATGAAGAAAATGTCTGAAAAGAACACATTTTTTTAAACTCAAGGAAACCAATCCAATCAAAAATTATTTTTATTAATGACTGATTCTTTTACATTTCATTTAAATTATGAAATTGCGAACACAGCATTAGCTAATTAAAGTCTATCTGTCAATTAATCACTTAGAGTAATTACTTGTCACTATAAAGAATTATGAATATCTTAGTGAAAAAGAAAAGAATTTTCATTGGAATTTGGTAGTTTTAAATATATTATTTAATGATTTCACATTCTACAAGAACACATCCAGCAGCCTTGTGGTGAATGCATCTTTGGTGAAGGGTGGATGGGTTCCATGGACACTGTATCTTAGGGACATATGATGAAGCATTGGTACAGCACCATGTGATCAGCCAATGGCAATGTGATTCATTGCTAATTTTTCACCTTGGTCAGACACCTTTAAAATTAGTGAAATCCTCCCTTATAATTAGTTTCTATGAATAGTAACTTTCTATTAGAGAATAGTTTTCCCTTGAAATATTACTTCACATTCATTAAAAAGCATTCTCCTATCTCTTCAAAGTCTAATGCCTGGAACTACATTTGCCTTTAAAAATGTGTTTCTTTCAGAACAGATTTTCTGTACCTTTTTCTAATACAGAGTAAATGCTAAACGTTAAAGTTTGTCCTTCATTGATTTATTTTTTATTTAAGTATGTGTGTATAAATTATGCCTGCATAATTTTTGTATACACAATGATTTCTTTTGCTAACCATTTCCGGTTTTTTTGATATTTACTATACTTAGTCAACAATATATCCATAGTCAATGTCTTTTATGATGTTAATTTATTGTATAAAGAAATTACCTTATAAAGTAATGCAGACAAGAAATAAAGTTAACATCTGTTATCTTTCTCCTTAAATTTTATTAGAATGTGTGCTTTCTAATTATGGCAAACAAATTTAACTAGGTTATATACCTACTTTATTGAGAGATTTTTGTTTTGTTTGCTTGTTTTTCTGAATTAGCACTTTTTCCCTTTTGATAGTAAAAATGTAATAACAATATATTATTTTTTACAATGATAAATTTTTTACAATTTTGTAAAAAAGGTGGAAATTTAAGCCCATCAACCTAAAAAGGAAGCTATTTTGTGCTATGCAAGCATTCATACATGATGTGGCTTTTTATAATCACATTATCCAAATAATTTTGTCTTGTGATTATTTTTTACATTATTTACTATCCATTTTCGTGTTTTATGATTGTCACGCTTTTAATTTTAATAGTTGCCTAATTCCAATATAGGGTAATATAATTTAATTATTCATTTGTTTTAGGATATTTAGGTTGATTTCATTTATTTAGTTATAACATTTATGTTCCTTCATTGCATTATATCACTGAAGCAAATTCTTTCATGCAGTAGTCTTTTTTACCTCTTGGAAAAAGTATTTATTTCTCTAGGATAAATTCCACAGAGTAGCATACTTAATCAACAGGAACACGATCATTGAAAATGTTTTTGGTATATTGTTTCAAGCAATGAGTAATCTACTTTATCAAATTCAGTAGTTTACTGACCTGGAATATTCTGTTAATTATTGTTTGGGGTAATTTAGTAGGTTTTAAATAGTACCTCAAAATTGTTTTTAATTTTTATATTCTGATTACTGGCAACAGAAACCTTATTTTTAGGTATTATTTATCATTTATAATTCTATTTCTATTGTTCATATTCTTTGTTCAATTATATAATTATATAAAGCATTTTCATATGTATTAAAATAATTCTTAATAAAAATATATCCCCAGCCTGTTGATCTCCTTTTCTATTAAATTATTTTTTCATATAGAAAATTTGAAATAGAATCATATCAGTGCTTTTCTGTGTAATATTTTTCAATCTCTGTAAAGTTTCAAGTTATCATTATATGACCTGATATCTATTCCATTTTCCTTATACTATATTTTTGCATGCAATTTATTAATTCATCATGTTATGTTAGTATTTTACTCCTTTGTTTAAATTATTTCTAGGCAGATAACATCACACTGTATATTCACAAAAGAGTATTATTTCAGAGAACTAGATTTCTGATTTTGATTTCATTTCAAAGGAAGTATCTCTTTTCCCCCCACCAAAACTTTTCCTTCTTTTGACCTGCACAGAGACTGGTTTCAACAACACAGAAAAAAGGTGTTTTACACCTGAATTAAATAGAATAACAGACTATAATTTTTATTATAAAAATAGGAATAGATGACTCCTGTATTTACATTCTACTGCTGTTTGCCCTTGCATTACTAGAATAACAAATATATGTAATTATGTATTAAATTTGACTTAAAAATCACTTATTCATTGAAAATTACTAAAGTCTCTGTCATTTCTACTATGGATTTACCAAGCTTGATCTAGGGAAGCCTTTGGCAAGGATCTCAAATTTTTTAATTTATAGAATCATTTATTACCTATAAGGAGTATTATTGTACCTTTTATATTTCTATGCAATCTATATTAGAATAATCTATACCAGCTATAAATATATATGTATATAGTATATAGTTTTATACAACTATATATAGTTATACACAAATCTAATGATAGAGAATTAAGAATATAACGTATATATTATATAATATAACAATAATTAAAATATAACTAATATATTTCAAATTCTTAATGTTTGTTCTGTTTTACATTTTTACCTTTAGCAGCATAAATAAATAGTTGTTCATAATGTCAAATAACTTAATATTTGTAAATGTAAAATGTCATGTTAATTAAAGCTATTTGAGGTATACAAATGCCCTCAAGTTTTATATGATGATGCTACTTTTATTTCCATGCCCACAAATAACCCAGTTTTTAAAACTGTTTTCTTATAATCAATACATATTTTAAGCTTGAGATTAGGGGAGTTCATTTACATGTTTACTAAAGTCTTACTCTGTAATTTTTAATTTAGATTTTGTAATCCTTGATTGTAGGAACGTGATATTCTTTGCACCAGTGCAATGGAGGAGAATAGACTAAACCAAGGGAGAATTACAGGGCATGTATAAATTAATACACAAGTTTCAAATTTGTTGGTGACATGGAGTGCTCTTTTTAGGATTAGTGGTCATAGTATGGATAAACCCAAGGCTATTGAGAAAATTACTGTAACAGTGTAATCCTCCATGTGTCATTCAGTTCATTTACACCTTTCTGTCTTATACCACACTCTAGAAATAAGCACGTTAGGTTACTTCTGGTTTTCCCTATCTCTAAAGAGTGGTCTGGTGTAAAACCAGATGGCTTAGAGCTGTACTGTCAAAGCTAGATTCTCAGGGCCAGGCCGGTGGCGTAGCAGTTAAGTTGGCGCACTCTGCTTTGGCGGCCGGGGTTAGCAGGCCCAGACCTGGGCACGGACAGATGCACCTCTTGTCAAGCCATGCTGTGGCGGCATGCCATATAAAGTAGAGGAAGCTGGGCATGGATGTTAGCCCAGGGCCAGTCTTCCTCACACACACACAGAAAAGCTAGATTCTCATAGGACACACCTAGAAAACCAAAGTTTCCAAGGACCAACCCCACACCTACTAAATCAGGAGCTCCAAGTTGGGGATAGTATTTGTTAAAAATATCCCTGGTGATTTTTATGATCAGCCAGTTGAAGATCATTGACTCAGAAAGAAATATTAGTGACTTCTGTTTTCAAAAGCTCAAACACACAGAGACATGAAGGGAAATAATCAGCCCATTACCTGATCAATCAATGAAGCAATATCATTTATTACATGCATCTTGTTTATAAAGTAATGTGCCTGAACGGAGTGTCAGTTACCTAAAAAAAAGAGCATAACCCTTAGTCCCAGACATGATAATCTATATGGAGAGAAAAAGATGACATACAAGCAGTAAGCAATATGAGAGACAAGCAAAGTTAAAAATCTCTCATATACACAGACACACACACAAATGAATACACATGAAACCAGAGAAATCTGAATAAGATCAGTGGATTTTATCAATGTCAATTCCTGGTGTGATCTCTCTCCATTATTTATTACAACTGCATATGAATCTACAATTATCTCAAAAAATTTAATTAAAATTAGTTAAATAACTGGTTTGGACCCATATTATCAGAGCTTGGAGAAGAATAAGATCATCTCTAAATAATGTGGTCACAGAAGGCATCAGGAGGACCTGAAATTTTAGACTTTTAAAAATGAGCACCTTTAGAGAGGAGGAAGTAAAACCTTGAAGTCAGGAAACCTCGAAAAAGCAGTCACTGAGAGCACAAGGTCAGTTTTCAGCAAAGAGAGATGTCAAGTTTAGTTGGAACCTAGGTTCAGATATAAAAATTATGGATTCTAAGGCTATGAGGAAATGTCAAAGTCACAAGTCAAAGTCAGAAGGTATACAGGTGAATGTGGATTTCAATCAATGTGCGATGTGAAGCCAATCATATTTAGCTGAAACTCCTGGATTCTGATTTCTTTATCTTTTGTTAATAGGACACAAGTCAGTAATACTTGAATTTTCTTAATTCTTCTTGGAATCCTTTTGTCTTCTAACCACTTATAAATTCTTGAATAATAGTCACCATACCCATTCCCAAATTTCTAATTCCATTTTACCAATCCAGATTATGTTTGCAATCACTGAAATTTACTGAATCATATAACAAACAAACAATAACAACAGCAGAAAAAACCCTTAGTAGTCATACTTTGAGGAATATATGATGGATAAAGTGAATATGGAACCAGAACAACTAGTAGGAAGAATACACTTGTCTTTTTCCATTTTCTAAATGAATCATTTAGAGAGTAGTGAAAACTCTTTCCAAATTACACATATAATTCACCATGGATCAGTTAGATACAAGCATTAATCCTGGATAGAAGTAGAGTATTCTTACAGCTCTGCCAGGTGGAAAGAACCAGAAATGTGTGTTACATCTCTCCTTCTCAGAAAAAAAGTTATAATAACAAGTGATAGTGCTTTGTATAGGATATCCTTAACGGGCATAAAACTAAAACAAGAACAGAGCTTAAATAAAAAGAAAAACAATAACCTGTGCTTAAAAACCACTCATTCCTGGAGAATTTAAAATTTAGAAAGTTTAGCAAGTTAAAAGATGATTAATTTGGAGGCTGGCCCTGTGGCCTAATGGTTAAGTTTGGCACACTCCACTTCAGCAGCCCAGGTTTGTGGGTTCGGATCCTGGGCGCAGACCTACACCACTCATTGGCCATGCTGTGGCAGTGACCCACATACAAAATAGAGGAAGATTGGCACAGATGTTAGCTCAGGGCCAATCTTCCTCACCAAACAAAAAAAAAAAGATGATATATTTCTAATTTTATCCTAGAAGATATTTGAAAACAGAACATAGTTTCAGTGTTCATAATTAGAGAAACATAGACATAAATATTTGTGTTGTAGTTTATTTTTAAACTTCAAGTTAAATTTGAATGCAATACAGGTTGGATGTAAAACTTCTAGATTATGGGAGAAAAAATAACGTACTTAAGAATTATACTCAGTCCATAGAACGAAAGACTTGGAAAAAAATAACTGAAACAACAATAAAGCCTAAGTTGAAAGAGTAAAGCACTAAAACAAAGTTAATCCCAAATATTTTAATTTGACAGTAAATATAAATGGTTTATATTTAAACATAAGCTTCTCTGTTAGATGGCAGATAGCCTCAGATTAGTTCAAAGCAATAGTATTAAGAAATAAATACAAGTTTCTATGCAATCTATAATGCATAGACATTAAAATAAATAATGAGTGAAACATAAATACAAAAAAAAAAGCCAGCAAGATTTTGAATATTAATATCAAATGTAACAAGAGGCAAGGCAAGATGCTTTATATTTGACTTTATATCACCAAAAGTATATTACTTGATAAAGATGATAGGAAAATTACTGTACCAAATGATATTATACTGAAAATAAAAACAAAGTTGATTATAAGTAAAATCATTTTTGGATAGATCTTGTGGACCCCAAAGAAGACTACAGAGGGTTTTTAAAATACAATGAATTCAGCAAATTTTATTTTTAATTGTGTGCCTTGGTAATGGCAAATATGTTTTTCAAATGCCAGTCCAATGAACAATTACAATAACATCATATTTTGAGGAAAAAAATTAGTTAATTACAAAACATTAGAAATTCTATATAGCACATTCTATGACCACAATGCAATATAGCCAATAACTGCAACTTTAAAAAAAATTAAAAATTAGAAACAAACCTGAAAATACAAATCAAAACATAAAACTCTACCTAGCAAGAGAAAGAGAAATAAAAATTATAAGTAGACTATGATTCAAATAGGCACCACAGAATGTCAGAATTTATGAGATTCAGTTTTAAAACTAGGATTAGAGAAAAAATTATAGCTACAAATATTTGGTTATTAATACAAATTAAAATAAGTAAACCAGATATTTAATTTAGTTAGATAAGTGACAATATAGAGAGACCAAAGGAAATGGGAAGAAAATTTTCCATATAACTAATTATTTGTGTTCAACTGTGACACCAGTATATCTAATAGCTGATAGCTGGGTTTACTTAGAATTAGCATTTTTTAACTGTGACTTTAAGGAGAAAAAGATTGTTTTAAAAATAGACAAAAGTCATGATGTATTAGCAGTCTGAGCCAATTGTATTGATTTGGCCAAGAGTTTAATTTGCCAAGTAGGGGACTGAATTAATAATTCCATCTTGTGCCTCTTCCTCATTTTCTCCATTATTGTCTGCTTCTTCCTCTGCCTTCATTTTCATACATACACCCGCACAAAAATTTACAATTTTTCTAACATTCTTTTCAGTTATGGAGTGATCCCTCCCAAGGACCAACATTTCTTTAAAATGTTTATTCATGAAGTGTGCCACTATCATTGCTAAATCCTAGTTTCAGTGGTTTCATGGATGAAATTTACTATTCCTTAGGTTTCCTCTTTATGCTCTGGACCTTTATAAATTGCTATGTCATGCTGTGCCTGATTTCTGTAATGTTCATTTATGAAAGTCTGCAATTTACACTGCTTTGAAAAAAATACTTACCCATAGTTATGCACTGACTGCTTCAGTGTCAGGCAATGTGATGAGAAAAAAAAAAAGCTCATGTCCCTAACCTCATGACGTTGAGAGTCTAACACAAGGTTGTCCAAATGTACCTGTTTATAGAAATCGTGGAGCATTTGCTAAAAATACAGGTTTTCATTGATATTCTTTAATGAGTTTAAATTTCAAGGCATAGTATTTTTACTATGCTCAGTAATCTTTATTTTTAACAAATATACCAGGTGATATTTACGATCAAGCAAGTTTGGAAAATACTTGTCTATTGACTTTAGTCATTGACTCCTCAGCCTAAAATATTCATGTAAGCTCTCCAGATATTCTATGAACAACCCATTTGGATTGCCTGGTCATGGGGTCAGTGACCTAGGTAGTAAATCCTCTCTTTTTTCCTAATCATGCTGATCATACTGACCAATGACTGAGCTGATATATCCAGCCTCGAAATTTTCTGTTATGGAGGGCGGCCTGCTGGCACAGCAGTTAAGTTTGCACATTCTGCTTCGGCGGCCGGGGTTAGCCGGTTCGGATCCTGGGCACAGACCTACTCACAGCTCATCAAGTCATGCTGAGGCAGCATTCCGCATAGAAGAACTAAAAGGACCTACAACTAGGATATACAACTATGTACTAGGGGCTTTGGGGAGAAAAAAAAAAGAGGAAGATTGGCAACAGATGTTAACCCAGGGCCAATCGTCCTCAAAAAAAGTTTTTTTTTTTTTTTTCTATTATGATGTTTCTCAGAGCTCTTCACTGGAAAGGAAGGAACTTTTATATATACTGGTGATTTAGGGCAGAAATAAATACTTCGTAGAAGAATCTCAGTTTAGAAAACTAGAATTTGGAAGAGGCAATTTTCCTTATTCATTGTTTTTTTTACTAATGTGATAATTTATTTCTGGGAATTTATTTTCGTTTTTATAAGGACTTTACTATTGGCCATTTATTAACATATGCAATGGTTCAGCTAAATTAGAATGAGCAGGTGAAATAAAAAGTATGATAATAAAACTGATCCCAGGGCCTCATAACCCAGAATTCTCACTTAGTAGGCATGGTTTGGGGAATAGTCAAATATAGTAAATAAATACTCTCCAGTTGACTCTAATGCACAGGCTTGTTTTGGAAACACTACTAGGTAGCTAGCAATTTCTCTGAATGATTACACTTCCTCTCCAGCTGATAAGAGAGATCTAGTCACATTGTAAAAGGAAAAGAAAAACTTTGAGAAAGTGACTACACTGATTTAGATGAGGTATTCGATATCCATATTTCACGGGTTGATAGTTTCTATATGTATCATATATGTGAATGAATATATATATATATAAACACACACACACACACACACACTACCTGGACAAATAATCGCTACAATACAAATTGAGAGGGGAGACTGACCATCTCCTATGGTTCACCTTCTCTTCTCTGATTATAGGACACTGGTGTATAGGTTTTATCACTAGGCAGGAAAATGAAGTACTTGTGTCTGGAGGAAAGAAATGAACCAAGAAAAAAATCATACCCGATACTCATATTTGATAATCCTCCCTATAGAATGGCAAGATCACCCCAACCAATCATAACATTCAAAAGTTCTTTGACACATGTATCCATACACGAGCTTACAATGAACTTTTTGTTGCTTCATTCTCAAATATTAACAGAATGGACATTGGATTCTCTAGTCTGAAAGATAGAGAATAATATAACCCAACCAAATCAAACAACAAAAAATAAAAACAACTTGTAGGAAATGGAGATAATAGATCAAGCAGAATTTACACACACACACACACACACACACACACACACACACACACACTTCACAAAATGGTAAGGTATTAAATCCATGAAATAAAAACAAGTTGTTATTACATAAAAGAGGTAAATCATCAGAGAATAACAGAAAGCTGTCCTGGGAGTTAAAAATACAAGACCAGAAATTGAAAATTCGATAGACTCTTTCAAAGAAGAAGTCAAGAAAATTTTCCTGAAAAAGAGAATGTCATAGGAAATAAGAGAAGTAAAAGCCAATGAATATAGGACCAAATTAGAAGTTCTGATATTAAATTAATATGAGCTCCAGAAATAAACACATTATCAGAGAATGATAAAAGAAAATTATCCAATGGAGGGATCTGAGTTTTCCAGATTAAAAGTATCATATATGGCTTAGCACAAAAAGTGAGGGGAAAGTGAAAAAGGACCATGCTATCAAATACCATACCGATATTTCAGAACCAAAGTTGAAAGAAAAGAGAGCTTGTGCGCGCCTGTGTGTACGCACGTGTGAGAGAGAGAGCGAGAGAGAGACAGAAATAGAGAGACAGAGAGAGAGAGAGACTGAATGGGAAAAAAAGGAAACAAAAAAAATGAGGAGACTCATCTAACAGAGCCAACACAGAGAAAAGAAAAAACAGAAGAGAGGAAATCTCCAATGAAATAATTCCGGAACATTTTCTAGGACTGAAGGACATGATTTTACGTATTATAAAAGTCAAACAAATGCCCAGCCAAAGCAGATTTTTCAAAGATCCACACGAGGTGTATTTTTATGATTTTTCAAAACATGGGGGAGAAAAATAAGATGCTAAAACCTTACCAAGGGAGAGGGGTCTTCTACAAAGAAAATACATAAGCTATGTGAAGGATAAATTCTCACTCTACCCATTTGCTTTTGAATAGCTTATCACACTGTACCTTTTCACTGATTCTAATTATAAAATATCCTATTTCACATAAAGAGTACAATAAAGAGGCAAGGTCAGGGTGAGGGAGGGTGGGGTATGTGGATGAGGCACTATAGAATTTTTTGCTTCACCTTTGCTTTTCTCTAAGACACTCTGAATAATGCTTTTTCTTTAAGCCTGAAATGAACTGATCATTTTAGGATTCAGTTCTCATTTCGGCTTTGAAGTTTCCTTTCTGACTTTAATTACCTTTGATGGTAGGGTAAGACTCTTTTGCACAGAAGAATTTATATACTTAGGTTAATATAGCATAAATTAAAAAGGAAAAGAAAAAAAAACTTTTGCTTGAAGCAGCATTTTAAACTGTAAGGACACATCACAGCGACACACACTCAATAATAACATTTAGCAGCTTTTAACTAAGCTGTAAGTGTTCTTCTTCCCAACCCCCCTCTTGGAGACAGCTGCCCCTTCCAGCTCATGTACTGTTTTTTGCTGATAGACTGATGTCTTTATTTAGGGAGTTATAAAGAATTGCTTCTAGTCATCAGCAGTTTCAAAAACTAGCCATTGAAGGAGGGATAAAGCCTATTCAGAAGATGGATGACAGCTTTTCATTTGAGGATCATACAGAAGGATATTTCCTTCTATAAAAATAGATTCTGCAGTGTAGCTTCAGACTTACATTTTGCAAGGGATTGCCGCTCTAAAAAACGACACTGAAAATTGAAGACTAAAAGAGACATTCTTTCTTTTCATGTGAAAAGGGCCACACATGACAAAATTGTTTCAAATCAAGTTACACTATTTAACATACAAAAGAGCTTTCTGAAATTTGTGCTTACCATAATCACATTTTTCTGGAACATCAACCTTGAGTTAAAAACGGCTGTTATATTATTTAAATAAGCATTTTGTTTTCTAGGACTTAATTCTGTCTAACACCATCAACTAAAAGAAATAGTTTATAACCAGGTAAAAGGAAAGAGAATCATGTCATAAGTATGGATTCACAGAATACTACTTTAATTATCTTCTATTATTTAAGAAGATGACAAAGATTCTTAATCAATTAGTAAATCAAGAAGTACATAAATGCCACCAAAATTGATTAAAATTTTTGAAACCTTCTATGATGATATTTTCTCATTAATTTTTATAGAAATTGGCACCCCAAAACAGAATTCCATTTTCTCTAAAGCTGAAAGAAGGAGAGAAGAGAAAGTAAATGAATAAACTTTAGCATACCTAGGAACTCTAAAACGTATGCCAAATTTGGTGTGTCTAGATATGGACACTTCGCTGGCTGCTGATAATATTTTTATTCAGGTTCTGGTCAGCAACTATGTTTTTTCTTAAAGTTTCTCTGTGTTTTCCACTTCTGAATCTCCACCGTGTTAAACCCCACATGAATCTAAGCTAATTCAAGTTCAGCATTTGATTTGAATACTGAACATGACTGTCCCCCCTCCCCAAGTCTGCAGAGAAACATTACCTTGGAATTCCCACTCTTTTATTCTACAGTCCAAAAGCTGGACACATTATTCTTTTTTTTTTCTTTTTACCTATCACATCTACGAGTAATAAAGTGTTTTATGCTATAGGATATTGTTATAAGTCTATCTTTTAATGTAAAGAGAAAGAGTGGTTTCTACTTCTTAAAAACTTTAGAATATTTTAATTCTAAGATTACATTCCCTCTATAGAGGCTACAATATTTGTCCACCAAAGTAAATTGGCAAGAAATGTGATGTTTTACAAAAATGCAATTCAGCATGCTACATCAAGTCTTCATTCTGTCGGGTGTCTGAAACCTGGCTCTGTGGGTCCAGAATACTCCCAGCACCCACACTCCTACTCACTCATAAAACTGCATCTATATCCAGATAGCCTTCGCTACCCCCAAGGCATTGGGTAGAATGCCTTTTCCTTGAACTGTGTACTGGCATTCATAAAACATCGTTGTCCCCACCCAGTTTTCAGGGTGGCTGATATGTTGCTCCTTCTTCCTGAATGTAAGGATTTTCCAGGTCCAGTTCTTTCTCAACGACTTCTGAACCACACTGGAGCTTGCCTGGAGCTCTTTTGTGCTGCTTGAGGCTCTTTACCATCTTTGTAATACCACACTCTAGCACACAGGTAATCAGTGTTGCAGATAAAACTCTGAGGCTCCCTGGCCCATTGCCATTCCATAACATGGAGGAGCTGAGTTTTTGCTATGTCTCCAAGCTTTAGCTAAAAGTGGAGTACGGCTCACCTCTGCTGTTAGGTAAACTTCAAAACTTTCTGGGATTACTTAGCCAGGAAGACTTTAAAACTATTTAATACTATATCCACACCTTGGATTTTGAACTTCAAAAGCCAAAAACTTAATTTGTTTAACTTTAGTTCGTTGAGAAGACAGAAGACTTATAGTTTACCTGCTGGAATAGGGCAAGGTCACAGGTTTAGAGAAATACAGACAGAGGAAAATCCACATCAGTAAATATATCAAGATATCACCCACCACATAAGTCACACTTTCACTTGATCACCACAATTGTGGTGCTTTTTTAATTGACCCTTTCTTTTTTAATTGGATAAAATTCATTAGCTGGATATAGAACATAAGAACACACAGAATTAAATCAGTTCTGAACTGTTGTACAGTACTTTGATTAATAGGTAACCTAGTAAACATTTAAAGAAAAGAAATACTCCACTTTCCACATCTGCAAAATAAGGATAACAACACCTAAATATTGAATGTCAGAAAGGTTAAATATTAGAATACTTATAAAGAATTTTGGCACTATTGGTAGCTGTGCAGGCTCGCATCACACCCTCATACACTTGTAGGAGGCTTTTGCGAAGAGGTGTTAGATTGAAACTACATGCTACAAAGGATATTTTAGAATAGGTTATTCTGAAGATTATTTTTAGTAGTAAATTTTATCTAATTACTGAGTGCCTTTAGTCCTCTTATCCTGCTTTATTGTTCTTCACAGCACTTATCACTGTGTAGATATATTTTTTCATTGGATGATTGTCTCTCTCACTCAACATAATGAAATCCATTTGAACACAAGGATGTTGTTATGCCCCTCCCTGCTATGTCTCCAGCTCTAAGTATAGAGTATATGATTAATACTTACTTGTTGAAAAAATAAGCAAGTAAAAAAATGTGAATTAATTTTGTATTGATTCAATTTAGACACTCAAAATGTACAAAACATAGGAAATACACGTGAATGTTTGTGAATTAAATTTACATGTAAAACAATCCAAGAAAGCTTTAAAAGAAAACAATCTAAGCTTGTCTCTTACCTCTTACTGGCTGCCACTAAGTAGACATTCGATAGAGGCCAACAAGAGGCAGCTATAAAGAAATGACTTAGTGCTAAGGAAGGGAAGCATCTTCCTAGTAGCATTCAAACTAGAAATTATTTACCTGAGTAAATTCCTCCCACTTCCTCAACACAGTGAACTTTATCAAAGGAATTTGGAAAGGTAGAAGTAGTTTCATACTTAGAAAAGATCTGTTCTCACTAGATTAGAATTTCTACATTTGCTTTAGCCTACACGTTTAGGCATTAGCAGATAAGAACAGAAGAGTAGTAAAAGTGCTGTTGATAAATCTAAACTTCTTTACTGCTGGATTTTGATCAAGCAGAGAGGGCTGGTAACTCTCAGTGATCCAAATGTTAGGGCCCATGTGTTAGGAAGGAGAGATAACAGTATGGAACTTGGGCTGCATGTGCCACAGATGTAGATCAGCCCCAAAGACAGAAACAGGGTATCAAGAGGAAAGAATGTGAGCCAGAAATAGAACATTTAAGTGGGATCTTAGGAAGAATGGACACTGTAGATGGGATTCAACAGGTAAAGATAGGATAGGGGCATCCAGGGACCAGACAGAATGCCACAGGCACATGGTCAGAAGAGTGCAGTGGTGTCTGAAGAATTAAGAAGTTGTGTGCTACCAAATGTTTATCAAATGGTTCTTTGAAGAAAACAAAATAATGACTTGTGACATTTGCCAATTTCTATGGTACATATACCCCCACTGTGGCCTATGTCAAGCTAAAAATTTTTAATAGCTAGATTGCAATATTCTTGAAAATGTGTCATTTGGCTCAACACACCAATCATGGAGAGTAATCCTATCTAGGTGAATATGTGGTATGAGGGTCCTACTAGAAAGGCAAGTGAGAAAATATTAAATTTCAGACTAATGAATTCAGACTAATGAATTTGCTCTTTATTCGGGAGGAAATAATGACCTGTAGTAGGCTTTGAGGGGTGTGATGTGTTCAGACCAGACTACTCACAAGCTTTATAATGTTAGAATGAGGTTAATGAATTATAAACTAAAAGCTAAAATAGAGCCATATATTTCAGATTGCCAGAGGAAGTACACACTAAATGTATAAATGTATTTAATGGGAAATAAATTCCTTTCATCATTTTCCTTTTCCCTCTAGTGATATCTCTTTGAAATAAAATCTTGTATTAAAATAGATATTTTACTCCATTCTCTCTTGCTTTCCTTTAACTCTCTGTTAAACTTGCTTTTCTAAGAGACTGCACTTGCTTTGGCATAATGCAAATTCCCCATATAAGAAAATGGCAGGGACATAAAAATGTTGTTATTTTGTTCAGCTCTGTATCTATCAAGAAACCTATTTTTAGGTAATAGTGCTGGTTAGTTTTGTCATGCTACCCAGAACATATCCCTTTAACCATCCCTGAACTTATATCGAACCTCTCTGTGGTAGAGGTGGGAAGGAAAAAAAAGCAAAAAAACATCAGAGGCAATGATGAAAAGGAAGGAAAAGGCAAGCAGAGAGGTTCCTCTCCAGGGAGTTGTTGATGTTTTCATGAAGGAGGCCCATTTCTTAACCTCCAAGATATGAAAATACCCAAAGGCAAATGTTAGCTGCTTGATAGCTATATTTGTTTAATGCCTTGCTTCTTATTTTGCCCAAATTAATGTGAACTCTAGATTTTGAGAGCTAAAGTAAATTTTTATACCTTTTAGGAATTTTCCTGGAATCTATGTGCTGTGACATATGACAGGTTTGAAATCTATCTTATTAGTATCTCTAATGATCTTACTCAGAGTTTAAGCAACTTTCATCAAAATGTTCACTCATCAAGTCATGATAAGTAATTTAAAAACTCCTTCACTTCTTTTCTTGATGAAAGACACGTAAAATGTAATTGGATGCTATTGTGGTAGATAGCATTTGCTATGATTATTCCTGACACTTTGCTTATCACAGTACAATCTTCAGATAAATAAAATAACAACTCACTTCCCTTCACAACAAAGAATATACTCAGAGATAACAATGACTGGGGAGTTTTGAAACTCTACTAAATTCATATGTTAATGAACAGCTGTGATGTTTCCCAGACACATTACTGAAGAGAAGACAATTCCCAGGTTTCCATACAATCTAAAAACTTTCGCAAAGACTCAAACTAAGGGCTGAAAGCAAATATATCAGCAGTTTTCACAATACGTCCCAATACCTTTGTGGTTCTGAATTGTCACTCTGGGTGAGAAGATCCATATCTCACATCAGTATTTTTCTTTACTTATTTTACACTTTTCTGCCTTTACAGAAACGTGGGAGTCTTCAAATACACAACACTCTTCAGATTGCTGTAATCGTTGACTTTTGCTCTGCGGACACATTAATGGCAAGAATGAGAGTGCATTAGGAAGTAAATAGTGTTTAAATTAACAACAATTATGTCAATGTATTTATACATTAATTATGCCATTTGTTCATTCTTTGTCTCAATGCAGCATGGACATCTAATTATGCACCAGCCAACAAAATTAGTAAACAGATACAAAGATGACTAAGAGTCCTCAAAGAGCTCTCAGTCAGATAGCTGCTTTCAAAAACATATTCGCTGCCATCACAGATTTTAAAAGTTAGTTGGGGAGGCAGGACATATGTACATGAAATGTAAAATAACCACAAAATTTTGAAATTAGATACATTCTTACATTTCTTCTGTGACTAAGTCCTCTTGGAAATAACACTGAAGATTTATGATTTCCACCTTTTAGTATAAATTAACATAAAAAGTGATTCAAAAATAAATATTGCTGTTTTCATATCAGGCTGGAGTATGTGCCACTTGATTTACTTTACTTCTAATTGGTCTAACTGCTAATACGGTTTGTAAAGACTCATTCACTCTGACATTCACACTGATAGGAGATTTTCAATGAGAAGCAATTCAAATACTTCTCATTGTCTGTTCAGTCTGCTGTGCCATGAATATATGAATGCATCCAAATGATATTATGTTAATCAAGTCTACCAAATGGCAGGTGCCATGAGAAATAGAACTCTTTCTCAAGAACTATGTATATCCACTAGTATTTGATTTGAAAAAAAAAATGAAGATATTTCAAAAAGAGGTATACGTTTAGTATATTCACTATAATTTATATCTATATCCAACTTCTGGAGACCTGGGACACTTTTCAACAAACCACATCTACCATCTAGTCAAGGCATAACTTTGTCATTTAACTTAGACATCAGGTTATATGTATCTTTTATTTTATTTTTTGGTCAGAATCGGTGTTAGCTGCTCCACACTGTGATTGCATAGAAGGCGGGGATAACATCTAACAGGTTTTGGGGACATACTACCTTCTACAGAGCCAAACACAAATAATCTTAGTGAATGTTTGCACAGGCTTAATTTCATGGTAAAACTTCTTTAACCAGTTCTTCTGTTGAATCTTACTGCATCAGTTGGTTTTCCTCTCCTTTCTCTATTTTTAACTTTCTACTGATTGCTTCCCAGGTCTACAAACATGCTGAAGACTCTTCCATATTAAAGAATTTTCCCTTGATCCTGGTCCCCTCCTCCCCCCCACACACATTACGTGCACATGCCCCTTTCTGCCCAACACAGGTACCTCTAAGGAACATTTGATCTCCTCTGAACAATTACTTCATGCAGTCAAAACTGGCAAAATCCTTGGTGGACATCTAATTGCCCAGTCCAATATAATCTTTTTAATTCCTTAATTTGACCTCTGTGGCATTTGAATATGTTATTTCTTGAAATCAACATATATGAGTTTTATTCTAATTATCTTCTCATCTCTAAATCTTCCTTCCTTTTCGTCACTAATGCCATCTATCTGACCTTATCTTAGTCTGATATCTCCCAGATTCAGTCCTTGGTGTTCCTCTCAGCAGTCTCCTCCACTCAAGTGACTTCAACCACCACCCATATGAGGGGATCTAAATCTAAAGTTCATGTTATAAGACAGGAAGAAGTTTTCAAAATATGAACTGTGTCCCTGTCCCACAAATTTAGGTCAGTAGATTTGGACTGGGGCCATGGTCTCTGTAAATGGGGGGAAAAATCTAAGTGATTCTGATATATGCTTCTGTTTGAGAAGCCCTGATGAATATGGTATTAGGTCTCTAAGCTCCAAACCCATACACCTAATTGCCTGCTGGGCATATTCACTATAGGGACCCACAGATAGCTCAACTCGTCTTCACCTAAAGCAGACATCATCAACTCTAATACAAAGCTACTGAATCTTCTACATTCCTTAACTCTGTCATTAGCATTACCATCCACATAATAACCCAACTCAGAAACTTGGAAATATAATTGATTCCTCCCTATCTCTCATTGGATCTTATAATTTTTATCATCTTAACCAATCCCAAATATAGAGTCCTTCCTCTCCATCCCTAAAGTTACCTTTGTCTACAATTTTCCCTCTGTATCAATGTCATTCCCTCTCATTTGACCCTTATATATATATATATATATACAACTTTCAGAATTTAGTTCAAACTCAATTTTCTAATAGCTATCTTGACTGTCCTTATACATCATACACTGCCCTCTTTTCCCTAAAGTGATATTCTCATTTGTGACTCTCAGTGTTCTCTACATTTTTCTATCACTTTACCTGAAATTCTTAAAATATCTATTTGAATATCTTTGTAATAGGCAGAACATGCCTTGATGAAGGAACCATTATTAGCTTTTTTGATTTATATTGATTAGCAGAATATCTGATCCACTGTAGAGCCTAAAACAAATATTTGGTATGCATATGTACGTGTGCATGTGTGTGTGTGTGTGTGTGGTGCATTTAATATTCACATAGATGTGACTAAAGACCTAATTTTGCTTTTATAGTGCATCATTTATACATTATTTATAGTTTTCTACATTTCTTTAAAAGAGGTTGGGTTTTGAAACAGAACATTTATATATGTGTATATATATATATATATATATTTATTCTCTGAGATTGATATTTTATATTTAGTTAATGTATGACACACTAAAGTGTCAAGAAGATTTGCAACTTACTCAGTTTCACACAGTATACTATTAGTAAAGTCAGAAAGCTATCTATAAGACTTCTTATCTAGTGCTATTTCAAATGAAAGAGTAAAGCCACAAATATCAGGAATACCAAGGCATTGGCCACTGGTTTAAATGTGAGATTTGGAAGAATTTTCAATAGGCTCCAATAAGGTTGTGAGTGTCTCCATTTAAATTCTGCTTGAGTATTTAAAACCACCTGTTTGTGCATTCAATTTCTCATGTTGCACACATAAATGTGAGTTTTTGCAAGCAAAAACAGATGCACTCCTAAAATGTGTCAGCACATTTTCAAAAGCCTACTGAAAATGTGTCCTCATATGTCTCCAGACTTTGTTATAACTTACATCAGTGAGCTGTATAAATTGGTTTCTTGAATATCCATTAATGCAAATTACCAGGCCAGGAAAACATCACACAAGGACCTGTAAAATCTCACAAAATATAACATCTTTCCTAGGAAGGATCTTAAGAGAAAAAAGTTATGCTGGCACTTCTTATCCTAGGATGATCTTGGAAGTAAAGATGGCTTATAAGAAAAAAAAAGTTATATGTTTTTTAAAACTTCATAGATGATACTGCCCTCCTTCCCCTCAACTAAACCAGCTGATGTTGGGTGCAGTGAAGAAAGAGCATCTATAGTTTTATTATAAAAACAGAAAATATCTTTCCTATATATCTCATTACAGGTAGACTGAAATGCAGGAAAAAAGAGTTGAACATTGGGATATAGAGGGATGAATAGTTCATTTGGGGGCAAAATATCCATTAGAATGTATCATGGGATTTCCAATCATGATAAACAATGAAAAGCGAAGATGGTCAATTTGTAACAGACCATTCATCTTTCCTAATTTTATAGTTCTTAGATAAGATCCATTGATCTCAACCTACCCAAATTGTTACTAAAAGGGAAAAAAGTGGAACTCAAATCCCACAAAGTCCACTAATAGATAACCAAGATGGGGCTCAATGTGCCTCCCAATATTAAGTGGCAAAGTCGGACATACCACTTGCTTCACTTTTTTCTCTGAATTTCTGCTCTGCCAAACTCTTGGAGAAACTTATCATGTGCATTCCTCTTTTATTTCCCTATATTTTTAGTTTTTCTCACTGTATCTTTGCATTCTATCTTTAACCATATGCAGCACTATCATATCAGTTCTTTTTTTTCTCCTCAAATGTGGTACCTATGATGGTTAATTTTATGTGTCAATATGACTGGGCCACAGGGTGCCTAGATATTTGGTTAAATATTATTTCTGGATGTATCTATGAGCATGTTCCTGGATGAGATTAACATTTGAATCGTTAGACTGAGTAAAGCTAATTTTCCTCCCCATTGTGGCTGGGCCTCATCCAATCAGTTGACGGTCTGAATAGAATAATAAAGCTGAGTAAGAAAGAATCCTCTCTTTCTGCCTGATTGTCTTCGATCTGGGACAGTGGTCTTTCCCTGCTTTAGACTTAGACTCAAATTAAAACCAGTGGCTCTCCTGGGTCTCCAGCTTGCCAATTGCAGTTCTTAGGACTTCTCAGCTTCTATAATCGTGTGCGCCAATTCCTTATAATAATTCTAGATGATAGATAGATAGAGATATATACTCTGTTTCTCTGAAGAACTCTGACTAATATAGTACAGTATAATACCTCTGACGTTACTTTCCATACCTCTCCTTCCCTGCCACCTTCTATGATATGGCCATGTGATGTAAATCTCAACAGGTCCTTAAATTTTATTTCAATATTATATTAGTGATATATATATTTAAAGAGTATTTTTTATGTTTACTAAGTAGGTTTTTTATAGAATGCATATAAAATATTTTGTTATCCATTTCCCCAATGCAGACAGCTATGTTGCCTCCAAGTCCTTGCTACAAAAAATGATACTGTGAGCAATATCCTTGAACCTGAGTTCCTGAACATAAGTGTCTCAACAGCATTATCCAAGAAATAAAAGTGACGTGTCAAACTTACTTACATATTTAATTTCTATAAAAGTTTTCAAATTGTTTTAAAATTAACTGCAATAATTTATTACCCTATCAATAGTGCATGAGTGTTTCCATTTCCCCAAATCCTTAACTGCTTTGATATTATTCAGTTTCCTAATTTTTTCAGTTGGAAAGGGCCAAAGTAAAATTTGCATGTTTTTTTTCTGATACAAATATATTAAGAATATACTTGATATACAAGAATATTAACCTATATAGAAAAAGGGTAAATGTTACTTTATATGGGAAAGTTCTGTGATTAAGTTAAAGATTTTGAATGGAAAATTATCCTGGATCATGTACCTCCCAGCTGTGATAAGATGACATCTTTGTTCTTTTGAGTTCCTTAGGAATGTGATGACTTCTGAAAGGGAGAGTCTACGCTGATAGCCATCATCAATGAAAACTGAAAGATCTCGTGTGGTGACTCTCAGTCTGTAACACCCGAGGGTAAACACTCCTAACTCCCTCCCCTGTAACCCATCAGCCTACATAACCGCTGTAAGATTTTATGCCCCCTTAAGATGGTTATTTTGGACATGAGTTGGCCATCTTCCCTCTTGCTAGCAAGTTGTAATAAATGCCCTTTCTTATCCACCATCTTGCCTCTTGATGATTGGCTTTTGTCTTGAAGCGAGCAGATCATGCCCTTTGTGCGGTAACAAATTTAGCTTACATTTTTTTCCTAACTTTCATAAGTAGCTTTAACTTTTTAATCTATAACATTCTTTTACACATTAAAATGCTAAATTATATCAATAAATTATGATTCTTTTCAGTTTACTCAAGGAATCAAAGTTAGTGGCACACAATTTATAAATATTTCCTCACTGTCATAGGTTGACTCATAGAACACTCATGGAAAAATGATTGCCAACACGGTATTCACAGAGTAGCCACGGCATCTGGGAATTGCTGGAAATGCAGATTCTTAGACTCCACTCCAGACCTACTGCATCAGAAATGTGTGTTTTCACAAGCCCTCCTGATGATTCTGGTACAGACTAAACTTTGAGGACCACTGCAACATGGATTGATACCAGGATTGTTATGCAGGTGTTTTGTTGAGGGAATGTTCTGAGGTGAAACCTGTAGAGAAGTGAGGGAGAGCTCCTTGGTAAAGATGTGGATTCAGCTCAAGTCTATCACAACCTGATCCTATGGGGAAATCTGCAGTTTTAATGATCCCTAATTTGAGGCATGGGAATAGGACCTCCATTGCTCCTAAATCACTATACTGCTCCTAGGGTGAAGGTGTGGCTTCCAGGCATTTCTGCAGAAGATGGCTCTGCTAGGCCCAAGGCAAGTGTCAGAATGGTGCTGCTGTGAGCCTTTGCCTGCAACACTCACAGCACCTTGGGTTGGATACACTGACCAGGGAGAGCATGAGACAGACATGAGTGGGGCACAAAACTATACATTATGCCACATTTTATATGAAATTTCACTCAGATAGAGAGAGAGAATATTTAGGTTTTTATGCATATTTTCCTTTGGAAAACAATAAAAGGACATTTTATCCACAGACAGAAAAATTCAAAGATAAAAACTTCCAGTGCCTTCAAGATAATTTTAATTAGCCCTTCAATCAGGTGCATAATTTGCAGTCTTTCTCAACATTTTCTTTAATTCTTGCCAATCCATTTTATCCTCAGTCTTAAAACCAAAAGGTTTTTAATTTTTTTAATTTAAAATATTTTTATGAAATGACCTCTTGACCACATAATGAATCTATCCTCTTATCTATTAATTCCTTCAAATCCTGGGTATTTTAAATTGCTTAAGCCCTATTTGGCCTAGACAATTATGCTGTTACTTGTGATTTTACTCCTAAAAGTTGATAGTATGTTCATTTTAGAATCATGAATTAAGCCATAATCCTAAATAAATTGCTCAATAATAATTTAAGCTTCTGAAGGCTTGATTAAGAATGCTAAAGGATTATAAAAAGAGTATGGATGACCAAGTATATGGGGACAAGAGGCAATGTCTTCAAAACTTTTTTTAAGTATCTATACTTGGAAATTAATAATATTATATATTTTTTCATACTTTCTCTTTTAGAAAGAAAACACAGATAATAAAGTTAGTTCTAAATAACTAGACACTGAGCATTTTATAAATAAGCATAGCCTTACTGTAATGCCTTGTATTAACTTAAAAAGTAGCTCTCAAACAAATTCAAAGAGTTTTTTGAGTTTGTAGTTTCTATTGATGCAGAGAACCAGAAATTATGTAATTCTTGTGCTAAATTGGTAGGCCCATGCCCCTCCCTCACCCCCCTTTAAAATAACTATGTTGGGTCTCTGTTTTAAAAATGTATATATATAGGCATGTTTTTTTCCATAGTTGGAATCAAGATAGACTTTCCTGTAGGCTTATTCCAAGTGCTTCCTCTTTTTTGTATTTTCTTTCTTTCATCATTTTCTCTTTAGGTTTTTTTTTTTTTTTTGCCTTGTTCCAAAATGTTTCAGTCTTATCTCTCTCTAGATATAACTGAAGTAAAATTATTTTAAGCATCATTCCATATTTATACTTCCTTGATTTCTCTCATTGATATTCCTCTTTTTAAAATACAGTCTAGTCATACTGTTATCCTGGACTGGTCCCCATTTTTTCCACTCTTTCCTTTTCTCCTCAATCCGTGTAAGACTCTTTGTTTCCCCGTGTTAGGTGATATGCCAGGTTGGTTAAGACCATGGACTCTGGTGACAGAAACCTGGCTTCAACTCTGAGCTCCAAGATATGAGGCTTGGAGTAGGTTCAGGAAGCTCTCCATTCCCTATATGTGAGCTTTCCCATCTGTGAATTGTGGGTAGGCAGTCGTCTATTTGTAGCAGACGCTGTTTGTGCCCCACGCAGATTCCCCTTTAAAGGCCGGTGCACACATCCCCACAATTGCCCCTTTTCTCTAGAGAGTACCTCTCTCTGCTGATGGCAGCCCCCTTGTCCAGGAGGTTAGCCACCCGACACCCTTACTCTTGTCCTGGGAGCAGCCTACAAGCAATGACAGTTCTGTGAGTACAGAAGGCTGACCACTTATCTCCAGGGGATGCAACTCTGGTAGAGATTTGTGCTTTAGACATTTCTACTCACCTGTAGATTAGGCCAAGAATAACTTACTTCAGGCCACATCCTTGCCCAGTTCGATCTCTTTCTCTATCCTGTTCCCCCACTCTGTTACAGATTTTGCTACACACCACTCCTTCCATGCATCGTGTTCAACCAAATTCCTGTCTTAGGCTTTGCTTCTAGGAAATCTGACCTAAAAGTTTTGCTACTAGGAATGATTCTAGGAAGCAGGCATGAAGGATGGGATGATGGAGTTGAATCACCTGCTTGCCTGGTCAGCAGGCAGTGAAAACCCCATCCCTGGTGGTAAGTGGAATATTGATAGATCTTGGAAGTGTGATTGCTAAGAGTTTAACCTGTGGTGAAAAAGCATGGGATGCAGGTATACAGTGTATACAGGATGCACTGGCTTGGGCAATGTCTCTGGCCTTTTAGAAATAGTGAATAAATAGTAATTATAAGAACTGGGGATTTTGGTGGCTGCTGCTAAAATCATTAATACTTAAGAAGGGAAAATGACAAGCTCAGGGAAATCAATCATTAATTTAAAAAAAGGGTTATAGTCAGAATGTCTCCTTGGCAGCCTTCAAAGAAATCTTATGTCCCGGTGACAGAGCTGAAAGCCAAGCATTGAGTCATAACTGAATTCAAACTAGTACAATAATTACTTGTATTGGTAAATGAGCCACCAAAAATGGGTTAAATCACAGTCTGTATTCTGTGTTAAGGATTCAGATAAGTGCAGAATATAGTATAGACTGACTTCAATCCAAAATTTCAAGTGTTCTTGCTGAAAAATATTTAAAAGGTATTCATTAAGTATTGTGAATAACTGAGTTTTAGACTGCAATACTGTCTTCATTTTGAAGAAAGGAAAGGAATACTGCACATTTTTAATAACTATGCGTTATCTGTAGTCTCATTTAATTCTCACAACTATCCCAGGGAGGCAGGTACTATTGTAATGACCGTTGCACAGATGCTCAAAACTGAGTCTTGAGTCCACGAAATGCTATTTCGTTTGCCTACATAGTTCTTTAATTTTCTGAACAGCTGGAGAATATTCCAAGATTACAGTATTTATTGTTTATTTTTCTTTGTTGGACATGGGGAAAATATGTAGTCTTTACTTTAGAACATTAAGAGTGTAGTCTAGAGAAGATCGTCCCAAATTGCCTGAAAAATTCACCTAGTGAAATCAGACACGAGCAACATAATCCCTCGAGCTAAATATGGCAGTGGTCTAGACCTGGAGGTAGAAGTGCTCTCTTGGGCACCTAGAAGGGCTCATTTACATTGGAAGTGAGAGGTCTCCTGGAAAACAAATCACCTAAGGGGAAAAAAAGAGAATATGAGATGTTTAAAGACAAGGAGAAGATGGGGATGTGCAGGAAGGAAATCTAACTGTGGTTTGCTGTGCTGGTAAGAACTTCCAGGTTCAGCTTCTGTAAACTCACTCAGATGATATTAAGGAAAGAGATATTACTAAGAGAATTCACATGAACTGAAAGCAGAGTCATTCAGAATCTGAGGCAGCTCTAAGCTTTATGTTACTATCTCAAATCCTGTAGGGTAACTTTATATGCTCTTTTCCTGCATCTGTTCTCTTCTCACCATTTCTTTTCATAATCTCTTGTCCAGATTGATTGGCTTAATTCATTGGTTAGACGTCTAATGGGTAGAGCTCTTTTTGAGGTCACTGATCAGTCTCTCTGATTTGCACGTGCATCAGATGCTCTCACTGGCCCAAAGAATGGCTATCTTCATTCACGGTACATTTCCTTGTCTCATTCTCCTAAGCAGAGGCCTTTGGATAGGCTGTTTCAGGTGGGTGTATCATTTCTGGCAACAATATGCCTGAGATAGCCAGTGTACAGATTATATTACTCAATATTTTGGTGGTCACATAGTTTACCATCAAAAGTATGTCACTTCTGAGAGTGAAATGGGCGCTATTAGTAATGACATCAGAACAAGAGGCATTATCAAGACTCTCTCTCACACACTAGAATGGATATCCACTTTTCCTATGGCTCTGGCTTTTCTTTTATTCTTCTCTCCTTCCGACGTTGGGAGGCAAAGAGATGCCATGTCCGTCCATTGAGAGTTCTAACACTCATCGTATCATCATGATGGTATCATCAATGTTAGTACCTTAGTCCAGGTGAGTGGCTTCAGGACTGTGGAGCAACTTCATGGCTTAAGTGTAGACCCATAGACCTACAGCCCTGATATAGCTAAGATATTTCCTTGTGCATTGTCAGACAGCAAAATGCTGGACAGTGAGCATTATTGAAGGAATTACAGAACAGAAAAGGGAAAATGTTTATGAGAAATTTCCTAGTATCTTCAGAATGCCAGTTGTTTATTATTATTCGTGGAACCTCAAATGCTTTCTCTGTCCCTATTCCCTGTTGGTGCTTGATAAAGAGGATAAATGTATGAAAACATTAAATTTTGTAGATTTGAAGCAATTAGAAAATCAGTAAGATTCAGTAAATGAGTAAATTCTTAACTGTGTGATCTTAGTCAAATCACTTAACTTCTCTGGGCTTCGGTAGCCTTAATTAAAAATTTATTACTCTGATATGAAGTCTGAAACTATTTACTTTGATAGGCTAAAAATATTGGAAAAAAAGTACTTGTCATCTGATCTTATGAATGAGACCCAAGTCACATTTGGAGTTATATTTTGCAATTTGTGTTAATCTAGTTCGTCCAAGAAGGAAACACTAAAAAAGAATTCAATGTGCAAAAACTTCATTAAGGGAATTGTTTGTGAGAGCAAATGGGGATGGATCTGTGAAAAGCTGGGAGTGCTGTTGACAATGATATAAGTCTGACCCAAGAGAAACAGACAGGGAAGGACGGTTGATAGAAGTGTCCTAGACTATCATGCATTCTAAAGAAAATTTGGTTAGACTCTCAAGGAGAATGCAAGACAGTTTCAGCCATCAGAAAAACGCTGTTTCTTCCAAGATTAGGTTTACCTTAACACTAATACCCTGCTGTGCTCAGACATTGGCTTTGAGCAGCTCACGGGAAGCATGGCTTTGGTGCAAATGTGGCAATAGATTTCAAATTTCAGAAGCTTTGCTGGAGGTCTGCTTCTCCACAAAGATTCAGGGATCAGCTCCTTCATGATTCTCTTGGGCCTTTCTTCCTAAAGGGAAGCCTCCTGTGATAAACTACATCTCCCGTTTCTGCAGTTCATCTCTGGCCTGTAACTTATACTCATCTACTTCCTCTTCCACTATCCATTCTAAATTCCCTCACCCTTAGTGATCCCCTGAGTAGGTTCTGGTTGTTTACCAGGTGGTAACCTTCATTACTAACGCGTTCCTGTCCTTGGTAATTGTACCCTTCTCAGTCCTACACATGCCTATTCAGAGGTACAATGGGGCAAAGGAATACTAGGAGGTGCCCAGGTAGATCTTGTGTTTAACACATATTTTTCCCCGTCCTCTTTGTGTAAAAGTATCCCTAAAAACCACCAGCACCACCACCAACAAACTTTCTGCTGTTCAGAGTTAATTACTTTTGCCAGGAGGGTGATTGTTCATCTTGCTTGCCTGTCCCTGGGCACAAGGATGACAACATGCCCTGGTAATAGCTCTGACTTGTAGTTCAGTGGGACCCTTGCTGTGTCCTCTGGTAAGCATGTGCCTTATTTGGGAACTAAGACCTCCCGCTCTACAAAGCCCAAAGCTGAGAGGATGGAAGGCACACAAAATCCCCGGGTGGGTCTTTAGGAGTGATGGTGAGAGGGGCAACTCCAGCTTCCCTCTTTTAGTTCCTGGGACCATGGATCTTTCCTATTGGAAATATAGCAGAAAAGTGTTCTCTGATTTAACAAATACACTGTGTCCTGAAGGATGACACCCCATCTTCTCAGATGTTGTAGCCTCAGCTTCACTTTTAGAAGATCATTCTAGTGTTCTAGGAGCATTGTGTGGTATGTGATATAACCAACAAATCCCATGGTCCTAGGCCCATTCCCACACCTCCTTCACCATAAAGTGTGTCTTCTGTCCATAACTGTGGATTAGAAATTCCATAAACCCCTAGATATTAGTGCTGGTCAAGGATTTACCGGCAAAAAAGGCAAACTCATACCTAGAATAAGTGTCTAATCTTGTCAGAATGAATGGCTGGCCTTCCCAGAATAGAAAGAAATCAATATAGACAACTTGCCCCAAAATGGCTGATTGGTCATCTAAAGAAACAATGCTTTATTGGAGACACAGTGTTGGTCTCTGTTGCTAATAAGATGGACACTTGCAATACAATCATGTCATGGAATATAAGCCACTGGTTTCATTCTAGCATTTCATAATATATCCATTCCATTACGCTCATTTCTTTCAGCCTCCTTATTCCTTCATCTGCTATCTGTAGGGCAACTTAGACATTTCTAGACTTCTAAGAGCCACCTGAGGTTCTTGCCAGGAGGTTGAATCCCATGTCTTGAGAAAGTGCCCTCATGTCAATGAATTATTGCTTATCCTGTCATAAATTTGGCTTACTTGTTCAAGTATCATTAAAATTCCGTCCATGAATACTACTCTCACTCATGCTGGGTAGTTCTAGCAATTATTTAAAAGTGTGGTTGTTTTCCTTCTTTATCAGCCAAGCAAATTCCCAGAGAGGTTATGCTGGAATTTTACCTTAGCTTTTAGCCTGGCAGCCAGGAGGGCTCATGAGGGCAGCTCCTGAGGGAGGCATCTGTTGCTTTGTATGGGAGTGGTTTCTGCAACTTCTTCCACTGTGGCAAAAGTGCCAGCTGTTATAGAAGGTGGTCCCTTGTACAAGCTCAGGGGAAGTGTAAAAGTCAACCTCTTCGGGGGCATCCTTATATATTACTTATCCCACGTTGCATGATCATAGGTTTTCCCCACCAGAGCCTGATTTTAAATAACTTGGCCTTGGCTGAACGTTCAGTCATCTCTGAAACTTTGACTCTAACAGTTAGGACCTCAGCCACAAACTTCAGGAGATAAAGGCCTCCTTATAGGTGACCACAAAACCCTCTGGCTCTCATACTCAGCCATTAACTGCATGATACCATCCCACAGTCTCTCAGCATCCTTCTGCAAGACATTAAACCAACGGCAGTACCTAGTCAGTTCTGTTGTGGGCATAATTCTCTTCATCTTTTTCAAATTTCTGTATCGTTGTATCTATCACAAAGAAGCACTTCCCTTCACTGGAATATTTTCCTAGGTTACTTCCCATTCAATCTTTGATATTGAGTTGCCAATTTTTTCCAGAGACTATCCATGCTCCACCTATGAACCAAACCTCCAACTCATTGCCTATTTCCTGTAACTATATGACACACACATACATACACACAAGTAGTACCAATACAAGTAGTATATACACATAGTGTTTGTATAGTGTGTGTGTGTGTGTGTGTATATATATGCACTCTTGAGTGAAGAAAGAGGGAAAGAAGGTTATATGGAAACATTGTAGACTACTGTTCATTCATGCAGTCTAAGGAAAGTTCTGCAAGGCTGCCAGGAGACCCTCAAGCCAAAATCAACCATCATAAGAGTTTCAATTCTCCCAGGAATGGGCCTGCTATTTCTTTTGCAAATGAGACTGCTGGGAAAGAACTTGCAACTGTAGAAAAAAAATGAGATTTTTAAGCATGTATTTTCTAATATGCATGATTTTACAACATATATCATGTACTTATCAGAATAAAAATAAATTTGAAAGTCTGCATGATGGCTGGTAGAATCTGGTGTTCTTTCAAGGAATAAATAGGATTGTACTTATGGTTTGCTTGGAAATTGAAGGAAGGAAAAACTTTAATTATGGGAAGACTTTTTTTAAGAATGAAAAGAAGCAATAAAACATCATTATTGGTACCCTGTGCATTTGAACAACTTGTGTGGCATGAAACATCAGGAACTCATCAAAGAAGGAAGGTAAATTCCTATTCTGATCACATGTGGTTTAACAGGCAGCAAATATGTTTTTAACTCTTAAATCATGTGTATGTGCATCACAAATATATGTTTCTGCCTGGTAAATTATGTGTGATCAGAATACAGACTTGCTCCCTTCCATTTTATATATATATATATATATATATACACACACACACACACACACAAACATACACACATATATACACAAACCTTGATATATATATATACATCCTGATGTATATACATCTATGTATAATATACACACATATATATACACATAAACACAGACTATATATATATATACACACACACATACATATATGTGTATATACTTATGAGAGATTACTGTAGTTGTCATCACTGAATAGATATTTAAAAATTATAGTGCTTCATTTATCGTTATTAAATTATCCCTGTTGTACTGCTTATTTATCCTGAAAGGAAATGCTATGCCATATTTTATTTGGGATCCCTTTGTTCTGGGCCATTGACTATACATGTCGGAAGGTAGTAAAGAATGATGGTGCACATCTTTTCATGAAAATCCTAGATAATGGAAGAAGCCAAACTATTTGCAAAAAGTAAGGAAAATGGATATCCCATTGCAAATAAGACCTTGGAAATAAATGGCAATCCTGTAATGTTTACTATGTATTTTTTGGCTATGCTTCTGTAGTGATATCTGTGAAAAGTGTAAGCTAATATGTGTGTAAGTGTGTGAATGTACGTATGCATACGTTTTTATGTGTGAATTTCACACTTACATCTTTGTTAGAAAAACAGTTCCTTGAAAAACAAGAGTATAAATTTTTTGGAGTTATACATAAAGAAAATACTCTTTAAGACAGTTGGTGTCCTGTAGTTTAGTTTATTTCTGTGTTTCTAAAAATGAAGCCCACCCTAGGAGAGACAACTATATGTCTGAGGACATGAGGCCTGGCTAGCATTCCACGGCAGAGTTGCTTCAGGATCTTAATGAGTCAGTTGGTTACCCTGCTCCTAAGAGAACTTACTTTTAGAATTAAATGAATGATAAACTACATCATGTTCAGAATTAAATAATTAAAGTAATAAAAACAGAAAGTACACAGAGCTGTAAGATAGAATATAACAAAACAAAACATTTTTTCAATAGTATTAGTAGTGTAAGCTACTTTTCCATGGCAAAACCAGGATTTCCACTCTAGGGCCTGTTGTAGCTCTGTTTCCTCCTCTTAAAATTTTTCCTGATTAGCCCACGACCACTACTACCAAGCAACATTCAGGTCTTCCACATTAAAATTATTATTTTTCACTTTTCCCATTGGAATGTGAACTGTTTGAGATAAGGGGCTGGCTCTTAGTCATGTTTATATCCCTGTCTCCCAGAATATTCCTTGTCATTCCCCAAATATTTCCTTAAGGGAATAATAATGCAATATATTTATTTAATAGCATTTTATCCCTACATGTGCTGTATATGTGTATAACCTAGGTGTTAGATGGTATCATCTTCTCCTTTGAGATTTAAATGCAATAGTTCTAAATCCCCATCTCATACAGTAGGAATAATATTAACAAACCCAGTCTCTGTAGATTCTTGGGGTTGAGAGAAGGAAGCGGGGAGAAGTGTTATTTAAAAATGCTGCATATTTTTCCTACTCATATATGGATTCAAATTCCAGCTCATGCCTAATAGGTTTATTTTCTGAATCATCTCTGCGTGCTATGTTATACAAATGCAATTGTTACAAACACACAAAGAACTTAAAATTGAAGGGTAGGCAACTAGACAATTTTCTTCATAGGTTTCGTCCACCTACCATGTTGCAGTCCCTCTCTTTATTAGTTTGTACTATTCTCTTTACCCCTATATTACCACTAAATTCTTATACACAGCAGCTTAGCCATATTTTACATTTTATCACAAGATCTTAGGAACTCATCATTCATACCTGAAGATATTTTTCTAAACAATCACACTTCAATACCCAACTGAAGTTCTGTGACAGCTGATAAAATTCCATCTTCAAGATATAGGATTCTATCTTCCAATTCTTTTTCACTGCTTATGGTATGGAGTTCCCACATTTATTCAAGAACTAGCAAGTATTTATCGACTATACTTTGAATTAGATAGGAAAGGGATTACATCTAAAATGTTGGACTTAACTCCCACATGCCTTACAGTAAATAAGGCATATACTTTGTCCAATGTTTTTGCTTTTGAGTATACAAACGAAAGTGAAATATATAATGTAACATAATATATACTTAAATATATATTATGAAATGTATAACTATATATTAAATAAAAGTTTTATATGTAAAATATATAAATGTATATTTATAATGTCCCAATTATTCTATATAATTGAGAAACAACTGTTTGTGATGAGTTTTGAAGACATTCAGGATTTAGGCTGGAGAAGAAGAATATAAGTCAATATCAATGAATGGGTGGCATGACCAAGTTCTGAGTAGAACAGCAAGGAGTCGGACTACAGTCAAGAGTGATAATAGTGAGTGCTAGTTCCTACTTGATCTTTATTGATTCCTTCAGTCTGCAAACTTTGCTTTGTATTTACTTGTTGCTCTTATTTGTTCCTCCTGAATTTTACTCTATAGTTTATGTATTTCCAGTGTTTCTTTTATGTTTTAACAGCTTAAGGTATCATTGACGTAAAGTGTATTCTATATGTGTACAATTTGATAAATTTTGACATATGTGAACATCTACAAAACAATCACCGCAATGAAAATAATGAGCATATCCATCACTCTCAAATATTCACTCAGGCTTATTTGTCACCCTTCCCACATGCCCTTCCTCATTGCCCCCAACCCATTCCAGCAAACTACTGATATGCTTTCTGTCAGTTTAGGTTAGTTTGCATTTTCTAGGGTTTTTTGCTTTTTGGTTTTTTGATGAGGAAGATTGGCCCTGTGCTAACATCTGTGCCCATCTTCCTCTGTTTTGTATATGGGACGCCGCTACAGCATGGCTTGATGTGCAGTGCGTATGTTCATGCCCAGGATCTGAACCTGTGAACCCCGGGCCACTGCAGCAGAGCACACGAACTAAACTACTATGCCACCGAGCCAGCCCCCATTTTCTAGAGTTTTATATAAATAGAATCATATACTCATTTTGTGTTGCTTCTTTCACTTAAAATTGTTTTGGGATTCAAACATGATGTTTCCTGTGTTATATTTTATATAGTAGCATTCCATTTTAAATGTGGACATTTAGGTTTTTCCAGGTTTTTGGTTTTTTTGTCTATTACAACTTAAGTTGCTATAAACATTCATGTACAGGTCTTTGTATAGACATATGCTTTCATTTCTTTTAGGCAAATATCTAAGAATGGCATAACTGGGTCATACGGTAGTTGTATGTTCAAATTTTTAAAAAATGCTAAAATGTTTTCCAAAGTGACTGTACCAGTTTGTATTCCCACCAACACTGTATGAGAGTTCCAGTACCTCCACATACTTAGAAACAATTGGTACGACAGTCTTTTAAATTTAGCCATCCTAATAACCATGCAGTGGCATATTGTTGTGGTTTTAATTAACATTTCCCAAATGACAAACGGCGTTGCATCTTTTCATGTATTTATTTGCTATTCCTCTCTCTTCTCTGGCAACATATCTTTGAATATTCTGCCTGTTTTTAAAATTGGGTTTTTGTTCTTATCATTGAGTTATATCATTAATTATTTCTAAGAGCCTTTGTAGATTTAATAGAATGTTCTACATAGATGATCATATCGTCTCTAAGTAAAGACAGTTTTATTTCTGCTTTCCAATCTGTACGTGTTTCATATATTATTCTTGCCTTATTGTACTGGTTAGAACTTTTAGCACAATGCTAGAAAGAGGTGATGAAAGCAGAAATCCTTATCTTGTCCTGATGTTAAAGGTGATAGCATTTAGACTTTCATCATTAAGTATAATGCTAGCTGTTGGCTTTTCATAGGTATCCCTTACCAGGTTAAAGGAGGTCCCTACGTTCCTAGCTTCCTGGGAGTTTTTATTTAAAAATGAATGTTGGATTTTTCACATGCTTTCTCTACATGAAATCATCATTTGTTTTTCCTTCATAGTTTTCTATTATGATGAGTTACTTTGATTGGTTTTCAAACATTAAAACAAACTTTCAGTCCTGAGATAAACCCCTCCATGTCATGATTTATAGTCTCTTTATATACTGTCCTATTAGATTTGCTAAACTTAGTTTAGAATTTTGCATCTAGGCTCACATGTGAAATTTATCTATAATTTTCATTTGTTGTGATATCTTTTATTTTGGTAGCTAGTCTCATAGAAAAGAATGAGTGGAAAGTTTTCCCGCTTCTTTGATTTACTGCAAGACTTTGTGTAGAATGGATTTTTTTTCTCTGAAATGTTTGGCAGAATTGCAGATTTCACATGGAAGCAATTTGTGCCTGAAGGTTTTTTTTTTTTTTTTTTGTGGGAAGGTTCTTTAACTATAAATACAATTTTTAAAATTGACTATCTATTTCTTTTTGAGTGAACTTTGAAAGTTTGTGTTTTTTAAGGAATTTGATCATTTTATCTTAGTTAAATTTATTGGCATGTACTATATTATTAATTTATCATTATTGTAATTTCTGAAGAAGTTACAATGGTGCCACCTCTCTCATTCTTGATGTTGTTAATTTGTTTTCTCTTTTTATGTTGATAAGTTTTGTTAGAGTTTTATTAATTTTTTTATGTTTACAAAGAACCAATAGCTTGTTTCATTGATTTCCTCTGTTGTTTTTCACTCTGTCAATTTCTGCTGTGATCCTTATTATTTTCTTTTGACTACTTATTTTGTGTTGAATTTGTCCTTTTTTCTTCTTGTTTATTAAGGTATTATCAAAGAACTTTTTTAATAGAACAGTTTAGCGCTATAAATTTCCCTTTATGTTCTACTTTAGCTACATCTTGCAAATTCTAACATGTTGTATTTTCATTTTCATACTATTCAGAATACTTTCTAAGTCGCATTTTGATCTCTTCACTGATCCACGTGTTATTTAAAAGTATGTTATTTAATTTCTAAACATCTGTGGACTTCTAGATATCTTTCCATTATTGATTTGTAAATTTATTGTGGTTAGAGAACATACTTTGTTTGATTAAATTCTTTTAAATTATTGTGAATTCTTTTTATGGCCCAGAAAATGGGATGCCTTTTTTTCATTTGATTCTAAACTCACCACTGTGTGAATGCCCATAGGTTTTTATTTTGGGAGATTTGAGTTTCCCTTTTTGGACTAATGAATGGTCAAATTTTGTGAAACTTATGTATTTGTTTAATCTGCAGTTTTCTGAGAGGATGGTCTCACGCTATGATTTTAGATTAATCAATTTCACCCTGTAGAATTCTAATCTCTGCCATGACAGAATAATACATAGATGACTTGCCACTTCCCAATCAGGAACACCTGTAGAACGGGGTAGACTATATGAAGCAATCCTTTTTTTGAGGCATTGGAAAGCCTATGGTGCATGACTATGGTCCTGAAGAAGAGAAATACCTGATTTGAGTTTCATGCTCACCCCCTAATCTGGTGCACTCTCCAAGTTATGACACTGGGAAGTGGAATACAAGTAAAGATCAGCAAGGTGGAGGTGACAGAAATCAGATCCCAGGGATTCTGAGGGAATTGATATTTGTGGGCCAGGGAACTGGAGATGAGGAAACTGTATAGAAGAGAAGCCTCAGAAATCTGCATAGGTTTCCTCTTGAATTCTGGCCAGATACTAAACACATATGCAGGCTGAAACTCTGTGAGGCCTGAAAGAGAACAGCCACTGGGAGACTAAAAGCTGAATGGAGATTTCATAGGTCACATGGCACTGGGGATTCTAAAGCACCCCCTAGCCAGAAAGGAGATGCCTGTTGAATACACCGGGAATTTGGTTGAGAAAAAAGAAAGTCCATACCTTAGGGCAAGGGTTATTCCAGTCTTACACTAAGAGTTATAGTAGATCTATCTTAATAAAACCTAAACCAAAACTGATTGAGACCTGGATAAATGATAGGAATTAAACTACTTTCAAAACAAAAATCAACACTCTTTAAAGGAAGACAACATAATCAAGACACTCAGAAACATAGCATCACAATGTTCATTATATAATAATAATAATAACAGACATTTAGGAAAAAGGAAAATGGGACTCATAACCAGAAGAAAAAAAGCCAATAACAGCAGACTTAGAGACGACAAAGATCTTGTTATTAGCAGACAAAGAGTTTAAAACACCTACTACAGACAGGTTCAAAGGTATAAAGAAAATATCAACACCGTGGGCTAATGAATGGGAACTCAGGGCAGAGAAATTGAAACTGCAAAAACAAAGAATCAAGTAGAAATTCTAGAACTGGAAAATTTACTGTCTGAAATAAAAAGTTCAATAGATGGGCTTTACTATAGTATTTGATAGTACAGAATGCAGAAATAGTGAAGCTGAAGACAGTCAGTAGAAACTATCCCAATTAAAGTGAAGACAGAAGCAGTAAAGAGAACTTCATTGACCTGTGTGATAATATCCAGTAGTCTAATGCGTGTGTGTGTATTCCGAAAAGCTCAATAAAATCCAAGCTGTTTAAACAAACATTAAGAAATGTTATAAGCAAATTTCCTAAAACCAAAGATAGGGAGAAATTTTGAAAGCATGCAGATAAACAAGATGCATTACATACAAAGGAATATTGTATCAGAAACAATGTAAGTCAGAAGATAACGCAATAATAAGTTCTGAATTTTAAAAAAAGACAAATTCTATACCTTGTGACAATATCTTTGGAATAAAAGTCAAACTAAAGACAATTTTTTGCATCAACAAAAGCTGAGAGAATTAATCACTAGATACCTGAAATATAACGCATTTTAAAGGAATTTCCTCAAGCTGAAACGGCACCAGATAGAAACTCTGATCTATGTGATGAAACAAAGAGCACTAAAATGGTAAATATATGTGTAAATATGAAATACTCATTTATTGTTTCTTAGGTTCTTTAACAGACCATTGAGTGACTAAATAAAAATAAAAACAATGTATTTGGGGGCTTATAGAATATGTGTAAGTAAAATATGTGACCAAACAGCAAAACAGACAGGAGAGGGAATAAAGCAATGAATACTTTTGTAAGGTATATAAATATATACAAAGTATATGGGATTAATTCAATGTAGACTATGATGAGTTCTAAACGCTTACTGTAATCTCAAAGGAAACCCTAAAACAATGAACTACTGATACACACAACATGGGTAAATGTCAAAAGCATGATGAACAGGAGAAGTCAGAAACAAAGGAACACATATTGTATGTTTCCATTTATTTATATGAAGATTAGAACAGTCAAAACAAATCTGTGGTCATGGATATCAGCATACTGATTCTCTTTTGGGGAGATTGAAGGAAAAGTTGACGGGAGACATTTTGGATAATGAAAATATTCTGTATCTTTACAGGAGTGTGGATTATACAGGCTAATGTTTTTCAAAATTTATCAAATTGTACACTTAAGATTTGTGCCTTTTATAATATTAAATTACACCTAAATAAAAGATAAATTATTTAAAAACAAATGTTATTCTTATATAAAACTTTTTGATTTATATATTTTAAGCTCTATTGATATTTTTTAACATTGGGACGTCTCCTAGGAAGATAATACTTTTATTATGTTACAGATTTTTCTCATTTACCTTTAACGAATTTCATCTTCATTTATATTATCGCCAATATTAGTGCAATCACCCTCACTTTTCTGAACATATGTATATATACTTTCATTTTCTTTTGTTATAAAATATTTAATATGTTTCTCAAGATATAAATGAATGTACAACAAATACCAAATTTCCCACCACTTGGCTTGAAGTACAAAATTTTACCAACACAGCTGAAGCTATTTATTCATTATACGTGCAGCAAATATATTTTCCCAATCTGTCATGTTATTTTTTAACTTTCTTTTTCCTGTCACTTGATGTTGTTGTATTTATCCTTCCTTTCATAAGTTATACTTTTTCAGTCCTGATTAAGATATACTTCCCCACTCTGAAGTCATAAATCTATAATACATTTTAATGTTTCACACCTAAATCTCTAAACTTCTTGTAGTTTGTTTTATTTTTGTTCACTATAATATATGAAGCTGATTTGTTTTTTATTTCTTTCATGGATACTTGACCGAGTATCATTCATTAATCAATGCTGGATCCTTAATATTTTAAATTTATACCTATAAATGTGTCTGCTTCTGAGCTTTTATCTTTAAAATTATTTGTTTAATATTAATATAGATATGCTAGCATTCATTTGATTACCCTTTACTTGGCATATCTTTTCCCCTTCTTTTCATTTTCAACATTTCTATATCTTTATATTGGTGTACCTCTCCTAAATAGCAAATAGCTAGATTTTGGGTTATATATTTAGTATTTTGTTTGGTGTCCAATATGACTTTATCCTTTAACCAGCAAGCTATATAATTTGATTATTTATGTGATTGGAATTATTTCTCATATCTATTTACAATGCTCTTACTTTATTTTAGAGTCATTCTTTTATTATTTTACAATTATTTTACTGGTATTTATTTTTTAACTTTATACTATAGAATTTTCAAACATAAATGTAAAGAGAAAAAATTATTTAATTCTTATGCACTCATAACCAAACTTCATCAGTTAAAACATTTTGTCAATTCTTCTCAACCCCCCCCCCCCACCAGTAATTTTTGTTTGTATGTTTTGCTGGAAGTTTATAAAGGAAATCCTAGAAATTACGTGATTTTTGCCCATAAATAGTCCAATATGCAGTTCTAGTTGAAAGACTTTTTATTTCCCCATAACTACTGTGTCATTTTAATATCAAACAAAATTAATAACTTTTAATACCTTATAACACTCAGTGGTCTCAGGATACTTATTAGAGTTGCTTTGTTTGAATGAGGAGGCAAACAAGGGCTCCAAATTGCATTTGATGGTCATATTTCTTGTCTCTTTTATTCTTTTAAATTTCCTCTCCCTTTTTCATACCATTGATTTGTCAGAGAAACTGAGTCGTTTTTCCTATAAGAAGTCCCACATTTTGGATTTGACTACCTCTTATGGAACCCTCTTACCCCGGTATCTGAAATTTTTCACTTAGTCTAGTGTTTCTTTTCTACTCCCTGTACTTTTTTAATGGAAGTCTCTGTCAGTTTGTAAGGAAAATTTCTGAGATATTTCTGAACCTCTAGAACAGCAGTCTAATAGGAATATGTAAGTCACATAAGCAGTTTTCACTTTTCTACTAGTCACATTACAAAAACTGAAAAGAAACAGGTGAAATTAATTTTAATAATACATTTTATGTAATTCAGTTTATCAGAAATAATACCATTTCAATTTCAAATCAAAATAAAAACAGTTGAGATATGTTATTGTGTATATATTTTTGGCACTAAATCTCCAAAACCTGGTGAGTATCTTATGTTTTCGGGAGGTTGCAATCCAGACTATCTTAATAACCATATGTGGCTAGTGGCTACCATATTTGATAGGACAGCTCTTCAGAGATTAACCACCCCAGGATCCTCTTCATGCTGCCAGTTAATGGGGCTTGGTGCATGTTTTTAAGCTCTCACCCACAAATTACAGCCTATGGATTATTTTCCCTTTTTCTCTCAATTTCTCAGTGTGTGTGTGGGGGGGAATATCTGCTGGCATTTTCTAGATTCCGAGACTTTTAGAACTATTTGAACTCCCCTTTTCTCCTTCCAGCTGCTTTTGCAAAGCTGTTAAACCCATGAGGGGTCTGTGAGGATTCTGCTGTTGCACTGTGTTCTGGGCATTTGAGTGGGGGTAACTTGTAACCTAGTCTTGTTGAGGATGTTGCTTGTGTGTTTTCAATGCTGTTCCTGTTAGTGTTTCTGTTTTATGTTAGGGTTCATAAAGCAAACAAAGCATCATTATTTTGTCCCACTGCAAATCCTACCTTATCAAATTTACCTACATTTTCTACCAATTTATTTGTTCAGCGTATCAAACCATTTTTCTAAGATTACTTTTAATGCTTAGTAAATTTACACTTGAGAAGCTTCTGTGAGTATTAGCTGGTATGTGCTTTATTTTATTATGTTTTATTTGTTTCTTTGTTCATTGATTTTTTTTTGTTTTTAATTATTATATCTTTCTTTTTCTTTCCTTATGTTGTTACCATATTGATGAAATATATCTTTGTGTATTTCCTTCAAAGTTCTATTCAATACGCCAGCCTGGTGGTGTAGTGGTTAAATTTGCATGCTCCGCTTCAGTGGCTGAGGGTTGGCAGGTTTGGATCCCGGGCACAGAACGGGATGTCCATCAAGCCATGCTGTGGTGGTGTCCCACATAAAAAGTAGAGGGAAATTGGCACAGATGTTAGCTCAGGACCAATCTTCCTCACCAAAAAACCCACTTCTATTGGAAATAAATAAACCAAAATCTTATTTGGCTTTATTTTTCCTTAATTTTCAAAGTCACTTTTTGGGGGCATTTAGTTATGAATTCGGAAGGTGTTTCCTGCTAACTTTAAAGATATTGTTCTATTGTCTCCTGGCAGCCAGAGTTGTTGATGAAATATCTGATACTTGTTCTTTTGTAAGGAACTAGAGTCTCGGTTATGGAAACGTTTAGGAATTTCATTTCTGTTATTCTTGGGATTCTGAAGAAGACATCACCAAGATGCCCTGGCTGTGCCATTCACTTGCTTGGCACAGAGTGGACCCTTCAGTCTGAAATCTCTTTCAGGTTTAAGAAGTATTTATTGTGTATCTCCTTTTTTTCTGTTTTCTTACTTCTGTAACTACATTTGATCAATTTTAGAACTTGTAGATCTATTCTCCATGCCTCATTACTTTCTCTAATCCTTTCCATTTCTTTATGTGTTTATGCCACAGTCTAAGAAAATTCTCTGGGTCCCTCCTCCATTTGATTAATTCAGTCTCCAGAACTGGCGTTTTTCTCTTCTGCCTACTAGTGGCAGAAATAATTTTAATTATACCTTGGCAAGTTTATAGGAAATTTAATTTTTTGATGAGCAATATTGTCCTAACCACTCTGATGAAATTATTTATATGTAAATAAAATCTTTGTCTGTCTTATTAATTCTATCGCCTCAGCTGTTAATTCTTTAGTTTCTTAATTTGGGAAATTAATTACTATTCTTTTCTCAAATTTTTTAGTCTTATTCTTCTGTCCAAATTTTTAAAATAATATTCTTTTCTTAAGCATTTGCTCTCAGCCCCTATTCATACTTTTCTGTGTTCCTCTATGTATTTTAGGGGGTGAGAAACACTATTTCCTAGAGTTCCTCAGCAGCCAGTTTCTAGCCGGGCTCTACCAATGCTTGGAGGAGGAGGACTGATAATTGGCGTTAGTCCAGCAGCAACTGACACCTACTCTGGAAAGAGCTTCTTTCCCGCGGTTGGCAGTTGAGAACCAGGCCCGGTCCTCTCTGGTGGTCTCCTTACCCCGACCTGGCACGTTTTCTGGGGTTCATAATCTGACATGGGTAGTTCCTATTCTATGTTGCAGTACCAATATTGGGGACCCTTGTCAAGGTCTCGGTACAGCCATACAGCCTCTCCTCTTCATTGTGGGCCCCCAGGAAATAAGCCACTCCCTTTCGTCCCTCGGCCCTGCCGATCATAGGTGTTTACTGCAGTTACTATGGTCTGAGTTACCTCTCTATTTCCCTTTTGCTCTCTTCTGCCTTCCAACTCTCATGTAACCAATTCTCTGTGCTAAATTCCCTGTTTGCAATATGCAGTGTTTTCTGTTTTCCTTACTGGACTTTGAATATATTCTTATTATCTGTCTTTGGAAGTTTATTGTATAGAGTTGCCTGATAAAATACAGGATGCAATATTTGGTACATGCTTATACCAAGAAATTATTCATTGTTTTTGAAATTTAAATTGAACTGGGTGTTCTATATTTTCATTTGTTAAATCTGACGGGTCTATGATTATATGCCTTATCAACTTGCTCTTTTGATTATGGTTGAGGGATGGGATATGCTACGGAGAAGGATGTGCTCTTGCTTGTCTTCTGTATGAGGTTTCTTTCCTATTCCTTGGGGAAGTATCTACCTGAGGCATTGTTCTGCCTATCCAGTTTTGGTGCCAGCACTCATCGCCTTAGACCAGCAGCAGGTGCAGATGCTATTGCAAAACAGCACACTTTGGGTTTGGGGAATCATGCTGTGTTGGAATTCATCATATGAAATCCTTAGTGTTAAATGAAGTTTTCTTAAAATAATCCGTATAAGTTTATCCTGAGTAATTTTTTTATTTGAAGATTTATAGTTTACTCTTCTATTCAATTGAACTGAATGTGTACATCTATTTATTGGATAGTTAATATGTGAATATATTAAATTATTTAACTTATCAATCTCTAAATAAATTAGGCCAGATAGGCATGCTACCTTGTCCCACAACAATGTAGAAGATAACTACTTAATTTTCCATTTTTCTTTTAAATTAAGAAAAACAAATGAAAGATAAACACACAGCTTGTGATTAACGTGGGACGTTCAATTTAATCAGTCATGCAAAGAATTTTTGGACTTCATGTGCAAGACGTAACAGATATAATGGCACATCTACTCAGAATAGGGAAGCAGATTTAATTAGACAGTCAGTATTTTCTATCTCAGTTCCCATTTTGATTGTCTTTCCCATTATTCTGAATTTCAATAGATCTTATGGATACTATGCTAAACTTGGGTAAAAATTCTGTCCCTACTCCACGAACTAAACTTACTTGGAGGGAGTTTAAACTAAATACCTGATTCTGCTAAAACAAGCTTACACTTTATTACATTTTTCTAATATATTTATATATTCTTTCCACATGTGGCAAGATATAAGAATATTCAGGATAATTTGACAATAAAAGGTAAAGATCTGGGAAGCGTTGAGTACTTTACAGAGAAAGAAAGATGGAAAACACCTTTATAAATATGAGATCAAGTCCTTTAAAAACAATTTTAAATAAATGAAGAAAAATAATCTAAATCAAGGGTCTGGTTTTTGTTAATTTAATTCTTTTTCTTTGGGTGGTAGAAAACCTATGCAAATAATTCATCCACTGTCACATTTGTACCACACTCAAAGGAAGTTATGAAGCTTACATTAGCAAAAAGTTCAGGCAATTAATGATTGCAAAAGATGAATGCTAAACAATGTATATTAACTATATTTTTATTGGAAAAATATATATGCTTGATTCCTATACTCTGTAATCTATTACAGATAGAACATACCATATTTTATTTCCAATTAATTCTAGCAAATAAATTCATTCTCTTTCTTGTTTAGAGGTATACAGATGACTAAGACCATATGTATGAAACCAAACAATGTCCAAAGATGATAATTTCAATACCTTTACAGGTTAGGTCTCCCAGAAGCACACTCTGTAATGGAGACTAGTGTGCAGGATCAGCACCTGAGGAAGGGAAGAAAGAACAAATGGGCAAGGGGAAAAGTTGGGCTGCAATTCAGTCTTGAAAGTATCTGCTGAACCCGTGTGGAATACAGAGTCTGGAAGAACTCCTCAGAAGCATCCCACTTTATGGTGAGGGGGCTGGGCCTGTACACTCCTGCATCCACTGATGATACGTGTTTGAAGGAGCAAGATTGTGAGTGAAATGATTCTCTCCAGCTGAGGACAGTTTCCTAAGGGGACTAACAACTGGAAGCACTTCCAGCAGCAGGGACTATGTCTTTCAGTCCTGAAAGAGCTCTGAGCAGCAAATCACAGCATCCACTACAATATCATAAAGGCCTCATTTGGAAAACCAATATACATTGTGGTTACCACTTGGAAAGAGGGAGATGATCAAATGAAGTGAGTGGCAGAAACAGGAAAATTGAATTTCAGTACGGTTAATGAAGGAGATAGAGGAAAAAAAAAACGTGAGAAAAGTGCTATGGTGAAAAAAGTGTTATTCTGAAAAATTTAATATATTCTATTGCATTCTGGTTGAGATCATGATTGGAGTAGGGAATCATGACTGGAGTAGGGAGTAAGTTAATAGAATTGTTAACTAGGGCATTTGGTACAAGTTAAAAAACCTTAATAAACTCAAATTATTTGTGCCTCTGATATGTAGCTAGAAGATTAAGCCAATGAGAAAGCTGAAAAATAGATTGGAATAAGAATATCTGTACACCAAATCATTGACAGTGTTAGCAGGTTCAGGCATTACTCATTGTGACTAGTCTTTCTGAAGATATAGCAGATAATTATACAGGGGCTCTATCTTGGAGAATTTCAAACAAACACACGCACCTAGTCTTAGGTCAGTGTTAACTTAGCCCTCCACATGGATACTGCTATTTCTCTTTCAAACACTGAAAATACATAAACCCTTATATTTAACTAGATTTCATCATAGATCTGTTGGGTTTCCTATACTGGTTCTTCTCTAGGGAAGAAGAGAACAGAAAGCATGTTGCCTAAAATTATATTTTTTTAAACCTCACTAGAGAACCACCTTGCTATTTTATAGGTCAACTCATCTTAGAATAAGATCTTTTTGAAACATCAAAAGTTCAATTGCTGGACTTGGTCCAAGCAATGATGATGCTAATAGATTTACAATGATATTATAGTCATATACAATTACTCCTAAATTTGTGAACTGAATTCACAAAATATCTATTTGGAAATATCTTGTAGTTCACCTAGTTCAATTATCTCATTTATCGTATGAGATACAGGCTCAGAAATCAAGGTCACATAGTGAGTTAATTGAAAAACCAGGACCAAAATGGAAGTTTCTTGACATATATAAGCAAAGTGGAATAGATGTTCAATAAATGTTAAAAAAGATACATTCCTCAGTCATATGATATAATGTTTCCATTAAGCAATATGGAGTAGGCTAGTATAGAACAATTTTCTTATCCTACACCTCAATCATGTCACCTATAATTTAGAAAGAGAGAGAAATTTTATCATTGACTGGGGGGGAATTAGAATTTAACTAGATATTTTAAAACACAGAATATAAATTTAGAATAGATGTTTTGTAAAATAATATTCTTTATTATCAAATATATATTTTCCATGATTTATAGATTTTTCCAGGACAGTTAAGTTGCCTGAACTGCTAAAGCACCAAGTTTATAAACACAATACTTTTCCAAGTTCTATTTTTAAGGTATTCTTTGGAAATATCTTCACTCATTGGAAGATCACTCAGATGTGTAACTATTGATGGTTGCTAAATTCTCTCTTTAGAAGATATGTGACCTACAGCAGTCACACAGAGTGAACAGTCAAATAAAAAGAGAGTGCTACAGTTATGTATTGGGCTATTGACCAATAAGGTGATACCTATGATATCTTCTGTGTTGATATTCTTCCTTTAGTTTCCAAGCACAATTGTTTTGTTCTTTGGTGATAACAGTTATGGATAGCATGCAAACAACAAAACCTATGTTAATTCACTTCAAATTGTATATTTACAGTATATGTGACAGTGCAATCAGTCCCCAGAAAAATCAAAGGGAAAAAAATTTCAGATATATATGAAATCTCCAAAACTTGTTTTTTCTTGCTTTTGGAACATCAATAAATATCTAATTTCTTTCTTTTTTTTTTTTTTTTTTTGATGAGGAAGATTCACCCTGAGCTAACACCTGTACCAATCTTCCTCTATTTTGCATGCGTTTCGCTGCCACAGCATGGCCGCTGATGAGTGGTGTAGGTCTGTGCCCGGGAACCAAACCCGAGCCGCTGAAGCAGAGTGTGCCGAACTTTAACCACTAGGTCACGGGGCCGGCCCCTCTCAGTTCTTGTAAATTAGTGCATAATACAATAAGTCCACCAAGTGATTTGTATATTTCCTAATTATCTTAATAAAACACTATAGATTTCTAGTACTTTCTGACAAAGACCAAGTATAAATAAATTAACAAAAAGCAGAAGAAGGGCTATCATTCTTCTATGAATAAATTTAAGATGTCTATTTTTATATCACTATTGGTGTGTTGATAATGTAAGAGTATCTAGGTTTGAATAAAATATAATTATTTACTTTTCTTAAAGAGTATCACTGTAAAAGAGAGTAAACATTAAACACATGTTGCTAGACATACAGAAGTATCCTCACTTTTATCTTTACAGGAAGTAAATACTAAAATTCTAAATATGGAATAAATTTTCTTTATTATCATTTGATACAAAGAATAAGTTAACATATCTTTCCTGAGTTTGCTTATAGAGGCTTCATAATGTCTATTGATAAATTTACTTCACAAACACTCAAGCCCACCAGTTTGGTTTTTTCTCACTTTTTTAGGCTCCTGTGCAAGATTATTCAGTAAGACTTTTTCCCCCTCCAATTAGTACCTGAATCCAAAGTCTGGGGTATTTTCGTTCTTGTTCTGTGAGATTGAGACAAAAATAATTTCTCCTGTGATTGTTAATAAATTCTAATTTCCAAAGGCTTCTGATGGTTTATCCTGTTGAAAGGAAGGAAGGAAGAAAGAAGCCCCAGGAAGGAAGGAGGGAAGGGAGGGAGGAAGAAAGAAAGAAAAAGAGAGAAACCTTGTTAGAATTATGTTTAAGGAAACACCACAGCAGAGCTCTGCGTTAAACCAGCGGGATCTAACTGTCCATTTACTGTCCTGGGGAGATGGGGCAGGACACTTAATTGATTTTTTCTTTAGTTTCCTCACATGTAAATAGTACCAATTCTTTTCAAAAGAAGATGCTGTAAGAATTAATGAGCAATTCAATTTAAGATACTTAGCTCTTTGTTTGACAACTGATAGGTATTTAAATATACTTGTCGTCCTATCTTTGTTGTCTTCACTACCATTTTGATGGCATTGTTAAGAATATTCCTGACAGTAGTTCAACTCTTCTCATGAAAAAGTAAATAATAAGGAAAAACTTTTGAAGATGTATCTTGAAAGAAGATGCAACAAATTGATTCAATGTAGTTTGATCTGACAAAATGTATTTTGGACTTGACAAAAATGGAAATGCAAGTATTCTGATTACTGAGCCCATTGTACCCCCTGACATTTCAAAATAGACTTATAGACAAGTAGAGAATTATCTGATAATTCTTTAAAATGAAATTTCAGATCTCTAGCCCATCTCAGTCCCTATTATAGATTATTTAGAGGATTGGCTGAAGCTAGGAGGCTGAACAAATTATAGAAAATCTATATTAATACACAAATTGCTACAGGAAAACATGAGTGATTATCAAAATGAGACAGAAACATTATTTAGACAATTTTCCTGGGTTATTATTGGGCACAAAGATGTGCTGATTTTCCTTGATCTTATTAGGTGGGAGACTCTTCATCCTTTTCTGGTGACCTGCTTGTAGAGAAGAACACGAACGGCTCAGTACAGGCATTACTCAAAAAGCTCTCCTGGATCTCTTGCTTCCTGTTTTAGTCTCCAAACACAAGAAAGAACTTAAAAAGTACATAATGACTTAAAGGATCACATTAAAAGGCAATAAATTAAATGATATTCATATTCCTTTTGGTGAAACTCATGCCTTGGTTCTTTCCTAACACACACACACACACACACACACCAGAAAAGCCAAGGTAAACTTTCTATCTGAATTAAACTCTAAGAGCAGAATCCTGAGACCAATATATCTGAGGTTGTATGGCTACGTTCCTTGTTTTTTGTTGAGAAAACTTATTATATATCATCAGAAGTTTAAGTCCTAGATCAGAATACCCCTGGTAAATGTGAGAGGCACTACCAATTTACGTGAAGAGATAACACAAGGAAGCTTATTTTAATCACCTGCAAGCAGCGACAGCTATTCAGAGTAATCACTACCACTTGCCCCAGATTTAACATGTAGAGTAAAATCTAATTTCATTCTCATCCTTAACTATATTTCTATTTCCTACCTATGCCAAAGAGTGCTGCTTTCTGCTTTGTAATTTTTGGTCATATTGGCTCCAATCATTATACAATTTTTTTCTGCACTATTCACTCCAAATCTTTTATTCTATTGAAAATTAAATTTAGATTCCATGGACATCATAGTATGCGTTTTTCTCTTCATAGCTTCTATGTGCCTACACGTGCATGTATGTGTACCCATGTGTGGTTCTATTTGTGTGGGGGGGTGTGTGTTCACTGTAGAAATGTTTGTTAAAAGCATTTTTAAAAAATAATGCACATGCACATAGCCTGACAAAAAATAGGAAAGGAGAAAAACATGGTGCATTGATTAATGGTCTAAAAGTCTTAAAAACATGGCAGCATCACTGACAGAAATAGGTAGATGGCAGAGTCAGTTTTTAAATGAAGTTGAGGTGTTTGATACTATGATTTGAGGTTGAATTGACTAGAATATTGGCAACCAAATGTGTTTCCCCCCCTTAGTTTTCTTTATTTCTATGTCTCATCAAGTTACTATCCTTTTTTATGGATCTATACAATATAGATTCTACTCTCACAAACTACATATCTACTCTTTAATAAACAATTACCGTTTGAGTGGATAATTTCTGTAGGCTATCAGAACAAACTATGATATTATTCTCTTACATTGTGGTAAATATTTGACTGCTACGGACAGTTATTAGAATTTTCTAGTTATTGGACTTTTCTATTTAAAAACAGGCACCACCTCTTTTCTGTAAACTAATTTAAAATTTAATTACTAATATATAATGGAAAACAACCATTTCTGATGATTTAGTGAAATGGCAATACACTGCTTTCCATTCTCAGTGGAGATGGAGGAGTTCTTATGATATTATACATCACATTTATGTATGATATATATATTCTTGAGTATACTATCCTTTTACCTGGAAACATATCATTTAGCCAATGACTCCAATACTTTGTATATTTTAGTTTGTTAGCTGTACTGAAAGTTCTTTGCTTACTCCTCCAGATCTGCTCTCCACTCTTCTACTTTGCTTTGTGACCCAGAAAGCTGATTTTTATGAACTACATCAATTGAATTCCCTCACTCTCTGACTTCCTGTTGGCTTGACCAATGGACCTACTAGCAGTGTGTTGGTGGTTAAAAAGAAAGACAAATTAAAATACTTATAAGGCTAGATCCCTCCTGGCCTGGTCGTGAATTGACCACAATGGAGACCTTCTCTCTAAGGTTCAAGCAGCCATCTCCTACAGCTGTAGGTGTTACAGAGTTCTGGTTTCAAATTTTCCCTTTGTCCTTTCACACACAAAGGTAGTAACAGCTTTCTGCTGAAACCATAGTATGTGTCACCAGCCCTTGTTGGTTTTTCTTAGCCTTGCCAGCACCTTTGTAGAAAAAAAGAACCACTCAATATTAGTCTTTCTTGAATCACCCGTTTTGAGTGTGCCATGTGTTTTTTTCCAGGAGACTGAATAATAACTAGGTTGGGTTAGTTATTTTTCTCTCTAAAATTTTTGCTTAAAGTCACTTTTTTACAAAAACTTGGGGCTGATTTCACAGCACCTGAGTTTTAGGTTACTGTGGAGACAAAGAGGAGCAGTAGATATCAAACAGCAATTTTAAGCTTCATAGACAAGTTTAGGCAAAAGTAGATTTTGATAATCTCCTCATAATTTAAAAGACAAAAATATTGAATGCAGGGCTGGCCCGGTGGCATAGCGATTAAGTTGGCGCGCTCCGCTTCTGTGGCCCAGGGTTCTCAGATTCGGATCCCGGGCACAGACAGATGACCACTTGTCAGCCATGCTGTGGCGGCGTCCCATATAAAGTAGAGGAGGATGGGCACGGAAGTTAGCTCAGGGCCAGTCTTCCTCAGCAAAAAAGAGGAGAATTAGCAACGGATGTTAGCTCAGAGCTGGTCTTCCTCACACGCACACACAAATTTTGAATGCTATCATCCTTATCATTATTAAATGTGGCTTTAACGAGAAGTTTTTAAAGGACTGTAATTCTCATATCATATTCCTGTGAACCTATTTTCCATCCCAGTGACAACTTTTCAGTATTACTTCCTCCTACCCTCTAAAATTTTGCCATGCCACTAAATAAAACTTGAATTATAGAGTAATTTCACAGATGTGGATCATTTTCCTATCCAAAGACATTTTAAAACCCCTGGGTGAGAAATCCCTAATTAATTAACCAGACAAAATATGTAGAGCAAACTATATAAGTCAGATGGACAAAATATATAAATAAGAAGTCGTGGAAAATATTCGGTTTTCTCTTCAAGTTTAGGAAAACAAATGTAAAAAATGATACGTCAGCTAAAAATTAAAGATAAATAAATGACAGCTGAAGGAGGGATTTAAAATTAGAATAATCAGTTTAAAATAAAGTGTACTGGTACAGGCCTCTTGTTTCAGATAAGGCCAAAATCAAGTTATTATTATTATTTTGCCCACAATTAAGTCTAATAATCACATAATAAAGAACCGTACGGTTCTTTGAGTTCAACCATTTACAGTGTTCTGCCATAGAAAAATCAAAGAAGTAATCAAACTAAAACCAGTGCAAACCAGTAATTTCACCTGCAGACATAGACAAAAATCAAGAACATGTAGCAATGGAATGATTGCATCCTGATTCTAATATATTTAAGCTGACTTCAGCCACAAGCTACATTAGCGATTTAAGTGCCACCCTAAATCCCATTTACTTTTTATGTGGAGGTTTTAGTAATGACCTAAAGAAAATGTCCCGAATAAACAGACATTCAAACTTTGTTTAGCTGATTTGAGTCATCTTTGTAATCCTAAGAAAAGCTGTCAGTGTTTGAACAAGAGTTGAAGCGTTAAGGAGGAAATGTCTGAATTAGAGTTTAGACTTGAAGAATAAAATGAGATTAAAGAAAGTCTATATTGCTTTTTGTAACCTTAATCTCTCTATAAAATCTAACATCTGAAGAGTAAATCTATGGAGTATTATTTTGCCAAACATGTCTATTAATGTAAAATGGGAAAATGAGTGAAATATTGCAGATTTCATGAGAAGGAAATATACATGCCTTCAGGAGTGAAAAACGTTAACATCTTATGGTTTGTTTGTTTTTAATAATATCTGTCTATCAAAACTTATGAATAAAAGGAAGAAAAGAAAAAGGCTGCAATGCCAAACATATTAGACACAGGGAACTAAGAAAAGGAAGATGGAGAGAATTGTTCACGGGGCAGATACTTTTCCCCTTTCTCACAAGAATAAGCAGAGTCGCATTTGTGGAAACTTAACTAAGCAGAAACCTGCAGTGTCTGCTCAGTGTTGCTGACCTGCCAGCTGGAAAGAGCACCGAGTTTAAAGGGTTTAAGCTCTCAAAGAAGCCAAGACTTGGCTGATCATCTTGGGCTCAGCATATTGTGAGGCATATGAACACTCTCTTCAAAACTGGCAGAGAAAAAAGAAGGAAAATGGAAAATCTAAACACAGTAGCCAGTTAAAATTCAGACAATCGTAAAGGTTGTGTTTTCTCTGAAGGATTTGGTTATATTCTATGCTATTGAATGAGGAAATAAATAGATTTACTTTTAGGGGGGAAGAAGAGAAGCACGCCTTTAGATAACTACACGACTCTTTACTGCACTGAAAAAAAAAAGGCAAAAAGAGAGAACATAAACGTATTCTACTATGAAGTAAAGAAATCTGTGTCATTTTTCTTAATGTGATCTAGGATTTTTTTTGCTGTCCCTGGAAATTAATTTACGTTATTTATTGACATGTTTTATTATTAATTTTAACAAAAAACATAAAAAGTTTAAACATATTTTAATAGGATATTCGCTATTCTAATAAACAAACCTCGAAGGCATGGTTTTCAAAATGAATATGTGCAATAACCCAAAATTAACAATGCCATATTCATTATTCTCACTTTATTAGAAGAAAAAAAATTGACTTGGCTCAAATACAGAAATATTAATTTCTATTCTACTTTGTGTTCTACTTTAACATTTCTGTTTGTTCTGTAAATGAGAGATAACAGAATGTCCCCTTACTCCTGGGAATGTAAAAACATGTTGCCAACAACATCTTAAACTGACAGAGTTTGGATTTATTGCATCAGTACAAAACAACAATACTAAAGATAGCCAAAGTTCACCACTCCTGGGTACTTCACAGGCTGAGGGCCTGCAGAGCTGACGCTGCCCACATATCTGCCATCAGCATTTCTCCTGATGCCACCCGGAATTGCTGAGCTACAAGTGGAGAACTGAATACTTATTTGTCACATTTCTGACAGTTCTTAAGAGGCATCTGAATGAAGCATTCACTGAGGTTATAATAAACAGTCTTTTGCATTATTTTTAGATTCATATTTCTAGGCTGAAACTGAAGTCCACTTTCAATGCAGAAAAAGTCCTTTCCTCAAGGGAATGAGAAACACATCAGAATAAAATGCGTATATCATCCTAGATTCAACTCTGAATGATTTCAAAACATATATTTGAATATTAAGAAAATTTTAGAGAAGTTTTCATTACAAACTTTTATATATTTATTGTTGTTGCTGCTAGGTAGGCCTTGTTCGTAGCTTATATCTTTAAGATACTGTTTCAGCTTTAGATTAAATCTAATTAATGTTTCAAAATATAATTATTGTTCTAGAAATCAAAGCAGAATATAATACTCTACAAAATTTCTACCAAGTGCAGTGACATTAACTACAACCGTATGGCAGAAAAAAATAAATTATTTTGAAAGCAATTTAGACATTCTTTAGTGTGTACACAAATTCAACAGAAAAGAAAGGGTAGGATTTTTTTATCACCTCCAACCAGTAAATCACATGCTATTTTAAACGGCTCCTCTGTTTGAGAAATATAATATCCTTTTCTAAGAAATAGGTTTTCTTTCCAATATGCTCTTGCTCAAAATCTTTTCAGCTGAGTTGTTTCCACTGTGTCAAATTGAAGTTCACTGTGTCAAAGTTCATTAATAGTTCAGTTGGACTGTTTACTCTCCAAGCAATAGTAAGTAGGCAACAACATTTCTGTCAGTGTTAAAAGTTGATCTGCCAAGTTCTAATGCTGTGGCTCAAGCAGGAGAGGAGTTTGGTGGGAAAGCAAGCTGTCCAGTACTTGACAAGATTTGGTTTGTCAACAGTATGGCTGAAGGTGTTTGACATGATACGTTCTTTCTCCATCATACTTCCAGCCCTTTGTCAGAATGGATATCCCCACCTGGAGTCAATCTGCTGAATTCTTTTTACCCTTTAACGGAAAAAGAAAAACTATGTTTAAGGAATAACAGTAAAGGATATTAAAGAGAGTTTTCACACATAGATTTTCAATGAAACTGTGACTAGAGATAATAATGAATGCTAGTTGCTTCTTCAGATCCAGCAGTAAATTCTCTCATCCAGTCACTGGAGAAAAAAAAAAAAAATCTGTCTTTAAGGAAAAAAAAAAAGAAGAGTTATATCATATGAAATCTACTTCCCCAAACTAAGAGAAAAAGTGCAGACACTGTGCAACTGAAGGGATTTCTCTGCAGTCTGAAATGGCTGTCTTACTTTGCTATAAATCTCCCTCACACAATGCCTGTGGTCTTGCTTGCAGGGATGTAATGAAGTTACACCGCCTGAATGAAAATTTAAAAAACAAATTAGGGCAGAGGACCTTGCCAGCTATCCATGATTTGTGGTAGTGCTTATCAGTAGCCAGTGTGGGTTGATTCACTGTGAGAACACCAAATCTCTTTGTCCCAGACCGCCATGTTTCACTCCAGCATCAATATATCAGGGGAAATGAATACTAAGCTAAAACAGTCGTAGTTAGTGTCGGATATGTTTGTAACACAGGCACAGAGAAATTTACAGCTGGGAGGAACCGTGACACAGCCCCTAGTGACTTGCTTGATAGAGTTCTTACCTTCTGACAGATTCAGTAGCAGCAACACGCCTTTCCACATGGTGACCTCACTGATCTTGAAAGGGTCTTCTACATGGCTGCATGTATTAAATTACTCTGGGATAGGAATCAGGGTATAGAGTTACCCTCTGGTGTCTGTTTAAAATGAAGTCCCTCAAAATTTAAATTTTTATCTTTTAAAAAATTACATAATAAGAACTCATGAACTAAAATTTCATTAATTTGAACTTTGTGATAACTCAGACCAAGGTTTATACTCTTTCCTACTATCTCTAAATAAAGTTAATACAATGTTTTATATCAATTATATGTTGTTATGATTATACATTATGTTATAATGTTTATTAACATTATAAATTTTTACATTTGTTTTGTATAATTTCATGGAAATAAAAACTCTAGGTACTCAAAGCAAATTAGAGATATTTTCATATATTGATTGTTAATTTAAAATCATTTTTATTAAGATTTAAATTGTTTGCTAGCTTAACTAATATAAACTTAAGATAAAAGTAAACAATATAAAGCTAATTTTCCTATTTTGGGGGACCAAGTATCAGAGTTATAAGTTGCATCTTTCAGCCATCAACTCCTCTGTTCTATGTACTCAAGCCACATTTTTTATACACATAAGATCTTTGTACACCCATGGATGCTGAAAGAGGAGATTGCAGGATTAAAAAAAAAAAAAAAGAATTAGAAATGTGTTATAACTTATTAAGAATAAAAGTGGGGTGGTATCCAAATAATGAAATCAATGTTAATGCCAAACAGACACCTCACCTGTAGTAGAAGAGAGCAATCCTAAGCACTCAGAAAACAAAAGCATATTCAATCAAGGGGACAACTGACACTTATTTTCAAAACTGGCAAACCCTGATCCTTGATTCTGCTTAGAAACAACATACATGTAGGAGGCCTAAAACTGTCCTCTCCCAAGTTGTCTACTCATGTAATCTTCAGATGCTTTTTCCAGTACAGTGACAGAATTCCCTGGATATAACATCTGGAGAAATGACATCATCACTCACTTGCCTCAAATAGTAGCTAAAGGGAGATCAAATGAGACAACTTCCTCTTGAACAATTCCTGTGGCCCATATATCTTTAAAGACTCTCTGAAAATTGCTACTCACCTTTCCTCAGGTTTGCTTTGCATTTTACAAGTATGCAGAGAAATACATGTAGTAAATTTGAACGTGATTCCAGTTTAAGAATTACCTCTATCAATTGTCATAACCAGTTTCAATTTTGTATAAACATTTCTAATATTTGTGTAAACTGTACATTTTACATTCTACTGGGTTGAGGAGAGATGATCTAAACATGGTCAGCCTGTGTATATTGTAGATTTCTCTCCTTGTGCAGAAAGACCAAAACATTTCTTAAAAACGAACTTTTTAAGATTGCCATAAGATGCTAATCTATTACTAGTTACATTTGGCTCACAAATTTGCTTTTATTTTTGTTTTAATGACAAAAATAAGATCTCGTAACCAAGAAGTTGAGACCCAAACAAATAACATCCGTCTATCTAAGCTAATTTTTCTGCGTCCTTATTTCTCTTGTATGTCACTGCCACTCAGAAACAAAGTCATAATTCTACCCTTCACTCCTCCCTCTCCATCATCAGCCAAGTAATTGACACATTACAGCCAATGATTCCTTACTTTATATCTTTGTCTTTTCCCCCCATTTCCAACTCTCACTATGATTATCTGTCTACAAAAGCCTAATTTCTGAGTTACTACAATAATCCCATATTTGTACTTATTGACTTCAGTTTCTTCACTCTTTAGGTCACTTCGTACAAACAATTGCCTATTTAAGCTTTCTAAAATACCTTGCAATTAGCCTGCTCAAAATTTTGGATAATACCCCATTGGATGAGTGTACAAGCTATGCCCCCAATTTTTTTGTCCTCTAATCATGTCATTTAACTGCATCCTACAAGTTTTGATTTGTAGTATTTTCAATATTTTCTAGTTTCCACTTTGATTGCTCCTTTGACCCTTTGAGGCAAAAAGGATTTCTAGACACTGACCATGTTTTATTTCTTGACCACGGTGTTATATGATCTGTACTCACTTTACATTGACCTGTACATAGAGAGGTATATTTATGCTTGCGAAATTTTCTGTACTGAATTATACTTCAATTAAACAAAAGGAGTTCGTTTGAAAAGCAAACTTAATTGTTAAGCAACAGAAATGCTATATCAACTTGGGTATCTGTTAGGTTAGAACGCAAAAATGTCATTCCAGACAACCATCATGTCACACAAAGCAGGAAATTTCCCGAGAATGGACCCAACTAATGGAAACCAGAGTTGAGAAGTATAGAGAAAAAGGCAACAATGATGCAGACCTGCAGAATCTGTTATTTTATTTAACTTTAGAGTACAAAGTACAGGGTCGGATGCTATAAGATAATAAGAAATGTGAAATCTAACATTATATACCAAGCATTGCATAAAACTTTTAATAAGCATTTTCTTATGTAATATTAGCTCCACCAGGAACAACTGAAACAAAAAATGTGTATTCTGCAGTTATGTGCAGTGTTCTATATACGTGCCAGTTAAGTTCTAAAGTTAGGTAATTGTGCTGTTCAAACCTTCTATATCCTTCCTGATATTTTTTTTCTATGTGCCAATCTATAATTTAAGAGTTGTGTTAATTTTTATTTCTAGAATCCATTTGACTATTTTATTTAACTTCTAGGTTTCTGTCAACATTTTGTCATTAAAACTCTTGAACTATTCACTCCTTTTAAAATCAGAGTTTGAATATTCCAATTCCTAAATCTCTGTTGTATCCGTTTTTATCACCTGTTTTTTCTCTTGGTTTTTAGTTATTTCTTGATTTTTTTTAATTACAAGTTATTTTGATTGGATTTTTGATTGAGTGAGGAAATTTAGTATAAAAATTGTAACAATTTTTGAGAGAGATAATTTGAAGAAATAGAAGATATATTCCTCCAGATTTTCCTTCCATCTGTCAGGTTAGTACAAATCATCCTAAACCAAGGTTTCTAAAGCTCAGCAATATTCATATTTTGGACTGGGTAATTTTTTGTTTTGCAAGGCTGTCTTGTGTATTGTAGGATGCTCAGAGGTATCCCTGCCTCTATCTACTAGATGCCAGTAGCATTCTCCCAAATTTTGACAATCAAAACTGTTTCTATATATGGCCAAATGTCCCCTAGGAGGGTGACTGTGGCGATGCCCCTGCTTAAGAACCACTGCCTTAATACATTAGGAAGCGAGTTAATTTAAAACTTGGTTAGTAAAACTCGTTTTAAAACTTTAGTCCTTGTTAGAACTATTCTTTTCTGGCATGATCTTACTCCTAGGATTTAGACCTTTATTTTCCCAAATGAAAACCCAACATATTTATCAGAACCCCTCCTCCTTTGAGCCCCCAGCCTTGTGAAACTGATGAAAGCATTGCTCTATGTCTGAGCCTCTCAACCACCTCTTTCTGCTCAGATGCTCAGCTTCCTATTCTCTTTCTACTTGGCAAATATCTGAGAAGAAAGTGATGCCAAATGTCAGACTCACCTTCTGGAGTTTTCTTGCTACATTGATAATCCCTTCAAACAGATGCTTAATATTAGCCTTCCAGCTATTTCAGTTCTCAGGTAGTTGGTTGGTGTAAAGTAAGCTAGTCAGCCATTGTCAGAGGCTAAAATTCACCTTTGTCCAAGGGTTTAAATATAAGTTCCAGGATTGCATTTCCCTGACCTTATTGGCTTTGCATGTGTCACTTGCCCATCCCTGAATGAGTCACTGTATCCAGGAAAATGACATGCTCAGTTTGGTTTACCCTGAGCTTTATATCCCCACCCTAAGATGTGAGTGCGGTCAACCCTACTTGAACTGCATAGAGAATGGATGATGAGTAGTTCCACAAAGAAAATCTAATGGTTATTACCTATAGGAGCAGGAGAGGAGAGACACAGTGGGAAGGAAGGAGAACAACAGGTGGATGTTGGCAGGTGAAAAACAACAGTTTTCTACCAAACATAAATGAAAGCTGAAATGTAATTGGCGCTCTACAAATGTTAAATTTTCTTTTTTAAAAAATATTTTACTGATTCATAAAACATTTCCTTAAAAATTTAATCTCCAAACATTAAGTTTAAAACACTATATTGTGAATTTCTGATATACTAATTGAACTCAATGTATAAGGAATATCATTCAACAGAAAGAGATTCTGTTAACTCAGTTAAGAGATTAAGTTAACTCAGAAAAGAACTGGATTTAAAGATAGATATACTTCACGTATGTGGTTGAATCACTTCAAAACATTATGCTTGTGGTGAAAAAATATGTTTCACCTCCCATGTATTAGTTATGGCTGGTAGACCTAAACTAATGCATTGATTTCAGATGTCTGGGGTGGGACTGGGGAAGGAAAAACTAGTAAATAGAAACTATAAACTATCAACTAAATCCCTTTGTACCTAAATTTTTAAGAGCTGAAAACAATTTTTGTATTGAAATATAATATAGTTAAATAGGAGAAAAAAATTATTTAGCTATCTCGTTAAGCAGACATTTTTGGTGAAACTAACATTTAGTCAAGTCAATATGAGGTATTCTTAAACTAACCATATTTTCTGAATTGCTGACAATTGCATTTATGATTATTAGTTGGGTAGAATGGTGATTGATGTTTCTCAGATATGCATGTTTACCCTGATGATTTATACATTTATATATACATATATATTTAAATTTGGTAGTATATACTTTAAATTTGACAATTGATTTCAAAATAAAATGTTTGGTATTTATTTCTGTTTCCACTATTTAACAGCATGTACAGAAGAATCATGTATTGCAGATGAAAATACTCACTCTTTTGCTATTCAGGCAGTTATATGTCAATTCTCTACCACTTCTATAGACATTTTTGCTAATGAAGCCGAAGTCAATTTCTACTCAGAATTATCCAATTAGCTTATTTAGTTCACGAGAACAGACTACTTGCCAAGTGCTAGCCAGCCATCTTTCACCTTTGTGGCCTTGGCAGACAACTTTACCAGAAGAGCTTATTTCAGAGGGTCACTACAAATTCATCTCAACTGTCCCTCAGAAAATAATTGAAACTGCATTTTGTCCTTGTAGACTATGCTGTGTGTGTGTGTGTGTGTGAGAGAGAGAGAGAGAGAGAGTGAGAGAGAGAGAAGAAGGGAGAAGGTAGTACTATTTTCTGTAAAAAATGGTTGAAGGGCAGCATTGTGATAACTTTTATCACAGAGCACTATTAAACCTGACATCTATAGCATATATTTTTAAGTAGGTAATAAATGAATCAGTGATGGCTTGAATAATTATTGAATGTAATTTAGTAAGAGATTCACCAGGGATAAAAAGACCCCAAGAGAATTATCTGAACCTAGAGTAGGCAAAGTAGGAGGATTGACCTGCCATCACAGATTATAAAGGTGTTTTTTTTTTTTCTTTTTGCGATTCCATTAGTAACATAATTGGAGCAGAAGGAAAAGTGTAGAAGTATAAGTACGGATTGGTTAACTTAGCTTTAGGGATTTCAGGAAAAAAAGTCATTATTGCTGGGTCATAACTTTAAGATATCATAGCCCTTGAAAAATCCAAGTGCTTTCCAGTGTACCGAGGAATTTCATAGAAAACATATGCATACATTGTCAATTTCTTTTCTGTCACCTTCATAGTAAAAACCTGTGACTTTTTTTAGGGAAAGAACAATTTTTGGGATGAGATAGTCAAACTCTGTTCTAAAAGGCGTTTTGCCTAATGGAAATAGAGGAAACCAAAAAAATACACTTAAAAATACCAGCTCATGTCATTATTTTCTGAAATAAAGGAAACTTACAAATATACACCTAAGCAAAGAAGAAGGGAGGACAACTGTGATTCCTGACATTAGGGGAGTCAGTCTCTTTTTTTGGCTTCTTCTCTCAAAACCCACCCTGGAGAAAGGAGAAGGGAGATAGTGGTATCAACAGTATAGCAACAACATCAAAAGTTACAAGGCCCAGTGAGACAGAAGACGGTTTCGAAAAAGTTGTGTGGGCCGTGGGTGGTTGTAGCCTGAACAGACTATTCAGGTTTGCTATGGTGGTGAGAGAATGATAAATAAGATGAAAATTAGTTGGAGTTTATTTCTGCCCATATTCTATCCTCCTTCCCACTACCACCACCTTGGAACGGTCATTAGCTCCTCCCTTCTGCTGAGGTCAATGGGTGGTATTAGGGCACCAGAAAAGCCTTTGGGGTGAGGTGCTGAATGACATAGGTGAGAAGCAATTGATTTTCCATGATTTTTCTGTTGATATTCTAAAAACATCGCTTTCTCTCAATGCTGCTCTTCTTCAAGCTGTTAAGGTGAAGTCCTAAAACTGATCTTGTGGCAATGATAGCAAATATATGCAATTAACAATCATTTGATGGGGTCTGGAACTCTCCATCTGAGGACTCATCCTCCATGGCCTCCTCAAACTCACTTGAACCAGGTGCTAGTCTTCAATCCCTCAATACTTATTACAAAACAGAGTACCTGATAGACTCAGGAAAATAAGAACTCATAGACTAAAAAAACATAAACACTTAAAGAGAACTGTTACTTTCAAAGGAAAAAGAAAATTGAACATTAAGCATCATCTGAAGCAGAAATATTAGAACAGTCAGACAAAAATCTAAAAAAAGAATTCTTTTAGCTAATTTAAATAAGAATGAGAACCTCTTGAAAGAGGTGGATATATTAGTTGTAAAAATATAATAATAAAGACAAGATAAATGGGGACAGTAGATGGAAATCAACTGAGGATAAAGTTGTTTAGTTGATCATATTAAGGAACTCTCTCAGAAGGAAACAGGAAAGAAAAGAAAGAAAATGTAAAATTTAAGAGATATGGAACATAAAAGGAGAAACACAACGTTCAGATAAAATAAATTGTCGAGAAAAATAAATGGAGAGGAATTATTGGATGAAATGAAAATAATTTTCCTGAATTAAAAGGGTAGCCCATACTGTCTAAAAAGGAGTAAAGTGCCAAGAAGAGCCACTAACAACAGCAGCAAAAGAGTAAGGAAATACCTTTTAAGCTATTGTAAAATATTGTAACTAAGATGGAGTGGTACTGGTGAAGGGATAGACTAAATTGATCAGCGGAGCCCCATGACAGCAGAGATGTAGACTGATATTTTCTTAAAAGCTTGAGAAATGAGGCAAGTGAAATGAAAGATCACTGGAGAAATAAAAAAATTATTCAATAAGTGGGGTTGGTAAAAACATCCCTAACTCATATGCAAAAATAAACTTTAACTGGATTAAGAATTTAAATGTGAAAAGAAAAATATTTTCACTTTTAGAAGAAAATGCAGTGTATATCTTTCTGACTTTGGGAAAGAGAAGGGATTTTAATAAGTACAAAAATAATCAATCATAAAGGAAAATAATAATAAACATAGCACTAAAATTAATTCATCAAAAGACATTGAAAGGAAGTGAAGGATATGCTATAAATTCGAAGATTTTTTTTTTTTTTGGTGAGAAAGATTAGCCCTGAGCTAACATCTGCTGCCAATCCTCCTCATTTTGCTGGGGAAGACTGGCCCTGGGCTAACATCCGTGCCCATCTTCTTCTACTTTATATGTGGGATGCGTGCCACAGCGTGGCTTGATAAGCAATGCATAGGTCCATGCCTGGGATCATAACTTGCAAACCCAGGGCTGTCGAAGCAGAGCCTGCAAACTTAACCAATATACCACTGGGCTGGCCCCCTAAAATAGGAGATATTTCCAACACATAATCACAAAGAACTTGTATCAGGAATGAATAAAAATGTGTAATTTTAAACCTCTACTCGTTAATTTAAAAATAGACAAATGAACCAATAGAAAAAAAGATCATAAATCATGAATAGGTGTATTATACAATATTTATGACTCACAAGCTTATTAAGAAATTTTCAACCTTATTATTAACCACCAAAAAGCAAATTAAAACATAAGTGAGATACCAGTTTAGAAACATTTGAGTTGCACATCTTAAGAGGACTGACCATATCAAGTGTGGGAGGGTCTGTACATAATCGGTATTGTTAAAACATTGCCAGTGACAGTTTTCAACCACTTTCTAAAACAATTTGGCAATATTCTCTAAAGTTGAAACTCATCAAGAGCATCTTTAGGTCATGTACAACAAAAAACATGAATAAGAATGTTTATAGCAGTGATTTTTACATTACCAGAAAAAACGTGAAAACTGAAATTCTTATTGATTGAAAATGGATAAAAGATAAAGTATACTGATTCAATAACATACATACAGTAGCAAAAATTAATGAACAGCAAGCATATCTGACAACAGTGATTAATCTCATTAACATCATATTTGTGTTAGAAGAGAAACTCCTGGTAGAAAATATGTGCGATATCTTTTTAGTATAGATTGAAAACAAGTAAAAATTAACCATAGGTTGTTTAGGCATGAATTATATATGTGAAAAAATGAGGAAAAGGTAATGTGAAAATAGCCATTCCTTCTGAAAGGAGGACTTGGGAATGGGATAAGGGAGGTTTATATAATTAGATATTAGTAATAGAGTTTACTAGTTTGGAGGTTGAATGGTATGTTCATGGTAATTTAGTATATTATTAAGTATATGAATGAAATAACATAAGATACACCATAAAAAAGGACTATGGATAGACCCACACCATAATGTGGCATGAACCAAGGATTGTGATTATTTCAGTTCTAGGTATCTAAGTTTCAATTAGGAAATAAAGCAAACAAGGAGACAAACTAATTTATGTCCTCAAATTCTTAGTTTTTTTTGCTAGATTTAACATTAAAAATAAACTTCTTTCTTTCACTCTAAAAACCCAACTGTTTTCTCATTCACTAAATCTCATCTTGGAGTTTCTATACATAATTATTTTTTAAAGCATTTAAATGGTTACGGTGGTCTGTCTATCTAAAGAAAGAGCACAAGATATTTTTAAAGGATCAGAAAATCAAAATGAATGCAAAATCTAACTAAGAGAAGAGTAGATATAGTATTTCATGTTATAGACATGGCTCTTAGAAATAATGCTGCTCTAAACATTTGTGTACAAGTTTTTGTGTGGGCAAATGTCAATTCTCTTGAGAATATACCTAAGAGTGGAATGCTGGGTCATTTGGTAACTCTGTGTTCAAGTTTTGAGGAAATAGCAAACTATTTTCCAAAGCAGCTGCTCCATTTTACAATTCAAGCAATGTATGAGTTTTCCAATTTTTCCATATACTCCTCAACATCTGTTACGGTCCATCTTTTTTATTATAATCACTCCAGTGGGTGTCCATCTGCTGATGGATAGTGGTTATTATCCTTTATTCTGTTAATAAATATATGCCATTGATTGATTTTTGTCTTTTGAAACAAACTTCCATTCCAGGGATAAATTTCATTTGGTCCCAATGTATACTCTTTTCTATGTCTTGCTGGATTCAGTTTGCTAGTTTTTATTGAGAACTTGTATGTCTATATTCATAAGTGATATTGGTTTGTAGTTTTCTTTTCTTGCTTATGTTATTGTCTGGATTTGGCACCAGGGTAAAAATAGCCTCATAGAATGAGTTCCCAAATGTTTCCTCCTATTCTATTTTTTGAAAGAGTTTAGGAAGAAAAGATATTAATTCTTCTTATACATCTGATAGATTTCACCATTAAAGCCATCTGGTCTTGCTGTTTTCTTTGTGGAAAGTTTTTTGATTGCTAGTTTACTCTCTTGATCTGTTATGTCTATTCAGATTTTCTATTCTTAAGTCAGTTTCATTAGTATATCTCCTTCTTTTGATTACTAGTTTACTTTCTGTTTTTTTTTTTTTTTTTGTGGGGAAGACCAGCCCTGAGCTAACGTCCGTCGCCAATCCTCCCCTTTTTGCTGAGGAAGACTGGCCCTGGGCTAACATCCGTGCCCATCTTCCTCTACTTTATATGGGACGCTGCCACAGCATGGCTGACAAGCAGTGCGTCGGCGGGCGCCCAGGATCCAAACTCGCGAACCCTGGGCTGCCAAGCGCGAACTAAACTGCTGTGCCACTGGGCGGCCCCACTAGTTTACTTTCTTAACCTGTTATAAGTCTATTCAGGTTTTCTATTTCTTCTGAAGTCAGTTTCATTAGTTTATGTCGTTCTAGGAGTTTGTCCATTTCATTTACTTTATTTACTTTATCTAGTTTGTCATCATACAACTGTTCATAGTATTCCCTTAAAATTTCTTTTATTTCTGTAAGTTTGGTAGTGATTTCCTTTCTTTCATTCCCAATTTTAGTAAATTCAATCATCTCTTTTTAAAAATTTTTCTTGGTCAGTTTAACTAATGGTTTGGCAATTTTGTTGACCTTTCAAAGAACCAGTTTTTGGTTTTGTTGATTTTTCTGTTGCTATTCTATGCTCTGTTTCATTTATTTTGACTCTTTTTTTTTTCCTGAAAGTCTTATGTCTTTTTTAGTCCTCTATTCTTCCAATGCTATCTTCTTTTGCGTTAAATAGATAATTTCTACTGTTTCAGTCAAATCCCTTGATATTTATTTTTGTAATTTTTTTAGTTATTCCCTTAGGGATTCTCCATGAATGACAATGTCTTAACTTATAACAAACTAGTGTAGTAATACTACCCTAATAAAATAGTATACAAAAACTTTGCTCTTGTAGCTCTATCCCTCAACCATCCATTGTATTGTTTTCTCATACAAACTATATCTTTATTCATTTTATGCTCATCAATACAAATCATTGTTTATTCAGTTGTCTTTTAAATCAGATAGGAGAAAAAAAGAATTTCAAACAAAAATTACATTATACTGTCTTTTATTTTCATCTATGTAGTTACAATGTTCTTTATTTCTTCACGTGGAAGTTATTGCCTAATGTCATTCCATTTCAGCCTAAAGGATGTTCTTCAGTATATCTTGCAGGGTACATTGCTAGCAATGACTCTCAGTTTTTGGTTATCTGGAAATATTTGAGTCCTTCTTCATTTTTGAAGGATAGTTTTGCTGAATATAGAATTCTTAGTTGACAGTTTTTTTCTTTCCCCACTTTAAATATGTCATCCCACTGCCTTCTGGCATCCATTTGGATGAGAAAGCAGCTCTTAATCTTATTGAGCATCCCCTCTACTAGACGAATATTTTTCTCTTGCTGCTTTCAAGATTTTCTTGTTGTCTTTGTCTTTCAACCATTTGCTTATGATGTATCTAGGTGTGAGTGTCTGAATTTACCCTATTTGGAGTTGATCTTCCTTATGGGCTGTTTAGATTAGTGTGTTTCATCAAATTTGGCAAATTTTTAGCCTTCATTACTTCAAATATTTTTTCTGTCATTTTCTCTATCTCCACTCATTCTGGGACTCCAATTATAGGTCTTTTGGTATGCTTGGTGGTGACCCAAGGACCTCTGAGACTGTTGATTTTTTATTTATTCTTTTCCTTTGTCCATAAAATCTTAATTGACCTATCTTCAAATCTGCTGAATCTTTCTTCTGCCAGCTCAAATCTGCAGTTCAGACCCTCTAGTAAATGTTTCATTTCAATTATTGTACTTTTCACCTATTGTATTTCTATTTGGTTCTCTTTTTAAAAAATAATATCTGTATATATGGATATTTTCTATTTGATGAAACATTGTTCTCATACTTTCTTTTCATTCTTTAGATATGGCTTCCTTTGGTTCTTTGAACATATTTAAAATAACTGGCAAATTTTTATGTAGTAATTCCAGCATCTAGGCTTCCTCAGAGAGAATGCCTTTTGACTGCCTCTTTTTCTGTGTAGGACACACTTTTTCTTTGCAATTCATAATTTTGTGAAAAACTGGGTATTTTAAACTATACAATATGGCAACTCTGGCAGTCAGATTCTCCTCCCACTCTTTGGTTTGTTGTTGTTGTTTGCTTGTTTATTGGCTTTTCTGAACTGAATCTCAATGAATTTTTATATGTCTGTAGCCACTGAAGTCTCTGCTTGGTTAGCTGAGTGGTCAACTGATGATTGGATAGACATTTCTTCAGATGTCTGGAACTAATAAGTCTCCTAGTCTCTGCCAAGGGGCTCTGTACGCATGTTGAGGCATGCCTCCAACACTCAGCCAGCAAGTTTACAACTACACCTTATCCTTTATGTCTTCTCAGGTAGAGCCTCAAATTTAGCCAGGGTTGAGGCTTGAAGGGCTGTTACATCTTTCCTGAGAATGCATACCACTCTGGGCATGTGCACAGTCCTATACATGCATATGGCCTTCCAGATTCCTCAGAGTATGTTGGAACTTTTAAAGCCCCATATGGATATCTCATTTCCCAGCTTTTCCTTTAAAGCTTTTTGGTTAGCCTATTGTTTTCTCAACTATTATCCACCGCCTCAGGCAAGTCAAGAGTTGTTCGACAGTTCAACAATTGCTTCTGATTATTTTTGACAAATGTCCCACAGGAAAAGACTGCTTGCACTGGGCAAGCTCAGAGTCAGGTCCAACAAATATGACTTTTTAAGTGGGGTCTTCTTGGGAACCACAAATGGGTCAAATAATGACAGTTCTCTGGGAATGGAGCTTTGAAGGTGCTCCAACCCTATTCTGCCTTCTCCCATTTCCACCAAATAGCTGATTTTCACTGTAACTGTGGTTGCTGATTTTCAAGGCTACTGAAAGCTGGGGAGAGGAGAATTGAATTAGGTCATGTTAAAATGCCATAAAGCTTGTTTTTCCTAATGAGATTCAGCCTTTTTTTCTTGAATAAACACTCCCTTGACTGGTGAAAGTCTTTGGTTAATTTGTAGAGTTCTAAAAGGTTGATTCTGACTATTTTTGCCAGTGTTTTCATTGCTTTTATGGTAGAAACAATTTTCAAGACACCTTACTCCGCCATTTTCACTCATGTCATTCTGGCAAAGTTATTTTTTAAGAAACAACACAATACATTGGATTGGCCCCACTGAATTATTTATATTTTTGTTCGTATAAAGTGAAATCTTTATTTTTTAAACCATAAATTAAGGAGCTATAATAACAGCTGTAATACTTACAATGGTTAAAATCTTTGGTTAATCAATTCTCTTGTGTTGGATAAAAACTATTAACCTATCAGAAGATGTTTATCTCACAATTCTTAATTACATACCAACAAAAATAGTTTTTCCATATAATTTTTTCCTTCTGAACAAAATTAATTATGATTTTTGAAGACGCAGACACCAATTCCTTAACAAAGGCAACTCTAAATCTAATATATTAAAAGACCTCTTGAAGTAGCTAATAACATACCATTGATCAATCCAGCAGCATAATATGGTAAACTACATTAAAATCTATGATTTTTTTCATCATGTAACATCAAAGGAGGGGGTGTTGGCTATATCTAAATTTAGATCTTTTAGATTTATTTTACAGTTCAAGTGAAGGAAGAAACAAACTCTGAATGCCTATATATAATCAAAATGGGTAATAAAACTTGGTATTAGTAATAAACAGTGTTAAATATGTTTTTGCATGTATGTATATATTTTATATATAATATATAAACTTTTGGAAATTCCATCTGCTTTTTTAAAACTAAACTAGAGATCCACTAATAAGTGATTTGGAAATGGTAACTAATCCATGAGAATTTTGTCAAAGTTAAAGCAGATATATTCTTCGGTACTGGAGAATATAAATCCGCAAGGCAATATCTAAGACAATTTGAGGATGGGAGTTGACGAATTTTGCAATTTTTTTATATTCCTTTTAGGCTCATCTCTTTTTCATACTTTATCTTGCAGGCTTACTTGGAGAATAAATAAATCACTACTAACTTAGTATCCCTTTACAAGCAAAGAGAAGCTAGAGTCTAAAGAACTTTAAAGGATTCATCATAATTTAGAGATTCAAGGACATTGTATAATGTTAACCCATTTGTTTGTTTGATATCACTTAGAGTATGAAATAAAGACCACAATAGTACTCATTGCTGGCTAATTGTCCTCTGCAGAAAGCATTCTGGCTGATGGTCAAATTCACATAAAAAATTTAAAAAACAAAATTAGAAAAAATTCATGGAAGGTAAATAGGCAGCATGGCAACATAGGTGGATCCTTATTTGAGTTTAAATTAACCATGTGAACTAAAGATTTCTAGATGTCCTCCACTGCTCTTCAATTTCAAACCCATCTGATATCTCTCACTGATAAACTCTCGGCTGTTTGATGCTTTTCACTATGACTTCCAGTGGGTTTGGTCATATGGAAAATGATGATTCTTGATACTGTATAAATATTTACCTTAAAAAAGATGGGCTTGGGTTTATTGGAGGGGAAAGGAAGGGAACATATATGAAGACACATTAGGATAATATTTCCCTACTTTCCATTTTCAAAACTAAACAATAGTTGCAGAAAATAGATCAACAGTTTCAAGAAAGAAATTCAATCTATTGGCTAAAATGTTAAAAGTGTGGATGAATAAATACTTACCCTAGTAGTTCAGCTAGGGTCTAAGAGATTTCATTTCCTTCATATCCCACACGGAAACCTGAAGTTATTGATCACTTGTCCAAAAATAAATACCTCTTCAAGTCTTCAATAATTTTACCCCTGATATGGCAGCGAAAACTGATTACAGTGCCAATCATTTAAGTTCCCTAGTATCACTAGAATTTTTTCTTTTCTGCAAGATGTCAGAGGTATGCTATACCCAGCCAGCAGGAAGTATGTGGGTTAGAACTTAGGCCAGAGAGAAGAAAATACATGTGTGTCTAGGGGTGCTGTGGATGAGAATAGGAAACTCATGGAACTGAGAATGTGTGGGACAGAGGGAATTTTTCATGGATCAGAAATACTCATAGAAGGAATTAACATAGGGCTGAATCCAACATTATCACTTGGGAGGCTGATGCAAATTTCAATGTTCAGTCCCTTTATACATACACATAAACACACACACACAGATACACCAAAACAACAACAAAAAAATACCTACATGTTGTTCTACTCTATAGAAATTGTTCTACTCTGTAGAAATATAGAGTAGAACAACAGGTAGGGATAGGAAGGAAGGAAGGAAGGAAGGAAGAGAGGGAAAAGGAAAGAACAGGCAAAAGGAAGAAAAGAAAGTATGAAGGTCAGCACAGAGAATATTGAGGGTAAGTCTCTAAATACTTAGTTTTCAGCCATGTCTACATGCATGAATCTAAAACTGTTATAAATATTAATAAAACTATAATATGCAACAAAGCACTTTCTGATCATTGATATAGTTATAAATGTTAGAGATATAAAGCACCGTAGAGGTCATCTCTTACGTTTCTTCATGTTGCAGAATGGAGAATTAATATTCCAAGAAGCTGACTTTTCAGAGTTCCTAGATATATTTAATGTCAAGGACCCAAGCCTCACAATTCTCAAGCCCATGTTTTTTATACTACATCAATTTATTCAGGCACCATCAAGATATTTGTAGAGATACATAAAATACAAATGACATTTCTGAAGGAAGATTGATCAACAAGAATGAGTTCATGGATGTTTGTCGTGCTCTTTATAACAGCAATGGAAACTCACTGAGTTGTGGCCACTGGTGAGGGTCTGTGACAGAGGTCTGATTTAGCCAGTCCCACAGTCACAGTCAATGCAAGTTGCTTTATCATCCAATAATACTCATTTAAATGCTTCCATCTTTATTAAATAGATTCAAGTATTTTCTGTCTATGGCTGCCTTAATCTTACTGTTGTGCCTGTATTACTATTTATATAATTAGCGTGCTGGTGGTGTCATGCATAAAATTGACTGAAGGTACTAAGAGTAGGTAGAAATTATACACTTTGGTAACAAAATTATCTCAATACAAATAAATATCCATCTAAACAATAAGTTTTCTAGAATTGTGAGATTCTAGAGAACATTTTGTTTTTGTTTTTTATCAAAATGGTATTTGGGTTTTGTATAAAAATTAACAATGTTATTAAAATTCTAGCATTTATTTATTTCCTTATCTCTTGTTGAATTCAACAGATTACTCATTTTAAAATTAATCCAGGAAAACTCATCCTTTCTAATTTTTTACCTATATGCTAAGGTGTTAGCATAGTATTAACTAATGATCAGGAAACTATTAATGGACAATAGATTTTCAGATATTTTTATATACATTATACCTCAAGAAGATAGATATAACATTAAATAATCAAGTTTAATAATATTTATGTGATAGGAAAAATAAACATACGAACCCAAATTCTACCTTCAATTTTATCCAGTCCAACTCTCATTATGATGAAACATGCTAACAGAGTTTAATAAATGCCACATAGTCTAAACGGAATGAATGCCTAGGAATATATAAGGAACAGTAAGAAAAGTTCTTATGTTCAAAAATTCAATTCTGATTGTCATGCAAATGTCAAAGTCTGTGAAAATTAGTCCTTTCCATTTATAAACACTGGTTACTATTGATATTTCACACATTTCCATCTTTGGTCTAAAAATTACCTTTGAAAATTACCTATTTATTATTTCAGTCTGTAGTCATTTCCTCACTAATTGTAATATTCTTTCAAAAAGGCAAATATCTTAAGTATTTATTTGACATTTATTTTTGAGGACAACACTTTTCTTAGTATGACCACCAAAATACATGTTTAAGAAAAAAGTTAAAAAAAAACCATCTTTTTCTTCCAAATTAAGACTTGTAAGGAAACGTTTTTCATGCTGTCTTTTCTGCCAAAGCCCAAAAATGACTTTTACTGAAAATATACATGTAAAAAGGGGTGCATAGTACTTATTTGCTTTGTTTATACACAGAATTTTCCTGATTCTTCTCTATACTTCTGAATTGTTGTATATGGCATTCTGCCTTTAAAAAATAGCTCTATTCATAGGCATTTTTCTTTTTTCAAAGTGGCAAGAGAAAATTTGAGTGGATAAAAGTGAAATAAAATCATTTTTACATAACAAGAGAAGATGAATTGAATGAAATAAAAACTTCTTTTTATTTCTTTTTTCATTTTCCCCCAGCCTGCTTGAGGACGAGGATCCTGATTTAGTACTCTTTTTCTTTTTCTTTTTTTTATTCCTCAGCATATAGCACAGTGCTTGGCACACTATGAAGTCTCAATAAATATTTGGTCAATGAATGAATATGTGAGTAAAAAATAATTGCATATGTAATTAACTACACTCCAAGTGATTTCATGTACATGCCATTACCCATTCTTGTTTCAATTTTTATGGAAAAGTGACTACTGGAAACCCTTTTAGAAATTTCACCCAGAATGACTCACATCTGATTGAAATCAGAAGAACAATCAATTTGGCACCATCATAAAAGCTCTCAGATGTTAAAGGTGACAAAATGGGCAGAACTCCTCCTAACAGATTATGGATACCATGTGTGACAGAATTAAGTAGAAAAATGTTTGTAGAAATGCCGAAGTAGAAGGCATGTCATGCCCATGTGGCTTGGCTGCAGGATACAATGCATTCACTGAATGATGGCGACGTTGGGTGGCATACCACGTATGGCATATGGCAGGCTTCTGCTTCAGCAAATGCGTACCACATGCCAAAAAGTGGCGTCGTTTCTACTGATTACTCTGTTTCTTTTTCTTTTAAGTGTTCAAATTAATATTAAAGTTTTTTAGCAACCCAAAAAGGAACACAAGATGTCCAAACATACTTTAATTCATTCAACGATGAATTTCCATATTAATGATTTGTCCACCTTACAAATTGCATATGTACACACATTATTTCTCAAAATATAAACTAAGAAGGATACTGAAAAGAAAACTTATCTCATATTTAGTCAAAACAGAGTCACTTTCAAAATTTAAGTATACATGTGTATACTAGTACATATGGTTTCATATTCTACTTCTTTATATTCATTTGTTCACTTATTCAACAAACCTTCATTGAGTACATATGCTAGGCACTGTGAACACAGAGGTTAAGTCATGATCCCTTCTTTCAAGGAGCTTGCAGTCTAGATAGGGAAAAAGAGTAAAAAGAAAATTAAACTACCATGTGATAAGAACAGTAGGAATCAAAAAGTTCAGGGTGAGGGTCAGGCGAAAGGTAAAAAAGAATTAGTTGGGAAGAATTTCAGAGTAGATGATTTCTATGATTGGCATCTTTAAAAAAATTATGGATTAACCATTTAAGAAAGGAAAAAAGAATACTGCAAGCAAAGGAAGGAGCATTTGCAAAAGCAAAGAAACATAATATGTTGGTTTCAGGTGCTGCAAGTAATTTAGAGCATAGTGTACAAAAATATGGCAATGTATCTAGAAGGCAGGAGCCAGAAATCCACTATCTATTATATTGAGATGAGATTTTATATTGAATGGGATACAAAACCACAAAAGGGTTTTACCTAGAGAGTGATGATGAGATTCATCAATCTGCAGGAGCCTCAAGGCTGGGAAGAATGGGTAAGAGGAGGATGATATGGAAGACTGCTGCGGTCTAAATGGTAACAAGAGCCTAACTAAGGTATTATCAATGGAGGTGGGAAGGAGAGGGCTGAGCTTTGAGCCATGTTGACAATAGAACTGGCAGGACTCAGTAAGCAAATGGAAGCCTCTGCACAAGAAATGGAAGAAGTTTATGATGACTTTAAGAGTTCTTGCTTGATGAACTGGCTAATGTAGGAAAAAGAGGATGGGAGAAAGATTTATCAAATAGATGACGAATGCAGTTTTGGATACTTTGAATTTGGTGGGCCTATGGGTTTATCTAATTGGATCTCTCTAGAAAAGAGTTTAATATGTGAACTTCATCTAAGGAGAAAGACTTAAATTGAAGATAAGCACTTTGGTCTTGAACAGAATGTATATTCTTCTGTTCTGGGTTGTTATGTTTTATATATGTCCATTAGATCACCCTTTTGGATTTTATATGAAGGAAGATATTTATTTTTGCTTTGCCAATATTTTGTTTGGGATTTTGTACCTATGTTCTTGAGTAAGATTGTTTTTCAGTTTCTTTTTTTTTTAGTATTATCCTTATCTAATGTTATCATTAAAATTATGTTTGCCTCATGAAGATTGAGAGATTATTGTTTCCTTTTTTCTCTGCAGGGATTATGCTAAAATTGGATTGTCTATTCTTTGGATGTTATCATCTCAGGTGTTTTCTTTGTGGGAAGATGTTTAATATTTTCAACTTCTCTCATGATTTTGGACAACTCAGGTTATATACATAGTTATAAGTTACATATATCGTTGTCAATTTTAATACATTGCTTTTAAATTAATATATCCATTTCATCTAAGTTCTCTAATACACTGGTATGCAATTGTTCACAATATCCTTTATTTATCTTTTTGATCTCTGAAACATCTGTACTTGTCTCTCTTTCCATCCTTCGTATTGTTTATTTCAATTAGGTCAATAATATAATTTATAAGCCAAATCAAGACACTTTCCAGAATGAAGGAGATGCTATTACTTACATCATAACAACAGGTGTAACCATGGAGTGTCACAGCAAGCTGGGAAATATGGCCTTCAGATGAATATCTAGTTAGCTTCACATTCTTGTCACTTGACAGTGACATTTTGTTTAGCCTTTCTTTTAATTTAGCCATTCTTGTGGTTCTGGCATGCAAAATATATTTTAACAAAAAATAAAATTAGACATATCTTTTAAAATCAAACATTTAATGCAATAAGAGGATGCTGCTATCCATGTTTTATAGACAACCTGTGCTAAATATGATTGCTTAATGAGATTATTTGTAACTTCTATGGGGTAATAAATGAATGAAATCTACCTATATTGCAATTGATGAGAAATGAATAGGTAGATAGCATTTCATTGAGGATTTACTATATGTGGACCCCATGTGATCCTCACTAAAATCTGTGTGTCCAGTATTATCCCCACTTGGAAGATGGAAAATCTGAGGCTTAGTTTGTTCAAATCACATACCTGAAAAGTGGTAGAACTATGATCCAACTGGGGTCTCTCTGAATTTGTCCATCTTATAGTTACTATTTAGCATATTGAAAAGTCCCAGTAATAAGTAATCATTCTATACTTTTCAGAATATAATTAATGTGAACCATATCTTTTTAATATAAAAAAACCTGACTTTCATTATCTTATGAGCATTAGTGGAATATTTATTCACTGAAAAATTTTAGGTTACCTGTTCCACACTCCGATATCTAAATGCCTAGGAATTTTGTCATTAATGTGCGAGAACTTTCAATCACTCATTCATTCAAGCTAAACCTCAGAATGAACTACATTTTACTGACCATGCTAGGTGCTCTGCTGGTTGCTAGACATACAATGTTGAACAAAAGAGAGACAGCTCCTGCTTTCAAGGAGCTTTAATTCCAGTGGGAGAGGAGAAAATAATGAAGTAAGCAAACAATGAAATTTAAGGTAGTAATTAGTTCTAGGAATAAAAATGAAGTAGTATGAAGGCATAAAGAGTGATCAACATGGATGTGATAATAGATCAGATCTGACTGAAGAAATGGGGAAAGTCTTGTGAAATTCTGTAGATAGCTTCCCAAGCCAGGGGATAAAAATGGGCAAAGCCCTCCCCACCACGTGGAAAACAGACACGTGCTTTCAGTTTGGCAGCCAGATGGCCAGTGAGCAAGAAGAGTGCAGGGAATAAATTTAGAGGTAGGGTAGGATCTCATTCACAATGAAATGTTAAATCCTTTCTGTTTTGTTTATTACTGAGAATTATGCACAATATATTCCTCACCATCTCTGACCACTTTTTATCTTTGAGATTCATGATTTCACTGCTATCTCTGGCACTCTGGGAGGAGCAAAATATACTTGGTAGTGAGAGGCTATATCCTCTTGGGAACAGAAGCTGAAGGGAGATTGAAAGTTGCAAGAAAGATAGGAGAGGCATATCCCAAACTGATGGTCTGTGGTGTGTCAACTTCTCTAAGCTGAGCTACACTCCCAAGAACTCCCTTTCTAGGACATGTCTGGATCGGGGAGGAAGGACAGTTCAAAAGATATTCTCTTGCAGTTTGAAGAAGGAAGGAAAGCAACATTTTGCTGTGCATACACACATACCTTCTCCTAGTTATTCAATCAAACACAGATCTATGTGCTGCTTTGAAAGGATTTTGCAGATGTAATTAAAGTTCCTAATCAGTTGACTTTAATTTAGTAGATTATCTTGGGTAGACCTGACTTAATGAGTTGTTTACCCTTTAAAAGAAGACATAAGCCTTCCCTGAGACAAAGAAAGAGTGGGTAATTAGTGGGCAACAGGCGTCAGCCCTTGTTCATGGAGTTTCAGTCTGCTTGTGATCTTTCCTTCTTGATTGCCTGCCCTGTGAACGTCAGATTTGTTTAGCTAGCCCCCACAACTGGATAAGCCAGTTCCTTGTAAAAAATCCATTTTTCCGTATATTTCCTACTGGTTCTTTTTCTCTGGGTGAACTCTGATAGACACAAGGAGTATCTTCAAAAGTACTCAGCAGGGAAGACACCAAAGAACACATGGAAATATCTATGAATCGGTTTTAAACAGCTGCCAGGTCCGGAGAGCCTGAGGCCAGGTCACAGGATTGCCAGTTAAGTAAATACTCTCCTATTCTTACTACCTCTTCTCCCTTTCCTCTGTTCAAACTTGCTGAGGTCAGAAATTTTGAATGAAAATCTGGAGGAACCTTCTTTTATGGTTTGTAGTTTATTTCATTTTAAAGGGCAAAGACAATGTGACCACACCCCAAAATCCCGATATATGACATATTAGTTTTGTATGGCTGCTGTAACAAATTACTAGAAACTTAGTGACTTAACATGAATTTATTACTTTACAGTTCTGTATCCTGGAAATACACCACAGCTCTCCCTGGGCTAAAACCAACGTAACACCAAAAATCAGTTCCTTCCTGGAGGCTCTAAAGGAGAACCCATTTCCTTGCCTTTTCCAGCCTCTAGAGGCCACTGCGATCCTTGGCTGAGGGCCCCCTTCCTTCATCTTCAAAGCCAGCAACAGTGGGTGGAGCTCTTTTCACAAGTCACTCTGACTTTCTCTTCTGCCTCCCTCTTCCACTTTTAAGGCTCCTGTAATTATACTGGACCCACCCAGATGATCCAGGATAATCTCCTTATTTTAAGGGCAGCCGATTAGCAACCTTTATTCCATCTGCAACCTTAATTTTCCTTTGAGATGCAGCAAAGCACAGTCACTGGGGGTGGGGATTTGGACTTTGACAGCTTTGGCAGGGGAGGGAGGTTAGGTAATTATTTTGCCTACACATAGGACTTCTTTCCTAATTTGGATCTGGAATAACTAAACATTTATGCACTTATTTTCATTCCTTGATAAGACATAACTTTACTGAGACAAATGAATTCCAGCTGACAGGAAATCACTCCTGTAATTAAACTACAGAGATGGAAAAACTTGAATTTGTCAACTAACTGGCAATTGGATCTATGTCCAAAGGTAGAATTTCTCTTTTTATTACTGTATATCTTAATATAAATTGTCATTTTCATCTGGCTTTCACTTTTTTATATGAAAGGCATTATCATTAGAGTTTAGTATAAATATAATTTTTCTATAGTTCTAAGTTGTATCCTGTGAGTATTTCTGTACATGAGTTTTCCAATATATTGCTAAAAGGTAGCTTTTAATGTGAACAGAATAATAGGCAGTTGGTCTGATATTCAAAGCTATTTCAAAACAGCATTTACTTAAAAATGTTAAAAATGGAGGTCATTATACAAAATTGACTCCAAATGGCTTCTTAGTCAAAGGGAGATAATTAGGTACTTCCCTGAAGAAAGTGGTATATTAGGAAATTAATCTCTATGGAATTGGTAACCTTTCTGAATTTCAGTGATTTTTTTCAGTTCTTATATTTGATTATACATCTGGAAACCTCCAATATATCAGCAAACCCACAGGCCCTACTAACAGCTGCTTGAACAGCCAAGCAGAGGAAGGGGAAAAGAAGAATTAAAAAAAAAAAATTCAATCTTGATTTTATTATCAGGATTTCAAGGCAGTTTTGAAAGCTTGAAAACTTTCTTGCACATTTCAGCAGTACTAGTCAAAAACTATGATTAAAATGGAGGTGACTTGAAATAGGGACAGGTAGGGATGAAGAGAGAAATGTGAGGACGGGCATTAGTGCCACATATGAAGTGTTCAGAAAAGAAAGGGATCAATTAGCTTAAAAGGTTTGACATCATTTTGGCATAGTTTAAAAGACAAAAGAAAAATCATCCTGCAGAAATGCAGTTCATTGTTGAGGGGAGATGAGCAATGAACAATGAATTCCATCAGTTTTGTAGGCAACATTCCTTCTCCTTCATATAGTACTATCCATTATTAATGAGCACTATTTCTGAGTGTGAAAGAACTGTTTGAAAAACATTAACATAGTCTATTGGATGTGATTGACATCGTCATTCCTTTCATTTTGCTTTTGGCAAGAGGCATCCCTGTAGACTTTTGTGCATCTGGACATTACTAATATTCTCCTTGTTATGCACTCTGGGCAGCTGTGATATGGAAATTTTCGGCATTGTATTTTATGGTTCATTTTTCAGCTTTTACATTGTGTTCTGTTGCAATATGCATAAGTCAAGGCTTTTTGTATGCAATGATCAATCAGAAAAATTATCTCTTTTCTAATCTGACTCTTCTCCAAATTTTAAAAAGAATTTATCCGAATTCTGGAGACGTTCATTGACCGTCTGCTAGCCAGGCAGTTATTTAGATCCATGTCTATTCATGGTATTTCTTTTTCACCCTCTAGTTTTCAAAGCTGATTACATTTTAATTGTCCTGCTGCAAAAATGAACTGTAGCTACTATCTACCTGCTGTTCAGTAATACCATAGCACTGACTAACTCACCCACATAATACCTTTTAATCAGCAAAATTAAAGGTAACAAAGTCAAGGATTAGAGGAATAATGAATCCAAGAAAAAAAAATTAAGCACCACATCTTCTTGACTTTTAAATATGTATGTAACTAAGCTTCTTGTCTCCTCAGCTGCCCTGCTTCTCCCTCCTCACAGAGCATGTGCACGCCCACACAGAGATCTGTGTTCCTGAGAGCTGCCCACTCACTTCATATGAGCACACCACGAGTCGATCTGTTTCTCTGTACATGAATAGCCCATCACTGAAGTGAGGACTAAAACATTTTCAGTCAGCTAATCTTGATAGTCATTCATACAGGTGCCACACAACTGCCCCCCTTCTCTTTTTTGATATTCTACTGCCAGTTCTGCCAAACGTTTTGAGTGTCCTAAGAATTCATCATAAGAAGGGCTCACAAAAGTATGTTTTGTCTCATGGGATATCAATACAGGTAACACACACACAAACAATGAGGAGGGGAGGAGTTGTTCTATTGTACAAATAACGTGGGAATGTTCCATTTCGGTACTTTGAAGTGCCTCAGAGCCAGATGAGCTCTCATAAGGCTGACATGAAACAGGATTTCTTAAGAAAGGCATTATAATTATGTGGTTCTCTTGAAATGATATTACTTTAGAATATTTTCACCTCACAGACTGTCTAGAGTTATTAGTGTTTTATGGAACACATTTGGGGAAATTCCAATTTAATTGCATCTCCTTATTAAGCATACTATTATACTAATGGGACCTACTCTAGGGAAAAAGAGAAACTTTTACTTCCTGCTCTTTCCATACACAGCATAGTGTGGTGGTTAGGAATGAGCTGGCTCTGGAGTTCCACTTCCTGGGTTCAAATACCAGCTCCACTTATTACTAGTTGTATGACCTTGGCAGGTCTGCTACCCTATCTTTGACTCAACTTTCTGTACTGCAAAATGAGGAAAAATAATAGTACTTTAGAAATGAAATAATGTGCATAAAGCAGTAGGCTATAATAATTGCTACTCACTTTCCCAAAACCTTTGCATCTGAAGGACATCATTTTTCTTATATCAGGATCCATGTTATGGTTATGTTATAATGGTATAGTTTGCTTTATCCAGGGTGTCCTAGATAATAGAGTACTTTCTTGGAATTATTGTTGTCATGAGTCCCAAAATTGGCCATCAAATTTCATACAGTCTGGTTTTCAGTAATTAAGTAGGTGGTTTTATGAATTAGCCCATTCTAATGAAATAGTTCAGCAAGGCTGCATGCTACTCCAGTTAGTACATTTTTATTGCAGTCTCCAGGAGATAGTGCTCCCCTTCCTCCATTGTTAGTTAAGGCATGTGTTAGTCTAATATTAGAAAGTTCAAGCCTATCAGAATGATAAACATAAAGCCCTTTAAAATCTATTCAAATCCTATTGTGGTGGCATCAATTTATTCAACACATTTTTATTGTTGTATCACTATCATGTATCAGTCATTGTTGTAACTAAACTCAGAAAACCAATACATACATGACCAAGAGAATTTCAGAGAACAGTGGGTGATAAAAAGAAAACTAAATGGGTGATGTGATAGACAATGACAGAGGTGTGAACTTCCGCTTGGGAAGTCAGAAGAAGCAACTCTACAAAAGAAACACTTGAGCTGGAATATTAGTGAAAAGAAGGAGCCAAGCATGTAAAGAGGTATCATCGAGAATGAAGGTGCTAAAGCAAGAATTCACCTGGTGTCGGAGGGAAAGAGGGAAAGCCATTGAGGCTGGACCACAAGAAGGCAAGAGGGCTGAAAGAAATGATCACATTCCCATTTTAAAAGCCCTCTCTCAAGAATACACTGAAAGGAGGTGTTGGGGCAGGGCGTGGAAGAAACCACTTCAGCAGTTATAACAATGATGTATGCCAGAGAGTAACATGAGTTAGACTAGGATGAAAGCAAAGGAAAAACGGTAAAGTATCAGATTTAGCATATATTTTAGAAGTAAAGTTGACAGGATTTGTGGATGGATTGATACGAAATGAAATGGAAGGGAGGAACCAGAAATGATGCCCAAGTTTGGGCTTGAGAAGCAGTTGAATGGTAATACAATTCCCTGGCCTGGATAACACTTGAGGCATGAGGGACATAAATTCAGCATTCTGCTTTGGTCACAGTAATTTTACATGGCTACCAGGCATCCAAATGAGAGAAGCAAAGTTGGCAGATGCATATACAATACAAGTTGGAGCTCAGCACAGACATCTGAGGTAAAATATCCATATTAAGAACCTATTGTAGGCCAGGCACTGTGCTAGTTGCTGGAAATAAAATGGAGAGGAACATTATATATGTGGTAGGCAAAAATCTAAAATTGGCCATCAAGATCCCTGCCCCTGATATGCATATCCTGTATAATCTCCTCCTCTTGAGTGTGGGTGGCATCTGTAAATATGACGGATATCACCTCCATGATTTGGTTATGTTATATGGCACAATTTGCTTTTAAAAACGGAGATTATCCTAGGTGAGCCTGACCTAATTGGAGGGACTCAAAAACAGAGTGGACCTTTCCCGAAGAGAGGGAACACGTGAGGTCAGTCAGCACGAGAGAGATTGGAAGTGTGAGAGGGCCAACAGAGGGAACCACTTCTCAAGGACCTGAGAGGAGCCTCTAGGAACCAGGATCTGTGCTTGGCCAGCAGCCAGCAAGAAAACAGGGACCTCAGTCATGCAATCGTAAAGAAATTAATTCCGCCAACAAGTGAGAGAGCTTGGAAGTGGCCTTAGTTGAGTCTCCAGATGAGGACATACCCAGCTGACACCTTGACTTCAACCTGGTGAGACCAAACTATGCTGTGCTGGATTCCTGATCCATGGAAACTGTGAGATAATACATTTGTGTTTTTTTAAGCAACTACATTTGTGGTAATTTCTCACACATCAGTAGAAAACTAATGCAATGTGTTATGTCTGTTTCATGGAGCCTACAGTTTGCCAAAAAAGAGCAGGAAGAAGTAGAGCAGATGATTACCATGAAATTTTCATTTTTAAAAGAAGGTCCTATATCAGTATAAATATTGGGATTGAATGGCATGGGGATGGGGGGTCTTTTATGCCATGATAGATGGATGTCATGGATGGTTGGCCATCAAAGTCCAAGTAAGAGACTTCAAATTAGTGTGGTGGTAGCAGAGATTGAGCAAAGAGGACACAAGAGACATCATGAGGCAACACTGAAGGACTGGGACAACAGATATGAAAGGAGAAGAAGTGCATCTACATTGGGCCAGCCCCAGTCCACAGTATTGGATAGTCCCTTAAGTCTAAGTCACTCTGGGTCATCAGCTTTAGCTATAACAATAGGGAAATTGGGATGGAGACTGTTTAGCATATCATCCACTTTTGTTTATGTAGTTGCATTATTTATGCCATACTCAAATTACATATTGTCACCATTATTTTATATTTTCATTCACTGTTAATTAGTACGTTAAGGTATAAATATAAGTGTAAAAAAGCTCCAGCACTTCTGCAAGTAATTTAAATATACTACTATACTATTGTTAGACTCCAATGAAGCCCAACTAGTTAAATGACCCATTCAAAATTTAACATAATTGATAGCAACTTTTGGAATTGACTTTCTCAATACTCACATCACAGATTATCAATTTTGAATTTGTGATTTGTTTAATCTGTTGATTTACTAGATTATGCATTTAAGCAATTAGAAAAGGATTACACAGATTATTTTTGGTCTTATTTATTTTATAAGTGAGATTCTTTTTATTGTGTCTTCAAATGTGAAAGTCAATTTAGCTGTCTAAAAATCGTGGCATTATCTTTCTCCTCAAAGATTTATAAATATCAGTTATAGACTTCTGGCATTTAGTGTTGCAGAGACACTTGAGGCCAGGTTGATTTTAGTTTTACTGCAGATAATATGATATTTTGTTTTGTTTTGCCTTTTTTATTTGACTTTTTTTTTTTACTGAATGGGAGAAAAATATATTTTCATCATTTATATTTATTTCATTTCTAAATTTTTGTTGATGTTGTTGGGTTTACTACTTGTGTTGATTTTTCCCATAATATCATAATCTTTCAATCTGTGTATCTGAGACTTTTTCAGCTCTGGAAAGTTATCTTCATTTTTATCTTTCTTGTTCTCATTCCAATCACTATATCAGATATTTTTTTCATTCTTTCCTTTATGTCCTTTTCATTCTTTGAGAGATTTATTTCAGAATTTTTTCATCAAAATTACTAACTTGGTTTTTCATAGTGCCAATTCTGCTCTTCATTGACTTGCACAAAATGTTTTATATCACATTTTTTTAGTTTACTTAAATTTCTTTTCTTTTACACATTTACTTTTCTATTATGTCTGTTCCTACAGCAACTTGTTATATGGTCCAATTTCTCAGATGTAATGTTTTCTATTGTTCTTTTGACACCAAGGAAGCTTGAAATCTTTTCTTCTGATTCCTGCAAGAAATTGTTCGTGAGATCTGTTCATTCTTTAAATATCAAAACAATATTGCCTTCCACTTGATCTGTTGTATTTTTTTTAATTGGGTGCTCATAGATTAGGAAATTGGTTGTAGCACAAAGGTAGAAGATGTTCCAGAGGAAATGACATTGGCAAAAATAGTTTACATTAAAGAAACTCTTGGAGATATTTCATGACATTGAAAGTGCAAAGGATGAGATGTTGGGAGCTGACCCAAACTTAGAAAGGAGTAGACAATTTGCCAAGGAATATAAAAGATTTTCACTCCATATTGTAAGTTATATGAAGAGATGAAGAAGCCAAGCATTGTTCAAAAATCTTCTGATTTTTTTCTTACAAAGAAATCAAACACTTTAATTTTCAATATTTCTAATGTTTTAGTTACAGTGTACTAAATATTGACCTTATTATTTTTTCATTTCTCTACACATTTATAACTGCCAATAAAAGCATTTTTAATATTTTGACAAAAGTTTTTAAAAGTCACAGAACAATTGTAACTTTTTCCACTGATTTTTAAAGATTGCTTTGCAGAGTTTGAGCTTCTATGGTCATTATTGCTGTCCTATGTTACCCCATAAAGTGAAAACGTCCTGTATTAGGTCTATATAATCACATTTATGCAAGGTATATACCATCATCTATATTTACTCAGTACATTGGTTTTTGAGGATGGGGAAAAGATTGACAAAAAGAAGACAACAATAATTATTATTTTCAAATAAGAAAGTAATTTCTCATGGAATTAGTGCTTTCCTATGATTTCTGAATATTTAAAATAAATAAGTAAATATAAATATTATACTATTAACACTTTTAACCGTATGTGTTGCAGGAGAGGTGGTATTGTTCCTTAGGTGACATAATATACCAATCATTCTATTTCTTAAGGCTTAAAAACACTGAAACCCAACAATCACAGCCAAGTTAGTGACCTGTAGTTATGTGTTTACTGACCCAGGTCTTGAAAAGCTATTATACTTTCACTCTTTAAATTGGTCAGTGGTAGAAATACAAAAGAATTTCCCACCTTTCCTGAGGGTAAAAAAAAATCACTGATTTATTTTCTTTCTTTTTCTCTTAACTGATAAAAAAGAAATACATACTAGCCAGATCATGGCTTAATCTCTCCTTTTCATTCATAGATGAACACAGAAATATGTTTGTTGCATTCAGTGAGGATACACCTGAAAAGGGAACTTGAACTTTCCCCCTGGCTCACTTTGTGTTCAGAGCAACTCACACCTTTCTGCCTTCACTCATTAGATTCTTATCTCCTCGCCTTAGGAAATCAGGTGAAAGGTGTTTCATAACAGGCAAAGAAATGGCAATTTAAAAAGAAACGTTTATTATGTTGATTTATCAACATCATGTTAAAAGAGATATGAAATAAATGTGCGTGCTACCTAGCATCATAGCCCTAAAAAGGATGCAATTATTTGCATACACACAAGTGAGTCTCATAACCGGGGAAGTTTTTCTCAGAGCCTTTATGGGACAGTAGAAAATAGTACTCTTCAGGCTCTGCTGCCAATAATTTAATACGATTTCTTTCCTTCAGAAGCAACTGTCATCTAGGAAATTTGCTGCAATAACATTAACAACAAAGATTGTCATTTATTTTATTATTCTATTCCTGTCCTGGCTAGATAAGAGCAGAAAGATAATTAAGTCAGTGATGAGTTGCAGGTGCAATGTCCTTTCAGCTATTAAGAAATATACAGAAAATTTATAGGGAGACATGGTGGCAGACCTGAGAGGGACATCACTTTAACCACTTTTCAGGCTCTATCTATCCTCAATGATAAACATTCATCCTTCAGTGGTGTAATCCAGGCAATTAAAAGATAGATAGATAGACAGACAGACAGATGTTTTAGAGATGTATATTAGAACCAAAGTATTTTTTAAATTTAACCTACTTTTTAATTGTCATTTGTTTCTTTTAAATAATTCAGGTAGACATAGTTATCTTGTAAGCACAGAAATAATCATCATTGGACACTAAATGCTATTACACCACTATTATGAGAAAACACATTATATTCTATTCCCTACTGATAATCACAGGAATCATGAGCATGTGGTGAATATTTTCAATATTACAAAATGTTAAACCTTGAAAGTAACATATTTATGTTATAAACAGCAAAAATATAGCTAAAGGTCCAAAAAGACAAATAAACTAAATGACCCACATAAGATAAAAAAATTCACGTCAGGATATTGTACTGATATGTTTGACAAAATGTTCACATAAATGGGTGTGCTATCTTTCATCAAAATCGACATTGGTTGATGCAAATAATCCATGGTCAATCTATAAATCAAAATCGGGGTGAGTTTATTATGAGCCAGATTTGAGGACTATAGCCTGGGGCCTTCTTTCCCCAAGGAAGGAAGGGCACCAAAGAAGTGGGGTGTACAGAGTGGATATAAACCATCTTGGAACAAAGAGCATACATCACATATGACAGGAATATCTCTTTTACTACTGTCACAAGATGCTTAGCTGGCACAGCAGGTCAGTGATCAGCAGGTCAGTGGCCACAAGGTGAACACAGCAGGTCAGTAATTAATCCTTAGTTTGCAGGAAGAGAGGCTTATCCTTAAAGAAATGCCGATATGGGGGCAAGTTACATCCCTATCTTTAAGGGCATCATTCTTGTCTTTGGCACGTAGTAAATGTTTAAAGCAGACGTACAATGCATGCTTAACAGGCCACATCAGGCCCTTTTGGAAAAACAAGGTCAGGCCAAATTAGTTTTACACCAAATGGCTTCCTCAAATACTCCAATATATCCTATTGCTTTTCATTTATCTATCACATTACATATCTCAAGTTTATAGTATTCTAAAGGTTGGAGAAGGTAATGGATTAGGCCTTGTTTATGTTTTCCTTATATTTTTCTAAGTTTATACAAATGAGAAATGATATTGATCATTTTCTAATTTTTCATGAATTTTTTTAAGAATATGCTTTTACTTTTAAAGAGCTCAGCAATTCCTCTTTCCTCATTACTTTCTCCCTTCCATAAATAATAATTGAGTGTCTACTGTGTGTCAGGGACTATACTATGCAATTACATCAAAAAAGACTTAGCCCCTTCCCTAAAGGAGACAACAATCTGAAAAAAAAGATAAATTCATCAAGGATTCCTGTAAAGTCTCATAGAAGTATGAAACAGAATTAGACTATTGGGTATTCATGGAAAACTTCCTGAAAAAGAAAATAGTTGACCTGAGTGTTGAAAGGTAAATAACAACTAGCAAGGGAGGAAAAAAAGGGGGGCAGGGTGTTAAGAGAACATAGATCTGAAGGTTCAGGACGTAATATAAATAGAGATATAAAATATATTCAGTGTTCGTTCAGTGACCTATTATTGTAAAGATCCTGGGGAAAAAATAAGACATTGTTTCCTTTCTCATAAAGCTTACAAACTAATAAAGGAATAAAACATATCAGATATACAAAGAGATATAGTGAAAGGTAGAACTTGTTGAATGCCGCAAACAAAATACCACAAATGCGTCAGAAGTTCAGCAAGCAGGTAAAAATGTCTGGTTATAGAGATTATAGCTTTGAAATAGTAGTTAGAGAATAGGATTTCTATACACCTATTTTTGGAGAATAATTCAGTCATGAGTAATAAAAATACTCATGCAAAATATTGAATATGTTGGGAGAACTGACGAATTTGGTTAAAGAGATGCAGTTTACTTTAAGACAAGTAGTAAGAAGCAAAGAAGAAGCAAAACCAGACTTTGATTGGAATTCTAAGGAAAAAGCTTATATATTTATACAGTTACTTTTATAGTAAGTAACAGGAAAGAATTTAAAATGTTTAAATAGTTCATTTGATTATATTCTGTTGTGACATAAAGGTGGTGTATGTGAGCGAATTTTATACACGTAAATACACACACATAAACACCAACACAAACATTTTAACAACTGGATCTTACTACATACCATATTTTTTAATCTATCTTTTAATGTGATATAATGTGGATATTTTTCACACTACTAATGATTTAAAATGAAAATAACTGTATACAATTAGTCAAAAGAATAAGAATGATATATCTATATATATACACATATTGTTTTAAATTATTTTAAAACATTAACAACTTTAGTGAATGAACCTGAGTAGACACCACCATGAAAATTTCTGGATAGTTCCTGCAAATAATTTTCTAGAAGATTACTGCATTGAAAGGCATAAATATTTTAAGAATGATTTTTGACTTTTACTTCCAGTGAAGACCGAGTAATTTGTGTCTGACTATAAGAATAGATGAAATATATAAAGCAACTGTTCCTAGGTAACGAATAATAGAAATAGGTGGGATCCTGGAGAGAAGGGTAAAACATTAGGTGAGCGCCACAATTATCACAGGTTTCCACTTGCAGGCACTTTCCAGATTACCATGCAGGTGATGGCACCCAAATTGAGAGCAGTCTTTTCTGGGCTGAAGAGGAAGAGGTAAGTTTCAGGTAACTGTAATGGCTGGAATTTTCAGGGAAGGACATTGGACAGGGGGAAGACTCATGGTCGGTGGGTGGAAATAACCCAGAAGCCTAGGTGGGGAATCTCTCTAAGTCCTCGGCCACAGATGGGACCCTGAATGTATACAGCAGGACTCTACAAAGGCTTACAAGGAGGGACTACTTGGGAACAAACAGCTAAACAGAGATTCCAGAAGTGGAGGGCACTCACTGAGCATCTCAGACATTTGCTTGAGACTCCAGAGAGGCAATACCTTAGGAAAGACCATGCTTTAGGGTATATGACCTAAAACTAAGACAAAATCAAAATTAACTTATCACAAAAAAGCCAAAAAACAAAACCTGACGGGATTAAGAGAATTTTCCACTAATATAACCCCCTACCAGAACAAAACCCAACACAGTGGATCATCCATAATGTTTAAGATACAGTTTAAAATGTACTAGAAATGCAAAGATGTAGGAAGTGATGTCAATGAAAATGGTGAAGGGGCTCCAAGCCACTCATCCCTCCATAGAAACTTTAAAATATCAAGCAAAAACTGACAGAACCAACTGTTCGAATTCTGAAAAACAGTCAGATTGACAGCAACCAAGCAAACGTTGAATCAAGGACAAGCAACTTAAAGAGTGGGAAAGCTTTTGATGTTTTTATCTGCCCTTGCCCCACCCCCTACCCTGTGCTGCAGGTATTCTGACAGGAGCAGAGCAGACCTTATTTACAAAGAATTGTGTTTGTCTAACCTGTCTGGGAGCTACCTAAAGGACTGATGCAAAGGACTTGTCTTTGTTTTGCCTAACCACCAACCTACTCAAGGTGAGTAAATTGCATTCCTCAACAACATTCTAAGGAGAATGAATGACCCGTAGCAGCCTGAGTGCAAAGATTACATTCTTGAGGCATACAAAAGAGCACGAAAAGCCTAGGAGGAACAGCTGGGAGAGAGTTTCTTTGGGAAATTAGGGCATTAAAAAGTCCCTGTATACTGGGGAGTTTAGAAAGACACATGCATGCTCTGGGCACTGACTCAGAAAAAATTTGAGAATGCTCTAAACTTTTAAACTCTGGGTGTTCTCTAGGATCAGTGCAATCAAGAAGTGAAGGCAGAGCCAGCCCTGATGGTTAAAGTTCGGTACTCTTACTGCTTCAGTGGCCCAGGTTGGCTTCCTAGTCACGGAACCACACCACCTGTCTGTCAGTTGCCATGGTGTGGCAGCAGCTCACATAGAAGAACTAGAATGACTTACAACTAGGACGTACAACCATGTACTGGGGCTTTGGGGTGGAAAAAAGGAAGTGAAGGCAATGGCAGAGGTGTAAACGGCCTGGCCAAATGAGGAAGGAGAGCCTCAGAACAGAGTCAATGTGCAAAGAAGGGGGCGAGGGTTTTTTTGATTTTCTTTTTCTCCTCCTTTCTCTTAAACATTTGGCAATTTAGTAGGAGTAGGTATAACATCTCATTTTCTGGAATGATTTCATTTTCTTTCTAGTGCAGTTGAATATCTTTTATGAATTTTTACTCATACATTTTTTTCCTCTGAACTACTTCATTTATGCCCTTTGCACCATAGACAGCAATTATTCAACAGTGTTTGAAGATACAGGTGAACTACTAATGGATATAATTTAATGAAAATTAAATTATCTTGAACGTCTTAGTTTTGAAAAATGAGAGTTAAGAACAACAGCATAAATGTAATCAAACTCAGAAATAATTATGTGAAAGAATTTCCTAAAAAGAATAAATGGTATCACATCAAGAGAGAAAAACAGAAAACAATAAATTCTATATGTTTAAAAAACTGCCTTTATTATACCTATACTTTTGGCTTTCAGAGAAATTTAATATTTGTAGGAGAACTTCAGGGGCATTTGTTCTAGGCAGATGTTAACGGTCTGAACTTAGCATTCAGGAAATAAGAGGGTAAAAGAAATGCACATGAGGGAAAAGTGTTGAGCCTTGTGAGGTCAAACGGGTTGTTACAAACAGTGCAGTCAAAAGAAAGAATGAAAATGATTGCAAAGCTCTTATAAACTGCATCCCTATTGCTGCCATATTAAGATATTTCTAAAGGATGTTCCTTCCTTTTACATAGCAAATGTTAACGTTATATAGAATATTCAGTACAAATGAAATGCAAGACAAAGCACTGACTTAATAAGAAATTAGGTCAAACTAAGAAAATGGATGATCAAAATTTTCTTTTAATCGTCTCTAGATGTGATTAAACTATGCTGAATCTAAATCATTGCATATAACTTGACAGCCTTCTGAGTTAAATGCAAATGTATGAGATCCAATTGGAAGCAACAGGAAAAAGGAGGCATGTTGTTTAGTATATTAAATTTCCATGGCAGGTGTATGAAATGAGGACAATGGCAAAATCAGACATGATTGGCCTACTAAGAGAAAGATTCTGTTGCTGGAATTCACTTCCTGGCAATGATAGAAACAATTGCAGCTAAGGAACCATAGATTCCTCTGTCCATTGAACCTGAAATAATTAGGGGATGAACTAGTCACATTTTCTGGCTCACTTATCCAAATTCACTATATTTAGTTTCATTTTTTAATTACTGATAGCATGCTAATTCCAAATTGTTTTAAAGCTTACTCTCTCTGTCAACAGTGGATTCCTTATTAAATAAACATATGAATTTCAATTAAAAGGCCATTATTAACAAACGATAGGTAAATCTGAACAATCTGTTAACTACTTAGCTATAAAAACCTTGTCACTGGGTCATTTACCAATACATAGTCACAAAAACAGCTTTTACTTTGCCTATACTGTCTGTCCTTTTGTCTCCTGCTCACTTTTCTTTCATTCAACTAAATGTGATCTTGCAGCTACTGGGACAGTTTTGTGAAAATCCATGAATTCAAAAATAAAAAAGAGAACAAACTCTAAAATTATGGAATCAGATCCCAGGGTAGGACTTTTATGTTGTGCTAGGCTATCTACAGGTGGCCCCTCTCTCCAAAATGTTATCTTCTTTCAGTGATGGAAAATTGCCTTTTATTTTGTAGACCTCCTTATATTTTACAAGCAGAGAAAATTTTGAATTAGAAAGTCACTTTTGAATGGGCTGATCAATCCCCTAAAAACCCTAAGGGTCAAGAAACCATAATCGCATGTTTGCACACATTAGTTTGATGAAATTGCTAAATTCCTAATGCGTCAATAGCTCAGTTGAAATTACGGTTGACTGAAAATTTAATATAAGCAATTAAACAAGAAGAAAGCTAGAATAGAAATGAGTTGAATCAAATTTCTGAATGTGTATTTTTTTAACTTAATGGTAATTTTAGAAATAATAAATTAAAAAATAAATTGTGTACATTAAATGTAAAATTGCCTGAGTGCCAGCTTATGTAATTAAATGCAAATCATAAACTGGAAAATAGTAAAACAAAATATGTCAAGTTTTGATACTCTTACACTAACAGACGTCATTCAGATTATTATGAGAAAGTTAAGAAATTGATGGATAAAAGGACAAAGAACGAAAATTAGCCTGAAAGGTAAAAAAAGTACTCAGTGAATATGTAGAAACTATTTTAGTTTTTTTTTATTATGTTTGTTTCACTAATCAAATTAGTAATTAGAGAGGTGGAAATACTCAAAGCTGGTGAGAGTTTGTAGATATGACACTTTCATCGTGAGATTGTGAGAATAGAAATAGTCATAAACATTGTGGAAAGCAATGAAACAATGTGTTTTAAGATATTTTCATTTCTGAGTCTTTTTATCCAATAATTCCACTTCTTGGTTTCTCTATAAAGGACATAACTAAAATATGAAGAATATATCTATTATAATAAATAGTAAAACAGTGAATGTAATTGAATGTCCAGCAATAAGAAATATTTGATTTACATAGTATATCCATAAGTGAATTATAATGTAATTATTACAATTATGTTCATCAGATATTTCTAGAAAGAAGAAATGTTTAGCATATAATGTTAAGTGATAATAAAAGGTATAAAATATATGGAATAAATGACAGAAAAATAATGGAATGAAAACCTGAAATATTGGTAATCTCCATGTAGTAAAATTCATATGCTTTTAAAAAATTCTCCTTCATACTTTTCAGTATTATCCAAATTTTCTTTATGAGTATGTACTAATTTATATCACATATTAATATTAATATTATTTAACAGAAGTGTAAAAGAGAGAGATTGTTTAATTTTGGTTAAAATAATCTCGGTGCATGTACTCATTTATTCATTCAATTGACAAATATTGCAAGTATTTATGCCTGGCACTCTTCTACACCTTGAATTTGATATTGTAAACAAGATATGTATAAGTCCTGCCCTTAGAGAGCTTACATTCTAGTGTGGCCAGAGAACAAATATCACAGTTTTATTGGAGTAAAGAATGGAAAAGAGGAATGGAGAAAAAAGTGAATCAGAAATTAGAAAATGGAGATATGGATTTTAACTTTTTCACTTTCTCAAAGAAGAGAGCAAAGAATCACGGTATTAGTTTTAAGACATTTATGGGTTTAAGGATTTTGTTGTCAATTTTATATCAGCTATAGTGGAAGTGTTGCAATGGAAAAGAAGAAAAGGATATTGCAGAACAAAAAATTCCAGAGAAGCTCATAGAGGATGAGGTCCAGAGCACAAACCAAGGAACTAAACTTTGGGGCAAAAAGAGAAACTTCTTTCACTGAAATGGCGGAATAACAGAAAATACAGTACAGACCATACAGGATTTGTAGCTGTAATGTTGGGAAAAATTAGAACACTCGATCAATTACTTTTTGTTTTGTCAATGAAGAATGATGCAATGGCATGAGCTAAGCATGTCAGGATAGGTGTTTGAGTGAAAGAATAAATTAATGTGGCAAGTTTGAAGAAAGTGAAGAATTTGTGAAATAGTTTGTCTTGGAAAGTAGGAAGTGAATTTACCAGGGAAATGTAGCAATACTCCTGGGAACTTGATTTAAAAATTTAGAGTATATACTTTTTGCCTGATTGTATGACTTTCCTCAAGCAAATTTAGCTGTTCTCATCCAGATGTAGCTAATTGTGTGCAAGATCATTGGGATTTAGCCAAACAATGGAATGGTTCCCTGTCCAACATTTATATTAGCAGTAAACCTTGTCAATAAGAGGGTCACTTACTAAGCAAATGCTTACTTAATAATATGTGCTTGTCCAAAAAACCACATGAGGACAGGAAGCAGAGGGCAGATGAAATAGTAGCTACCTTGAGGAAATTTCTCCAAAAGCAGTGCTTTTTCAACAGCTTTAAAGATAATGTTAGTTGTTAAGAATGTATTAAAAAGACATTAGCAGAAGTAGTGGTAGAGCAAGACCATGATAAAAGTACTGCAGGTAGTCTGAAAGAGTGCTTTTTCTAAGTGCTTCCTCTTGCCCAATTCTTCTCCCTTTACACGTCCCCTTGCCAAGTCCTGCATGCTAGAAATTTCTCTACTTATGTTAGGCACAGTTTCCTATTTATGTTAGACAGAGTTCAGGGTAGGAAGATAAATGAGATATCTCAGAATAAAGGGAAGGGAATAAATGTACCTAATCATATTTGACATTATAGAATAAGTATCCAAATGCATGTGAAACTAAAGTGTACGGGAGTGGACACTGTCTCATAGCAGTAGAGAAAATTACCATTAATTTTAGTGCTTCTAAGTTTTCTTGATTCAAAACCACCTAAATGACATGTTTTTAGTAAAAAACAAAAACACTGTGGAAAGAAAATGCCATATGGAATGTATCTTAATTGTCGAACTAGATTGGCGTAAGAAGTAAACATTTTATCAGAGTGAAGGAAACTGAATCACGGAACAGAATGAACCAAGAAAATTGGTTAAATTACTTGATAGATATTCATGTTATTGTACTTTTGATTTGGGATAGTGAGCATTTAACAGGTATGCCTATCTCTCATTCAATCCCTGTGACTTCCCAATGACTTTATGGAACACTCACAAATCTCTCCCTCCTTCATCTGTGTCAGCCTTTCCTGTGTTGCCATACCGCTCTGAAAGGAGAAGGGGAAGGGGCACAATGAGTACCAGGAAGTGTGCATTCAGAGCCCATCCAACTTGAAAACAAACTTACAATTCATTTAACTGTTCAGCCATCTCCTGCAACACAGACTCAAAACACCTGCAATAGAAGCACAAGGAAAGGGAATTTTTCAACCATTTAATGGTTTAGAAGCACGTTTACATATGGCCTGTAGAGATTTGCTTTTTTCTCTTTTGAAAATCTACCACACTGCCACTCACTGTAAGCACTTGGCCAATGCCAAGATGGCTTTTAGAAAGGTTCCCATTACCTGTGCACTGTTCAAAATACTTTCCTTTGAATTTCAACTCAACCATTCTTCATTCATTCAACGTGTTAGACACAACTGCCGTGATCCACAGACTAATAAGTACTCAGTCTTGCAGAGTCTACGGAGGATGTTATATTTGGATCGTTTCAATTCAGACTGATAAGAAGGAAAGGAGGGACAGGAAATTGCAAGCAGAGGAAATAACACAAAAAAACAAGCCAGTGAATAAACAAACAACAAACAAAGAAAAGTGAGATATGAAAGAGCACATTGTATGTGAGTACTCCTAGTGTTTCCGCAGAGCTGAGTGATCTATATAGTTGAAAAATTAGGCCTGATATTCAAAGAAATTTGTGAACGTGTAAGAAACTACTGACTGGAATTAAATGGAAAAATAAAGTCATATTTGAACTTTAGAGAGACAACTCTGGAGGAACTGCAGAAGATGGATTGAAATAAAAGAAGATTAGAGGCAGAGATTGGGGGGTGGGTATTGCAACAGTCCCATGGGATACTTTGAACACCTGAACTAAAGGACTGGCAGCAAGTGTGAAGAACAGAAGAAGGAATGTAAGGCATCCTCAGGATGGAGAACCAACAGGACTTGCTGAACAACTGCATGTGATGCTGAAGGAGGAGCGGTGTCAAGAATGTCCATTTGTTGTCTCAGGCAACTGAATGGGTAGTGACACCATTCACTGAGATACACAAAAAGTCATGAAGGGTTTTGCTTTTTGAGTCTTTTATAAAAATACTGTCATTATTAGGAGAGGTACCACCTTAAGCCCTTATCATTTTGTACCTTGCATGTAATTGGTTGCATAGATACTAAGAGCAAAACCTTGCGCGGGGCCCAGAACGAGTGCCAACTTCAGGATTTTGCCTGGGGCCAGCCCTGGATACAAATAACTTGCATAATTTCCATAACGGGATTTTAATGGGTAAAACTCTCTGGATTTTTTTTTTTTTTCTTCCAGAAGACTGCCAGTATCTCATGTAATACCAATATACAAGTGTTAACGGGAGGTATTAGGAGAACAGCCTGAGGCTGTTTTTACACATGCAGTATCAGGGGTGATTATAATATCAATTCTCACATAACTTGGTCAGACACAGCTCCGCTGTGTAGGGGTACAGAGCTGTCATGTAACAAGTCACAGCTGACCTACTTGAACAAATGAGTGGGGAAACATCCTGTGACTACTTCCAACAGTAAATATGAGTGGCAGTCTAAATGGTTTTTTACCCACAAACTAAAAGATTTTAAAGGAATTCAAGTTAAATATTGTTTGCAAAGCAAAGACCTGTTATTCATGTTTCCCAAATAGAATTTTTGTGACAAAATTTACAAGTTACCTTTATGGAAATAAGAAGAGAAATACTCATTCATGACTACATGGATTTTCCACAGATATTTATGGCTAAAATTATTGCTATATTATGCCTTTTACCCAAATCTGATATACAATTGTCAAAAAGTATGAAAAAGGAAGAAAAAGATCAACTTGTGGTTCTACTGCTGAATCATCAATTTATTCCTTGCCTGTGATGGCACATTTCACTAACTAATTCAATTATGTTTTCTATCCATGATTTGAATATAATCCTACTAGTCATGTTTCTGTTTACTTTTGGGAATGATTGCATAATTACTGATGATGATTGCCTCATACATGCATTAAAAACGTTTGGTTTTAATAAATAATGTTCATAGTTTAATCTTTAGATACATTGAGATAGGGCCCCTCTTCAAATCATAGAGACGGTGTGATATAGTCATGTCCCATAGGTGAACTCAGAGGAAGAAAAAAAATTCATGCTCAGTTATAATACAGAATGCAAACAAGTTGCATTGCAAAGTTATTTGATTTAAAACTCCATTATACTTTGAAAATTTTCAATCAGAAATTATATATAAATATTAATGGATTATGTGTCAACACGTGTCAGTCTATAATAAATATATCCTTAGATCTTACAGTAAACAAACAAAAAACACAGAGAAGAACCAAACATAAAATTCAGTAGAAAAGAAAACATAAGTAAATATTGAACTTGTAGAATTTATAAATTGGACCCAGGTTTGGGTTCCATTTACATTTGACAAAAATATTTATCAGCTGATAATCCTAATAGAAGCCTACAACTTTTAGGTCGACTACTGCTCACAGAACTGTATATTGCCAAACACTAAGAAATAGACACTAAATTCTAACTAGAAATAGCACCTACTAGAGTATACTTTTGCAGTTTCTGAAGCCAAATGTATTTAAAAGGTTTTCTCTATTTCCTTTGATATTCAACCTTGATCAATTTTCATTTGAAGAGGTAATTGTAAAATCCCCAGAGTCCCCAAAACAACATAATTAGACATTCAAGCACAAATTCAAATAAGATGAATTCCCATTTACCAAAGAAAGTGATGTGAACATCTTGCCTTTTGTCTAAATACATTGATCATTTAAATTACAAATTATGAGAAAAGTGAAGGGAATCATAGGTATATAGCATATACGTGTGTGTGAGTGTGGGTGTGGATTTTTATGCCTTAAAATGATGTAGGCAACAAGTAACAATATTACAATAAAATATGACTTTAGAATGCTGAGTATACATTGATAATGAATTATTTTACATTTTATGTACATTTAAAAATTCTTTTCTGGCCGGCCTGGTGGCGCAGTGGTTAAGTTCGTGCTTTGGCAGCCCAGGGAGTTCGGATCCCGGCCGCCGGCTGACACGCTGCTTGTCAGCCATGCTGTGGCGGCATCCCATATAAAGTAGAGGAAGATGGGCACGGATGTTAGCCCAGGGCCAGTCTTCCTCAGCAAAAAGAGGAGGACTAGCTAACGGATGTTAGCTCAGGGCTGGTCTTCCTCACACATACACACACACACAAATTGTTTTCTGTGTGCAGGAGGGAGGTTTATTGCAGAGAAAGAGCTCTGATATTGTTCCTATTATGAGAGCAGGATCTAAATCAATTGACTGCAGAATTGCCATGTGAAGGTCATAAGAAGTCTTTGTAAACCTGGATAGAATTTGTACTTGGAAATCTGTCCTTTGTCCTAGTTCTGGGCTGACAGGTGTGTGTGTATGTGGTGGGGGAGGGGGTATCATGCAAATGTACTGCAAGTGCACAATTCTCAGAAGCTTTACCAGTGAGTTAATCCAATGCAGGCACTTTAATCTAAAAATTAAATCTTTGTCTGCACTGGGGATACAGTTCAATCTTTATAAAGATTAATGCAAGTAATTTTTTAGTACCCCTCTGGCTGTGACAGTGGGCTTTGAATGAGAATAAAGTGGGCCTGAGAATAAGCCCTTGTATACAGGGCACTGTAAGTAAGTAGTAAGAAGATCCTTGACAATCGTGACAGGCCAAGGAGTCAAAGAGAGACATGGCAAATATGGGCCATACTGGTGAACTCCTGGAGTCGTATTTTCTTTTATTATTTTTTTCTATTCCTTCACTACACTATAAAGTTTTAATTTTCATTAAGATTTCAGGAAAGTTTATTAGTTCTACTTTGTTCTGTTTAGAAAAATGTAAACCAGTGAGACTTGCAGTAGCAAGGAAAAGCAGACGAGAAATTGTAGCAGGTGACCCAAAGAGATGCCTGGTGCAGCAATCCACAGAGGTGACAGCAATCCATCTGAGTTAACAAGAATCGTCAGGGGATTTTCAGCAATAGTAAATGAGATATGTCAGAGGAAGGAGGGAATGAAGGAAGGAGGGAAGCATGGATTTCCTGCAGACAGGTAAGAAGTAGGATTTGGGTGTAGACTTGTGTTGGCCAGGTATTAAAACGAGAGGTGATACCCCGAAGTCTGGGGTTCTTGAGGTTTTGTAATAGAACTTGAAGTGATATGTGTATCACGACATCTTTTTACTGCAGTCAAGGAAACTTCCCTTTGTGAAAAAAAAAATACAACTGTGCTTACAAAATCTCATTCAATATCTAATTTTTAATTCCTTTAATCGTATTCACGTTGGGTTAAATATTGTGCAGGAGCATTGACCCTAACAGTGAACAGTGCTCTGCAGAATCATAGTATTAAGAAGTGTGCATGAGTGGGAGAGGAGGAGAGAAGAGGGGTGGGTGGGTTGACAAAAGCAGATTGACAAAAATGTCTTTGCATATTCTCAAACAATACCCAGTCCTTCACCCTGCTTCTAAGAGATGCATTTCTTGTGGCCGATGCATTTATCTAAGGATATGTAGACAGTATTCATCTAAATCTGACATTTCTCTTCTTTACACTGACACATCAATGTCCAGCCTGTTGTTGGATAATTTGAGGTAATAAGCCATCTACACTCACTATTTTGCGAAATTTCCTATATTTTTGATAATGATATTCACATTTCAAAATGAAGAATTTCAGCAAATTAGTGATGGTTTAAAGTGAAACTTTTTAGAGTCAATGATATATTTCATATGGAAGCTGAAAATCATTTCTTTTCCTATAGATGAAATGAGAAGAAACTATAGACTTCACTTCTCTCAATCCCATAGGTTCTCTGCTTTTCAGCTGACACAAACCTGATCAGAACATCCCTGAAAGACTGATTTGGGGATGTATTTTCTATAAAATGGGAAATGTTACACTTACCTCAAGATGACTGAAAATGTGAAAACTTAATCAGAAGCCAGATGGCCAAGTTATAACAACTAAGATGCCATTGGCCTTTGGGCCACAGTCATCCAACAGCTACTCATCATAGGCACTCATCTAAAATACACTTAAGAAAAGGGCTTTATAATCATCCTTCCCATGTCACATAAGTGGGTGCGGGAGTTGAGACATTTCTTCTCTGTCTCTCTTTTTTTTTTTTTTTCAAAATAACCTCAGTGTATATATTCTGAACTATAAGCAGAGGGTTTAACCTAATTTTCTGTTATATTTTAAATAGTTGTTATTTAAATAACTTTACTTATGTTTATTTTAGAATAACAGATGATATGTAGTACTTACCACTTTTTAGTGGTTTTCAATTCATTTTGTTACCACAGAAGTTAAAATATTACACAATTTATCTATTTAAAAATTTCCCTATTAGTATCAACCTGGAAGTCGTTTGCACTCTGTTGGAGGTTAGATAGTTGACAGATAGATAGATAAGTTAGATTTAAAATATCAAACTGAAGAGTGTCTACTTCTACTCTACTTCTCTTTCCTGACACTTCAGTGAATACTCAACTGTCTCCTACTGTTTGATTACCAGAGAAAACAGAGCTGGAAAGATAGGTAGAAAAAAAATCGATACCTGGGTAATTTGAATTAAGAGAAACTGGACCTAATACTTGCTGAAGAAAACTTTTTTCTAATGTTCTGCTGTGATACATGTAACTCTTGTCCTTAGTTCTATCATTAAAGAGTCACTTCAGGTAATAGGCATTTTAAAACCACTATTTGTGTTACCTTGTAAGGAGGAGATATTAATCACATTGTTTAATTCTTTCAAAACATTAGTCATTCATTAAAAAGAAAGTGGGTTCCTACTCCTATGTTTTTAACTGTTTTAGCTGTGGGAATGAAAGGGTTAATCGGCTATAAGTGTTGTCCCCAGGTGTTCTCAGGCTTCCTGGGGGTTGCATTATGTAGATTACAACACAAGCTGTCAAGGGCACAGTATACCAAGAGGTAATGCAGAGGGCTTCATTAAGAAAGAATAACCGACGCTGTCCAGAAGTAGGGTGTGAGATGAGCAGGGCAGAGAAGAGGTAAGGATAGGGGGATTGTACAAACTTCCATTTTCTTTATCTTCCCGTTCCCTGCCAGAAGAAGATCATTTCTAGGGAAAAAATACATAAACATTGAAGTAATTTTTAATACATACGTTGCATTCAATCTCCCGATTTGACTCTCCTATGATTCCCACAATTCTCATATCTTGACTCAAATGAAGTAAAATTAGTATCATTTAAAAATATTCTGATATAACCTAGGTTACATTTTTGGTTGACCCCCAAGGACAATGTGTTTTAAATGTACTTGATGAGAAATTTTGGGTAAACGAATTGTGGACATAAGCATTTTTTAGAATGCAGAATATTAGTTTATTTATAAATATAGGGAGAAGCCTAGAGAAAACTGAATGTCAGCTATATTTAAGTTAATTCCTATTATCTTATATCCTATCACCTCCATAATGTTGCATTTCTCTCTCCATCACTTTATTCAAAAGAGCAAAGGGCTTTCTATACCATCCTGAGGTTTTCTTTTATGGTTTATTGTTATGTTGCTGTGTAAAGTTGAGGATACATATGGTTTGAGAAAACTGCATTTCTTAACGTTAGTTGTAGATAATTGCATTAATCAATTAAAGATGTAGCTTATTAGATATGGGAGGTTAAGTTTTTCTACAATTTGTGTTCACTTACTGTGGACTCTGACATTACTGTTCTACTTATAATGAATTAACTGGTATAGAAATATGCTCATTCCATCATTAATTTAGAAACAAATCTGAAAGACTTCCTCCTTGCAAGTCATTTTCAAAAGCAAATTATATGTGATTCTAATATAGTTTACTTATTATTAATTTTAAAAGATAGCACAATATCTCATTCTTTCACAGATATACAACTGTCAATATTTTGTTGTCCTTCGATTTAAAAATATTTTATGTATACTAAACTTCTCTTGGTATTCAAAATTCAAGTCAATTTCCTTTCATTTCTTCCCCAAAGAAAAAGATTTTGGTTAGTCACCAATTTAATAAAATGATTTTAGAACTGCTTGTAGAGTGTAATTAAAATACAATCAGCAGTGTGAGTTCAAACCCTGAGCCGCAAGCAAAAGTTTTAGAAAGAACTCCTCCTTTATCAACTATAAAATAATTAGAGGTTGAGGAAAATGGCAACCAGGGGTTATCAGGGGTAATGATGAAAGGAGTTTTTCTTTTCAGTTCATTATTGTAAGAATGATCTTTGAACTAAAGAAACCATTAAGGATCAATATACCATTAAATTTTAAAATATTATTAAAATCTCACAAAACATTTATTTTTTAGCTAAGAAGTTCTGCTTTGCTCCTTCAATTGCAGACCTCATTGGTTCCATGCAGCGTGTATGATATGAGTGAGCTTCTCTTCTGGAACAAATCTGCATCAAGGAAGGGGTTGACGTCAATATTCTCTAGGTTCAGTTGCAAACACCATCTTCAACTCTTCAGTCTTTCTCTTGATTTTGAAATATGTGAAAAAGGGACAAGTGGAGAGCAATGAGAATCATTTGCTGCCTTGTTCTACCAATAGTGAGAAGACTCTCTGGCTTTAGAGTAGAGTAGAGCACCGGCCTGCTTTTTCATTCTTAACTGACTGTCCTCCTCACTGGTCAGCTGGTTGTTTCAAGATGCCTCATCTTTCAACATATCCTGTTAGGCTTCTGCTTCTCTCTCATTCTTCCTATATTATCTAAAGAGCTCCATAAGCTGTTGCCTACAAAGATAGACAGAGTAGAACAAGAAAGTCTTGTAGAAACTTTTAAACTAGGACACTACTCTTCGTTAGTCAACGCTCGACAATTCCAGGGACAACATTTCTTTTACTATTTTGTCATTCCATTAAAAAGAAAATTAAAAGACTTACTTGCTTAGGAGAGTTAGTCTTTGGCAAAAATACAGCACTTTCTTCCAAATGATTCATACATTTTTTAAGACAAATTTAGTTTTCTAATATCACAATTTATTATGTTAGATTTCTCACTCAAAAATTCCAGCACCACAATGTTTAAGTAACGATGGCTTTGTCAGTAACTCATCCTATTGTCATATATAACAATGATAAAACCAAGTGCTCAAATGTCTTTTTTTTTCTTTAGTGCTCATTTCTCTACATTAATATTCTTGATGACTCTGGATAGTAGTTTTGAACTCCGGTGACCATATTGTATCATAATAACCTATAACTTATTTGTTATTCAATTTTTCCTGTTGAAATTTTTCTATCTCACATTCACGACTACTGTCTATTATTATTATTATTATTATTATCATTGTGTCCTTGCTTAATAATTCCCTTATCCCTGTCTCTTCTCTAATGCCTCACATATTTTTCCTCTGGTCTGTTTATAAAATCCAACATGGTAGAACTGAGGAGAAGTCAATGATCTCAAAGTGAGAACTTTACTTAGTGACATTTTAAAATTCCTTTTTTACACTAACTAATGAGTTATTATTGAGTTCTTAGTATGCAGTGGATAATTTTGTTGGCAAATATGAAGATAAATACATTTTTGCCTCTGCTCATTAATACTTATACTTAGTATAATTAAAAAGAAATACTTTACAAAGATAAGAGGTATAACAGAAATGAAATGGCAAAGCAGAGGAGGGAGCAACTAATTTTGCCTCTGTAAGTCAGAGAAGCATTTAAGTTGAGTTTTGAAAGGAGGAAAATGTATCTCTAGGTAGGGAAAGTTTTGGGGAGGAGTGGGTGAAGGCAGAGGTGAAGTGATTGCTGAGGACACACACATCAGTGTGTGGATTTTATAATGATCTCGTTACTGCTTAGAGGCCAATGAGTCTCCTTTCCTTGCAAAATATGTTCTAAAATGTTGAAATTGCCAGAAGACTGTACTTTAAATGACGATGAGAGGCAGAACTGAGGTGTACTTTATGCTATTGACCACTGAACTGAATAGGTTGAAAAAAGACATAATTTTCAGTACCAGAGGATGTAATGAGAAACTAGCTTACTCACACATGGATTCTGGCTGAGACTCAGATAATAATTTGCACACACAAAGGAACTGTCTTTGATTATCAGAAGATACCTTTATATATAGTTTTAATATTTAAATTAACTAGTCTGCCAAACTAGATTTAAAGAACATTGTTGAAAACTATATACACCAATGAATTCTACTCCCTTTTAATAAATATTAATATATCAATATACTTATATAAGAAAAAAACTATTTCTACACAATGGATTTTTTGCTTATATTTGCAAGTTGAATACTGTTTTTGCTATTAGTAAATAACTTTCTAAATTTCAATGCTCTCACCTCTCCCAGCTGTCCATTGCACATGCATTGATAAAGGAGAAGTATGGTCACTGGGATGTTGTCAGCTTTGTTTTTCAAAGTATCTTTGTTCTCTGCACTGTTGAATCTCTTTAACAACTCACCTTCTCCTAGATTTCACTATTTGTCAGCATATTGTGAGCAGTATTTATTGACTAGTTGTGACTGGAAGAAACACACAGCTAGGTTCAAAGATTCCCTTTAATAACCATTAAGTGCTTCAGGTATCCTCAATATTAGAATGATAGAAACATATGCATTTTCCCCTCTCCCTACATAAGTTCCTGGTACCTGATCCTTAAACAATTTAAGGACATGCTGAGCAATTGTATTTTAAAGGAATAAGAGCTGGCATTGAAATGATGCAATGGGCAACACTGCCACAAAATAAAGTATTTCGATTTAAAAATAAAGCCCATCTGGCAACTGCCAGTACCAACAGAAAGGAATCACAACAAGGAGAACAGGACAAACTCCTCAAAAGAAGAAAAAAATGTGGCGATTGGATTTGGGGGCTTGTGCTTTCATTCTCATTATATTTCTCTTTGGAGTGGGGGTCGGTCTAGGCAAAGATTTCAATATCGGCTTGAGCAATATCTTTTCCTGTGGACTGTCTCCAGGGAATCTCCGACTGAGATCCAGATTCAAGCCCATTGTGATCTCCGTGCACGATGTGACATATGGAGCAGCAGATTGTGCAGGATGGCGGTGTGCAGATGTAGGACGGTGATGATGCCACACCGTGAAGCTGAAGATAGCATCTAGGGGTGTTCAAAACCATCAGTTTCACTGCCTGGTCGGAAAAAAGTAGAAAGAAATTCAGTTTGAGAAAATGATTGTGCCTGGAGGAAAATAACAGAACATAATATTGAAACACTTAATGGTCAAATGGAAACTGAAACCAAGTTAGGCTAAAAAGAACCAGATTGACAACAGAGATCAGACTTGGTATGTGTCAGAAATGAGACATGGCACTTGAAAACGTGATCCTTTGTAATATCTGATCTCTTTGATTTCCTACTCAGATTCATACCTAAGATTAGGGAAAATGTTGATGAATTAGAGGACAGTGAAGGAGAAATAAAAATAAAAATTTAATATGGAAGGAGAACTGATTTTATGAAAAATTATCTTTTAAAAAATTTAAATGAGAAGACTACATACGTACTGTGTGTATGAGAAGAATTTATGTAAAACTGTCTAAATCTATACAATTAAGAAATAAAGAGAAGACTTTGTGTAAAATATAGGCAAAAATAGGGCATTAAGTCAACATCATAATAGGGAGACTGCATTTGATGATTTTATTAAATTCTTAAGGGAAGCTCTGAAATTTGCCATTTGAAACAACTTTTGAATATTTGATTAGCTCCTCAAGTTACTTCACCAAAAGTCAAATTGAGTCAGAGATGGCATTTAGACTACTCACAAAGCAAAAGACAAGATCTTTTCTTTCCAACTCATTTATCCATTCATTCAACAAATATTAAGTAAAAACCATGAGCCAATTATCAACATAATAATAATGACTATTTTAATACCTTAAATGTCAAGGTTAAATATAAGGCCGTCTACTTTTTTTTCTTCTGCTCTACAATTAAACATTGAAAATGCTACTATTTTTCCTTTGAGAATGTCAAATTATAAGCTACGAATTCAAATAGTAATTTTATACTGTTAAGGCCAGAGAAATGCTTTCTGGGCTTCATTTGTTTTAGTCTCAGTATAAGTTTCAGGATCCTTCAGTATAATAAGTCTGGCATAGAATCTGCCTCAAAATTCAGTGTTAGCTATTGTCATTTAATTAGACATATTAAGCACATATTTACTGAGGCAGAATTGCATGGAGTCTAAGATGCCAAACACTTGGATACAAAGAAGCCATATGGGAAATGAAAAGTAATTCTACTAAGAAAAATGTCAAACCAATGAAGAGCAATTGTGTGCATTTTTTAATCTTAAAATGAGAAAATACATATATATCAAGATGTCTTGTAACTGTATTTTTAAAATTACAAAACAAATATAAACAGAAATACATATTACATGTCTGGACAATATTGTGGCCCTTTCTCCTTATAGAATTGTTTAAACCATCAATGCTAAAATTTAGGTGAAAAGACCTTAGTAGGTAAAAATCTATATAAATTAAGAATAACATTATTAGTAAATTTTAACATTGTGTGTATTTCTTTATAAGTTACTTATTAAGGTAATGCCATAACACAATTATTTTGTTTACTTTTTATGCAAAAATATCCAGGATGGTTTTTGAATGAATCCCTTTTTATTTTTATTTTTTTCTGAGGAAGACTTACCCTGAGCTGACATCCGTTGCCAATCCTCCTCTTTTTTTGCTTGAGGAAGATTAGCCCTAAGATAACATCTGTGCCAATCTTCCTCTGTTTTATACATGGGACACCGCCACAGCATGGCTGGTGAGTGGAGTGGGTCCATGCCTGGGATCCGAACCTGTGAACCCGGGACGCCAAAGTGGAGTGCGTGGAACTTTAACCACTCGGTCACGGGGCTGGGCCCTTAATGAATCCCTTTTTATTACAATTATGTCATACATAAACAGGGTGTAATATTTACATTTTTCTCTTAATCACTATTGCACACATGTAAATTCAACAGCAATTCTTTCACTCAGCAACTATTTATTTAGTGCAAGTGTGTGCTAGTCTCATTTTTAGGCATATGAAATAAAGACAGGAATAAGGTAAAAGTTTGCCCTCGTTAAGCTTACATTTTAATGAGGGATAGAAAACATAAATAAATGTATAATATAATGTCAGGTATTGTTAAGTCTATCAAACCAATGAAATAGGGTGAGGCATAGACTGTGATAGTCAGAGGCAAGGAAAGGGTGGGCAATTTTAGATAAGGGGTTCTTGGGGGGGCTTGCTGTGAAGACGACATTTGAGCAGACACCGGAATGAAATATGACTGGAGTACAACAAATGTGTGATTGGGAAGAGATAAGAGAGGGCATTCAAGGGTCAGGAAAGAGTCAGATTAAATTACGTACAAAGTTTGGGTTTTATTATGATTGTGGGAAAGACACTGGCACTTTTGAACAAAAGAGTGGCAAGATCTGATTTATATTTTTAAATGCTCATACTGCAGCCTATTTTGGCTTGCTCAGCAAGAACTGGCAATGACCTGGATTGGGATGGCAGCAACGGAAAGTGGGGAAAGCATCCAGGTTTAGGATACGTATGGAAGGCAAAGCCAAGAGAACATACTGGTACAAGGCAAAGAGTAGAATTGGGATGATTCCCATTTTTATAGGTTGTGCAAATTGATGAGCCTTGATGCCACTCACTAATAAGCAAAATGCTGGAAGACCAGCAGGTGGGAAAAATAAAAAATGTGTTGCTAATCAGGATGTGTTATGTTTGAGGTGATTATATTAGACTATTAAAATTACTGGTGCAGCGGTAGAGTTGGCAGGACTAGAGATATGGACTTGGGAACTCTCACAGACACATCTTCTCTGCCCCCCCTAATTTCAGCTGCAACTGCTTTAGTCAGTTCCCTGCAAGCTCAGATTCAACTGGATCTTTATAAATTTTGTCTAGGAGCACCTCCAATGCCACAGGAACACATTTAGTGCAGCCAGAAGAATAGGGAGTCTAGTGTCCCTGAGGGTAAACTTCAACCAATGTGTGTGTGTGTGGGTAGGAGGAGTGCCTAGTGAGTAAACGCCCCGGCCTCCCACCCCTTCAGGCAGATAACTCTGACAGTATTCTGAATACATTTTTCTGGCTCTCCAGAGCAAATGAGCCTTGCTGCCTTGTGATAGTTAATTTTATGTTCAATTTAGCTAGGCCACAATACTCAGATACTTGGTCAAACACCAGTCTGAATGTCACTGTGAAAGTATTTGTCAGATGAGATTAAGATTAGTAAACTTTGAGAAAAGCAGATTACACTCCATAATGTGGTGGGTTTCATCCAATCAGTTGAAGGTCTTAAGAAGGATAAAACAGAAGTCCCCAGAGGAAGAGGGAATTCTGCCTCCAAATTGCCTTGGGAGTCAAGGTATAATATCATCTCTTCTCTTGGTCTCCAGCCTGCCAGACTATCCTGCAGAATTTGGATTTGCCAACCACTATGACAGTAGGAGCCAATTTCCAATCTCTTGATAGATAGATAGATAGATAGATAGATAGATGATAGGTAGATAGATAGGTAGGTAGGTAGATAGATAGATAGATAAGGATGATATCTATATCTATATTGATGTCTATCTACACTATTGGTACTCTTGGCAATCAATTCTGTTTCTTTGAAGAACTCTGACTAATAGAGATTTTGGTGCCAAGAGTGGTTCTAGAGGAACAGAATCTTAAGGATTGGTTTTCTGAATCGGTTCTGAGGTTTCTGGAATTGGTTCTCTATTCTGATTATATTTAAAAGCACTAATGACTCTATTTCCATGGAATAAAGAGAGCACTAATAATCCATGGCATGTTGTGGCAATAGAGACATGCAGAATATCACCATTAGAGACTCCCAATCCAGAGTATAAGAGGCAAGGTTCTAGATGACCATGTATATGATACCTTTGAATGTTATTGTCAAATTAATCTTAGGGCTTTAGTTCCACATGTTAATTGAGAATAATGGTTTCTATTTCAGAGTCATCGTGAGGACTAAAGAATAAATGAGATACTTCTGGAATACCTGGCACACAGTATATATTCACTAAATTGTTGTATTATCAAGGCTACCACTATGGCTTTTGTTGATTAGTTATAATCTTTCATTTACTGTTATCAATTAAATGACATTTATTAACCATCTACATCTTTCAAGCACTATCCTAGTCAGGGGAGTTCAGTGGTAAGAAGCATCAACAATACTTCTGTTCTCTTAGAGCTTAACTTCTGCACTGGAAGAAATAAAGGCTTGAAAGAAACTTGAAAACACCATATATATTTAAAAAGAAGAGCAAGATGAAAGGCATTTCTGGTGAGAAAAAGTAATGGGCTTCACCTGATTTGAGTGGAGGAAATCTATTAGGAAGTAAGGGATAGGAAAAAAGAAGAGTAGTGGTTCAACACTCACCAAAGCCAAAGGAGTTAAATCATGAGTTTAAGAGAATGATGCAGAGTTCTTGTGAAAGATTTAGGTAAGTGATTAACTTGTCACCATACTGGACTTTATGAGATGCCAGGGTTGTGTGACCATCTCTTCATGTCTTGAAATCTGAAAATATTTTCACTGAGTTTATTCTCAGTTCTCAGAATGCAGCCTCATGTTTCTTTGCTCCTGAAAATAGAAATTCATATAGCCAGAACTGTTGCTCAGTGTAGTAACCTATTTAAGATTCCAAGTTTAAAATACCAGATGTCCCCTACATTTTGAAATAAGCAGTGATCTTATTCATCCATAGTCACCTATAATTTGTTCTCCAAATTAATAGACACTTGACTATTATCCAAACCTCTTTACCAAAACCAATTTTTTCCTTTATTCATTTATACTATTTATTTGTTTCAAGCGCTTAATACTGGGTTTGAATAATTACAAAATAGCATGATTACAATTATTTTACATATAAATCACTGTAGCATGTAAAGTTCATTACACTTAAATATGAATATTATGTAATAATTCAGGATAACACAGAAAAATCCAATAATCTAATAGAAATGGGCAATTACCATATCTTTGAATGCTGAGTTTTTAGGTTTATTCACTGAAACTCCAAATTTTGATATATTACTCTCATGACAAAAATAATCAAATAAATACAAAGAAGGAAAGAAAGAGCCAAAATATTATTACTCTAAATAAAGACGAAATAAATCTAAAAATGAAACATATAGTTTGACCAAATGGTGTTGTAAATGCCACTGAATTCATGGGAATGAAAAACACTCTACATAAAGAGAGGAGGAAAAGAAAGAAAAACGAAGGTGGGAGTGAGTGTTGGGTAATGGAACGGATTGTTTTGTTGAACTTTAACAAAAAGAATAACTAATTACTGTGTCAAATAATTCTGATCTTTGTCACAAACTGTAACATTAGAAACCAAAGCAATTCCTAGTGTCAGCCTTCATATGCACTTGACTTTCCAATCACTATATTAGCATATTTTACATTTATTTGATGGAAACTTTTGCATTTCTTTTCTCAGGGGACCGCTGCAATTTTTCAATAAGGCAGAAATTATTATGAAATTGAATTTCACTACTCTCTTGTGAACTGAACTTTTTATTTGTATCAGAGGGAAATTTTTGAATACTAGGGAATTTGGGTGTCCTTATTACTTCATTAATGTACTTTGTCCTAGGAAGTGCATAGGCCTAATTTTTTATTGCATCTTCATTTGAAATTCGTAACATCAAAGCAGCAAATGTTCTCTCAGAGTTTAGTTTCTCTGTAATCCTCTGACTCTCCATCACCTCGGGCATTCAGAGAACACAGTGCATAAGGCACCAGGAGCTGCAGTGTAGAACTATTAGATACGCCGTCAGGACGTCACATGGGAGTCCCTGTGAGCAGCCCCACTGTGGACCTCTTGATACTTATAAATAATAAAGGAGAAGATTACTAGTTTTGTTCTGAAATACTCGGCAAATTACTAAGCACAGCTCTCATTCATATAAAATTAATTGTCAAGTCTAGTGACTGACATAAGAAATTATATTTTATTTCACATGCATTGAATATATGAGTTACAAAATAAAAAATAAAACAGCAAAATATATTAAATGTAGTCAGCATATTTCAAACACCAAAAATCACTTGTGTGAGTAGTAACGAAGCAGTTTCTTTTCAACAGTCATCTGGATATTAGTTTTATAGGAATTAATTTTTTAATCCCTAAACTGTCAAAATTTATCACAGCGAATGATTATTTGTTATTTTCAAAATTCACAAAAAAGGACTGGTTCCATAAGAAATATTCCTTTGTTCATAATACAAGTCAATAAAGCAACAAATAGATTGTCAATCTACATTTAGGAAAAATTATATATGAAAATAAATACAACTAGATATTTGGATGAACATCTTTGCAACTCCTTAAAGCACAACTAATAAAATCATGTCATTTAATTGTCAAAGTATCTATTTACAAATCTATATAGGTTAACTATTAATGTGATTTAGCATAAGAAAATGCATGTCTCAAATATACCACACAATTAGGAAGTAGAAAAACCAGAAGTATATACACTAACTATAATTTCAAAAGAGAGATATATTTTTATTGTTGAGGGATATCATTCATAGCTATGTAAACTGCATTTTACTTCATACTGACAATGGTAAAACACTTGTTATAATTTAAAATATTAATGGCAACAAATATTAAAGCATTAGAAAAATAATTTACCATCAAAATTAATATAATTTAAGAAATATTAAGAATCCAGAGTGGAATTGAGTATATTAAATTAGTTAAAGAAACATTCTAATTATTTGCAGCAAATTCTCCAGTATTCTTTTCTCTTTGAAATAAATACACATTGACAGAAGTTCAACTTTAAAACTGAAGGTACTGTGTAAAAAGACTCAGAAATAATCCTTTCTTAAGATTTAGGAAAAATGTCAGAAATATTTTACATGATGAATTATACAAAAATTGTTATCACAGTAATATCTCCTGATACTCCTATCATTGATTTTAATATTATAACCAAGCCAGGAAATATGTGTTTAATATCCAGTCAGTTGAATACTTTTTCTTTTGTCAACACAGGTCAATTACTTAAAATTAGTAATTAAAAAATTGTGTTTCTATAGAAGTTAAATTCCCTTGAGTTGATATTTGTTCTCAATGATGTATACACACACACACACACACACACATGCACATATATATTAACTTAATCAAAGATAGGATATGTATGTATGTGAGTGTATGTGTGTAAATATATTGCATTTACATCGTTTTGTTAATTTTGGTACATCAAAGTAGCTCTCTATTAAGGAAGATCCATAACCAAAAGAAACTGAGATGATTTTTCCCAAATTCTACATATATTGACTGTCATGAAACCTGCAAGAGAAAGAGGATATCCAAATGTCAGTGTGTAAGATACTGCTTTTACCTGCTTGTAAAACTCTTTACCCTTCTTTTGCAACTCCCTCAAGAAATTTATTGTTACTTTTTGTACCACTTTCTCTAAACACAAAGTTAATTGTGAGGTTGTTCCTGATGATTACACCCTTTATTCCTAAAAAGATGTCATTACAAGTTAAAGTTAACTCAATATTATACACATATACAAACACGCACACAAGCACATACACACATTTGTCGTGAGAAAGCTGAAGCATGCTATGTATGCACAGTATGATTATCCCAACCTCCTATTCATTGTCTTGCAAATCAAACTTTGAATACTTCTGGGCAGACAGATAAATGTTTTACTACATAAAGTAAAAATAGAAAAGAAATCCAGGTATGATGCGATTTGACGGATTCAGATTTTGAGGGCCTAAAGCTTACATAAACAGGCGATGCCTTCGTTAAGAAAAATAATTCAAAATTACTAACACAAAATTATGTACAAGGGCTTGGAAAGAGGCTTCACAATCAGGGGCTCAAGCCTTAGCTTCAATAGATTCATAACAAATCTACCTGTGACAGTGTTTCATAGTCTACTCAGTAACTAACAGCGTATTATTTATCATTAAGCATATCATTTGGTCCACTCTACATAGCTGTTGTCTTTATAATACATCACAATAACACTAATAATCAGAGTTCACTCCTGATCTTCCCGTGTCACTTGCCTGAAGTGAGCACATGAGCACAGTGATGGAGGCATAGATGTACTTTTGATCACATCGACTAGACATTGGATATTTGGAAGAATTTAGACAGAACTTGTATGCGTTGAGATTCGGACATTTGCACTACTCTAAGATACTTATGAACTGTGACCCAAAGAATGTTTTGTAAACACAGTAAAATTAAGATACTAGGGTTTTTTCCTTTTAATCTCCAAGAATTACATTTTATAATCTCTTCTCAAGCAAACAGTGCTCTTTAAATTGCTCTCGATTTTCACCACGTTTCATATTTATTGTTCTTAAAAATTTTACTAAAAATATAAACTCACTGTTCTTTTTCACTGATTTTTCAGGCCAAAGATAGGAATGGGGATTTCTTTTTTAAGGTAGCCAAATCTTCACATAGTCCTTCACCAAATGACTCTAAATTTGAAATGTATTATCTAAAACAAATCCCTTCTAATATAGAATGATAGGTCTATGGGATATATTTATTAAAGTCTGAATGCAAATTAAACTCTGTAAGGTTAAATGACAAGGTTAAGTGTCTAATTTTGCAACCCTTTTATACCTGGTGAGTGCTAAGGCTTTCCTAATGATAGGATTAAATATGGTTTCTAGCTACAAACAGTTGCTTGTCGTTCCCTGTAGGTTAGCCTCTATATTCTGTGCTTATCACAAACAGAGAGGAAATAACTTTCTAGGTCTTTTGTGAGTCTTTTAAAATGCACAGACTTTAGGGAAATCATATTTTCTTGAAGGAAATGAGGCATGACCAATCACACAAAATGTGAGAAAATCCCTTGATAGATGACCTTTGCCACATGTAAAAGCAACTGTTCAGTGGCTGAGGTTTCATGGATTTCATGCATGGAAATCAGATTTTCTGGCCACCAGTGCTGTTCAGTAAATAAATAATCCATCATTGTGTCAAACAGTTGAAACATGGAGATACTGCCCCTGCTATCTGAATAGACACTTCGAGTTAGTAAACTGTTTGCAAGTCAGCAGTTGTGTGAGCAGTGTTCTAGTTTTCACTATGTAAAATAAAACCACTTAGCTTTGGTGATGTTAACCTAACAGTGAGAGTGTTCACTTGATTCTGCCTACACCTATGAATTTACTGGTGCGTGGTGAAGGCATTAGGGTGAAAGTTCTCCCATGGATTCTGTAGTGTGTAAGAGCGGAGTGCTAAATTATTAGTATGTGGTTCAATGACAATATTAAATAAGCCTACATATTATTTGATTGAAATCAATAAGTTTCTTAAAATAAGTTGGCATGAGTCTCCCTGAATTCTGTTTTAATATTTACGTCTTAAGTACATTGTGAGTGTTATTACAATAAAGTTGGTTAAAATGATGATCTTTGACATCTAAAGAATATTTTAATTATCATTGGGCGAGTCATATCTACTTGAGGCTATATTTACTGTTTATTTTTACTGAAGTAAATAGCTTTAGTTCTTCATACATTTTAATTCTATATTAATTTTTGTGTTTTAGCATTTATTCAGCTGTATCAGCAAAATACCAATGTGAGCAAGTGTGCACACATGTGCACGCGTCCACACACATACAATTAATTTAGCTCCCAGATCTGTTTCCACTAATGGACCACTTCAGGTTTCCACTTTGGCTCTGTTTCTCCTAAACAGGAAGAAGTATCCAAGTATTTCAACTATGTTTCTGCTATTAAATGCACTTACATCGGTTTTCAGCTAACTCCTACGCTTACCTTTGATATTTAAAGTACTGTCTTGCTAAAATGTCAGGCCCCTTCTGCCACAACAGGAAGTTTCTCTTTCTTGCCCTGTCTCCTAGGTATTTGCAATAGTACCTCAACTTACAATAGCTCTTTTCATTCTTCCAGAATATAGTGGGCATTCTTTTGCTTTTCAGCACAAGAAGTGCTCATTTCATTGTGTTAAATCTGTCCAGCATTTTGAGAAAACTCTTACAAAATTAGTCTGTGAGGTGGGTATAAAATATGATATTTGGAAAAACTCCCTGAAAATGGGAAAAAAATTGTAAGCATTAGATGTAAAATACCTGTTTTCTTTCCAAATGATTTAGTCAAAAATTTTTGTTTTACCAAAAAGGATGGATACTATAATTACGCCCTGATTTAATTTGATTCTGTAAGAAAATCACTTTTGAAATATTTTCAGAGATATCTATCAGATTCAATTTTAGTCAAAATAAAACTTTAACAATTTTTTAACTGACTATGTTATGACAAAGTTTATTTTTTATTTGTCACCTGTCTAAACCCTCTAGTCCTTAGAAATTTTTGGCTTAGTGTCTTATTTACTAGAAAAGGGACCCAGAGATTATGAGATTATTATTTAATCTCCCAAGTAAATTAACAGAAAAAACAAAATTGACTTTTAACAATTTATAAGCAAGAAAAAAAACCCCACAGAAACTAAAAACGCCTTTATACATGTTCTTGCTTAATTCTAAAACAAATTAATCATAAAATATTTGTTTTCAACTTTATAAAGTAAAACAACAATTAAGGAAAAATCAGAATATTTTGAGTATTTCTAAGGAAATCTATAGTTCAGGACAGTCATTCATCAATAATGTTAAATTAATTAAACATGGAGGCCATTAGACTGAGGTGGCTTTAATGTGTGGTGCCCAGGTAAGTAAACTAAAGTCTAAGCCTGAAAATACCTCAAGGTTGCAAAAGTGTAACCTAAGAACAACCAGTCACAAACAGCCAACTAAGTTTTAGCTATAGGCAGTCAATAATTTCCTTACCTTGCTTCTGCCTTTTCTCTATAAAAGTTTTTCCCCAGCTCCTATTGTTGGAGGCTTCTAACCGCTTCCACTTTAGCACTGCCCCATTCAAATTGGTTTTTGATCAAATAAATTCCTAAAATTTTAATATGCCTCAGTTTAACTTTTAACATTTGTTCTATATTAGCATTAAAAAAAATTCATGTGTTCATGGGTCGCCCCACATAAACTATGATGTATTTTTTTAATCTATGATTCATTTGTCATAGAAAGGGTTTTATGTCCAGGAAGCACAAAGTAAATTGACAATACTGCGAGGATTTGCCTTGACGAACATTTGTTATTCTCAGGCTAATCTAGGCTGAATGTTATACTTTAGCACGTTTCTCAGTTTACTTCTCTAACTTAAACCAACTATACATATATTTATACTAAACTATGTCTTAGTACATTTGAATGTCCTTTTTCTTCATTTTTATTGGACAAGTATTCCATGTTAATTATTCAAAAATTAGAAAAGAAAAACCAAACAATGTTAGCATTGTTAATGTGATCGATGTTGTCCATATACTTGGATGTTTTCAATGCTTATAATTAAATGCAAATAACGGGAGGAAGAAACCAGCATCATTTTGTGTATTCTATTCCATATCTTGTTTAATTTTTTCACTTAATAGTGTATTGTAAACATTTTGCCATGTCCACAGATATAAATGTATGCGGTAATTAGAAGAAACATTCAAGGTGCAATCAGGAAAACAGAAGCCAGTCTAGGAAACTGGAATACAAAATGATATAATATAGGAAATTACAAGCTTAAGTCCTGCTCAATGGGCTGAGAGAGTGAAGACTAGGAAGGCCAAATTCAGTCAATCTGGAAGTGAAAGGATTACAAAGACGCTGCCACCAATGACTGCAGTCATCTCAATATCAAAAAGAGTAGTTCTGAGAGGATGTCTAGAGGCACCTGAATGCTGCCAAAGACCTTAGGTCTTGAAGTGGGTGATCCTCAGGTGGGGCCTCCAAAGCCTCAGGAATCCTGTGTACATCTGCCCTGGGAAAACAAGGCTCTCCTCTTTTGCCTTCAGAATCTAACCTGAAGGAGTTCTGGAAAAAAATTATGGGAAATGAACTTCTGGTGTCTCCCTTGAGATGGTGGAAGGGGCAGAGATAAAGGTAAGTTAACAAAGAACATTAAAAATAGTCATCATTGTTTTAATGGCTGCATACAATATCATTATGGATGTACATCATTTTCTCAGTTAATGGAATTTTTGGAAATATTGTTTCAAATTTTGCTAATTTAAACATTGAATATATATATATAATATCAAATATATACATATATATGTATGAATGCCATTTAAGGAAATGATTTAAAATCTAGAAAAATAATAATAGAGAACATAAGTTATTTCAGGAAATAAAAATCTGATTTTTAAAGGAAATGCATGATGAAGTTAAATTTCAATTTGAATTTTGGGGTCAAGAATGTGTCTCTCCAAATAATTATCAAAATTCAATGATTCATTATTTCAGATACGCATTTATCCAAAATAAGCTTAAATTAATCTATTCTGTGGGGAATACTGTGAAAGGTACCCAGAGAGATAAAAATGTGTTTTAAGATGAAGTCACTTACAATCAAGTTGGTGAGATATGACATATAGTTTGCCATTAAAAAAAAAACACTCAAGTCAGGCTATGTTGCTAAATATATCAACTTTTAAAATTTTTAACACTGATATTTTAAGCACAAAATATTCCCAAATGCAAGGACCATAGCTGAGCACAATATTGGACCAATATGCAGATTTTAGTAAGTATTAATTACACAGTTTGATGGGAAATTACCCCTATCTTATGGAGAAAAATGCCCAGAGTAAAACACTTTGATAAATCATGTCAAAGGGAAAATTTCTTCTCATATAAAGAAAACAAAATAGAAATAATTCTTTTTTCTAAAACATTTATTTACCATTTCTTAGCTACTCAGGGTCCTTTTTATTCTCCGTTTATAACCCTTAAGTTGCCTAACATTTAAAAATGCATTTTGAAAGAATTACGTGGAAAGAAGCTTAGATAGTCAATGGTATAAAAATATTCGTCTCATACATCCTACTAACTTAGAGAACTAGATGCTTCCAAAAGATATTTAAATGAGAGAGAGAGAGAGAGAATGTGCATTTAGAATTTTATATTTCAAATGTCACGTTGGTGTTGCACTTACAGTTACAAATGTCAGTTTTACTCCAAAATTCACCTATATTTTTAGGAGTTGTCCTGCCTAAAAAAATTCAATTTCCCTCTTGCTCTAGGCATGTATTTTTTTAGACAATAGCCCACTTTTTGCTCTTTTGATATAACAAAAACACAGATATTTTCAGACTCTGACTGTATAATCCTCAGCATAAGAAACAATCCCTTCATTAAAAATAAATAAATAAAAAGGAAGAGCCTGTATCCTACACCCTGGAGAAATCCTGAGTGTGGTTTGATACCCAAGAAGAAAAGCCTTTGAAATGAATCTAATGTCATGTTATTGAAAATGTAACTGCACAGATTAACTTTTTTCACTTTGCAATGGCTTACAAAGCTTCAAATGCCCAGAAATCTCCTAAACCAGACCATTTAAGGAATCTAAATAAGCTTGCACGGTTTTAAGCTTTCCGACTTTGAATGTTAGCTTTGAAGTTTTGCCAGAACCTGACTGCAGAAGAGCTGCTTTTAAACTGAATTCATGACACTGGAATTAGTGTTGGAGGTTCAGTATGCCTAATAATGATTTTGACCAAGCTAACCACAGACAGCCATCACATATGGTACCTCTGAATTCATAACTCTCCAAAGATAAGATGTGTAACATCCTGGCTCCAATATTTATTTATTTTTCGTCTTTACACACTGGTCTTTGGATAGTGTCCAGTTTAAAGAGCCAATTGCTTTAATGGCATATGGCACTTGTCCATGGGTAAGAGAGCATGGAAAGAAGGAGAAAAGAAAGTTTATAAATGGTTGAATTATAAATGTCCCAATATCATATTCCTTTTCGCTTTTTTCCTTTTTTTTCTCTCTTTTTTATTATTTGAAAAACCTATAGCAAAATTCTGGGAAAAACTCGACTGCCAAATGTCTTTTTGGCAACTTCCAACCGAGACCAATTCTATTTCCATAAACTCTCTGGAATTTACATAAGCAAATTTCTCCTCATAGCATGAGGTTAATTACAAAGCCTTTTTAATATTGAGGTATACACTTCATTTTAATTTGAAGACTTGCATTTTGCCACTTAGAAAAAAAAGTCTATCATGTGGATCTCCACTCCCATCCTAAATTTGATGTAAATTTTCCTCTCAAGTAAAAAAAAAAAAAAAAAAAAATCCTAAGTCTATACCACTGGAAGGGAGAGTGGGAGATTTATTATTGTCTTTGGTTCCCAGATTTTCCAAGAAAACATCAATGCTATTATTAGTATATAGGTCTGGTATCAGTCATAAAATTTAGGGGTTAGAATGTTGTCCCATAAGGTTTATGATTCTGCCAACTAAAATATTTGATTGAAAATTCTAATAAAAAGACACTGGTAGATATATTCAATAAGTACATACAAATAAGTTTCAGGAGACAAATATGTGTGTGTGTTCATAGATAAATAAATACATATAAACATATCTCAAGTAGCTATTTCAAATGACAATCCAGAAGGGAAATTTTTTTTAAAATTCTTCTTGATATGATGACTTTTTGCCTATTATTTTATGAGATTTTCCATTGAAATGTGGCCCCAGGTAACTAAACATGTTAAGCATTTCAAATAATAATTTTAATCAATTATGAGTACTTACAGTGTTTTAAAGAATTTTATATATTTGATCCAAAATAGATAAAATATGAGAAAGAAACCAGGCATTGATTTTCTATGTAGATAGTATCTAAGTAGTCACATTAATGCAATCTATCAAAAATAGTAAAATTTATTTTTTACTTTTAGCATATAAACATAGAAGTAAAATTTAAAGAAAATACATTATTTTTACAATTTTTTCTAATCCCATTTCTATATCATCAATTATTTAAGCATTTTTAATGGAGATTAGAGAATAATTCTAGTAGGTATACTGATTTGCTGTAATCTTCATTTTCAAGTAAATTTCTGAAAACCCGAATTCTTAAATAATAATTGGACAAGCTATAATAAAGTTTGTATCATAACTTCTTTATAAATACCTATAATGTGTAAAATCAAATAGGATAGTTTATAGTGCTTAGGTGAATGAAACTATACTGTTCATCAACAAATGTAAAAATTACATTAAAAGGAAATGGAACAACTAAAAACTTACAAATTGACTTTGATCAATAATCAGCCAATATGAATATTTTCTGCCAATGTGAAAACCCACACACTGACACACACAAACATACATACAAACACCCATATGCGTACAAGCATATACACACACATATAGAAGGACACACCCTTTTTCTTTGTTTTACTATGCATTCTTGGATTTCAAGTTTCCTTCCTCTCTTCCTCCTTTCCTCCCCTCATTTCCTTTTTTTTCTCGTATGGAGAAGATAGGTTACTTTCAAACAATTATATTGCTTAGTTGTTCTGCCTATTCTTGTCTTTTAACTCATTCAACAATTACTGCACACCTAAAACCATCTTGGCTTCAGTTTTAGACATTGGTGACATTTACATGAAAAAATATTGTCCCACCTTTGAGTATTACACAAGTCTATTGGTTAGATGAAGACACTATAATAAAACAAATGCCACAACAATAGGGCACTGTGTTTTGGTTTTATGAAATTTGAAAGAGTACAATGTAAAATATTAATAAAATCTTACTTTATGCAAAAACTTTAGAGTGAATCAACCTTAAATTTAAAATTCATCAAATGTGCATAATTTTAAAATTTGTACGCAGAATGAACTATGAACCTGGTTTAATCTTTTGACCCATGGTTGTGTCAATTTCATCGTTAAAAATTATCCACCACACTTTTTAAGAAGTAGGTTTGAATCATTTGAGTTTATCAAATGAAACTTCCAATATCTCTCTCAAAACAAACAAACAGGATCAGACTATACATAAAAGGTATTGTTATGAAAGTAAGAATCTAAGCCTAGATAAGGCTGCCATAGAATGCTTCAGAGATGTAATAATAATTTAACTAAACTTTGGAGTTTGTGTAGGAGTATTCTAGTTAAGTGAGGTAGAAAAGATTTTATCATGCTGAGAAATAAGTATATACAAACGTGGCATGTTGAAGACTAAGTAGTTCAATGACTACTGCTCAAGAATAAGGAGAGTGATAGGCAGTTAGTCTGGTCGGATAAGCAAAAGATACATGCAAAATAATTTGGATATGTTAAGTGGGTGATGGTGAGTCATTGAGAGGTTAGGTTTTTACCAACATTTCTCAACATAAAACCTTATAGCTCTCCAATTTCAAAATGCTCATATCATTAAAAGACTCTACCAGATCTGTTAACTCTATAATTGATTTTTTCAGTAACAAGGGTAAAATATATTCTTGTGTCATACAAGGGTGAAAATGATTCTATCCAAATTAGTAATAAATCTGGTGAACACTGTGTATTAATCTTCCCTCTTACCGGTGCTTAGCAGAGTAACTTGCAAAAGTTAAGCATTGAATAAATGTTTTTTGAATTGAATCACATTTTACTTGATTAAATAAATAATTTGTAATTTGTTTAGTCCTTTGTTTTCAGTTCGAACATTTCCTTTCCTGCTTCTATTTATAATTAAGAATCCTGTAACTCTGTAAAATAACTCAGTGTCTCAAATTTCAAATCTATAAAATTCTGGCTTTACCTATTTCAAACTCCCTTCCAAGGATAAAAAGATTTTGTAAAAGTATAAACTTGCCTTTATCAGTTTAAAATGTTTAATGTAATATAATTATTCTGGTTAGTAGTAAACACTCAATGAATATTTTAACACATCAATGGAGAAAAATCCGTTATGATTTCCCTCCATATTTTAACTCCTTGCTAACAGATGTCTATTAGATTCTAAAATATCTTAACCAAGAAGGTATTAAGTTAGTATCTATATTTTCTCCTTTTTTCCAGTTATATTAAAATATATTATTGGGGAGTTTCTACTTCCAGCTTTGGTAAACTAGTTTGTTTCAGATCAACTTTTGTGCTGAAAACAACTGGAAAACTTGTCAGAAAAAAAAAAAAAAATCTGTTTGAAGACATCTAAAAGCTACCCTGGCAGTAAGAACTTAATCCTAGAGAGAAGGGAAACCCAAAGAGGAGAGCTCAATATTTGGTGTTGTTTTTTCCTTCAGAGCAAATGTACTGATTCAAAAGTAGCTGAAAAGCTGCACAGAGTTTATGAAAACTTACTTGGTTGATGTGAAAAAAAATTGGAATTTAACGTATGTCTTAGAAGAGGGATGCTATTAAAAAAATACCCAGGTTTTTAGTTAGGGCCCCAAAGGGCTACATCTAGGACTAAAGGATTGACACCCACCTTAATATCAGCTCAATTTCTGATTAAAGACATCCTCCTCTAGGCTGTGGTCTGTTAGACACAAAACTAAATTGCCTCTGGAGGAATACAATATCATTAAGATTATATATTCAACTTTTCATGTACAATATGCACCATTCATTAAAGCGTAGACCAGCTATGAACAATACAAGGGATGATTGGAAAACTGGAAGGAAAAAAATGGAAACAGACCCATAGGAGATCCATACTGAGGTTATTGGATACAAACTTATACATAATTGTGATTAATATGTTGAATACATTAGGGACAAAATGAGAGTTTCAGTGGAGTGTGAAAAAGAATCAAAATGAAAATGCCAGAACTAAAAAGATACATTAATAAAACTTAGAATTAAATGAATAGGGTCTTCCACTCTGATCAAGATGGAATAACGTAATAAAATTTTCCCTCCCTGAAACAGCCAAAACCTGGAAAATACATGTAAAATAATGGTTTTCAAGAAACTAGACTTCAGGCAATGAAGGAAAGTTATCCCTAGAAACAAGAAACAATTAGGATGAACCCAATAATTGCCCCAGATTATAGCTTTGAGAGAATGTCCAGACTATAGTAAAAGGAGGGAGTTCCCTGGCAACTTGAGTTGAGAAGATGGAGCTAAGAACTTGGGGAGACCAAGGCAGATGGAGTTTGCACAGAAGACTACTGGAGAGGAGAAGGATGGTCACAGAGAGAAATATGGAGATCTACAAAGGATCATCTTAGAGTATTCAGCAGAACTGATCTGGGTACACAGGTTGAACTACTCAAGGCAAACAGAAGAAAACACTCATGAGGATTTATAAGTAACAGTGTCTAGCTGGCACTCACTTGAGGTCAGGAATAGGCTGGTTTCCACCAAACACATTGGAAACCTCAAAATTCATGTGGTAGAGTATCCGAATAAGTCTCACCGAATAAGTCTCACCTCATTTTTGGAGAAAAATTAGCCCTAAAATAAGCATTGCCCTGATGCTGCGCAGCACCAGCTTGTTGCTTTTAATATCGTTTCTAGAACAAAGCTCAAGAACATTCATAGGATTACAAAAATATCAAGCATATAACAAGGAAAAACTCACAATATATGGCATCCAATGGAAAAATTACCAGGCATTAAAAGAAGCAAGAAAATGCAACTCATGATGAAAAGAAAAATAAGTTAATTGAAACTGACCCAGGTGTTAGAATTAGCACTCAAGGATACTGAAACAGCTATAACTATATGTGGGCTATATTCAAAAGATAATTACAGATATGGATGATATAAAAATACTCAAATCAAAATTCTAGCATGAAATCTATACTGGCTATAATAAAAAATACAGTGGATAGAATTAATGGCAGATTAGACATTACAGAAGAAAATATTACTAAATTTGAATTGAATCTGTCATAGCAGTAGACAATCCAAAATAAAACACAGAGAGGAGAAAAGAACTTAAAAAATGTAAAGAGCATCATTGATCTGTAGAACAACTTTAAGTGAAATAATTTTAAGAAATAATGCTGGAAAAATATCCAAATTTCATAGAAACTATGAACCAATGTTCCAAGAATATCAAGGAACCCCAAGTACAAGAAACACAAAGAAAAACTGAACCAAGGAACATCACAGTCAAATTGCTCAAAACTGGGAATGCAGAAAAAAATCCTAAAGACACCAGAGAAAAAGACATTTTATGTATAGGAGGATACATATAAGATTGGCAGCAGCATTCTCATTGGAAAAAATGCAAAAAAAGGGGCAGTGGAAAAACACATATTATTGGGAAAAACAAGTCAACCCAGAATTCTATACACAGTGTAAAATGTCTTTTAAAAATGAAGGCAAAATTAGGACTTTTTTAGACATATGATATTTAAAACATTTCATCTCCAGCAAACCCACAGTACAACAAATCTTAAAGGCAGTCCTTTGGGTAGACAAAAGGGATATTAAATGGAGATATGAATCTACACAAAAGAATAAAAGGCACTAGAAATGGTAACTAAATGGACAAACGTAAGAATTTTTTTCTTAAATTTGTTTGAAAATATAATTGTCTCTAAAAAATAATATCAGTGTAATGTGGAGTTTATAATATTAAATGCACAATGCTTGGAAATGATAACATAAAGCCTGGGAAGTTCTTATTGTATATGCAAAATGTTATAATATCAATTGAAAGTATACCGTGATCATTTAAACATAAATACTATAAATCCTACACCAACCACTAAAATAACAAAACAAAATATATGAATAATAAATCATAAGGGGGGTAAAAATTGTAGAAAATACTTCATTCAAAAGAAAACACAAAAAGTGGAAAATATGAGCAAAGAACATATGAGATAATGTAGCAAGATAATAAACTAAATCTAACCATGTCAATAATCACATAGAAAGTAAGTGATCTAAACACTCTCAATTAGAAGTCAGAGATAGTGAAAAATGGAAAAAAGAGCAAAACCCAACTATTTGCTACCTGTAAGAAACACACTTTAAATATAAAAACACAACAAAGGGGCCGGCCCGGTGGCATGGTGGTTAAATTTGCTTTCTCTTTCATATCCTTAACCTATATTTCACTAGAGATATATTGCCAAAATGCATTGTTTTAAAGTAATTGCAATAATGCTCTTCTCTGTACAGTTATGCTACCATGCAATACTTCTTTTGAAAAACATTGTATCAGATGGACATTGTTAATGGCTTATAAATTAAAAGGAATTTTGCTTGCCTAATTAAAAAGTGAAGTGCAGAAGTGAAGAGAATGAGAAAACAAGGCACAGATTGGGAGGAAATATCTGCAAAAAGACTTATTTAATAAAGGACTGTTATCTAAAACACATAAAGAACTCATAAAACTCAACAATAAGAAAATGAACAACCTGGTTTGAAAATGGCAAAAGACCTAAACAGACACCTCACCAGAGAAGATACAGGCATGGCAAATAATCACATAAAAAGATGCTCAGCGTAATATGTCATCTGTGAATTAAAACAACAAGATACTACTACACACCTATTAGTATGGCCAAAATCCAAAACATTGACAATGCCAAATGCTGGTGAGGTTGTGGAGCAGCAGGAACTCTCAATCATTGCCAGTGAGAATGCAAAATGGTACAGCCACTTTGGAAGGCAGTTTGGCAGATTCTTACAAGACTAAATATACTCTTAAACCATACAATCCAGCAGTTGTGCTCCTTGGTGTTTACCCAAATGAGTTCAAAACATGTCCACACAAAAACCTACATCCAGGGGCCGGCCCAGTGGCATAGTGGTTGGGTTCAGCCTGCTCTGCTTTGGTGGCCTGGGGTTCGTGGGTTCAGATCCCAGGCATGGACCTACACCACTCATCAAGCCATGCTGTGGTGGTGACCCATATACAAAATAGAGGAAGATTGTCACAGATGTTAGCTCAGGGCCAATCTTCCTCAACAACAACAAAAAACCAACCACCTGCACACACATGTTTGTAGTAGTTTTATTCATAATTGTCAAAACTTAAAAGCAATAATGATGTCCTCCAGGAGGTAAATGGATGAATAAATTTTGGAACACCCAGATAATGGGATATTATTAAAAAAGAAATGAGCTATCAAGCCATGGAAAAACTTGTGGGAACCTTAAATGCATATTACTACGTGATAGAAGCCAACATTAAAGGGCTACATACTGTATGATTCCAACTATGTCATATTCTGGAAAAGGCAAAACTATGGAGACAGTATAAGATCAGTGATTGCCAGGGGTTGGGTGTGGGGAGGAAGGAATATTCACTTTTAGGGCAGTGAAAGTACTCTATATGACACTATAATGGTGGATACATGCCATTAGACATGTGTCCAAACCCACAGAATGTAAAATACCGAGTGAACCTTAATGTACACTTTGGGTCATAATGGTGAGTCAATGTAGCAAATGTAACACGTGTACCACTCTGGTGTGGGATGTCGATAGTGGGAGAGGCTGTGTGTGCAGGCAGTATATGGAAATTTTCTACTTTCTGATCAATTTTGCTGTGAACCTAAAACTGCTCTAAGATAAAATGTGTTTTAAAAAGGTGCAGAAGTAAGTTAGTGAGGCTTGATCTAGTGGTTGAAATGATATCACCAAGAACTTGACTTTGCCCCATATCTCCTCTTTACTTTCTGAGGTGTTTTATCCTTTAATTTCCATATGGTGGCCTCCACTAAATCTTCCATTTTTGTAAATTGTAGTGGCAGCTGTAAGTCATGTTCTCACAGAAATAGAGAATGTCAGAGAGATAGTCTCTTCTAATATTGATAGACTGGAGAGAAAGTGTTTCTCTCTTCGAAACAGAATGTTATCCCTGAAATTCATTGGCCCTGATGAAACTGTCCTGTCCGTCTCTGAGCTAATCACTGAGACAGTGGTATGGAATAGACTCATAGATCTAGGTTAAGTAGGAAGAAGAGGATAGAAAAACTCCACAACAATCATTTTAGAGTAGGTAAGTGAATGGTTCTTCAGAAGAAATGGCAGGTGAATAAGCTGCATTTTTAGTTCTCATTTCTTCCTATGAATTTGAATTACTATCTGGTGACATTTCCCTTCCACCTGAAAGTCTTCCTTTCTTTCAGGGAGGTTTGCTAGCATCAAATCCTTTCATTCTTTGTTTATCCAGGAATGTTTTTATTTCAGCTTCACTTTTGAAGGATAAGTTTGCAGGACATAGAATTCTTAGATAATTTTTTTCTCAGCACTTTGAATACTGTACATTACTCCACTGCCTTCTAGCATTGTTTCTGATGAGATGTTAGTCATTCATCATATAGATATTCCTTATACAAGATGATTTGTTTTTCTCTTGCTGCTCTTAGGATTTTTTTTTTTTTTTTTTTGTCCTAGGTTTTCAAGTCTGACTAGGATGTTTCTAGGTGTTGATATCTTTTTCATTCTGTTTGGGATTGGTGAGATTCCTGGATCTGCAGATTGATGTTTTTCATCAAATTGTAGAAGTTATCAGTCATTATTTTTTCAAATACTGTTTCCTGTGCCTTTCTCCCTCTCATCTCCTTTGAGAACTCCAATTACATTTACATTGATATATCTGATCTTTTCCTACAGGTCACTGAGGCTCTTTTCTTTGTTCTTCAGTGTTTTTTCTCTTTGTTCATCAGATGGTATAATTTCTACTTCTTTCTTCTGCCATCTTAAATCTGCTATTAAGATTCTCCAATGAAATATTCACTTAAATTATTGTACTCTTTAATTCCCGAGTTATCATTTGGTTCTTTTTAATAATTTACATATCCCTATTGTGAATCCCTCTTAGCTGAATCATTGTTGTCACACTTTCTCTAAATTTGTTATACACATTATCATTTATTTCTTTGGATATATTTATAGTAGGTGCTTTGAAGTCTTAGTATGCTAAATCCTACATCTGTTTCTATTGACAGAAAAAGACAGTTTCTATTGACTATTTTTAACCTAAATATGGTTACAATTTCCAGTTTCTTTACATGTCTCATAATTTTTTGATTGAAATGGGACATTGCAGATAATTTTTGTAGCAACTCTGGATTTTGAGGGGTTTTATGAAAGTTGTTGTCATTACTTTTTTTTTTGTTTCTTTCTGTGTTTCATAATTTGCCTGAGCTAAATGTATAATATCTGTTCCCACTGCAGTGTAAGGCAACTGAAAAAAATCTGCTCAGTAATTTTTTTCATTTGTATATATTTGTTTTGTTTTATTTTGCTGAGTTTCTTGTTGTTCTTTTTCTTATTGAAGTGTACTTGATATACAATGTTGTGTTAGTTTCTAGTGTACAAAATAGTGATTCAACATTTATGTACATTATGAAATGATCACCCTGAGAAGTCTAGTAACCATGTGTTATCATATAAAGTTATTAAAATATTGTTGACTATATTCCCTATGCTGTGCATTACAACCCCGTGCCTTATTTATTTTATGACTGGAAGTTTGCACATCTTAATTCTCTTCAATTATTTTGCCCTTTCCCTCACCCCCCTACTCTCTGGCAACCACCAGTTTGTTCTCTGTGTCTATGAATCTGTTTCTGCTGTTTGTTTGTTTGTTTAGATTCCACATATAAGTGAAAGTATTCTTCTTTCTATGTCTAATTTATTTCACTTAGCATAATACCCTCTAGATCCATCCATCTTGTCACAAATGACAGGATTTCATTCTTTTTTACAGCTGAGTAAAATTCCATTGTATATATATATATACTACATCTTCTTTATCCATTCATCTGCCAATGGACACTTAGGTTGCTTCCATACCTTGGCTATTGTAAATAATGATGCAATAAACATAGGCATGTATATATCTTTTCAAATTAGTGTTTTCATTTTCTTCAGATAAACACATAAAAGGGGATTTGCTGGATTATAAAGTAGTTCTATTTTTACTTTTTTGAGGATCCTCCATTTTGTCTTCCATAGTGGTTTCACCAGTTTACATTCCCACCAACAGTGCACGAGTGTTCTCTTTTCTCCACATCATCACCAACACTTGTTATTTGTTGTCTTTTGATACTAGCCATTCTGATAGGTATGAAATGATATCTCATTGTGGTTTTGATCTGCATTTCCCTGATGATGAGTGATGTTGTGCACTGTTTCATGTGTGTGTTGGCCATCTGTATGTCTTCTCTGGAAAACTGTCTTTTCAGGTTCTCTGCTCATTTTTAACTGGATTGTTGTTTTGATATTGAGTTGTATGACTTCTTTATATATTTTGGATATTAATCTCTTACTGAATATATCATTTGCAAATATATTCTTCCATTCAGTACATCACCTTTCTGTTTTGTTGATGGTTTCCCTTGCTGTGCAAAAGCTTTTTTAATTTGATGTAGTTCCATTTGCTTATTTTTGCTTTTGTTGCCCTTGCCTGAGGAGACATATCCAAAAAAATATTGCTAAGACTGAAGTCTAAGAGTTTACTACCTATGTTATCTTCTAGGCATTTTATGGTTTCAGGTCTTATATTTAAGTCTTTAGGCTATTTTGAGTTTATTTTGTATACGGTGTAAGAAAGTAGTCCAGTTTCATTCTTTTTCATGTTATTTGTTCAGTTTTCCAAACATCATTTATTGAAGAGATCATCTTTCCCCATTGTATATTCTTGCCTCCTTTGATTACTTGACAATATAGTTGTGGGTTTATTTCTGGACTCTCTATTCTGTTCCATTGGTCTATATGTCTGCTCTTGTGCCAGTACCATACTGTTTTGATAACTCTAGCTTTGTAGTATTGTTTGAAATCTGGGAGCATGATAACTCCAACTTTGTTCTTCTTTCTCAAGATAACTTTGGCTATTCTGGATCCTTTGTGGTTCCATACACATTTTAGGATTATTTGTTCTAGTTTTGTGAAAAATGCCATTGGTATTTTAATAGTGATTGCATTGAATTTGTAGATTATTTTGGGTAGGATGGACATTTTAACGTATTAATTCTTCTAATCCATGAGCATGGTATAGCTTGCCATTTATTTGTGCAGTCTTCAATTTCTTTCATCAACATCTTATAGTTTTCAGTGTACAGGTCTTTCACCTCCTTGGTTAAATTTGTTCCTAAGTACTTTATTCTTTTTGATATGATTGTAAATGGAATTGTTTTCTTGATTTCTCTTTCTAATAGTTAGCTGTTAGCATATAGAAATGCAACTGATTTCTATATATTTATTTAGTATGGTGCAACTTTACTGAATTCATTTATTAGTTCTAATAGATGTTTGTAGAATCTTTAGGGTTTTCCATATATAGTGTCATGTCACCTACAAATAGTGACATTTTCACTTTTTCCTTTACACTTTGATGCCTTTTATTTCTTCTTCTTGCCTAATTGCTCTGACTAGGACTTCCAATACTATGTTGAATAAAGTGGTGAGAGTGGGCACCCTTGTCTTGCTCCTGATCTTAGAGGAAAAGCTCAGTTTTTATCACTGATTATGATGTCAGCTGTGGGTTTTTCATACATGACCATTATTTTGTTGAGGTATGTTCCCCTTATACCTAGTTTGTTGAGGGTTTTATCATAAATGGATGTTGAATTTTGTCAAATGCTTTTTCTGCATCTATTGAGATGATATATGATTTTTATGCTTAGTCTTGTTAATGTGGTGTATCACTTTGATTTGAGGATATTGAACCATCCTTACATCCCTGGAATAAATCTCACTTGATCATGGTGTATGATTCTTTTAATGTGATGTTGAATTAGGTTTGCTAATATTTTGTTGAGGATTTTGCATCTATATTCATCAATGATATTGGCCTTTTTTTTTTTTTTTGAATATCTTTGTCTGGTTTTGGTATCAGGGTAATGCTGGCCTCATAGAATGAGTTTGGGAGCAATCCTTTGTCTTCAGTTTTTTGAAATAGTTTGAGAACGATAGGTATTAACTCTTCTTTAAATGTTAGGTAGAATTCACTTGTGAAGTTCTCTGGTCCTGGACTTGGGTGTGGAGTTTTTGATTACTGATTCAATTTCATAACTAGTAATTGGTCTATTCAGATTTTGTATTTCTTCATGATTCTGTCTTGGAAGACTGTATGTTTCTTGGAATGTATCCATTTCTTCTAGGGTGTCTAATTTGTTGGTGTATAATTGTTCATAGTAATCTCTTAAGATCCTTTGTATTTCTGTGGTGTCAGTTGTAACTTCTCTTTTATTTCTGATTTTATTTATTTCAGCTCTCTCTCTTTTTTCTTGATAAGTCTGGCTAATGGTTTATTAATTTTGTTTATCTTTTCAAAGAACCTTCTCTTACTTTCATTGATCTTTTCTACTGTTTTTTTAATCGATTTCATTTATTTCCAATCTTATCTTTATTATTTCCTTCCTTCTACTAACCTTGGGCTTTGTTTGTTCTTCATTATCTAGTTCCTTTTTGTGTAAAGTTAGATGTTTATTTGAGATTTTTCTTGTTTCTTGAGATAGGCCTGTGTCACTATAAAGTTCCCCTTAGAACTGCTTTTGCAGTGTCTCAAAGTTTTGGGACCATTTGGTTTCTGTTTTCATTTGTCTCAAGGTATTTTTTAATTTTTTCTTTGACTTCTTTGTTGACCAATGGTTGTTTAGTGTCACGTTGTTTAGCCTCCAAAGCGTATTTTTTCCAGTTTTCTTCTAATAACTGATTTCTAGTTTCATAACATTGTGGTCAGAAAAGATGCTTGATATGATTTCAATCTTCTTAAATTTATTGAGACACGTTTTGTGGACTAACTTGAGATCTATTCTGGAGAATGTACCATGTGCCATTTTTAGCCTGTAAAGTTTCTGCTGAAAAGTCAGCTGATAGTCTCTTGGGAGTTGTCTTCTATGAAACTTGTTGCTTTTCTATTGCTGCTTTTAAGATTCTCTCTTTAATTTCTGACTTTTTTTTTTTTTTTTTGCGAGGAAGAGGATTTTTTTTTTGCCCTGAGCTAAGATCCACTGCCAATCCTCCTCTTTTTGTTGAAGAAGACTGCCCCTGGGCTAACATCCATGCCCATCTTCCTCTACTTTATATGGGACGCTGCCACGGCAGGGCTGACAAGCAGTGCATCAGCAGGTGCCCGGGATCTGAACCCGTGAACCCTGGGGTGCCAAGCACGAACTTAACCGCTGTGCCACCAGGTGGCCCCCTAATTTCTGACATTTTAATTACAACATGTCTTGGTATGGGCCTCTTTTGGGTTCACCTTATTTGAAACTCTCTGTGCTTCCTGAACCTGGATGTCTGTTTCCTTTCCCTGGTTAAGAAAGTTTTCAGGTATTATTTTTTTCAAATAAGTTTTCTGCCCCTTTCTTTCTCTCATCTCCTTCTACCACTCCTATAATGTGAATGTTAGGTGGCTTGATGTTGTCCTAGAGGTCCCTTAAACTATCCTCATTTTTTTAAATTCTTTTTTCTGTTTAGCTTGGGTGATTTCCTCTACTCTGTCACCCAGATTGCTGATCCATTCTTCTGTATCTAATCTGCTGTTGATTCTCTCTAGTGAACTTTTCGATTCAGTTATTGTATTTTCAGCTCTGCTTGGTTCTTTTTTATATTTTCTAACTCTTTGTTCTTCAATAGTCTCAGTCTCACTGTGTTTGTCTATTCTTCTTGATTTTGGTGAGCATCTTTATGAACATTACTTTTTAGTCTTTATCAGGTAGATTTCTATTCTCAGTTTCATTTCTGAGATTTGTCTTGTTCTTTCATTGGGAACATATTCCTCTGTCTCCTCATTTTGCCTAATTCTCTGTGTTTATGTCTATGTATTAGGTAGATCAGCTACATCTCCTGAAATTTCAAAAGTGGCATTATGTAGGAGCTGTCCTGTGGGGCCCAGCAGCATGCTACTCTCTGGTCACCAGGCCAGATGCTCCAGAGGTGTTCCCTGTGTGGTCTACATATGCCCTTACAATGTGGCATGGCCACAACTGCTGCAGGTGTGCTGGTAGGTGGGGCTGGCTGCCATGTTGGCTGGCTGTGAGGCCTGAACACATGTGGCTGCTGAAGTTTCACTATTGTGTGGGATAGGCCCCTGGCACAGCTGGCTGCAAGGTCCAGTAACACACGACTGGTGCAGGTGCAAGGCAGGCAGCTTAGGCACTTGGCATGGGTGGCTGTGAGGCTTGGTGGTCTATAAGAATTTCGAGCATGCTGGTGGGCAGTGTAGATCCTTAGCAGAACTGGCTGTAAGGTTCAGTGGTACATAAGTAATGCAGGTGTGCTGGTGGGTGAGGCTGGCCCTCCATGTGGCTGGTTGTGAGGCCCCACATTGTGCCATTGCCACAGGCATGCTGGGCCATGAGGTAAGCCTCTGGCACAGGCTAACTGTGCAGCCCAGCAGTACATGACTACTTCACCTGCACTGGTGGGTGAGGCAAGCCCTGATGCAGGTTGGCTTTGCAACGTGGCAGGGCATGACAGTTGCAGGTGCATTGGTGGGTGAGGCAGACCCCCAGCATGCCTGGCTGTAAGATCCAGTCACCCATGACTGCTGCAGGCACACTGGTGGGTGCGGCAGGGCCCTGTGATAACAAGATAGAGGAAGGATTCCAAAATGGTGTCTGCAAGTGTCGGCATCAGCACAACTAAACAAGGTCACAAAAATGGATGCCACCAATGTCTCAGTTCCTGGGGGAGGGGGAACAACTGACTTCTGCCTCTCTGGGAGGTGCTCCAAGCTTAGTAAGTGTGTCTCTTTTATCTATGGACTATGCGTTTTTCTGTCTGGTGTTTGCACTGGTTTCCAGGTCAAGCAAGTCGGTGTGTGAGTCCTCTAACAGCAGGTTTTCCTTTCCCTGTAGTTCTAGAGTTTTCCTGGGCATATTCCCTGCTGATTTTCAAAGGCAGGTGTTTTGGCATCTCATCTCTTCTGTGCTGGGTCTAAGGGCTGGGGTGCCTGATGTGGAGCTCAAACCCCTCTCATCTGGGAAAAGCTCCATACCTTTGAGATCACTCTGGACTATGAAATGCTGTGACTAGGGTGTGGTTTTTTTTCCTTAGTGGGACCATATCTCTGCCTCTTATAGCCACCCCTCTTGGTGTTGTCCTTTGTTGTGCAGGCTCTTTTCATCCAGTTTCCAGATCTCCCTCAGAGGAAATCATTCCACATGTAGTTGTAGATTTGTTGTGTCCATGGGTGGGGGAGCGCTCAGGACCCTTCTATGCCACCATCTTCCAAACATACCTCTGTTGTTGTTATTCTTGTTCTAATTGGTAAGCCTAGCTTCTTAGGAATTCAGCTTTATGTCTGTAGATTAGTAGTCACTCAATGATTGGACAGAGATTGTGTTTAAATGCCTGGAGCCAGTAGGACTTACACATTGTGTGTGTGGGTGGGGAAGAACACTCAATATTCAGGTCATTTATAGGTCTGTCCTAGTTTTTCATTTCTACTGGACCCTTCTGAGTCTCCTGTGGCTATATGCATAAACTCAGGATAGGCAAGGAATGTGTAAATAGCTTAGGGCCTCTCAAGTGTTCCCTCCAGGTAGGCCTCTTAGGTTCTTGTGCAGAGCAACAGCTAGGAATATGCTTGGCCAAAGCAGAATGCAACATCAGACTAGGAGAGCCAGCCATTGGCTATGCCTCACCTGCTACTTCCAAAAGGTAATTTTCTTAGGAAATAACGAGCCCATTTGTCCATGGCGAAGAAATTATTGGTCCTCATGGCCTACCTTGCCCTGGCATAATTTACGTGTTGCCCAAGTTGGGAATGAGGAGGAAATAGCCCTAGGCCAGAAGGAGAAGATTCTCATACTTCCTGCCTAAGGGTAAACAATTTTTCAAATGATTCAAATGATTTCAAATGAGAATCAACAAGTGATTCTCAGATTCTTGTATACCTTTGGTAAGTTTCCAAACTCTTAAAATGGCTGTTTGATCATACTAGTTTTATCATTACTTTTTGGGGAGTAACTCATTCATCCATGGCCACAAGTAGCCTTCAATCTCTTTTATGAACATAATAAGCAAAGAATGATCAGGAGCTCATGGGTAGAAGGAATAGGAGAGCATATGTGCTTATTTTTAAAACAGCCTAAAATTCTCAAAATAAGATTCAATGGCCTTGCCATATTCTGGGTTTCTATATGAAACTCTGCATATGCTAATTAACTTCCTATTATTTTCTTTTGAGGAATTTCAGGCCAGAATATTTTCTTTTTTTTTTTTTTTTGGTGTGGGGATGACCAGCCCTGAGCTAACATCCATTGCCAATCCTCCCCTTTTTACTGAGGAAGACTGGCCCTGGGCTAACATCCGTGCCCATCTTCCTCTACTTTATATGGGACGCTACCATGGCATGGCTGACAGGCAGTGCGTTGGCGGGCGCCCGGGATCCGAACCCACGAACCCCGGGCTGCCAAGCGCGGACTAAACTGCTGCACCACCAGGCGGCCCCAGGCCAGAATATTTTATTAAATGCATTTTTTATTAAGCAATTCATTATGCTTCTTTTAGCTCTCCTTTGTTCAGTTCCTAAATAGCAAATCATTTCATTTATTTATTTACTAAACTTTTACTGTTTTTCTAACAGGTGCTAGATGTTGTTCTATGAAGTTAGGAAACAAGAGTGACAAAGATGCAGACTTCATATTTAGAGAAATCATAATCTAAAGGAGAAGTTAAACATATAAAACCCTTTAAAATATTAGCTGATAGCACAGGAGATATATTATCTGCCCTTCACAATACCTTCAGTAAAAATTTTTATTTCACAAAAGGTGTTCTGTTGCCTCTGCCACCTTCTACCCAACATACTTGCATGCAAGCAGCATCTATTGGTTTCATGTGTGTGCAGACAGAAGCACAAAAACCTGTAAGATTTTAGAAAGCTGTGTCGATAAATATTCTGGAAGCCAATCTTTTCTCAAAGAGTTACTTCTTTCCCAGAGCTTTCAATACTGCCCTCCCCCGATTCTATTGAATCCCCCAAGCTGTGGTATTTTCTGAAATCTTAATTTAGTGCTTAAGCAAAAGGTGGAATTATATCTTTCTGAGACAAGAACATTTCCAATTTTCTGTGACTAATACCAAGAAAACACAGAATATTTTCATAATATCAACTAAACAATTGTTCTTTTCTTGTCATTTCCAAGGAAATAAATGTCAAAGTGTGGTTTTATAGTGATACACTGCAATTCTCTATAAATTTCACAATGAAAATAGCTCTACAGGGTAGATTCATGATGAGATGAAATGAAAGAAGCAGGATTAGGCAACAGTCAACTGATATTAAAATGTCAAACACAAGGTGAAAATAATCCTTTGATTGAAGATAGTGGAGTTTGTGGAATTCACATGTTTTCACAAGGATGAACAACTATTTCAGTAAAGATATTACCTCTCATTTATGTGACAAGATACTGTTCTGTTGAATGAGATGAGGAAAAAAGGAAAGGAAAACAAGTACTTAGATCCTGTAAAAGTCAAAATAGGTAAATTTATGCTATGATAATAAACTAACTTCAAATTCTCAGCATCTTAAAGCAACAAAAAGTTATTTCTTGGTTTTGTTGTAGGTTCAATGCACAGCAGAGATAAGGTCTCTGCTCACTATAGCCACTCAGGCTGATGGAGATTCCATTTTAACACTTGCTTCCACAGTCACCAAGGCACAGGCAGAGGACTCAGTAAATTGTGCATCGGCTATTAAAGCTTGTACCTGAAACTGAAATACATGCTTCCATTCGTATTTCCTTGACGAAAGAAAGTCACATGGCAATCCCTAATTATAAGAGCAGGAATGTTCAGTCCTACCAGCTATTTGGAAGGACAACCAGAATATTTGTCAGCAGCCCTAATTACTACCTCAACTCTTTGTGCAACCGACAATTTAAAAAGGGGAATTAGACATCTACTACAATGTCAATACAAGAAGAGATACAATAAGGACTGAAGAGCATAATGATAAGCACATAATAGTAATAACAACAAAAATACTAATAGTTTGTTTTATTGATTTATTATTTTGCCAGACATCATTCTAAGTGCTCCACATGGTATTAATACATTTAATTCTCAAGCAGCCCTGCAAGGTAGGTCGTATTGTTATTACCTTGTTGTACAGATGAGGAAACTGAAGCACAGAGAAGTTAAATGACTTATCCATAATTATATACATATAAAGTCAGTGACTGAATCTAGTGACTGAACCAAGATTAGAACCTAAGGAATCTGGTTCTTGAACCTGGGCCATTAAATACTATAAAACATAATAGCTGGTCTGCCTTAGTACCTTGATTTTCAACCTTTGTTTTTAATTTACAAGACATCTCTTCATCTAAAAGCTTACTAAGAAACTTGTTATAAAAACTAATCCAAGAGGAGCATCTTTGGTTAAGTGGGTGGAAGCAGCTGGAGCCCTTCCCACTTGGGGCAGCATATATAGATCGAGCTATAGATCAAGAAGGCTGGCACTAACATAAAAAATACTTGACACATTTCTTACTAAAAATATGACTAGTTAATATGACTCTTCACATCCTCATCCCTTAGTTAAAGTATGTATTTATAACATGTGTTATTGGACATTAAAAAAAAGAAAAACAGGATATTCTGAGACACAAAGTCAGGAGTCTATTGTCAAGCTGAAATTGAAGATACTGAGTTTTTGATTTCTAGAGTTCAATATTTTAAAAACTTTTCTCAACTACATGTATGCAAATAAATCTAGGATTAAGAAAGCTATAAAGGTAAGAAATGGACAATGCTCCATAGAAAGGATAAAAAGCACCATCCTACTAGTTAATTATTAGCCAGCTGGGTGATATTGTCTAATTTGATAAAGAGGCCAAAAAGCACAGCTATCTGGCAGCCACCAACAGAGAAACAGAGTTTGAATACCCTGTATATTCCATGAAATCCATGCACCTGTCGAAAGTATTTACTCTTCCAACCTTAAATGTGCTTCCTGTTACTCTCTCTTCATTAACATTGAAATGACAAAAATACTGAGATTATATATTTTTCCAACTTCTCCACCATTAATTCCTTTCTCTAAAATTGTCTAGATATAAGAAAGAAACACAAAGCCAATACCTACAATATTTTTTCTCAGACCACAACATTTAACTTCAGTAGTCAACACTACCTATTGTTTTAAGGAAATAAATATTTGAAAACAAGCAACCCGTTTCCAGTCTCCAACACTATAAATATTTGGCATCCTAATCCACCTTTAAAATAATTAGGTAGTAACCTGGGATGTAAGAAAGAATTTAAGTAAATACAAAAATAAATAAATATTTGTCATAAACATGTAGATTTTATACACACTCCTCCTCCCCACACACAAACACAAAGCTACATTCATTCACTGGATACTTTCATTTTCTATTGTTCTCCTTTAATTAACCTCACGGAGATATTAATGCACTTCAGCCTTGGCACAGAAAGGTTTTTTTTAATGTCCACAATTATAACTGGGCATCAGTATGCTTTTTTTTTTTTTTTTGCTGAGGTAGATTCATCCTGAGCTAACATCTGTCACCAGTTGTCCTCTATTTTAAATGTGAGTCGCCACCACAACCTGGCTGCTGATGAGTGGTGTAGGTCCATGCCCAGGAACCAAACCTGAAACACCAAGCAGAACATGCTGAACTTAACCACTAGGCCATGGGGATGGCCCTGGCATCAGTATGCTTTAAAAAAAAAGGTTAAAATATTTAATTTCTTAGAATATTTTCAACTCTACTATTATTAAGATTAATTGATTTGCATTTCCATGGTAGTGATGTTGAACATCTGTTCATGTTCCTGTTGGCCATCTGTATATCTTCTTCGGAGAAATGTCTGTTCAGATCTTTCGCTCACTTTTAAAATTGAGTTGTTAATTTTTTTGTTGAGATGTATGAGTTCTTTATATATTTTGGATATTAACCCCTTATCAGATACATGGTTTGCAAATATCTTTTCCAATTGTTAGGCTGTCTTTTCATTTTGTTGATGGTTTCCATTGCTGTGCAGAAGCTTTTTCGTTTGATGTAGCCCCATTTGCTTATTTTTTTCTAATGTTTCCCTTGCCTGGTCAGACTTGGTACTTGAAAAGATGTTCAACATCACTAATTATCAGGGAAATGTAAATCAAAACTACAATGAGCTATCACCTCACTCCCATCAGAATGGCTATAATTAACAAGACAGGAAATAAATGTTGGAGAGGACGTGGAGAAAAGGGAACTCTCAGACACTGCTGGTGGGAGTACAAACTGGTGCAGCCACTACGGAAACAGTATGAAGATTCCTCAAAAAATTAAGAATAGAATTACCATATGATCCAGCTATTCCACTGTTGGGTATTTATGCAAAGAACATGAAAACACGAATGCGTAAAGATGCATGCACCCCTACGTTCATTGCAGCATTATTCACGATAACCAAGACTTGGAAGCAACCTAGGTGCCCATCAAAGGACGAATGGATAAAGAAGATGTGGTATATATACACAATGGAATAAGACTCAGCCATGAAAAATGATGAAATTTGGCAATTTGTGATAACATGGATGGACCTTAAGGGTATTATGCTAAGCAAAATAAGGCAGAGGGAGAAAGTCAAATACCATATGATCTCACTCGTAAATAGAAAATAAAAACAACAAACAAAGCATAGAGAGAGATATTGGATTTGTGCTTACCAGAGGGCAAGTGGGGAGGGAGAAGGACAAAAGGGGTGATTAGGCACATGTATACGGTGATGAATTGTAATTAGACTTTGGGTGGTGAACATGATGTAATCTACACAGAAATTGAAATATAATGATGTACACCTGAAGTTTATATAATGTTATAAACCAATGTTATCACAATAATAAATAATAAATAAGTGATTAAAAAAAGACTAATTGGTAAGTGGAAATCTGAAAAGGCATTTTGAGTTTAAGCAGCAAAATTGATAACATTTCAAATGTAGTCATTCTAAATTTAAAATTAAATCAGAAAACATAATTTTACTGATGAAAAGAGAGTATAGCATAAAATGTTTCCTTTATATTTCTTGAAACCTTCTAATATAAAGATATATATCTAATAAGTCCCCTTCATTCTTTGGGTCTTATATTACAGTGTGCCCCACTGGACACAAAATTTAAAGCCTCTTCTAATTTTCAAAGACACCATAAGTAGCTAAGAGAATTTAACTAAAATTTTTCTATGGTCTTTGGAGAAGTTTTACGTCAGACATACAACACAGTAAACAATCCTAAAAAAACCTCTCACTTTAGACATTGTTGGTTTTTAAAGTCTTGTCTTGAACTTGCCACCAATGGGACTTTTCTGAGTAGTTCTCTGTTAAATGCTTCCATATCATCCTCTAAAACACTTAAAATTCCTCATCCTTCTTTTACTTAGTTTGTTCTCTCATGGAAATCTGGGCACTGGAGATTAAGATTATCTCCCATTTGTGTTGGACAATGAATTTCCCTAACAAAGTAGTTACATTTGGTTAATCAGGTTGTTTAACTCCCAAGAATCTTCTTTATGTTCTCAGTGCTATGCCTACAAAATTTGACATTAGATTTATTTTCTAGATTCTACAAGCATCTCTACATATTTGTTCCTGCATTATTATGGGATGTTTATGTAAAAAATTATAGGCAATGATATTTTCATCATTGTCCCAATATGCTACGAGGCTCCATTGTTGTCATTAAGGACTCACCTGCCAAGTTTAAAATACTTTTGCTTTAACAAATGTCTTTCCTGCCATCCAAATGGTCACAGCTACTACAACAGATGCTGTCCATCCTCAATACCTACCTCTCTCAATCTCCAAAGCGTAACATCTGAACAATGAATAAAAGGGGTAAAATAACAGAGATCCTAATTATATTCTTGGAATGAGCTCTATTAGCTGTAACTGAGTTTACAATGGAATGGAAAAAAAATGAAAATTTGTCCTTAATAGAATTTTTTCCTCTATATGCATATTATTATGTTTAATTTCTGAGGTTTTCATTCCTGGGTTAGTAGGGCATTCTAAACCAAAATAATTGGATTTGGCTTTGAGAAGTGCCATTATCCCCTGTTAAGCAAACTAGAAGTTTAGCAAATTTTCTAACTCCCCTTTGATTTATTATGTAACCTTGGAGTTCTTTAATATCACTTCATTTTTTTTTTCAATCTGACCTCTCAGTTGTGTTGTCATATGTGTTCCCTGTTCTCTCAAAGGGAGGTGATTTAGATTAATGAGTTTGAACTCCACAGATTAATACTCTATACATAGCAATCATTTTTTCAATTGGTATTATTTCACTATTTCCATTTTCTAAAATCACTCAGGACTCATACTAACCTACAGGGATGACAAACAATAAAATTAAGCTAGAATAGCCATGATGTAAATTCTTACACAACCTTCAGAAATATATGAGTATCAATTTTGTTAGGATTAGAACAAACACAGGCTTACTGCTGCGAAGGCAGAAAGACAATTTGTTCTTTAAAGGGTATTTCAAAGCTCTATCCCTAAGGCTTGCCCTCTAACTCAAATCATGCCCAGGAAGTAAAGGGAAGCCAGTGAGATACATTCCACAGAAGCACAGAATGTTTACTGAAGTCTGATCAAAGAGAATCAGACTATTTTTTACCGGAACACTGAGACAGCATTGGTGATGCAAATTAGTCTAGGAGGGTGGTGTTATGATGATGTAACAGTCTTCCATAGAATCAGAATTTGTTAAAATTGAACATGTGCTGCAGAAATGTAGACAGAGTGTTGTTGAAAATGAACAAATTCAACAGGTAAAATAGTCTATATTAATATTAAGCATCATTGAAAGTATATAAATATACTTTATAATAATACATGTATTTTAGAGGAAAAACTCAAAACTGAGGTTTTCATCATCTGTCTTCAAAAGTTTTAGGTGCTGTAACCTTGTTCTTTCTAGGATAGTAGTATAGTCGTCATCATCATCATCATCATCTGAAGTAACTAGTAACATTCTCCCAAATAATTGCAACCATTTGTACAATGTAATTTGTGAATGGAAAAAAGCATTCACCTTAAAGATATACCATCAATAACAAATAACATTTATCATATGCTTACTACACCACAAACACATACAAATTGCTTCGCATACATTGTCTCATTTCATCCTCATAACAGTGTACATTTCATCCTCACCTCACAGCAGTGAGGTACAGAAAGACACATTTCTCAAAAGTGCATGATAATGACTGAAATTTGATCAGAGAAATTTGACTACTTTTTTTTAAATCACAACATTGTAGAGTTCATTTCTTCTTATTATAATACAACAAAATAATTTTACTATCTTCATGATGAATATGTATTAGAAAGGTTAAACAATTAACTCACAGTCATGGGGTCATCAGAATGGTATAGCAAACATTTGAATGGAAACCATCTGACCAGAGAGCTAAGCTCTTAACCATCACATGATCTGGCCATGTGAATATTCGTTATAATAAAAATACTCTGAACAGTTGTTTGGCCAATAGTCTCAAGAATATAAAGAATATAATTCTTATAAAGGTAAGAATAGAAGCAAGACGCTGCTAAAGTCTTTTAAAGCACAGCCTCTGGGTCGCAACTGACCATTTACTGTGCTCTTCGGGTATAAATATTATTCAAATCCAGTCACAAACATGTATTTATAATATACTATATGGTAGATTTCCAGGAATGTACAGCTGGAAGGAAAAGCAAAATATATGAAAAGAAGTAGAAAAAAACCAGACAATATTTAAGTAATGGTTAAATAGCAATAAAAGCACATCAAGAGAAACTGTAGGCTTAATTCCTCATTAAGTGATACAGCAAATTGAATATTATCCACAAACTGAAGAGAATTCATCAGATAACCTTGATGAGAAAAGAATTTACATAAGAGATAGACCTAGAAGAATGTACTATTGAAAAGAGAGCAGAGAAATATTATTAATGGTAAGAGAAGTTGCATATGGCAATATGTAACCCATAATAGAAAATATAATAGAACACCTTTATTTATGTATGGCCCATGGGTGGTTTTTGAACTGGTGAATAAAACCATATATAGCTAAGATAGCTTTACAAAGGTACTTTTGACTTGAAGAAAGTATAGAGAAAAATAAATGCTGTAGAGTGGGTTATAATCTTAGGCTTTACCCAGACATCAGAGAGAAAAAAATGCACTGGATTTAATTTCCAGTTGTCTCTTGCAAAGATCTGACTGGTTAACATAAATTCATAAATGTAAATTCTTAGGCAAGTATAATGATCAACAATTCCTCTCAAAGCCTACACAGAAAAACAAAACTTAAAATAAGTTAACTATTGGACAAATAGAGGCATGTTACATATTACATAAAGTAATACGTGGGAGGATATCATGATGGAGGAAAGAGGTATGAACCAAGTTTTAAAAGGATGGCATTGTTTTGATTAATGAATAAGGTATTGGAAAAGAAACTTTGAGAGTGTAGTATAACCTGCTAAAATTAATAATGCTAATGCAATTCATTAAACAAAGATTTATTGAATATCTTCTCTTGCACACTAACAAGCTTGACCTCAGAAATATACAGATGGATACTGAAAGATCTCCTTCCCTGAAGTAGTTTATAATTTAATGAGAAACAGACATAGATTGCCTAAAAAAAAGTCAAAGTCAAGACAGATTTTAACAATGTTGTAATAGCCATAATAATAGATATTGATTGATTTGGAGAAGATGACTTTTGAACATGATCTAAAATTGATATACAAGTTTAATGCAATTCCTGTCAACATTCCAGAAACAGTTTTCGTAGATATAGACAATATTATCCTAGTGTTTATATAGAAAGGCAAAGGAGCTAGAATAGCTGAAGCGATTTTGAAAAAGAAAAATAAAGTGAGAGGATTCAGTCTACTTGATTTCAAGTCAATATATAGTTACAGTAATAAAGACTCTGTGGTATTGATGGAGACATAGACAACATAGATAAATGGAACAGAATAGAGAATCCAGAAATGGACTCACACAAATGCACCCAACTGATTTTTTAAAATTAAGACTATATATTTTTAGAGCAGTTTAAGGTTCACTGCAAAATTGAGAGGAAGGTACACAGATTTTGCAATATAACCCCTGTCCCAAATGTGCATAGCCTTCCCAATTATCAACATCCCCAACAGAGTGGCACATTTGTTATAATCAATGAAGCTACACTGACACATCATAATCACTAAAAGTCCATGATTTACATTACGGTTCACTCTTGATGCTGGACATTATATGGGTTTCAATAAATATATAATGACATGTATCCATCATTATGGTATCATACGGAGTATTTTCATTGTGCTAAAGACCCTCTGTGCTCTGCCTATTCATCACTTTCCCCTCCCCCAAACCCTGGCTGCCACTAACCTTTTTACTGTCTCCAAAGGTCTGCCTTTTCCAGAATGTCATACAGTTGGAATCATACATTATGTAGCCTTTTCAGATTGGCTTCTTTCAACTATTAATATTCATTTAAGTCCCCCTCACCATGTCTTTTTGGGGCTTCATAGCTCATTTCTTTTTAGCACTAAAAGATATTCCATTTTTTGGATGTTCCCCAGTTAATTTATCCATTCTCCTACTGAAAGACATCTTGGTTGCTTCAAGTTTTGGCAATTACGAATAAAGCTGTTATAGACATCTGTGTGCAGGTTTTTTGTGGACATAAGTTTTCAACTCATTTGGGTAAATAATGAAGAGCATGATTGCTGGATTGTACGATAAGAGTATGTTTAGTTTTGTAAGAAACTGCCAAACTGTCTTCCAAACTGGCTGTATCATTTTGCATTCCCTTAGTAATGAATGAGAGTTCTTCTTGCTCCATATCCTTGACAGCATTTGGTGTCCCCAGTTTTCTGGATTTTGACCATTCTACAAGGTGTGTAGTAGTATCTCATTGTTGTTTTGTCTTTTCCTGATGACATATGATGTGGAGCATCTTTTCATAAGGTTATTGCCACATGTCTACCTTCTTTGTTGAGGTGTCTGTTCAAGTCTTTGGCTCATTTTTAAATCAGGTTTTTTATTTTCTTTTTGTTGAGTTTTAAGAATTTTTGTATATTTTGCAGTGCAGTCCTTTATAGATGTATCATTTGCAAATATTTTCTACCAGTCTGTGGTTTGTTTTCTCATTCTCTTGAAAGTGACTTTCATAGAGCAGAAGTTTTCAATTTGAATAAAGTCCAGCTTATCAATTATTTCTCATATGCATCATAGCTTTGGTGTTATATCTGAAAAGTCATTGCCATAGTCGAGGTCATTATGACATTCTCCTGTGTTATCTTCTAGGATTATTATAGTTTTGTGTTTTAATTTAAGTCTGTGATCCATTTTTTAGTTAGTTTTTGTGAAGGATGTAAGGTTTGTGTCTAGATTCATACTTTTACATGTGAATATCCAGTTGTTTCAACACCATTTGTTGAAAAGACTATCTTTGCTACATTGTATAGCCTTTGCTCCTTTGTCAAAGATCACTTGACTACATTTATGGAGTTCTATTTCTGGGCTGTCTATTCTAGTCCATTGATCTATTTATCTTCTCCTGCCAATACCACAATCTTGATTACTATAGTTTTATAGTAAGTCTTGAAGTTGAGTAGTGTCAGCCCTCCAACTTTCTTCTTCTTCTTCAGCATTGTATTTGTTATTCTAGGTCTTTTCTCTCTCCAAATAAACTTTAGAATCAGTTTGTCAACATCCACAAAATAACTTGCTGGGATTTTGATTGGGGTTGCATTGAACCTATATATCATTTGGGGAAGAACTGACATTTTGACAATATTGAGTCTTCCTATCCACGAACATGGAATATCTCTCTATTTATTCAGTTCTTTGATATCATTCATCAGAGTTTTGAAGTTTTCCTTAGCTAGAGCTTATATATATATTGTTAGATTTGTACCTAAGTATTTCATTTTTTTGGTTGCTAATATAAATGATATTGTGTTTTTAATTTCAAATTCTACTTGTTAATTGCTAGTATACAGGACAGCTACTGACTTTTGTATATTAATCCTGTATCCTGCAACTTTGCTATAATCACCTATTTGTTACAGGAAATTTTTGTTGTTGTTGATCCTTTTGGATTTTCTACATAGACAGTTATGTCATCTGTGAACAAAGATGGTTTTCCTTCCCCATCTGTTTATCTTTTATTTCCTTTTCTTGTCTTATTGCATTAACTAGAACTTCCAGCACAATATTGAAAAGGAGTGTGGAGAGGATGCACCTTTTCCTGTACCTGATCTTAACAAGAAAGCTTCAAGTTTCTCACCATTAGGTATAATGTTAGCTGTAGATTTTTTGCAGATATTTGTTATCAAGTTTAGGAAGTTTTCCTCTATTGCTAGTTTACTAAGAGGCTTTTTTTTAAAAATCATGAATAGGTACTGGAGTTTTATCGAAAGTTTTTTCTGCATCTATTGGTATGGGCATTTGATGTTTCTTTTTTAGGTGTTGATGTGATGGATTACAATAATTGATTTTCAAATGTTAAGTCAGCCCTGCATACCTGGGATAAATCCCACTTGGTCAAGGTGTATAATTCTTCCTATACTTTTTCCATTCTATTTGCTAATATTTTATTGAGGACTTTTGCATCTATGTTCATGAGAGATATTTCTGTAGTTTTCTCTTCTTGTAACATCTTTATTTGGTTTTGGTATTAGGATAATGCTGGCTTTATAAAATGAGTTAGGAAGTATTCCATATTCTTTTATCCTCTGAAAGAGATCCTAAAGAATTGGTGTGATTTCTTCCATAAAAGTTTGGTAGAATTTATCAGTGAACCCATCTGAGCCTCCTGGTGATTTCCGTTTTGGAGGGTTATTAATTATTGATTCAATTTCTTTTATAGATATAGGCCTATTCAGATAGTCTACTTCTTTTTGTGTGAGTTTTGGCAAATTGTGTCTTTCAAGAAATTGGTCTATTTCATCCACGTTATCAATTTTGTGGGCACAGATAAACTGATCTTGACAAAAGTGCAAAAGCAATTCAAGGATGAAAAGACAGCCTTTGCAACAAATCAGGGTGGAGCAATTGGATACCAATAGGCAAAAACAATATTTGACCTAATTTGACCTAAGTCTCACATCTTACACAAAAATTAAGTAAAAATGGATCATGGACAAAAATACAAAGTGTAAAAATTTTATAAAAGCACATAGGAGGAAGGTCTTCAATATCTAGGGCTCTTCAAAATATTCTTAGACTTGACACACATAGCATGATCTATAAAAGAAGAAAATGGGTAAGTTTGAGTTTATCAAAATTAAAAATGCTTTCTCTATGTTAGTACTTGTCAAGGAATGAAAAGTAAGTAAGGCAGTGAGAGAAAATATTTTTCAAAATATATATCCAAAAGACTAGCATCTAGAATATATCAGAACTCTCAAAACTCAACAGAAAAAAAAGCAAATAGTCTAATTAGAACATGGGCAAAAGACATGAAGAAACATTTCACTGAAGAAGATAAACAAATGGAAAATAAGAAAATAAAAAGATGTTAAACATCATTAGCCTCTATGTAAATGCAAATTAAAACCTCAAGAAATACCAACACATACCTAATAGAATGGCTAAAATTAAAAAAAAAAAATAGAGAACAACTCAAATGCTGGCAAGGATATGAAAAAAAATGGATCACTCACATATTGCTGCTGAAAATATAAAATGGTATAGCCACTATGGAAAACCATTTAGCAGTTTAACACGCAACTACCAATTGACCCAGCAATTGCACTTTTGAGAATTTATCCAAAGAAAGGAGGACTTATGTTCATACAAAAACCTGTACACAAATGTTTATATCAGGTTTATTCATAAAAGCCCCAAACTGGAAATAATCCAGATGTCCTTAACAAGTGAATGGTTAAACAAAACATGGAGTATTACTCAGCAATATTTCAGAATACTACTCAGCAATAAAAAGAAATGCACTGCCAATCTGGATGAATGTCCAGAGAATTATACTGTATGAAAAAAGCCCATCCCAAAAGGTTTTATGCTGTATGATTCCATTCATAGAACATTACTGAAATGACAAAATTACAAAATGGAGAGCAAATATTAGTGACTACCAGGGATTAAGGAGGGGTGGGGGCAGGAAGGAAGCAGGTATGACTAAAAGGACAACACAAGGGATGCTTTGGTGATGGAAAAGTTCTGGATATTGACTTTATCAATGTCAACATCCTGGTTGTGACAATGTATTGTAATTTTGCATAATGTTACCACTGGGGAAAACTAGGTAAAGGGTAAGTGGGATCTCTTGGTATTATTTCTTTTTTTTCCACATGGAAAGTTTCCCCCTGAGCTAGTATCTGTTGCCAACCTTCCTCTTTTTTCTCCTCCCCACAGCCCCAGTACATGGTTGTATATCCTAGTTGTGAGTCCTTCTAGTTCTATGTAAGCTGCTGCCACAGCATGGCAACTGACGGATGGTGTGGTTCCATGACCAGGAAGCAAACCCGGGTTGCTGAAGTAGTGAGGGCCAAACTTTAACCACTAGGCCATCAGGGCTAGCTCTCAGTATTATTTCTTAGAAACGCAAGTAAATCTATAATTTTCTCAAAATAAAAATGTTAATTAAAAAATGAAAATAAGGTCCTTATTTTTAGCCCAGGAAGTTATGTATAAAGAAACCTAGGAAAGGAACCAGTTTGTGGGCAAAAAATTTTAAAAATGCTCTTTTGATATGTCCATGAAAGTTTTTGGCAGGTTGCATTCCTCTGGAAGCAGATTCCAAGATGAATTAGTGTGCAGGATATTGATTTTTGAGTAGTCTTGGGATTAACAACTGTGAAAGGGAAGATGAGGAAGCAAATGGGTAGAAAGTCCATCTGTGAAGCAGATTGGACTACAGTATTGGCTCTCCCCAAGGGGGTACTCTGGAGGTTAAAAAAACACAAAACAAAACATCAGAGTTGTCTCATGTTGATTGAAATGACCAGGGGTATATACGACTGCCTCAATCTGCTCTAGATTGAATGTTTGTGTCCCCTCAAAATTCATAAGTTGAAACCTAATGCCCAGGGTAACAGTATTAGGAAGTGAGGTCTTTGGAAGGTGATTAGGTCATGAGGATGGAGCCCACACAAATATGATTAGTGCCCTTATAAGGGAGGCCCCCCAAAAGCTCCCTCACTGCTTCTGCCACATGATGACACAGAGAAAGATGGCCATCTATGAATCAGTAAGTGGACACCACAAGACACCTAATCTGCTGGCACCTTGATCTTGGACTTCCCAGCCTCCAGAACCATTAGAAACAAATATTTGTTGTTTAATCCACTCAGTCTAGGATATTTTTGTTATAGTAGACCAAAGATACTAATAGAGAATTTGGTCCTGAGAAGTAGGGTACTGCTATATAAAATACTTAAAAATGTGGAAGAGGCCTTGGAACTAGGTAATGGGTAGAAGCTGGAAGAGTTTTGAGGTGCGTACTGGAAAAAGCCTACATCGCTGTGAATGGACTGTTTTATGGGTGATTTGGGTGAGAGCCCAGACAGAAAAGAGGAGAGCTGTGGAGAAAACCTCAATCTTCTTACAAAATATTCAAGTAATCTTGAGCAGAATGTTGGTAGAAACACATATAATAAAGGGAAGTTTGATGAGGTTTCAGATGGAAATGAGGAACATATTATTGGAAACTGGAGGAAAGACCATCTTTGTTATAAAGTAGCAAAAAAAACTTGGTTGAATTATGTTTGTGTCCTAGTGTTTTGTGCAAGGTAGAACTTGCAAGCTATGAAATTGGATATTTAGCTGAACTTATTTCTAAGTAAAATTTTGGAGGTGTGGCTTTGGTTCTCCTGACTGCTTATAATAAAATGCAGTAAGAGAGAAATGACTTAAAAATGGAATTTTTAATCAAAAAGGAAGCAGAACTTAAAGATTTGGAAAATTCTTAGTCTATCCATATTGAAAAAATGAGAAACTGTGGTCAGAAGAGAACACTAAGGGTGTGGTCAACCAAAACTATGATAAGGAGATTAGTCAGCCTTCTCCACAGAAGCAAGGAGCTACTGTTCAAGCAATGGAAGAATGACCCCTCTTCCCAGCAAGAAGATTCAGAGATCATCAGGGTTGCCACTCTCATCACAGGCCCAGAGTGCAAGGGCCCCAGGGACAGAATGGTTCACTCGGGGCCACAGTCTGTGGGACCTAAGGGCACACAGAGGGCTCTGCATTCCTTATTTGACCCTTATTTTGGATTCCTTTACCTGACTGTGCCCTTCCAACTGTCTATGAGATCACCAAGGAAGAAAATGTGGAATCAGGGTGGGAAGGGGAAAAGTTCAAGATAGATGTACATCTAATCAAGAGGAAAAGAGAGAGTAGGTCATGGCAATTAGAATAGACAAATTTCAAAGAGGTGGCCCACAGAAACCTGTGTGGCAGACAAGTGAAGGCCTTTCTTCAAGTAAGGCAAAATTTTAATGAGGATAATTAAAAATCCTCCTCCCCCCGCAAAAGGCCAACTACATATGCAATGAATATCTTTACCCTGACAAGCTCTGTGATATTTATAATCTTCACATCAATCCTAAATAGGAGGTTTAATTCCTATTTTTAAGAAAGAGGATAGCGACTCTCAGAAAGGTTAAATAAATTATAACCCAGGTCACTAATAACTGGGATAGCACAGCTGGGATTTGAACCAAATCTGCTCGATTCCCATTTCATGATCTTTAGGCCCCACAACATAGGTTATCTTTATTCAAGGTGACAACAAAAAACACCTTTTACTTACCTAATTTCCTATTGAAAGGAATCACATTCTACTTCATTCTTTAAAAAGTCAATCATCCTTTCATTTACTTACACAGAGCAGCAGAGTGTGAAAAACCATCAGACGGATTTTAACAGTAACATGCACAGTATAATAAACAGATCTGTGCTAGGCTCATTAGAGATATCATCTCCAATATTCTCAATCATCCAGATAGAGAGCTAATATTATTGCCATATTATAAATGAGATAACAGACTCAAAGAGGATAACCTGGTTGAGGATACCATATCTTTAGAAAAACAAAGGCAGACCTAAAGAATAGGAAGTTAAACAGATAAACACAGAAAAGAAATTCAACATTTTCTTTTTGTCACCGAAATTATATACTTTTCTAGAAGTTTTAATGAGACCATGAGCTTCATTTCAGTGAGTCAATATTATATTTCTGAGATTCTGTTTAACGATTAGATTTATTTTCTTTTCAAATGTGGACTACCCTCTTCACAATGCATAAAACCTAGTTGAGTAAAATTATATAAATATAGAAGTTTCATAATTATATATAAGCAAGTAAAAATTATTGTTCAAAAATAGGCTAACTGCATTTTTTAAAGGTTTACTTTAAATGAATCTTTGCTTTTGTTTTTGCCCCTTTATTTACCTGCTAAGTTAGGATACTGGCAACCCAAGTTGCTCCTTCCACACTGCAGTTTTAACTGGTGACATGTTAAAGATTAGAGAAAGCTTTTGTAGGCGGTAGCTTTTCTGAAGAGGCATCCCCTTTCCTTTTATCTTCCTCTAAGACAAGAAAATTATTTTCCTTCATTCTGCAGTAGGCTTGGAATCTCTCCCTCCATATACACGCAGAGCCCCCAACTTGGGCTGGTGTGCACAGGAGATACCTTTCCATTAGGTGTCAGTTCCTTTCACCCTGGAGACTTGGCAAAATGTTGAGAATATATTTCTTGCCCTCATTGGTTAATCAAAAGCCAGATGAGTGAGTGAAATTACCAAACAAATGACTTGAAATATTCCTCACAGGATTTTATTACATGTTCAACTACACGTTTACATTTTAATTTTAGGAGATACATATTAATATTGTTATACCAAAGTCAATCAGGTCACAATTAATATTTTTTCATTTATATAAATCACTCCTGAGTCATATCGCTTGAATCTTCATTAATTGAGGGATATAATTTAAGATTAATTTGTCCATATTCTAAATGCATAATCATTGAGTAAAGTCTGATAATATGAATATTTATACACTTATGCTTAAAATTTAGGTTAACTTGATTGTTAATTTACCATTAAAAAAATCTAAAATCATCATTAAAATTTTATAAGCCATTAACATTTTCACTAGATATTAATCTGTATTTTCGGTTTTTCCATGACACTGCTGAATTAAAAACTGAATCCTACAATCCAAGCCAGAACATTGAATTATTTTCAAACTTTTAAAAGAATTGTTTTGAAAATGAACAGATATTTTAATCTCAAAATTGTCTCTTTAGAAAATTCTAGGATATAAGAAAATAAAATGATCAAATACCCGTCTTCTAACTCTTCCCCATACACATGGTCAAAATTGTAAGGGTGAGGAGATTGAAACTTTCAGCACATCTCTTTTACCAACTAGATAATATAGACATTAATACACACTTTCTTCTGTTTTTCAGATCATATTGAGACTACATGGTAGTGAAATAAACTTATTTTAACACAAAATAAATTTGTCAGAGATATTTTTCTGAACAGTTGTTTTACATCTAATCTTTTCCCCAGATTTTGAGCCATTCTACTATACACACTGGAAACGAAATATTAATATATAAATATCTTTTATATTGTTTGTTATCAAATAAAAAATGTACAGACCTAAGAAGTAGCAAAGGAAATTGCCATTCCGAAGCTTATTTAGAGTTTATCATAGAAAACATTGTTTCTTTAACTTTTTAGATCAATACATGCCATTTACTGAATTTTAAGAGATAATTATTTGCTATCAAGTATCCTTTTATTAGTTATTGCCAATATCTTTTTTTAAAACAAACTCATATTTTAAGAAAAACATGAAGATAAACATCATTTACTTGTAAGGATGAAATAAGAGGTTACAGGCAAAGTACTTTGATAGATCCTTCAACTATAATAGAAATAGATTAACATTAAACATAATGGCAAAATACCACCTCTTTTGAGCTTACAATGGTTAAAAAAATGAAACAGGAAAAGGCTCTTTATAAAAGCATGAACACAGTTTTAAAAAACCTTCTCACTTTCTACTGCAGAAAACATAAATTATATACTTTGCAACCAGCTGTAATGGTAGGCATAGGCAGCTGGCCCAATTTACTGTATAGTACTATTGTACATATTGTTTGATGCACAAATTACTTATCATTTCTAGAAGTGCATCTTTGCAGTTTGATATTTTTAAGCAGCACTCCAACAACTTGAAAAGTTGTAGACTTTGGAGAGGCTAATTCTGAAAAGGCTTTACCATTGCTGAGTGTGTTTTTCTATATCATGGTTTACAATAGTCTATTTTATATGTTCAAAAAAGTAAACAGAAATGTAAGATGTTTTCTATAGACTTCAGGAAAGAACTTAAGAGAAATTTTAATTATTTTTATGTTCTGATTCTTCAAATTAAATCTTTTAGCTGTATCCATTGCAAAAGTATATCTGCACCTTAAAAATCTGCCATCATCATAATTAGGAAAAGTATTTCAAAACTTGAGAGGGCAGTGAATTTGTGTTAAGTATATTGGAAAAGAATTCATGAATGTGAGCACAGAGTTATTAAAAGAAAACTCTTGGTTTTTCTCAAACCAAAGAGGAAAAGCAAGCACCTAGAGTAAAATCAAAAGGTCACTTTACCCATTGTGAAATTGTAAGGAGACTGAATCAAGCATTTTTCTGAGTATCTGAATCTGTCTTTTCATATGTGTCAATGTCTTGAACAAAGAGGAAGGAAGGTTAAAAATCCCTTTTCTCTCTTTTTGTCCCTTGTCACTGCAAGCCAACTGCCCTAGGATGATTTCTGTCAATGCAAATCCTGTGTTTTCTGGCTTCTACAGCCCCTTGGCCAGCCTGCATACTGCTGCTGCCACAAAGCACTATCCACACTTATTCCTTGAAGGTATGGGTTCCATTTTGCTGACATATTAGCTTCTCTAGTACGGCCTCCAATTTTGTTGTATCTCTAGTGTTCTCCTGTGATGATAGTCACAGATGAAGTGTCAAAAATGAAATCGTAAAAGTTCTGTAAACAGACGTTGGATGGACTCTAATTATCAAAAGTCTCTTCCCTAAATGTTTCCTTTGATCTTTAAGGCTCACTTCATTTTCCTGTGAAAATCTGGGTAGGTGTAAATAAGGACTAACTCATTACCACACCTGTAGACCTACCTCCACTGACCCTGGCCTTGTGTTCTAAGCATTTTACCTTTATTCCACCTTATATTTTCTGCATTCATGAAGCACTTTCTTTAAGCATTGACATTACTTTATCTTTGCTCCTTTGTAGGAGGTTCTTAATAGCATTGTACAAGAATGAAATATAGGACAAGTCTATACAGTTACATCCAAGTATACAGATATTGTGACTGATTTCACCTTTTGTAAAAGGTCTCAATGATATTTTACATATTACTTCATGGATTGCTATTTCTGGTACAGACATCTCTCTAAGCCTCAAATCCATAGATTGAGTTGTATGCATGGCTTCTCGATTTGAATACACAATGACATCTCAAAATCAACTGAACCTATAAGCTCTGATTCCCATTCCCCAGATCACTCTTCCTTGTAACTTTCATATAATATAGAGCATAACTACCAAACATCTAGTTTCCTAAGTCAAAAAATTGGACATCACCCTGTGTTAGTTTGTTAATTGCCAAAATAAAGTACCACAGATTAGGTGGCTTAAATAACAGATTTATTTTCTCATAATTCTGGAAGATAGAAGTCAAAGACCAAGGTGTTGGCAGCGTTGGTTTTGTCTGAGGTCTCTTTCCATGGCTTGTAAATGACTATCTTCTTCCTGTGTCTTCATATGCTCTTCCCCCTGTACATGTGTCCAGATTTCCTCTTCTTGTAAATATACCAGTCAGATTGATTAGGATCCATCCTAATGACATTATTTGAACCTAATTACCTCTTGAAAGACCCTATCTCCAAATACACTCACATTCTGAGGTACTGGGGTTTAGGACTTCAACGTGAATTTTGGCATAACACATCCTTAATCTCTCCCTCATCGTTAGTTCCCTATCTTCAATCAATCACCAAGCCCTGCTGATTCTACCTATTAAATATGTCTCTAACATGTCTATTTTTCTCCATCACACTGTACTAACCTCCTCGACAACAGTATCTGCTTTCACTTAGATTTCTGCAAAGACTCCTAGTCTTGCCCTCTTCCAATCACTTCTCCATATTACGGCTAGAATGATCTTTCTGAAATTTAGATCTGATTATATCCCAACAGGAACTGTAGCAGGTAATGTCAGGAGCTCAGGTGAGCTGCCAGGTGTCAGAGAAGCTCATTAAACAAGCAGCCAAAAATGAAAGAGTTAATAAGCCTTTAATCACTTACTGCCATGGCATAAGCAATAGTTTAAACTGGAGAAAGTGCCAACTGCCCCATTCCATTTTCCTCCATGGAAGTGTGCCCCAGTTGAGGGTTAGGTAGATCAATGCAGATGTGAGGGTCATCTCACCGCTGAGGGAACCCTCAACAAAAAGCTCCAGCAGTTTTACAGACTCTGAGGCTGGAGGGAGGAGGGCTAAGAGTGGAACAGTCTGGATACTGAGTTAGAGCGGGGAAAGTGTCTTCAAGATTTCCCCTTCCTCTCCTCTCTTCTACAAAGGAGCCTCTGCAGAAGTGTCCAAAGAGCCAAGGCCTAGATAAAAAGAGCTAGGAATGACATGCCTGGGCTAGGAATGCAAATATTCCTAACAACATGACTGGCCAGGGGAGCCTGAGTCCTTGACTGCAACTCCCTTGAGAGCAACTATAACGTTCTCGCTATGCACCAGGTCTGGTGTGTGTGTGTGTGTGTGTTGGAGCAATGGGGGCAGCTGTTCCCTTAAGGCCTGCCAGGTAAAGCCTTTGTAATTGCCTATTGTCAAGCCTGAAAAATGACACAAAAGATTTTAACCAGGAGCCAGGCTCCTCAGGTATACAGTCAAGAGATTTAAATTTTAGAAGTTGGGATCAGATTCCATGGGTTCAAATCCTGACTCCAATATTTACAAGCTGTATGATCTTGGGACAGTATCTTAAACTTCCTGTACTTTACTTCCCTCAGTTAAATTTGGTATAACGAGAGCATTTACATTTCATGGATTTTGTTTGTCCTAAATAAGTTAATAAAGATTCTTAGAACATCACCTTGTACATACTAATTGATCAATACATGTTCGCAATCATTATCATACTCATCATTATTATTATGATTGTCAAGGGGAAAATAACTAAAAAATATGTATGATAAAATCAATTTAATCACCTTATAGTTTCAGCTTCTAAATAAGTGTTTCTATAGACAATTTAGAAGAATAATAAAAAGAATAAATGGTCATGATGCAGTGAAAATTACCCTTATTAAGTCCTTACTAAGGTAAAGCAACATAGGTAAATATTTCTATATGTAAAATTGGATTGTTTATGAGAAAACTAAATTATGCTAAACAGACATATTTTCCTGTCAAAAAATAAAAAGAAGGTCATCAACTTAAATCAAAATATATAAGTACTGAATACAAATCATAAAATTACCTTAACAATTACGCTATCAATGGGTTAAAATGTTCTGGAGAATAAATGAGAAAACGATATGATGCTTTTTATTCATAGAAGTATGATCAGTTCAATACCTGGCTGAATATTTAGAAGGATTACTCCATTGCCTGAGTTTTGATAATCCTTTTCTTGTTTTAAAGCTCTAGCTCTCTAAATACATTGTGGCCTTTCCATGGAAGACAAAATTTTGAAGTATTCATTTTGTAAAAATTCTGAGGGATAACTTTATTAATTTGAGGGAGAAACATAGAACAATCCAATAAATGCATATTATAATAACATGTCCCCTTGAAATTTCATACCATGTACAATTTCAGAAAAAAATTCAGGATAGACTCAGTATCTCTAACACAAACCAATATTTATTGAACATGAGACAGAAAAATCTCAGGTTGTTTTTAAATACAGGTTGGTAGATCCCCAGAGAATTGTGACTACTCTAAGGTTTGGTAAAACCTAGTAATCTGAATGGTGTATACTTACATCATTGGTAATGGCTGGGTTTATTAACCTAATATTATGATTGAAAATGTATATAATTCTGCCTTTCTAACTCCTATATAGAAGCTGTTTTGTATGCTTTAACAGTGAACATTAGAACATTTTGTTTTAAAGTCACAACTCGAATTAAGGGATTTTAACCTTATTCCTAAAGCTAAATTTCAAAGAGAAAGCTGCATTTCACTTACTGACAATTTCCAAAAGGAGGTACTGTAATCACTTTTATCTAAGCAAATCAGAGAACCTTACTCTACCAGCATGTACCCCTTCCCTATTGTCTATTATCTATTATCACAATCAGTTAACAATCTCACCATCTTTGTTCTATCTCTTTTCAAGTGAAAATTTGTTGGCAAAGACTAACTATTGTTTTGCCTGTGAAAGTCGCATTTCTGCTTAACTGCAAGGCTAAGTAGTCAAACAACCTGGTTAAAAGTACAAGCAGGTAGTGACAGACTAGAAGATAAAATATTGAATCCTGAGACTCAATTTATAATGAATCTATATCCCACATGCCAAAATCATTTGGCTACCCATAGTTTAAGGGAGTCAAGGGAATACTTCAAAGAAATAGATACAAGGGAGGATGAGTCTTTTGAACTAGGAGATTCTTTTAGAATGGAAACACGAATTGCCAAAAAACTACAGATGTTCACCACATGAACAGGTGAAAAAATACTACTCTTTCAAATATATTTATCAAAGTCTTTTATGCCTTTCTGTAATTTCATTCTAAATAGGCCTTACTTTTCAGCTGTTCTCTGCTTAAAAACCCTAATAAGTAAAGACAGATTGTATGACTTCATTAACAATGGTTAGCCAGAATCTCAAGGCCTTTTCTGGGCCTCTTTTCTTGGCATATGTAATTTTCTAATTGCTGTTCTCTACAGCAAGAACTGCAATTAGAAAAATGTTATCTGAGGACACCACTCAACTGAACATTATTTGGCATTTCAATTTGTTTTCTAGCACTGAATCATTGTAATGGAAATTCTACTTGAAAACTTGGTTTGTCATAATCACCTGCAACTGAGCTTATGGTTTATCCAAGTGTGGATTTCCTTTTTCAAATTTTCATTAGACCATAGGCATACCCATTAGCACTCATGCAAAGTTCATTGGAAATGCCCTTAACAGCAATTAGTGCAAGAAGGCAGGACAGCAAAATATGTTTTTGATGTATTAATTAATTAATTAATTAGTAGCACTGTGGACTTATTAAGATGGGCTGTTGTGGATTAAAGATGACCATAAATTCTTTGCTATTTCTTCTGAGAGGTGAAGTCTAATTCCCTTTCCTTTAAGTCTGGACTAGCCTCAGTGAATTGTCTGGCCAATAGAATACTGCAGAAATGTGTTGGGACATCTAAACTATAAGCCTTGCCCCTTCCATGTGGACCTCTTGGAACACTTGCTGATTGAAATCAGTCGCCAATTTGTGAGGAAGTACATGCAGAGGCTCATGTGAAGAAGTGAGGCGCCCAGATGACACCCTTACTGAGCTCCTAGCTGACAGCCAACACCAACTTGCCAGCTATGTGAGTGAGCCATCTTGGAAGTGAATTCTGCAGCTTCACTTGATCCATCCCAGCTGATGCTACATCTAATAGAGAAAATCCATTTCTGCTGAGCCTTGCAAAAACTGCAGATTTGTGAGCAAAATTAAGATTGCTGTCATTTGAAGTTGCTAAATTTTGAGATAATTAGTAATGCAGGAATAAATAACCTGAACAAGTACCACGGCTTAAATGAAATTATGTAAAGAGGAAGGGGGGAAGGGATTTTAATTTTACTTATTTATTGTATTTATTATTATTCTCTTTAGAGTTGTTATTAATGCACATTCTTGTAGTCTACCAATATGGATGTCTATAAAACTTGAAATTTCTCTAAATTACTTACAGTGATTGTTATGCCTTGAAGAGAATACTCTAATAGTTTCCTATCACAAGTTTAATTAGAGAACATCCTCTGTCCGGATAACTCATAGTATTGGGAAGTAAGAACATATATTAATCTAGTCAAAACAACATCACTCTACACATAGGCTAGAAAATAAATATTAAATGAGGAAAATGATGATAAAGAACATTGTTGATACAGTGAGAGAACATTAGTTCTCCCAAACTCTTCGTCCCTACCTCAGTAGCTGACAATATTAACTACCCAGCTACTCAGAAGCAAAGGGTAGGAGTCATCCAGGAGTCCTCTGCATCACTCACAATTTGATACTCAGTTCACCATGGATCCTATCCAAACTATAGCTCACACTTGCCCACTTCTCTCCATCAACTTTGCGACCTCCATGGGTTAAGTCACTATCCTTTCTTCTACACAACCACAATAATGAAATTCCCTAATTTTCCTTTTCTTCAATATAATCCATTTTCAAATGAGAAGCTAGAGTGATCTTTTTAAAAGGAAAATTACACCTAGTGTATATTGCTGAAAACTCTATAATGAAAATTGCACAGGTCTTTGCAAGACCTGATCTCCAACCACTTTGTCCAGGTATCTAGATTTTGACCACATTATCTTCTTTCTGTCACTCAGACACTACAAATATCTTTTCTTCCTTTTCTGCTGCAGAGGCTCTTCCCTAATGTCTTGAATACTCCAACCTGGATCTCCAAGTAGCAGGTTCCTCTTGTTTCTTAGATCTCAGATTTCAATTCAGGTAACCCTGACCACTAAGCAATCTAAAGTTATTTCCCTTCTTCAATCTCAGTCAACATTAGCTTCTTCATAAAACTAACCATAACCTGAAATTACTTTGTCGATTTGTTTATACTTGTTAGTTATTGAATAATCCCCACCTCATCCAGGACACAATTGCTGCAAGAGGAGGAAATGTTCTTTGCTGTCCCAGAGCTGGGAAACGTCCTGGCTCATGCAGGTTTTGCATAGATATTTTTTAGATGAACAAATGAATGATTCTTGTATTTGTTTCTATAATGCATTTCTCAAGACTCTGAACAACACAGTAGACATAATGCCGTAAACCCTCACTCAAATTCTAAGGAAACATAATTGTAAGAAATTTTTGTTTACCTTTTGTAGATGGCACAGATACACTAAATGATTTTTCACTAAGTTCATGTTAGGCAAAGGTAAGGACAAAAAATGAGCCAGTCTCTTCTCTTTATGCTCACTGTAATCTTCTGTTGTTTTTTCCCCATTCAAATGCATTCACTCAAATGGAAAAAGTCTCAAATAGACTTAAAAAAAGTACCTCAAGAAAAGAAAACGTAAACACCGTAACCAAGAAGAAAGGAAAAGAAATCTTATAGATGAGAAATTGTCAGTCTTCTTTTATAGCATCCATATGCATTGGGGAAGTGAAATAATTTTGAAGTGATTAAGAACGTTTAAATACCAACAAATCTGTTTCACAAAGAAACATTAAAATGTTCATTCAATTTCCTTCATTTAATTCAAGGTAAGAAATTGTGGTACATCAATGAAACCTTTCTTTGGAGTTTAAAAAGTCAAATTTGAGTCCTGTTAGAATGAAAGATTAAATTCTTTAAAGCAGTGGTGAAAGTTTCAGGGCTGAAGAATGCTGGAAATCTCTACTAAGGCACTCATCAACAGAAGTTTTATATTAATGTGTACCTTTGTTCTATTTATTTATTTATTCTAATATTCTTTGGAAAGTGTTAACTGAATTTGTCTCTGAACTTTTTTTTTTAGCACTTTTGGTCAGAAGTATTTCTGTTAGTAATATATACTTATCTTTTTTATATAGATCTAAAGTAGACAATTTATTAAACGAATGTTTATTACGATGTGGCATCCTTTTAATTTGTAGCAATAAAATTAGGAATTGGTAAAATATAAAGATTTAATAAACCTCCACAGTACTTCATCCCTCTCAAAAGGATAAATAAGTACAGCAAGGAGCTTGAGGAAAAAATTTTAGTAGTAGTTCATAATATTTGTAAGTATTGATAGAAAATTATTTCAGTTAATATGTTTATTGAATGTCCTATCTTTAGAGAAAAATCACAAGATGATTCTATCTTCTTTTAAAATAAATCAGGGTATTGATTATCTTGAAAATGAATATTTAATAACAAGAAGAAGAATGAAACAAAATCAGAGTTATAGCTAACAATTACTAAATGCTTACCACGTGGCATGCACTACTGAATTCTTTTAATTAATGTCAATAATTGGATTAATTTAATCCTCATAATAACCTGACAGGGTGTTGACTACTTTTATACCCAGACAGTAGTGCTAAGAGTAGTGCTAAATAACTTTCCTTACCCAAGTCATATAGCCCATGTGTTGAAAGTATCATTCCGACCAAGGTGGGCAGTCTGACTCCTGAGCATAAGGTCCTGATTATTATGCTGTGCTGCCTCCCGATGGAAGTTTTAGATTCTCAGCTCATACAGGTTTATCCACTATAGTACATGAGATCATGATCTTTGGAGTTAGGCACAAATGTTCAAATCCCAGTTCTGCTGCATACTATTTTTCATCATTTTGAAGTTTCCTAACTTTTCTGAGCTTTATTTCTCTCTTTCCCACCTTTCAAGAGTCATTGTAGGAATGAAATATTTTTACATAACAAGAAGTGTCCAGCATTGTGCTTGACATGAGCTTGGTGATTAATAAATGTTAAATTCCATTCCTTACTTTTCAATATGACAAGGAATATGTATAGAAGTCAGAGTGTGTGGCATAGTCATCATACGTGATTTCAAGGACTAGGAAGGCCAATAAATGTCATTTATTAAAATAGAGCTAACTGCCTAAATAATTTGAATGTTCTTTTGACTAAGATAAGAAACTGTCACTAACTAAATGAATGTACCCAAGGTTGTCTCATAGGTTTTACTCAGATATTATACACAGAGTTGAAAAAATATTTAATCTATATTTGGAAGTGAGTTCAAGATTATAATAAATTATGATGGATAGCAATTCTGGGTTAGTGACAGTGGTGGCTATTCAGAACATGAGACTCTCAACAGAAAATCATGCAGTGGACCTGTATGGGCAATGAAGAAATAATGAGGTTACTGAAAATGGCTGTGCTGGTGGTACGTAGCAGAACACCCTGTATACTGGGTGAGTGGGGACTGAAACTTAGCCAAACGTAGCCAATGTTCCATGTACCAAACCCTCCAGTTAAACACTGAAAATATACAATACCATAAAAAGTAAGATCAGTGAATTCTCAAAAACATCCTCACCACTCCCTGGACAAACAAAATCACGAGGTGTCCAGGGACCCAGGATTTCAGGCCCTTGTGTGTTTTTAAAATTACACCTAATTGTGTAAATACGTCTTTAGATAAAATTATTTTCGGTTTAATACACTACTAATTAATACTTAATATGGAAAATTAATAGAGATAATTATAATTTTGATATAATTTTAAGTCCTAATTGATATGGTGTATGCAAATATGAATACATTTTCCCCAGAAATAAGATTCCTATCAGACATGCCATCTTATAACTTATTGTGTCAATTAATAATATTTTTCATCATTTTCCAGTAGAATTAAATATTATTTTCAACATGTTTTTACTGTTTGAAAAGCATACTTTAAATCATAAAAGCACATTTTATATCATAATTTATTTTTATAATTTATCATTGGAATTTTCTTACATAGATCTTGTGCTATGTATGTTTTCTGGATAAAACACTGAAATAAAGAACAAAAATCTTAGCTACAGCTCAAAGTATTTTCATAAGTTAAACACATTAATATATCCATAACCCAGATGAACATATGGAACCTTACCAACACTTCACAAGTCTCTATTTGCCTTCTTCCATTCATTTATGGCCTCCAAGGTAACCACTATTCTGATTTCTATCACCACAAAAAGTGTTTGTTTTTGAACTTTATATCATCAAAATCATACAGTGTCTGGCTTTTTTTGATCCATATTTTCTATGGGATTGATCCAAGATTTTGCTAGAAGCAGTAATTAATTTTTTTCTTTTTATTACCATGTATAGAAGCATTAGTTCATCACTCTTATTTACTTTGTTTTACAAACTGACTGCAATATATTTATATATTCTAGTGTTTATGGACATTAAGGTTGCTTCCAGCTTTTGCTTATTTTAAATAAAGTGGCTACAAATACTCTTGTATATATCTTTGAGAGCACATATTTACCTATTTCTGTTGTGTGTATACATAGGAGGGCAATTACTGGTTTAGAGGACTTGCACATCTCAACTTTGATACTGACAGTGTTTGCAAGTTATACCCATTTACACTTCTGGTAGCAGTGTATGAGAGTTTTGGTTGCCCTGCCTCCTTGCCAACACTACCTATTCACCAACAAATAGTCATTTGGTGCATATTTATAATTTATTATAGGTTTACAGGGCATTTCTCTGATGACTAATGATGTTGAACAATATGTTCATTGTCCATCAGGATATTCTCTTTACAAAGGTAATATTCAAACCTTTTTCCTATATTTCTATTAGATTTTCAGCCTTTTACATGTGGATTTGTGAATTCCTGATGAAATCTTAATAATATTAAAATGCATTGCAAATATCTCCTCCCACTTTGAAATTTTTTGTGATCATTCTGGTTCACTTTTTATGAACTGGTAATTTTTGATCCTATACTGGACATTAAGGATAATGTATATTTTTTCAGATTATTTGCTTCATGCAGGATTTTCAAAATTTTTGAACAGTATTCACAAATTATCCTAAATATTTCAATGTCCATTTATTCAAATTATTTAGTCATTTTTAATTGTGTGCTTTTATAATTATTCACCTTTTGATTACGTTTTTTATAGATTTAGTATTTCATTCATTCTTGATTAAAGTTCAGATTATGAGACTGATGCACTGCCTGCTGTGCAGAGGAGGCAGGTCACTCTTGATTAAACTTAAGTTTGTTGTAGATTTACTATCTTATTATTTTGTATTTGTTAAATATTTTTTATAATTCATTTACTTCTGTTTTCATCTTTATTAATACTTTTTCCATCTTCTTTTACATTTATTTTGGCCATCTCTTTCTATCATTTTTACTTGAATGCTTAAGTCTGTTATTTTAAATACTTCTTATTTAGAAAATAAAAGTGTTTAGGGCATAGACCTTCATCTGAGAACTTCTTTAATTGTTGTCATAAGTACTAATACGTAATGCATTCATTATATTTCTTTTAGACAGCATGCATCTTACAACGCATGGTTTTGACTCTGTCAACAGGAATTTTTTAAAAGAGAAGTTTGAGTGTTTTTGTTTTTGTTTGGATCTTTGGTAAATTTAAGGTGGCTGAAATTTTACTACTAGTTTTTCAGATAGACTTTGCTTTTTAGAGTAGTTTTAAGTTCACAGCAAAATTCACAGGAAAGTTCAGAGATTTCCCATATACCTCCTGTCCCTACACAAGCACAGCCTACCCCGCCCCCATCAACATCCTCCCCCAGAGAGGTACATTTGTTACAACCGATGAACCTACATTGACACACCATTATCATCAAAAGACCATAGTTTACATTAGGGTTCATGTAAACTAACTTGTAATTTCATTGCATTATGGCCAGAGAATATGGTGTGTGCTATTTCTATATTTATAGAATTTCTTGAAGTATGAAGAATTGTCAGGGTCTATTTTCATGTTTGACGGGCATGAGAAATGAAAGTACACTGTTTATGCTCAGGGCATAAAATATATTTGAGGTGTGTAAGTGTGTGTGTGTGTGTGTGTGAAAAGACTGAGATAAAGAGAATTTTATATCTCCTTTATTAGTATACAGTATTCTAAATGTTGTTTTATTCTCAATATCTTCACTTTGTTTCTACATAAACAGTAGTGGACTGAGTCTAAGTTTCCTACAGTTGTTTTGCTTATTCCTTTTTCTATTTAAGGAAATTTTTGCTGTATGAATTCTGATCCATATATAAAACTTCTTTATAATTTTTCATTGTAGATTTTTGTAATTTATCAATATAAAGTTCTCGTTGCTTCATTTCACATTTTTTGTATTAAATTTGACCTCATTACTAACATCATTATTGATTTCTTTTGATCTGCATTTTCCAAGTAGTTGGGCTTTTTCTTTAACTGTAAAGTAATTATATAGCACATGGAAAGGACTGGAGCTTCTATTTTTGATAATATATGAGAGTATTAATTTTTTGAAAACAAATGAATCTCATTTACAAATATTGATATGTCAAATATTTTTGGATTTAGTTAAGTCATATATATTATGATATTTGCTTCCAGCGTTTCTTTGCTCTTACTGTTTTGGTCAGTGACTTCCACGGTTCTGTTCCTTCTGAGATGTGTCCACTTTTTAGGTTCTGCCCTTGGCTTAAATAATATCATTGCATTTTACAATCGTTCTTTACACTTTGGGTTTGTGATTATTCCTCGCCTTTTATAGAAGATGACTTTTTGTTGGCATTGAATTAATTCTCTTTTATTGTTTTATTTATTCCTTTGTTTATAGGGTTATAGCTAAGAATTGGAGTAGAAATACATTTACAGGACTGTTTTATATGTTGTAAAGGAAGTTTTTATATTGGTTCCAACTGAATCACTGTCTTGTACAAGTGTGGTGCAGAATGCAGCTCTGCCCATTGGGTGGCCATACCCAGTAACGACTGTCACGACTAGAGGAAAAAACAACGAAAAGTAGTCTGTTGTTTTGAACTAACAAACGCATATGTTAATTAATGAAATCATTTATATGACAGATATGTAAGGAGCATAAATAAGGGCCATGACATTCAGGAGAAATGACAAAAATCATAGGTAATTTGGAATTAATATATGACTGATCTGTGTCTCTAATTTCTTTCCCTAGAGGCCAGTGTCATCAGAGTGAGTGGTTTATCTGACTCTGCCTTTCAACTGACTTTTGTAATTGTTACTGAAATTCTTTCCTATGCCTTAGCTGCCTTATTTGTAAAACTGAATATAGATGACATTGTTCTTATAAGTTTATGTGGGTACTTTTGAAAATGCTTTGTGAAGTTTTATTCAAACAACTGTGGTACTATTATTTGAATTAATATAACTTCTGGAAAAATACTAGCAAGAAAAGAAAACCAATATTCAATAATAAAAGAAACTAAACTTGTATTCTTTTAGTTAGTAATACAGCAAAGGTTATAAAAATACCCATGGAATATAATTCAAGTGGGTGTGTTTCAGTACACTGCCCATAGTCACTCTTAACTTGCATTCCAATGACCTCATCTCCTCCCACTAGTATGTTTTTTTTAGTCCACCTGCTAAACTGTTGTGCAAATTTGTTCTTGGTTGTTAATCAGTTTAATCTGCAGAGAAGAGGAAATTTTTTCAGTGATGATTAACCTCACTCCTCTGTAGATATTATCAAGGATATTATGCTTGTTATTATTATTCTTTAAATTTTCATTTTAAATGTATTATTAATCCTTCTTTTTCTCCAGATGACAAAAGCAAAACTGGGTGATTATTTAACAACCAAGCACTACCAGCTGGTACTGCAGGCTGGTGGAAGTTACCATGTGTTACCACTTCATCCTTCCATAAATCCTTAAAAATGAGAACGCAAAAAGCAAATTAAGTTCATAAACGCCTTTGGATATGAACCATGGAGAAACATCAACATTTTAATGCTATAACCAACTATCTAGGAGATGGGGTGAGAAATGAAGGCTATCAAAAAAAATTGATATACATTAATTAGTTTAGCTAACTTATGTGACTTTCATTATAAGTGTCCTCTGAAAGTGTCAAGATGCCACACTTAGAATTTAAATGCAAACAATGCATGCCTATTAATGTCAAAAAAGATTAGTCCAATTATAAAGATATAGAAGCAATGAAAAAAATCACACAACAGAGAATGAGTAGTGTGCATTAAAAAGCTTATTTTGGTCCTTTTTATGGTTATGTCACTGCTTTATTGCTTATTTTAGGACAATTCTGCTTTATATGGACCAGTGAGTAGTTTCTTTTCTTTCATTAATTCTAAAGTATGGGCTCTATTATTAACTCATAAACAACTCCATTGATTCAGCGCTTCTCCTCAGGTACTTAGGGAAAAGTTTGGTTAATTTTCGATTAGATACTTTAAATCATTAAGTGCTTCACTTATAGAATAAAAACTTCTTACAGTATGAAACAAATGTAATAAAAATGTTTTGGATAAGTTTTAATTTTGGAAAATAATAAAAGCAGGCTTTTTTGCATTATTCAAAATATTTTATTGAATCAGAGGAAGAAGACAGTTATCTTGCTTTATAAAGGAAATTATAGCCTACAGTTTGCTTGGAAGATTAAATAAGGTAAAGCCCGAGGCAAATGTGAAGTGCTAACCAGAGAGAGGTCAACTTTCTTACCGTTTGTCTTTCTATCACTCCTTCCTTCAGTAAACTGGAACTGACCTCTTAGCTCTGACAGGGAATTGACTCTTTCCACGACTCTCTCCTTCGGATTCATATGTCCTCTGTACTGCCCCGAGGAGTAACAAAAAGGGTTCAGCCACTCTACATGTGGCTACTCTCATTTTCCCTCTTCTGCTTTACTCCTCCAAGCCATTGGAATTTGGGTGACAATAGCACAAAGTATAAATAGGTGTTCCCTTCATCCTTCCTGCCCTTTGAAGGAGATCACACTGCCTTTGAGAGCTCTCTGACAGGGTTGTGGGCAAACACAAATAATTGTAGCATTCAGCTGGCTCCTTTAACATAACTTTATAATATTTTATTTTGATGGTCATAATTAGAAAGTAATAGGAAATATTCTGGTATGGTGTGATAGCCTCTAACTGAGAGAGAAGGTGAGAGGGCAAAAGATGATCCAGACTGGTATCATAAAGGAACAGAAAACTGAAGGCTTCGATGGCCAGTTTGACCTCATGTAGATATTCTGAGTGGTGTGGAACATTCACTATCATGAATGTATAATTTAAATTTTTAGTACTCTTTAGCAATTTAAATTATCATCTGGATATTTCAAGTCTGCTGGAATTCAGTTTGTTTCTAAAAGATGAAAACAGAAAGTAGATAATTTTATTTTGCTAAATGAGATAAAACAGACAATTTTAAGATGAAATTACTTTTAAACATTCAATTATAAATTGTTTTCTTAAAATTCAGAGCATCATTTTTTCCCAAATAAATAAGTTTATAAAGTCTGACTATATTTCCAAATCATCTTTCAAAGCCTTTCTAGGGCTTGTCACTTCATCTTCCCACTCCTCATTTCAAGTATCATTTGACAATTTTCCCTTCATAGTCCCTAGATGTAAATTTGACCCTGTCTCAGGTGAGATCCAACATTAGCACCTGGGCTTACTTTCTTGTATGTATACAGGAAACAGTTCTCATGATTGAGTCTTTGTTCTTTTTGCTAAGCCATAGTTTTTGTTTTTTGCTGAGGAAGAGTCATCCTGAGCTAACATCTGTTGCCAATCTTCCTCTTTTTTCGCTTGAGGAAGATTCACCCCCGAGCTAATATCTTTTCCTCTTTTTTGTATGTGGGTGGCTGCCTTAGCATGGCTGACAAGTGGTGTAGGTTCATGCCCAGGATCTGAACCCATGAACCCGGGCCACCGAAGCGGAGCACACAAACTTAACCACTAGGCCATGGGGCTGGCCTGCTGAGCCAGTTTTGGTAACATTAGCACTATTCCTTTAAGACTTTCAATTCTAGTTCTCTAAATGGCCTTGCTACCAATCTTTCCCAATAATGAGACTAACATTTACATAACACTGTTCTAAGCCATTTATATATATATATATTACTACAACCCTCTGAAGTTGGGACAGTTTAAGGAACTGAAGCACAGAGTAAATAAATCACTTTTCCAAGATCACAGAACTAGGCACTAAGAGCTGGGATTTGAACCTAGGTAGTCAAGGTCTCGAATCTATGTAGGAGAGCACTCTGTTAATTGCCCAGTCTCCCTGGTCATCATATAACTTTCTTCTAAACTCTTCATTTCCATGTTACCCTCTCTGTCCCTAGTCCCACTGGGACATCTACCCATTACCTTTTCTAGAACTCTCCGACATGCGTATAGCTATGCTATCAGTGCTGTCTCTTCACTATATACAGTAGAGGCAAGTCAATCCATTTCTCTTCAATTTGATTTAGGAACTGTGCTGCAAATATTTAAGTAAAAGAAATCCTCTGCCCTTGATGAACTTCCTAGTGGTAGAAACTGTTGGGGGAGCAAAGAAATGCCAGGTTGTGATAAGAATGAGATTAAAGGACTAGAAACAATGTTTTTCTTTCTTCAGTAGGACAACTGAGACAGCTGTCCTTGACCCCATGCTTAGGTAAGAGGTAGTCCACAGGACAATGCAATTTACTCCTCTTCTTTGGACCTCACCAAAATTCAATTTCAAATCTATATTTTTTAATAATACCCAAAAAGGCCTATGAAAGATGTTGATTTTTTTTTTTTTTGGTGAGGAAGATCAGCCCTGCACTAACATCTGTAGTCAATCTTCCTCTTTTTGCTTGAGGAAGATGGTCCCTGAGCTAACATCTGTACCAATCTCCCCTCATTTTGTATGTGGGATGCCTCCAGAGCATGGCTTGATGAGTGGTGCATAGGTCTGCGCCGGGGATCTGAAACTGCAAACTCCGGGTCGCCAAAGCAGAGCATGCAAACTTAACCACTATGCCACTGGGCTGGCCCCAGATGTTGATTTTTTAAAGTAAGATCATTTAGGCAAATATAGGACCAGTTTAATTGCTTGAACTCCTTGTCTAGAGAGGGCCCCATATAGCAAAGTAGGAAATAGTGGACTAAAATGTTCATTCTACTTGGGAAAATAAGAGAATGATTTGGAGTTGGGGGAGTCTTATAAGTATAATCATATAAGTTGTCCAAGATGGTAGAGGGCATCCCAGACAAAAACTGATGCAAAAGTACTAACAATTTGAGGTATTAATTTTAGAGATCACTCATTTAATTTACTCATTAGTATCACAGATATTTTAGAAGTCTAAGGACCTTTTCTAGGTACCTCATAATATTATAATAATAATCACAAACTATTTCAATGCAGATATTATTAACACCATTTTATATATGAGATAACTGAAGTTCAGAGAGGAATAATAATCTTTTTTACAGAATTATATACTTAGTGATGGTTGGTCTGAGATTCAAATCCACAAATGTTTGCTGTCTAACACAATAAACATTGCTCTAAACCAGAGGATATATTATGGCCTAAGCTGACGTGAGCCAAGATAGGGAGAGATGTTGATGGGGCTAAAGAACTAGACAGGGCTCAAATGGAGTGAAAATAACATGATTATGTTGTGCTAAAAATAAAAATTCTACCAGTTCTATAAAGAAAGGTTAGAGAAGATACAGACAGTTACTAATATATTGAAATAACCCAACCAAGAGCATTGGTGGCTCAACAACTGGAGTGGAGCTGGAGAGAGAAAAGAGTAAGTATTTGAAAGTAGAATCCAGAGGATTTAATGATCAATATGTATCATTCATTATAAATCCTTAATTTGAGCAGAGTTGTTTGGGCATTGCAGTGAAAGTGGGGTAGGGGAGAGACATAAGTTCAACATAGAAACTATTCAATTAGAGGTGATAGGTTTGGAGTGAGAACAAGAGTGAGAGAGCACATGAGAGAGAGAGAGAAAATAAAAGAGAGAGAGATGAGCTTGAGATATAAAGATATCACCTTATTTCTTGACTCTTGCTGTTGAGCCTGCTTGCGAACACCTGTCCCACAAAGACAGATTCATTTAGTGGCCAGGCAGGTGTATGCACCTTCTGTTCTGACCTGCACCCCTGGCTAACCTGCTGCTCCTTTGACACCAGCAGATAAAATGGACTTAAGTGAAAAATTAGCTGACTATAAAATGAATAGAGGTATACACTGCTATGACCTTGTTCTGCACTTTTTCCTATGGAGATAAAGAATAATAGTAATCATTTATTCAACACTTAGCATGTTCAAACAGAATATTACCAGATTCTAACATATTATTTCATTGACTCCTACAACTACCCAGGGGGTAGGTAATATTATTTTTATTTTGCAGATAAGAAATTGAGGCTTAGAGACTTCAAACCAATTACCCTAAACAACTGGTAAGTGATAGAGCTATTCCTTAAATCCAGCTGTTTGATTTCAAAGCCCATGTGTTTAACATTATCCTAAACTGCCTCTCCAAATTCTTCCTGATTCCAGTTGGATAATACAAGATCTTATCTCCATCATCTACATTATGATACAATTCAAACTCTGAAGAATTTTGCATAATTCCAGACCTTTTATGTGTGGCTTATGCAAGAAGCTTAGTTTGGCTTTATTCTCCCTTACTCTCTGAGACATATCAATGCTCCATGTAAGCCAAATCCCACCGAACTCTGCCCTTTTCTTGAACGTACCATGCTCTTTCTCAAGGCCATGTCTTTGCTCAAGCAACACAAGGAGGTCTTCATGTCTAACACCACTTACTTTAAATGTCATGTCCTTGGTGAAGACTTCCCCATACTCTCAACTCCAAAAGATTGTTTAATTCTACTTCTTTGCAGCTGTAGCACTTCGTGTAAAACTTTATCATGTTCACCCCATTATTATTTTGCTTCCATGTCCGGTTCTTTCCTTAGACTACGCAAAAATCTTTGTTTTATTCATTTCTGTGTTCTCTTCAAGCACAGTGTCAGTCATTATGTTGCCCCTGAATCACATTTGGAGAAGCAAAAGCTAAAGAGGTTCTATTTGCTGACAAGTTGTGGGATTCCTTTCTACTGTCTCTCCATTTATCTCAGAAATGGCAGTTAGGACCACTCAGTGTGTGTAGGGGGGTGAAACACACAGGTGGAAGCAGCTTCCAGGGAAGGTTGGGAGTGCTCTGGACACAGTGTAGTGAAAGGAAAGAAGTTTCTATTATTGGGCTGCTCTTTCATCAATTAATCTTTAAGTCATTATACATGTAGTAAATGACTGTATTACTTCTTCTCTGGAAAGAACTTTCTAACAGAAGAGAAGATAAAAATGGCTTGAAAATACTTGAATATTCTGAGGGGAAGAACTACTGTCCAGTAATGGAGAAATAAATGAGAGTGTACATCGGAGAGACCAGAAGTATATTGAGACTACTTCTGCCTTTTTTTTTGGAAATAATGCAATCACTGTCAACAACAAAGAATAACAACCTCAAAATTTTTACAGGGCTCCCTCTGGTTCTGACATATTTTGACAAACATTATGTTCTTAATTACTTGCCAGAGAATAAAACATTAGGCACTGCATTTGGGATCAAATATTGAAGACAATAAAAAGAAATGTAGAAGGAAATTAACATTTGAAATGCTTTTAAATAGCATATAAGTTCCTTTCTTTAGGGGGGAAAACATTATATAAGATATATACCCTCAATGTTTTAAAGTATTAAATAATTCAAGACAACAAATACTATATAATATAAATTATACAAAGCAATGATTGTAGATAAAAATTAAAGTATTCAGTCATAATGCCACTAAAGAGGAAAATGGGATTAAGAGAAATTGAGAAAAGATGGGTTTTAAATAGCAATGCTAAAAGATGATGAGACATAAGTTACAAAATAGTAACTGTAGTTGCCATATTTGGTTTATCTAGTCACACCCAAAGAATGTTCACAGCTCAGAGGTATTTTTTATAACTGAATATAATGAGAGAGAAAAGGAGAGAAGCACTCTGAGGCAAAATTAGTTCTACAAGGTGGTAGATTAGGTTAGGCTAGGTGACAGCCTGTGGAGTATGACTAGAGCAGCGCTGACAGGTCAGACTAACCAAAAATATGTTTATTTCCCTTTTTTTTCGCAGGGGCAGATTTGCCCTAAGCTAATATCTGTTGCCAGTCTTCCTTCTTTTTTCTTCCCTTTTCCCCAACAAAGTCCCAACACATAGTTATGTATAGTTGTAAATTCTTCTGGTTCTTCTATGTGAACCACTGCCACAGCATGGCTAGTGACAGAGGGGTTCTGTGCCTGTAATGGAACCCAGGCGGCTGAAGCAGAGTGCACTGAATTGTAACCGTTAGGCCATCAGAGCTGGGTCTGTTTTCCTTTAAAAAAATGTTTATAATGTAAAATGATCAGCCTATACACATAATGCTTGCAAGTTACTTTCTAACTCTTGTTCATGAATAGATAACAGGTTCAAACTGATTTCTCAGATTAGCTAGTTGACCCCTTGCAGCCAAACCAAAAGAAATAAAATATAGGAAATGCAATTTCCCTTGAAAATATCCAGGGAGGGAACTATAGAATTAAGAAGCTGTATAAGAGTAGCGGCACTGGGAAGGAGGATCTGGGATTGGGTAACAGGCCCTGAAGGTTGTTTGTAATCAATGATATCAACAAAGATAGAATTCTTGAAGTTGGGAGGTCATAAAAGGTGATGTTACCATCTGAAGCAAGCATAATGGGTCACTGTCTTGGTGAAAGCTGACCTGGTCTTAAAGATAGTGTTGGAATCCATGTGAATTCCTCCTGTGGGCAGTTTCAGTAGTGCCTTCCAAGTGATTCTAAAAGATCCTCAAGACAGCTGTTTGTATCTTAATTAAGAAAATAGACTCCCTATGAAGATGACATAATTTTCTTTCATTCTCAAATCTTATTCTAAAGAAATTATTAAATGCTTGATGGATGAGAAAAGAGCCATAGGAAAAATTTGGACATTATTATATTATTTTATTATCACTTTTAAAATATATTCTCTCAACACTAAGAAAGTTCAAATGTTTCCAGGAACTTAACTACAGACCTATTACATTCCTTAGGGAAACTAGGATATTTCTACATAGACTTGAAATAAATATCTTTTCCTTGAGTTTTGAGCAGTGTTAAACATTTCCCCTAAGGAATTTTAGCAACAGTAGAACATTATTTTTAAATTAACTTTTTCATTAAATGCTTGTTTCCCTTGAAAAGGGAGCAGCTGTTAGTGCTGGCAGACTTTTTCTCCCCAATCTATGAGTGCAAATCAAAAACAATTTGTTTTGTGAATAATCTACAGTATGACAATTTGTCTACAAATATGTCACTGCCTGTTTACCTCAGTGTGTGTCAATTGGATTTAGCCCCTTATTTGCAGAGAAGAGAGTGAGGCAATCTTGACAGCATCCCTGCCTGCAGGTCTGGCTCTGCAGCCTCTCCCTCAACTTCCTATTACCACTAAGAACCACAGGGAGTGAGAAGCCACACACTGTGCAGAGTGTGAGCTTCGCAGGACTAGGCCAGCTACAAAATTAGAGACCTGGGCTCTCACTGAGAGAGCAGAGAGCTATTCACACAGAGGCAGATCTCTCTGTACAACACTTTGATTAAGTCTAGGAAGAACCTTAATAGACTGCCATTTACTAGAAAGGAACCTTTTAGAGACAAGTGTTGGGGGGATGGAGTTTGATTTTTTTCTTCTATCAGCTCCCCCCTATACTGAACAGCTGGTGCTTGCATTAAAGGAAGATCAAATAAAAGGCTTATTCAGCATTTACCAGATTTTCAGGAAGAAAAAAAAAGTCAGGTTTAGCTTACTTATATACAAGTATATTCTTCTATATGTCAGCTTATATCAACCTGTGTGATGTATGATTTACCCTGTGTATTTAGTATTATAATAAGCGAAGCTCCTTCCCATTGCTGGGCACACGTCACTCCTTCCACATATAAACTTGTGGTGCATGCATATATCCACAAGACTGACCTGAGCAAGTGAACCCAAGAACCACACTAGGTTGTTTCTATGGTCTGTGGATTACTTAGATAGATCCTAACATTGTTATTTTGTGACAAATGATAAATGTTCCTTTTCATAGCACTCAGCAGCAGCACTAGTGTTATGATAACTGAATTACTAATCTCTATCCCTTTTCCAAAAGTTTGTTCTTTTCCTTTATTTTTTTCAAAACTGAGATGTAGGAAGGAAATGGCAAACCCAATAGAGAAATGACTTAAAGGGCAAAACTTAGTGCAGGGCACGTATCCATTCGCTATATGAATACATATTATAGATCCTTATTTATTAATGGCTTCAGTTGTGTTTTGAAAATAAATTTCAAGACCAAGGGCAATCCAAAGATATTTATCTCAAGCCTCAAGTATGCAAGAAGGTAAAATTGTGAGTAAAAATGCAAATGTCATTTATTTTACCCTGAGATCTTTTAAATATACATTATGATTTATATAGAGACAGGGGCTGGAGGAAGTCAACCCTATTTCCTTCTTTAAAATGTACTTGTTAAACTATAAGTTTTATATTACACACAAAATTCTTCATGAGAGAGAAGTCCTATCTACCTACCTGGACTGGTTTCTGTTCAGATCCCATCATAATAGGAAAATAATAATGGAGAGGGGGCCAAACTGTGAAAAAAGAGTAACCCTCTATCCCAGCTATAATGACTACCTCAAAACACCTTAAAACAGAATGTGCTGTGTGGAGAGGGCAAAAGCATCTTCTTCTTTTTACATGTAGAAAAATACTTATATAAGATATAACTAGAGGGGCCGGCCTGGTGGCGTTGTGGTGAAGTTCACACTCTCTGCTTCGGCGGCCCAGGGTTCGGATCCCAGGCGCGGACCAATGCACCACTTGTCAAGCCATGCTGTGGTGGTGTCCCATATAAAGTAGAGGAAAATGGGCATGGATATTAGGCCAGGGCCAGTCTTCCTCAGCAAAAAGAGGAAGATTGGCAACGGATGTTAGCTCAGGACTGATCTTCCTCACCAAAAAAAAAAAAAAAAAGACCTAACTAGAGAATATTAGATAAATACTTAGAAAAATTAGATAAAACTTTGAGATAACATTAAAAAAATTATTCTCTCTTAATTTATGTATAGGAAAAGAAAATTGCATAAAGTAACTAAAATGCATAGTAAAATTTTGAAAAGATTAAGCAAAAGGTGAGATAGAGGAAAGCAAAAACCTTCACATATTGGAAGTGAAGCCAGAGACATATGAATAAAGATGATGGTTGAACACATCCATTAATTTTTGCTTTCCATTAAAAAGAGAGAAAAGGACTTTCAAAGAGTCATAAACCTACAAGAATAAAGAAAACAGGAGAAGATAAAATAGCAACTAACTGTTTGGAATCTGGAATGATGATAGATGTAAGTGACTGACTTAGCATATCCAAGAGAGCTGAATCTTAAACTGGCAGTGGGGAAAGTTGAGTAGCACAATTTACACAACAGAACCATGAAAAGATGTACAGATTGGCAGCACTGGATGCTTCTTGAAGTGGAGAAAAAGGCAGAGAGAAAACAGGAGAATTGTATGACAGACTGTTGAAGAAGCAGTTAGAATGTCCTCTCCCTCCCATGCAGCTCTGTGAATGCCTGTGCTGCTGGACACTCAGATGCACGGCCCAGATTACCCTTTAATGAACAACTTGTGACCCCACTGCTGTGAGTGCTGCTTTAGACAGACTCCAGGTGTCAGTCCCCTCAGGGATTACTTCAGTTTACAGAAGGCCATCACATCCAAGGTCTCACCCCTGCCTAGGAGGCCTAAAGTTAATGGCTAATCAATGCAGAATGATAAAGGTCTAACTATTTAAGCCCAAGTAGGGACAACTCTGAGGGCTGTTTTAGGTCCAGAGCCCTCCGTGGGATTAGCTGAGTCTGTCTTTGGGACTACGTGGTAGCTCGACTTTTCCCTCTGCACAAATGTAATTTCCTCCCCTCCTGTCTACGGGCATTGAAGCTAAGGGATTGCTTTAATAAACACCCTGCACACTAACTGGATCTCAGAGCCTCCTTCCTGGAAACCAGATCTGCAACAGTTGACTCTCCTTAATCCCCAAAGAAGATTGGTGACTTATTCTTAACACTCTGTAAAGCAAAGGGCCTTCTCTAAAAGAGGAACTCTAGGGACAGTTGAGGGCAGGAACACATACACGAATATTACGCACCAAGGCAGAGATACAAGCCTTCTTCCTTCAAAGATTGCCTTTAGGGTATTCAGGTACAGCCTTCTCTGGAGAATCTGAACAGCCTAAGAGGAAAGACGTAAATATGCCTATAATAAGATGAAATGGCCCAACCAGATCACCTTACAGTGAAGCCCAAAGGTGAGCCTTGTGACAGCAAAGAGCTTACAATAAGCCCTCTTAAAGTTTTAAAAAATCAGAAATAAATGAGTATACATAATCCATTAACATGAAAGATATATACCAGGATATATATTTTTTAAAAAATCAACTTGGAGAAATCAGACACTATTAAGGGATTAGAAAAATAAAATCATTAATAATCTCAGAAAGAAAAGAGGCGATATTATATGCATGGAACAAGAAGAGAATGCTATAAAAAAGAAAGAACGAAGAAAGAATTCCTAAAAATTAAAAAGGTCTTAGCCAGAAAGAAAAACTCTTTAGATGGTAAAGAAGAGCTGAGGCCACTTCTTTGAACATACATCAAAATGGTGAAGATATGGAAAATAAGATAGAGATTATAAGAAATATGGAGAATCACTCTAGAAGTTCCAACATACAAATTCATAAAATTCCCAAAAAATAGAATGGAGAAAAGAGGAAATTATCAACAAATATTCAAGAAAACCCTTCAGTTTCTAAATTAAAAGACCAAACAAAGTGTCAGCAAGAGAGATGAAAATAGACCCAAGCTAAAGTATGCTATTAAAAAGGAGCAAAACGAAAATTCTATAATTTCATTGGAATGGGATGGAGTAGAGTATATGAACAGTTCTTTGAATTTCTCAGAGCAACCTTGGAAGCTAGGAGATAATGGAGCAATAGAACACGCTAATGTCTGTAAGATACAATCGGCAAAATTCTGCTAGACAAATGACTAATTTCTTCAATAAATCTATGCTAGGAGGGTGGGAACAGCAGAATTATTAGATACCAAAAGAAATTCAAGAGATATATCAACAAAGTACAATATATGCATCATGTGGACCTTCTTTGCTTGGATATTTATTCTCACCAGTCAACTTAAAAAAAATAGAGATAATTGGAGAAGACTAAACATGACCTGGTTATTAAATATATTAAAGAAATGTTTAACTTGTTGTGTCATTGTTATTGTGGTTCTGGAAAAAAAATCTCTTATCTAGTGTAGGTACATACTGATATATTTACAACTGACATCATGATTTTGTGAATTTGTTTTAAAATTTTCCTGTCCTTTCCTTCCTCCCCTGCAAAAAAAGTTATGAAGGACTGTGAGTAGATGAAACAAATGTAGCAGAAAGTTGATGGGTGCTGAAGCTGGGTGATGGGCATAGGGAGATCAGGGCATCATCCTCCCCCATTTTGCATTTGTTTAAAAATCTCTATAACAAACATTTTTTTTAAGTTTTGAAGAGATACACAGCGAAATAATCAAATGAGAAGATAAAAATATAGACATTTTTAGAAATAACAAGATCTCAAAAATCTTACCTCCCATAAATACTTTGCCTGAAAGTTACTAGAGGAGATGGTGCCCCAAAATGAGAGAGTAAGGCAAAAAATAAACTATGTGAGGTAAAGGACATAAGAAAAACAACACAGAAGAGACACGAAGAGAATCCTTTAGGATGATTATATCACTTTGTGCTTCTTGTATCTGTTCAGACCAACAAAAAACACAAACACACTTACCCCTATTTTTCCACTGACCTCACACCATATGATCCTAGATTTTACTTGATTCTTTTGGCCCCACTAATTGCATGAAGGCAGAGTTTGGGGATGGACTCACAAACACTAATTAGTGGTCTCTGGGAAGGAGATTCTTACAAAATCAAAAAGTTATTATGGACTCCACAGATATCCTACCAGGCACAGACTGTGCTGTTTCTCATACCCAAGAAGCAGAATTATGGTCTGCCTTCAAAATGTTAAGGAAAGGAGCCTGCACACTACCCCAGGGTGAGCTTCTTGAGTGCAGGAATCAGGTATTATTAGCTGTGGCTTGCCAACCCTCCTGCATTAAGGAGCAAACAATCAGTGTTAGATGAAGCATGTTAGTGCACAAATGCCAAAGTCTCTCAGTGACTTATAGTGATTTCCATCAGATAATTATTTTTCTAATTTTCAACTAAATTGTGGTGTGTTAAATTTAAAACCATGTTCTTCAACTCTGTATTTTAGAGTAGTTTTTTACTTGAGAACCTTTAACAATGCATACATTCTTCATTGGGCATTATATATGTCAAAGTTCTAATTTGCAAGAAATGGATATCATCACTGTGATTTATACAGAAAAAAAATTTATTGGACAGAACTGCTGTCCAATCACACTCCAGATCTTGTCCAGAAACTGCTGCCATGGTCACTGGACACTAGCATCATCAGGTGCCTCTCCAGCAATGGCTGGCACCGATACTAGTTGTCCCCACTAACCTTGCTGTCTTAAGATCCTGGATATTACAATGTAGCACCTGCAGCCAAAATAGTCCTTTGCAGGCCCTGATTCTTGTGTTATTAGCTCTAATTCAAAATGAGCCAAACATGGGTTATATAACTATACCCTGGCTGCAAAGAAGTTTGATAAAACCTTCCACCAAGATTGATGAGAAAGACATGCCATGAATTCAGAGAAAAGTTTCACGTATTAGGCAACCAGAAATATGCAGATTTGTACTACAAGAATTTTGCACCTAATGTGTATAAGGACATCTATCTTTTAGTTTTTAAATTCAAGATCTTGTGAATCAATAATGAATTAGGTTTATCAGTGTCAACTTTCTCAATAAAGGGAGGATAATTTTGAAAAAAAGGTGTATTCTAAGGGGCTCTATGTAAATTTTTTATTAGGTACTGTTAAATGTGTGTCAGGAGTAGAGGGAGTAGAATAATTAAGATGATACTTTCCTAGTTAACAACATACTCATCCTTACCCAGCACCATGAATATTCTCTCCCTCACTGGTAAAAGCATTTTCTTCAGATCTTTGGAGGCTAAATAGTGGACAAAAGACCAAAAGAGATGTGTATACAGTCAAACACTAAGTCAACTACTTGAGAACTGTATACTGCATCAAAGTCTACAGGCTGACCTGAAGAAGCCCGACGTCTGGTTCTAGTCTGCTCCCTATAGAACCAGGTTACTTTAGGCAAGAAACATACACTTGCATGAAAGTTGATAAGAAACATATTTATGAGAGTTTCAGCTCATTGGTCCTAAAATACTAGATTTTTAAAAAATCTGTTAGAATAACTAACTAGGAAATTCAAGTCCATAAAGGTTAAATAAATTAGATGAAGATTTTGCATCGCCAGGTACCAGAGCTACTTCAGAATATAACCCCAAATTTATCAATTCCTATGCAACCGAACCCTGGGCTCTTTCCTTGCAATAGGAGCCATGAAGGGATTTTCTTTCTCCTTTAGACTGTAGTTGAAGTCACATCTAGTGGTTACAGTACCTAATGGACGCATTGTTCTGCTTAAGTTTAAATAAACAATGTTGTGTTCACAATATAAGCATTTATTAATACTTCGTGTAGGAAAATAGGTGTTATAACGCAGAAGATTAGAGTGATGTAAACAATAATTCATCAAGGACAAAAATATGATTTTCTCCTATTCTAAGAAAGTTAGTAATAGAAAAATTATTTGAAATATCAATTGGCATAAAAATAAAACTCAATGCTTGAAACATAAGCAATTATTTTAGAAATTCTTAAAATAATAGCCAAATTATATTTAATTCTATAAAAGTAACTTTAATACTTTAGTGTTTCATATGTTATATTGGATCTGAACTTACTTTAGGTTAATGAATCATGTAAGTTGTGGTTCACTTTTTAGTTTCTGATTTCTATTAGTTTGTAAAAGGATTTTACATTTGCATTTAAATAGGAAGGAAATGTGATAAAGATTTCAATTAAAAGGCTGTCTGTTTGGGTTAATTCATTTTTAATAGGAACAGTAAATATTTTCCAGTTGATATAGCTCTTACTGCAAGATCAGTTCATTGTTCCCTTTTATCTAGTTATGTCAGGTGGTGCTCAATAAAGAACACTATAATGTCAGCCCCTGCTATTTAAGAAAGATTTCTCATTTCTTCATTGATTTTTGAGAAACCAAAGCAAATTTCTGAATAGTACTTGAGAAAACTGATGACAGTAGGTCACTGCATTACAAAAGATTCTTAACACATATATACACATATAAAAATGTACAACTTATTAATACAAGTGTGTTCAAACAAGTTTATACATAGACCTACACACATATGAAATAGATTTTTATTTTAAAGTGACTGATGCTAGATTTGATGGAAAGGAAAAAAGAAAAATTACCTTATCTTGAAAGTTTGGCTAAGTCTTCAGAGTCTCATCTACTTTATAGGGATAGGTTGTATTCTCTATAAAAAGAATGGCCATCCTTTAGTTAGTCTTCCATACATATTATCGACTTTTAAAGTGGAGGGAGGTTCTATAATGACAATACCAACCTTAGTCTGATGTCCCATAAACATTTTTTTACTTCTGAAGCTAGTCCTTTGAAATTTGGTCACTTATCTGCTGTTTGGCTTTAGGTATGTCCTTAGAGTCTAAACAAATTCAGTTTATTATATGAGATCTATTTGAAATATTCTATCTTAAAAAATAAACATGTTGACCATGTTTCAGGATGTTTGTTTTTTTATTTAGTTTTGTTTGCAGCTATAAATATCTAACTTGTAATATATGTTTCTTTACTTATCTAGTTTCTAAGAAAATAGCTCACTTTCTCAACCGTAAAACTGCACTGGACATCCTTTTTGGCGGGGGGAGGGGGCACGGAGAAGTATAGGTATTTGAATAAAGAATTGAAGCATTTTATTAGTATATTCTGGCTTCCTGCTAGCAGAACATCACACTAGAGAGTAAGAGGATTAAGTTTCCTGTAATGCCAGCTAGGAGATAGCTTGACAGTTGTGTTTTTCATTCTCAGGTGCCTAGTTAAGGAAAACACAGGGGTCCAATTCAACCGTTAAAAATGTTATCTTTGGACTAGAAAGATTACTGCTTTGAGATGCAATGAGATTTTCCACAGCAAACTTAGCAGAGGATTATGCTTTTCATTACTCTCTGAATGAAGAATAGAGTAAATAAGTGGTGTAAGTAGAGGATATTTCTAAAAAAAATTCTGTATAAATTACGATTTATCTCTGTTGTTTCTACCTAAAATTCATAAAGAGAGAAGGTGGCAGTTGGAATAGAGAAAGATCCATATTATCTTGAGAAATTGCTCCTTACCCTCCAAAAATATTTAGAGGATTTCAAGTGTTAAATTCTATATCACCTCAACTTCTTTTCAGCTGTTTTATTCAATTTTTGTTTGTTATCATTAGAATCTATTTTCCCCTCAGTCTGTCTGTATTTTTAGGCAGTCTCTAAATTGACTGCTTCATGGTTGATTTTTTTTCCAGCCATATTTAACCACTGATCACAGCTGAATTGATTAGAGTGACTGTGGAGTAATTCAAAACAGATAAGATGGCTGAGCTCACCAAACAAACCACGCCATGGTCCAATAATTGTGTCCATATAACTACAACCTAATCCACTGCGGTAAGTTAGACATGTTGGGAACACAAACTCTAAGAGCTACCTATAATACAGTTTAAAGCTTTAATTTGTTAGAACTTATCTTAGATTTTTAACTCTATTTAGTGATGTCAATCTTTAAGCAGATTTCCCTGCAGAACTAGTAAGCTTTAAGAAACAGAAAGATAATCTGAAATAGAAAACGGATGAACTGAATTCAGCATCAATTTCAAACATCTTTGTTTAGTATAGGTAAAAGAAGTACTTAACTGAAGCATCCCCGAGATTTTTCGTAGTAAATTCCATTTAATGTCTTACAGTATCTCTGCAAAGCTAAAAAGTAGTACTTGCTGGAAATTGCCAAATTTAAGAAAACCTGAATCATGATGTTTTTCCATCATTTCTGCCAGAACCTGAAAGTTCAAAACTTATGTACACAAACACACACACACACACATGGACACATGGGAGATTATAAGAGCAAAAGTATGCACTAAGCCTCTAACACTATTTAAAGTGTATTACAAATAACCTATATTATAAATAAATCTATGTTCACAATTTATCACAGACTTCATACAAAGTACAGCTTTGTTTATTTGATTTAAGCTGCACTTTCTCTCTCTCTGCATATGTAAAAGGCCTTTAACAACATGTTTAGCATCTACCATTTCAACAGCTGTTTCTAGACACTTCAGATAAATAGCCAGTAAACCATCAAGCAAGTCTGACTATTTTTTGGTGAAAATCAGCAAGCACTTGAATGAATGTATTCAAATGGTTATTTTGATAATAGCTAAAAATGAAAAATCATTCATGTAGGTTTATAGTTATCTTCTGGAACACTTTCCACTTACATTTTTTGACCTTAAAATTTTTAATTATAAAAGTTTTCTTTTCTCAAAAACAATTATAACTTTCCAAATTGCAAAAAACCTACCTAGTTATTCCCTATAGAAGAAAAAAAATTTTATTCCTCTGTCCTAATGTCTAAACCAGCAATTGCACAAGTCTGCTGTTTGGAGATTCTGTTGGGTTTATCACTAACGAAACTTTTTTTTTTTTTTTCACAATTAGCATTACTGAAGCATCATATGTATCACAGAGCATTTTGAAAAAGAGCTACTGCAGGTATATAGGTCAATGTAAATGACTTGTGCAAGTTACAGACCTCTTCAAGTTTAGTTTAGTTAGAAATTCCATGTTCATTATTAAGCAAATAAATATGCAAACTCAATCTTATTACTTTTTATTTTCTCATCTTATTCTTTGCTTATACTACAATTTCAAGTCGTCTATGCAGAGAGGCAAATAGTGTGGTGTGGCGAATTTGGAACATCATTAGGAACGGTACTTTAAGAGATTCTTTTGGAATTTGTGTTTCTCTTTACTAAGAATTATTTCCTCATTACATCTTCAATTGAAAGCACAGGTTTTGTCTATATAACTGTAAGAAAATATACATTTAAAATGACTTTTTTTTGCAGAACCAATCCTTCCATTATTGGTTATAAAATTGTTTTTAAGGTTTTTCTGAATTTTGACTTACTAGTATTTTTTTCAGGCAGAAATTGTTCATGTTAAGCACTGATTAATAGAAAGTATAAATAATGAAAGAAAAACATTCCTTTTAGTGGACAATTTTTGAATTCTCTGAATGCTTACATATTGAACAATACTTTTGTTACCTCATAGAAGCCATATACTGAAACTGTCACTCTGATAGAGTGAGATATTGACAAATCTTGTTAGAATTGGTAGCCTAGTGAGGAAAAAATAGAGAGTATTGATAAAATCTAGTTCAAAATTTAGAAATAAATTTTAATGGTATACAGACATATGCATACACACATATACATGCACACTGAAATTAAATTGGCATTGAGCCCAATGGGAAGACTTAATTCTTGAACACTGCTCTATTTTTTGAAATTACTAGTAAGAAGTCACATTTTATTAGGATTTTAAAGATTTCAAGTAGTCTATTTTGTAATTCAGAAATTACTGACATCCACAAAGTTGGTTTTGTCTCCTTTGTATGCATGATGAAACTGTAGTCCAGAAATTTAGCTGACATTTATATCCAAAGTTATGCCATTAATGAGTGATGGATTAAAACTCAGGTTGTTATTCCCAAGTTGTTACTTTATCTAAAAATAATTAAAGATCATCTTGTAAAATCTACAGTGTTTTATTTGTATAAAACTATATTTATGAATATACATATATAGGTATCTAAAAATAGTATTAACCTCTATCATATGGGTATATTTCATATTAATGGATAAACAGGTAACAGATGAACAGTCTAAAATGCAACAAGGGATATAAAGAAAAAATGAAAATTGAAGTCAAAATAATTCAGACTGATATGCTTATCATGAATTTGTTGTAGCATAATGAAAAGTTTCAAAATTATGCTAATGGCCAGTATGATCCTGGCCTTCAGGGTTTCAGTGGGATCCTGAGTAAACTTTAAGTGGCATTAATTAGTCAAAGGTCATTTATATTTGGTTTAACGCTACTCAAAGTATCTCATCCTAGATTTCTTTTTTAATCTCTAAAAATTTATTAACGTACTTTGAAACTACAGATGTCTTTACAAATAAGATTATGAGGTGTATATACTCTTGCTGTTTTGAAAGCAGAACTAAGTGTAGATACGTGTCTCTATGACTGATATACACGTATGGAACAGGACTGTTGATCAACCTCATTCTTTTATAGCAATCTCAATATTATAAATAAGTGTGAAAAAGTTATCTTTAATGCTTATAAATACAGACCAACAAGGATGCAGTACGTTGAAATTGATCAGAGTTATATTTCATGACTGTCATGTTCTTCAAAGCACAAAGTAGCACTTTTTTGTTTCACTTAAAAGCATCAGTATTTGTTTCCCTTAAATTCAAATGTTACAGATATGGGATCCTGCTAAATATTCAGATGGTGCAGATTTAAGGCAATGACTGACTTCAGTTTACCAAGTAGTTTAACATTTACAGCAGTTAGGAGGGTTGGGGATGAAACTTTTTTTAAAGCTACTCAATTTATATCTGAAACTGACAGCTAGAATAGAAACATAGGAAAAAAAATTGAAAACTACTATGTTGTTATTATATAATAAATAAATATAAGCATCTAGTAAGGATAATAGAAGCCAAAGTGAGTTGAAATATAAGTCTTCTATGTGTGTGAAAATGCCTACACTTTACTCACTTAAGATCTATATGTTGTCTTGGCTGCAACCAATATCACTTGCTTACAGAAATAATGGCCTTTTTGGTATTTTATTGTAAAAATTATGAATCCAGTTTCTTGTACCATATAATGTCTATGGCTTTCTATAGATTACAGAAGAAAATAATGCTCTCCTAAAATATAGACTTCTAAATGAAACAAAGTAGCAAAATATTGATCATTTTTGTCACGAAATGCTTTTAAAAGTCATTCTCACATATATATTATGTATACAGATTCCTAAATATACAAAAGAATTCTGATAATCATCTTGGAGCTTTCTTGGTTTTCTACTCTAAAGGTTTATGTATTTTGAACATACACTACTCTAAGTAAAACCAAAAAATGAGTGGGCATCTCCACATGAATATTTATTTAATATTAATTTAGTTATTAATGCATACTTCTGTATTAATAAGTAGCAAAGAAGGAAAAGTGAAGCATGAGGAAATTAAATAATTGGAAATAAAATTTTAATATTGCTACCCTGCTCCCTATAGATTACTCTGCACACCTATTGAGAAGTGCACAATCACCTACTCTGGGAACCCACGGTCTACAGTAAAAGCATGCAAGTCTCCTAATGTCTACGTGTAACTTGAAGGGAATCTGGGTCAGGACCAAGTAGTGCACTCTGCAAAATAATATACCAAAATGATTATCAGGGCTCTGAAAAGGAGAGTTAACTCTCCTTCATCCTCTAAGAAGGAAGCCTTGTTGAACTGACTCTTAAGGTGAATACTGTGGATACTCCAGTGTCTTGTAAGTGTAGACTCCATCCTCCATTCCAGTCCTCTCATTCTATGGTCAACACTCCTCCCATTGGGCAGTTTACACCTGTGGAACCATCACAGTTTAGTTTTTAGAATAAAAAGTAATAATAACAACACTTGGGCCAATGTACCACAAAATAACTACATGAGCATGATTCTTTCAATATGAAATAAGAGCTGTCAGTTGAAAAGTATAATTTGTCAATTGTATATTTGGATTTCCTTGGCTAAATATATTTTCCCCATTTGTTAGAATTCATTTTGCAGTCCTAGCCAATGTTTGAGTCCCTACTTGTTAGGTCACCCTTAGGGTAAATTCCTAATTAAAATAAACATTATACGATTATAAAGTCATCTCAGATTTCCATTGAGTAGTTGAGAGCATATTTTATGTGTGTGTCCTAAGCAGTGGTTTTTGAACTTGAATACACAGATGATTCTGATTCAGTATTTTGCTTTTCTAACGAGATCCCAAATGACATAAATGCTGTTGGTCCATGAATCACAGTTTGAGTAGCAAGGTCCTAAGCAATGTTACCAGCAGCTGTTGCATATGTTCAGTAGGGGACTATGTAGACAGGTGTACATGCTCTGGCATCTATTATCCAGTAAAGGTAGAAATGGTAGAATTTGCATAAGGATTAATGTCTCATCATAAAGTTGAGAAATAGATGAAGTGTGAATCCCAGTCTCAACAAAATTTTATTAGAAATTGATCAAATTAATAACTACGGTAGGGATCAAGAGAAATGAGATGACTTTAATGAGCACTCATTGTAGTATAATATAGTATGTCTGTGACTTTTATTTTTTGGCTAATTTGAATCATCAGAATAAAAAATGGTAGGTTAGATCTTTTTCAAAACAGTGAGTACATAAGTAATTATGGAAAAGAAATGTTTGGCAATTTCGTATAGAATTTTTGCCTCTCTATCACTAGCTTAGCCACTCATAAAAATACTTTAAAAAGATTTAATCATTTTACTTCATTAATTGTGTATATTGCCTAGTTTTATTTTCATTTTGAATTATATGATGATCCCTGCAGCTTTTAGGGAGGCATATCTATTTATAATTAGATCTATATTCAGAAATGGGAAATCATTTATTAACTATCCTCTATAACAGAGATTGGCAACTGATGGTCCATGGGCCCAATCCAACCTGCAGCCTGAAGTCTGCTTTTATAAATAAAGTTTTATTGGGCCACAGCCATGCCCATTTGTTTACAGTTTGTCTGTGGCTGCTTTCCGCTACAATGGCAGAGTTGAATAGTTGCAACATAGACTACCTGGCCTGCAAAGCATAAAATATTTACTATCTAGCCCTTTACAAAAAAGGTTTGCTGACCTTTGCTCCAAACTCATAAAAAACATTACCAAATAATAAAATATACCTTCTCTATGAACTATTCTAAAACACTTTCTGAGAAAACAATCCTAGAGATAAAGCAAGTGTAATTACAACATTTTTTAGTGTACAATATTCTTCTAAATGCCTATGCAAATCTGTGGTCCTTGAGGAGTCTGGATTATACCCTGGTGTTATGTATTTCCTTCTGATCAGACTATGTTTTTGCTTTTCCTCTTATATGTTTGCTGAAAAGAAAACTAACAGTCTCAACCACCTGTTACATCAAACAAGAACTTGATTCAGTGGAATCACTCTAGGTGTCACCCAAGAGAAAATGTATTTTGTGGTGATTTCAGCAGCATGTTAGTGTTTCACCTGACGAAATAAGTCCATTGATTGTAGCCTCAAATGGAACTTAGGGGCTGAAACTTTGCTTCTGAGATAACAGAAGATGAAATCCTTGACCCCAATAGTTGCTTTGTTTTGGTCTGTTGTATAATTTGTGCAAAGCTAAAAGTCCTACAGTAGAAAACAAATCCACAATACCTGGAAACTAAGATCAAGACTAAAAGGGACCCCTTCAGCAGCCATACACTAACGCTAGCATTTAGCACACATGCCAGAAGTAGTGTGGAATTAGTACATAACAGCTATTATAGCTATGTTATTTTCTCATGTCTTCAATTTCCTTATGCATAAAAAGATAAGTTGAAATTAGAGCAGTTATTGGTAACTTCGCCTCAGTGTTAGAATTTTCTAGAAAGCTTTAAAAATAACAATGATGGTCTGGGCCCGCTTGCAACTAATTAAATCAGAAAACTTGGGTAGTTTTAATGTTAGCTATGGTTTAGAATTATTAGACTAAATTATAGACAGAGTGTCCAATTATTCACTAGTGATGCCAAATGTGATAACTTTGCTTCTCTGAATTTTATTTAGGAGGCTGAGGGCAAACAATGGCAGGAGTTAGGCAGAAAAAAAGTCTCAAGGGTTGCCTACTGCCATTTGCCTTTGGTGGTAACATAAATAGACAAGAGAGGAACACACACATTTATGATTACACCAAATAGAATAGGACAGAGGTTATATGGGCAATTTCACAGACATGTTTGTTCAGCAGAATGAGTGTAAATGGGTAGTTTTTGTTTTGTTTTTACTCAGCATTTAAACCAGTAGATTTTGTTTAAAAAATCCAGATTTCCAATTTCTCTTGAAAAATCTACTAACAGCAGATCTGAATTTCCACACGACAAGAGTTGTCAAGATCTGAGTAATAGCTGCTCTTTTTAGAAGGGACATAAACTGTCCGAATCAACACAGTTTCCATCATTGTTTTTCATCCTCTAAACATCACAGTGAAGTGTCAGTTGCCATTTATTGTTGTCCTCATTCTGCTGCTCTTATAGTACAGAAATATCTGTACCTATGTCTCCGTCAAAAGAGGAAAGACAAAAGACAGACCCATGGACTGCAGATTTCAAGAAAAATGGGAATAAATATATTTCTTTGTGGCCCACCTTACTCCTTTACATTACTTGCAAGTAAATGATAGGCATTTGAATTTGTGACCTAGTCTAGGGCAAAAATATATTCTTGTTCTTTATCTCTTGCTGAGACATTTTCCAATATTTCTTTGCTCTGAGACTAAAAGTTTTCCCTGATGAAAATTCAGACTGGTCATGTTTGCCAAATATTTAGGATGTCAAATTCCAAGCTTTCTAAAGCCTATGTATGTACACACACTTATTTGTGTGTTAAGCATTTGACACAAGCCCTAGAAATTTCTATGCCTTTACTCAATCATGTCATTCAGTCTTAAAAGTTAGGCACTATTGTTTCACCATTTTAATGATGTGGAGACTGAGGGTCCAAAAAGTAATTAGCTCAAGGTCATACAAGTAACTTGGAGTAGTACTGTGATTTATACCACTTCACATCCTTTTAAAACTCTAGATTGTGTTGCTTCCATAATTTGAGAGGCTAAGTTGTTTCACGAAGTTCAAACAGATGGAATATTCCCAAAATTGAGTGCTATGGCTTGATAACAATATGTAAAATCAATGTGCTAAAATCCTCCTTTTTACTCTAAATTTAAGCATTCATGTATTTACCATTTTTCAAGTTAGAAGTTTCTTGGTTACCTTGGGGAGCCCAGGATGACTTCTGAAGACTTGGGACTCATAGCCTGCCTCTGAACATCAATGGTACTTTGCCCCTTCTTTTGAGACACCTAATATATGGCATTACATTATCTTCATAACTACTTTGTCTTCCTTTGCACAGTTTTAAGAGTAAGTTCCTTGAGAACTTATTTTCATTATTTTTATGCCTGCTGTGCCTTTTGTAGTGTAGAGTACTGAATTTGAAGAGTAAATGAATTGAATCTGCTAAACAGTAGTAGTTAATGTAGAGGAAGTATGTGAGCTCTCTGAAGGCTACTCATTAGAGTGAAAAATTGAAAGCCTTGCATATGGGCTGGTGGTGAGAGGACTCTCATTTATAAGCTGGCAGGAATCAAGACCTCCTTGTTTTGTTTTGGTTGCTACACATCTTTCCTAATTAGAAATGAGATTGCCCAAACTACTTCAGGTACTATGGGCTGAGTGGCTTTGATGGGAATATGTAAATCTCTCAAGGATAAGATTCCAGCTAAGATTTGAGCTCAGCAGCAGAATGAGAAGAAAGGTCTGGCTTTTGACATAGTTTCCAATGGAACTCACCATGTTTGTTTTACAAGCAGGCAGTGAGCCACTGTGAATTTTAACATTCAGTTACATACTATTCTTTGATAGGTTTCAGAATATACTCCTCAGCTTGCTTATTAAAAAGTATTTATTTTGTCAGCATATTAGTTGGCTTCAGTCTTCAAACAGCAAGAAAACAAATTAACGCTTCTAGTTCAAGTCTTAAACTCCAGACATAATAGCGAAAGAGCTGGGACATTTATCTCCACATGAAAGATTTACCTTGCCTTGCAGTTATAGAAATACCATCTAAATGCTGCTCAAAAGATTTTTAGCAAGAGTAAAGTGAAAAAATTATTTGATGGGGGTCGAGGTGGGAGAGGACAAAACCGTTTGAATTATCCTCTCATCTCTAGGTCATAACCAAACTTGGAATTTGGGCTGCAGAACGTGCATGCAGCATGGCTTTGTGCTATGATCTCTAGCAAGTTTTTGAACTCTTGTAATCTGTCCATGAGAATCCTTTCCTGAGGCTCTGCATTAAGAACATCTCATAAAGGGAAACAGTTGCAAGGTGGTGTCACTCTTATTTGACTCACTAGTAAACACTTGGTATTGTAGTCGATAGGAGTCTACCATCCAGAGAGCATGCACTCAGGGCTTGCTTTTGTAATCTGAGTTTAGATCTCTCAGGCACTCAGCGTGTTGGCAATCCTCTGTAAGACAGTATCAGCGGGGGACAAACTGAAGTAAAGCGGATTGTGTCTGACAGAGCTTCTTAAATAAGTTGTTCAATTGACGGGAGAGGTAGGAAGCTTTCCCAGGGTGATTAATTCAAATGACCTGAACTAGTTGAAGTGTACTTTTAAATGATCCTTTTCTCTTATTATTTCCCTGAAGAATAGTCAAAATGCATTCCAAAGAAAGAAGTATTTTGTAAAAGTTTAAACATTTGAAGTCCTACGTTATGGAATAATTTTACCTAAGGGCAGTTGTTCTCAAAATTAAGTGCACAGGAGAACATTCAGGGCTGCTTGTTTTTTCATGCTGATTTCCTGGGTCCTACCATGGAAATTCTGATTCTGTACTTTCTGGGCTGGAACCCGGGAAACTGGATTTTTAACAAGCATTTCAGGTATTCGCGATACAGATAATTCAGCGTTAGGTGATAAAAAGAGGAAAGTTCAAGAAATGATGGAAATGCGGTTTCTAATTGAGCCTTTCCCATACTTACCTGTGTAGATTAACCTTGGGTCAGGAAGTTGGAGCAGATATTATTTCAGCTAGAGAATGTGAAGAATGTCAGCTAAGGTTCTTTGTGGAAAATGAAAGACTTAGAGCTCCCTGGTTAGAAGTTGCCCTGGAAAGTGGCCTTCAAAGTGCTAAAGGAAAAATTATTAAAGTATTTGCCTGTGTCTCTGTCCACAATTTGTTCCAGATATTCTGCTTTCAAGCAAGTATAAAATATATCCTACTCCCCTAAAGAAACGATCTGTTAAAGTGCTCTCTCAATCACAGTTTGGGAGTCATGTAAATTTATTTTAATAAAAAAACTGATTTTAAAACGGCTAACTCATGCTTCGATTTAGACCTATTGGTAAATCAAAGATATATGTTTAATTCGTCCTTCCTAAATTTTGCATTTCTGATCCTAAGATTCTTAGATATTTGTAGTGTTCTTAATTATGAATAAAGTATAATACACTGAAGTTTACTTTAATAAGAAAACATCTTCCAAATCCTACTATATATATCATATATATTTCCAAGTTTTTTACATTATTTAAAATTTTGGACTTCAATGACTAATATTTTTCTACTTATGACTCAACTGATAATGTCTCTGTGTCACTCCTTGTGACTTTTCTTTGTCATACGTTAATACTTTATCTGTCTGCTCTGTATTAAACAAGGGGTCTTTATGCTCAAAACTAACATCCATTTGAGAAAATCCCAGCTCTCTATATATTCACTATTTATAACTCTAGTTCCATTCTGAATGGTATGAAGAGAGTAACATATGTATGTATAATTTTAAAATTTAAAAAATTCCATGATTTTGGGGGGAAAAAAGTCAATGTTTTAAATATTCAGGTTATCTAATTTTTTTCTTTTTTCCTAATGCTATAAATAAAGTTAGAAAATATGTGAGAGAAGGGTTGAACTACCAATTAAGTTAATGGCTATGATGGCTTTTTTGATGTGTCAACTTGGTTAGGTTACAGGTATTGCTGAAAAGAGATTTTTCAGATTTAATTAAAGTCTCTAATCAGTTTACTTTTCGTAAGGGAAATTATTCTAGATAATCTGAGTGGGCCTGCCTTAATCAGTTGGAAAGCCTTGAAAGCAGAGATGTAGCTTTCCCAAGAAAAAAGAAGAAATTCCACCTGTGGATAAAACCTTTGGTCTGTGCTGGTAGTGTGATGTACTATTCATGATCTTCCCTCCTGACTACCAGCTCTATTGATTATGAATTTGCTTAGGCAGCCCCCACAATCACATAAGGCAATTCACTGCAATAAATCTCAGAATAAAAATCTTAATATAAATAATAAATCAATAAATCTTAATATAAATAATAAATATCTCTGTTTCTGTGTATGTGTGCGCACATGCGTGTTCAGGGCAGTGTTGATCTCAGAGAAGTAGAAAAAAATTCTTAACAAAATTTCAGTACCACTGACAATATAAAGTAGCTTTACTTGAGAACAGGTCAAGATCAATACCTATAAATAGGGCTACTTACATATATTTTAATGCATTTGTTAATTTACATATTATTTTTCTAATCATGGTAATTTTTGGATAAACTATTCAGAGAGCACATTGTTTTAGATTAAATAAGACTATAACTGAATAGAAAATCTCATTAACTGTTAGATGATCCCTTTCCCCACAGAAGACTGGGAAGTCCTAAGGTATTTTACTAAAATGATACCAGCAGCCATTTATGGAAAGGTTCATCTATGAAAATTAATTTGTTTCTGATTGAATCACAATTAATAATATCACCTCTAAAAAATTTACCTTCCATATTAATATTATTCAGCAACCAGTTTGAGGGAAAACCAAAACTGTTATAGGTAAAATTTTTAAAGGGGTGAAAATGGCATTACAATGACCCTGGTACATATGAGATAACTCCCTCAGCTATAAAGAATGACATATACATAATGTATAATCTTGCTGATGGTATGATATCACAGGAAGTAACTGATAGTACTGTTTAATCTAAAGTAATTTATCAAAAAACATACTATTGCACTGATTAGGCTAACTACATTTTTCCCTCTTATAATTCAAGATATATTTTTACTATATAGCTCCCAGATACCTATGAAGTATCATTATAAAATATACCAAAATTTTTCTTGTTAAGTTCCTCCTGATTTTGTGTATTTATATAGAGGTAATATTGCCACACAATGTACAGATTAGAAACAGGAGAGAGTTTGCCACTGAAAAATGATTTGGTACCCCATTTTAAGGATTTAAAACTCTATACTTTCTAGTAATATCGAAAATGGCCTTATAATCATTTAACAGTGATATGCCCATCAAAATGCAGATATCCCAAGAGGAATCAGCCACAATATTTTCCAACTGTAATGTAGCATACAAAATATTTTTATTACCATAACAATTACTGCAAATGAAAGTGTTGTTGCAATACAAGCTCAGCTAAAGAACCTTAACTTGCTGGCTGCAATGTTGCTAGACAATAAAATTGCTTTGGTTTATTTACTAGCAGAATAATGTGGTATTTGCTTCGTAGCTAACACTGTTAGCTGAATTTGGATAAATGCTTCATGTCGAGTCAAAGACAGGTCAAATGCTTATAGTTCCATAAAGTAAGGAATTGATTAGACACACACATACACACACACACACACAAATAAAACAAAGTAGGGGGCACATGTAAAGGATACAGGAATGAAGGAATCATCCTGAAAGAGTTGATGGTCAAAATTGAAATAATATGGAAAACAAAATAAATAATGAGAGTATTAGATTATAACCCAAAGAATCAAATACCTACCTATGAGTCCATACTATATAAAAAATATTTAAATAAATAAATAAATGAGAGAGAAGGGACACTTTTTTCTTACAGAAGAATTTCAAATAATAAATGTGGAAGTAACAAAGGAAATAGAAAATCACCATTAGAATACCATAGCAATAGTTGCTGCAGACAAGATTAGTAAACTTTAAGGTGTGTTCAGGAAGGGAAAATAGAAACTTTATAGGAAGAAGTTTGGCAGACACTACCTTAACCAAATAATCAAAGGAAATATCTTCAGTAAGTCATGTTAACCTCATACATCCTGTGGTATGATGCAATGAGAAGAGCACTTCACTTTTGTGAAGATTTTCCTGCAAATCAATAACCCCAGTTAAAGCATGTGAAAATATACAACAAATCCCAATTAAGGGAGATTCTCCACCCTGATGAGTACTCTTCAAAAGTGTCAAAGTCATGAAAAACAGAGACTAGGAACTGTCACAAATTGAAGGAGACCTTGGAGGCATGATAACTAAATGAAATGTGGTATCTTGGTTTAGATTTGAGACCATAAAAAATACATTAGTAGAAAAATTTGTAAAATCAAATAAAGTCTGTAGTTTAGTTAATAACATTGTAGCAATATTAATGTCTTCTTTTGAAGATGATAGTATGGTTATGCTAGATGTTAACATTAGGGAGGATAACAGCAAAATGGCCAAGATGGGACAAGCAGAACCATGAGATTTCCTCTCATAGATTAGCTGGTTGAGAGAGGTGCTCTACAAATATTAGTTATGCTACTTCTATCTTTGTTCCTAATTATTGCTCTAGTCAATTATATCAGTGTTTAAAATGCTGATGCATACTTAACATTCTGTACATTTACACATTAGATGATTCTATATCAAAAGAAGATTGAAACAACTCTAAAAAAGATAATGGAATTGTATGAGATTGGCACCCAACATCAAGATAGCGATACACAGGGTAAACCCGATAATTTGCCTACGTTTTTGCATCCATCCCTTCATTTATCAAAGTAGGAAACCAAGAGGACTGTCAAAGGACTTTCTACATGCAGCAGCACTTGCCTAGAAGGTATCAAAATCAGGTGTTAGAACTCACTAAAAATGGTTCCAACCAGCTAACGCTGAGTAACAACTATGAATTTGGAGTGACCTATATCTGATGCTGATAACGACCATAAGCCTTGAGTAACACTGATATACCAGAATCTCACTGGACCTAAGTGAAGACTCTTTCTTCACCAATGACAATGGACTTTGTCCTAACCAATCACACATGGATGAGTGGATTTGTTCTGCCTTATTTAGTCTGCATCTATATTAGCATGGTCACAATGAACTTCCCCTTTTAAGCACATGAAGGAGCCACTCTATAAATTTTTTCATTAATGTGTCCTCTTATCTAGCAAGCAAAAATTCAGAGCACATTTTGTTGATCAATACAGCAGTATTTGTGCCTCAATGTACCACTTTTCTTCAACAATATAGATTGTGGATAAGGTATAGTTATAAATAAATATATCCCAAATAATAATATTGTAAATATTGATTTAGGAATTTGGGTGATTATTTTTCCTTTTGCTAATCTGCAGTTTCCATTTGAACAGTATTTCTAGTATTTTTTCTTTAAGTTAGTATTTTAAAAGAAACATTTATTTATGCCTGTTTCTTAGTACTATCAACAAATAATTAAAATTTAATATATTTTTACTCCTTAATTAGCTTCATGACTTGTTGACAGTTTATACTGAGGTTCTTACAAATTACAGAAATCTGCCTCTTTTCTCATTTATGTCTGTATTCATTTCCAAAGTCATATATGCTAAGATTTTAGTAAAACAATGAATATGGTAACATCTGTTCAGACTACCTGATTGGATATTATTTTTCTGTTGCTCATAAATATAAATTATCAAATTAAGATGAAATATCCTCAATTACTATAGAACAGTAATTCTCAAATTTGTTTCATGAAAACTCTAGTTTCTTGAATTTATTAAATGTTCAGTGACAAAAAAAGCTTTTCTGGTCTAATAGGGATGGGTTCAACAAAGTTTAACAGCTTTCTTTACTGAATAATTTTTCTGAGTACTTTAAATAGTAATGTTCATTGTGAATCTTTAAAAGGGAAAAATGTAAACACTGTTTCTGAAACTTTTTTCACTTCAGAACCGTCACAACTTCTCATTGGCCTAATGTTGTGGAGGAAAAATCTTTGATAATGCTATAATGAATTATATCATGAAATAATGGACATATTTAGAATTTTGATGTATATTGTAAAAAAAAAAAAAAGATTGCTAATTGCCAAAAAATGAGTACCATCAGAAAAACCTGTCATCATGGGAAGATACAACAGTCCCCTTGACTTTGAATTTATTATTATTGTTATCAATGCAATTTTTTTCCATCAAGTTTCTCTCTACAACTTTTCCTTTAGTGCAGGCATCTTATCTGATGGAGTGGAGCAACCATACTCCTACATGGAAGGGATAGTTGTTCTATCTCTGGGTTATACTTAAAGTGTGATTTTCTTTCCCTGTATTTTGGAAATTCTATTATGCTTTCTCTACCAGCCAGGGAGCATGTGCTCTATCCTCACTACCCCCACCACCCTTCGTTCTTGGTAAAAGAAAAAAACTATCCTATTTACCCTAACAATTGACATTATGATGAGGAATAAGGTTAAGTACTAAATCTAGTTAGTTCTCAATATATTCTAAATATTCTTATTCCAAGGATTAGACTGAGAAAGACTTCTTAGAAAAGGCCCAAAGTGTTCAAGTTCTGGAACTGGAAAGGTCTTCCATCCAATTTCAGATGGAAGATGCTCACTCCATCCAACCACTGAATGAAATGAAACCCTGGACATATTGCTATCTGAGGACCAAGGGGTAATTTTTTTTAGCAGGAAGACTAGTACCAGAATTTGAAGTACTAACAAATCAGTGGTGAGTTTTTTCCCTCTGGTATTATCCAGCCTAGATTCAAAGGCAGCCAGAAGTGGGTACTGAATAAGAACAGAAAGAACCCCAAAAGAACCCCTCTCTGTTCTAAGAGTCAAATAGAATGGAGGAAATTCTGTGGGTTTTTTCCTCTTTATCCATTCCTCTTGACCCAGACCCCAAGTGATCTTGCTGTGGCAGGGAGGTGAAATCAGCACTTGTTGGCAGGCATCAAAAATCTATCCAATAGAGTTGCAGCCTTAAGACTTTGGATCGAATCCCTGTTGCTCTTTTTTTCCTCTCTGTCTTTCTATTTCTTAGTTCCATATGCAGCCTCACTTGTAAGAAGTGAGCAATAGAGTGAAGAATCCAAAGCCCCAGCCAGGTGGCCAGAGGACTGGGAAGGGAAACCTCTAGGGAATTAGAAAATGTCAGAAAGACTGCAGAGTGGTAAAAACTCAGGAGAACAATCTTATGAAGTTGTGTAAAATCTCCTGAGTTTACTTTTGAGATTTGCATGCATGTATCCGACCCTAAACAGTATATATGATAGGCTTTGAGAACTGAGCTACATGGCTGATCACCACATAAAATTGAACTTGACCACTAGTTGGCACATTAGGTTGATCTGAATAGCATTATAAACATCTTGAAAACTGAACTAACATTAGAACCCCACACTACAGAAAGAAGGTTAGAACTTTCAGGCTGAATCTAATCTGATAGATTTCTTGCCATAACAAAAACAAATGGACAAAAAAAAAATTATGATTTAAACAAAGGCCCAGAGTCTTACAACATAATATCCAAAACTCCCATTACACGATTTAAATTTTGGGCATGCAAAGAGCCAGGATCATTTCAACTAACAAGAAAAAAGACATTCAAAGATGGCATTAATGTTGAAATATCAGTAAGGGCCTTGACAGCTGCTCTTATAACCATGCTCAAAGAAGTATGGGTGAACCCACTTGAAAGAAATGGGAAGACAGAAAATCTCAGCAAAGAAACAAATTAAATAAAAGCAAAGAAATACATTAAATAAATAGAAATTTTTGAACTGAAAAATACATTTGCAAGAATACAAAATTCACTGGATTAGTTCAACATCAGAATGGATGACAGAATAAAGACTCTGTGAAGTTGAATATAAGTAATAGAAATCACGGACATGTGGGACAGTACAAGAGATCAAACTTTTGTGTCATCAGGGTCCCAGAAGATGAGAAGGAAGAGTTTGGTGATGAAAAAAAAAAAACATATTTGAAGAAATAGTGAGTAAAAACTTCCCAGTTCTGGTGAAAGACATTAAACTAGAGATTCAAGATTAGAGAAATAAAACAGAATAAAGTCAAAGGATTCCCTCCCCTGATAGATCATAAAAATGCTGAAAAACAAAGATAAGAAGAACATTCTTATAAAGCAATCAGAAAAAAAAGATGCATTGAATATATTAAAAAAATGAAGCAAATGACTGGATTTTTTTTCTCAGAAATTACGGGGGCAATAAAGAAATAAACCAACATTTTTAAAATGCTGAAAGAAAAATATTTCAATTTAGAATTCTATGTACAGAGAAACAAACAAACAAATACTAGCACAAAGAAATACAATTTAAAAAATTGATACATAAATGGAAATGAAATTCTAAAAAAAAATTGAAATAACCCAAAAGATGACAGAAAAGGAGAAATAGAGAAACACAAAATATAGGGAACAAACAGAAAACAACTGATATAATGAAAAAATACAATTATATAAATAATTAAATGTAAAAAGTCTAAAAACACCAATTAAAAGATAGATAATGGAAAACTTACAGAATTTGTGACCAGCAGAAAGGTTCTGAAACAAATAGTAAAAGAAGTTCTGATGGAAGGGAAATGATACTAGAGAGAAACCTGAATTGTTTGGAAGGAAGAAGGGAAGAAAGGAAGGAAGAGGGGGAGAGAGGGAAGGAGGAAAAAAGCAAAAGAGGGCATCAAAAGGGGTAAATATTATGTATGAATTAAACATGTATGACAGTTGAAATATAAAATTGTATGATAAGGTTTTCAATGTATTTAGATACCATACATGTAACTATCACAGTATAAAGAGGGAGGATAAAAGGATCTAGATGTTAGTGAGGTTTCTGTATTCTACAATGATTTAAAGAAAATGTTATGGGAAATTCTTTTTAACATAAAACTTTTGTAACTGTTATATTTAACATACAAATAAAGTCTAATGAAGAGACTTCCACTTCCAGTCAAGGTGGACTAATAGGAGAAGCTGCCTGAAACAACTTGAAAAAAGTACAAAATATATGAAAAAAATGGTTTTCAAGATATTGGACATTAAATATATCAATAAATCTGTTAAAATTAACAGAGAAATTATAATAGTACAATAAAAATTATTTTACACACATGAAAAATGTAAAGAAGAAAGAGAAATAAGAAAAATATGAGGAACATAGAAAACAAATAGCAAAATGGTAGATGTAAATCAAACCACATAAATAATTACATTAAATGTAAATGGACTAAACACTCTAATCAAAAGGTAGATATTGGAAAACTGGATAAAAAAGAAAGACACAACTATGGTATCAATAGGAGACATAAAAAGACCACTGACACAAAATTCAATGACACAAAAAGGTGAAAGTAGGGGCCGGTCCAGTGGTGCAGTGGTTAAGTTCATGAGCTCCATTTCTGGCAGCCCGGGGTTCTCAGGTTCAGATCCCAGGTGCAGACCGACACACTGCTTGTCAAGCCATGCTGTGGCGGTGTCCCATATAAAGTAAAAGAAGATGGGCATGGATGTTAGCCCTGGGTGAATCTTCCTCAGCAAAAAAGGGGGGATTGGCAATGGATGTTAGCTTAGGGCTAATCTTCCTCACACACATAAAAAAAGGTAAAAGTAAAAGGGTGCAAAAAGATACACCATGCAAACAGTAACTTTAAAAGAGCTGGAGTGACTATATTAATATCAGAAAATATGGATTTTAGACAAGACATATTAATAGAAAAACAGGGACATTTCAAAATGACCAAAAGGTTTATACATCAGGCACACACAAGAAATATAAAAAATATGTACCCAACGACAGACCCTAAACTATATTAAGCAAAAATTGACAAACTTAACAAGAGAAATAGACAATTCAACAATTGGAGATTTCATTATCAGCCTCTCTGTGAATTTAGAGAACAATCAGAAAGAAAATCAGTAAAAATATAGAAGTCTTGAGCAATACTATCACCAACTTGTCCTAAGTGAAATTTCAGAATACTCCATCCAACCAAAGCAGAATACAAATACTTTTAAAAAGCATAGAGACTATTCTCCAGGATAAACCATATATCAAGATATAAAACACATCTAAATACATTTCAAGTGATTGAGAAAATCAACAAAAATCAATAGAGAATATCAAAACCAAAAATTGTTTTTTTGAAAATATGAACAAAATTCATAAACATTTAGCTAGACTCTCCAAGAAAAAAAATGCGAAGATACAAATTTGCAAAGAAAAGGAAGTGGACAGAACATCACTACAGACACTTCAAAAATTAAAAGGATTATTAGAAACTATTACAAACAACTTTATGCCAACAAATTAAAAAACGTAAATGAAATGGACAAATATTTAGAAAAGCCAAAAATCACTATAATTGACTCAAGAAGAAATAAAAAATATCACTAGACTTATAACAAGTAAAGAGATTGGATTAGTAATTAAAACGTTCCCACAAAGAAAAGCCTAGGCCCCAATATTTCACTAGTGATTTTTATTAAATATTTAAAGAAGTACCACCAAGTCTACATAACTCTTTTTAGCAAAATATAGAAGCAGGGAAGACTTCCAAAATCCTTCGACAAAGTCAGTATTACACTGATAGTAAAGCCAGATAATTAAAACTAGAAAATGACATCCCTAATGAACAAAGACACAAAAATTCTTAATGAAATATTAGTAAACTGAATCCAAAAAACATATAGAATAGATTATACACCATCACCCAGTAAATTTATAAAATGGGGAAATAATTTGAATAGATATTTTATAAAATAAGATACACGAATGGCTAAAAAGAACATAAAGGGATGTTTGACATCATTAATCATTAGGGAATGCAAATTAAAACTACAATGAAATACCACTACACACCCCTTTAGAATGACTATAGTCACATAGACTATCAATACAAGGTGTTGTCAATGAAGTAAAGAAAGCACTACCTTTATACATTGCTGGTGGTATAAAGTGATACAGCCATTTTGGAAGCAGTTTTTTCTTTTTAAAGGACAAATATATACTTAATATATGAAGCAGGAATCTACTGCTACCTATTTACCCAAGGGAACTGGAATCATATATCCACATAAAGACTTGTCTAGTAATCTTCATAGTAACATTATTCAAAATAGCTGAAATTAGAACCTCTCCAAAACCTATAATTTAATATAACTGGTGAATGGATAAACAAGTATGGTAAATAATGGAATACTTTTCAGAAATACAAAGGGACAATATACCCAACAACATTCATAAGCCTCAAAAATATTACACTAAGTGAAAGAAGCCAGAAGAAAAAAGTTATATAATGAGTCAATTTATATGAAATTTCTAGACAAAGCAAAACCATATAGGCATTAAGCAACCAGTGGAACTGGAGATAGGAACAGATCCTGGGACTTGGATGGGAGCAGCAATGGACTGCGACTGGGTATGAAGAACCTTTTGGGAGTTATAAAAATGTACTGGGGCTTCTCCTGATGATCACTACACAACTCTTTTTAATTGAACAGTACAGTTAAAATAGGTGAATTTTATGTTAGTACGTTATGCTTCAATAAAGCTGTTAACAAAAAAGGGTAGAATTTGAAAAAACATATTAACTAAAAATATATGTATGGCAAATACATAATTAGTAGTCAGCACATTTCATCATTTGAGTAAAACAAATTAAAACCATAACGAGCAGCTTTATTCAGAATTGCCAAAACTTGGAAGGAACCAAGAGGTCCTTCAGTAAGTGAACAGATAAACAAACTGGTATATCCAGACAATGGAATATTATTTAGCATTAAAAATAAAATGAAGGAAACTTAAATGCATATTACTAAGTGAAAGAAGCCAATCTGAAGAGACTACATATTTTAGGATGCTAACTATATGACATTCTGGAAAAGGATGTGTCTATATGTCTCCAAAACTATAGAAATAGTAAAAAGATCAGTGATTGCTAGGGCTTGGGAGTGGAGGAGAGGCATGAATAGGCAGAGTACAGAGGAGTTTTAGAGCAGTGAATATATTTTGTATAATACCACAATGACAGATATATGTCATTACATGTTTGTCTAAACCCACAGAATGTACAACATTAAGAGTGGACTATAATGTAAATTATGGCCTTATGTGATAATGATGTGTCAAGAAAGTTGATCAATTTTAACAGTCATACTATTTTGTTGGGGAATGTTCACAAAAAGGTTGGCTGTGTGTGGAGAAGAGGGAATATATGGGAACTGCCTGAACCTTCTGCTCAATTTTGCTGTGAACCCAAAACTGTTCTAAAAAATAAAGTCTAAAAAACACAATGAGACACTACTACACATATATTAGAGTGTCGAAAATTTAAAAGTCTGACCACGTGAACTGCTGGTGCAGATACGGAGGCACTGGAACTCTCCTGAGCTGTTGGCAGGAATGTTCAATTGTACAAGTACTTCGGAAAACAGTTTCACAATTTCTTAAGAAGTTGAACAAAACCCTACCACTTGACCCAGACATTCAACTCCTAGATATTTACCTAAGAGAAATAAAAGCACATGTCCATACAAAGACTCCTCTACAAGTGGTCACAGTGGCCTTAATTTTCATGGTCAAATACTAGAAACAACTCAAATGTACATCATCATCAGATCAATGTATAAACAAATGTGTGTTATATCCACGCAATGGAATACACTATTCAGCAACAGAGAACAAAATATTAATACACACAACAGCCTGAATTATACTGAATGAACAAAGCAAGAAAATCAAGTACATACTGTATGATTCCATTTATATAAAATTCTAAAAAAAAGCAAACTATGACAGAAAGTGTCATATAAAAGTGTCATAAAGTGACAGAAAGTGATCAGTGGTTGCCTGGGACAGGGGCAGGCATGAAGGGGTGGGAGAGAGGTATTACAAAGAGACACTGTTGGGGGTGTTAGAAATATTGATTATATTGATTGTGATAATGGTATTATGATTTATACACATATGAAAACTTGTGAAACTGTATACTATAAATAAGTGCAGTTTATCATGTATCAATGATCCTCAATAAAGCTGTTAAAAAGATACCTGAGTTGTAATGATCTATTTCTATATTATTCCAGAAATCAATCCTTAACGTCTTCATTGTCAAAAGCTATGCAATATTGGCCTGCTAATGAAGTTTACAACACATTTTCTGACATCCAGTTCAGCAAATCAAGTTCTTGAGAAGATAATCCTGTAATTTTACATAAAGTAATGCAGAAATGGGAGAATTATGGGGTTTCCATTTCTGTCCAAAACATTTTCAGGAATGCCATCTAGTTGAAAAGCAGAAGCCCTCAATTGCAGATGGCTGGTTGCTTCAGGCACTTTTACTCTTAAATGTATGCTGAATTCATTGTTGTATTCAATTTTTTTTCCCAAAATTAGGCCTTGAAACAAAAACATTTTTGGCACTTTCGTCAGTTCTATGTGCTATTCACAGAGAGGCCTGTTTCTACGGGACTTAAAATATGTAGAGGTCGTCATGTTCAGAGAGAAATGGTATGATAATGATTCCATTCCAGAGAGAGAGTCTAATAAAGCACAAACTTAAGCTTTGTCGGCTTTTTTGACCTTCTTAATAACAATAGCTAACATTTAGTGAACACTTAATATGTGCAATACATTATCTTATTAAATCTTCCCTACAACCTCTTGAGCTCCATACTATAAATATCCTTACTTTACAGATGAGGACACAGAAGTTTAAAGAGGTTACGCAGCTTGCTCAAGGGAGTAAGTGAGGAACAAAATTTCCAACTCAGGTGTGTCTAAGTGCAAAACTGAACTCTCTCTCTCTCTACTTTGTGTCTCCTTCTTAATCACAGGAAAATAAACATTAGACACAGAGGTGAAAATTAATAAATTATTATTGTTTGAAAATTGTAGATGTTCTATGTGAAGATCCTCTGGTCACATAATTGATTTCATTCAATCACTTATGCATCCCTGTATACCTAAAAGCAAGGTGTGATTTCACAGTTATATACCATCTGATTATATACACACAATTTTGGAGATAACAAAGCTCTACTCGCAGTCACTACAACCTTGTAGCATAATTTCTCTCTTGGTTCATTACCTTTTCAGTTCTATGGCAAAGGAACACTTTCCTTTCCCTCTTTCTTGCTCCTACCTCTGTATGTGGTTCTTTTTCTTTCTTCCTATGTCTCTACTCCTCTGGATCAGAAGTAAGGCACTAATCTTTAAAATAGCTCTACTCGAGGGATTTTCTAGCTAGGAAAATTAAATTGAACCTCCTTGATTTTTCCCTCAACGTCGCATTCGGTACCTAATTTACTACTGTCAGTACTTCCCTGTCCACAGTGCTAGGGACATCCCACAGGCCTCCTCATGATGCTGGCCATCTCCACATCTAGTCTGACCACTGTACACCCCACTAGGCTTCACCTTCTATCCCACTTCTGCCTCACACACAGGACCCCTGGCCTATCTCCTGTTATCATTTCATTTGAATAAATACAAAGTTTTATGATACCCTACATATTTCTCTCTCCTGCCTTTCTTTTAATTTTTACTTTTTTCCTCTGTTTCTTGGCCCTCTACTAAATGCCTTATTTTCTTTCATTTCCATTTCCCTTGATAGTAATATATCAAATAGTTTTTAAAATATTATTTGTTCAAAACTGTTGTATGTTCCCTATTCTTTATTTAAAAATTATATTAATCTAATTTTTTGTTCAAAACTGTTTTATATCCCTATTCTTCATTCAAAATTAAGTGGATTCTGAATTTTGTGCTGTTTTTCTCTCAAAGTAATAAATTAGCTTATAGATTCATTTATGTAAATACATAGCATTTCTTCATTTGTTCTGCCCATAGGCCATGAGTTTTGGAATTCCTTACTTCATACTAATTATTAGAATCATAGTTTCTCCATTTCAAAGGAACTATTTTGTTAGACCCTATAATTCTTTCTGTAACAATCTGCAATCATTCTTTCTCTAAACATACCATAATTCTGAATTTCCAAAAGAGATACACATCAAATATGTGAAAAAAGCACATCAAATATGTGAAAAGATATATTTAAAAAGAATTAGGTTGGGCTAGTAGTTTTCAAGCTGGGTGTGTATATGTGTGTATCAGTGTGTGCATATGTGTACTTTCATTTTATTTGGCTACCAGATAGCCACCAAAGCATACAGTAATGGGCATAATATTATGCTAATTATGGCATAGAATATATAGCTTGCTTCATAGATTATATACTTATAATTCTACAAGTGTATGTTTCATGAATAAGTATTTCCACTAGAATTGTCCTTTTAGCTTCAATGCCATCCAGATATGCTCGAAATCCAAGTTTTAGTTCTCTAATAAGCATTTGAATCAATACAAACTAGTTAATTTTAGCTCGGATGGAGTAGAAAGCTGTAGCCTTTCTGAATCATCACCTCAGAGATTGTGCATTGGTGTTACAGGGTAGACAGAACATTAGCCTAGGAGAAAAGCTACCAGATCTGTAATCTTGATTTCATGATCCCAGGTCATGTGGCTTTAGGTAAAATACTTAACTTCTCTCGGCCTTTATTTCCTCATATTTAGAATGAGAGTGATGATGATTATATTATAGAATAGTGGTCTGCAGCCTTTGGTGTGCAGAAAAAAAAAATCCAGTAAAAGTTACTATATACAAAAACAAAACAAAAGGTGGATTCTCCTGGCTCAGTCCTCAAATTTTCAGAGATTTTGACTCAGCAGTCTTTGTTGAAACACCTTAGGTGACTCTGACAGAGACAGAACTTGGACTTTGAAGAAACTTCATACTGTTGTGAAGAGTTAACGAATAAATAAAATAACCTGGCACATAATAGGCACTTGCAAAGAAATTATACCACCAGGTTGTAGACTATGTAATTTATGGAAAAAATAATGAAGCAAGGGAATCCTGCAGGTATAGTCCACAATACTTGTTATGGGAGATTACAAGGAGAAAATGTATCTCACCATTTTAAAGATGGAGTTATATGGAAGAGGTACTAAATAAGGCATTAAAAAAATTCCAAAATCTTAATTCAAAAGGTATTATAGTGTTTGATACAGACCAATGCTATTTCAATAATGACAAGTCAGAAGCAACACAACAATGAAGATGGGCCGAAATTTAGTAATATTAAAAAAATAGAGAAAATCAATTAAGTCATAATTAATACAGTCACATAAATACAAATTATTAAAACTTTGGCTTAATTAAATGTAATAAAAATATAACAATAATGGAAAAAATGACAATTATTCTAAAAATTAGTAAGAATTGATATAAATATAGATATTGTTAAAAATAAATTATCATAGACAAATTATTGCAAAAGACAAAAATAAAGTTTATTGTTAAGGAAATACAGATACCTAAGAAACTTCTTCATTAATAATTAAAGCTATGCTAATAATGGAAGTTAAAACAATTTTAAGGATTGACTTTACATCTGTTAATCTAATAAAAATAATTAACTGTGGTTTGCCATGCTATGTAGAGGCATGAACATGTTAAGACTTGACAGTGGGTTGTAAACCTGTTCAGTTATTCTGGAGACCAATCACACAATATATAGCAAAGCTTATGAAATACCTATGGGAAAAAAGGTGTAGAATGCTCTCAGGTCAATATTCTGGAAATATATCCCAATGAAACAAACAGCCTAAAATATAAAATGCTGTTCATAGAAGTGCATAACATTGAAAAAAAGAAACCCTTGTAGGAACCTACTTAGTAGAAACTTGAAAATCACAGTAAAAGGAAAATGTTTACTAAAATGAATGAGTGAAGTTGATGGAATGAAATATACCTATTAGAAAACTCAAGTGTATTTTTAGAAAAACTATCCCCAGAATAGCATAACTGGCATATTGATTTAATACGTCCAAAAAAACAACTATTTTACATCAGTTGTTATAAAGTCTATGCTTTTTCCACATTTAATATTTAAAATACTTGACAAACACTTTAAAATGCTTTGGAATTATTCTCTTAAATTATGTATAATAATGTGCAAGATATTTCAGAAAAATGAGCTCTATTTGTAAAACACTACTTTGGAGTTTTCAACTGAAAAATACTAATTAAGACTGGACTGTGTGTTTCCTAGCTTAGTCCGTCCTTCCTGGGATTAAAGCTAGATTTAGGGCTACACAATTGATTGCTTCAAGTGATTTATTAATTTGGTGAAGCAGTTAGCTTGTTAATTGTTTTCACTAAATCAATTAATTGTTGGAAAAATTAACCAAATTCATTTAGTTATTTGCTGACATAGCCTTAATCATCTTAACTTTCTTCCTTAGTTTTTTCCAAATGGGAAATTGGATCTCAACCACTGACATCATGTGAGGAGACAGAAAGTGGAAAAGAAAAGGTACCTTTAGTTCAGTTGATATTTTCTGTTACATGCAGTTAGACCATGAGATATACTAGATTGAAATAAATAATAATTACAAACACTTAATGTTCATCAGAGTTATGACAAAGAAAAGGTACCTTTAGTTCAGTTGATATTTTCTGTTACATGCAGTTAGACCATGAGAAATACTAGATTGAAATAAATAATAATTACAAACACAATGTTCATCATAGTTATGACAAAAATTTAGCACTTCATACTTGGCTGAAAAGGCAGCACAGTTTTAGGGATAGGAGTAACCAAATCTTAGGAAGTATTATAATCCCTCCCTATTGTGACACACTAGAGTCTCTAATGATTCCATTTATAATATGCAATGTTGTCTTATTCATTACAGCAAATAACAGTTTATAGCAAGATCATTTAGCAAGAAATGATCCAGTTATTGGTATCTGAGCATAAGAAATTGTTCTATTTTTGTGTCATACATTTTACCTAAAAAAAGTATGTGTTGAATTAAAAGAAATATTTCTACAACAAAATCTTCTATAAAGGCTATCGATGGATAAAGTTCTCCTACTACAACTGTAACATCCTTTTGTTCTCAATATTAAAATATGTGATGAGGGAAACAAAAGTTACCAAAGCAACAGAAAAGATCTATCTCCATTTCTCTGCATAAATTTTGCCTTTTAAGGATGGCGGGACTTTTCAAATAGCATTGATTCCATAACATTAGTTGGATGTTGATGTGAAGACTTGGGAGCCAGAGCTATAGTAACAAATTTCCTAAAGCCATCTATGATATGACTCCCATTTATGATATGATCCCTAAATTATCAGTGATACCTAATAAACTCAAGAATATCACTGATGCAAAGGTTCAAACTCCTCATATTTTCCTCTTCAGTTCTCGAAAGAGGACATTTTAAGCTTCAGAAAGTAGGGGTAAGCAGGCATGGAAATGAGAAGCCCTTTTTGTCATTAAGTAACATAACTGTTCCTTGGTAAAGTGCAGGATTGGGGAGGGAATACCTTATTAAGTAGCTTTTGCCTAAACCACTAAAGCAGTTAGCCTCAGTTCTCAGTGACAATTGTGATATTTAAGAACCTAAACAAACAAACAAAAATGGTATCTGCCCCATTACTGCAATCATAATTGAGATATCCTGATAGGATAGATTCTCTGTATCCTCAGAAATTTTATAATTTTTGAGACAAAGTAGGAATCAATAATAGAAGACCTGTGTGGTATTGTAGCTAGAAGAGAGAATATGAAAATAGTGTCTTGACCTGCTTGATAAGGTCTGTAAAGGGAAAAATATAGTTGGGAAAATCTGAAGTCCTTTCATATTCTTACTGATTTCTGATGCTTTTTGAAGAGATTTAGTTCTGGTTTCAACTAAAAATGAACTACATAGAGCTGGGGGAAGGATGATGAGGAGTAGGACTATGTTACCTCCATTTGAGAATGAACTAACTGTTTGGAATTTTACGTGTGTTTTCTCTAGGTACGTGTCTCCCAAAATTTTAGGTGAGAATTTTGCAGATACTTTTCATGTGATATTTGTATTTTATCGGTTTAAATAAATATCTCTCTAACAGCTGCTGATACTGATTTTTAATGACATGCATTTTATTAACACACTCTTAGAAAGTCATTCAACATGCATGTTATAAATATTTTGATATGCATATTGAATTTGGAGAACCTTGTAGTAATTCTGATGCCCACAGGTTGGAAGTTAACTGCTTAAGATCTGTAGCAAAGAAAGATTTTGCAAAATAAAACAAATTTGAAGTGTCCATTCATTACAAGTTGTCCTCTAAAAAGGCATTTTAAAAAATTGATTTACTAAGCACACATGAAATCATCAAATTAGAAGACCTTATTAAACAATGAACAGGTGATGTATTCAAGTGAGGAGGCAGAAGTTTGGAGAGGGGTGTGGTGCTCTTTATAATGACTGGATGGAAGAGTTAGAGTCTGGCAGACAACTGGAAAATGGAAGCATAAAAGTAGGAAGGCTAAATACTATAGTGTGGGTGCTGGGAGATCTGATGGATTTGAAGCACGAAAATAAAATTTTGGAAGGAACACCTAAGATAAGATTTTTTTTTTTTTTTTTTTTGTGAGGAAGACCAGCCCTGAGCTAACATCCGTTGCTAATCTTCCTCTTTTTGCTAAGGAAGACTGGCCCTGGACTAACATCCGTGCCCATCTTCCCCTACTTTATATGGGACGCCGCCACAGCATGGCTGACAGGCAGTGCATCAGCGGGCGCCAGGGATCCGAACCCGCGAACCCCGGGCTGCCAAGTGCAGACTAAACCGCTGCGCCACTGAGCCAGCCACTAAGGTAAGATTTTGAACTATAGATAACTTTATAAATTCTCTACTCACATTCCTCTGAAATCTTCAATGTATTGCTTACAGATTATTTGAGTAGGAGGGTATCTTCTAATATAAATGTTCTGGTTTGGCAAGAGCAAAAGGAAGCTTTCTCTGGGAACAGTCTAGAAATGACATCAGATATGACTGAGTGAAGCCTTTTTCATATTCTTCTCTTTTACTACTTGTTTCTGAGAGTGGAGACAGTAGCTAATATTCTTAGCACAGTAGTCTATAATTGATAACTCTCATGGATCTTTTAGCAATGGGATGGGTTAAATGAAAGCAAACATTTCAAAGCCTTAGAGATTCCAAATGAAAGTAAAGGGCTTCCTTTCTTGAAGAGTGTTGTATGGAAATTAAATATTTTTATGTCAATAAGGATAAATAAAATAAGAATGCAACATAGTTAAGATTTATGAGTTTTAGGGGCCGCCCGGTGGCGCAGCGGTTTAGTCCACGCTTGGCAGCCCGGGGTTCGCGAGTTCGGATCCCGGGAGCCCGCCGACGCACTGCCTGTCAGCCATGCCGTGACGGCGTCCCATATAAAGTGGAGGAAGATGGGCACGGATGTTAGCCAGGGCCAGTCTTCCTCGGCAAAAAGGGGAGGATTGGCAACAGATGTTAGCTCAGGGCTGGTCTTCCCCACAAAAAAAAAAAAAAAAAAAAGATTTATGAGTTTTAATTTAAGGTAAAAGCCTCTGTTGCAATACATAATAATGTGAGAGAATTATATCTGATACAAATAAAAATACACATGTACATACACATAAATCTATTATTATCTAAATAAGACTACATCCTTCCCCACGTTCTTTATCTAGCTGGGAGCATCAAATGTCTGACATAGTCAAAGCTACTTGTTTTCCAGTATTTTTGCTGGCAGTTTCATTCATGAAATTATAGAAAGAGCAAGATAGAAGCAACCAGTTTTACCAAAAATATAAATTTTCATGGCTGTTTATATCAACCTCCAGAATGTCTCTGTCAGAAAGGTGAAAGCGGTACCATCTGATACAAATCTTGAGAATTTTAATCCTTAGCCATACTATTCTTAGTGCTCTTGAGCACCATGTCCATTGTATCATCTGATCTCAATATGCAGTAATTACTATCTTTTCATAGGAAAAGCAATGGGTTATGCAGAAAAGAGTATAGGCTATAAAAACAGAAGGTGAAGTGTTTAGTTCCATCCATATGTCTTTTCTTCATGAATCTCATTAATACATCTCGACAGTTTGAGCTTTACTTTCCTTACTTATGAAATGTACTTAAAATATACTCCCCACCTATTGGTGAAATGATGAAGAGGTCCAAAAAACGATGCATAAAATAAGCAGGATATATATACTACTTTTGTGTTTTTAAAACAGTTTAACACAAATTATGAAAAGTAAAAATATGTGGGCTTATGTTATAAACTGTAGAATACTGTTGTTTTAACATTCTTGTTTTTAATTTAAGAATTATTAACATTGCTTTCATGTTCCTTTTCCACAAAAAGGAAATCATCAAATTGTCACTTCTCCAAATGGTTAGTTAAATGAGAACTTTCATCTCTAGTCTCTGTTCCCACAGCATTGAACTGTCCCAGAGAACATATCTATAAGATGCTTCCTAGCCCAAAAGCATCAATAAAGATTCTCATATTTGTTTATGGTTTCATTCTTCATGCTTTTCACTTAGTGTTGCACTGATTTTCCATAGTGATATATAAAATGGGTATAACCCATGATTTCTCCATTTTGCTCATGGAGAATCTGAAGTCCAGTAAGGCTGAGTTAGCACATGACTGGTGATAAGAAAGATTAAAGTAGAGGTTTGCTGAATCCTAATCAAGTGCTTTTTCCCCTAAACTTCACTTGAACCAAACTTTAAAGTTTTTTTATTGTGGCACTGACAGTGGCCCTCAGATTGATATGCTATCATTTCAGGAATCAGAATCTTTGAAACCACTGTAAATTCCCCAAAGTCATTAATTAGTATAAAATAATATTGTGTCAGTAAGTAACTAAGATTTACACAGTGCTTTTTGGTTTTCAAAAAACTTTTACATGCATATTAGTTTGTATTCACCATCATGCAAATTATATTCAAATCTTAAGATCAAATCACTTAACAAAGACTCCTCCATATATTCTATAAATTTGTATGTATCATATATGAACAATTGCATTTTAAAATATATATAAGAATTTCACTTAGAAAACCTTAGTACCTCTAGACAACATCAATAGCCTCTTTTAATCCTTCACCAAAAATAACGATTTCAACTTGGCCCAACAAACAATGCTCCATTGCCACGAGAGGTCGGCCTCATTCTATTGATCACTCGCATTCATGTGTAACATTTCAAGTACCAATTATGGGCCAGCTATAGGGCTATAGGGCTGGAATAAAATAGCGAAAAAAAAAAAAACACAGTTCATATTCCAAAAAAACTTACATAATAGGGGAAACATAGACAAGGAAATAGACAATTCAAAGCAATGCAAAGGAATACGTGATCTGATATAGGTAAGCAAAGGGTACTTAAGGAGGCACACAGAAAGAGCACCACTGAGGCAGTCTTGCAGAGACACGGAAGTCTCCCCAAAGAAAAGATATTTGAGGTGAGATCTAAAGAATGAATAAGATAAAGCAGAAGAGAGAAAGACAATTGCAGCAGCACAAACAGCAGGTGTAAAAGTACAAAGGAAAGAAAGAAGGTATGACTTTTCTTGGAAACTACAAGTTGTTCACATGAAACCAGAAGAGTTACAAGGTAAGAGTGCTAGAAAGTCAACTGCAGAGGTGGTATGGGGACAGGTTGTGAGATGACTGGTAGGAAAAGTGAGGAGTTTGGACTTCACTCTAAAAAAAAAAAAGGGGTATCACTGAAAGATGCTGTTATGGATTGAATTGTGTTCCCCTCAGATTCATATATCAAAGCTCTAATTCCCAAGGTGACTGTTAGGATTTCAACATATGAATTTTGGAAGGGACACAATTCAACCCACAACAGAGGAACACAGTCATCTAGAACCCTCTTTATTGAAATGTTCTTTTTACTCAGCTGCCGAGGTTTACATCTCCGAGTAAACAAAGCACTGCAAGCGTCTTGTGTACCTTTGTGGTCTGCAAAATTCATAGTACAACATTGTAGATTTCTCTTTCACAGTTGTCCATCTGTATCCAAGGGGGATTGGTTCCAGGACCCCCCACACCAAAATCCATGAGTGCTCAAGTCCCTTACATAACATGGCATGGTATTTACAAATAACCTATGCACATCCTTCAGTATACTTTAAATCACCTCTAGATTACTTATAATACCTAATACAATGTAAATGCCATGTAAATAGTTGTTATACTATATTGTTCAGGGAATGAGGACAAGAAAAAAAAAGTGTCTACCCATTCAGTACAGATGCAAATATCATAGGCCTTTGCATCCTCAGTTAGTAGGATCCACGGATGCAGAACCTGCAGATAAGGAGGGCTGTCTGTATGTTATTTTGCTTTTTTTGCTTCAATTTTCTCTGCAAAAGTCTGCAAAACTCTTTAAGTTACTAAATCTATTATGCTCTTTCAATAAGTAACTTTAATGTAGTTGGTGGTAACTGTGATGTAGGTAAAGCTTTCCCTGACTGTTTACTCAGTGTTTATAATGACCCTTTATTCACCTTTGCATTACCCCTTGTATAACCACTGGAGAATAGGTATGTGTTGCATCATCAAGAGTTTGACAGAGAACAAGGAAACCAGTGGGTGACGCTCCTACAGGACCCAGCCAGTGAACTACAAACTAAATTTTCTCATTTTTTTCTGGGCATAATCAATTTTTAAAACTCTTAGTAACTGTAATTTTCTGACTATAAAGTTATTAAAATTGATCGTATTTCATAGAGAAAATGTAGAATATACAAAGAAAATGATTCAGTTACTTATGTTCTCTATGCAAGATAAACATCAAGATGCATAGTTGTTTATTCCCAGCCGTCTTCTAGTTTTCCTATTTCTCTTTCTCCTTCTCATCCTCCTTCTTTTTATCCTTATACACTTCCCACATAATTAGCATCGTACTATTTATATCCTTTGCTTCCCCCAAATACCATTCATCGTGAGCATCTCCTGATGGCAAATTGAATTATTGGAATATGGGTTTGGCTCAGAGTAACAACAGCAACAAAAAAGCCCGTCCCATTAAGATCAAAGTGTCTTCCTAACTGGAAGAAGTTTACAAGCTGTATATGATGCTTCCTAGTGTCAGGAACCAGGCTCCTTCTATCTTGTTCTCCACAGGAAGCTTTCATCCTCAAGGTCGTCCCATAGTCCTAGATGACTGTGGGATCTCTAACTACTTGTTTGCTAATAGAAGAGCTGTCTTTTTAAAAAACATGTAAAATTTCACTCATTCATCTCAATTTGGAAGTGAACATCCATGCTCACTTAAAACTCCTGCCTAAATGTGGCCTGATGTCGCCATTTTGTGACTTATTTTATAAAAAGCCACGTCTACGCAGCATGATTACCATCCTACTATAGTTACCTTCAGAAACTATAACTGTAGGAAGACTCTTCCATTAGTAAGTTTATGCTAGTAACTATGAAAAAATATTCAAATTTTTCACATATATATATATATATATTTAGGATCCATAGTCTTTAAGTATTAGAGTTTGGACACCAGAATCTGCATTCATCTAAAATGTATTTTTACTGAAATATGATGAATAATTTTATAAAGTACAATTTCTGAAGGACCTTTCAATTAGTTTGAGACAAAGGTCATCAAACTTTCACATTCTCAGTATTGAAGAAAACAATACTACTAAGGTAGAAAATTTAGTGTTTGTTGAAATGGCTAACATTTCTACCTACTTTGTTTCTCAAGGGAAAAAACAGTAGCTCAAATTAACCATTTCATTTCATAAACAATGTACATATCTATGGCCAGTCACATAACTAGTACACATAGAGCAATGTGGGAAAAAGCATGATGAACTGACATCCAACAAAATTGCTTTAAAAGGGGATATTACAGATTTAAATATTTTTCTTTCAAGTCTATTTCTATCACTAATTCTGTGCTAAAAAAATGAAACACTGTAATAGCATATCACTACTATTTTTCTGCCTTATTAGACAAGATAAATTGTGCAATCTTTCATAGCACAAAGGGAAGCTGAGAGTCATTTAATTACCTGTGAATCAAAGCAATTTAGGTAACTCTTTCTGATCATTACCACAGAGAATCAAGGAACCAAAATGCTCAATAATCAATAACAGTGTCAACCACAAAACAGAGTTAAACCCTTGCAATTTTCCTGCAATAGTAGGGTTCACTGTTTGGCCAAGTAGGATTCCATTGACTCCAGAATTCCTCCTCTCTTCTGACACAGTTCATCATTCCCTTGGGTAGTACTTTGTGCCTATTCCAACTCCTACACTTACCATCACTTAGTTTTTTGAGGTTTTTTTTTTTTTCGGTCTGTAGTACATTATAGTCAGCAAGCTTTACAAGTACCAGTGTGATTAATTGATATGTGTATACCCAATACCTAGAATTATATCTGCTGAACTCTGGGCACCAAATATATTTATTGGAAAAATAAGTTTTAAAAATATGTACAACTCCCTCTACAGACCTCCCTTTAGAGCGTGCATTAGCTCCAGGTGTTTCTTTATAACTGAGTTTCAAAACACAGTCTATAAACTTCTTTAGATAGTGTGCAAATTATGTACCATGTATTCTAATTGTGAGAAATAATAATAGGTTCCTCCTCAAACAACAATAAACACAAAACCCACCATGTCAACAACGAAAGTCCTTAGAAAATGAAAATGTTCGGGAAAAGGCTACTCTATTGTTTCAATAGTCACGTGACATTTTAACTTAATGAAGTGTTCAGCGGTCCTTCACTTAAGACATGGTTTTGTCACGTTAACCCAACCTTTTGCATTTATTTGTTTATAAACAACTTCTTTCACACAAAGCCACTCTGTTTTCTAAGACATCATTTTGGGAAATGCTGTTTCAGCTGCACCATAATGTATGTAACAACTGACTTCCTGTTTATTCTGATAACCATTTATCAACAATCAACTCTGTGCCAGGCTACACAGACAAACAATATCTCCTTACCTGCAAACAGTTACATAACAAGAAGGAAAATTTAAAACAGAAAAAAGAAAATGAAGTATAGAAATGCATGGCTTTGGCATACTTGACCATTTGAAAATGCACAATCTTTTTTTTTTGGTGAGGAAGATAAGCCCTGAGCTAACATCTATTGCCAATCCTCCTCTTTTTGATGAGGAAGATTGGCCCTGGGCTAACATCCGTGCCCATCTTTCTCTACTTTATATGTGGGACACCTGCCACAGCATGGCTTGATAAGCAGTGCATAGGTCTGTGCCCAGGATCTGAACCTGCAAACCTTGGGGTGCTGAAGTGGAGCGCATGAACTTAACTACTATGACACTGGGCCGGCCCCTGAATATGCACAATTTTTGAAGGGCAATATCTTATCCCTATGCCCTGAATTCAGATTCATATTTAAGATTCAATTATTCACTGAACTATAGTCCTTTAATTAGAGTCAATTTCTTATAATCATTTTGAAACAGTCTAATTCCGTAATTCTTAAACCGTTAGGGGATGTCTTGACACCTTTAAGACAGTTGTGCAAAATTTTAGGGATTATACAACCCCTAAAGATATACCCATATGTATAAATATCCTATAGGGTTGCAAATTTCAGGTTTAGAAGCTTTATTTAAGGGATATTTTACCATTTCCATTTTCAGAGAGGGAAATAAAGTTCAAAAAGGTCAAATAATTTATTCATAAAAATCAGCTGATAAGTGGAAAAGTTGGAATTCAAACCCAAGCCCTCTAACCCTAGGTCTAAAGTTTTTTTCCCCAGACCACATCTGCCTTTTCTCGGGCATGCCCCTAAGTGAGAAAATTAAGCTTTTTTTTGGTTACTTTTTTTTTTTTTTTTTGCTGAAGAAGATTCACCCTGAGCTAACATCTGTTGCCAGTCTTCCTCCACTTTGTATGTGGGTTGCCGCCACAACATGGCCACTGACAAGTGGTGTAAGTCCATGCCCAGGAACCAAACCCAGGCCGCCAAAGCAAAGCGTGCTGAACTTAACCACTAGGTCACAGAGCCAGCCCCTTAGAAAACTTTTTTGCAGTGCTTTCTCAGGTTAACTAAACAAACAGCAATTTAGATTAACTTCATTATTAAAACTGGATATAAGAAATTACTTGATAGAGAATATGTCTAAGCAATTAAATGCCTTTAGAATTCATTAATTTGAGCTATATTTCCCATAGGATTTCATTTGTGAGGGTATGGTTTTGTTTTCTTCTAGAGTATTTGTGGAACAATACTTTAACCAACCCACGCCTTAGGACTCTTAGGTAACAGTTCAAGCCAAATAGATGACACAGATTATTATCAATATGTTAGAGTCTTGGCTAATAAGATTTGCCAGTTTTGCCACTGCTGAATACATCACATTCATCATCTGAGCAGAATCAGGCAATATTGAAAAATTTTCTTTGATTTTTCTCTAAGTACCCTTAACTAAGACCTCCAAAGATGAACAAGAATATATCAATTTTAGATTATCTATTAGCCTTACCTGACTTTTATTTCTACCTTCTTACTATTTATCTGGAACAACAGAACTAGTATAAAGCCAACTCTTACCATGAGATCTATGTTATACCGAGTCTTCTAGAAAATTTATAGATTAATGGTGCATTTCTACATAGGTATATAGAAAGGCCACAGGATGTGAAGTAAAATCCTACTTCTACCACCACAAAATACATGGACTTGTGAACATTCTTAAGCTTCAAGTAACACTTTTTAAAATCTGTAGCATGAAGAAAACAATGCTTATTGAAAAGGGTTGCAGTGAGGCGCTGGCCCTGTGGTGGTGTAGTGGTTGAGTTCAGCACACTCCACTTTGGCGGCCCAGGATCACAGGTTCGGATTCTGGGCATGGACCTATCCTGCTCGGCAGCCATACTCTTGCAGCAACCCACATACAAAATAGAGGAAGACTGGCATAGATGTTAGCCCAAGGCTAATCCTCTTCTAGCAAAAAAAAAAATGGAAGATTGGCAACAGGTGTTAGCTCAGGGCAACTCTTCCTCAGCAAATAAATAAAACGGTTGCAGTGAGGAAGTAAATAAATGCAATAATGGTTTTAGTCTTTGTATGTAGGTACTGTGGCTCGCATTTAATAGATGCTAAATAAAGCTTATTTTCCATGAATCTTTTGAAGCTATTTTCTCTCACAGTTCTTTGATAAGAGATTATTATTTAAATAAAGTCTTCATCATAACTTCCTGTATACATTTGTTGGCTGAATCTCCTGGAACTCACCATATCCTCAATGTTAGAGGATGTCTACTTTGTCCACTGCAACCACTAAAGGGAAGTTAGTTGCTGGTATTTCCATACCTAGTATTATCAGAGCAGGCTCAAAAAGAACGGTCCCTATTTTGGATTAAAACATGCACACAAATTTCACAAATGAGGGGAGAATCTACTTTGTGTTGGATTACACTAGTTGGTGTTTTTGTTTGCTTAGGGTACCCGCTAATTTGTGTTTGTTTTGAGGTTAGAGTTAGCTCACATTGCTGATAACACAGTAATTTGATTTTTTAAAATTCAGGAATATATTTAAAGTGTGTTCGGAGCCGTTTTAATTAACTTTTTAAGAAGTTAGACTTAATAACTTTTAGAGAAGTTTTAGGTTCACAGAAAAATTGAGGTGAAGACACAGAGATTACCCATATATCCCCTGCTCCCACACGTACATAGCATTCCTCATTGTCTACATCCTCCACCAGAGTGGTACATTTGTTACAATGGATGAACCTCCATTAACACATCATAATTAGATTACCATTCACTCTTGGTGTTGTACATTCTGAGTTTGGACAAATGTATAATGACATATATTCATCCTTATGGTATCATACAAGAGCATTTTCACTGCCCTAAAATACTCTGTGCTCTGCCTATTCATCCCTCTCCCCTACCCACAAGCCCTAGCGACCACTGATCTTTTTACTGTCTCCATAGTTTTGCCTTTTCCAGAACGTCATAAAGTAGGAATCATAAAGCATGTAGCCTATTCAGGTTGGCTTCTTTCACTAAGTAATATGCATTTACAGTTCCTCCATATCTTTTCATGGCATCCATTCACTTTTAATCTAGACGTGTCTCTATATTTAAAGTATATTTCTTGTGGATAACATAGTTGGGTCTTGTTTTTGATCCACTCTGACAAGCTCCATCTTTTGTGCATTTAGACCATTGAGATTCAAAACAGTTATTGATATAGTTAAATTAATATTTACTATATTCATTACTGTTTTCTATTTGTTGCTCTTGTTCTTTGTTCCTATTTTTGTTTTCCACTCTTTTTCTGCTTTATGTGGTTTTAATTGAACACTTAATATGATTCTATTTTTTTCTCCTTTCATAGCATATCACCTGTACTTTACTTTTTTCAGTGGGAGCCCAGATTTTGCAATATATATTTACGGCGAATCCAAGTCCACTTTCAAATAACACTATAATGCTTCACAGGCACTGTGACTACTTTATAGTAACAAAATAATCCTAATTCTTTGCTCCCTTCCCTTTTATCACTGCTGCCATTCATTTCACTTATATATAAGCACACATAAGCACATAAACATAAGATATATACATAAGCATACATAGTCAAAAACATTGTTGGTATTATTTTGAACAAACTGGCTATCTGTTAGATCAATTAAGAATAAGAAAAGGAATTACGTTTTTATTTTTCTTTTACTTAATTCTTCTTCAATGCTTTTCTTACTTTATGCAGATTTGAGTTTCTGACCTATATAATTTTCCTTCTCTCTAAAGAACTCCTTTTAATATTTCTTGCAAAGCTGGTCTACTGGTAACAAATTCTCTCAATTTTTGTTTTTCTGAGAAAGTCTTTACTTCTCTTTCACTTTTGGAGGATAATTTCGCAGGGTGCAGCCTTCTAGGTTGGTGTTTGTTTTTTTCAATATTTTAAATATTTCAATTTACTCTCTTCTTGCTTGCACGGTTTCTGAGGAGAAGTTGGATATAATTTTTATCTTTGTTCCTCTCTAGGTAAGGTGTTTTTTCCCTCTGGCTTCTTTCAGGACTTTTTCTTCATCTTTGAAACTCTGTATTTTGAAAATGATATGCCAAGGTGTAGGTTTTTTAGTATTTATCCTGCTTGGTGTTCTGAGCTTCCTGGATCTGAAGTTTGGTGTCTGACATTGATTTGGGAAATTCTCAGTCATTATTGTTTCAAATATTTCTTCTGTTCCTTTCTTTCCTTCTACTCCTTCTGACAGTCCCATTATGCACATGTAACATCTTTTGTAGTTGTCCCACAGTCTTTGGATATTCTGTTCTGTTTTTTTCAGTGTTTGTTCTCTTTATTTTTCAATTTTTGAGGATTCTATTAATATATCCTCTAGCTTAGAATTCTTTTCTCAGTCATGTCCAGTCTACTAACAAGCCCACTGAAGGCTTTCCTCATTTCTGTTACAGAGTTTTTTATCGCTAGCATTTAAAAAAAATTCTTCTTAGGATTTCCATCTGTCTGCTTATATTGCCCATCTGTTATTGCATGCTATCTACTTTATCCATTAGAATCCTTAAAATATTAGTCATGTTTGTTTTAAATTCCCAGTCTGATGATTTCAACATTCCGTCCATGTCTGGTTCTGATGCTTGTTCTCACTCTTCAAATTGTGTTTTTTTGCCTTTTGTCATGCCTTGTAACTTTTTCTCAATAGCCAGACATAATATACTGGATAAAGAACCAATGTAAACATGCCTTCAGCAATGTGCTGCAGGGTGTGAGGGGAGAGGAAGTGTTCTATAGTCCTATGATTAGGTTTCAGTCTTTTAGTGAGCCTATGCCTCTGGACTGTGAACTTCACAAGTGTTTCTTCCCCTTAGCATTCCCTTAGGTGGAACAGGATGGTTAGAGTGGCTGGAGCTGGGTATTTCCCTTCTTCCTATTCAGTTAGGCTCTGATAATATCCCAGCAGGTTGGCTTTAGTTAACTACTTTCTCTTGAGGGCAGGCCCTGTTAAGAAGAACAAAGTACCGTGGCCTATTTCAAAATGGTTCCATTTCCCCTCTCCTGCCAGAAACCAGAAAAGATTTTTCTCATATTTACTATGGAAATGCTCCTGGAGGTAAATGTCACAAAATTGAGGGGGCCCTCCTATGACTGGGTCCTCCTGGAGTTTTTAACTCTCAGAGTTGTCCACAATGAGACTGCCATAGTTCGTCCAGCACAGCTCAGGTTTTCCTACCCCAGCACTAGTTACTGAGGTGGTTTCTCTCATAAGTCTCTGCTCTAGTAAGCTGTGACTCCCTGTATTCACCAAACTCGCCAATCTAGGGGGCACTGGTTTGCCCTGTGTCACCCCATCTCTTACAGATGTAGGATTTGTTGATTTTTCAGTCTGTTCAGCTTTCTACTTGTTGTTACGACAGAGTGGTAACTTTCCAGTGCAGAACCAGAAGCCAGAAGTTCTTTAATAAACTTTTTATTCTGGAATAGTTATTGATTTTGTCCAGAGTTCTAAAGTGTTTATAAACTTTCATTTTTAGGACTCTATCCTAATAACTTGATATAAAATATAGAAAAAAACAACAAACATATTAATTTACTAATTCATACTTTCATCCAAGTTTTAAGTACCAGCTACAAACCACACATAGGTCTAAATTCTCAGATGCAAAGATAATTGAAGTGAAACCTCTATTTGTCATAAACTCATCAACTCAGGAACACAGGTATGCTTTCCACTCTACTTCTGTTCCTTTAAGAAAAAACAATAACCCTTCACAAAATCAAGCTGCCTGCAGTGGCTCTCCTCAGTCACTAGGAACCCTCCCTCTCATTTTCTAGGTGGCCTCTCACTCTGGCTCCCCACCCACTTGATTTCAAACTCTCAACTTTTTGTATCAAAAAGTAATTTTGGGGGGGTGCTTGGCATTTATTTAACTTTCTTTTGACAATAAAGCCCAATTCCTTTGGAGGAATTATCAGCCATTCTTTGGCCATAATCAGGTTGAAATATTAACCAAAGTGTTGGGCTTGAGCATGAGGTTGGAAGTGACCCAGTCTATACTGATTGATCTTTCTCCCTGAATCCAAATCTTGAGCAGAGAAAGCTAAGCCAGAAACTGTGCTGTGATGAAACTGGAATGCCTGTCGTTACCGTGTTTTTTAATCTAGATCTTGAGTGGTTATGACTAATGATCTTTACCCAGCTGGGTTTTCTAGACTTTGTGTCAATTTTTGTGAGTTCTGTTAAATTCTTTCCTTTAATTCTCTTCTGGATTGAGTTACTCAGAGTAGATTTCTATTGTTTGAACAGAAGTAATTTTAATCAACATGTCCAGATTTGGTGCCTACTCTGCCCTCTCATTCATTCTTGAGAGCTTTATTTTTATTTTCTTCTTGATGTCTTCTAAGTAACCATCACTGCTACCCCAAAGAGATTTAACCTGAAGTCTCCTTCTGACTCTCTGGCCTGGAGCTCCTTCTTGGAAGGTCAGTTACACAACTCCTTGGCATAAAAATACCAAGTCTGCAGTCTGATCAGGGCAACCAGTGCCTTATTGAAGATTTGGTATTAAATGTATACTAAAGCTTTCTAAGAGCAATAATATAACAAAGCTATTCACAAAAGAAAGACATGCATCCTCCAAAAAAGCTAAAATGAATTTCAGTATCATCTGCCCCTTCCCATGACCTTGCACTTAGCATTCTGGCCATACCAACTATTATCCCCAAGCAAACTGTTTTGGTCATGACTCTTTGCACTTGCGACACCATTCCCTCAGCCAGAATATCCTTCTCCTCTCTCCTCTCAATCTCTGCCTGTAAACTCCACACCATTTGTATATCACAAGTGATAAGCGTGCAACCATTTATGGGATTCTTTAGTATTTTCAAGGCACTGCGCTAGCTTTACATGGATTATCACATTTAAGTCTCATAAAAACACTCTGAAGTAGATATTGTAAAGCTTACTTTATAGATGAGGAAACTGACTTTTAATACCATGCAGTAGGGAAGTGGCAGAAGTGGGATTTTGAGTCAAAGCAGAAGTAACCTATAGATTGTGCTCCTGACTACAGTAAACAGCATTTTAATGTTGTCAGTGGTTATTTATGTGTCTGCACTTAAAAAATTATAATTTTATATATACTATATTTGATCATACATATATTGTTTTTTGTTAAAGGACTTTGACTAGATAAGTACTTTCTCCTCCAGCAAACCTTATCTGACCTCATTAATACTTTTAATCATTTTCTCAGTAATACAGCAAGTGTACTACACCTTGTTTATGTCCTATTTCATTCTAATTTTATTATACTTATCTCTTTATATCTCTGTCTTTTACTTTAATCTTTACACTTCTTAAAAGTAGAGAATCAGTTATGGCAGAGAAGGTATAGGATATATAGTAAAGGCATGAACCCCCAAGCCAGTAGGTCTACACAAAAATCTCAGATTTCTATTTACTACTAGTACAGCCTAATTTCTATTTATTACTAGTACAGCCTAAAAACAAAGGTTTCTCTCTGAGATTTAGTTTTCTTATCTGTAAAATGAGGATTACAATACTCACATTGCAGGGTGTAAGGAGTGTGTTATCCATAGCAGGCACTGAGTAATTACTTATTAAATCAATGCTGTTTAAGGATTCAATATAAGCTACCAGTCCATTTTAACTTCCATTTATCTCTCATCTCTTTAAGATCTTGCAGAATGTTTTCCCGTATTTCTTTAGGATCTTGCAGTATGTATTTTTTGCATTATACAAAGTAATATAATGTAATGTCTAGTCTTTTAATATATAAATCTCATAAATATATGATTATAGCAAAAGTAATACATAAAATATTTTAATGACTACATATGAATGAATTATAAGGAACGAATTAATCCTTAGTGTAAATGTAAATATATACAGGATTGCAAGAATCAGGCTCATTATCCCTAAGAATATTTTGGCCTGTGGACCATAGCTTTATATTTTTTTTACTGGATAGTTGTAAACAAAATTTTAATCTTTTTGCACTACACTTCTGCACCTCTCCACCTCCTTGCTCCTCTTCCAGATAGAACACTGCTGCATCATCTCATGTAGTTAAAGTGTGACCAAATGTAATTTAGTAAGGAGAGAGGTGAGGTGACATGAAGCATGAAATTTAAAAAATGAATGTCACACCACTTTTCATATTGAATACTTAGCATTAATTCACATTGCAAGTAACTCGATGCAAATATTTCATTGCAAAATAGAGGAAAGTAAGAGACTTTCTTATATTCACTGCAGTTGTGGGCTGGTTTGAAAAACTGCTATTCAAAAAATCAGACACAGGCACTTAGCTATGTACTGAGATTCAAATTCTGGCAATTTGAATGTATGTCCCTCACCCAGTTATACTCATGCTATCAACTTAGGACACTGACAGATATCTGGCACAACACAGATGTACCTATGTGATTCAGGCTGATTTCTTATGAAATATTGTAAGGCTACAGTTTGACTCCTTAGTTCTGCCTCTATCTTGCATACTTCTTCCTCAAGGACAATGTCTTTGCTTTTTGCCAGCTCTATTCCATTTTTTTTTTTTTTTTTTTTACCTTGGGAGAGAAGGAGTCAATCTAAACTGACTAAAGGCAGAAAATAGGAAAGAAGTGTCAATGGATATTAGAATATGTTTCTAATATCTTGATGAGACTGGCAAGAGATTTCTGGAGATATTTCCAAAAGAGATACTTACAAAACTGCTTTCCAACAATTAATATATATTGGCATGTGAGTTTAGTAGGTCAAAGTATAGGCTCACTGTTCCAATCTGAATTGTGAAATTATTTCTGAGCTGCCTGGTTTATACAATGAAATCCTACCTTCTATCCCACATTTCCAAAATAATTTGGCTTCTTATAAGAAATACCTGGTATGTCTATTTATACATTATCTCCATCTCAAGCACAGGCATTTTAGATGCTTGATCACAATTTGGCAGTTACATGAATTATAACTTCAATCCACCTTTTAGATAACTAAAGTTTGTGAGATAAATGAATGATAGATCATAGAGCAATTCTGCTAAAGCCACATCTGTGAAAAACCTAGACAGGGAAGAATTCTCCTCCACTGGCCATACAATTTAGGCATAACCAGTTAATCAAAGAATTCAACAAGCACATTAGGTACCAAGAGTACGTCTTTGAAGGAACATGCATGATTGGATGTTTAAATTCTTCTTTGCTTGTTACCACCCAGACTTAACTCCTCAAAGTCATAAATCAAGTCCTCAAATGTCCTTCAAAATGTTGGATGAAAGGGATAAAAGCAATACTTTAGTTCCCACTGCAATCCACAGTTAGACAGTAAAATGTTGGATTTGTGGCCAGGCAAACTTTTGATTTTGTGGATTCCAGATCAAACTCAGTGCTTTCTGCTTTATGTTTGGCACCATTCAAACCAAAGCTTTGAGGCTTTTAGACCTTGTTAAGCACCTGGTAAGGTATCAAAGGATAAAAAATTCAGTGCAAATCAGATTGGTACATTCATTTTAAAGGCATATACACCTACATAACATCAGAGTGTAATGTGAACCTGCTTGTTCCTGACTACCCATGAAAACAAAATTATTTTCTTTGAAAAATAATATTTAATATTTGTTTGCTAAGATCTATGCTTGATACAAAGGAATTTACAATGAGAAAATTGAAGTTGATCAGTTTCTATAAAAAGCAAAGTGACCATAAATTGACTAAAAACAATTTTCTCTTCCAAGTTCCTCTTCTCACATTTAAATAATTATAAAATTGATATTAAAAATTATATTTTAAAATTGTATATATTACAGTAAAAAACGGGAGCTTTTTAAAAGTTTTTTCATCTAACTCTATTCATTAGTAGGGCCAACGCACTAGAGAAATGTGAATTTCTGAATAAATTTATATTAAAATACTATGCCTTGGTCTCTTTAAAATGATGTTATTTTATTGTGTTTCAATAGGTAATCAGATTCAACTTATTTTACTTCCAAATAAACCAACTTCTCTAGAAAGTATGCACATATAAGTACAGTTTTAATTTACTTTTCTATGAGATAGCAAAATATTTTAATTTAACCTGTCTAAAGTATTCATAATCATTTCATTACAGTTGACTCTTTCTTATGCCAGTTCTAAGAAAAACTAAATTTTCAGACAAAGGTAGAAAAAAATCAATAGTCACTGTAGAAGATCTGAATTTTGCAGAGCAGTTCCAAAGTTTTGGGGAAATAATTGACATAAACTGAGATAGAATTATTTTAAATAAAATAATTAAATTATATTTAATTACATAACTTTGTTATATATTTGCCTCAAGAAAGTACTTCTCTATCAAGCTCTTTAGTTTAATGGGAGCATAAAATATGTATTTAGCATGCACTTTGTTTCCAAAATATCCAGATGTGTATCACATATTTTATTTCTCTCAGTGGGTGTTGGACATATACAGACAAAATAAAAAGCTAGCCTATTACCATATTGTAGATATTGAAAGAAGACACTAGACTCCTGGGTCGGAGGCAAAGTATTATATTATTGAGGGCAAAACCAGTAGCTAGAATGTAGCCAGTATGATATTCACAATGCTTCCCCATATCTCACAAGTTCCAGGGGGGTGTTACAGTGCCTATAGCAGATGCCTGCACATGCAGTGGGTTGTAACAGAGAGCTTGGTACATTCACTACTTTCATAGTAAATGAAAGGATGCCTGATTTTTGTCCAGAGGGAGATGTTCCCTCATCCTTCATGGTTGCTCACTGCAAACAGAACCCTAAGAAATGGCCCAAATAAAGAGCTTTCAGAGACTTCACTTTTTGGAATACCCAGCAAGAATTTTAAGGGCTCATGGGTGATCACGATTGCAACAAACTTTAAGAAAGTGTATACATGTTTGAAATTTTCAAACAGAAACAAAAAACTTTACAAATGCTGTAGAAGATTTATAAACCAACCAAATAAAACTTATAGAAATGAAAAATATCATAAAGATGAATTCAATGGATAGATTAAACAGAATAGCTAAACAGAGAAGTAGTAAACTGGAAGATCAAAAGTACCTATTGAGAATAAAGCGCAGAGATATGAAAAGATAAGACAATTTGAAAGACATGGTGAGAAAAATAGAGAATACAATAAGATCAAACCTTTAATAGAGTCCTAGAAATGGGCAAGAGAAATTTAAGTAGAGAAAGTATTTAAGAGACAATGGCTGAGAATTTTCCAAAATGAACAAAAGACATCATACCCATATTAAAAAAAATGCCAAAGAATCCTTAGCAAGTTAAAGAAACTGCAGTGTACACCTTGGCTCAACATATTGAAATTACTGAAAGACAAAGCCAAAGACAAAAATATTAAAATAAGCCAAAAAGATGGGAAAGAGAACAATTTCTTATGAAGAACCTATAGTAGGTTAACATCTGACTTCCTAGAGCTAATTTTGCCCATTTAACAGTCAATAAAAGAAGAAATCCGTTCAAGTCAATATTTGGTACTCTATGGACTTGTACAGAATACAGTGGTTCTCCCTTGGGGGGATTCGTATCATACACTGCACAAGCTTCTTTGCACCTGCTTTCTCAGTCAGCTCTTCCTTTTCTCTACCTCTTGCTCTTTCCATTCCCTATTTCTCACAATCAAGAAACTACAGGCTTTGAAATACAGATTCACTGCAAGGGTCAGCTCCCCCTCTCCTAAAGTTCTAGCTTTCACTCTATTCTGGATAATCAAAGAATATCTTCCAATCAAATAGGATGATAGTCCTGAAATAACATGTTCCTGAAATAAATTCTAGTTGTTATATTTTTTTCACCTCACAACAAACAAATGAATTTCTGGCTCAACCAATCATTCAATCAGTCAATAAAAAGTTATTCCAAAGTTGCATCATTAAGAAAATATGGATGCTGTAGGTATTAAGTAGAGAGGTTGAAATGGAATAATTTTTCAGTCTCTGAAAAGGCTTCTTAATTGTTCATAAGATTATATTCAATTGTTCCTTCACTACTAATGTTGATCCTCAACTTATATATGTTCAAATTTGTCCCATCTTCAAAACAATAACAATACCAATCTCCAAATAAACAGTCTCATTCTTTTCATTTGCAAACTTCTTCAAAAAATATTCTACTTTTAGTTTCTCTACATCCTTGTTCACGGAACTTTCTCCATTTTTGGCTTGTGTATTACTCTTTGTTTTCATTTTCCTCCTGCTTTTCTGGTTGTAAAATGAGATATTCAAACATAAAGGCTCTGATGTCAAGTTGGTTTGAGTGTTATCTTGGTCCCATATAGAAGCTGTGTGATTTTGAAAATATTGTGTGAACAGAACCTCAGCCTTCTCATTTTTGCAATAGTGATGACTGTCTCACAGGCTTTTTTGAGAATTAAACATTTTAACATAAACAGCTCAGGTTATGGTATACATTTATTAAATGTTAGGTATCTCAAGTACTTCTTCCCTTCTTTACCCTACCTCGTCTCAAATGCACTTAACAGCTTCACAAATTGATTCATCTCTTCAATTCTCCCAATCCAAGGTTTTTAATATTGGACTCGACCAAAGCATTCTTTCCCCTCCTCATTGAATAAGTGCATCCACACACGTGACTTCTAGCCACTTTACAGTGAAGCTGTCTTTATCTTCATATCCGTCTTTGATATCTTGTTCTCTCATGAACTCATTTGGAAAATTTTACTCACATAAAAGACAAGCAGACTCATGGCCTCATCACTTTATCAAGCCTGGTTTTCTTCCCGATTTCTTCTTGCAGTAAATGTCTTCACTCCATAGCCACATTTGTTAAAGTGAGGAACTGGAAGTTTTACATAATTCCTTCCTCTCCCTCACTTTCCAAATGCAATCAGCAACCAAGTCTAGCTAATTCCATCTTCTAAATGTTTCTCAAATATGTCTTCTCTCTTATGCTATTCCACATGTAATTTCTCAGTTGCAGTATACCAATAGTCTACCTTCACAACACCTGCCTTAAAGCATAAGTTCAAGCTATCTTCCATATCATTGCTAAAGCAATCCTTCTAAAATCCAAATTCATTCCTCTACCTGGAATAGTCACTCTACATATTATGTTTCTGCTAAATCACCATCAAGTAACTATGAAAAAACCTATATAAAGGAACTCAAGCATCAACTTCTCAGGAAACACTGGCCTTATCCTCCTACCATAGACTTGGTGCCATATCTTTGTAGTCCCATAGGAACAGGGACATATTTTTCAGGGACATAGGAAAGTGCATATCTTTCTCAGAACATATTTTATCATATTGTGAGTACTGGTGCAATTTTCTACATCTCTCGCTAGATAAAGAGTTTTCTAATGCCATGTATTCAGTGATTAGTAATTGCCAGGAAGTACGCTAAAACTATGCGTGGATTACCTCCTTAATCCTCATAAACCCCAATGAAGTAGATAATGTTATTATGAGCATTTCATAGATGAGGAAATTAAGGGTCACAGAGGTTGAGTAACTTGCTGAATGTCCCCTAGTCAGATGTTAATGAAGACAAAATGCAAATTTAGGGTACCTCCAGAGCCGATTTTCTTAACAGCTATACTATACTCTTTCCTTTATAGAGTTCAAGAACCATTCTCTGTTTCTATATCTTCCACATCTAGTACAATACCAGAACAGTAACAGACATTTTGTAAATATTCACTGGATGATTACATGAACGAATGAATGAATAAATGAATATTTTAATAGAGTATTTTCACTTTGATATAGTGGATTTGCATTAAAAACAAGATTTGAACAGAGCTCAAACAAGAGTCTGCACTTAAAATACTAATAAAAACTGTATTTGAGTCAAAACATTCATAAATGGAAAAAAATACAGTATTTTTAAATTTGGGAATATTCTCTTATAGATTATAAAGATTTAAATGATTTCTGCCTTTTGAATAAATGTATAAGACTGTTTTCTACATAAATAGATTCAAAATACAGCCATACACAAAATGAGTCTGCAAAATTCTCTTTGCTTCTCCCCCCCACCAAAGTTAGCAGTTTTAGAAACGGTGACCATGAGCAGCCTAACAAAATACAACATCATCGGATTCCTCATCTGTAAAATGAGGACAATGGGCTATGCAGTCTCAAAGGCTCCTTCTAGCTCTATCATTTATAATCTTCTGACTTAATTTATTTCATATGTTTTACTAGTGCACAGCATGTTTTCTTTTAGTTCCAGACTAATTTCTTTCTAAGTCTATAGACTAGTGCTAATTGTCATGCCTAATCTATAGGCCAATTTGTAAGGGAAAAAAATCCACTGGGGACATTGCAAAGAATCCACAATTTGAGGAGGATAGAGTGGGAGACCTGCTGTGCCTGGACTGAAACAGCTGTTTCAAGAACCTTAAGCATCTGGGGAAGTCATCCAGAGAAAGGCCATCCACCGTGCTTTGATCTCTCCACCGAAGCACTGCCTGTCCACATGCTTGGTGAGAGGCCAGACTGTTAGACCCATGCCTAGGGCTAGCTTTCTCCCTTGTTTCTGCCCAGGAAATGGCACCAGAGTGTTTCTAAAGTATAAGTGAAATAAAATTTCATAATGGTAGAGCTCTGAATAAAACTGAGATTACAGAATATGACATTAATTAGGCTTAGTAAAGCAACATTGTACTTTATAAGTGAATAAAAGGGAAAACAAAAAAAGAACAAAAGGGTAATGTTTAAAAACATGTGTGCAGAACTGGATGGTTTTTAAAATGCTTCTCAAATATTTTCTCATTTAATCCTCATAAGCATCCTCTGATCATCCTCATAATTACTTGCATTTTATAGATGAAGAAACTGATTTTCAGATAGTTGCTTAGGAGTCCATAATTAGTAAATATGGGATCTGGACTCAAACCCAAATCTCCCATTACAAATTCCTTGCCCTTTCCATCACTGCACATCATCCTAAGAGAAAGGATGATAAAATACATATACTCAAGGCATATTTAACTTCCTAAAATAAGTTGTATACACATATTGAAGGCAAACATTTTTATAGAATGAAAAATAATTTGCTGAGTTGTCATTCAACAGATAATTTTATGTAGTTTATTTCTAGAACACAAAATATTTTCACAGAATATTCAATTTTAATTATCTTATTCTCTACCAGAGAAAACAGTTAATTAAGAATATGATTGAGCATTCCTGATGGATACTAATCAAGCATTATTTGATTCATAAAAGAATGACATTTAAAGTATCTTTAAATACTTAAAGCAAACCTTTTTTCCTGAATCATAGGAAAAAGTCAAGAACATCACTCTGTCAGGACCAACTCATTTTTTATACCGACTTTTGTCAGAAACCACTAACTGCCTTCCTTACCTAGTCTCCTCCTCTTGTATGCTAACGTAACTCAAATAACTAAAAACAGCATTTCCCAGACTTCCTAAGCATATAGCCTATGAGTTGCAAATAGTAGCTGTTGGATGGCTCCAAAGGAAGTTCTTTAAGTGTAAAAACTCACTGGAATGCATATTTTGGCCTTTGCCCTTTCCCTTCTTCCTGAACGGAAGGTGGACGTGGTGCTAGCTGTGAGGTTGCCAATTTGAGACTATGAAAAGACAGGTAGGAACCATACTTTCTACTATGGATGGCCGAGAAAAGAAAGAAGGAACTTACTATTGTGATGGATTATGGAGCCATTAAGTCCCAGCCTACCTGGCTCTGGCCGTGCTGCAGGATACAAATAAACTGATACTTAGTTATGTCACTATTATTTGGGTTCTCAGTTATATGCAGCTGAACACAATACCTGACACATTTACCCTGAACCAGTCCCTGTATCCAGGGAGAATGATGTGAATTGATTGGCTTATGTCCGGTCTACTGCCTCTCATCTCACTAATTTTTGTCCATTTAGATATGTTTTAAAATCAGGCCAATCAGGGTCCACATCACAAAAACCATATACATACTATAAAACGGGGAAAATCCAGGTCCTGTTGGAAAGGGGAAAAGAAATCATGAATAATGGGTAGTCCCTCACAAACGTCCACTATAATATCCACGTTCCCTAATTTATTTAATAGTCCTCCATTTGAGCATACTTAGACTGTTTCTACTTTGTTATTATCACAAGCAATGTCTTGTTAAACTCCTTTGTAGATAAATCATTGTTAAGAGTTTCTGCATATTTTTTCTTTTCTTTTTAACAGATTACTAGAAAGAATTACCAGTACAAATCTTGTTACATTTTCTTATAACCCTTACTATATTTTGCTAAATTGATTTTCACAATGTTTGTTTCAATTTAAACTTCTGCCCCAAATGTGTAAGAATGCTCATTCAAGGTACAGTCACCATTATCATCACCGTTCATTTTTATCATCATATATATTTTGCTTAGTTGCAGATGCAAAAAATGTCTTACATATAGATTTAATTTCTTTGATTTAAACAAATATTTTTAGTTTTAGTTTTTGAATGGTATCCATTTTTATTTGTAAATCAGGAAGTAGTTAATAAAAACTTCAAAAAGTGAAAAGTATAATTTTAAATAAATGTCAATTAAAATCTCCATGGCAGTGGTCCTTAAACCTGCGTGCGCATCAGAATCACCTGAGGGCTTTTCTTCAGCTTTATTGAGGTATGATTGACAAATAAAATTGTATATATTTAAGGTGTACAACATGATTTGATATACGTATACATTGTAAAATGATTACCACAATCAAGTTAATTAACACATCACCTCATATAGTTACCACTTTTTGTGTGTATGACGAGAACACTTAAGATTTACTCAACAAATTTCAAGCATACAATATAGTATTATTGACTATAGTCACCATGCTGTATACTAGATGCCCAGAACTTATTCATCTTATAACTGAAAGTTTGTACCCTTTAACCAACATCTCCCCATTTTCCCCACCTCCTATCGCCTGACAACCACCATTCTACTGTTTCTATGAGTTCAACTTTTTTAGATTCTACATGTGAGATTATATTCTCCCTTTGGCTTATTTCACTTTAGCATAATACCTTCCAGGTTCATCCATGTTGTCACAAATGGCAGGATTTCCTTCTTTTTTATTGCTGAATAATATTCCATTGTTTGCATACATATTTTCTTTATCCAGCCATCTGCCACGGACACTTAGGTTGTTTCCATATCACGGCTATTGTGAATAATTCTGCAATAAACATGGGAGGGCACATATCTCTGAGGCACAGATTTCATTTCTTTTAGATATATATCCAGAAGTGGGAAAGCTCAATCATGTGGTAGTTCTATTTTTAATTTTATTTTAACTGTATTTTTTGTGTGTGATCAGTTTATGCCCTTAATTAATTTTTCTAAGGATTATATTGTCTTTTTCTAAGGATTATCCTTGTCTTTTTCACATATGCCAAATATTTTTCCAGTTCCTTAACTGTATTTAAAACTTCTCTTTTAACATTTTGAATTGCAAAATTTCAAATTTTAGAATAGCCCAAGCTTGTGAAGTATCTTTTGCAACTTCCTACATTGATTTTATATTTAATTATAAATCCGTTAAGTACTCATTTACATTTTCTTATACTAAGATCTTTTTATTAGTTTTCTTAAAATATCATTTTGCTTTCTGTTGATCATTTCTATGGTGAGCTGATTAATCTTTGATTAATTTCTGTTTTATTTTTATCAATTTCTCTTCTACAATTCCTTTGTGATGCTGATATTTTCCAGCATGTTTAGGAAAATACTCATTAATGTTTAATATTTCCTATTTTCTAGGACAAATTTAATATAAATTTTCCTCCAAGTTCTTATTTAGCTTCATTAAACTTTACACATCATGCCGCTATTCAATCATAATTAGCTTATAGTAGTTAAAGTGCTTTACTTATTCACTATTCATAAACCCATTTTTATGTTCCAGATCTATAGGTTTGAGAACATCTGTTTATTATTGAATTACTAATGTTACACTGCAGTCAAGGAAGGTTCTTCTATGTGGAGCTGATATTTTACAATTTGATGAGATTTTCTTTGCAACCCAGAAGCAATAATTTTTTGTAAATGTTGCACGTATCTTAGAAAAGAACGTGGGGAGTAACATCAACAAGATGGCAGAACAGCAGGCTCCTGACTGTTCCTCCTCCCACAGACAGATGCAAGGAATACACAGCTGCACATGGATTTTTCCCTCGGAGAAAAATCCAGAAACTAGTTGAGAAACTCCTACACACCGAGCGAGTGAGAAAATACCCACACTGAAACAGAGGAAAAGCTGCGACACTCATAAACCCCACCTCTAGGACAGCGCCATGCATTCTAGAAGGAACCCCCAGCTCCCAGCTTCCCCTGAGGAGTGAAGAGTTTGTACTACACATCTAATGCGCCAGCATTCACTGTTGCCACCTGAGGGGTCTGACCCCTAACTCCCCCATTTCTGGGAGCTGACAGGGCCGGGCATTCGCCAGTCCCCCGGAACCAGAGCACCAACAGGTCATTTTCTACAGGCGCAAGAGCACTTCCAGGCCGCAGCGGAGCCCCGCTCCCCGCTTCTCCCCGGAAGGGCCTAGACTGCACAGCTAACGTCCCACTCTTCCGACTGCTGCCCCAGGGTCTGCTGTCTAAGCCGCCTACCTTTGGGAGCCGTCAGGGTCCTCTGAGAGCTCGGCCCGGGTCTGTGTGGAGGGACCCGACTAACTCGGTGAGGCCGCCACCCACAACTGTTCGTCTCAGGTAGACGGTGGGTGAGGCGCAGGGCACTTCCGGTGGGTGGTCCCTCCGCCCTCCCATCCTCCCCCCACCTCCAGGGGCAGAAAAACCCAAGCCTCCAGCTTCCACCCGGAAGGAGCTGGACTAAACTTCCGGCACCCTGACTTTTCTGGCTGCGGCCTGGGGGTCTGGCCTCTCCTTTGGCCGTGTCTGGGAGCTGCTGAGGCCTGGCATCTGCTGGTCCCTCGGGGTCTACGGTGAACCCAGCGGCAGTTCTGAAGAACCCTGCGGGCTCTCCTGTGACTTGTCTCCCTGCCTCGCTGCAGCCATCAAGTCCCGCTCCCGGCTCTCCCTGGAAGGGGTCAGACTGCACATCTAGTGCCCTGACTTTTCCAGCTGCTTCCCGGGGGTCTGGCTTCTAACTGGCTTGTCTCTGGGAGCCTGGGAGTTGACAGGCAAAGAATCAGTTATCTCTTGGGAGCTTTAAATGGCGGGTGGGCACTTCTTACAGCGCCCCTCCTCCCGCCTTGCTCCACAGATGGAACCAAGGCTCCAGCTAACCACCCATCTCTGCGAGCTGAGGGGGCCTGGCATTCGCTTGTCCCCTGGAGGTGACGGAGAGCAAAGCGATGGTGCGAAAGAGTGTGAGGTCTGAACAAGAGTGCAGGCATTTGCCACAGCTCCTCTCCCCAGCCAGGTGCAGAGCAGGTGGGCGGTCAACTCCAGCTCCCAGCTTCTCCCTGAGGAGAGTACTTGGCCCACCCATCTAGCACCCCAACCTTCCCAGCCGCTCCTCGATGGATTGGCTTCTATCTTGCTTGTCTAGGAAAACTGAGTGACTTGGCACACCTTAGTCTCCTGGAAGAAAAAATGGTAACTATGTGAGGTGAGGGTTATGTTAATTAGCTTGACTGTAGTAATCATTTCACTATGTGTATGTATATCAAAACATCATGCTATACACCTTAAATATATATAGTTTTTATTTTAAAAATTTAAAAAAGAAAAAAATCTGTATTCTTAATGTTTTTCGGGGAGCAGAGCAGTGTTACTTAAATAGGTATTAGAACAGTTCATAAATTATGTTCAAACCTTTCAAAATTTCAACTGTTTTACCTACTATATCATTCTCCAGGATTTCAAATGTCCCTCATGACTTTAGATTTTTTTTAATTAATTATCTTTTTTTCTATAGTGGATCAAACCACCCTTGTAGATAGTGTCTTCTTATGGGAGAGTGAGGAAGACAGAAAATTATTATTTTTTTAGTATTCAAATCCTACTACTTTTCAAAACTCTGCTCACGGAACATCTACTAGATAACATCTTTCATGCTGTCCATATCTCACCAAAACCCTCATCAATATTAGATTTATTATTAATACTATTATTATATTGTTTAATAATCTTCAAGATCTTTTAATGTTTTATGTATACCAACTCATTTTATCCTCATACTATTTTACAAACGAGGAAATGAATCACAGCAAAATAAAATGACTTGCCTAGGTCACAAAACTAGTAAAGAAGGAAGCAAGGATTCAAATCTGAGCAGCTTTGACTAGAATTCTCTGAGCTTTATTGGAACTTTTGGCAAGGGATGGTAAACAACAATAAATTAAACTATGTATGTTACCCACAAAAGAAGATGAGAAACTTCCCATATGGATATAGGAATCCAAGGGGGAAAATATATAACATTGTCTTGGAAGTAGAATGGCAGCATACCAGGCAGGGGCAGTATTTGTGACAAGGTACATATAAAATAGAAATTTAACAGTTCCATTTCTTACTACTACTTATTAGTGTGGCATACTCTTTCTCTTTTATTACCCAAAATATTTTTAAAGCTGTTTGTAAGAATGCCACAATCACTCTTATCATTACGTATTTTTTCTGGAAGTTCTAGACAAGAATCGAGAAAAATTAACAAGACAAATAGATGTTTAAAAGAGGGAGATTATCATTAGTATTTGCAGAAGTGATAATATTCTTAAAAAATTATCTGTCAAGAAATTTAATTAAAACTGTTGGAATTCAAAATTTATCTCATTTGAAAATAAAATTGGAATAATTCCATATGGCAACATAAAATATAAAATGCCTAATAGTAAATGAAATAAAATATACAAAACTTAAAAATATGCATTATAAATGTTTCTTGGAAGGAAAATGAAACAAATAATTGGATATATATACCTAATAATAGATGGTACTGTCTCTATTAATTCATTGAGCACAGATTTATTGAGTAATCAGTATATGGCAGATATTCTATGGATAAAATGTGTGAGCCAAAACATTGCCTTTATAGAGCTTATTGTCGAGTTGCAGAGGTAGAGTAGTCATAGAGCACTGTAAAAGTTATTACATAATAAAAGAGTGTAACCTAGTCAGGAAGATCATAGAAATGATCTAAGAAATCTAGAAATCTAAGGAAGAGTCAATATACCTAAAATCCAAAATAAATTGAAGAGGCTCCTAGGTGCAGAGGGTGGGAGTGGGTAGCCCCCTCAAGGCAGAGGGCACCTATGGCAAAGACGGTGGTTGAGGCAGAAGCATAGCAGCATTAGGGAAAAATTCGTGTGGAGTTAAAATACAGTGAGGAAAAGGAAGTACATTACAAGGTGAAACTGTGATAGTGGGTAAATATCAGATGATATATTAGTCCTGCTCAGACATATTAAAGATGTGTTCTTAAGAGCAAAGGAAGACCATTGTAGCATTTTAAGTAGGAAGAAAACATTATCCTATCTGTGTTTTGTAAAAATCACCCTGACTGCAGTGAGAGAACAAATTGAAAATGGGATAAGGATTCAGGGAAACCAGAAAGACAAAAAAGGAAAGCACAGTGGGCGAACTCAAAGATAACACAGCTTTCTGACTGGAGAGGTGTCGTTTAGTGAGATAGAAATACTGAAAGAACAAAAGATTTGGGGAAATCGAAAAATAAAACAAGGAAGTAAAAAAAATTAAACCAAACATCTATCGATCTTTCTACCTATCTGCTTTTATTAGAATTTAGTGTGCGTTAAAGATGTTATTTTATACAATGAGAGAGACAGAACTATTCACTGAGTAATGATGGGACAAATGGCTAGCTGTTGGAAATGTTTTAATTAGAACATATTTCAAAACTTTTAACAACAAAACTTAAAATATATTAAGTATTTAAAATAATGTTTTAAATTTCTAAGTTTAATAATAAGAAAATTACCCAAGTAAAATGTAAATGTTCTTGGATTAGGCAATATTCTGATTATTAAACTGTTGATCTCAGCTTCAAACTGACCCTTCTGTACTCTGCTTTGTGAGGTTGGGGCTGGAACTTTGCAAACCACATTTCTCCTTTGATAGCTGGTTCCTATCAGGTTCTTTCAATAGGAGGAAATAGAGTAAGGCTGTAAGGGGAAGAAGGACATGGCACTTCTGTCAGCTTCCTGCTCCTGTCATCATCACCAGACAATACTTCTTCGTCCTTACAGCAACAGAGAGCTGATTGCCATAGCGGCAGCTGATTCCAGTTTTCAGTCTTTCCGCACTATGGAAACACATGCTTTTCATGCTGTGGCATCTCATAGGTAGCCTGTGTATAGGTAACTTAGCATCACTCCTTCCTCAGAGGTCTGAGTCCGAGACTCACAGGACTCTTCCTCCAAGCTTCTAAATGTTAACAATTCCAACTTTATCTTTTGTTCCCTAGCCATGAAGGTGTATCTGCTTTCTTCTGTGATACTTTAGTGTCTCCTTTTTATCTTTCTAGTTCTCTAAGACCTGGTTTGTAATTATTTATGCCAAAACTCTGTTAAATTGTCTGGTGAAGTTTCTGTATCTAGACTAGACTGGCTGATACAGAACTGCTATTTAACTAGAATATCCACTTAAGAAACCTTAAAAGAAAAGAATTACAGATTTGTTAACGTTTCTTAGAAAACTGACCAATATTCTGTGGATACCTACTGTCTGTTAAGCCATTCTCTAAGCTGGGAACACAGGTGTAAAGACAGACTGAATCCTTGACCTTAAGGAGCTTGCATGACAGTGGGGGTAAAGTGTGAGTTAAGGCCTAACTCTTCTAGGGAAGAGAGAGGGATGGATATTTGACTTGAGACCTAAAAGACAGTAAGGAGTAAGCTATGAAAAGATCTGAAGGAAGAGCTTTCTGAGCACAAGGAAGAGCATGTATAGTCCTGAGAGTGAAATGAGCTGGCATTCTTTCTGTTCTTGTAATAAGAGAAAGAACGTCTGTGCTCCTGTAACGAATAAATAAATACATAAAAGAAGGGAGAGAAGAGTGGAAAGAAATAAGATTAGAGAAGTAAGCTGAAATCAGATCATGTAGGGCATTTTAGGTCATGGAAAGATATTTGTATTTTATTCTGGTTAAACTGAGAGCACTTTGAGAAGAGATTTAATCTACAAATGATATGATTTATGCATTTAAAAGATCACTCTGGCTGCAGGATGGTGTATGAGTCATGATGGCCAGCAGTAGGATGGGGGTGGAGACAAGAATAGAAGCAGAAAGAGGCATCAGGTTGTTGCAATTGCTCAGGCAAAGATGATGGTGGCATTTATTAAGGGAGCATACATTCATTTATTGAAAATGTGTGTTTAGAAATTAAACATGAAAGATTTATGTAGAAAAGTATTGAAGCATATTTTAAATCAGGGGGCATCTTAATGTCTACAAATAGAATACATAGGAAAATGAAATTATGGTACAATAGCAAAAACACTACACAATGATTAAAATAATTTTTAGATCAACTTTTATTTGTAGGAAATATATTAATGGTCTACATGAAAATATAGATTACTACTGTATGTCTATATGTGCCTATAACCATAGAAAACAGATATTGCTATCTGGAGTTGACTTTGACATTTATTTTCTTATCTAAAAATGAGCATTTTTTTAATGGTCAGAAAAAATAAAAACTAAGAAAAAGGAAAAATGTTGAAAAGTTGTATAATCATATCATTAGAAGCAGAAAAAGCATTTGACAAAATCTAATGCCTATTAATAATAAAACTCTCAGTAAACGGGATGGAGGGGAACATCCTCAACTTGATAAAGAATATGTACAGAAAATCCACGGGTAACTTCATACTTAATAGTGAAAAACTGAAGCTTTCCCACTAAGATCAGGAACAAGGTGAGGATGTCCTGTCTTACCCACCTTTTTCAACATCATACTGGAAGTTCTAGCTAATACAATAAGACAAGAAAAGAAAATAAAAGATATCGGATTGGGAAGGGAGAAATAAAACTGTCTTTGTTCACAGATAACATGATGGTCTATGTAAAAATCTGAAAGAATCACCAAAAAAACTCCTGGAACTAATAAGTGATTATAACAAGGTTGCAGGATACGTGGTTAATATTCAGTAGTTGATCACTTTCCTGTATTCTTTATTTCCTGTATAACAGCAATGAAAAAGTGGAATTTAAAATGAAAAACAGTACTATGTACATTAGCACCCCCCAAAAAAGAAATATTAGGTATAAATCTAATAAAATATGTGCAAGATTTATGTGGAGAAAATTACTAAGCTCTGATGAACAAAATCAAAGCCAAAGTAAATAAATGGAGAGATAGTCCATGTTCAGGAACAGGAAGACTCAATATTGTCAAGATGTCAGTTTTTCCTGATTTGGTCAATAGATTCAATGAAATCCCAATCAAAATCACAGAAAGTTATTTTGTGGATGTCAACAAACTGATTCTGAAAGTTATTGCATAGCCCACACAATATTAGAGAAGAACAAGTTTAGGAGACTGATACTACCTGAATTTAAGACTTACTATAAAACTACAATAATGAAGACAGTGTGGCATTGGTGAAAAAATAGTCAAATAGATCCACAGAACAGAATACATAGCCCTGAAATAGACCCACATAAATAGAGTCAACTGATCTTTGCTCAAGAAGCAAAGGTAATGCAATGAAGCAAAGATAGTCCAATCAACAAATGGTGCTGGAACATCTGAATATCCACATGCAAAAAATTAATCTAGACACAGACCTTACCCTTCACAAAAGTTAACTCAAAATGGATCATAGACCTAAATGTAAAATGCAAAACTGTAAAACTCCTACAAGAAAACATAGGGAAAAACCTAGATGCCCTTGGGTATAATACCTTTTTATATACAATGCCAAAGATACAATCCGTGAAAGAAATACTTGATAAGCTGCACTTCATTAAAATTAAAACTCCTTCTCTGTGAAAGACACTGTTAAGAAAATGAGAAGACTAGCTATAGACTGGGAGAAGATATTTGCAAAAGGCACATCTGATAAAGGACTATTATCCAAGATATACAAAGAACTCTTAAAACTCAACAATAAGGAAACAACCTGATTAAAAAATGAGCCAAAGACTTTAACAGACTCCTCAGCAAAGAAGATACAGATGGCAAATAAGCTTATGAACAAATGCTCCATGTCATATGTCATCAGGGAAATGCAAATTAAAACAACAAGATGATACCACTACATACATATTAGAATGGTCAAATCCAAAACACTAACAAAACCAAATGCTAGTAAGAATGTACAGCAAGAGGAACTTATTCATGCCTGGTGAGAATGTAAAATGTTGCAGTCACTTTGGAAGATAGTCTGGCAGTTTCTTACAAAACTAAACATACTCTTACCATATGATCCAGCGATCATGCTCCTTGGTATTTACTCAAAGAAACTGAAAACTTATGTCTACAGAAAACGTGCACATGGATATTTATAACAGCTTTATACATAACTGTCCAAACATGGAAGCAACCAAGATATCCTTCAGTAGGTGAACAGATAAGTAAACTATGGTACATCCAACCAGTGGAATATTATTCAGGGCTAAAAAGAAATGACCTGTCAAATCATGAAAAGACATGGAGGAACCTTGAATGCATACTACTTAGTGAAAAAAGCCAATCTGAAAAGCCTACAATACTGTATGATTCCAACTATGTGACATATGGAAAAGGAAAAATCATGGAGACAGTAAAAAGATAAATGGTTTCCAGAAGCTGAGGGGCAGAGAAAGGGATGAATAGACAGAGCACAGAGTATTTATAGGGCAATGAAAATATCCTGTATGATACCATAAAGATGGATACATGCCATTATACATTTGTCCAAACCCATAGAATTCACAACACCAAGAATGAACTGTAATGTAAACTGTGGACATTGGATAATTATGATGTTATCAATGCAGGTTCATCAGTTGTAACATACATGCCACTCTGGTGGGGATGTTAATAATGGGGGGGGGCGGTCTATGTATGTGTGAGTACAGGGGATATATGGGAAATCTCTATAGCTTCCCCTCAACTTTGCTGTGAACCTTAAGCTGCTGTAAAAGAAGAAAGCTTTAATTAAAAAACTGGAAAGAAAGAAAAGACAGTCTTTCTCTTGACCTAAGCAATATTCTTTACCTCAACTAATTTTGGGCTTTACTCCCAAATAATACATTAGGTTTTATGCTATTCTTTGCTGTTTCTCCATAATACATATTCTTAATGCAATTACCTATATTTGTATGTATATTTTAGTTAATTTGGACACTTCCTGATTAGTCACATGTTCACACCTTTCCTTGTTTATCAGAGTTTTTGTAAATGTGTTTCAACAATTCATATTTTTAAAAATTTTTACTTTTATAGCTTTACTGTAATTGATATACAACAATGATTATTTAAAGTGTGCAATTTTATAAGCATATGATCCATGAAATCATATTCATAATCATTATAATGATTGTATCCATCAACACAAAAGTATCTTCCTGATCTTAGTGACCCCCCCCAACCTCCACTCCACTTTCATGCCCAGGAAAACACCAGTCCACTTTCTGTTACTATAAAGTTTGCATTCTCTAGAATTTTATAAATATACATTATACACTCTTTTGTCTGGCTTCTACACTCAGTATAATTATTTTGAAACTCATCTGTGTTGTCACATATGTCCATAGTTCATTCCTTTTCATTGATGCTTAGTATTGCACAGCATGGATGTACTACAATTGGTTTATCCATTCATCTGTTGATGGACATTTGCATTGTTCCATGTTTTCGCTAATACAAAAAAGCTAGTATAAATATTTGTGTACAACTCTTTTTATGAACATATGTTTTTAAATTTCTTTGGTTAAATACCTAGGAGTGAAATAGCTAGAGCATATGTTAAGGTTTATCTTGAAATTTTCAGTAACTCTCAAACTGTTTTCCAGAGTAGTTGTATCATTCTACATTCTCACTGGCAGTGTATGAAAGTTCCAGTTCTACCACATCCTTGTCAACACTTGGGATGTCTTTTTAATTTTATGTATGTCTTGGTCAGTCTTTTTAATTTTAGACCGTCCAGTGAGTATGTAATAGTATTTCACTGTGACTTTAATTTGCATTTCCCTAATGTCAAATGAGATTGAGCATCGTATTGAAAATTAATCTATCCAATCTGAAGAATGGCTAAAAGTTTATACAGACACCACTAGATTTTTGTTTAGGAGTCATGCATTCACCTTGTATTACTTCCCCATTTATGATCATAGGCCATAGTCATGTGGTTATATTTTATTTCAACATTTCAAACAGACTTTTCTCAATTCTAGGTGACTGTCAGATTTCTACAGATCATCACAGACTTTTTATTATGAACTCCAAATATATCTTCTCCATCAATCCAGAGTCACTTATCACCTTTTGAGTACATACTATTCATAAATCCATGTAAAATAGCTTAATATATTATTATTGCTATGCCTGCCAACAACTTTGCAAGTTTAATATGTTTATTCCAACATGAAGAAGAGAAAGAGCAAATATTTTGTCCAAGTTCACAGTGTTATTAAGTGATGAAGCTAAGGTTCAAAATACATCTGCCTCATTCCAGAACCTACGTGCTTTCTAATTCATGTTATTTTGCTCTCAAGGTTAACACCAATTGCATTTCACTGATAGTTTGAAAGGAAGGCACTGAAGAGAAAGGCTTAGTACATTTCACATAAGTCACAGTTTTACCCAAAGTCTTTTAAAGCAACATTTCTCTATCATATGAAAAAGAAAACAGGTAAACATAACACTGGATCAGTAGAACTTGAAAGTAAGAAACAAGGTTATACTTTCAAAGCTGTTCTTTCTTTATGCGTTTGAAGGATGTCAGGTCCAACTTAAGAACCCAATCAATGTACGTCTCATATTGAAGATTTTGGAAATTTTCATCTCCTTATCCATAGCATCTTTCTATAAATGAGTGTTTAATAGATGTTGATACAACCAGATTGCAGAAACATAATAATGATTATGAAGCTTTAAGATATAGCTTTCAACTCTCTCTCTCCCCTGTTTATGTATGGCACAAAGAATAACTATGAATGAACAAACATTTTTGTAATGATTTTCCCATTATTCCTTGAAATTATAGTAATTCCCTCAAACACTCTTTTTCATGCAACAAACACATATTGAATACTTACTATATGCTTTGCATTCTTGCATGTATTGACAATTTTCTTGTCTTGTGATAAGGAACTAGCACCATCAATATTTAAAAATCAATTGGCTGGCCATTTCACGTTAAAACGCCTATGAGGACTTTTTTTCTTTTTTAAGTCAGTACCCATACAAGGATTTGAAATCCCCCGGAGAAAGTAACACCAGGAATTTCTCCTCCAACCCATCTGCCCTTTTAAAATTAGTGTAGTTTAATAGAAGAAAGCATCTTCTAGAAAGCCCCTGAATTCATTACATTAACACATCTCCTCAGCAACATACTACCATGCTCAGACTTCAATTCTGAATTATCAAAAAGTGTGTCACTTCCAAAAATCCCAAATTAGAAATGTTTCCATTTCTGATCACTCTTTCCTACTTTACTTATTTTGGTATCCTAATTTTAAAATGTTCCAACCCCAATATTACCTCAAATTTATTAGCCCTATGTTATTTGGGGGATGGGAGGTCTATCATTTTTCTTTCCCAGTTTATAACCTGGTCCAGCAGTATAATCAATGCCGTGAATACAATCTATTTCAATATTCTTTTTTTTTCCATTTATGGTACTTACATGTCAAAACCCAAATTCTCCAATTATTTCTGCAGCATACTCAGACTGCTAAATGTAGGGGCTGGAGAAGAACAAGCAATCTCACTGACTGGTCTTTCTTTGAATTGATGAGCACAAACCCCAATGAGCCTTCAGTCCTTGTTTCATTTCTATCAGACATTTTCTCTTTGTCTCTTCAGATGCATTCTTTATACATCTCAAAATTGTTCTCTTTCTTGGGAGACTGATCTATATGGGATTTCTAGATTCTGCAAAATTTCAGCTTTTACTGGGAGCAAGAGTGAGTGATGGAGAACCATTTATCATGTCTCTATTTGGATCATTCAAATTTTTTGGAGTTTCTATTGTCAACCTTCCTCCCTAAGAAAAACTTGGATTTGGGAGTACCCATGCTTCTCAGGGACTCACACTAGCAACTAAATTCTTTTCACTTTCTTTCTGACTCCTTCCCTCCTCAGGGCAAGGAATACTGACCTGATTTTGAAGGAGTAGAAGTATCACTCACACTTCTCAACTGCACTTCTAACACTATTGCTATGACATGGAGTCTCTACATCCCACCCCTAAAAACTAAGCTTTAACTCCCTGTCAAGACTCTTGTTAATTTGCATTCCACCCTATCATCCCCATACAACAGGTTAAGTTATATGAATGGGAGGAAGCATTGTGGTAGCATGAAATATTAACAAATATTGAGGAATAGGGTAATATTTTACACACACAAATATATATATATATGTTGTGTGTATATATATATAATGTTATATATGTTATATATATGTTATATATGTTATATATATGTTATAAGCCACTGAAGTTTTCTAAATTAGCCCAAGAACACATTAACTGTAAATTGAAGAGGCTTCTTCAACTGGTAATGAGTTCCCATTACTGGAGGTATTAAGGTGCATTAGAGCAATCATCTCTCTAGTATATTGTCCAGTAAATTAGTGCATCATAAGGAGATTGGAGGAGATAGCCTTCTAAAAAAGATGAATTTTGTGGTTCACTCAAATTCTGAAGTTTTAGGCTTCTAATGCTGAGATTCGGGATATAGTAAAGCTCTTCAGTCAAAATCTTTTTCTTAAGATACATATTTCCCTGATGTACTGTCATATAACTATTACGGACTCAAGCATGCTTTCAGTTACTTTAGGTATCTATAGTGGATAGAAGGTTATTGTGATATTCTGGAAAACATTTTCCCAACCTCAACAACCGCTTGTATTGTTTTTAGCCCTCTTATGACCTTAAAATTTTGCAAAGTAATTTTTCAGGAGAGTATTAGGTATCCTGTGGGTCTCAGGAAAGAGCTATTCCTTTTGTGGGCAGACCTTAACAACTCATTATTTTACTCATATAAGTATTTGTGAAACTCTATTTCAGAAGGTACAACAGATTAGACAAAGGAAAGTATAGAAGATATCACCTCAAGAAGCTCTAAATATATATATTCAAGTATATATAATCATAAGGCTAGGGAGAAAAATAAGTGCTCTAGTAGAGGTGGAAATTTATGCCATGAAAATTTGGGAAGGATGCAAGTGAAAAGCAGCATGATGAGTATAATTTTGAAAGATAGATGAGAAGAGAAAAGATTAGGCAAAAATGGAAGAGGAGGAGTGAAGAGCATTTACTGATTTTAAAAGGCTCTTTGCTCTGTAATCATGACACTGGATGCAAATAAGGTTTCAAAATGAAAGGAGTCCGCTGTGTTGAGATGAAATTAGCGTAATACCTGCAATCCTCTCCAATGAATGAAGGTTTTCTGCTGGTTCCCTACAATCCTTGGGAGCCTACAAGGCTAGTTTTTTTTAAAAAAACAGTGTTATTCTCTTAAATCTACTGTTTGCTATTTGAATTGTGTTTTGTTTTAAATGTTTAATTACATGTAAACCATGGAATCCCACAAAGCAATTCTAAAAAATATTTAGTTCTTAATAAAGAAAATGCTTTGTTTGCTAGTAGATAGCTATGCTATGTTCTACTTCTTGTCATGATGAGTTCCCTGATGCCTAGGATGATCATTTGTCTGGTTTGCCTTGGAAAGTCCCAGTTTAAGCCTGTTGTCCAGGTTTAATTACTATTAGTTACTCCTTTCACTCTCAAAATGAATATAAATGACAACACTAATGAATAATAAATCACATGGCCACCCAAAAGATAGTGCAAAATATTGAAATTTACATTTGTTTTATATGTCATTTTTGTCTTATTTTATTTACTCTTAAAATGTAATTATTTAAAATTTACATGTTTATCTGGCTCATGGGTCAGTTAAAAATAAAGTTTCAACTCTAGACAAGATCCCATGAAAATACATAAAATACTGAGGGCAGGTCATTGTTCACTGAGTATTGTGCTAGTCATGGCGTTATTGGTGAGACTCCTAACTGTAAAATTGATAAGATATAAAAAAAATATATACCAAATATAACTAAAGAATCAGTATTAATAACAATACATTTAATATTATAGGATGTCCTTATATATTTTAAAATGAATTTTATTAAGGTGGAGTTGCAAATACAACTGTTAATCTCCTCAAATTGTTAGGGATTTGTCACAGTTTGAGAAGTGCTTGTTTAAGTTCATAGTAACAGAATTATGTAGATACTGTGATCTACTTTTAAAAAGTAATAAGTAGAGTAACTGCAGACTGAATACACATATAAGATGACTTTATGGAATGGTTTGCAAATGGTGAATTTGCAACAAATGACAACTTCCTATATATAAACTTCATATAATTTCTGTGATTTTCAAAAATTATCAAAACAGAATTTAAAGAGTCACTGCATGTATTTCAGTAGTTGCTATTAAAGATAAATTTTTCAAAATATTAAATAACATACCATTTTATTGAGATACTAATATTTGATTTTATCTGGAGTTGTTAAAATTATGGGACAGTTTCTAGTGCAATTTTGAAGTTACAATTATTCTAGTGAAAATGGTGTAGTAATAAAATAGCAATAAAGTTGTAGATATTACGCTTTACTCAGGAGTGTTATATAAAATATCAAATATTAACCAGAAAGACTGATGATTAAAAAAAATCTAAGAATATAAATAAATAAATAGATAGATATATGCATATATATATATATATATATATATATATATATATATACATTTGATGTGTTGAGAGATAGTTAATTTTGTTCTTTGACTCTAATTTTAATCCCTGGCGGGGTGATGGAGATAGTTCACTTAAGATTTCTTAAGACAAAAACCTTGATAGTCAGACATAATAGGATTTGCAGCTATTTTAAGTCAAAATGAGTTCTTTAATCCTCTATCTAGTGCAGGTAGAATTAATTTATTACTAACCTCACAACAAATTTCAAGGAAACTAGGTCTGCTGTAACTGTTAAATTGTGGTAGAAATTAGGAAATGCTGAAATGGTCTCATCAAGAAACTGTGCATAATGTCATTGAATGCATTAACAGAGTCCCCCAAATCTTGTTCAGAAGTGTCTTTTTCTATCTTCATTTCACCATTGTGTGGCTCATTTGAAACAGCCAGGCTGTCTGAAGCAGTTTATAACTGTGGCTGAAGAAACTATTCAGCACAGATCGTTAACTAGCAATTTTACCTCAAGACCATCTTGAGTATTTGATTTCTCGTGGTTTATTCTCTTGAACAGAAAAAAAATAACACTGTGAGTTATAAATATACTTCTTGAGAGTGGGTGGTTTCTTGCTGAGTCAACTGATATTATTAATTCAATTTCTTGGCTAACAGTGGTGTTTTGTGCTTATCTGTGTGTGGATGGCTAGGGTAGCAACAAAATTCTCTAAACGATAGTAGTTTGGATGCTTAATGCTCCATCTTTGTTGTTAATTCCTTTACTCTTCCCTGGAGTTTCATAAAGTGAAGATGGTCAAGCAATCTGGGCTCTAGTCCCTGCTGTATAGTTGGCTCACTCTACCTGAGTAAACACCAAAACAATGCTGATTACTAACAGAAGTGTTCATTCCAGTTGGTTGAAATAATGACTGCCTCATTCTTTCTTTCTCTCTCTCTTTTTCTCTGTCTAGTAAGTGGTGCAGTTGGCAGTGGAACACTAAAGTTGAGGTTCTTAGTCACTCCAGTATTCTATCTTTCATATTCATAGAATTATCAGATTTGCTGTGGAAAATTGGCTTTATCATTTAAGACAGTCTTCTCCCATGTTTCTGTTTTCTTATTCCACCTTAAACAGAAAAATAAATGGAATTTGATTCTTGATTTTTTGAATAATTGAAAACACCTTTACTTTATATTTGATAATTTTCTAGTTTAGATGTCTAGATAGAATCCATTTTCCTATGAATAGTGATATCATTGCTTCATTTTCTCTAACATCTAGTGTGACTGATGAAGTCTGAGGCTAGTCTGATTTTCATACCTTTGTAGGATAATCTGATTTTCTTTCCTCTCAAAGTTCTTGTAGCTTCTAATTTTCTCTGATATTCTAAGCTTTCACAAGCCACATGTCAGAATGAAAGTGTTTTCATTTATCTTTTTGAGCCCTTAACTCTGAAAACATGTTTAACTTCAATTCATAATTTTTTTCTTCTATTGGATATTTTATTAATTTTCTTCCACTGTTTCTGCTTAACTTTATCTTCTAAACTTTTATTTAATTTTTTTGAATCATATTTTATTTTGATTTTTCTAAAACTGTTTCTTGTTCTTGAATCCTTTTTCATTATGAATAATTCTAGATATATTAATTATAATTAATATCTTAAAGGGTCTGCTTCCTTGCGGTAAGTTATCTTTCTTCAACTTGATTCTTCACACAATTAATTTTCTTCGGATGCCTGGTAATTCTTATGCAAATGGTGAATTTAGGACTAGAATTATGATGAGTAGCTAGTGTATGTGGCATTATGTTTCCACAACAGGCCTCTCCTCAGTATTGGAAGATTTACTTGGGTGAATTGATTATGTGGGAATGTCCTCGTGACTAGCAAGACTCATTTTCATGTACAATGATGAGAAACAGATGGACATTCTGGGGTCCACACAAATGCAGAAATAAAGAGCTTCAATTTTGGAACCCAACAGCCATACCAGGTGCCCTACTCCTTCCCAGACTTATTGATTTTTTAGGCTAGAGAGTAGTGATATTCTTATGGACAGAGGAGGATGGGGAGCAGCATAAAGCCACCTTGTAATATTGAAGGAGTAAATGTGTAGGAGATTCTCACTTTTGTGAATGCATCTTTTAATTAATTTACCTGATTATTGTCTCACAGCCTTTTACTATTCTCAGTATCCCTAAGCTGGGAGACTTTCTGCCATTCTGTGCTTTATTTGGCATATTCTGGTCTGTGTCTTCCTCCACTCTTGTGCATCCCTTAATAGAAAATCACGTGATAATGAAAGATAAATTGTTGCCGTCTCATTCTCAGAACTGTAATAGACTTATGTCATTTAAATGAGATTTTGGGAGGTGATGTAGCTAAAATATGTTAAGTTTGTAATATTGAATTAGAAGCTCTATATAAGTGCTTCTAATTATTGATGCCTATTTGGCTGGCTCAATCTGAGCTTCATATGGAGGTGACCGAATTGGTGATATTAGGCGTCGCTTACACTTAAAAGTATGAGCTTCTCTTGACTCCACTTAATCCCTGCCTCCTCTTCCCACTTCTCTCTTTCGTCTTTGTGATAAAATTTGGATAAAGAAATGTCTAATTCACAGCCTCCAATTTCTCCTATCTCATTTTTACTTGCGATGACTCTAACTAGGACTTTCTGCCCACCACTCTACTGAAACTATTCTTTCTAAGGGCATGAAGACCTCTATAATACTTAATCCAGTGGTTATCCATAAGTATTACTTGACTTATCATCAGTGTTTGGCCCAGCTGATAACTCAATCCTCCTCAAAACATTTTTTTTCCACTTCTCTTCTAGATACCTCCTAACTCAAAGGTTGCTTCTAGTCTCCTGAAATAAAGAATCTGAGTCCATTTTTTGATATTCAACTGCTGACATCTTTTCAGTCTCACTCTTCCCACTCCCCCTTCAGCCCCGCAACTGAGCAAACTGATAGGAAAGCCTGGGTGCTCCCTCCTTTGGTGATGGTGGGCCCCTGGCTATGCATGGGAACCCTCACTCTGACCCCACCCCTAACAATAAAACCCCAAACCAGTCTACCTTCCTTGCTCTCTCAAGCCATTTTGGACCAGCTTGGGAGGATGTCCCTTCTGGCCCCATAAAGCCTTATGTAGGTAATAAATATTTTCATTCCCTCTTGGTAAGTGTGTGGCATCATCAGTCTCCACATTTGAACCAAATTTCTCAACACTTAGCCTCTCAATAGGGCTCAGTGAAAGGGTCTCTTCTTTATTTTAATCCACCCTCACTCCTGCGGTGATATCATCCAGCCTCAGAACTTCAAATATTATCTATATGCTTAAAATTCCCGAATGTATTATCTACATCAGTCCCTCCCTTGCATTTCCAACATCTATATTAATTACCTACTTAATGTCCCTATTCAGATGTCTAATGAACATCTCACACCTAACTTTAATACTGACCTCCTAATCTTCCCCCAAGCTTTTCCTCCTACAGTTTTCTCATCTATTTAGTTACTTAGTCCAAAAATGTTGGAATCATTCTTGACTTCTTTTCTTCATGAATATGTACTCAAATCTTATTTGTTTAAATATATACAAAATCTTACCACCTTACCCTGCTACTACTACCAAGACTATTGTGCCAGCTAATATCATTTTCAAACCAGGATTAGTCAAACAACCTATAAGCTGGTATTTCTTCTCCAACTCTTGCTCCACATTCTTCAGACTCTTCTAAACACAGCAGCCAAAGTGATCTTATTAAAATGCAAGTTAGACCGTGTCACTCCTCTGCTTAGTCCCATCCAATGATTTCCTGGTTCAGTGAGAGTAAAAAATAAATTCCTTTAAATTGCATACAGAAATCAATATAATCTGGCACCTATGATTCTCTAAATTTATTTCCTATTACTTTCCCACTAACTTGCTCTACACAAGCCACAGTGGCTACCTTTCTGCTCCTTTAACACAGCAGACATGTTTCTCTCACAGGCTTTTGCGTTTGCTGTTTCATTTGTCTGGAAAGAAATCCCTCTATGTATCTTCAATGCTCACTCTCTCATGTGCTTTAGGTCGTTCCTCAACTCTTACTCTCTCACTAAAGTCTCTTCCCTCGATAGCATTTTCTGTCCTCTTTACTTTTCTCTACTGCGCTTATCAAATCAACAGCTAATATATTGTTTTACATTTTGTTTAAATTTTATTTTGTAGTTTATCTTCCAGCACTAGGATATAAGCTTCATGACAGCATGGATTTTTCTGTTTTGTTCATTTCTAGAACAGTATTTAGCATATAATGGGTGTTGAATAATTATTTTTGAAATATTAATTTAAAATAATGATTAGATTTACATAATATAGCATTGGTAAATTACTTTATTTCTAGTAGAGTTCCTTAATGTTCACTTTATAATTCAATAAGTATAATGTACATCCCCTAACTAATTGACTTGCTTTCTCCATTTCTGTAATGGGAAAAACAATAAATCATGTTACTAGGGTTGATGATAAGAAATAACCTGAATGACTTATCCAATCCATGCTGAGATATATAGGTTATTATGTTTCAGCCAAATTCTGCAATAGCTGTGTATGTAAAATATTGTGTGTTTGTGTGTGTGTATGTCTTTCTCTTAGTTTGGCCATCATTTAAACATGTTTCCTTAAGAGCAAAGATTAATAAGTGAACAGGAGTTATTAGAGTACCCACTATGGATAACTCTGACTTCTTCTCTCCTGTGGCAGAACATTGGACTGACTTGGGCTGGGTTATGATCAGGCTCTGTGACTGAGAGAGAAAACTTCACCACACAGATTGTAGAAGATATAAAGAGAGTGAGATGAGTTAGTAGAACCAAGAGCTAAGTATGCCGTTGAATTACAATAAGCAAAACAGCGATGACTCCACAGCAAGGTGGCCAAAAGTAAAGGTCAAACTGAATATAGATAGCAATGATCATTAGAACCAGATAAACAAAAACACAGCAACCTTAGCCAGTCAAGGAGAGTTGATGAACCAGTACAATGGCTTGAAATAAACCTTTTTGCCTGTGGTTGATTTTTTGTGGGTGCTAGGGGGTGGGACAAATATATATTCTGACCTCAAGGAGATTACAATTATTAATAATGATTCTTTTTACCGAGGGATATTATTACAAGGAGATTGCTTAAGCCCGGATGGTCTATCCAGGTTTTATGGTATTAATATTTTTATATTGAATTGTACCATATGTAAAATAAATGATTTATTCCAATTTAGAAAAATCAGGCTTTATACTAATGGATTATGTAGTTTAAAAAAAAGAATATCTTGGAAAGAGACATTTAATTTACTTTTTACTATGTCAGGCTACTTCTATCCAAGGTGTCCAAACCTTCTATTTTGAGAAAACCAGGTTAAGTGTATTAATGGTTGGGCTGTTAAGCACATCACTTAATATTGCTCACTAACATTTATTGATTCTTGAAAGAGACTTGCTAGTAAAGCCTCCTTCCTGTACTGCTAAGATTAGGTTTATCCTGCATTAACGCTCTAGTGTGATCATTTAAATGTCTCCCAAGTTCAAGTTTTACATTTTAATTTATTCTTAGGCCTGTGACAATACAACTAAAACTTTAAGACTTTGCTCACTGGAATCATTTAGCCTTGATTTTAATAAGCCTGGGCAAATTGGCAGCTTTAAATAACACAAGCAAAGCAGTATTTTTCAAGATTTTTGTACATAACCACACATGATTATAAATGTTATGAACAATGGGATGTGATTGTTCATGGAGGAAGAAAATTTCTTTTTATAAATTACAATGCATCTATTCTTTCCAAGTAAGAAACTTCACAATAGTTTTGAAATGGCTTTTTAAAATAGCCAGTGGAAAAAAAGTATAAAATGGGTCAATCAAATTAAAATATGACTAAAATTTTCTTATTTTAATATTGTCTCTGGGTTTACTCATGAAAGGAAAAGTACTGAAAGGTTGCAAACCAGAGTATCAGAAGTTAAAGATTTCTATAATTACTCAGAAGTACATATTTTCTTTCACAGAATTTCTTTGTATTTCTGTAGTCTCATTTTTATAAACATGGTGGTCTCATTTTACGTCAAGTAGCCATTTTGAGTGTCCCTGAAAAATTTTTTTTTGGTATAGAATATAAGAAGTCAAGATAATCAATAAAAACTCACTTTTCTAAGTAGTCATTGGGTTGTTTGCCCATGGATATATCACCTTTTTGTTATTTTGACATCCTTCAGATATTTCTCCATTTCCTATGGATTTTTCTCAAATTTCTTTATTGTCTTAGGAACCTATTGCATTTCTTAGAAAACATTTCACTTAATTTTAATAGGAGCCTATATGAATATGCTCCACGTACAGGCCATTTTTACCTAGTTACTCTTATAAAAAATCGAATGAAATAATATCTGAATGCTCAGACTGTTTCCCAGGGTAGCTGCATAGCTGGGGTAGCTGACATGAGGTAGATAGCATATACATAATAACTATGTATTAGGGATGTGGCTTGAACTCCTATTTGTTAACTTTATAATAATTTAGCAAAAATCACGCTAGTCCCTGGATTAGCCAAAAGATGACAAATTTCACCCAAAGTAATAATTTAATCAAGCACTTAACTGTTTTTGTAGAAGAAAAAGAGTAAAAGTTGTTTGCCTAAGGATCACACATTCTAGAGGAAATATGAAATATTTGAACAACACTAAATATAACCAGTGAATTTAGCACATTATTGTACACAGGTTTATATATCCCTATAACTGCAGATTTTGCTTTTTATGGACATTATAATATAATAATGACAAAGTGGTAATTCCTGACCTTAATTTAAGGGTTACTTAGAGAAATTTTTGAAGTGGTAAGCAGTCACCTTTCTTTCTTTCTTTTTTTTTTTTTATAGGAAGCACTGTGACTGAGAACAGTGCTAGCAAACAACCTGCTGACTAGTACATCTGGCCAGGACCTATTTTGTTTATAGCTCTGAGAAAGTTATTTAAATACCTTATAAAATGATGATAATAGTGTTTGCCACCGGACTAACTTGCAGTATTGTGAAAGTTTACTAATAAATAATAGCATGGTATTCTCCCAATGTATAAAAGATGCATTTTGCTAATATATCATTTCCAAAGCTGAAAAAATTCCATGTCACTTTGTGAGAACAGTAATGTTCTTGCTTCTGAAAGATATTTTAGCCATAAATCCTAAATAAACCTATTCAAATAACTCTTATATAACTATTAATTCTCCTTTAAGTGGTGAGTCTCTGATAAATATGCACCTGGGTCTCATCAGTAGACAATGTTATTAATGATCACTGAATTTCCCTGGCCTTGGCCACTATCTTCTCTTGTAGTACCCCACAAAAATCCTTTATATATTGCTTTTTCTTCACTCCTTCCTTCCTTCCTTCCTCCCTCCTTCTTATACCCCATCTTCTTGTTTCTCTCTCCCTCTCTCTCTCTCTATTTTTTTAACTGAAATACTAGAAAGTTCCTGGTACTGTTTAAGGTGCTATTATACAGCAATGAATAAGACTAAGTCAGTACCTTTATCATGATGGGCTATTGAGACCCTCACAAAGTACACATATACATAAATGACAAATTTGCAGATATGAAGAAATTCTGTGAATTAAATAAAATAGGGCAAGTCAATAAAAAGTGATTCCAGAGAGGCATGGGGATAGAAGTGGTTGTTTTCATGAACATGTTTAGGGAAATTTTCCCTCTCAGCAGGTGACATTAGACCTGAATGACAAAGGTAAATGATATGAGCAAAGAAAGACGTGGGCACAGCAAGAATAGACAATTTACATTGAATCAAGCATAATTGTATTGGAGAAAGTGTGGGTTGACTAGGTAACAAATGAGGTTAATGAGGAAGACAGGTGCCATATTAGGTAGAAAGGCATTGGCCACTGCCAGCACTGGGCAATTATTCTAAGTATATTGGAAACATACTGGAGAACCATTGAAAGTCTCAGAGGACATCTCAAGAACCGTTCTGATGATGATCAAAAAGTTTTTCTAATAGTTTTTCTTTTCTATTCTAACTTGTGCACAAGAAACTACTTGACACTATTTTTCCATCCCATGTTGCTATTCTCATTCATGGAAACGTTCTATAGACAGCTTCCATCTCTCCTATTTTTGTTACAATGATCCTCTACCTGTGGTCCCAAAGCCTTTGGGTGCCAAAGCTGCCCCAGAACCAGTGCAAGAATTAGCAAAGGTGTAGTCTTTCTCTTCAAATCCATTGTGTATTTTCTCCTCTTGGTTCTACAGGTAACACTGTTTATTCTGAATCTAACCAACCTCAAAACAAACAAGCATAAGATCCTACCTGTACCCCTTTCTCCCAGGAGCCAGCATGGTGTCTTCCATTCTCCATTTCTTTAGACACTTTTATCTGCCTTTTGTGCTTAATTTCTTGCTCTTTTAGCTAAACCGAGCAAAGAAAGAAACCCAACTAAAGCCTACTAGCATATTCACTAATGCAAGTACACATCAGTGTCTGGTACCGGGCTCCATCAGGCCAATAACCACTTGGGCCCAGCTGAGACAATCTCTTACTGAGCCATTTATAGAAAATGTACATCCATTAGACTGAGAGTAATAATCTAATTTATATCCATTAAAAAGACTGAAAAAAATTCATCATATGTATTAAAGTAGTTTTATTTTATGTTTACTGTAAAAACAGTTTTTTATTAAAACTCTTCTCATTATAAAAGGAATATATTTATTTTAAAAATTGTGAAATGTGGAAAGTATAAAAAAGAAAATATTAAACACTAGTAATTCTACCACTCAAAGTGAATGGCTGCTAACATTTTGTAAGTATTCCTGTGTATGTATTATGTGTGTGACCATGTATTTGGAATTATGTGTTTGTACCATTTTATAAGTTGATTTCTTCCATTAATTTATTCTGAGCATTTTTCACATCTTAAATATCTTGCAGTAATTTTATTTTATAGTCTGTATCTTGATTTAGTGTTATTTAGTCCTATTTATATTCTGTTTGCTACAGGTACAACAGTTTTGTGCTCTTTTATTCTCTGCTGAGGTTTTATTTACATAAACAATTATAATTTGATATCATCGTTGATGTTGATATCATTATTTCAAATGAAGAAATTTCTACAGTAATTATTTTGGATATTTGGATGAGGTTTTATTATCATATTTAAGTAATTACATCTATTTCTTTCTGTATTTTATTGGATACATTGAATATTACTGGTTCTTTTAGTATACAAAACCCCATCCTAGGATTTTAGGATTTAATTAATCTCTCAGTTATTTGGAGTGTGTCACTGAGTACTTGTTTGTTCTTAGAAACACATGTAGATGGCATATTTTACAAGACATTATTTATCTAAGAACGACTTTTTAAATTTATTTTTTTGCCTCTCTGTATAAAAATCAGATTGGGTATATCTAGAAATTTTGTTTCACAATCTTCATTTCTTTTGGCATTCTTATTTTTAGAAAGTTTGAAGTTGGCCAGATATTTTTCCCTTTTGTAGGTAGTAAGTTGTTTTTACTAGAAGCTATTTAAAGAGATTATTCTTTAAGTCTTTTAAAAGTACAACATCTTCACAAAGGTATGTCTAAGTTCTGGTATCTTTTAATTAATGTTGCCCAGTCCTCAGTGAACTCTTCCTATATGCAAATTCAAGTCTTTAGCACAAAAAGATTTCTAAAATTATTATTAATTTACTATTACATAACCTGTCAGCTTTGTTCCTTCTGGGTTGGGTCATCTTGATCAGTATTCCATTTTTTCCCCTCTGACTTCTGAGATAATCTCTTAAGATTGTTATTTATTTTATTAGTTTTATTTTACTTAATGTCCAGTCATGACGATCTCATCTCCTTTGTGATTTTTATTTAAGTAGTCATATAGTCATACTCTGTCTTTTTTATTTCCTAATCATAAAGTCATTAGTTTTGCAAAAAATTTCATTGAATTGTGTTGAGAACTCGAATAAGATATTTTCTATAAGTTGTTCCTTATTATAACACTGCTTACAATTGTCTTCAGAGTGGTTTCCTTCTTTTAAAATACAGTATTTTTCATATAGCTCATGAGTTCTTTTTTCTTGTTACTTATTTTATTTTGTTTTTCCTGGTGTTCAACTTTGAAATGTATTCTGTTTGTATCTTTCAGATCTAGACAAATGAAGAGGAAAAATATTACATTTTCTGTAGTTTACTTATCTGCTTCATTTATCCAGTAGCTTGAGAAGAAAGGTAAGGTAGCTGAAGTTCAATGTAATTTGAACAGAAATTTATCTTCTTTTCTCCTAGGTTTCCCCCCACTGTATTTGGCTTGGTTTTCTTGCTTTGGTAGATGACTTTTTCCACTATTTATGGGGCGTGGTAGTCATCCTTAAAAACCAGCTTTAGCAGTGCCTTTAATTTTTGCCCATTATGGTTGTTTCTGAAAATTATAAACCAGGAGCCATTGTGAGTTTAGAACTCTAGTGAGTGTAGCCTCCTGTATCTGACTCTTGCTAGATGTGCTGATGAATCTGTATGTTTCTTTTGATTTGTTCCTTTTGATTTGATGTACCAGTGCCTTCTGTCCTCATGCCTCTAAGTGAAAGGACATTAGTGGGGCTCTGCTAAATATGCTTCATTTATTCCCCAAGGTGTCTATTCCTTCTCACAAAGGGGGCATTACTGTATGTCCAAAATGTTCTAAATTTGACACATCCGTTCTATATCTAGCAGAAAGACATTTCTTGAATATGCTAAATTGTTGTGTCCATACTGTCTCAGTTTCAAGAACTCACATCATATATACATGCACACACACACACACTCAACATTGGAATAGGAATTGAAAGGATTTTTTAATTACTACTTCTCCTACAAGATACCATTTTTACTTAAAAACAAAAGAACCTCTCAAAAACCCACTACATCTCCCTTGGTCTCTACACACATTTGTCATGTTTGTCAAGAAATATAGAATTCTTTTAAAATATAATAGATTTTGTTGTTTGAAGAAAAATTATTAAGTGCTTATTATTTGCATGGCTTGCTGGTTAGTAATGCACATGCTTCTGTGTATGTGCAGGGGTGGCAGTGAGCATTACAGTGATGGGCAGGCAGACCTTGTCTTCCAGGAACATGAACTGTAACTGGAGAGGTAAGAACACACAAGCAACAACTGCCCAAGGCAGAAAATATAAAATGTCATAAGTAAGAAAGACAACAAGTACCAAAGGTGCTTGAAGGAGGGAAGAACATTTATTGGACTGGTTTATTCAGAGAAGGCAGTGGAATTTTAACTGGGACTTGAAGGAGAGGTTTGATTTCGGTAGATTCGAGTAGCAGTTAATCCAGGTAAAGAGAAAGGGATGGAATTCAGAATGTGAGAGGCATGCTAGAGAGATTTAATGTATTGCCATATAGTCTGCTTATTAGGATTGTTCATCATGATTCCTACTAGAACTTTTGCATATTTGCAGCTGAAACTTTACTTTTTAGGGTAATTTGTATCTTTGAATAAATAACTATTTCTTGAATCATTCTTCTATAGTGAGTTGATGATGAAATCACACAATTTCAGCAGCTTGAATTGAAGGTATTGTGGTTATCAGCTTACATTGTTTTTATTAAAAATGTTTCTCTTCTCCAACTGTTTTAGGAAAGAGTTTGATCAAACAGGAAAGAGTAAATTGATCTTAGTGAACTTTTGTTAGCAAAGTTTCACCTAAATTTTTAGTCTATACAGAATTGGATGGCAACATAATCTTAGAATCTGAATAACTTTAATTTAACAAAAATATTTTTCTTGTTTGTACTGAGCTTGTTTCCGCAGCATTGCACTAGTGTATTGAAAAAGAAAACATCTTATTACATGAAAGTCCAATGATGTGTAAATGTATTGGACAGCATCAACTACTGACCCTATTTTCTTAGTATTTAATTTTCTCCACTACCAACAAAGTTGATTTTTTTCCAGTTTAGGATAACTAAAAGTAAAGAAAAATACTCTATTCAAAAAGATTTTATTAGGTACTGTGATTTTTTCTGTTTTTGGATAATCAGGACATTGTGACATCTTGAAAACATCCAAAGGAAATTTGGAATCACTGAGTTTTATTGAGTATCAGAATACTTTCACTACTGGACTGAGAGACCTATAGCCTTATTATGCTTATTCAAGAATACTATGTCATCAGAACACAATATTTACACTTGCTAGAGTAATTCTCAGGCTTGTTTTCTCTCTTGGACAAATTAGATTTGCAATAATGTGTTTATGATCATTTTAGTCTGAAACAAAATCTATTTGCTCAAAAAAGTTCTGTGATTTCATTTTTGCATGCTTAAACATTATTAAATCCTAAGATAGTGTAACATTAAAGGCATTAAATGTAAAATCAATGTCCAAATATGGGCTTAAATAGTGATAAATTCTATAATCCTGGGTAAATTATTTAAATTTACTTGACTTCTAATTCACTTGACTTCAGTTTTTTTATGTGTAAAGGAAAATAAAATAACAAGTAGTTTGAAGGGTTATAGAGACGAAATGAGGTATTTTGAAGAGTTTCCAGAAAATGTTAGAAGTTTAAATATGATAGCAGTTATTAATATGTATACTTTACTGTTGATAATTTGCATCGTCAACTGATTTTATGATTTCAGTATCAAGTGCATATACGTGTATATATATTTATTTGTTTATTTTTATATATAGTTATATTCACTTGTTTGTTTAGAGAAGAGCCTTGGATTCCAGTTGACTGATTAAGTATATATAATTTTCTCTCCTCCTGTCAAGATTCCATTGAAATGACACAATAACAACAAGAAGAATAAAACTATAATGTGCTGGGCAGCAAAAATAATAGCATCTAATAGTAGATCAGAAAGTTTAAGTAAATCTTTATGGTAGAAACAAATGCATTTGGATTGACATAATATACAAATCAAGAAAAATTTCATAAAACTAGTAATTAGAAGTTAATGTGTATTGAGAATTCATATGTCAAGGCAGTATGCAAATTATGTCTATTAACTATGTCATATTTATTTCTAAAGTAGATTTTGTATGTATTTTCACTTTACAATAAAGAGAATGAAGGTTAGAAATTTACCCAATTTGTTCTAAGTTCATACAACTAAGATAAGGCAGAGTGTGGCTTGAAATCAAGGATATGTACATATATAATCTGTTACATTGTGTATATAGTTTTGTGTATATGTTCTGCACTCAGTGTGTATATAGATATACACGCTATATATATTACATATGTTACTATATATGTGTGTGTATAATTAATATAATATGTTCACATGACTTTCTAAGAGTGAATTTTAGTGTACATACACCAAATTTCCTTTTCCTCTTTCTCCCTCTTCTCTATATGGTTCTATCACTGTTTTTACTTTAATTATGATGTAAATAATGCATATTTACATCATTTCAATTTCATCAGTTTAGTCCACTGCAGAGTGAATTAGTGTATTATGATCACATTTCTTTTATTATTCAAATATTGTTTTCTTTTCTTCATTTGTATTGCATATTTTGAAATTCACATATCCTTCAATATCTTCTTTTCAAAATGTGCCTACAGTAGATATTCTATTGAGCTTCCTGCTTTTTTACCCAGAGACCTCAATCTTAAGACCCTCAGTCTTCCTGCTGCAATCTGGTTTGTTCCCCAAGTTTACTACAAAGCTGCCATGTTTCTGTTTCTGTGTCGAATCCACTGTTTGATGGTTATTAGACTTTCTTCTTTCTTAGTACATGCTCATATCATTTAGAGCACTTCAAGAACTCTCATAATGGAGTACAGGGGAGAAAAATTTTATAACTCCATACATTTCTTAAGTATCTTAATTATTGCTTTATACTTAGTTGATTAGTTGGCTTACATAGAATTCTAGGTGGAAAATAATTTTCCCTTAAAATATTGAAGTTATTTCTCCAGTATTCCTGCCTACTGAGTTGCTATTGAGAAGGCCAATGCTATTCTGATTGCTAATCCTTCATATATTACCTATTTTTCCTGAAAACGTTTAGTCTTTATTTTATCCTTGGTGTTACAAATTTTTTGATGATATGCCTAGTTGGGAGTCTTTTTTTAATTAATTGTACTGCTCCCTTAGGACCTGTGCCTTTTACTTTTGTGTTCTTATATTAATTCCTTGATAATTTTCTCTCCTCTTTTATTCTTTTTTTTTTTTAGTTTTTGGAACCCTCTACTAACAGCACATTGAACTGCCTGGATTGAGACTAATATTTTAATGTCTCTCTTTGTCTTTCTATCTTCCTTTCTTTATCCATGTCATTTTTCTTTTGGTTCTACTTTTAAAAGAAAATGTTAAATTTATCTTTAAATTCTTTTCAAATGTAGCAGTTATATTGTATTTAAGAACATTTTCTTTTTCTCTCATTGTCTACTTTTCCAAAATACCTTGTTATTATTTCATGTGTGGATGTCTTCTCTTCTCTCTCAGGTTATTAATGAGTTGTTTTTTTCATTTAGTTATTCTCCTGGTGCATTTTTTCTTTTCCCTCTGTGGTTCCCTCTGTGTTGCTGTGTTGCTTCTGGGGACCAGGGCTGTTGATTCTTTAGTAAACTGACATTCACTTCCTGCATCTTCTTTCATAACTGTCCAAGATAAACAGATAAACATTTAGCCAGGGAATCTAAGGGAAAAAGAGTGAGGACACAAATTTCTAATATCAGAAATGAAAGAGAGGACATCACTACAGATCATATGGATATAAAAATGATAATAAAAGAATACTGTGTACAACAGAGGGCACAGAGGTGGATTACAGAAAATACTCTGAATGATACCATAATGTGGATACATGTAATTATACATTTGGCCAAACCCATATAATGTACAAACCAGAGTGAACCCTAAGGTAAATTATGGACTTTGGGTGATTATGATGTTTCAATGTAGATTCATCAATTGTAACAAAAATACCACTCTCTTGTGAGATGTTGATAATGGCAGAGGCTATGCGTGTGTTGGGTAGGGGATATATGGAAACTCTCTGTACCATTCTCTCAATTTTGCTGTGTATCTAAAACTGCTCTAAAAAATAGTCTTAAAAAATTACTCACAAAACAAAGTAAAAGTATAAAGAGATGAAAGAAATGAGATGAATTGAGGAAAATTCCAAGACACTTAACCCTCACCAATAGGATTTCCAGAAGTTGAAAACAGCTTATTGAGGGAAAAAGTATATAAAGAAGTAATATAAGAAAATTAATATCATTGAAAATAAAACCAAAATCATGATATTGTAAAGACCCACAGAGTGTTGAGCAGGATAAATGGAAAAGCATTAGATACTTTGTAAATTTTACAACTCCAAATTTAAAAAGAAAATTCTAAAAGTTTTGCAAAGAAAGTAGAGAGAGACAGAGACAGAGAGACAGAGGAAGCAGAAGAAGTCTTGTCTTATTGTAAGACTCAGTTAATGAATTCCTCTCTCTACCAAACTTTAGCCAATTCCTGTTCTTGGTACCATCCAGTTCTCATCAAAACCTCCCACTTTTACTTCAGATTTCTGCTATCTGTTGTCGCTTCTGGAACATCTTCTACTCCTACTTATCTTTTAGTACAACACCCTGTGCTTTCCCTATTTGGGAAATTAATCAATCTCTCTGGTCACAGATTTCATCCAATCATGTAGACTAACATTGCTGTTGATATACTTATTCCCTTTGCATATGTTTATTCTCATTTTATTATGCTCAGTCTACCATCTTGAATTAGAAATCTGTCAGCTATTACTAGTTGTGAAAATGTATCATTAATTAGTTAATTTCTCAATGTCTTAATTTCCTCATAGATAAAATCCTGGTGAGATTCAAAAGTCAGAGGAGTCTGGTACAATGGAAGATAGGTACAGATCCTGGACTGTTATAAAAGCAGGTGCATGGGGCTGGCCCAGTGGCGTCATGGTTAAGTTCGCACGCTCTGCTTTGGCGACCTGGGATTCACAGGTTCGGATCAGTCATCAAGAGATGCTGTGTTGGCATCCCACATATAAACTAGAGGAAGATTGGCATAGATGTTAGCTCAGGGCCAATCTTCCTCACAAAGAAAATAAATAATAATAATAAATAAGAATAAATAAATGAAAGCAGGTGCATGAAGTGAATGTTAGTTTACTGAAGAATCAACAGCCCTGGTCCCCACACCCCACCAGAAACACAAAGGAAAAATGTTCCAAAAGAATAGCTAAATGAAAAAAAAAAAAACAAAAAACACAACTTATTAATAACCTGAGAAAGAGGAGAAGATATTCCACACATGCAATAATAATGTTTTGGAATTTTTCCAAAATGAACATTTAGAGAATAAGAAAATGCTTTTAAATAAATATAATTGCTACATTTAAAAAGGTTTTAAAGATTAAATTTAAGGAGTAAAATCTCTGGCATTTCATCTGAACTTAATAATTTTTAGTGTCACTTCCTGGATCAGGCAGTCAGGGGTCTCCAGAGAAAGAGAATCAATAGGATATACAGCTACAGCTATAGCTCCATCCAAATCTCTCTCTCTCTCTCTCTCTCTCTATCATCTATCTATCTATCAATAGATATTTATTTTAAAGAATTGTCTTATGTAATTATGGGGGCTGGCAATTTTAAAATTTGTGAGGAAGATTGACAAACTGGAAATTCATTCAGGAGTTGATCGTGTGATCTTGAGGCAGAATTTTTTCTTCCCTAAAAAGCTCAGTCTTTGCTCTTAAGGCCTTCAGTTGATTGGATGAGGCTCACCCACATTACTGAGGATAATCTTCTTTACTTAGGAGACATGTGAACCACAACTACAAAATACCTTCACGGTAACACCTCGATTAGTGTTTGATTAAGTAACCGAGTACTGTAGCCTAGCCAGGCTGACATATAAAACTAACCATCACACTTACTCTGACAGTTTTTCTGTCTAATAGTGTCAAAGACTGAAGGCATGCTTTCTAATTTAAGAAGATAATAACTTTGGTTATCCAGTACCAACCCTATGAAATCTTAGTCTAAGCAAGGTGGTTACTAAGAATGGGCTTTAGGTATGGGGGAAGGACATAGAAAATTGAACGTTCATTTACTTTCCACCGATGATTATTCTGATCAGGAGAGCAGAATGATGAAGTAAAGCTGAAGTCCTGGAGAGTTTTCAAGTCACTCCAGAAGTTTCCAGCATTTTATATAGAATAGATTCCTCCCTCAGCCCCCTTAGACTATAATGATCTTTAAAAAAAATAATAGTCAATTTTTAAAAAATAGAAACGAAGTTCTCAGGAAGGTCTGGGGCAACCTCTTTCTTGACTGAAAGTGTCCTCAACTTTCCCACCCAATATTGTACTGTTTCCAGAGAAATCACATGGGGATGCTCCTTGCTTATTCCATTATCAGTTTATCCATGTGTAAATATTTGGAGCCAAAGCTACTGAACCTTATCAATCTAAGGAATAGTTGTTGTCTATAAATCAAACCGGAAGAGAGCACAGGTTGCAGCTTTAGCATTTTATTTTGTTTTCACACTGGTAAAAGGTCTTCAATGTAAATAGATACTCTAGTAACACAGAAATTAAATCACAAAGTTTTCATGCAATTTTTAAGCAGTATATCAACTTATTTGAATTAAATATTGCTTAAATATAGGTATTTATCATTGTATTAACTAGGAACAAGTTATTATTAAATGGGTTTTCATTTTAAACCTTAAAGGATACAATATTATAACTAAAGATTTTCATTTTAGCTATAAATTAATCTCTACAACTTATTTTTATATTAATGTCCAAAAATGTATATTTAATAAACAAATTTGGAGAAGCAATGAAATTAATTCAATAATTGATATTCACTTATGATAAATTTATATCAATATAATTGATTTTCAAATAAATTAATGAATGATACCAGAACTGTTGATGTCTTAAAGCTTATTTCCACCAGTTCTTGGCATTTTATAAACACTACAAAAGATATATTCATTCTAAGAATGGATTTTTCTATTTCTTTGCTGAAATGAATGTTGATTGTTGAACCTAAATGATTCAGTCCCAAGATTAGCTAATTCCCTCAATGGTCACTTAATACTTAATTAACAAACTTGATTCTCTCCTTCAGCTTGAGGGATAGCTATTTTTCGGGGCTAAAGAGAGAAAAAAAATTGTCCTTTCCAACTTCATTTTTCCCTTGAGTTCTGCAGATGCAATTCTGTCGTGTATAGTTCTATCATGTGTTTGCCCTAAAAAAGGAATATTTTTCCATTCAGTCATACTTTCTGGGTGCTTGTAGGAATTGGGTGGGAAATATCTGGTGAGGACTTTGTTGTTGGAATGTACACTCAATGTCCACTTCTATACAGTTTTACCTGTGATTTTTATTGTTTTCATGCCTACTGTATAGAAAAAGCACTGTTTTTGAATGCTTTCTGTACACAAGCACTAGGACAAGCACTATACATAAGTCCTAGGAAACTTACATACATTATCTCTTAAAATTTCAACAACAAACTTACTTGATAGCTATAATTTATCCTCATTTTAAAGAGGAGTTTAATGAGGGTCAGTGTAAGTAGTGTGCTCAAGTATACATATCCAATCGGTAGACTTAAGATGTATGCCCAGCTATGTCATCATACTGAATCCTTCCTGACTTCAGTGTTTATCTACTACATGGTAAGGATCAATACTACTAACAATATTCCAGATGTGGCTTCTCAATCATCTAGGACTTGGTGCATTAGTTTATTGGTTAAGATCGGCCTACTTTTGAAAATTAAAACAAGAGAGAGAGAGAGAGAAAGACCATTTATTTTCTCTTAATTATTTATGCTTTTTATGAAAATAGAGTTACTTCCAGGAGAGCAGTAGGACTTTGATTATGGTAGTAGGATATGTTTGCCCTCTTGCTTTGCAACTTTTTTTATATCATAGCTGGCCTAGTTTTAGCTCTTGACATTTCTTAATAATAATTTCTAAATTAAAGGAGAATTCTAAGTTGGTAATTGAACAGCTGACTCCACAATAATTCTAACCATTGCTTGAGTAAACTAATCTCTGTTCATTTTCTAATATTTTTACTTCCCCCCCTTGCATCTGTTCCTCTGAGTCTGCCTATTTTTCTAGTTCCCAGCCCTCTTGAATTTCACTTATCCTATTTTTATCAAAGTATGGTTGACACATGTATTAGCACATTAGTCTTCCTTAACTTTCACTTTTTTTATATATAAGCAAGTAGCACCCTTATAAGGTACTATTTCTTTAAAAATAAATATGTTCTTTTTTTATCTTTCTACTAGTTCTTATATATTAGATTCTTATTCCTTTCAATATTGTTTTATAGCAGAGAGAGAAAAATTATTCTTTAACCTTTCAAATATTTCCATGTGTTCCCCTGTTTTTCCCTTAAACCCTTGAAATTAAGTTGATGTCTTGCTCCTACTTCTAGCCAGTGGGCTTAGAGCATAAACAATGTGTTTCACTTCCAATATGAGAACATTAAGAAATGGTGTGCTTTCTCCACCAGTCTATTCCCAAGTCACAGCAGTGTCAGAGGCCAAGTATTCCAGATAGTATAGCAATAAGATGAAGGAAGGCCACCAGACCTCCATCTTACTTGAATGAGGAATAAATGCTTTTAGGATTAAACTAGTGGTATTTGGGGACTAATTTGAAACAGTTGCATGGCCTAGCCTATTCTGCATAATACGCCAGTACAGTCCACAAATACATGGCAGTGCCTTCCTCTTTCCAATAAGATCTTGATTGTAAACTCTTTTGTTCATAGATAATTTTAATTATAATGATTTTAAAAGGTGGTTTTTGCTAGCTAAATTTTGCCCAAGATATCTAAATAAGTTTGAGTCTATATCAGAACATAAATTCAAAACAACACTCTAAAAATAGAAATTAAGTATTTAGATATACATTTATAATAATTCCGTGATATTATGAAAGATTAAACTACAAAAAATAAAAGCATAGCAAAGCAATGAGAGAAACGGAACCTCTCCTCCCACACATACACTTCATACAATTGTCCTATCCATACATCTTTATATACATTTCCACACTTATAACCATTACAGAAGAGATATAGTAGAGTTTATAAATCCTTGCAGTATAATAAAGTAGTACAGTATAATAAAAAACAGATATTGCTTCCAGATTTACTTCATGAAAATTTAGGGACTGTTTTAGCACCTTCATCTTCAATTAACTGCTATTATTATTATTATTTTACCATAAAACAGATCCTCTATAACTATATATGGAATATGCTTTGGGAGCATACAGTAGGTTTAATTCCTTAAATCAGTAAATACATGAGATACTAAAGTTAACAATTACACATATTCCAAAGTCTCCTAGGTCTTGTTCACCACTGGTCTGCAAATGCCGAACGCCACTTCTAAGCATTCCAGCAATGTAGAGGCCATCTCATAAATGTATACGCAAGTGTTCTTTTGCCAGCAGCCATCACAAATTACTTACTCAGTACTCCGATTGCCTGGGTTTTATTCCAGCTTGGCAGCCTATTAGTGGGGGCCTGGGCCTCAGGCTCTTTATCTGTAAAATGAAGATATTAATAGTATCAACCTCATATCATTGTTATAAGAATTAAATGTGTTAAAATTTTGTAAAGTGCTTAGAATGATGGCTGGCACATAATAAGCACTATATCTATATCTATATCTATATATTTTTTGCTTGATAAAAATATACATGCTTAAAATATTTTTTATGACAATCATGGGTGTATTGTGCTTCTGTCCAGTTAACATATAAATGAGTTTCTGACAATCTGAGATATTTATTTTAGGCAAAATATGCTCTTTAAATCTCAAGGAAAGGGATTTAATTTCCTCAAAACTTCTGTCCCAACATAAAATCAAGACACATACTATCCCGGAATGATTTTACATGGAAGCCGTAGTTCCTCGTGCTGGTGGGAAACTTCTCACGTTCGCGCTGCACTGCTCAACCCCTAGCTTCCTGGCAGTATTCACGGAAGGTGGAGCCTTAGTGTGACCCATTGTTATCAGTCTTATATCCATCACTGGTTTCTTTCCCCACCACCAGTTCTAGCCTGACATTAGGTACCACAATTCTTACAAGAATTTTTGTTTGGATTTGTTTGTTGATTGGTTGTTGTGAGTCCTGCCAGCACTTACCATCATAAACCAGCTTTTTTTACTATGATATCCATCTTTTCTTCTGAGCCTTTCTATTGCAGCTCTTTGTCACTACTCTAGGCTTTTAGCGACAAACATTGATCTCAGAATTTTTACTTCCTTTTATTTATTTTTTATTTTGTGAGGAAGATTGGCCCTGAGCTAACATCCATTGCCAATCCTCCTCTGTTTGCTAAGGAAGATTAACCCTAAGCTAACATCTGTACCCATCTTCCTTTTTCTTTTTTTGTATATGGGATGCCCCCACAGCATGGCTTGATGACTGGTGTGCAGGTCTCTACCACGGATCCGAACCTGCGAACCCCAGGCCGCCAAACAGGAGCACGTGAACTTAAACACTATGCCACCAGGCCAGCGCCCCTTTTATATCTTTCTGAGAAAAAGAGAAAAGATATAAAGCCAAGTAGTGCTCTGAGTGTATATATTTGATTTCATCCATCAGTTCGCATCTCAATATGGTGTTGCTGTGCAAGAACCTTCCATTGCTTTCAATTTTTTCTCTGAAAGGGGGTGACCCAGAGAAGAAGTTACTTTTCCTGCAGGAGCTCTAGCATGCTAGGGCCATTTTTTTCTTCCTGATTCACAGTCTGTGTTGCTTGAAAGAAAGCAGAGGTGACCTGGGACTTTCTTTCAAAGCTATAGTGTGTGCAAACTTTGAATATCTGAATAAAATGAATGACAAAAAGAATTAATAAATCAATGTATAAATTAACATAATTAATTTATATTTCTCTGTAGAGTGATTTGATGTGTTCACAGAGATAACTGTATTATAGTGTAATTTAGAAGTAGGTAAAAATTTAGCACATGAAACCAAAGTATGAATATAAATGGAAGCCAATAAAGTCTCTAATGCAGTGAATGCATATAAAGATGAGGGGGAGCATGGATGAAATTTTAATATTTACCTGTCAATAATAAGATGAAAATGTCATTGCTTACATGGGTCATGACGTCCAAAAGAACAAAATCAACGGACAGGGGGAGCCAAACAGAGATAAGAAGTACATGTCCTTGGAGGGAACACACACATATTCACAAATCCACACTTTCGCACATGTGCCAACACTCATACTTACATAACCGTATTCTTATATATCAAGTAAGTATTACTTGCAAATATCTATTCAAATCTTTGTCATTTTGAGTTCCTTATAACTATCAAGGAGATTTCAAAGCCTGGGAGATTTGCCATGAGATCTAACAAGGCCAGGAAGTCCAAGAGATTAGAATATCCAGTTTATATTGCCGAGGATTGTGGATATGCACAGCAATTAATGGCTCTGAAAGTGCAGCTTCTCTAAATCATTTAAAGATGATGAGCCACAGTTGAAACACACTGAGCCCAAAGACTTCTCTCCCATCCTCTTATCGTCAACTATAACCTTCAGTTTTCTTCCACACCTCTTGGCTGCACTCACTAGCCACAGGACTCACTTATGAGGCATTTTCTAAACCTGGAAGAATCATTGCCATGCTGGGAAACAAATGAAATTGAGAATATAACAGGAAATTTACTTGAGTTGGTCTATCACAATTTAATCTTCAGCTCTAATAGTTTATTTGCTAATCCTACTTGACTAAATTCTTACAGAGGTCTTTAATCAGGTTCTGTAATGATATTTATGTCAATGCCTGCAAGCAATGCTATAGTTAATGGTCTGTTGTCATTTCTATTATAAACTCCCTATTGCACGAGTAACAGGAGAACCAAGAACCTGTGACTTTCCTAGCTGAGGGCACATTTCAATGCTCTTCTAAATTACAGTATTAGCCAAAGCACTTTTGTCAGGCAACATTTTCAGGCAATTTAAGAAACAGCATTTAAAGTGGAAAAAATAAATCAAAACTCTACTCACTATCTTAACAATCAAGTAAATACCTGTAGGTAAAATTTGTTTTGTTTTTGTTGTTTTTTTAAACATGTTAAACATATATTTACAAATAATGAACAACTTTACATCATCATTGCATTACTAAGATATTGTCTTTAGCATCTGGCTTCAATTAAAGACAAAATAAGCTTATAAACCTGAGGAGCCTTTAATATTTTTGTCTTACTCAAATTTTTAAACAACCTACTACTATATCTAGAGAGGCATCAATGAGAAGTGTTACTAACATATATTTTATGAAAGACAGTTTTGTAATGTAAACATTGGAAGGGGCTGATAATTATAATTGTGATGTGGTTGAAATGTATAAATATAACCATAATATTCTTTTCACTGAATAAATTATACAGTTGAGTGTTTCATTATGATGTTATAGTCTTGCCTTGCTTAATGGAGCACAATATAGAGCCAATAGTTCTGGTCTCTTCTTGACTGAGGTGCTATAGTTTCTGTGGGATGATGGCTCTTAAGAGAATAGTTTTCCCTTAATAAAATTGGGATATTCCACAGTGAACAAGCAAAAGAAAAAAAATACAAATTCACAAAATACAATGTTAAAATTTTTATTTAAAATAAGTGGCAGAAGGAAATGTATTATACCACCGTACCGTTAATTCTAAAATTTGAAAAATGGGACATGGAGAATACAATGTATATAACTTTCAGAGGTGAATTTCTTTCATTACACAATTCTAGGTTAGGACAGAGGACAGGTTGCTGGGGCTCAAGGTTCATTGTAACAACTGTCCTGTCCAGGCTCCCTTTCCCCTGTATGCTTCTCCTAGTCAGTGTCTCTGTAAGGACCCATGAAGGGAAATAGGCACAGAACTTCACTAGCCTGTGGCTGTCTCTGAAAAAAAATACAAACCTTCTGTGAATGAATCATTTTGAATAATTTATGATTTTTTTCTAACTCTTAAAACAAAAGGCACTTAAAAATCGTAGACGTTTTTGTCATGTATTTTTGAAATTTATTATATACCTTTCTGTATGTATAAAGAGAACACTTTGAAAACCATTTAAACTGTCATTGATGATTCAGTCAGAATTTATTGTCTTATAATCTAATACAGCGATGCCCCCAGGGCATAGCGAGTTATGTAAGGCAGTTTGCCATTATGCTAAATGCCTTACAATGTGCTGTATTTGTAGTTCTTATGTTCTGGTTTTGTGGATAGTTTTTATATTTTCCTCTGATGCCTGGCTGTAGTCTGGCATATTTTACTGCTCTCATTGAAATTGTTAGTCTGTATTTCAATTTAATTTAACTCAATTTACTTTTATGTTACTTTACATTTTTTAAATCTTATTTTATTTTATTTTGCTTCTATTCTACTGGCAACCCAGAAAAGGCTGTAGGGAATTCATGTAAAACAAGATTCCATAACTATGAATGAGACGCTGAACGTATTTAGTGCTTGAGCATTATTTCATATATTGTGCGACATGAGTTATGACTCTTCAAAAGTTTTCTTGTTCGTTTCTCCATATACTTTGTCTGTACACTTACAAGATACGTTTGGAAAATTACTGAGTGTCAGGTAGATGAGTTGTTATAATACAGAGGGCCAATCTTAAACTATATTTATATATTAAAATATTAATAGAACCTTATGAAGATACCTTCAGTAATTCCATTGCATAAAACCTCGAATAGCTGTTTTGGGGTTTTCTATGCATTTCAGAAGACAGTAGGTATCTACAAAGCTCCCTTACTCCCTGCCTTAAAAAATAATAATAATAATATGGGGCCGCCCGGTGGCGCAGCGGTTTAGTCCGCGCTTGGCAGCCCGGGGTTCGCGAGTTCGGATCCCGGGCGCCCGCCGACGCACTGCCTGTCAGCCATGCCGTGGCGGCGTCCCATATAAAGTGGAGGAAGATGGGCACGGATGTTAGCCCAGGGCCAGTCTTCCTCAGCAAAAAGGGGAGGATTGGCAACGGATGTTAGCTCAGGGCTGGTCTTCCCCACCAAAAAAGAAAAATAAAAAAAAAAATAAAAATAATAATAATAATAATAATATGGATGCAAAAAAATCTAAGGAAATCTAATATCTAAGGTAACACCTAATATAAAATATATTAGTGTATTAAAATTTTTTCATGATAGGATTACATTGGCAATTGTTAAAAATTGAAACCTCATGCGTGTCCGATGGTAAGAATAATTCTAGCTTATGTGTTGAGGGTTTACTGTGTTGTCAAGCACTGTTCTAGGTACTTGTCATTCAATAACTATTCTAAGTCTCGCAACAACCCTAGGATGTGGGACATTTTCTTTTAAAGATAAGAAAACCAAAGCATGAGCAAATATGAAATCTTCCCATGATCCCATAGGTAATAAATGGGGAGTCAGAATTCTTGCCCAGGTAGTCCAAAAACATAGCCTCCTACCCATTATGTGCCTCAGTAGGAGACATATAATAAAGCATCTATTCAATAGAACATTAACACCCATGCAGTAGAACAAGTCACCATTATTATGACTATGTAGAAACAGAAAAACAGAAAAGCACCAAGCAAAAATTCACATACCTTATGATTACGTCTCTTTTAAAATATGGTTTGCAAAGTGATTACTAAAAGCATAGAGAAATGACAGAGATAGAAGAATCATGGGGGCTTTTTTCTATTTTACATATATAAATATTTTTTGCTCTTTTTTTATTGTTGTAGGAAAACTTAACGATACAATATAGTATCGTTAACTAAAGGCACAATGTTGTATAGCAGATCTCTAGAACGTAATCATCTTGCATAACTGAAACATTATACCCATTGAATAGTAACTCCCCATTTCCCCCTGCCTCCAGACACCATTCTATTCTCTGTTTCTAAGCATTTGACTATTTTAGATACCTCATATAAGTGGAATCATGCAGTATTTGTCCTTCCATGACTGGCTTATGTTTTTTAGCGAGTATATATTAGTTTATGATAAAAGTAAGTGGATATTTAGATAGATATACATATATTTAGATATATTTAAAATATATAGTAAATTTAAGAAAAATTGACAAAAGAATTAAGCAAAAATTACAAATACTGATGATTTCAAGGACAAACAATTGGGTTTTTCAGCAATACGATTAACGTGTTAAGAGACATACCCAAATGTTTGTATTACACCTCAAAGAGGTCCATTCCCTGCCAGCCCTTCATCAGGCTCAGAAGCCCAGTGAATTATAGATTGAGTTGGGCTCAGTATACAATATCTTATGTCCTTATGATAAGATTAGGCAGACTTTTTCCTCTATCTCTCCCAGATGATGTCAGTTGAATATAACTTGTTAATTCCTTTAGTGCCATCCTTGATCCATTTGTGGAACACACCAGCTAGATGGCTCAATCTCTCTCTCTTTCCTTCCTCACTCCCACTCCCTGCTCCCATATAAATCTAGACTCTTGAGATTTAAGGAAGGGGCTTAGTAAGATTTGCCCTCACTCAGTCCTCTCTTGGCTACAAAAACACATAAGATTTTACTCAGTGGGAGTCTAGAGGGAGGTCAGAGAATATTAAAAATATGGAGGGGAATCTGTATACACTCTCCCTCCCATACTCAAAAAACAAACATTATTCTTTACCATGAATGAATGATTCATAGAAACATCTCTCCACAGGATTGTTATATAAGGATCTCCTGTGATGAGATTATCAGTATCCAATTAGCTGAGTCAATCCCTCTCACAGAGAAAGTTTTAGGATTTTAAGAGGAGAGTCATTAATATAGCATGTGTTAATTGCTTGCATTATTCTAACACACAAGATACACTTTTACTGAAGTACAAACAGCAATGGTAGCCATGCTTTAATTTGAAATTGATATTTTCCCTGGCACTATTAATACTAGCTGGTAGCCATTTGTGGACATCTTATTATGTGTCAAGCACTGTGCTGAGTGATTTACATATGTCAATCCTCACACGAATCCTGAAAATTAAGATGAAGAACTTTCCTATAGTCAGGAGAGGCTTCTCTGTGCTTCTAACCACTGCCCTTCACTGCTCTTTACTGCCTCGACCCTTTTGTCACACAATCAAACAGTAGCCTCAACCAACAAAACCAATTGTAATATACCAGTAGGTTATTAAGTTATCGTCATCTCCCCATATTCCCTGCTTGCACTGAAACCTTTGCTTTAAGGAAGAAGTAACTGTCTTGGTAGAAATAGGAGGCTCAATCCTCAAAGTCTGCAATCTCTTATTGAAAAGCTCAAAAGCATTAACCTAGATATAAGACAGAAAATATTTGGAAGGGTATTCATTCATTTTCATCTGCATCCTCATAATATATAAAGGTTCCTCCTTTGGGAAGGCTCCCCTCTTTGGGGGGAAAAGAGTTGGAAAACATATAAGCTATGTACTGAAGGACTCTCTGAGAAGGGGTTTCAAGTACCTCCTTATCCAAGGGGGGCTCTAAGAAAAGTAAGAAAATGAGATCTGAGATAAGTTTTGAAATATAACAGTAAGAAGAGCAATGCCATCAGGAACTCAGGGAAGGGCTACCTTACCCTGGCCTGAGCCACAGTGGTGAGGAATCCCCAGAGGAGAGACAGTTGCATGGGCTGCCAGGAACAAAGAAGGCCCCAGACGGACCAGGGGCCTGCTTCTTCTTTGATAGGAGCATCCAAATTTTCTGGCTTCTAGTTTTATCCTTGTAGTTGGCTTCATAACTATCCTAGTTTGTGGTTCTGTAAAGAGAAAACTGGTCCCTCAATTTGGTAGGTAATTCAGTCATAGCTCAGAATTCTTACCTTTTTTAATTGAAACCGTAAATTCTCTTGGAAGTACCTAGAATGAAAGCACCAAACTAGCTACCTTATCTTAAAAGAGAAAGGGAACTAATTAAATGAAAGACAGTGTATTATAGCAAAGAGTATTATACTGATCCTGAAATACTTATATTCCTTATTTCCAGTTACCTGGATTCTGGTGGTTATGGTATCCTCAGATATTCCTCTCCTCTACACACCTCATCTATCTTTCTTAGGCAGTTAGGAAAGGAAAGCCAAAACACGGGGTCTCTGAAGAACAGGTGGCAAAGGTCTACAGTTATTTTTATGGCTCATTTTTGATAAGTTATTTGAAATGTTGGGTAAAGAAAGGCCAATATGTGCTGCAGTCTCCTGTTTGTTTACAAATGAGAAATAGAGAGAAGAAGCAGAGAAAGTCAGGTTAGAATGTGAATGTGCCCTGGCCTAGCAGAAGATGAGGGAAATGACAGAAGCCTAAGTTGTCTGCCAGCTATCTAAAAAGGCAGGTCCAGAGGGAAGAACCAACTTCTTTTCTGTCATTCATGCTTTGGGTCAAAGTCAGTTGCCTTGGTTACACAGGTCCTCTTTCCCATCTGGGACAAAGGGCAAATGAATTCAAGTGTGTCCATTCCATAGGGAAGCCAACTGAAGGAAAAGAGTCTCTTGTTTGGGAACCAGCTCTGGTTCCATCTAACTACCAAGTGGATTTTAGATATGCAGTTCAGTTTCCTGAAAGGAAAATCTGTAGTACAGAGAAATAGCAGCCTTGAGCCCTACTTTTCACTTTTTACCAGAATTCTCAGGGTGCTTGAATGGCAGGTGGAAGGAGAAGGATACTGGGTAGAAATAGGTCATGGTATCTGTTCTACAGTCCCCTCTGTTTTCCACGCCTGAGGATCCTGCTTACTAAGCAACCTCGCAGGCAGGGAAAATTACTCAGAAACCCGACAAAACAGTCTTTATGAGAGAGAGAAGGAAAGATCTCAACATGGCATACCTAGGCACTGCACCTGAACTAATGAGGAGAAAAAAACCCCTTAGTTCAGTTGTCTTGCTTTGTCGAATTTTCCTGCAGCCAACTTCTTAATGTTATCTTAAGCAGTCTATTTTGTTTAATTATCTAGTTCCATTACAAAGTGGGATGACTTCACTTAAAATTGCACTTATATATTAGCTTCAGGAATGTTATTTACTATGTTTACGGAAGAGTTTGCTTTGTAGGTTCTATAATATTCATAGAGAATGATGTACGCTTGTTTGAATTTAATTTAGACTGAAGTAGTAGATAAAAGGGGAGGTTGACAAAACCCACAGGATAACATTAAGAAAATGAGGCAGAATAATGCTGCCAAAGAAATGCAAATCTCTCAAAGTCCATTAGTACTGTTAATAGAGAAGGAGAAGGAAAAGCATCGACTCCTGACTCGGGTAAATAGAGTGCAACTCACCCACAAAGGCTCTGAGGGCTGGGCCTTTGACCAGGTATTTTTAGACTTCACAGACTCAGAAAAGTGTCTTAGATCTTCATTAAATAAAATTAATCTATGCCTTCTGCTAGGTAAAAGGCAAAATTAGAATTTTTCTTCTGTAACTGACCCTGTTTGTAGCTAGTGGCTGTGCTTTGCTGCAAACTATTTGTTTGAAGGACCAGGTCACAGAGAAATTGACATTTATTGGGTTTTCCTTGTTTTGAGATAATTCTGCAATCCACTATGATGTTTCAAAGAAAACTCATGTCTAAATATTACAAGACTCTTGACAGAAAATAAGCAGTATAAAGAATGTTTTCAACAGATCACCCTGTCAGTGGTAAAATCTCTGGTTCTGTGTGTGAGGAGACACTTTGTCACTCCTATATTTTTCATACTGGAGCATTCATTTATAAAATGAGATGTCAATCGGAAAAGGAAATGAGTAGTTCTCCTGAAAAACAAAATAAAAGTAATCTCTCAAGTTACTCTACAGTTTAAGTAAATCCAGGGATTAAAATAGGTGCTTAAGAAGATACTCGAACTTCTTCAATTTAGCAAGGTCCTGTTCATTAAATACAGCTCTGAGAGACTGATCTGTCTTACTTGCCTGAGTGACAAATTGACCAAATGTGTTAAATGCCCAACTTGTAAAAAGTAATGTAGCAATGAAAAAGTTCAAAAATAATAGACAAGTAGGCATCACCTTAGGTTCACCACTTAATTGGGGACAGAGAGCATATGCACATGGAAATAAACTCCAGCATGATTACATCTATTGACTGACACAGAAACTCAGTCCATATGTGCTAATGGGATAATGAAGTGGACTCCTCAAGCTGCTTCCTAACTTCCTAACTTACTAAGAGGGAGTGATTTTGTAAGTGCTTTTGACATTAAAAACAAACTGGTTCAATAAGAAATTGCTGAACTGGATCTGTTTTTGGCATTTGTTTCCTTTTTTTCAGTAGCCTATTAGCACATTTAGGTAAGATTATTCTATTACCTGATGAAGTGTTTGCTGTCTGTTGCACTAAAGGCACCCATTATTCTGCTCTTGCATTGCAGGTTGTGTTGGCGGAAGTATTTATGTAGCTATTCTTGCAACCTGTAGTGAAAAGAAGCGATTGCACTTATACTGTCAGAACACATTTATGCAAAAACAGAGAATCTCTGTTTTCTTCTACTGCCCTGCTGATCAGCTAGCTACACCTGTGATGATGCCCTGCTCCAGAATGAGCCCTAAGTAAAATTGTCTCCAAAACTAGCATTTATATTTGGAAGCTCATTGACACCAAGTAAATTTTACTCTTATCAAACCCTACTCTCCTGTCCTTTCTCTACATTAAAGTGTAAATACTTGATAACTAGCTAAGGCTATGTTTCTCAAACTGGATTTGCCAAACAATATTATCAGCTATTCAGCTAAGTCAAATTCCCATAGTCAAATAAACTTGAGAAAAGCTACTGACTATTTCGTCCTTTTGGAGAATCATAATGCACATTAGCATATGTAGACACTGAACAGTCCTTCCCTAAAGAAATTTGTTTACCTTCATTTAGCACAACGTTTTCCAAATGTGATTCATCCTGTAGCATTTTTATTTTGCAAAGCTCCTGTTATACTTAGGAATGAAACTGAGGAATACAGTTAGGGAAAGGCTGGAATCAAGCATAACTCTTCCTTTGGGTGGAAGGTGGACTTTCAAGTCTTGGCCTGTCATGGAGAAGAATGGAGTGAGAATGAGAGAAGAGAAAGTGGCAGTAAAGGCCCTCTCTTCCTCACTGACAATCTGCTCTGCCTAGGTGTGGACAAACTGCCTTTTGTCACTCCACTGTGGCCCAGAAAGCAACCAGATAGTTATCATAGAGGGACATCTCAAGACACAGAAATGTCTTTGGTGAACTCTATAGTGAAAAAAAAAAAAATGGAAGCGTAAAGAAAGGTATTAATGATTCTTTAAACACAGCACCATACTCATTAAAAGCCAGCTGCATTGCAAGCAGTTGAAAAGGGAAGGAATGTGGCCAAGTGGAAAGGACCTTTGGATTTGAGATGTACAGAACTGTTTGAAGACTTGACATTTTCTAATTCTAAACCTTATTCTTTCTTTTCCCCTGCATGTGTGTGTAGAATTGCTAAACGAAAAAAAAAAAAAGGTATTTAATGTATGGTAAATAAATGTCACGTTATACATTTTAGTTCTGAACTCTACTTTCTCTGGGATAAAATTATCATAGAATGAGTAATTGAAGAAAATGCTACTAAAATGATATAGAAAACTTAATTCCAAAATAAAAAAAAAACCAACTAGAATAAGAAATGATTCTCACACATAGTTTATAGATAAAGTGAAAATGATGGACTTGGGTTTTTTGAAGACAGTTTTTCTAGAGCAGTTTTAGGTTTACAACAAAATTGAGAGGGAGGTACAGAGGTTTCCCATATACCCTCTACCCCAACACATGCATAGGCTTCTCCATTATCAACATCACTCACCAGAATTGTACACTTTTACCAAGGATGAACCTATATCAACACATCATAATCGCCCATAGTTTACATTGTAGTTCACTCTTGGTGTTGTACATTCTATGGGTTTGGACAAATGCATAATGACATATATCCATCATTATGATATCATACAGAGTTTTTCCTCTCCCCTGAAAATCCTTCATGCTCTGCTTATTCATCCCTCCCACATCAACTCCATGCAACCATTGATTTTTTAGTGTCTCTGTAGTTTTTGCCTTTTCCATAATGTCATATAGTCGGAATCCTACAGTATGTAGCCTTTTTAGATTGTCTTCTTTCATTAGTAATATGCATTGAAGGTTCCTCCATGTCTTTTCATGGTTTGATAGCTCATTTCTTTTTAGCGCTGAAAATATTTCATTGTCTGGATGTACCATAGTTCATTTTTCCATTTACCTACTGAAGGTCCTCTTGGTTGCTTCCAAGGTTTGGCACTTATGCATAAAGCAGCTATAAACATCTATGTGCAGGTTTTTGTGTAGCCATAAGTTTTCACCTCCTTTAGGTAAATACCAAGGAATGTAACTGCTGCATCAGGTAGTAAGAGTATGTTTAGTTTTGTAAGAAACTGTCAAACTGTCCTTCAAAGTTGCTTTACCAATTTCCATTTCCGCCAGCAATGAATGAGACTTCCTCTTGCTCCACAACCTCACCAGCATTTGTTGTTATCAGTATTCTGGATTTGGGCCATTTTAATAGGTGTGGAGTAGTATCTCATTGCTGTTTTAATGTGCATTTCCCTGATGACATATGATGTGGAGCATCTTTTCATACGCTTATTTGCCATCTGTCTATCTTCTTTAGTGATGTGTCTATTAAGGTCTGTGGCTCATTTTTAATGGATTGTTTGTTTTCTTAATGCTGAATGGTCTTGTTTCTTAAATGTCAAATACCAATGTAGCAACCATAGCATTGGCTATGAAATGTTATAGTCATACTGCTCTTGCTAAGAGAATACAAAAGCTACTACATTGGAAGTATTGCAGTGATCTGGAATGGTATGATCTGTTTTTAAGCCTAATTTTCATGTGAAAAGACTTCACCATACCTTGTCCATTGCCAAGGGTACAGAATGCCAATAGTGAATGAGAAGCTAGCATTTCAAGAAAATGTGCTCAGTTTACAGTGAAAGTTACAGAGCAAAAACACGTGTGTGTGTGTATGTGTGTGTGTGTGTGTCAAAGGTAAAGCAGGCATACAGCATTATAGAGCATGTTGAAGAAAATAAATTACAGAAAATCCATTGGTGCGAACTTATTTACAGAAAACTTTGGGCATTTTTTTTCAGTAGTAATTAAGAATGCTCTGCAGATGACAATAAGGCTATGAAACAGGCAGATGCACAATGCTCTTATTCCTGAATGAGGATGTCTTGTTTTTTTTTTTTTTTTGTGAGGAAGACCAGCCCTGAGCTAACATCTATTGCTAATCCTCCCCTTTTTGCTGAGGAAGACTGGCCCTGGGCTAACATCCCTGCCCATCTTCCTCTACTTTATATGGGACACCGCCACAGCATGGCTGACAAGCAGTGTGTCGGCAGGCGCCTGGGATCCGAACCAGTGAATCCCAGGCTGCCAAGCGCGAACTAAACCGCTGCGCCACCGGGCTGGCCCCCTAGGATGTCTTGATTTGACATAAAAACTTAAGCTAAAAATTTGCTTCTGGTTATAAGTATGCATAGATGTGTAAACTGAGGCACCCACCAATTTCAGTTAAGATTCAAGCGCACAAGTTATAATCATATAATAACTATTATGAAAATCATTTTACAAAAATCATTTCAGCATTTTAACTTACAGGTTATATTAAAATATAATTGGGACCTATTTAAACTTAAGAAAATGAAATTTAGGACAGGGATTCTCAACCACTTTACTGAGGCAGTGAAAATTCAGTTCCTATTTCACTCAGATGAAGCCTCAGACTCAACTAATTAGGAGTTAACCAAGAAGTATATAAGCAGGAAGTTTGTGTGGAGGGCAGTTAGGGAGAATATCTACCAGTTAATGATAGAGAAGAGATGGTTTACAGATTTTTTATTTTAAGTGTGATGCCTTCTATAACAATGCCTCACCTACGGCTAGTTTTTGTAATATTCACAAAAGAGCAATGGTTTTGCCGACTGCAGAAAACCCACTGACCACATTAAGATCTATAGTAAAGTGAATGGAGTCACTTGATTTAGGACAGGCCAAAGGGTGTGCTATTCTCCACAGCAGGTCAATGAAAGAACCATATAATGTTAAAGACAGAAGGAACTCTACATGAATCCCTCATTTTACATATAAGAAAAGAAGATCATAGATGGGAAAGTAGTGACAGTGCTAAGATTAGAACTTCCTTCTCCTGGTCCCCAAACTCTTTTCTTGAAAAAGGAACTCGGAATTTTCAATATTTAACCCTAGCTTAATGTTCCACTTTATGATTCCTCTTTACAAAACATTAATAACAAATGTTCTACTTGCTTTTACTTGCACATTCACTTTGCAGGCCATCTTTTCTGAAGCACTTGTCAACTCTTACTTCTGAGATATATCATAAGAGACCTTTACTATAGTTAAGATATTTAAGATGTCTTAAGTGCATTTTTATATTTGCATGAACAATCCGAGAACCTCCAATTGCCCGTTCTTTACCTTGAACTGAAGAATTGGATTAGCCAGGATTATTTAAACTGGATTATTTAGAAAACAGGTATGTTATCTTCTCCTTTTAGCATCATCTTTATTCTTGCTATTTCTATATTGTGAAGATATTGAGAGCTCCTTGAAGGTAGTATGACTTCTACACTTTCATGAGTTCCACAAAGTGCCTAACAAATGCCTCAGAACTAGTAAAAATCTAATGAAAATTTATTTGATTGACCGACTCATAACCTTAAACGTATATGCAAAACTTAGCTTTCTTCCCTTTTTCTAGCATGCTTAAGCATTGATGTTTTGTCCATTACTCATTAAGGACTGTGTAACAACAATGGTTATCATAAAACACACACACACACATACACACACACGTGCATTTTGACTTAGAACCAGAAACAAATAAGCAAACAAATAAAAGGCATGTGATATTTTTTACTATCTCCAAGGATAAGAAAAGATGGAAATAACAACAAAAAAATCAAATAGGTATATCATGCTTCTGTGTACCCATGATAAAGAAATTTCCCAACTACACTATTGTCATCTAGAAGAAAATGTACCTCTTGGGAACCCAGGTGCAAGTGGTTTGACTGAGATTTCTCAGAAATCCAAGACGACTTCCATACCTTTTCCAAACCATTCTACAGTGTTGTTTTTTTCTTTTTCACAGCTATTTCTGAAATGGCGCAGCTGCAGCTGTAAGCATAACAATAGTTCAGCTTACTGGCATCTATTTCCTGATTTAGAACCAACAGGGAAATAATTGTCAAGACTTGAAATGGAATGCTACAATAGTCATACATTTAAAAATTAATGTGAAGCTATTTAATTCTAACACCTAGAGATGGTTTTTAAAAAAGCAATACTTCAACAATCTCTCTTTGGGAATAGCTAAATTTGAATTTAAAGATTTTGTGGCCTGACTTTAATTTATATGCAACATTTTTATTCTTTTGTCTTTCCTTGTAATGACTTCAATATAAAAAAATAGTTGAAGAGAATTCTCTGTGACATATATATACTTAGGTAACAACTATTATAAGTGGTCAATACAAACAAATGATAGGACTTTAAACAGAAAATATATACATTTTTTCCTAAGAAACACTAATTATTCATATTGTATTTGAAAGTCATGTAGTTAATTTTCTTATTAGATATTCTAATAAAATGTGGTTGAAAACAACAAGAACCACTTAAAATAGAAATTCTATTTGGAATAATTTTCTGGGAATAAGCCCTCTGAGATTTTAGAAAGTGATGTAGGTCAAGGCTATAAAATGCCAAACAAAATGTTAGAAAAAAAAGAATACAATAAAAGTGGATTGCTTCAAATCGTTGAAAAAGTGGACCTATTTGATTTCAATATGTGCTCAAACTAATACATGTCAACTAGAAAAAAATGATCTTTTTCTTTTTTTTTAAATAAGTCATAGATACAAATATTACCCAGGTTTTATTTATGTTTATAAGTAAAGAAATAGCATATTTTAAATGCGTATATATACTAGACACTGTGCTTAGCTGTTCACATAGATTATTTCATTTAATTTTCACATTTTTCTATATGTTATTAATTTCCATATTTTACAAGTGAGAAAGAGGTGCATAGAAGGTTAATACAATTAATATGTGATAGAACCAGAATTCTAACCATGTTTTCACAAATATAGCCTAAAGTTAAATTAGCTTGAGTAGAAATGGAATTAAACTTATTTTGTTATAATATGGTTTCATATTAAAGCATGATAGCTTTTTCTTTAAGTATTTTTACCATACTTAAATATGCCATTTTATTGGCATGAGGCTGATGTTGATGAATGGTTTACCCTAGTAACCCAACTACGTTTTAGAAGCTTTCTCATTTCTATTTTTTGTTGTTGTTGTTGTTTGCTTTCTTTGCCTTTATTTCAAGCAGCACTTGGGGTGCATGCTATCGTTTATCTCTTAATGTTTGGACTTGCTTAAAAATTGACCATGAAAGCGTTAAGTTAAATGTTTAAATGGTACAAAGGAAATTTCACACTGATCTTCAGAACTACTTTTCCAATTGTTTTGAAGCAGTAATCCTGTTAATGTAAAAGGCCCTTTGACATAATAAATTCAATCATGTTCTCTCCAACTATATCTAAATAGATAGTAACATAAAGACATCCTTGTATGTGTATGATCCACTATTCCAAATAAATTATTCTAAAGTGATTTTATCTTATGCACTCAACATGCTATTGAAATCTAAATATACCACATTATTTTCTATGCTTTGATGAGTAAAGCTAGCTTTAGAGATTGTCCAAAGAATTCTGGAACTAAATGAGATAGCTGCTGGGCTCATAGTATAATTATTGACAGATGAATAGGTTTCATTCATTTAAGGATTCGTTAAACAAATATTCATTAAGTGAAAATAATACTAGTCATTGGGATAGATGCTAAACTTACAGTACTAGCCTTCAAGATGCTCAGTCAACTGTGCGGCAGTACGGATGGAGCACAGACTGTTATTATAGACTGATCAAGGCTTTGAAGAAGTACACCTAATATGATTGAGGACCAAGGAAGGAGTTTTGAGGGAGGTGATGATGCAACTGAATCTCTAGTAGAATTAAATAGAAGTTCATTAGTAAAGAATAAGATGAGTGTTTGTGGAAGCAGAAAGAGGGACAAGCATGAAAAACCATAATGGAGACGTGTACAATGTAGATGAGTGGTAGGGAGGCTGGGGAGGTAGCACAGTCCTTGTATGTCATTCTAGAAAGTGGGTTTTATCCTAAGACTACAGGGAGTCATTGAAGGAGCTATTAATGTGACTGATGTAAACAGATCTGTTTTATAAAGATCAGTAAGTCAAGAGTGTGCAGAATGAATTGAAAGGAAATTAAACAGGAATAAGAAAAATGAGGTCTGGAAGTAAGACTTACTTAGTGGGAGAGGAGAGGAAGGCTATGTTTGAAGGATATTAGTATGAGGAAATGGCTAGAGTTGCTGAACAACTGGATGTGAGGGGAACAGGGAGGCATGGATCTGAGTTGACTTCTGGGTTTCTAATTTTGGTGGCTGGATAGAGGAGTAAAGATGGAAAGCATGTTTGAAGGGTATAGGCAGTGATTTAAAATGTGGACAAATTCATTGTATAATAATGGCCAGAGACCTTCCAAGGGGAGATCCAAGAGGTGATACACAATGGATAGTTGGTGAAAAAAGTGACTACTTCAAAAGGGAACTTAAAAAAAAATTTTCACAGCTAAGTAGAAATGGTAAGAGATTTTTCCTGTTTGTTTTGTTTTGATTGATTTAATCAATGTGGAAAAGCCAATCATAAATTTAAGGATCCAATATGTATTTTAAGTCCTGCCTGAATTCTTTGACCAAAAGTTGATGTTATGTCTGGAAAATTTTTAGGAAACCTGAAACTGACTACTAATTAGGTAGTATGCAGTTTTATATACTATTAAACTACCTCATATGGTAGATAATAAAGTACTTACTGCCTCTGTGCTTCCTGTTGGAATAAAAACATACTCCAAAAGAAATTTAAGTTGTATATTGAGAATACTTTAGTGTAAAGAAATGAGTCCGTAACATGATTGTCAGCTCTAATATCAATTAGATTCAGTAACTCTTGAGTCTATCTAGATGACAAAGTTGCCTTATTAAATCTTCTTATGTTACTTGGATAACGAGAAATTTTTGCTATAACATCAGGCTCCAATTTGAAAGTAATGTGTTTATCTGGTAAAAGTCTGACTCAATGTTTAGAGTTATCTCCTAATTTTCTTGTGGTCCATCCCTATGAAAGCCGTATACCCACCAGTGAGGTCTGCTGCTGGAATATTAATCTCAGTCCAAATCCATCACCCCTCTTTCAGTAGGTTAGTAATATGATCTTGATATGGGAAGGACAGCACATTATAATAATTCTAACTTTATTTGACTAATAATATGAATTTTATCCTTTTCTTTAGCAAAAATATACATAAAAATAAAAATTTGCAGCCTCAAAAATAAACCATTAGATTTTTAATCCTCCAGAAGAAGTTATTGAACTTCTCCTCTGAAAATATTTTAAAAACTTGACTTCAAATTCTTTGTAAATATCTTTACCCTCTGCAGTAGCACTGATCTATTAAGGCAAATGAAGAGTTAACAAAGCCAAGTAAAACTTACTGAGAATGTGATCTTAAAGAACAGGTTACTCTTTGAAAATAAATTTTTCAAAATCTCCAACAAACTACAAAGTTTATGCAAGGTAAGAACACTGCAAATTCAGCATTAATCAAATTACTCTATAATTAATGTTATCAGCCTTACCCAGAGTGTAACCTGCTAACCTTACCTTCAGGATTTGTATTTTCATTCTGCAGCCACTCAGATTACAGCTTTTTGATTTATATTTTATTATATAGCTTAATCCCTGATACTTAAACTATCAGTAATTTCGAGAAGTTTAAAAGACCATTTTCTCATATTATATGATGGTAATTTAGGTAAAGATTTCTTCTCAGGCTGGTGTTTTCAGTATGCATTTGTTGTTAATGGGAGAATGAATTTTTGGTTTCCCAGGTCAATTTTATGCAAGTGTACGTGGATGCTTTAGAATGAGAGAAACCATTATATATACATGCTTTTTATATAGAAGGATGCCTTTCCTCAAATATAATCATGGCCTCATGTAAGATACTTTAGAAATCAAAATTAATCTTTGATATAACTGAATTATTTATAGTCTAGATAGTCTGGTGTGATTTGATTATAATAATTGACTACACTGAAACACAGCTATTTTTTTAAAGTGATTGAAAATGTTTAAGTGCATTGTGTAAACATTTTGTGGCTAATTAGTTAAAATTTATTCTAATGGAAGGCTTAAAATGTTCATAGACATTGAAAAACAAGTACGTATTCAAGTCTTGTAGTGGTAAATGCAATTGTGTTTGCTCCCAGGAAGATAATAGTTCTTTTTGATAAATGCCATGATTTTGGTTGCTTTTTCTTTTTGTTCTAACAAAAGGGAAACAACAGACAAAGGAACTGTAGTTCTGAACATACAAAGCAGAAATGGAGACAGAGAAGATCCTAGAAAGGAGAGCAACTTTATTAGACATTGCCATGGCAAGCTAAATAGTAAGAATGAAGAAATAAGTGCTTTTGTTCACATGAGGATGTTTACAAGGCTATGCTGGATTTGGTCTCTTCTTAATTCAGACTGGTAAGAAAGTAAGTAGTTACAAACAAACATGCAAGGAAACAAACTAGATCCTCTTGGCAAAATTAAAATGGTAATTCAGCTCAACAGAAGACTGTGTTATACATACATTCATAGTTTCAGAACATGTTTTGCTATTACTTATGATCCAGTAAAAAACATCTTAGTGTTTTGAATGATAACCTGGTGTGAGATTATGAGGAAAGCCTTAGAGAAAGAGATCTTTTAAATAACACTTTTTATTGCATTAGAAACTTGAACTCAAATATAACGTTAGACAGCCAATAATAAGCACCATTTTTTTCCTGTAAATTTCTCTTTCTCCTTCATTCTTGCTCTCTGTGTTCATTATTGAAGTCAATTTTAAAATTATTATGATATCTTATTTCACCTTCCATGTTCTCCTGTGACTGGAATCAGAAAAAGAACAGAAATATTAAATAGACCTTTGTAAAATTATTGGCAACCATCTTATCCATTAAGATTATACATGAAAAATATAAATTAACTCTACCTCATCTTCTAATTTAGTTGTTTAATGCAAATAGGCATGACTTGGCTGCATAGAAATTAAGAGACCAAATGCATTTCTTGTTTCCTCAGTAATACAACTAAGAATAAAATGTATTGTGATTTTGTTTGTGTAAATTTTATGGATTTGAAGTTCCATATAATATAATAGAAAAATACATAAATAATACTTGTTTGGGTAACATAAAGTTTAAGATGAATAAATAATACTGATAATACCCAGGCAGGATGAAAGATTGAGAGCAACACCACAGCATGACACTGTCAGATTTAGATTCACGATGTCTGCTAATTTATATAGATGTTTACTTTCTTTTTCACACCCAGTAAACAGAAAAGGAGCTCCTCAAGTTTGCTTGCTAAGATATTTCCTAAGGCAAATATAGGTTATCATAGATAGAGACCCTGGGAGTTTCTTCTTATTTTAGTTGATGAGATTAACAATTACAGATTATTCAAGATGAGTATTGATTTTTGTTTAATATCACTAATTGGACCATACTTGGACTCATGTCACATTTCTTAGTTAAGACAGCACCTACCACTTTGCTGCCATCTCTTATTTCCTTTTTCATTAAGTAAACTTTTTCTCCATCTTTATTTCTATTTGCTAATAACATATCATGCCTCACTAAACTTTTGATGGAGGTAGATATAACAATATCGGTAGTGGAACAGTAGACAGTGCCCATTCATTCAAAAAAATTGTTGTAAGCTTTCCTTTTAAACTTGAGAAAAAGCAAGTCTTTTCCTGTCAATATGACAAAATCAAGTAAAATCCTGGCTGGTTGAGAGAAGAATTTTTTATCCTCTACTGCATATCAAGAAATATTAAAAAAAAAGACTCCAAATTCTGACAAGGCCTTTAAATACTTGTAATTGACCAATGAGTAGAATTAAAAAAAAAGAAAGAAAGTGAAGCATTTTGTTCAACAGCACCAAAAGAATTCAAGTGACTGAGCAGTTAGTGAAAGCTTGATAGGTCAGACAGTATTGTCATGTTCTAAGAGCCTCTTAGATTTTCAGAAAATAATCTGTGTGAGCACTTGCCGTTGAACAAATTACAAGAGGATCCATATCGGGCCACAATGACTGCCACTAGATGTACTTACTAATAAGCCCCATTATCAGCACATCACAGCTCAAGAATGTATGCTGTGTAATAAATTCTCTTTCATTTCAGATCTTTGTGAATGAATAACATAGAAAACTCGGAAACAACTCATGTTTAGGGATTAAAAACATTCTAACCAAAAGAACTGAAAAATCCATCTCATGAACCGAGCCTTAAATAAATCTTAACCCCATAGCCAAAAGATTACATGTCCCATTTTCTGAATTCTCTTAAAGTTGCTACTGTAAATATGTTATGATCTTTTGACACTTCACTTTCTTGTGACTTTGTGATCAGTTACTCCATCATTCCTTTTTTAGAAGGGATTTAGGGGTAGGGAAGTCCATCTCTTTCTTATAATTGTTCCTTAAGCTCAGCACAGTGCCCCACTAATTGGGCAGCTGTGGCACATAAATATAACCTTACTCCATGAACTTCCACCCTTTCTTCAAAGCAACTTTTCCACAGGTCAAGGGTAAGTGACTGAAAGCACCTAAAGGATGATGTAGTCTTGCCCTGCATCTTTATCCTGGCACTAATGGACTATCGCTGTAACAGGAGTGTGATGGATGACCTCTGCTCATCAGAGGGGTTGACACACTCTTATTTTCCTATCCTAAAATAAATACAAATATTCTGTTAGAAAATACATAGATTTACCTTTTAACTCTTAATTTTCGTGAAGTTAAAAATGAAAAAAAATAATCAAAATAGGCCCTAGAGGGCTCAAAGTGAGTCATAGAAGTTTCTTGCTGCTCTGATATAAACATAGATAGGAAGAGAAGACCATGAACCCCTCACATTTACACCTGTGGTTTTCCTATCAATCCAGTCATCTAACTGCTCTATTCTAGAATCCTGTCACCCTTAGTTCCCACCAGAGTCAGCTCTTGGACCACTAAGTCTGCTAAGGAAGCAGCAATGTACTGTCCTATTTTACCTTATAATAGGGGTTGGTCAACTTTTTCTGCACAGGCCATAAGGTTTCTGTCACAACTAATCAACTCTGTCATTGTAGTGGGAAAGCGGCCATAGACAATACATAAATGAATGGGTGTGGCTATGTTCAAATAAAACTTTATTTGTGGTCACAAATGTGGATTTCATATCATTTTCACCTGTCACAAATTAATTTGTTCTTTTCATCATTTTCAATCATTTAAAAAATGTAAAAACTCTTAGCTTTCGGGGCTGTACAAAAACAGGCGGTGGGCTTGTTTTATAGCATTCTTGGTAGATCCACTGCCAATGGCAGTTGAGACATATGGTAATGTATTCAATTTAATGCAAAATGCCAGTGTTACCTTAATCTAAATTAAAGTAAAGTAAATTCATATGAAATATGAAAATTGCATATTGACACTTGCATATCATGAACTTCCAATGATCATGGACGGACTTTTGAAAACTATTGTATTTGCTTCTTATCAGTCAAATAAAACATGGGGGAAAATTTTTAAAGCCTTCTTTAGGAAAAAAATGCAACAGCAACTTTCAGATTCAAGAGTGATGTGTTTTACTTTGTAAATATCCTTAACAGATGCTCATCAGAAAGATGAACAGGCGTGGTGACTAGCCATGGATTCAGAGAATTTAAATAATTTTCTATCCACATTGTAAATCTGGTCACTCCTTTTAGAAGCACCTACCAAATAAATTTCGGAATTAATATGCTAAATCTACATTCAGAAATCCAATTTCTTAGAGATACCTCTGATTAAGTAATGGGCAAGGTATTGCATAATCATGGCACTGCTGGGTCCTTGTAGGGATTCCCCTTGTTAATATTCAGCTGCCTTCAAGGAAGTCACTGGTTCTCAGTAGTTACCTATCTATTCGTAGCTCTGCTTTAACAATACCCTTGTTAAAATCTTCTTTCTTGCATATCCTTCCTCAATTTTTGACTTTTGTAAGTTCCTGTATTTGGACCAGTGATCAGAAAACTGCTCGCTGCCAGATCACTGATCCAAATGGTCCTTAGTGCCATACTCAAATTTTCAGTTCAATCACTGGCCACCATTTCATAATACTTTCCAAAGATGCCAGGTTTAATTTGAAGCAATTTAAGTGTTTTCTTTAATCTGGCCTGGGTGTCCTTACCCCTTCTTTTTGCCTTTGCTTGTTTATTTCTAATTGTCTCTTGTCACACAGTCTGACTATGATTGGTGTGCATTTTCCTTCCTCTAACTTCTCTGCCATCAGATACAGTGATTTCTTTTTATCTACAGTTCATTTGCATTCTCATCTGAAAAGGTGCACCATCTCAGTAAGTCATGCTTCCCACTGAACCCAATTACTCCCACTGTGCAAAGCAAAGTGGGCCTGAATATCCCATGTGTAAAAGGCAACATATGGTTGCTACCATCAACACAGCTGGAACATATGTGTTTGAGTTCATGCTGTGTGTGCATCACTTTGCATGCACACTTTTATATGAGGCTGAGAGGATGTGCAATTGGGAGTAAGGCTTACAGATAATATAACAAAGAGATTGGGGAGTAGATTTGAGAGATGTGTTTATCTACTGACTGTGCCAGCTCTCTTCTGCTTTCTTGCTAGGAAGAAGGTAACTGCAATTACTCATTTAAAATTTTCTCAACCTCATATTTAAAAGAAATCCCATAAATAAATGAGAAAGAGTAGGAAAAATGATGCCAATTGTTGGTTCACCATGTATCAGTCTCCTAGTAAATTAACAACAATTAAAAGAATGACAATGCAGCACTAACCACACTTATATGTGCCCATCACTGTCTTAAAGTCCTTACATGAATCATATTGTCTAATGCTCCAAAAACACTATAAGTTAAGTCCTATTATTATGCCTATTTTATAGATGAATAAACTGAGGCACCAATGAATTAAATTACACAATTGTAAGAGACAAACCAGGATATGAACTGATGTGGCTTGACTTTATCTTCCTATATATCTTTTATACATATCTGTATATGGATATATATCTCTCTTCATTTTCCTCTGTTCCTTAAAAATATCTCAAAAACAAATGACTGTATTTAGGATTTGTAGATTTGTATAATTCCTTTTCACTAATGATGCCAACTCAAGGGAGTTGGAGGTGTATTAGGAAACAACGGCTATATATTCTCTTTCCAAAGTGATTAGGAAGAAATACTAGGGAGAAGACAGAATGGAGGTGAAAGCCAGTAGGCATGGTAAATAGAGAGAATAATAACTCTCTCTCTCCTCTCCCATCAGTAAATGGCAACTAACCAGATGCTTATTTAATAGAATCTTCTCAGTCTTGGCAAGGGAATAGCAATTTCCACTGAGGGAAGAATCTGTAGGCGTTTGCTTGCTGCATAAAGAAGACATAAATGATATAAGGAAAAACTAGAGGAAAGAAATTCACGAAATATCCAAATCTTTAGTTTAATCTAACAGTTTGCATGAAAAATCTAGCTGGCAGTAAACATTTACAAGGAACTATTAGAACTAATTTTGTTTCAATATAATTCCACAAAAAATTATTGACCTCTTTTCTTCACAAGGCACTTATGGTCCTCAGAATATTTCCGTTAGAAATATCAATAAGCACAAATTAGATTAGGAGATGAGTTTTATTGCCTTTCACTTCTTTTCCCTGTGTTTTAATTATGAACAAGCAATTAATTAAAAACAAAATCAAACAAAAAAAGCAGAGGGAATACAAACTACTAATGTCAAGATAAGGGGAAAATGGTCTTCACAGAATCAAAATGTAAATGGAAGGTTCTTAGCAGCAATAATTATTAAACTGAATTTATTAATACCTTTTGTGACCCAGATCTCTGGTAAATTCTGAAGAAATAAATTCCCAACAGACATAGGAAAAGCAGTTATAGTTCTAAAGGAAATGAGAGTTTATGTGTACATTCAAGTCCTGTATGGCACAAGAAAACATTTGGAGTTTAATTCCAAAGCTTTATGTTGAAGAAACGTATAAAGTTACCCAACTCTATTTACAAATGCTGAAGGAATTGAAAACAGAGAAAGATGGCCATGAAGTAGCATAAATCAGGGTGAGTCTTTACTATGTTTTGAAGAAATTATGGAACACAGCTTGAAATAGACATGGTAGCATTTCTGATGAGGGAACTTATACAGAAGTGAGAATTAGCACAGTACTAAAGGTGGCTTGACTCAAACAGAGGACTTGATTTGAGAGAGTTAATAAAATTAAAGTGCTGTAAGTATTACATGGAAAATCAATTATTTTTTCCTTGAGGAATAATAAAACCCCAAATAAATTTCCTATAAAAGGAATTGATATTATGTGAAAAGATTTGGGGGACATCAATCCATTAAGAAAGTGCAAGGACAACAATAAGATACAAGAAACAAAATTATTGGAAGCCAAGAAGACAATGTAGAAGCAATGAAGAATTTTCAGTGTGACATGGCAAGAGTGGTTGAGAAATTGAAGAGGAATGGTAGACTCTTATGAAGAATGGCAAAAGAAAGAAATTAACCCCAATATTTAGAAATTTGAGGACCAAGAAAATTATAGTACTAATGATAAAAGTAAAGCGATTGGCTAAGAAGAAAGTTCCATCATGAGGGAAAATAAATTTTCCTTTAGACATTTTGGTTTGTTAGTGATGACAAATAAATATATGTAGTTGTCATCTATAGACAGGTGAAGCTAAAGGTCTTAGAGATCATATTGACAGAAAGGAGACTGAAGGGAAGTGATAAGATTTTAAAAGCAGTGAGTATATGAAAACAGCAGAAGTTCAAGGTCTGAGCTAGTGAATGACAGAGAGACTGAATGGTCAGGGGAGGAGAAATTCTAAAGAATACTCCAGTTAATGGCAAGGAAGGAACTTGTTTCAATAATGAAGGAGTGATTGATTATCGTTAACTAAACAGAGTCTGAGGAGGAAGAGAACTAAATCAATCTCTCAGTAGTTTTGGAAACAGAAGAGTTTTTGAAGACTCTTCTACATTTTTATAAACCTCAGTTATAATACTCATCACTTGATTTTTGATAATGTGGATATCAGGTATCTCTCTATATAATATAGAGATAAACTATACATTATAAATTTTTCTTATCAAAAGCTACCTTCATCACACATTAGGTATTTGGTATTGATACATGTATAGATAAAAGATGGTAGATTAAAAAACAGTATAAATATAGGCTAAGAATGCAAGCTCTAACAGCAAAAAATCTTGGCCCTTCCTCTTTTTAACCGTGACTTATGGGCAAATGACTTAACTTCTCTGTCCCTCATTTTTATTATCAAATATCATCTAGAGAATAAGAATAACATTATTACCTGAGTCATAGTGTTATTATGAGCATTAAATGAGCTAACTCATGTAGGCAGCAGGGTGTATCATATATAGTAATTGTGTGGTAACACAACATTTTCTATGTGCATGTGGATGAGTTTAAATTATATATAATTGTATATAATTAATATCATATAATATATATCTATATGTATATTCATTGCATACATATCATGATTATAAAGAGTGTTTAGTTTATATTCATGTGTTTGTGTATCTGCGAAGTTGATGAGATGAAGAAAGTATAATCCTACTTAAGTATTTTTCTTCTCCCACAAATGGAATGGATGTTTTCAAATACACTTTTATATTCATCTCCAAAGTTTTGAAATTGTGAGTTTGTCAAAAGTTTACTTTTCACATACTTGTTTCTGGCAAGGTGTGGAGGGTGGAGAATGAGTGTCTTTGCCCAGTCACTAAAGTTAGTGAGCTAGGCAGCTTCTGATGCTCAGTTGTTTCTTGAAGTGACGGAGTTCTCACAGTAAATGGTGCAAGCATTCCAAGTAGGTAGTGGTTTAATACACAGTCAAAGCAACAAAGTTGCACAGTAATAATCTCTCTGCACAGTCCTAGAATGCTAGGGCACACATTGCTTTTACACACCAAACTGAACACTCTTATTTGGATGGATGAGGGATCATAGTTTACTCATAAATCCTAATAATATTTCGGTAGCCTCAGTTAAAATGTCCACAGTAGTATTCTTCACAGCTATTAACAATGTTAATTATTAAACATAAATCCCTGAGAATGTACAATTAAAACTAATAATCTATATCCTTAAATTTGAAAGTTAATTTGGAAAAATGATCTTAATCCATTTCTAACCTTAATATTACCTGGTCTCTTGGGAGTAGCTCTGTTGCTGCCTAGTTACAGTTTTGTTAATTTGCTTGTGTCTTTCATAGTCTATAAATGTGTCTGCAAGTCATTCCTGAGAAGTAGACCAGGAGAGAAATGTTACTTTAATGTAACTTTAAGATATTTGAAAACAGGGATCATGTCTTTCATCTTTTTCCTTTCCCAACCTAGAAAAAAATTCTGCTTGACACAAATAATTAAGAAATGTTTACTGAATGAATAAATTAATATTTCCATGTTTTGGAAAAAGGAGCCAATCACAAAGAACTTAAGTCACTCAAGGTCGCATATAGAATTAGATTAAACCAAATGATCAGGTAGGTATTTCCATATTCTTAGCAAGACATGTTCTCAAGGCCAATTCTCTGGAAAGTATTCAATAGGCAAAGTTTTTGTTTGATTTGTTTTGTTTTTAGTCTTTCTTTGATGTTCGGGTTTAGTTTTCTCTACAGCATGACCTTTCTCCAAGTGCCATCCCCCTGCAGGACCAGAAAAGACCCCACTTCTCAGAATTTCTCTTTTCTATAGCAAATTCTATTAGTCTTAGCTCATCAGTCTTAACTAGCTCTAATTTAACAAGTTATTAGGTTAAAAGTGGTCAAATGTCGGGGCTGGCCCAGTGGCATAGTTGTTAAGTTCGCGTGCTCCGCTTTGCTGGCCGAGGGTTCACAGGTTTGGATCCCTGGGGCGGACCAACGCACCGCTTATCAAGCCATGCTGTGGCAGGCGTGCCATATAAAGCAGAGGAAGATGGGCACGATGTTAGCCCAGGGCCAGTCTTCCTCAGCAAAAAGAGGAGGATTGGCAACAGACGTTAGCTAAGGGCTAATCTTCCTCACACAGACACAAAAAATGTGGTCAAATGTTGTCTTGTTCTAACTGTATTCATTCATCCTAAAAATCAAGATGTGACTGTTTTAACAGAACATGTAGAATTTCCCTGTGGGAAGGTAAATTTTGCCTCACTTACTGAACTGAGAATCATGAGCAGGCACTTTGTGTCCCTCACTGCAATCACCCCAGAGCCCGTCACTGTAGATGATTTTTGGCTGGGATTTCATACATATTTTTAACCAATTAAATAACCATAAATCATTCTAGTAGAAAATAAACAGTAAATAGCATCTATACTATTTATATTTACTTGAAGGTTGCAACTGTCATTATTTCAATCCAGCACACCATTATCTGTGCTGGTTTTAATGAGACTGCCAGCAAAGAAAAAGGACTCGGTTCTCATTTTGTGTTCTGTGGCCAGAAATAGTTTACTGGTAATACCGAGAGATAACTCAATGGTGATCTGATTTAAATTCAAATAAAGGACTTAAAAAGGAAAACTCCTCTGTTGCGTTGCCCTTAGCTAATATTGTTATGCTAATCCTAAATATGCATTATGCAGTCAAAAGCTTAAGTGATCAACTGTAGCTGCATGTTTTTCTTTTGAATTGTTTTTTGCAGTATTTTAAATTTAGGAAAGGTATGTTTCCTACCTGTATTTTTAACTTGAGCTAATGTACCGCATAGCAATGTAAAGAAACAGAGATGTTTTAAAAGATTCAGAAAAAGCACGCAACTTTCAAGGTTCTACACATGGCATCAAAAAATAAGTGGATCTTGAAAGTTAAATTTAGAGAATGAAGATAATCATTTGAACATGATTTATAGTCCATTAATATCTTTAATATATCTTGTTTTGAAATGTATTCAACTTTACCTGTAATAAAGTGAAGAAAAAAATCCTTGGAAAGGAATGACTTTTTTTTAAACCAAATGCTTGTTTAGTGTGATTGAAATTAATCTTGTAAGAAAGAGCAAGTTAAGAAAACACCAAGCTGCCAGAACTATGGCAAATGTTTGCATTTTGTCCTTTTCCCAAATGGTACTATCACTATTCCTTATGTGATCATTGTCAATGTGTAATGCATAAAATCATAAAATATTATTTTAGAATCCAGGTATAATTTATAATAATTTAGTTTAGAGGCAAAGCCCCAATTCATTTTATGTGTGTGGTACTATAGGGGTCTTATACGAATTTTACATGCACACCTTTAGAGTTTTTGCTTAATGTTTCCTTTGGTTTTAGATCATATTAATTTACTAAAACTTGACATGAATCTTTGATAACAGCTGGAACATGAGCAAAGATGCAACACTGTTGACTTCTGATAATGTAATTTTGGTAACAAGTGTTAGTGAAATCTAGCAGACCCTTTTACATCATTCAAAAATCTGTCAATGGTAATTATGCAAAAATATTTATATTTTTCAGCAAGCTTATGTACAAATGTACAAGTACGTATACACTTCCACAGGCCTTCATGATGACCTAATTTCCCCGTGCCAACACAGTCTGGTGTATGGAAAATCACACTTACACTTAAATTTTAAAGTGAGAGTTAAGCACTACATAACACAAAGGTATTTCAGTGACAGGAAAGAATGTTCTTCCATTAAAAAAAAACAACTTGGGGGGCCACCCGGTGGCGCAACGGTTTAGTCCGCGCTTGGCAGCCTGGGGTTCGCGAGTTCGGATCCCGGGCGCCCGCCGACACACTGCCTGTCAGCCATGCCGAGGCGGCGTCCCATATAAAGTGGAGGAAGATGGGCACGGATGTTAGCCCAGGGCCAGTCTTCCTCAGCAAAAAGGGGAGGATTGGCAACGGATGTTAGCTCAGGGCTTGTCTTCCCCACAAAAAAAAAAACAAAAAAAACTTGGGGTTGGCCCGGTGGTGTAGTGGTTAAGTTCACATGCTCCACTTCCATGGCCTGGGGTTTGCAGGTTCGGATCCTGCATGCGGATGTACGCGCAGTTTATCAAGCCATGCTGTGGCAGATGTCCCACATATAAAGTAGAGGAAGATGGGCACAGATGTTAGCCCAGGGCCAATCTTCCTCTGAAAAAAAAAATTTATAAATGGCCATGAGTAAATAAAGACATTTACCCTAATTATATGCTATACAGTGGTTTCATTTTGAATCTTATTTTTATTTATTATCTGGCTGCATTTTTCCTCCAATCATTATGCCTCTAAATTATTTTTTTCATATTATACATTGGCTAACACCTCACATACAACATTGAAAAGAAGTGATGATAGTGGGCCTCCTTATCTCATTTCTGAGTTTAAAGGGAATACTTTTATTTTTTTAAATTTATTTTATTTTATTTTTATTGAGATGGCTGAATTTTGGGTGATCACTATCAGTGACAGAAGATAATATAGATTTCTAATTTTATACAGTTCTGCCCTGAACTGAAACCTTGACAAGGCCCTTGACCTTGATTGTCTTCATTAATTCTCCTGACACTGGCTGACTGGAGGGTTTAGGAATCTCAACCTGCCCCCAAAGGCTTACCTGCACAGACACACTGCTAGGCCTCCCCAACTACCTGGTGGTAATGGGGGAATTGAATGATCTCATCTGATATAAATAAATATATAAATATCTATCTATCTATCTACAGCCAAAAAACGCTAAAGCTTTGGCACCATATGACGTAGAAGAATATGCACATATATAGATTTGATTTAAACAGAAGAATTTTACACTGATGAGAATGTACCCTGTATATTGTGATACAAATGAGATGAATTATTAAAATACTAATACTAGATAATATGGACACGTAGTTGCACGTGTGTAAAAATATACCTGTGTAAATGTTTGTTAGACAAAAATGAATTGTGGCACTTTGAAGTTAATTATAAAATCTAGATGATAGTTAAATGTTTTCATTAAGAATGTGAGTTAAAAAATAAGTCCAAATTAACGTAACTGCTAAAATCTTTTCAGAGTTTTTGAGATGAGAAATAGCTGTGATTAAATAATTTAAAAAGACAAAACACATTCACTGATTCTTCAGTGCAAATTTATAGAAACAATTATAATGATGAAATGTCATTCCATATCTATGTGTATTTCTGATACAGGAGAAAAAAATATATAATTTAAAACAAATAATTTGGTATAATATATTAAGGGAGAATAACCACTGCATTTCTGCACCTGCTGTTACTGATAGAGAATGACAAGACAGTGGGTTAGACCACAGGTGCTGTAAATAGCGTATTCCACACAGCCAGGATCAAAATGCCTTTGGAGCTGGAGATAGAAAGCAGGAATCATTGAAAATCCGACTCCCTATAAACAGTTATACATAGTTGTGTGTGTGTAAAAATATACCTGTAATTGACATTTAGCAGATAAGTATTTTCTATTTCCACAAGCTGGTTGTCTTTGTTAAAAAATAAAAAAAGGCTACTTCAAAGATTCAGTAAGATCTGTAAAAAATCCTTTATACCAAATTATGATCCATAGTTATATTAGTATATTTCATATTCAAGAAACATCAGTCAGAAATAAGTATTGGTTTGATATAAATCAATCAAAGTAAGTCTTCAAAACAAAAATAAACAAGGTCCTAATGCTATTTCTTTTGATAAAGGTGACTTTCAGCAGCAAAAGTTCTATATTCTGTAGAATGCGGCCACGTTACCCGCCGAATCAAGTAGAGTGTGGAGATATGCCGGAAATACTATTGATTTTAAGCATTATTTGAACCAACAAACAGATTTAAAATGACCTTCTACTGTGATAACAATATCTATAATTTGAAAAGAGTTTGTAAAGGAAGAAATGTTGCAAGGTCTGGAGTAAGATAAATGGCAATTTACGGAGGTCAGTTGGCCAATTTCAGATCAAAATAGTTGATATTGCTGCAAAGCAGTAAATATATCAACACAACTTCTGGAAAAGCACAATTTGAGGATACTTTAGTTTTCAAGGAATTGTTCTACTGGTTGCTTTGGAATTGCTTTCTCTCTCAAGTTAATCTTATAACTTTACCATTTGCTGTTTTCAGGTGTGTTCATAGCAATAAAATATATTGACTCCTTAAAAATGTATAACTAAAGGAATTGATATGAGTTCAGGTTGCTGAAAGGACATTATCTAATGAACCTATATGTCAGGTCAGCCCAGGGTTTAAAAAGTAGAAAGAATAATACAATGAGTATGTTTTTAAAATTTTTTACAGGTTAACTTCTTTTAGATAACACAATGGATATTTTTCAATTAAACCTAGGGATATTCTTTAGGGTTCATTCCATTTCTGCTGTTTTACAAATAGTTAGACTTGGTACCTAAGGTTCCACTGATTGGTTCAGATTCAGATTTACGCTTACAAACAGAGGTCAGTCAATAGGTACAGTTTCAGTAATGCAGGATGAATAAATTCTGGAGATCTACTGTAGAACATAGGACCTATAGTTAACAATACTGTCTTGTATACTTAAAACTTTGCTAACAGGCTAGAACTTATATTAAGTCCTCTTACCACATACACAAAAAGAAATCAATATAAAAATAAATTAATAAATAAAGGGGGCAGGAGGAACTTGTAGAAGTGATGGATAAATTTATGGCCTTGATTGCAGTGATGATTTCATGAATATATACTGATCTCCAAACTCATCAAGTTGTATATATTAAAATATCTATAGTTTTTTGTATGTCAATGATAGTTCAATAAAGTCATTTAAAGAGAAGTAGTTTAAGATAGTTCAAGATTCTCCACATTTGTCCAGTATTCTAAGTTGGAAGACCTTACTATAAACCAGCATGTAGAGCTAGAGGTCATACATTTATAACAGTTTAAAAATACTAAGTGGAAAATAGGCAAAGTAAACCTGTCTAAAAGAAAATCTCATTTAGAATGAACACAAAGGTCTTCTAAAATTGACCAGAGAAGGGATATTCTTCTAACTCTGCAGGTTATCCATCTAGAAAAACATTTGTCTTTCTAACCAACTTCTACCTGGACCCTCAGGAGTTTCTAACTTCCCATTGTTTGCTTCATTCTTTCAGGCCCCATCTGTCTGAAAACTCCCTTTCAGCTTCATTTGGAAAACGTTTTCTGGGTTCACCAAATTATTTTGTTGTTCTCTTACTCAGCATTCAGCTCAAACACTGTCTGTTCTTGTTCTTGTTAATCTGGTTTACAGGCAAAATTTAATCTAATTTAAAAAGAGCTGAAGAAAGTATTTCTTGCTGATTGAGTACTTTGAGAATTAGAATTTCCTTGGGTGAATTTTTCAAGACTTAAAAGTCATGATAGTTTTAGTTATTTGAATTTCTTTAAGAATGTTTTTTCTAGGGGAAAAATTTACAAACACGTTATTTTTTAGAAATTTCTGTAGATTTGGAGTTCATTCATTGCTTTACCAAGTGTCTACTATTTTATCCATTCATCTGCTCAAAGAAGAAGATGTTAGGTAAAGCTAAAAATCATTTGTGAAAATATCTTGATGTTTCCTATTATATATATATATAAAATCTGGAGAGGAGGAGGGGATGGGCAATAGCGCTTTTTTGTATGTGTGTGAGGAAGATTAGCCCTGAGCTAACATCTGTTGTCAAGCTTCCTCTTTTTGCTGAGGAAGATTGGCCCTGAGCTAACATCTGTGCCCATCTTTCTCTATTTCATACGTGGGATGCTGCCACAGCATGGCTTGATGAGCAGTGCATAGGTCTGCTCCTGGGATCCGAACCTGCAAACCCCAGGCTACTAAAGTGGAGCATGTGATCTTAACCACAATGCCACCAGGCCAGCCCTGGCAATAGCATTTTTAAAATAACTTTTTTTTGTTTTTTAACTTTTGGTGAGGAAAACTAGCCCTGAGCTAACATCTGTTGCCAATCCTCTTTGCTGAGGAAGATCGGCCCTGGGCCAACATCCGTGCTAATCTTCCTCTGCCTTATATGTGGGATGCCTGCCACAGCATGGCTTGACAAGCAGTGCCTAGGTCATGCCCAGGATCTGAACCCATGAACCCCAGGCTACCGAAGCAGAGCCCGCGAACCCAATCACTATGCCATGGGCCAGCCCCTAAAATAACTTTTTACAAGAAACTCTTGTATATCCTTTAGCCTGATTTGCTCCCATTTACTTTATCATTCTTTCCCCGTCAATTTATATGCATGTATATTATTTTGTCTGAACCATTTGAGAATGAGATGGAGACATCATTACCCCAACCCCCATCACTAAATCCTTCAGCATGTATTACCTAAAAACAAGGTCATTCTTTTTCGTAACCCCATTAAAGAACTTTAACATTGATTCAGTGCTATTATTTAATCCACAGTGTATATTCCAATTTTTTCATTTCATTTGTCCAATAAATGCCATCTATAGCTGTTTTATGTTTTTTTTTTTCCCCCTGATCTGGGATCTACTTTAGGGCTAAACATTGTATTTGTTTTTCATGTTGCTCTAGGCTCCTTTATTTTGGAACATTATCTCACCCTTCCTTTGTCTTTCTTGACCTTGATATTTTTGTAGAGGATCCCACAATCTGGATTGTTCAAATTTTCTTCATGATTACATTCATTTAATCAATTGTTTTGACAGTGATCCCACAGAAATCATGTTGTATCTATTAAATATTTTGAGGTTAAAATTTTCAGAATGTTCAAATGGTCTCAGAACTAGTCAATTGGAATCACATCAAAGGAAAAGTAATGTATAAAATACTACAGGGAGGATGAACTACTAGGAACATAAATCAATTGCATTTTAATAACTTATTTATGAAATAATATCATATTCCAGGAATTGTAATAGATGCTAGGCTATATTAATAAAGATGCTGAATGGCTGATATCAGGGATCTGCAAACTACAACCTTCTCATCAAATCCAACCATGGCAATTTATTCATGGATTGTTTATGGACACTTTTGTGCTGCAATGGCAGAGTGGGGCAGTAGTGATAGAGACCTTTTGGCCAACAAAGCCTAAAATATGTACTATCTGGTTCTTTATGGAAAAAGTTTGCCAATCCCTGCTCTAAGACAGCATAATTCTAGCTAACGTATTTTTCTGATAAACAGTTGAGCAATGAGAGGAATATGTTAGCACTCGGTCATGTGGCTTTATTTTTGGAGGGGTGAATAGATTTTGATGTTGCATCTTATAAATATTGCACTATCTATTTAGTACAAAATATGTAATACTTTAAAATACTCTACTATTCATATTCTAGGCGTTACTTAGGAAGAATAAGTGATGCCACTTAGCCAGAAATCCCTAGTGTTTCTGAGCCTACTTCTTCCAAGATTCTGTTGTTCTCTTGCCTACTGCTTACTGTAGACCTTACTCCAAAGGACTAAACTTGAGAGGGTTCAGCAATTCCTGTGTCAGCAAAGATTTCATTCCCTTCAAGTGATTTATTAAAGGGGAAATCAGGTTGACTTTAGTGAAATATATTCCATCTTTCCTGAAGATAGAATTTTGTCCCGTTTAAGAACTCTTCTGCCTATGTCTTGAGCAGAATCACATTTTCAAACTGGTGTCTGGACACGCGAATAAATCCCATTACCCAGTAATAGGATTTGTCTGCACACCTCCTGTGCACTCCTTTGGTAACTGAGAAGTCCTTCACAGTGGGTTGGTTTTTTTCTTTAGGTTTACTCTGACATCTGTCCAAATAATTTCACTCTATGTTGCATTTGTTTCATTTAAACCCACCAAGAGGGTGAGAGACTAGTAGTTGATAAAATTCTTGAATAGCATCAGTATTCTCCCTTATTTCACTCAAGGAGATGCACTGAATTTAGCCTTTGTCTGGAAAAGAACCACAATTCAACCATTTGCAAAGAAACTTGGGTATGAAACCAACAGCTGTGTTCTTAGAAGACGCATTTGTCACTACCATTTTTAAGTCCCTGTCATTCAGACTGCCTCCAAAATGAGGTTAAAAAATGGTTCAAGACTCATAGTAACTATAAAAGTAGTCTGCAAGAATGGAAATGCTGCTGATAATGTGATAGTAGAAATGTACTTTGGGAAGTAACAAGAACATGCTCTAGTTTTTAAGCTAGAATGGTAATTTAGTCTAGTTATAGTACATCTTGGTCAAACTGGATCAGTAAGATTTACATTGAGTAAAGCTGAATCAAAAGTCCAAAGTGTCTTCATTTGGCAACCTGTTCCTTCCTATACCTTCATTCCTAGTTGCTAGCAAAAAGTCCCTACCAGGTTTTTCCCTGAATGGTTCTCCTCTCTGTTTTCAGTCTAACTTTCTTATGATGACAATACTAACAGTTGCTAGAAATTGCTATTCTGTACCATGTTTCTTGCTTATTTTATCTGGAATTGTTACAACCTTTATACAAGGCAGACATTATTGTCTCATTGTTACAGGCAGAAAGAAGAATGCATCACGGAATGGCTGACTTTCTAAAGGCCAGCTAATAAGTGACAGAGTTGGAATTAAAACACAGCTCTAATGCCAAAGCCCACTTACTTTTATCTTGAAGCTTTACACATCTATTGATGATTATTTATCCTTGTTAGTTAAATGTAGAGCAAATTTCCAAAATATTAATTGCAACTTGAACACTTTTTGTTTTCATTGAGCTTTCTCTTGTTCCAGAATAATATTTTTCTTAATTGCAAATTAATACAGGAAACCCAGAAAACCTGTGCAGTGACAGTGAACCTGCATTATTTATATATTCTTTGAAACCGGCTCATTACTTTACTGCTTGACATTGCCTGATACATGCCAGTCTGTCACAAACAGGAAGACTTCTGGATATTGAACTTTTTCTTGTCAAATAATGTTAAAAAACTAACCTAAAATATACTTCCAACTTCCATACTCTAAGTTTTATGTTTCTCATTTCTTTTTATAGAAACTGATGTTTCTGCAAGTTAGCTGAAATATTAATAAATTTAGTTATTTCAATTAAAGAATTAATCCTCCTTTTACAAAGTTTTATTTTTTTTAGACAAAAGCAAATAGCCATAATTTCATATAGATCTGTATAAAATTAAAAATTAATACCTACATATAATTTTAACAAGCTATGAGTGGACTTTACATGTTACAATGTTAAATACACACTAATTTTAAAAAGAGGTAACAGAAGATACTGGAAACCTCTTCCCAAGGCTTAAAATGAGATGTCAGAACCATCCCTGTAAATCCCAGTCACCATCCCAACCCCTTTTATTCCAACCTTTATAAGAAGAATGGGGACTGGAAAGAAGGAGATATCAGAAGTAGAAAACCATTCATTTTGAAGGAAGTGAAACATTTATAGTAAGAGCTTTTTTGTTTGTCTAAAGCAAATTGGGGGAGGATAAGAGATGTATGGGAAGTCTCCAAGAGAATCACTTGTCATGCAGAGTGCCTACAAAAGGGGACCCTATCTGATTGAACTGCAGAATCTCCAGAGCCATGAATGTTGGAGTGACATATTACCAAAAAGGTGAGAAACGACTGTAGTATAAAGAGTTGAAATAGAAAAGAAGATAGCAAGAGGAAAAAGCAGAAAACCGCTGTCCAAGTGGCCACTGGTTCAAATGAGGTTATACCCCATCAGGAGGGAGAAGTGGAGATATAGGATCAATGGGAGATATAACCACCCTATATGAGAGAGACTTTATTAATGGATAAGATGGATGTGGAGTTGAGTAATATCCCAAACACATACTCATTCCTTCCCACATTGACAGAAACCACTGGAATGTGATGAAATAGGACCAAGCCAAAGCCACAGAGGGATCTCGCCCCAGCACTGGTAAGGTAATTTGCCAAACTGGACCCTTGTCTCCCCTATCTGACTTCTATATCCCCATCCTATAGGGCAACTATCAAAAAGAAGGGATGGAGGAGAAGTAGAAAAGCAAACCATTATCTTCCTCCCATTCTACCTCTTCCAAGCCACATATTTTACCAACAATAGAGGAGAGGAAAGCTGTGAATCAGGTATAAAATTGCAAAATTAAATTGGACTGACCAGAAAGTTATTTAATCCACTGAGAATGGTTGTACTTGAATGTGAAGGAGGATTGTATATGACTCAATTGTAGGACAGTGATTAGAATAAATGCAAAAATTGTCATGTTTATACTCCATTGAGACAGAAACATCAATAAGCTGGTTATAAAAATTTAACATGCCAACACTATAATTGTGTGCCTTTCAAAAATTGTGCTCTTGTGGTTCTCATAAAGTATAATGCTGTTATCACATATGTACAATAATTCATAATATAAATTGGTCTGTATGCTCAAACAGAAGTGTATCTTTCATGACATAGTAAGATAAGTAATGGGTTAAAAAGGCAGGGAGGAAAAGGTTGAAGCTGTGATAGACAAGGAAGGTACCTGTTATAGCAATATTGAACATTAACCTCTTTTATTTTAATTCTCATTATTCCTGCATCAAAACTGCTAAACTGATAGTACTATTGTAGCAAGGAATTTGGGGCTTGCTAGGATAAGATAAAAGGGGTTTGATTTTGAAAACTATTCTTAAAATGTATTCATTAAATATGTCTTATGGGCCAGAGATGGGGGATTCAACTGAGGCTAAATTTCATAAGAGGACAGGAAGAATAAGAATTCCCACGACCAATTCACCATTAATGATTTGTGACCCAGACCCAGGTTCTGAGGAAAGCATTTGTTCTAAATTCTGGCTTGTGTCCAATGGAGGCTATAATTTTCAAATTTTGCCACTTCTCTCCATCCTAGTTCAGGTCACCATCTCTTGCCTGAATTAGAGTAATAGCCTGCTAACTTGTCACTCTATAATCTATCTTCAAAACAGAAGCAGAATGTCTCAATTAAAACATAAATCAGGTCATTACCCAACTCGGCTCAAAATCCTCCAATGATTCCCAATTTCAACAAAACCGAAAAAGCAAAGTACTTATAATGGCCCACTGGGCCCTTCTAAATTTGATCCACCACCACGACTCCATTACCTTTCTGACCTCATTTCTTACTAATCACCCCTTACTGTTTCAACTCCATCTATACTAACCCTCTGCTGCTCTTCAAACACATCAGGCCTTAGGGGCTCCTCAATGGCCATTTCATCTGCCTGGAACGCTGTTCTCCCAGACACCTGCAGAACGCTCATCTTCAGCTCCTTCACGTCTTTGCTCAAATGTCACCTGTAACCCAAGCACTCTACATTTGCCGTGTGCCTCACCGAGTCCTCAGACTGGCACTTCCAATGGGTCTTCCCTGCTCTTTTTTAAATGTTTTTCCATAGCTCTCGTCGACTTCTACTATAGTAAAGAATTAGGTTGATGACAAAATGTATCATGAATTTGGAACACTTGAGTCTGAAAGAGGTCACTAATATAATTAAGATGACAGAATTAAAAGATATGTTTATTGACCAACATTTGGCATTATTATATTAGAGAATCTATAAAATAGTTCTATTAAAATATACTCTTAAAGTTATTTTCATAGAATAAAAATAATATCCATGTGACTAATAAAGCAAAAGATAATTTATATTTATATCTTTATATTGATGTATATATTAGTATACATCTTTATATATATTACATCCATATCTTTATATTGATTATAATATGAACATTAAGAATAACATATATGAACATTAATAGTTATTCTTGGTACATATCAAAATTCTTTTATCATTTCCTCAGCTGTGTCTGTATCTAGTACTGAGTCATGAAATTTTTCTGAAGAAAGCATTTGTTTCAATATGGAATTATTATTTCCATTTTTCACACAATTTCCCGGAGAATGTTGGTAAGGAGTATGTTGAAAATCAACTTTCCTAAAAAATGGAAATACAGTATTTAAATTTTCATTATGCATGTTTTTTGTTGTTGTTATATTGATTCCATTGCTGCCAAAAGGAATTATTGAACAACAAAAAAGGGTTACCAAACAATAAAATTTTAAAAACATATATAGGTTTGAGTCATATAGTAAATAATAAAACCACTTTAACAAGAGCATTCAAATTGCTGACTATTTAGTCTTTATTAGGACTGTTACACTTTTACATTGCCACACATATTTCACATATACTTAACCAATAATTTTCCTCATTTTCTCCCTGGTGAATTGGCAGATTTGTGCATTTGCAGCCTGAGGCTTGGGTGAGGGCACAACTGGCAAGCAGCACAGATTATTTTTTTGCATTACCAAGGTAGAACAGAAGGAGTTAAGCTCTTCCTACACAAACTCTATCAATGAACTCCCTATATGCAGTATTTAAAAGGGAAGAGTTAGTTATATCACATCTGCAAAGTACTAGGAAAGAGATATGGGTTGTATTACTTTGCTGTTAGTGCCACTGAGTCGATTCCAACTCCAGCCACCCTGTGTACAGCAGAGCTGAACCCTGCCTGGTCTTTTCTGCACCATCCTCTCACCTTCTGGCGCTGTATCAGACAATGTTCCATTGCTATTCTTAGGGTTTTCATGGCCAGTTTTTTTGCAAGTGGGTGGCCAGGTCCTTCTTCCTAGTCTGTTTTAGTCTGGAAGCTCTGCTGAAATCTGTCCACCATGGGCGACGCTGCTGGTATTTGAAGCACTGGTGGCATAGCCTTCAACATCATAGTAACACACAGCCCCCACAGTATGACAATCAACAGACGTGTGGTGTGGTTCCCTAACCGGGAAATGAACCCAGGCTGTGGTGGTGAAAGCATCGAATCTTAACCACTAGACTACCAGGGCTGGCTGGTTATATAGCTAGTCATATTAAAATGAAAACTGTTCAATGTGCATTTATCACATACTACTACATATGAGGGTAAAAACTAAGAAGGACAATATAAGATCTATGAAACCCACCCTTGCTTATTTTAATGTAAAATAAATACTTCGTTTAAAAATAAAAAAGAATTCTCTTTAAGGGAACATGAGTAGATAGACATTTCTCTATTCATCTTTAACTAAATGCAGCTAAAATCCCTGGACGTAAAACAGAAAACAACCATACACAAATTCAGAAAGGTGGAAGAAAGAAGGCAGCATGGCTAAGGACATGGAACACAGGACTGATATGGGAGTGAGTCCCTTGGGTGATTCTTTGCTTCCTATATCCCACACTGGCTATTGGAGAAGCCAATGACCCAGAAATATTAATTAACACAGACAGAAAAAAACAAATAAAAAACAAGAAAAGCTTGCTCTCTTTAGAAAAAGATCAGGAAAGGGGCAATCTTTTACACAATAACCACTCTACTTCAGCCAAACATTACAGAAAACAACAAGAACAAAAACTAACTGTGGTCCCATCTAGCAAAGTTTGGGTGGGGAGCCTAGACTTCCACGATCCCAGGCAGTAATGATGTGCCCCAATCTCCTGCTGAAGTGCTATCAGAGAAGACAAAGTGGGAGTCAACACTTTCATTCCTGCCCATTGCTAAGGAAAAGCCTCACCCCGTGCCCAGCAGCAGAGACCACTTAGGGAACTTGGATTTCTACAACCACCTGGCAGTAACAAGGTGGCTTTCCTCTTCCCTTTTGGAGTTATGTCAGAAAGGAACTAGTACAGAGTCAGAGTTTTTACACACGCATCCTTCCCTGTGGTGTCAATGGTGGCCACATGGGAAGCAGTAATGAGCCACCCTGCCCCTCCCAGTCAGGGTGGTATCAGCAGATGTTTAGTGGGGATCCTGAAATCTCATCCCAATTCAAAAGAAGCAAGAAGCCCTTCACTGGTCCCAACCCTCCCTGGTGTCAAAAGACAGTGAGTGAAAAACCTGGACTTCCATACCCAGCTGGCAGTAAAAAGGTGGCATCCCCGTTTCTCTTTAAAAGCTGTTTCAGAGGGGTCCTGCTAAAATACAAGATTTAAATAGATTTAGAATATTATAAAATAATACCCTAAATTTCTGTTTCAGTTGAAAATCACTCATCATGCCAAGAACCAGAAAAATCTAAACTTGAATGAGAAAAGACAATCAACAAACACCAACATCAAAATAGCACAAATATTAAAATTATCTGACAAAGATTTTAAAGAACACAATATAAAAATGCTTCAGCAAGCAATGACTTGAAACAAATGAAAAAATAGAAATCCTCAGCAAAGAAATAGAATATTTAAAGAAGAACTGAATGGAAATTTTAGAATTAAAAGCACAATCTTCAAAATATAATTGAACTCAGCAACACAATGGAAAGGACAGAGGAAAGAATCAGTGAACTTGAGGCTAGAACAATAGAAATTATCAAATCTGAACAAAAGAAAAAAATAACTAAAAAAAATTAAAAATGTACAGAGCTTCAGATACAGGTGGGACTACAACAAAATGTCTAACATTCATGTCATCAAGTCCTAGAATGAGAGGGGAAAAAAGTTGAGACTAAAAAAGTATTCAAAAAAATGTAATAGCCAATTTTTTTTTTTTTTTTTTTCAAATCTGGTGAGAGGCACATGCTTGCAATTTCTTGAAGCTGAGTGAATACCAGGCAGGATAGATCCAAAGAAGTTCACATCAGGACACATAGATAAAATTTTGAGAACTAAAGACAAAGAAAGCTTATTGAAAGCAGTCTGAGAGAAAAAAATGAATTACATAGAGGGAAAAAAGTCAAATGGGAATGGTCTTCTTAAGAAAAAGAACTATCGACCCAGAATTCTATATCCAGTGAAACTATCCTTCAGAAATGAAGGGGAAGTCAAGACATTCTCATGTGAAGGCAAACTAAGAGAATTTGCCACCAGCAGACCTCCCAAAGGAATGGCAAGGAAGTTCTCTAAACAGACAATAAATGATAAAAGGAGGAAACTTGGGGTCTCAGGAAAGAAGGAAGAACAAGGGATAAAGCAAAAATATGGGTAAATATAATAAACTTTCCTTCTACTCTTGAGTTTTCTAAATTATTTTTGCCAGTTGAAGCAAAATTTCAAACACTGTGTAATGTTGTCCTCAATGTATGTAGTGGAAATATTTAAAACAATTATATTATACATTGGGAAGGGGAGGGAGCCATAAAGAGAAGAAACATTTCTACTACTTATTTGAACTGGTAAAATAACATCAGTAGACTGCCATCAGAGGTACGTATGTGTGTATATGTGTATGCACTACATATATTATACTATATATAGTAATACCTACAGCAACAACTAAAAAGCTATACAATAGAGAAATGAAAACAGAGAGAACAAAGAAAAAAACAAAATAAATGAGAGATTTAATCACTAACATCAATAATTACATTAAATGTGAATGTTCTAAATGCACCAATAAAGATAAATATTGACAGAGTGTATAAAAGAACAAGACCAAATGCTATACTGGGTTTTCAAACATACTCATATAGGTAAGTTGAAAATAAAATGGTGCAATGGATATACTATGCAAACCTTAATCAAAAGAAAGGAAATTACCAGAGACAGTGAGGGACATTACATAATGGTAAAATGGTCAATCCACCAAGAAGACATGGCAGTCCTAAATGTTTATGAACAAAACAAGAGAGCTACAAAATATGTAAAGCAAAAACTAATAGAACTAAAAGGAGAAATAACCAAATTCACAATTATCATTGAAGATTTCAGCATCCATCTCTCAACAATTGATAGAAAAACTATACCGAAGATCAGCAATATGTAGGAATTAACACCATCAGCCAATAGATCTAATTGACATTTGTAGAACATTCCCTATGAGTAAAAAAATACACATTTTTTTCAGTGACCATTGAACATATAGCAAGCTAGACCATATCCTGGGCCCTAAAACAAGGCTCAACGAATTTAAAGAACTTAAATCATACAGAATATGTTGTCTGAGCAAAATGGAATCAATAACAGATTAAGGGAAAATCTCCAAACATTTGGAAACTGAAAAAGACAAGATTGAATAGTGCTTGGGTCAATGAGGAAGTTTAAGGGGAATTTGAAAAATACATTGTATTCAATGAAAATACAAGCTAGCATGCTGAGAGAGAGATTTATAGCACTAGATGTCAGCATTAGGAAAGAGTAATAGACTGAAATTAATAATCTAATCTCCCACCTAAGAAATTAGAAAAAGATCAAGATAAACTCAAAACAAGATGAAGGAACAAAATAATACAGCTAAGAGCAGAAATCAACAAAATTGAGAACTGAAAAACACTAGAGAAAATTAATGGCACAGAAATTTTTTGGAAAGATCGATAATATTGATAAACTTTGAGCAAGATTGACAGAGAAATAGAGATAAGCCACTAGTTACTAATATTAGGAATGAAGCAGAGGGTATGACTACAAACTCTGCAGACATTAAAAGAATTATGAGGGAATAATATGAACAAGACTAAAAATATAAATTTGATGATTTGGATGAATTCCTTGAAAAGAACAAACTGCCACAACTCACTCAATATGAAATAGATAATTTGAATTGCCCTATGGCTAATATAGAAATTGAATTCACAATTAAAATTCAATGAAAAAGTAATCTTGAGGGCTTGGCGGTTTCACTGGACAATTCTACTAAACATTTAGAAAAGAAATAATTCTATGCACTATTTTTCAAGAAAATAGAAGGGGAGGGAACATTTCTCAATTTCTCCTACATAACCAGTATTATCCTGACACCAACCCAGACAAAAACAGTACAGAAAAAGAAAACTACAAACCATATGTCTCATAAATATACATGCCAAAATTCTTAACAAAATATTAGCAAATATTATTCAGCAATATATAAAATAAATTATACACCATGAGCATGGAATAAACCTGGGCTTATTCCAAGGATCCAAGGACGTTTAATATTTGAAAATCAATCAGTATAGTCTACCTACTATATTAACCAGCTAAAAAAGAAAAAAAACAACACAATCAAATCAATTGATGCAGAGCAAGTATTTGACAAAATTCAACAATATTCATCACTAAAAAAAAAAAACTATCAGAAATCTAGGAATAGAGGGAACTTCTTCAAAAAAATTCTTAGGAAAAAGAACTCTACACCTAATCATATAGGACTGAATGGTGAAAAACTGAATGCTTTCCCCTTAAGTTTGGTAATGATCATGGATGTCCACTCTCATCACTTTTATTCAATATAGTACTGGAAGTTTTAGCCAGGGAAATAAGAAAAGGAAATAAAAGCTCACAGATCAGAAAGTGAGAAATAAAACTGTTGCTTTGTACATGACATGATTGTTTATGTAGAAAATGCCAAGAAATTTACTTACAAAAAAGTCTCCTAAAACTAATAAGCGAGTACAGCAAGGACACAGTATATAAGAACAACATACGAAAAATCAATTTTATTTCTATGGACTAGTATTAGCACATGAAACTGATATTAAAATTATAATAGTTAGGTGTAAATCTAACAAAACATGTACAGGGCATGTATGCCAAAGATCATTTTTTTAAAAGCCTATAAAATTCTGATGAAAGAAATCAGAGCCAGCCCTGATGGCTTAGTGGTTAAAGTTCGGTGCCCTATGCTTTGGCAGCCCGGGTCTGGTCCCCAGACACAGAACCACGCCACTCGTCTGTCAGTAGCCATGCTGAGGTGACGGCTCACATAGAAGAACTACAAGGACCTACAACTAGAATATACAAGTATGTATTGGGGCTTTGGGGAGGGAAAAAAAAAAAGAGAGGAAGATTGGCAACAGATGTTAGCTCAGGGCAAATCTTTCCCAGCAAAAAAAAAGAAATCAAAGACAATCTAAATAAAGAGACATGCCCTGTTCATAAATTGAAAGACTCAAGAGACCACTCATGTTAATTCATGTTAATTCTCTCCAAACGGATATATAGATTTAAGGCAATTCCTATCCGGATGTTTTTGTAGACATATACAAGATTATTCTAAAAAGAAAGAAAAGCAAAGGAAGTAGAATAGCTAAAACAATTTTGTAAAAGAAGAGTAAAGTAGGGGGAATCAGTCTATCCAATTTCAAGATTGAATATATTATACAGTAACAAAGATTGTGACATTGGTAGAGGAATAGGCATAAGATCAGTGTAACAGAATAGAGAATAGAAATAGCCCCAAAGACATATGGCCAACTGATTTTTGACAAAGATGCAAAAGGAATTCAGTGATGGGAGAATATTCTTTTCACCAAATGGTGCTGAAACCATTGTATATGTATAGGCAAAAACAAAAAACTTTGACCTAAACTTCACATCATATGCAAAAATGTCATTCTAAATGGATCACAGAAATAAATACAAAATTATAACTAAAAATGTTCGTAAGATAACATAGGCAAAAATCTTTGGGACCTGGGACTGTGTGAAGAGTTTTTAGAGTTGACACCTAAACACATGATCCATAAAAAGAAAAATTGATAAACTGGACTTTATCAAAATTTAAAACTTTTGTGAAATTCCCAGTTGATAGAATGAAAAGACAAGCTTCACACTGGGAGAAATTATTGCAAACCACATATTTGACAAAGAACACATATCTAGAATATGTAAAGAATCCTCAACTGTTAAAAAAAATCCAATTTGTAAATGGGAAAAAGACTTGAAGAGACATTGGCATGTCACTGATTAGCATCTCGGATTGACAAAGGTGAGAAGGTATTCACCATCATTAGCCATTAGAGACATCCAAATTAAGACTGTGATGAGATATCACCACACACCCAATAGAAAAGCTAAAATAATAAAAAAATAAATAAATAATAATGACAATACCAAATGCTGGTGAGGATGCATAGAAACTGAATCTCTCAACATTGCTGGTAAAAATGTAAAACGGTACAGCCACTCTGGAAAATAGTCTGGCAGTCTTATAAAAATAAATGTGGAACTATCACAGGACTCGGCAATTGTATTTATCCCAGAGAACTGAAAACTTATGTCCACAGAAAATTCTGTACATCAATGTTCATAGCAGCTTTATTTGTAATAACCAAAACCTGGAAACACGAAAATGTGCCTCAATGAGTGAATGGTTAAACAAACCGTGATAAATTCATACCACGGAATACCACTTAGCAAAAAAAAGAAATGATCTATTGATACACACAACAACTTGGATGAATCTCAAGGGCATTATGCTGAGTGAAAAAAAGCCAATTGCAAAAAGTCAAAACTGCGTGCTTCCATTTATATAACGATGCTTGAATGATTAAATTATAGTGACAGAAAACATTTGTGTTTGCCAGAGTTTAGGGATTGTGCTGGGGAGAGGGATACACCTGAACATACAGAGATAGCAGAGGGAGATCTTTGTGGTGAAGGAATCCTCTGTATGCTGATTGCAGAGGTGGTTATGCTGTTCTAAACATGTGATAAAATGACATAGAACTGTGCACATATATTGTATCAGTATCAAATTCCTGATATTGATATTATACTGTAATTGTATAAGTGGTAATCATTGGAGGAAACTGGTAAAGTGTACACAGGTCCTTTCTGAACTAACTTTGCAACATCCTGTGAATCTAAAATTACTTCCCAAAATAGTTATATAAAAATAAAATAAAATCTTGTAAATTTGTTAAAACAGATGGAACTCAATGGCAGTAAGCATATACTGGGACTCTCCTGGGCATCTGGGTCTATATTGTTGCCCCATATTTAATTTTTTATGTTACTTGTATATTATCTGTCTTCCTCTACCAGATTCGAAGTTTTAGGAGGGCGATGATGTTTGTCTGTTTTGCTCACTGTTGAATCCCAAGAGCTTAGATCAATGCATGCATATAAGACATACTCAGTAAAAATCTGCTGAATGAGACAAGTAAGACAGTAGATGCATCGCTTTAGCATGTATAAGCAATAATTTATGGTAATAGATGAAATGATACTGAGTCTCAGATCTTGATCATGAAAATTGTAATAATCCTGCCAAAACACCTTATTTCCTACCTTTCCATTTGATCTTGTGTTTCATTTAACCAAGTAATTGCAAGCGTGCAATTACTCTAACCATTGCTTTTGTAAGTTCTAAGTAAACAAGAAATGCCTTGTTAGGCTGGAAGTATATAATTTGACAATGTAAAGCACAAAAATAATTTTAAAATCATATTTTACCTATTTTTAAGTATATTTATTTTAAAGTATTTGCCAAGAAGTAGCCTTTTCCAGGAGACAGATTAAGTTGCATCAATTTGGGAACAGGATGTATGGGCAGCATATTGGAGTCATAGTTTAGTAGCATTGCTTAACAGTTTGGGTTTATCAAGAGGGGCAGGCAGAAACAGTTGGATGCTAAAGTCTCATAATGTTACAGTGTAATACTTACTTCAGGCCTTCAAAGTCTTTCATGGTCCTCAGGGCCAATGTGCTTCAACCAAATCTCAGAATCAAGGTAACTTATTATCATCTGAAATTTCTGGATCTGAAGAACAAGTAAATTCTGTGATCTAAGGAGTTGCTTGAGTCTCGAGCACAGTCATTAGTTTTTCCCATGATTTTCGGTTTCATATGGGGACTTCAATCATTCATTGATCCAAGTTATCAGCTGTGTGGACACATTTAAAACTGGACAGAATATAACATAAGACTGTGATGTGATGCCAAGAGACGTGAAAAGTAGAATCATAAATAGACCCTTTCCCATATACCTATTTTCCATAATCCTAATCAGGAAAACAAATCTCAGGATGCATTTGAATTTCCTGAAATGGATGACTCAGAAAGTGGCATAGTGACTGGTTCTCTGTTTTCTTTCTTTCTTTTTCTTTTTTATTTTTTTACCATTAGTCAGGTATCGTTATACCAAAAGTTAACTCTCGGAAATGAACGCTCTGGAATTAAATGAAAAAAATCTTCATTTTCATTTTTGATAATTAACAGTCTAGAATCTTAAACTAAGAGAGGGAAAAAGTTGCTATGAAAATAAAGTATGGAAAGAGGCAAAGAAAGGGAGGGCAGACAGTGACTTCTAGCATTTGGGGGTCTTTGCCCAGGAATCTTTTAGGTAGAAGTAGTTTACATACGGAAGTCTGCTCCTAGATCCAATGTTCTTGGGAAACCTGTCTCCTTCATGATGCCATTTTCTCTGGAGTGTCTTGAGAGATTCTCAGTTATAGATCTCTGAGTTGTAAAGACTTCCGAGTCATGGGAATGAGATGATTTGTTTTGAGCTGGAAAATGCGGGTCCAGGCGTCCAATCCTTGTAATTTAATTGCTGTATTTGTAGTTAGTACCTAACAAGGTCCTTTCAATAAAATTTAAGAGCAATCTTATGTTGGTGTCATTTCCAGTAAAACTAAGTCTTCAGGTTGAAGGTTTTGCAGGGATTCTTGTGATTTATCCTTGAGAAAAGTCACTTGAAACTGTTGGTTATATATGTGGATATACTGCCTTAAAACTTGGAAGTATTTGACCATTCACTATAGACTGAATTGTGTACCCCCAAAATTCAAGTGATAAAACCCTAACTTCCAATGTGACTGTGTTTGGAGATAGGGCCTATAAGGAGGTAATTAAGGTTAAATGAGGTCATAGGATGGAGCCCCGACCCAAAAGGATTATACCAGAGAGCTCTCTCTTTCTTTCTCTCCACCATGTGAGGATGCAGTGAGAAGGTGCCTGTTGGAGAGCCAGGAAGAGGGTCTTCACCAGAAACTGAATCAGCCAGCACCTTGATCTTTGACTTTCCAGGCTCCAGAACTGTGAGAAATTAATTTTTGCTGTTTAAGCTACCCAGTCTATGACATTTTGTTATGGCAGCCTGAGCAGACTAACACACCATTTGTACCTATACAAATTTGTAATCAGTTATGAGAGGTGTAATTCTAGTCTCATAGGGTGAGCTGTGGTTAGTTCATATAGTGATATCTTCTGATTTCCGTTGGTGAAGTTCTGACAGGCATTAAAGCTAAGGGTATTACCCTTTGCCATGGCAGTCACAATTCTTCAGATAATTTTCAAGCTTTATTTTAAATATATAATTTGATCTTTCCATTTTCATTGATGACTAAAGACAATAAGGATGTGGTGTTTCTGGATGATGGGCAGTGTCTTACAAAGCACTTTGATTATAGTCCCTGTAAAATGGGTACCTCAGTCACTAAATAAGTAATTCTGTATAACCCAAGTTGAAATACAAAGACTATAAGATGAAAATAAGCCATCCAGAAAATAGACAGTGGTAAGAGCATTCTTCTTGTCATTTGAAGGTGAATGCTTAAAATCCATTTTTCAATATTCATATAGACTTTGGTTCTTGCCTTTACAGTTTTGCCAGGTTTATTGGTTTGGCAGATGGGACATATGCCAGAAATATCCTCAGGAGTTTTGAGTGAAATTATCTTATGGATGCTGATTTAAGATTGAAGATAATTTATCTATGCTATGGGGATAAAATGAAACTGTTCTGGGTAATGAATAATGTTAGCCATCATTATCAGTATGAAAGAGAATGGAAACCTCTCTTGAAGGAGAGCACACAATTAGTCTATAAACAGGTAGTCAGTGATTGCCCTGGTGGTGAGAACATGTTATACCCGGTGAGGACATTGACAGTTGTCTAGGGCCTTTTGATTTATACCATGAGACATACCACAGTGATTCCTGATTGTCCCTGAGTGACTAGTGCATAAAATTTGGAAACATAAATCAGCTCATAGACAAATATCGTACCAGTCTTTGTGTTGAACGTTAGTATGCTTTTGAACTAAGTATGCAATCATTAAAACTTATTGATATTAATATATCTTACTTATACATGATGAACTATAAAAATTGAAATACCAAACAAACCTGATTAATCTTATAATCTTTCTTTCATAAGGGTAAGGAGGCAATCACTTTGTTATCTGGTGGCGATTCCAGGAAACCTACAGATGTTTATTATTTTGAATTTGGTGCCTGAATTTGGGAAAGACAAAAAAAAATTGAACTTGACAGGGAAGATCAGACAACATAGATAAGCCATGTTTTTTCAAAGTAAGAAACAGAGGCAGCAATAAGATACAATAATTTTAGCAATTTAAATTACGCTCTTCAAAATAAGGACACAAAAAAGATTCGGTTCATGAATAGGCTAGAAGCACTGAGAGTTAACAGACTATTTTAGTGATAAAAACAAAGCTTTTTATCTGGGCAGAGAATAATTTGGTCATTTTATAGAAAAAGAATTTCAATTTACTTTTTTGTATTTATCTAGTAATATTTTGCAGGAAAGGAACTATAAACCTTTTCCCTTGCGAATAAATCTATCAGCATAGAGGCAGCCTTGTTAGAATAGTTAACATATTTCGTTATCTTCACTCACTTTTATTGTTCATACTCATATTCACATTTGTAATCTATATGTAACTATATATAGATGTGGGATATACCCTATATACAAATATATAATTATTTAGATACATAATAAAAGTAAACATTGACTTTAGCTTTAAAATATAATTAACATTATCAAATATAACAATGTATATTTTATTTTAATTATTCTATATTAATAAAATATTATGTTTTCCTTAAGAAAATGACAGATCATAATCATTGTTTTGTATATATTCTTGTATCTATATTTGCTAAAGTTGCTATAATCTCAAAAATTTATAGTAATTATCATCTTTAATCAAAACAACCAAATTTTGTTCCTCCAGACCCAAAAAAACCTGGAAGCCAGGAAATTCTAATGTCTTATCTATTTTTCTTCAAGAAAAGTTATTTTGTGTTACCTTTACAAATATATAAATGCATATATATCACCCATAGGCATTTGAAGATACTGATAAATATTAGCTCTTCTGCAGTACGTAAGAATAAGGATAAACTAAAACTAAGTTTAGTGACTAATAGTTAATTTTTAGTTAATTAGTTAATTAGTTAATTAGTTAATTAATTAATTAATTTAGTTAGTTAATTAGTTAATTTTTTTTATTTTGAATTTATCCAGTTGTCCCAATATTACTTACTGATTAACACAATTTAATGTTAATGCAAATTACTAAATTTGATTAAGGATATGAAAATTACAATTTACATCTTCACACTAAGCCCTTTTAATTTACATTATAAGAAATGAGATTAAACACTTTAAAAAACATCCATTATTCAGTTTAATTTAGTTAGACAACATTTTTGTTTTTGAAATCTTAATTGCAGCAATAACAATAACTTACTTGACTCATAAAACCATTGTAGAAATTTAAAAATATAAAATTGTGATTTTAAAATGTCTCATATAAACTAAAATATTGTATGAACATTAATTTTCTATAATAAAATCTGGAAGAAGATATTAGCATAGACTTTAAACAAATATTAACTTATATAGATGATTCATCTTTTTATCAGGAATATTAAAAGAACATATTCATAGCCAAATTCAAATATTTATATTTGCTAAACTAAACTTTAAAGACTTTTTAATGTTTCAAAGCTTTTACTTGTTTCTTTAATCAGAGTTGTAAGTTTAACTTTCTTTAATCAACATTTTAAGAAAAAGAAATACAATTTAATAATTTTTCTTTATTTTAAAAATTTTACTCTTACTGGACTATATATTCCTAGACTGCACAAATAGTGACAGAAAAATATTTTGATAGATTAGTGTGCAAAATTTTCAAGAGGTTGGAGAAAGGAGTGGAATAGAAAGTAAAAATAAATAGGTAAAGGATAATAAAGAGGAGCCAGTGTCAGACAAATAAGAAGTTTTTATCGTAAAAAGCTAATGAAGAGAGGAAGATTAGATGCAGGAAATGGTTTATGTTTTCTTTTTTTGTGTGTGAGGAAGATTGGCCCTGTTGCTAATCCTACTCTTTTTGCTCTAGGAAGATTGTCACTGACCTAACATCTATGCCAATCTTCCTCTGCTTTATATTTGGGACACCACCGCAGCACGGCTTGATGAGTGGTGTGTAGGTCTGCGCCCAGGATCCGAACCTGTGCACTCTGGGTGGCCAAAGCAGAGCATGTGAATTTAACGCCACTGGGCTGGCCCCAGGAAATCTATATTTATACACATGCACACATGCATACACACACACAATAAAGATTTGTTATATTTGGTTTAAATAAAGTAGCCTGTTTCTTTCTTTTTCTTTTTTTTTTTTTTTTGAGGAAGACCAGCCCTGAGCTAACATCCATTGCTAATCTTCCTCTTTTTTTGCTGAGGAAGACTGGCCCTGGGCTAACATATGTGCCCATCTTCCTCTACTTTATATGGGACGCCGCCACGGCATGGCTGACAAGCAGTGTGTCGGCGGGCGCCCAGCATCTGAACCGGCGAACCCCGGGCTGCCAAGCACGAACTAAACCGCTGCGCCACTGGGCCAGACCCTAAGTGGCCTGTTTCTTATGTGATCTCTCAAAGACAGAAAAGACAATGACCTCATGAGGGTTTCTTCCCTTTGCTCTAAGATGCCTCTCAACTCAAATCAACAAATTTTCTCATTGAAAAAATACTAAGTGATCCTTGTAATTCTAAATTTCCCTAGTAAAAATTTTCCAGATATTCAAATATCTGTGCAATTAGCAGTGTACTGTGTATGCACATATATGTCCGAAAATGTCAACACTACTTTCTTATCTGTGTATTCAACTCACCCAAGAAATTGAAGGTAAAAAAAAGTAGAGTGTTCTTAACTGAGAACTATTACTATTAATGCTCAAGGTGTACTCTGATATAACAAGGCACAGTGCAAGACAGAAGCAGAACTCATATGGCAATGTACTTTTGGGAATCCCAAAGAGGAAATGGCAGTAGGTCTCTGATCCATCCTTCTTTTCAAAGCAGAATTACAAGTCTAGTACTAATAGAAGCGTGGCACCAAAACTGAAGGAGCTACACCAGCACACTTCAATATTAACTCAAATTTTTATTAAAACATAGCAAACATAGGAATAGCTTTAAGATGAATATTTCGGGGAGAAAACAACGTTCGAGATTTAATAGGATAGACTGAGGAAAAACAATTGATATTCAGTTTTTTTATGAGAATTGTTCACTGATCAAATTCTCAGAAGGTAAGGGGAAACATAGGTTTTGTTAACGGTGGGATAAGATATAGGGTAGCAAGACTGGGGCCATGGGTTAGAAGCTGTTGGTTGGAGTTTTCGGGTTGGTCAGTGTAGGTGGGGAGGAATATTTGGAGGCTAAGTGCTGGAAAGGGTCAAAGGGAATTTTTTAGTCCTTCATGGCCTATTACACATTCAATCTATAATTCTTTTTTTTTTTTTTTTTTGCTGAGGAAGATTAGCCCTGAGCTAACATCTGTTGCCAATCTTCCTTTTCTTTTTTTTTTTTGGCTTGAGGAAGATTAGCCCTGAGCTAACATCCGTGCCGATCTTCTTCTATTTTGTATGTGGGTTGCTGCCACACCATGGCTTGATGACTGGTGTAGGTCTGCGCCCAGGATCTGAGCCCAGGATCCGAATCTGCTACCCTGGGCTGCTGAAGGAGAGCACCCAGAACTTTTAACCACTTAGTCTTGGGGCCAGCCCCTCAATCTATAATTCTATCTACCTTTAAAGGAGGAATATATTGCTTCTCTTTCTTTAGATATGCATGCACACATGCACACACACACGTGCATGCACACACTTTCCCTTAAGCTATGTGACATTGTATAGCCTTTCTCCATTTTAAGGTTCACCCCCACATTCGTTGTTCCTGGAAAGAATTAGAAAACACAGGCTAGAGTCCTGTACCTTGATACATACTTGGCATATGATATTGTGCAAGTCACTTACCTTCTTAATTGATTTTCTAAATTTTTGGGGTTTTATTTTGTTTTGTTTTTTAAGTTATACAATAAAGTAAAGGAGTGATCAAAAGACAGTGACCAGAAATGGAATCAGAAGACAGTAGAACCTTGGAGAAATTATCACAATTCACTTCTAAACTTCATTTATGTACATTCATGGAGATCATATTCTTTCTGTTGTTACAGTCTTTCCTTGGATATACTAGTAAAATCCTCTACTCTGTTGCTCTTTTTTAAATACTTAATCATACTTTCTTTGATAATATTTTAATTCCCTTAATTATATTTTGACCAGACTGTACAAATGTGTAAATGTCTGCTTTGTCTTCATTTGCCTTGGAAGATAGCCTCCATTTGCAGATAGTTAATTTTAACTATTTTGTGCTAGTGAATTTTTAATCTTTTCATACATTATATTATTCCAGAAAGTAAGTTGTTTTCAAATGAGGGGGAAATGAAAAGTTAATTGAATCATGTCAATGTATGACTACTTCAGAGAATAATTTTGGATATGAAAAATAAGGAAATGTATGCATACCTGTTTAAATTTGTGAAGTTCTATTCGAATGTGGGGATTTTCTTGTTCTGGAGGTGAGAGTGGAAGGACATGCATAGTCTCACTTGATATGTTTGCGATAAATCTACTGCAAAGAGGTCATTACCACTTAGTCATAACAGAGATGTCTGTACTCTAATACTAGATCTGAACACATAACATCTTTTTCTGGATAGGAAGATAAAATTGATCTTTTGACTGTTTTTCAATCACAGAAGACTCTTCCACCTTGGAAATGCTGACGTTTGTATGACGTGACCACAAACTCTTGGCTGTGGATGATTGCTACAGAGATATACATCTGCTCCCAAAGGGGAACTCCAAAAGACTTCAGGATTGGTGTTTAAATTTAGCAATGGTATGAATGTAATGATATAAATTTGCATGGAGTTAGAGAAATTGATCTTCAGAAGAAAAAATTAATCAGAGATGCAAAGCAGAGTCAAGTGGGATTAACAGAAAACACACTCTGGTCCCTGTTAGCTTTCCATTCCCTGCTTCTTATTCACCAAGAATCCCCATTGCTATTGGCTTTGATTGCCTTGGGATCCTTCTATCAAAATCCTTTATTGTTTGAGCTGTCCCAAGTTGGTGTCAGTTGAAGCCAATAGAATACTAACTAAATTATTCTGAACTAAAACACGGAAATGTTGTTATTGGATACAGAGTTGACCAAATTTTCCAAGACTTTTCATTTCCAAGGTGAACCTTTAAATGATGAACTTATAGAAGCTGTTCTTATGGTCTTTCTTTTCACCCTCCTCCTTCCCTTTACACACAAAAAAAGTCAAACACCTACTTTAATTTCCCAAACGTGATATTTCTTTACTGGAATAGATTAACTTTGGATTTTTGCCAGGGTGTGATAAAACTCCTTAAAAGATTGCCTCGGTAGCATTTCCTGGCTTCTGACATAGGCAGACAGGTCAGGCTCAGTTCATGTACAGAAAATTCATTATAACTGCAGTATTTATTAATGAAAAAAGTCAATAAAGAAATTTCAATAGACACTATTGACTTTGTCCACTTAGGTGTTTTCAGAGCATAACCCATCCTTGGAAATGTTGGTGAATTCTAACAATGCCAATTTTCATCTAAGATACTAAATTTATATGTGTTGCAAACACATTTTACCTGCCTGAATACATTTTTTTACACCTCTCTTGATTTTTTCCAAGCTTGGAAAGCATGCCAGATCAAAGAGAATGAACTGTAGCTGCCTTTCTTAGAAGGAAGGAAAAAGCCCAGGTTATATTTATTTCATCACCAAAAGGTACCTTGAGTCACAGGGGAAAATTCTATGACTTCCTTTGTGACTGAAAGCTTTCTGTATGATTTTTAACAAGTTTTTAAGACAATGGATATCTTCCATAAGCACTATGTAACTAGGTATTAGTTTTTTAGTGGTCTTCTGCATATGTGAACTATTTCTACTTCCCTTAAGAAATTCCCATAAGTGTGAGCTACAGCAAATTCATTCAGGTCATTCATCTTAATCTTTGACCAAAGAAAAATAATGTTGCATGTGAGAGTATTTTATAGTAACTGATGAGGATATTGAAAGAACAATAAATTACTAGTCATAATGAAAATATATTGATGTGCTAAGTGAAAATCCTTCTCTAGTAGCTCTACTTTATTTAGAAAAGGAAGAAAGAGAGCATAAGAAACAATGACCCCAGATCCCCCTGCCCTTCTGTGCTTGCTATGACAAGCCCTAATAGGCAGTGACTCCAATAGGCAGACTAGGAACCAGGCAACATGGATTTGGCAAGCATATCGCCATCCTGTTCTCAGGGTGCACCTGTAAATCCCTTCATCAATGTAACTTACCTCAAATAGAATAAAATGTAAATTTCTTCCTTTACTTTCAATACCATAATTATTTGGCTACTGCTTTGCTTTCTGTATCATTCTCCTCTCAGCAGCAACATACGATTAAAACTGGCCACCTTTCTTTCCCTCCAATACACCCATTTTGTTTCTACCTAAGAGTTTTTGTACTAGCTGTGCCTCTGTCTGGAGGGACACAGGCTGACTCTTCTCATTTGTAAATCATTTCAATTGATATTTTTTCATATAAATTGGATGAATAATTAATTGAATACCCGTCTCTGCTCCTTCAGAATATAAGCTCCATAAGATATAGATGTTCTCTGTCTTGTTCACTGCTGTATCCTCAGTACCTATAACAGGCTAGGTCAGAGAGGAGGAAGTCCATTTATATTTGTTGAATAAATGCATCACAATATCAACACAAACAAATGTTGAAAGCATGAAATATGCAACAAGATGATTGTCATGAAATAGGTACTGTATTATAGCTTATTTAACGTAACCAAACCTTAAATCAGATAGTTTCAATTAGAGACAGAAAGAAAAAGGTGCATGGCTCTTGGGGGTGGTATAAAGAGACAGGAAATATTTGAATCTTTAAGGAGGCATGCCATCTTCATGTTTTTTTCAAAATGAGTCATTCGTTTGAAATGAAGTTGAGAATTTCCACTTCAATGACCCGTGTTGAAAATCTTTGTATTCCCACGTGTTTGCTTTGTATGTGCACACAGTGTGGCCATAAAAAACAGCGTAAATCAATGGTCTATAGCATAAATATAAAGGGAGTAATTCATTACCTTCCCTTTCACATCCAAAGGCTGTCATTCTCTTCTTTGCATGTTATAGAAAAACCTTTTTATGATGAAGATTACAGGTCCTCAAATCAGAAAACTAGATTTGACTTGCAGTTCTCCCATTATCTAACCTTTTTTAGTCTAAGTTTGCCCAGCTGTAAAATGGCAATAATAATATACTTAATTCACAGGTGGTTGTGTGTATGAAATGAGATTAGAGTTAATGAATACTTGTTGTGTTTTATCTGTTTTGAACACTTTACATTGCCTAATTTAGGCTGTTTACCAGCCTTTAAGTTAGGTATTATTATCACCACAATTAAGAGATAAGAAAACCGAGGAACAAGGAAGTTAAGTAACTTTCTGGAATCATTCAATTAGTCGTAATTCTCATATGGAATAAGCACTTCACATTTTACCCTTGCTAGTACTATTTCAGTGGTCCTCAGTAGAGCTCTACATTGAGAAAAAATAAAATTCCTCCAACATCATCCCATTTGTCAAGGTCACCATGTGTTTTTACATTCTGATTATCCCTCATTTACCTACTTTGACTCTATGGTCATAGTTTTTCTCCACATCTCCAATCTCTAAACTCCCATTAAGAACACTGGCAAGGGGGCCGTCCTCATGGGCGAATGGTTAAAGTTCCACACTCTCCATTTCAGCTGCCTGGGTTCATGGGTTCGGATCCGAGTGTGGACCTACTCCACTCATCAGCCATGCTGTGGAGGCATCCACATACAAAGTAGAGGAGGACTGGCACAGATGTTAGCTCAGGGCTAATCTTCCTCAAGCAAAAAAAAAAAAAAAAGGACACTGGCAATATTGTAGAATCGTAGAATGGTTTCAGTACCTTGACTCAGGTTCAACAGTCCTGAGTTGGACATCTGACTCCAGAACGCAAGAGGACTATGATTTTGGTCAAGTGACTTTAATATTTAGGCTGCAGCTTTTTTCCATAAAATTGGGAGAAATAATAGTACTTTATATGGTGGTCTGAGGAGTAAATGAGAAAATATGTGTAAGGGACTTAATATGTTGTTTGTTGCCTAGTAGACGCTTCATTAGTTTTAGCTTATTAATGATCCTGCTAGTCTTGACACCTACGATGCCCTCCTGATACAATGCTTATAGTCACCTTCCTACACTACATATCTGGAAGGAGAGTGTGGTGATCATTGAAGCTGTTTGTCAAATATTTCTGATTATCCCACTTTTCCAGTACATGGTAAGATTGGACTTCCCTGGTCCTTTGAAGTTGGTTGTGGCTAATGCTTTGGCCAGTGAAATGTTGGTGGAAGTGACCACGTCTTTTCCAGGCAATCATAGCTAAAGCTTGTGAATGATTTGCCATCTTCCCTTCTCCCTGCTACACTGGCTGGAAATGTTCTATGCAATGGATGCTCTTTCAGCCTGAGACCTGACACTAGAGGATATAGGGCAGCATTTCCAGCAGACTCTGTGATAGGCACATAGCATATGCAAGAAAGAACCCTTTGTTGTTAGAATACCATTAAGATTTTGGGGTTTCTCATAATAGCAGCATGATCTAGTCTATCTGGCCTGACACAGGGGACATAGGATTTTTTTTAGCATCCTCTTCTAAAATTTCACAAGGGGAAAGTTAATCTAGCATGTGAAATATTTTTTTAGCACAATATCTATTTCAGATCATCTCTTTGCTAGTTCTTTTTCTTTTTTGTTTTTTCTGAGGAAGATTCCCCCTGGACTAACATCTGTCACCAGTCTTCCTCTATTTTGTATGTGAGTCACTGACGCAGCATAGCTGACGAGTGGTGTAGGTCTGCACCTGGGAACCAAACCTGGGCCGCCAAAGTGGAGCATGCCAAACTTAACCACTACACCACCGGGCTGGCCCCTTTGCTAGTTTCTTGATGAGTAAATACTTTATTTTCTCTGAAAGAGAAAGGAAGGCTCTATTGAAGACAGTTCTGTGAGTTTCAGAATCATGGGGATTACAGCAACAAAAGGCAACATCTCTAACAGGCAAGGGATGAATAACTCAAACTGAAGAGAAGAAAAACACTCCTCAGAATTTAGAAATTCTGTTTTTCATTGTTTCATGTGATTACTAAAGTGTATAACTAGGGACAGAAGGGGTCAGTGATCATGTCAAGTTTGGCTTTCGCCATATACCTCCCTGAAACTAAAAGCAAATGTAAATACTGGGACTTGTCACTAATTATATTGTGGTTGATATAGACTAATGATGTACCCAGGTTTCCATACTGTGAAAAATACAGAAGTTTTCCTGATTACCCTGGGTGATGGGAACTTTACTGTGTCCTTTATGGGGATCCCTGGAGCCACTTAGAGACAACAATGTTCCTTAATTAACTACAGTGGATTTTGAATCAAGAATTGCCATCCTAAACCTTAACATTCCCCAAATGTGTTTGTCGTTTATGCTCTGTAGATGCTTAAATGCTAATGTAATACCATTAATGAATAATAAAAATTATTTGATACAAAAATGATATATTGTATTAGTAGAGTTCTTCCAGAGAAACAGACTGAAAAGACATATTATATATGAGAGAGAAATTTTAAGGAGTTGGCTCATGCAGTTGTGGAAGAGTGGGTGTTGAAACTTGAGTCTGAAGACTCTCTGGAGACAGACTTCTCTCCTCACTGGAGAATGTCAATCTTTTTCTTCTTAAGGCCTTTAACTGATTGGATGAGGCCTACCTAAATCTTGGAGAATAATCTGCTTTAGTCAAAGACTAATGATTTAAGTGTTAATATCATCTAAAAAATACCTTCACAGCAATATCTAGACTAATTTTTGACCAAATATCTGGGTACTGTGGCCTAGCTAAATTGACACATAAAATTGACCATCAAATATATTAAACTCTTAAATATTCAGTCACTTAATTTTTTGTATATATAGTGTTTTTACCCTTTATTTTTCTATGAACAATAAGATTTACTTATATTAATTTACTTATAATTAATTTATATTTGTTTCTGTAGGGTCTTGCTGTCCAGTGCCAGCCTACGTGCTATAGCAACCGTGTCCTTCTGGCCCGCTTCAGGCCAGGATGCCAACCATCTGGTATTTCTAAGGATCCAAGGCCTGACCAACCCGGATCCACCTATCTCAAAGAACATCATGTCTTGAAGGAACAGAGAGACCATCCACGTGAGCTACTGATCCCTGGAATGCTGGTCATGTGAGGATAGTCTCTTTTGGCAAGCACGTAGCCTCTGTTCCCCTGCCTAGTTAAGCAACCCCCTCTGTGTTCATGGTAGCAGCACGCGACTCTGTCCACCCGGCCATTCCCGGACTCCCTGTATATAAGTTCCCAATAAACTCATGTCTTGTACACCGTCTCCGGCTCTTTTCTTCGATCTTTCCAGCACCTTTCCATCACAGCTCGCACAGCTGGGCTTGCGGTCAGTTTCTAATTTAAATGTTATAAATATGTTTTCTCTTAACTCTTTGACTCTTCCTCTATCCTATGCCTGTTTTTTATCCTCTCACAGATTGCAAAATAAGAGCCATGTTCAGGTTAACTCTGTTAGTGAATATTTACTGAATGGATGCACTGAGAAGGAAGAATAGAAAACAGTGTTAGCATACACACAGCTCTAGATAGAGTAAGCTCTAATGAATTGGTCATTTTGTCTTCCTTTCTATGGAAGGATCTTTGCTCTTTCTTCTAGTACTACTCATTCCGGGGCGGGGTGGGGGGGCGGTTCTCTGCAACTACTTCTCTTACTGTTATGTACTCCCTAATACTTTTAGCATTGTGAAGCTACACTCCTTAAAAGAGGACTGAGCCCAAAATAAGATCTACTAGAGCCAATCAGTTAACAACTAGCATGTTATAACTGCTACAACGTGCTTTCATGCCTTGCATCTTATGAGCCACTATCTAGCCTACTCTGAGGTATCACTCTTCAGTTCCTGATCCAATAAATTGTGGCCTGTGTGGAAGTCATGTTGTACTAATTGTGGCCTCCTCTGTGTTAAGAGCTGCTTCTCACTGCTTGCTTGGAAGAAAGCTGTGCAAATGGATACCACTTGCAGGATTATATCCAGTACCACCAAGACCTGGATTGTCACATTTTTATAATAATTTCCAAAACAAAGGAACTGCCTGGGATAAAAAATACTTTCTAAGCCAAGTATTCAATATATAGATCTATCTATCTATCTATCTATCTATCTATCTATATAATTTGTCTAAATATATGGATACAATTTGTCTCTGTTAAAACCATCACAAATCATATTTTAATAAAAATGAAAAACTAAAGTAGTTTGAAAATTTTGGAACATGGTGCTAAGAAACCAAACATAAGATTTTGATTTTATAATGCTGAAAAAAAAACATTTTATGCAAACATGAAAACAAATTATCTGAGCAATCATGAAATGATAAATGATGAGGAAAACTGATATTCTTTCTATCTATCATTGCTGTAATGATGATAGTGTAGCTGATGTCCAATTATTGAAAAGAAATGGTATAAAATTAAAGTGAGAAAAAAGACAATATGGGAGGATATCAAACTAGCTGATGAGTAAATAAATTAAATAATCAAGGATGGTGAAAGATCAAAAGTAACTGATACTTTCCACAGTACTTTCAACTGAGTCTTAGTGCAAGCAGCCTGGGTATCTGGTTGAAGGGTGTTGTTTTAATGAGGGATCTGCCTGCTCCTTTCACTGATCTTTAGCTCCCCTTGCTTACCCGAGATAATAGAACCATAAAATGTTAAGTTCACCAGAAATATTTAAATGTTCAGTGGAAAGGCACAAAGTGACCCCATTTACGATTCTTTTTCATTAGTGAAAGCAAACAGTCATACTAAAGGATACTTTTAAAAGTCCCTTTTTTCTTCTGTTAGTTACCTTCACTAAACACCTCTCTAAATAACAGGCGTATTTTATGGATATACTTGTTCTATGACACTTCTTTCAAGTTTCTTATTTTCTTAGGAGAAAAACACTGCATAAATAACATAAAGCTCAATGAGATTGGTGTACTAATGGAGGAATTATTTTCCACATGTCTAGTTTGTACTACTTTTTTACACCAATTTAGGACATAGTCCTTCGTTTTCAAAAAAAATGGTTGAGACAATTCTAAACCTGATTAGTTGAGCTCAGTTAAACTTCACTTGCTACACTTCTGACATTTTCTTACCATTTTTAGTTCTTTGTCATTGACATGATATTTAGGCAGATATTCCCTTTGGCATTTACTTATCATACTTTGTATTTTTGAACATCAACTTAATAATATTTTAGTAATATATGAAGTTGTGTGTTTTTTTTGCAAGATGTCAAAACAGGGCAATATGAAATAAAGGGAAACATTTTAAAATAACTGATTGAAGGAGAGATTATTCAGTTCAAGTTAGCTGATGGTTATTTAGTTGTGAGAAAAGTCAAGTGTGAGGTTCAAAGATACATACACACACAGACACACAACACACAGGCCGCCAAGAACTTACCACCTAATATGTGAGAATGACACAGGTCATTTCCCTCTGTTATCTTTTACATAAGAGAGCACTGGCTTTATACAATGTTCTAAACTTTTCATTAAAATATTTAATTTGTTTGTAAACGCTTGACTTCCGAGTAGGTGAAAGGCAAAGACCAGCAATTTCCAGACTGTTGACCTGGAATTAAGCATGTGTTCAACCCTTTAGTGACCACAGACAGACCTCCATGTTTCTGGACTGGGATGTAGCTCATTTGCAGGCAGAGGTATTGCTCTACGAAGTTGTCTTCAAGCTTCTGTTTCACAGAAAGGCCCTTAATAATAGTAGGTGATTGTCTTAATGACTTTGAGTATGTTAACATTGTCAAGCTACTTTTGAAAAGATAATACCTTAATAAACCAAGAACAATATTTGGAAATTTCACTATGCTTTTTAAATTCAATTCATTGTTTGCATTTGGTGGAAAATGTTTTCCTATTATTAAGAAAAAAAATCGATGAGTAAGAAACCTGAACTCTTAAATCACAAAATGAACCTACATTTATCTGGAGAAAATAAACCCAAAGAATATAAACCAGAAAAGTGTAAATCGGTTTTAAAAATACAGTTTTAAATAGCTATCAAATGCAGTGCACGCTTCATAAACTGCAGACGGCTTCCTGAATAAAATATGAGGACATGTAGCTCTGTGACTATCTATCTCAGTTAGCTAAAAAGAAATTTCTGAAGAAAATTTCTAAATAGGCCATATACTATGTGCAAAGGAATAAGCAAAGTAGCCAGCAGTGACAGTGTTTGCTTTTCATGTGGAGGGACTGTGTGCAAATACAAGGCCTAACAAATGTCAGCTCCTCATTTGCAAATGAAGATGTAAAAGGAAATGTCGGTGACAGTACATGCAACAGTTCATATTTGAAGTTTGGCACAGTGAACTGACAGCCACAGAGGCGCTGCAGCGGCCTAATCCTTTCTGCCTTCTAGCAATGATAGTTGGGAAAGGGGGGGAAGTTAATAAATATGTGATGAGGAAAAGCTGTGGAAGAATGGCACATCTCCTCTGCAAGAACTCATCTTCAGAGATAATTAACTAGGTGACAACATACAATGTGCCATTAACAACAGCATTCAAATCATTTCTGGACTTAAGTACAGTTTTAAGCCGCTTATCAGATTTTCATTTCTGAATCCATTCAGCTGTCAGGCTTACATCCTGGCTCTTTATTGAAGCTCACGTGGGAATCCAAAACCTTCTAATTTTCTATACAGATTCATTTCAGAATCAATTAGAGTTGGTCGCAGCCTTGTCCCTGTGTGCAAAGGGGATTAGCTGGGCACTTGCTCAGCTGAATCTACCTCTGAATGTACATTCAACCTTCCGTCGAGAATGAGCTCTTTCTCCCCGCTTCTAGAGGACTCTTTAGCAATTGAACTGCTGTAGACAACAGATGGCAGATAATCACTCGAACAGCCTCCAATTTTGTCAGGAAAGGAAAAGTGATCATCCAACTCTCTCTTACAGTAGGTAAGAGACCTCTGGGCGTTTGAAGCATGCTCTGCTTTTAAAATAGGGAAATCCACAATCGGCCCCGCTTCACTGGCAATCTCCTAACAATGTCATCCTTGAATTCTTGTCTCTGCCTTTCTCTCATCAGCTATGGGCACACCTTCTCTACCCTTCTGCCTTCTCATTCCCGTCCTGCCTCACCCAATTTTGCTGAAAGCTTTGTTCTTTCTATGTGCTATCCAGGTCTAAAACTCATCTTTAATATTAGCAATAAAAACACTTTAATCTTATTCTTTCAGAAAACACTGTTACATAGCATACCAAAGGTAAAGATACAGTGCCCTATATTGATAATTTTGAATAAAACACTTTATAAACAGTCTAAAGTTTTGTCAATTAAATTATCATTAAATACATAGAAAATTGAAGTAATCCACATGAACATGGGTGTTTATTTTTTATCTTTTCAACTATTCTGCTCAGTTAAATTGAACATTCAAATATCTTTTGCCATATTAAAATTATTTAATTACATTCTTTATTTTTAAAAAATTTTATTAAAGTAGCTCATGTATTTAGTTTAAAAACAAAGTTACAAGTTTTACAATAAAACACAGAGGTCAATGGCCTCTGTCGTTTCGTGCCTGTGAGTAATGCCTTTCAATTATTTTAGAAATTTCTTCTGGTATTTTCCTTCATATTTCAAAACGCTATACTTACGTTACTATTTCCTAACCTTTCAATTTTAGATATTATGTATTGACTTCTTTCTAAGAAATATAATGTTTGAACTCATTCACTCTGGGCTGCCACCTTGGTCAGTGTTGGGCTTGTGCTCCAAGAGGCACTGCAGATATAGATTGGAATATGAATGATGTCCACAGAGTTATGCTCCCCCCCATAGCATCCTTCCCCCTCTCTATTCCTCCACTATATTACTGCGTTAGTCAAGTTTAACCTGCCACTGGTTAAAATTAAATGCAGCATTATTTTATGCTAATGCTTAGGTAAAATGCTGCTAATTAAGCTATGGCACAATTTTTTTTAATCATTGAATTTTTAAAGAGCTTTTTTATACCTATTTAGACATAAGTTTTTATCATATATCATACTTTTGCCTACATCAAAAGAAAAATATAATAGAAATAAATTGACTAGGGCTTTCCTAAAATTTCTTTTTATTGAGAATCTGACATGAATCACTTTTCAACTCAGGGTTTTTTAATGTTTTTCAAAGCAGTATTATTTTTGCTGTACTATCAAGAGTGCTAGAGATGCAGCATATGGTAAAAGACTGTATCATTATTGTCTCTCAGATTTTTTCCAAGCCTCTAACACCTTGCCATTTTCTTGATCTTAAGAAAAGATGTCAATAAAAAGATTTCAGACCACATCTGTTTTCTCATTTCTTCCTTAAATGATGAATAAATAGTTTGTTGCCTGAAAAATCCAGATGTTATAGTTGTCCAGGAATGCCACCAGGATTCGTAACCATATTCCTTCACGTGCAGGCAAGGGGCAACTATGTCACAAAAGATACCTGGCCAAGAGCTCCGTAAGATGCTGCTGATTGATTATAAAATGTGTTCTAATTTCAGGGATATTAAAATAGGGGAAAAATGAATCTAATAATTGATCAAAGATCAGTTAAATGAATATTCATTTCTTACATTCTTATAGCTATCAAAGATGTAAGGACTATTAAAGATCTTTTTAAGACTACTAAAGATGCAGGTGAGCTAAGGAATGTTTAACAAACACACTGCCTTTGTGGCATGCCATTTTGTTATTCCTAGGGTTAGTAATTTTGCCTTTTATGTTGGTTACTTTTCTCTGGATTATTCAGTAATTTGTTTCCCTCACTCTCTGACAGAAGTTTAAAGCCCAACTCAGTGCAATTAAACATGTCAGGATTTTTTTCTTGCCCCTTGAAGACATCCCTTCTAGCGGTCTCTTTTCCCTGCTCCAAGGTGGAATGGCTTTCACTAAGTTATTTCAGACTGTCCTCAGAGGTCTTCCCAGCCTCTTCTGTGGATCCCATGTTTCGTGGCTCTGACATCTTTCTCTTTTTTCATTACTCATGGAACATGTCCTTCAGAAGATTACTGGGGAGTGCATGGGAAGGACATTTTTTAAATCACTGTTTGATAATATTTTATTGTTAGTCTCACATTTGATTGATGGTTCAACTAAATGAATATTTGGATGAACATCATGTTTATTTAAAATTTAATTGGCATTACCTCTCATTGTATTCTACTTGACCATTCTAACAACATTATCATTTTAATCCTCCATATGTGAACTCTTTCATTCTCTCCAGAAGTTATGAGAATATTTTTTAAGCTTGAAAAATCCACAGTGTTATATTTGGATACATATCTTATTTGTTATGCTTCATTGAGCCCTTTAAAAATATAGAAACAGGTGTCCTCAGTTCTGGGAATTTTTTTTCCTGTTAATATTTGTTCATTTCTTTGTCTCCTTTTTCCTTGCCCTATGTTTCTAGAGTTCCTATTACATGGACTTGGTACCTTCTAAATTAAACCTCTATTATACTTATTTCTCTAATATTGCCCATCTCTACCTTTTTTTAAAAATTTCATATCTATGAAATTTCTTCAGCTTGGTCTCTCATTTCTTCTATGACATTTTTAATTTGGGTTATCATATTTATTAATTTTTGTCTCATAATTTTAATTCCCCAGAATATTTCCTTGTTCTTTGATTGATCCTTTTCTATATACCATCTGCTCTTATTTCATAGTGAAATATCTTCTGTTACTCACACATACACAAGATCCTCTTAATTATTTTTATGGTTGTGTTCTTGTATATCTAGCAATATATAGCTATCAGTTTATATTTGAGATTGAAGCACTAAAGTGCTCATTAGAATTTCTGTGTGAGGAGCAGGGATTTTGTTTGTTAGACTTCACTGCAAGGTAATAAAAGAGAAGAATATCCAAATATCAGAGACTGCTGATCTTTCCTTTGGTGACAGACGTTTCCCCAGGAGCAAAGGCTCCGACGTCTGTTTGGTGGGTTTAAGCGTGCCTAAGACAGATCTCTGCGCTAAGTAGGAGAAGGATTAGGTGCCTATTTTTATGAAGTGAAAGAAGAATTTAATGTTATAGAGTTCAGGTTTAATTACACTATTAAGATTTTCAAATAAATTGCTTGTTTTTAAACCAGTCCTCATCCCAGACATCCAAGATGACTATTGCCTCTATTTCCTGAGCTTTTGGGCAGGAGTTCTGTGGCAGAAATTACTATGCAGCTTCCTATTGATTTTCTTCTTGGCAGACACTTAGGTTCAAATTTGTCTTAAATAATAGACCCTCATTTCTATCTTTCAAATAATTTTTTTTACATCACCAAACTCTCTGTCATATCCTCATTGTGAGTACATATCTTTTTAAATATTTCACTCTGATTTTATTAATGTTTCAGTAGAAAGTGGAGATACATTGCATATATTCAATCTAATGTGGATAACTGAGGAACTCAAAATTTAATATTTTTCATAGTAGACACGTGAACTGCACATATTTAAAATACACAATTTGATGTTTTAATATTTGTGTACACCTTAAAAATCATCACCAAAATCAAGACAATGAACATATATGTTATTTCTTTATGTCCCCCAAAGTTTCATCATGTTCTTTGTAATCTTTCCCTCCTATTCATTTCTACATCCTCACCTTGCTTCTGTCCCCAGGCAGCCACTGAACAGCTTTATGTCACTATATATTAGTTTGTACTTCCTAGAATTTTATTCAAATGCAATCATACATTATATACTCACTTTTGTCTGAACTATTTCACTTTCCATAATAATTTTGAAAATAATCCATGTCACAGTATGAATCAATATTTGATTTCTTTTTTTTGACTGAGTAGTATTTCATATTTATGGATATACCATAATTTGTTTATTCTTTTCACTTGTTGATTGATTTTGACTTGTTTGCTGTTTTAATCTATTTCAAATAAAGCTGTTAAATATGTTTGTATATATGCATTTATGTTAACATATGTTTTATTTTCATATATATAAATATTTTCTACCAATTTATGGTGTCTATTCTCATTCTTTTAACAGTGTTTTTTAAGATGAGATGTTTTTAATTTTGATGAAGTCTAATTTATCCATTTATTCTTTTATGGATCGTGCTTTGGTGTTATATATTAGAAATTTTTGCCTAAACCAAACTCACAATTTCCCCTGTATTTTTTTTAAAGGTATTGTAATTTTAAGTTTATGTTTAGGTTCATGATCCAGTTTTTTCATGAGGTTTGAGATATGTATCAAAGTACATTTTATGCATATTCTTTCTCCACTTTATTGCTTTTGCACTTTTTTCAAAAATTGTTTGTTCATTTATACGTGGTCCTATTCATGGATTCTTTATTTTGTTCCATTTATCTATTTTTCTTTTATTTTCTATTTTTGTATCTTTATGTCTTGATTACTATAGGTTTATAATTAGCTTTAAAGTAGGTACTTCTAGTTTCCAAATCCAATATGTTTTTTCCAAGTTGTTTTATCTATTCTAAGCACTTTGAACTTCCTTATGAAATTTAGAATCAGTTTCTCAATCTACACAAAAGGGCCTCGTAGGATTTGGATTGGGATTGAATTGAAAATGTAGGTCAATTTGGGGAAAACTGACGTCTTAATAATATTGATCTTCTGACACATGAACATGGCATATTGCTCTGTTTATTTGGGTCTTCTTTAGTTTCTCTCAGCAATGTTTGTAGTTTTCAGCATTCAGGTCTTTCACATCTTTTATCAGATTCATCCCTAAGTATTTCATATTTGTATGCTATTATAAATATTTCTGTTTTTATATTTCTCCTTACTGTTTGTTCTTTGGTATAATAGGAAAATACAGTTTATTTTTGAATATTGATCTTATTTTTTATAATCTTGCTAAACCCATTTCTAGTAGCTTTTTATATTTTACCATATTTTCTACTAAACAGCCATGTTCTCTGCAAAAAATGACACCTTTACTTCTTCTTTTCCAAAATGGGTACTTTTTATTTATTTTCTTGTCTGATTTTAATGTCTAGAATATGCAATATAATATTGAACAGAAGTGGTGAGAATGACATCCTTGAACTTTTTCCGAAAGGCGGAGCACATTCAGTATTTTACCAAGTACGATGTTATTTGAACTGTTTCATAGATGTGTTTATCGGGTAGAGAAAAATCCCTTCTAATCTGAATCTGCTGATGTTGGATTGTGTCAAATGGTTTTCCTGGGTCTATTGACATGATCTTATGTCTTTCTCTTTTAGTTTTTTTAATATAATAATTTACATTGTTTTTTGAAAGTTAAACCAATCTTGCATTTCTGGAATAAAATCCACTTGGTCATAATATATACATCATGATATTATATATCATATATATATATATATATATTACAATTTTCTAAAATTTTGTTTAGAATTTTGGCATCTATGTTCATGAGTGACATCATTCTGTACTTTTCTTTTTTTCAGTGTTTTCATATCAGTATAGGACTGACTTTGTAGTCTAAGTTGAGAGGTCTCTTCAATTTTCTGGCAGAGTTTCTATGTAATTGGTATTATTTCTGACTTAAAGGTTTGATAGAATTTATCAGTGAAACTGTCTAGACCTGGAGTTTCCTTTATGGAAGGATATTTTTGTTTGGTCATTTTATAGAGTCACATTGTTAATAGATATAGGGCCATCCATGTTATTTATTTCTTCCTGAGTGAGCTTTGATAGTTTGCATCTTTCAAGAATGTGTTTATTTTATCTAAGTTGTCATATTTACAGGCATAAAGTTGTTCATAATATCCTCTTATTATCCATTTAATGTCTGCAGATTCTCTTGCGATATTCCTGATACTGGTCATTTTTCTTTGTCCTTTCTTTTTTACTGGTCAGTCTAATTTTACCAATTCTATTGATCTTCTCAAATAACCAGCTTTTGATTTCAATGATTTTTCTCAATTGATTTTCTGTTTTCTTTTTCATTGATTTTGTCGTATCTTTATTATTTCTTCTTTTCAGATTATTCGGGCTTAATTTTCTCTTCTTTTCCTAGTTTCTTAAAGTAGAAGATGAGCTCTTGTTTGAGATGCTCTTACTTATAATATAGGTATCTAGTTGACATACTTTCCCTCAACTATTGCTTTAGCAGCATATTACAAATTCCATTATGTTGCTATTAATTTTATGTAGTTAAAAGGCCTTCAGATTTCCATTTTGATTTCTTCTTTGACTTTGAGTTACTCAGAAGTATGTTACTTACTTCTGAAATATTTGGGAATATTTCATATATCATTATGTTACTGATATATAATTTAGTACATACTTTGTATGACTTAAATCATTTTAAATTTATTGAGATTTGGATTTTTGGCCCAGAATATGGTCTTTGTTAATGTTTCATGTGTACTGGAAAATAATGTATCTTCTACTATTTGGGAGTGGATTGTTCTAAAATTCTCAAGTAGATCAAGTTGTTTGATGTTCAATTACTCTATATGCTTACTCATCGTGTGACTCATAGTTCTATCAACATATTGACAGAGAACTGTTGAAATCTCCAAATATAATTATCAATTAGACTATTTTCCCTTTCAGGTTCATTAGTTTATGTTTCATTTATTTTGAACTATCTGGTGCATAAATATTTAGGATTGTAATGTGCTCTAGGTAAATTTACCACTATCTTTATGAAAATAAGCCTCTCATACCTGTAATATCATTTTCTCTGAAATCCACTTTATCTGGTGCTAACATAGCCACTACAACTTTCTTTTAACTAGTTTTAGCTATACGTATAGTGTATCTTTATCTATCATTTACTTTTAAACTATTTGTCTTTATATTTAAAGTGCATTTATTATAGGAAGCATATAACTTTTGCCGTGTGTGTGTGTGTGTGTGTGTGTGTGTGTGTGTATCTCCAATGTGACAATCTGCTTTTAATGGAGTATTTATACAGTGTAGATTTAATATGATCATTGATATAGTTACAGTTGAGTCTATCCACTTGCTATTTGTTTTCTATTTGTCTACTAGTTCTTTTTCCTATTTTTCTTCTTTTGGAGTACTTTTTATGATTCTATTTTAACTCTTTTATTGATTGATTAGCTAAAACTTTTTAAATACTTTTCTTTTATCTTAGTGGTTGCTTTAGAGTATATAGTATACATCTTTAACTTATCATAGTCTGTCTTCAATTAATATTATACAATATGATGTGTAACATAAGAACCATACATTTATGTCATTCTGGTCTGTATGTTTTTGTTCTCAGATATTTTACTTATATATCTGTTTTAACCTTCTAATAATACATTGGTATTATTTTTGTTTAAACAGTTAATTATTTTAATTATATTTAAATTAAACTTAAATATTAAGAAATAAATTGTGTTAATCCATATTGTTACCAATTTTAGTGCTTTTATTCTTTTGTGTAAATCTATGTTTCCATCTGGTATCATTTTCCTTTTGCCTCAAAGATTATCTTTAACAACTCTTGTAGTGCTGGTCTGTTGGTGATAAATTTTTTCATCTTTTGCATGTCTGAAAATTTCTGTCTTTCACCTTCATTCTTAAAAGATATTTTGAAAGAAGTCTAAGTTAACAGGTTTTTTAAATTACTTTAAAGATGTAGCTCAACTGTCGTTTTGCTTATATGAGAAAGCTTTCCTTGTGCATGCAAAGTCTCTTTTTTTTGACTGGCTGTTATTAATATTTTATCATTATCATAAGATTTAAACAATTTGTTTTTTTTTGTGTGTTTTTGTCTTCATGTTTCTTTTGCTCATGATTTTCTACGTTTGCTGGTTCTTTGGGCCCATAGTTTACATCAAATTTGTAAATTTTTTAGCCATTATTTCGTCAATTATTTTTTCTGCCTTCTCCCTCAATTTGTGGACTCTAATTACATATATGATAGGCTACTTAAAGTTGTCCCACAGCTCATTGTTGCATTAGGCATTTTTTAAAGTTATTTGTCCTTTCTGGCTTTTATTTTGTATATTACTATATCTTCAAGTTCACCAATCTTTTCTTTTGTGATGTCTAATCTTCTGGAAATTCTGTCCAGGGTATTTTTCACCTCACACATTGTAGTTTCCATGTTCAATTTGTTTTTTTTTATATATCTCCTATGTGTCTTTGTAAATATGTACAATGTCATTGTCTGCCAAATTTAACATCTGTGTCAATTATGGTTTGATTTCAATTGATAATTGTCCTAACTATGGGTCATATTTTCCTGCTTCCTTGAATTCTTGATAATCTTTGATTGGATTCCTGACATTAGCAATTTTACTCTTTTAGGTGCTGGATATGTTTCTATTCTTATAAATATTCTTTATATTTGTTCTATGAGAAAGTTCCTTAGAAAGAATAATCCCTTCAAGTCTTGCTTTTATGATATGTTACGTGGTTTCAGACCCAGGCTCAGTCTAGGGCTAATTGTTTTACCTTACAAAGGTAACATTTTTCCTGAATACTCTACCCAATGTGACATGATTTAAGAGTTTTTTTCAGAGTGGCTTCTGGGAACAGACAATTTCCAGCACTGTGTGAGTACCAGGGATTGTTTCCTCTAATCCCATCTTGTGGTTTTACCCCCTTCTCTGTTAATTTCCTTATACACATGCACAGATCAGTACTCTGCTTAACAATTGAGAGTGCCACTGTATATCTCCAGGTTCCTCTCCAGGTTCCTCTCTCCAGGTTCTGTATGGTGTTCTGTTCGGTGAACTCCACCTCCTTTGATGTCCTCAGAGTCTCAACTTCATTTCTTAAATTCGGTAAATCTTCTAGGTGCTGCCTGGGTTCCCTTTCTGCCCGGTGGTCTAGAAGCTGTCCCAAGATGGTAAACTGGGGTAATCATAGGACATACTTTATATATTTTTTCTTATTATTCTTTCAGGAATCACTGTCTTGATTTGCAGTGTTTTGAGAACCTTGTTTTTTGATATAGTTATTCAGTTTTTTGGTTTTTTTTCCGGTTGTTTCTGATGGGACAGTAAGCGTGGGCACTGTTACTTCATCCTGGCCAGCAGTGGAAGTACTCCCATAATATCATCTCTAAAGGTTGTATTTTCTTATAGTCAGGGAGTCCTAAATTATCCAGTTTTCTCATTTCTACTCATTTTATGCAGTAAAGATGACCACTTTTAAAATATAATGCAGACTTCCTCAATCTTAATTAAAGGTATTGTCAGAGAATTCAAAAGCAATTTAATGATTGCTTCTTAATCTCAGTTCAGATACAGAAAAAGGATTTCTTGAGTTTGAACATTATTATATACATTGCATACTATTTTTCAAGTATAAACATATATATATATACATATCCCAATAAGAACATTAATTTTGAGAGAATAAACATTTTTAATTTTTATAAAACTAATTCATTTTGTTATTTAAAAAGAGATAAGATGGAGTATATAAAATCCTTTTTCCCTTTTTATAGCGTGAGAACTCACAAGCCTACTGTGATTATATATTTGCTTTAGGCCATAGCTAGTACTTACAATATTACAGTTCACTTCTAGTTCTATGGTGCAGTTCTGACTTTTTGTAAACTTTAGTCACTAGATGTTTTCACTGTAGAAAATGTAATCTCAATTACTGAACTTCTAGCTGACAGGCATTCACAGTACTCCCCCAAATTAACTTTTACCCAAAATTTATATCAGAAGAGTGAAGAACAAAATCAACACAAGGCCTAATTGCCTTCCCTTGTTTAAATATCCACATAGATGAAGTGGATACGCATTTGACAGAATACCAAATACACACATCTTCTAAATGTTTCAGTAGCAATGAAGAGAAATTTAGTAAGCAATTTTTTTTGAAATGCATCAATTAGAAAATTGAGGAAAAAATTGTAAATTTCGGTCAATAATGCTTTGAACAATAAACCTTAATATTTCCAGTAAAATTCTCTTTGTTTAAATTATTTTACATGATAGCCATAGATTTGAATGAGTATACAGAGCTAGGCTTCTTTCCTTGTGCTGACTATTAAGAAATTGAGCAAGGTAATTCTGACTTCTCTCTAAGTGCCTAAGTAATCTTCTTTTATAATAGAATTTAAGAAATAGACTCCGCAAGTTTATTATGTGTATCGTGAAGAAATAAAAGGTAGAATACATTTTGCATGACAGTTGTTGAAACATATTGGCCCTTTGAATATACATGTAATTTCAAAGCATGTGTTTTGAAATAAGTTAATATAGGTTAAAATCTCGTCTCTGTCTATTATTAGACATGTGACTTTGGGCAAATTGTTTAAATTCTTGTCCCCTGTTTCCCCATATAGTGGATAATAAGAATGCTGACCACATGGGAATAAATTAAAGAATAAGTAGAGTATAATATGTGCCTCCTTGAAAATCTTGAGAATTGTAAAATTATTTTTTGTTCAAAAGATGAGTACTTTGAGCAGATAATATGGTTTTTAAACTCACACAGAATCTTTACCAGCAACAGAATTTTTACCACTGACTTACTGAATAACCTCACTACAAATGTCACTGAGACAAGATGTTTTTAGGAATGGTGTTTACATCAATACAACATCCTAATAATGGTTAGAAAGTGACAATGAACTGTTTACTACCTGCACTTTTTTAACTTTCTTTAATAACTTTAATAGAGATGTTAAAAAACCTGATTTTATTTATTCCTTCTCCAACATGCTTCCTTTCTTTATGTAGATTTAAATTTCTGACCTATATCATTTTCATTCTGCCCAAAGAACTTCTTTTAACATTTCTTGCAAGGTTGACCTGCTGCTGCTGAATTCCCTCAGGTTTTATTTTTATTGTTGTTTGTCTCAGAAAAATTTTGTTTTTCCTTTATTTTTAATGGATAATGAAGGGGAGAAAGAGCATTCTCTACCCACTCTGGGTCCTTTCTGGCTGGGCTACAAATTAAATTGACATGAGGCCGAATAGCAGGAGAAAATCAAACACAGCTTTATAACATGTATACTTGGGAGAGACTCAGGGAAACTGAGTATCTCTTGCCAGAGTGGCAGAGGTTCGCCTGTTATATAGACAAAGGAAGATTTTAGGGGGTTGGGGGTGTCAGCCATGAGGGATTACAAGAAAAAGCACAGTAAACAAGAGTATGCAGATTTAAGTCCTTGCCTTCTGCACTGATAAGTTTCTAGAGATAAAGTCATCCCCCCTTCTTCCTGGCATAGAGAGGGTTATACTGTTACAAATGGAGATTTCCCTTACAAATGTAAATGTCTGGTAAACAGAACTTTGCTAAGAATGGGCCCAGCAAAGACCCTCCCAGTCTACAGATACCCAGAGTTATCCATGGTGATGGCCTGTCCCAGGGACAGGCCTTTCATCCCAAATCCCTTCAGACAGTTAGTGGGGGTGGGGAAGGTCAAAGCCTCCTTCAGTGTGGGAGGTGGCCAATTCTGATCCCCACAATAATTTTACTGGATATATAATCCTAAATTGGGACTTTTCTTTTCTTTCAACATTTTACATATTTGACTTCACTCCTTGCTTGCTTGTTTCTGACAAGATATTTGATGTAATTCTTATCTTTTTTCCTCTACAGAACTCTGGATGTTTCAAGGTTTTCTCTTTGCCTCTGGATTTCTTCAGTTTGAATATGATATGCCTCAGTTTAGATTTTTCACTATTTATCTCTGAGATTCTTGGATCTGGTTCTGTCATTAATTTTGAAAAATTCTCAACTATTATTGCTGTAAATATTTCTTCTGTTCTGTTTGTTCATTCTTTTCCTCTGGTATTTCACTTGCACATGTTACACCTTTTGAAATTACCTCACAGGTCTTGGATGTCCTGTTCTACTTTTTGCATTCTTTTTTTTCCACTTTGCACTTCAGATTGGATTGTTTCCATTGACATAGCTTCATACTCACTGATTCTTTCCTCAGCCATTTCCACGCTACTAATGAGCTCATCGAAGGCATTTTTCATTTTTCATAGTGGGTTTTTTTTATAGCTAGCATTTCCTGTTAATACTTTCTTAGAATTTTATTCTTTCTGCTTATATTATCATCTGTTCTTGCATGTTGTCTACTTTTTCCATTATAGCCATTAACATATTAATCATAGATATTTTAAATAACTTGTCTAGTAATTCTAAAATATGTGTCACATCTAAATCTGGTTCTGATGCTTGCTTCGTCTCTTGAGACTGCTTTTCTTGCCTTTTAGCATGTGTTGGAATATTTTTTGTTGAATGCTAAACATGATACATCAGGTAATAACAACTGAGGTAAGAGGCCTTTAGTGTAAGGTTTTTTTGTTAATCTGGCTAGGAAATGATTAACATTTACTGTTTACTGTAGTTATAGGTGCTGGAGGCTTCAAATTCCTTTGGTGCTCTTATTTTGCCTCCTCCTTGGGTAGATTCTGTATTTTGCAGCTGTTTCAGCTGCAATTCACTGTCATTATCCTGTAGCGCTTTTGTGTAAGTCGCAAGTTGTGGGGGCGGGAAACAGTTCTATAATCTTATGATTAAATCTCATCTTTGATGAGCCTGTGTCCCAGGGCTGTGACCCCTATAAGGGTTTCTTAGTTCTCTCACCTCGTTAGGGGGGAGACAGGAAGACTAGAGGGACCTGGAATTAGGTAACTGCCTTACCCCCTAGGTTTTATAAGACTCTGGTAAGGCGTTTTTCCCTGGGAGGAGGGCTTTATTGTAGAGAGTTTTCTGGGCATATTTTAAAATGTTTAGTTTTTCCATCCTTCTGCCAGAGCAGGAAGGAATTACTCTTGACTCTTCACTGTGAAAATCTAGTAGAGCTCCTGAGATAAAACCCACAAGAGTGCCCCCTCCCCTAAGACTGTAGTCCCCACAAGTTTCTCACTTTCAAACTAGTCCACACTCAGCCTTTCATCAATCTGTCAAAATTACCGTTTGAGTGTTCCTACCAGTTTATACTCCTACCATTTGCTACCAGTGGCTTCTGCTCCAGGTAAGGAGATCTCAGCTATGACTCTCTGCATATTCCTGTCTCTCTAGATTTTGGGATGGTGGTTTACTGAATGACCTCCATTTTCTGATGGGTTCAAGAAAAGTCATTGATTTTCAGTTTATTCATCTTTTCTTCTTGTTGTAAAGAGGGAACAATGATTTCCAGGTTTTTTCTCTATTGGAACTGAAACTGCAAGTTTGGTTCACGATATTTTGAACAGCTACTTTACCTCATTAAAATGAGTAGTAGCCCAAAAATTATATCACCAATATAAACATGAACTTTAGAACTCAACCATCTACTGATTGAAGGAATACTATCCACGGTATCCATGAAGACTGGGCATGAATCTCATATTGATTATATTCAGTAATATACATATTTCACTATTTAAAAAGTCAAATGATATAATTTTTTTAAGTGGATGAGTGTTTGTCAATACCAATTATTTTGAAAAGTCTTTCTTTATGCTCAGTCAAAATCTGTCTGGCTAATTGGTTCTACCTCTCTCCTCAACAATGTTACAGAAAAGCCTGATCATCTTACACATGACAAACTTCATAGTCATGTTTTCTTCCTTCTTGTGCTACTCCACAAGTGCATAGTATCACAAAACTCATTTTTATTATCTCCAAAGTATATCCTAAATCTGTCTACTTCTCTCCTCATCCAAACTATAATCACCTTTACCTGGATAAATACAGTAGCCATATAATGGATTTCTTTGCTACCACTTTTTGCTCCTGTTTCAAGAAGGATTTTTTTTTTTTCATATTAACTAAGAGAAAACTCAATCTGTTTTTTGTTTTGTTTTGTTTTTGCTGAGGAAGACTGGCCCTGAGCTAACATCTGTGCCCATCTTCCTCTATTTTGTATGTGGGACGCTGACATAGCATGGTGTGAAGAGTGGTGCTTCGGTCCGCACCCAGGATTTGAACCTGTGAACCCCAGGCCGCCGAAGTGGAGCGTGCAAACTTAGCCACTACACCACCAGATTGGCCCCACAACTCAATCTGTTCTAAATGACAAGGACATTTATTGGCTCACAAAACTGGAAGTCCAGAGGTAAGCTTCAGATCTGAGTTAATTCTGTGATACTGGTTCATTTCTCTGCAAATCTCTTGGCTGTGATCTATTCTGTATGTCGGCCTCAGGTTCATAGTGAGATGATATATCCATTTGATGACATGCATAGGAACAGGGAGAAAGAGCCACTTGTAGAAACTCTCTCAGAACTGCCAGACAAATATCCTTCAGAGTCTCCTTGGCTAAAACCACATTTCTGAATTAATTCCTCTTAAGGAGAATATGAGTAAACTTAGACAAATCAGGCCTGCTTGAGTAGAACTGGGGCTGGCTTCCCAGTGCTGCATGAGAAGGGATGGATATTTGGGGTTTTATTAGAAAGGAAGAGGAATGAACAAAAGATATTTGCTATGCCTAGGAAGATCATATTTTCTGGTTTACCAGGAATAGTTCTGTGTATGCTGGTTTTTGTGGGATATTAAATGATGTGGTCACCTAAAATATCCCAACCAGAATAATCTTTTTTTTTTTAAATAAATTTTTCTTTTTATTGATGTCTTTGTTTATAACACTGTGGGGTTTTAGTTGTACATTTTTGTTTGTCCGTCACCTTGTGGATGTAACCCTTCACCCCTTGTGCCCCCCCACCCCCCTTCCCCTTGGTAACCACCAATCAGTTCTCTCTGTCCATGTGTTCACTTATATTCCATATATGAGTGAGTTCATGCAGTGTCTGTCCTTCTCTCTCTGGCTTATTTCACTTAACATAATACCCTCTAGGTCCTTCCATGTTGTTGCAAATGGGACAATTGTGTCTTTTCTTATGGCTGAGTAGTATTCCATTGTATGTATATACCACATCTTCTTTAACCAGTCATCAGTTGAGGGACACTTGGGTTGCTTCCACTTCTTGGCTATAGTGAATAATGCTGCAATGAACATAGGGGTGCATACGCCTCTTGTGATGGTTGATTTCACGTCCATTGGGTAGATGCCCAAGAGTGGTATTGCTGGATCATACGGTATTTCTATTTTTAATTTTTTGAGGACTCTCCATACTGTTTTCCATAGAGGCTGCACCAGTTTGCATTCCCACCAGCAGTGAATGAGGGTTCCCGTTTCTCCACAAGCTCTCCAGCATTTGTTGTTATTTGTCTTTGCGATTATAGCCATTCTTACCGGTGTAAGGTGATATCTCAGTGTAGTTTTGATTTGCATTTCCCTGATGATTAGTGATGTTGAACATCTTTTCATGTGTCTATTGGCCATCTGTATCTCTTCCTTGGAAAAATGTCTATTCATATCCTCTGCCCATTTTTTGATCAGGTTGTTTGTTTTTTTGTTGCTCAGTTGTATGAGATCTTTATATATTACTGGGATTAATCTCTTGTCGGACAGATGATTTGCAAATATTTTCTCCCAGCTGGTGGGTTGTTTCTTCATTTTGATCCTGGTTTCATTTGCCTTGTAGAAGCTCTTTAGTCTGATGAGGTCCCACTTGTTTATTTTTTCTTTTGTTTCCCTTGTCTGGGTAGACATGGAATCTGAAAGGATCCCTTTATGTCCAATCTCAATTAGTGTACTGCCTATATTTTCTTCTAGGAGTTTTATAGTTTCAGGTCTCACTTTCAGGTCCTTGATCCATTTTGAATTGATTTTTGTATATGGCGATAGGAGATGGTCTACTTTCATTCTTTTGCATGTTGCTGTCCAATTTTCCCAGCACCATTTATTGAAGAGACTTCCCTCTCTCCATTGTATGTTCTTTGCTCTTTTGTCGAAGATTAGCTGTCCATAGGTGTGTGGTTTTATTTCTGGGCTTTCAATTCCGTTCCATTGATCTGTGTGTCTATTCTTGTACCAGTACCATGCTGTTTTGATTACTGTAGCTTTATAGTATATTTTGAAATCAGAGATTGTGATGCCTCCAGCTTTGTTCTTTTTTTCAGAATTGCTTTAGGTATTCGGGCTCTTTTGTTGCCCCATACGCATTTCAGTAGTTTTTGTTCTATTACCATGAAGAATGACATTGGGATTCTGATTGGGATTGCATTGAATCTGTAGATTGCTTTAGGTAGAATGGACATTTTAATTATATTTATTCTTCCAATCCATGTGCATGGAATATTTTTCCATTTCTTTATGTCCTCCTCGATTTCTTTCAATAGTGTCTTATAGTTTTCATTGTATAGGTCTTTGACCTCCTTGGTTAAATTTATTCCCAGATATTTTATTCTCTTTGTTGCAATTGTAAATGGGATTGTCTTTTTGAGTTCTCTGTCTGTTGTTTCATCATTAGTGTATAGAAATGCAATTGATTTTTGTAAGTTGATTTTATACTCTGCCACTTTACCGTAGTTGTTGATTGTTTCTAGTAGTTTTCCGATGGAATTTTTTTGGTTTTCTGTGTATAAGATCATGTCGTCTGCAAATAGCGAGAGTTTCAATTCTTCATTGCCTATTTGGAGTCCTTTTATTCCTTTTTCTTGCCTAATTGCTCTGGCCAGAACTTCCAGTACTATGTTGAATAAGAGCGGTGAGAGTGGGCACCCTTGTCTTGTTCCTGTCCTCAAAGGAATGGCTTTCAATTTTTCCCCATTGAGTAGGATGTTTGCTGTAGGTTTGTCATATATGGCCCTTATTATGTTGAGGTACTTTCCTTCTATACCCATTTTTTTTTTTTTTTTTTTTGTGAGGAAGACCAGCCCTGAGCTAACATCCATTGCTAATCCTCCTCTTTTTGCTGAGGAAGACTGGCCCTGGGCTAACATCTGTGCCCATCTTCCTCCACTTTATATGGGAGGCCGCCACGGCATGGCTGACAGGCAGTGCGTCGGCGGGCGCCCGGGATCCGAACCTGCGAACTCTGGGCTGCCAAGCGCGGACGAAACTGCTGCGCCACCGGGCGGCTCCCCCTTCTATACCCATTTTGTTGAGAGTTTTTATCATAAATGGATGCTGGATCTTGTCGAATGCCTTCTCTGCATCGATTGAGATGATCATGTGGTTTTTAGTCTTCATTTTGTTAATGTGGTGTATCACGTTGATTGATTTGCGGATGTTGAACCATCCCTGTGTCCCTGGTATAAATCTCACTTGATCGTGGTGTATGATCTTTTTGATGTATTGCTGTATTCGGTTTGCCAATATTTTGTTGAGGATTTTTGGGTCTATGTTCATCAGTGATATTGGCCTGTAGTTTTCCTTCTTTGTATTGTCCTTGTCTGGCTTTGGTATCAGCATGATGTCGGCCTCATAGAATGTGTTGGGAAGTATTCCATCTTACTCTATTTTTTGGAATAGTTTGAGAAGGATAGGTGCTAAATGTTCTTTGAACGTTTGATAAAATTCTCCAGGGAAGCCATCTGGTCCTGGGCTTTTATATTTTGGGAGGTTTTTGATTACTGTTTCAATCTCTTTACTTGTGATTGGTCTGTTCAGATTCTCTATTTCTTCTTGATTCAGTTTTGGGAGGTTGTACCCGTCCAAGAATTTGTCCATTTCCTCTAGGTTGTCCAATTTGTTGGCGTAAAGTTTTTCATAGTAGTCCCTAATAATCCCTTGTATTTCTGTGGTGTCTGTTGTAATTTCTCCTCTTTCATTTCTAATTTTATTTATTTGAGTCTTCTCCCTTTTTTTCTTAGTGAGTCTGGCTAAGGGTTTGTCAATTTTATTTATCTTCTCAAAGAACCAGCTCTTTGTTTCATTGATCCTTTCTACTGTTTTTTTTGGTTTCAATTTCATTTATTTTTGCTCTGATTTTTATTATTTCCCTCCTTCTGCTGATTCGGGGCTTTGTCTGTTCTTCTTTTTCCAACGCTGTTAGGTGCAATTTAAGGTTATTTATTTGGGATTTTTCTTGTTTGTTAAGGTGAGCTTGTATTGCTATGAATTTCCCTCTCAGGACCGTTTTGCTGCATCCCATATGAGTTGGTATGGTGTATTTTCCTTTTCATTTGTCTCCAGATAGCTTTTGATTTCTCCTTTAATTTCATCAACGACCCATTGGTTGTTCAGTAGCATGTTGTTTAGTCTCCACATCTTTGTCCCTTTCCTAGTTTTTTCCTTGCAGTTGATTTCTAGTTTCACAGCATTATGATAGAAAAGATGCTTGTAATGATTTCAATCTTCTTAAATTTATAGAGGTTTGCCTTGTTTCCTAATATATGGTCTATCCTTGAGAATGTTCCATGTGCAGTTGAGAAGAATGTGTACTCTGCTTTTGTTGGGTGGAGTGCTCTGTATATATCTATTAAATCCATTGCGTCTAGTTTCTCGTTTAAGTCCATTATTTCCTTATTGACTTTTTGTCTGGATGATCTATCTATTGATGTAAGGGGGGTATTAAGATCCCCTACTATTATTGTGTTATTGTTAATATATCCTTTAAGGTTTTTTAGCCATTGTTTTATGTACTTTGGTGCTCCTGTGTTGGGTGCATAGATATTTATAAGTGTTATGTCTTCTTGGTGAAGTATCCCTTTTATCATTATATATTGCCCTTCTTTGTCTCTCATTACCTTTTTTATCTTGAAGTCTACTTTGTCTGATATAAGTATGGCTACTCCTGCTTTCTTTTGTTTGCCATTAGCTTGGAGTATTGTTTTCCATCCTTTGATTTTGAGTCTGTGTTTGTCTTTAGAGCTGAGATGTGTTTCCTGGAGGCAGCAGATTGTTGGATCTTGGTTTTTAATTCATCCTGCCACTCTGTGTCTTTTGATTGGAGAATTCAATCCATTTACATTTAGAGTGATTATTGATATATGAGGGTTTAATGTTGCTATTTTATTGTTCATCTTCTGGTTCTTTTGCATTTCCTTCGTTTCTTGTCCCTTGTGTGTTGGACTGTAAATTCAATTTGGTATTTCTGCATGCTCATTCTTTTGGTTTTCTCTTTATTTGTCATGTGTGGTTCTCTTCTGGTTGTTTGTTTAGTGGTTACCATGCAGTTTATATAAGCGATCTCCTGGATAAGAAAGTATATTTTCAGATGCCTCCTTTTTCCTGAGGCTGGGTCGATTCAATCCCTTACCTCTTCCTCTCCTTATTTGTTATCTCTTTATTCCAGATTGTGTCATGATTGTGTGTTTCCAGTGATGAGCTTGAATTAATTTTTGATGTTATCCAACTGTAGTTTGTTCTGGTTTAGTCTCCTTGCTTTTCTCCTTGCTGAAATCTTTGTATCCCCTTTCTCATTTGTATTTTTTCAGGCCTAAGGGCCTTCTTGAGCATTTCTTGTAGTGGAGGTCTTGTGGTGACGAACTCTCTTAGCTTTTGTTTATCGGGGAGAGTTATTGTTTCTCCATCGTATTTGAAGGATATTTTTGCTGGATAAAGTATTCTCGGCTGAAGGTTTTTGTCTTTCATGATTTTGAATATATCATTCCAGTCTCTCCTAGCCTGCAGAGTTTCTGTCAAGAAATCAGCTGAGAGCCTGATGGGGTTTCCTTTGTATGTTATTTTGTTTTTTTGTTTAGCTGCCTTCAATACTATTTCCTTGTCACGGGTATTCTTCAAGTTTGCTACTATGTGGCGAGATGATTTTTTTATTCCTGTTTATATATTTAGGTGATCTATTGATTTCATTCACTGTTATTTCCCTCTCATTCCCTAGGTTGGGGAAGTTCTCAGCTATTATTTCTTTGAACAAACTCTCTGCTCCTTTTTCTCTTTCTTCTCCTTCGGGAATACCTATTATCCTTATGTTGCTTTTCCTCATTGAGGCTGATATTTCTCAAAGAATTTCTTCATTTCTTTTTAGTCTTAGCTCTCCTCCTCTATCAGGAGCATTTCTGCATGGCTATCCTCAATAGTGCTAATTCGTTCCTCCATATTGTCAGTTCTGCTCTTTAAAGACTCCATTTTTTCCCACTATCTCGTTGATTTCGTTAGCATCATGGCAGAGTGAGATTCCCTCTTTGAATCTCTGCCCCCTACGACACAACGAAAACATCATTCACATTCCAACAGAGCTCAATCAAACACTACGAAGGACTTCTGAGAAACCCCTGCTGCCATACATCGGACGGTGGAGGCGCGGGAAGCCCAGGAGGACGGGAGGAGAGGTAGGAAGTTGTACTCCCCCTCCCCAATCGATTGGCAAAGACAGCGGGGTTCGCGGACAGAGGGGGGAGGGGTGGCCCACAGCGGGGGGTGGGGAACTATCGCCATCCAGGTGCTCTCACAGACTGTCACGAGATCCCCACTGGGAAGCGATGACGGACTGTTTAGGGGGTGTAGCAAACACCCTAAGAGATCCAGAAAGGAAACCCCCGGGTCAAGCAGGAGAAAGAGAGGACCCCTCCCCCCACACACCCGGCATTTCAGCATAATCCCTCCGGGGGCTACAGCCGCCTCAGAGCAAACCGCTCACGATCTCCATCTAGTGGCAACAGGGGGAAACTGCAGGACTAACTTTAATCATGAGGGGTAAAAATAAAGCCGTCCCCGTGGGATCCTTGCGAAAATATGTCAGGGCTACAGACCAAAAGGAAAATGACAAACACCCAGAAACCAACCCTGAAGGCACAGAATTTGATAACCTGAATGACAGAGAATTCAAAATGGCTATCATAAACAAACTCAACGAAATACAAGAGAACACACAGAAACAAATCAACAAATTCAGGGATTATGTCACAAAAGAGATTGAAACCCTAAAGAAAAACCAATCAGAATTATTGGAGATGAAAAACAGAATAATCTTTTAACTTAGGATCAGATTAATTACCTAATTACCCCATAACTGCTTCTGATTCCCATTGAATGTAGAATAAAATCTACTTTATACCTTTGTCTTCAAAGCCCCTACTTACCTCTGTGGCACAATCTCCCTCCATGATGTTCCAGTCACACTATCTTTTTGTTGACCAAACAAATCAAGCTCAATTCCACCCAAAAGCCTTTAAATTACTATCTCCCCTCTGCTGGGAAGGCTGTGTCCCTTGAGTTTTACGTGACATGCTCTGTGTGATTAACATTTCAGCTCAGAGACTGTCTGAACACTCAATCTAAATTAACAACACTGATGTGCTCTCTATAAAATCATCTTTTAAGTTTTTCTAATAGTTTTTATCACTATCTGAAATTTTCTTATTCATGAATATGTTTACTTTGTATTCTCTCTTACTCCATTTGATATATAAAATCCATGAACTCAGGGAACTGGTCATTCTTGATACAACTATATTTCCATTGTTTAGAATAGTGACAGTCACATGGTTACCATTCAACAAATTTAGTGAATGAATAATTATAATTAAAATAGCTATTTTTGTCCTTGTTAATTCTTGTTTCTAGGCCAAATGTACCCAGTTATTTTATTCAACCATTCTTTTCATGATAAGGGATTGAGATTCTTCAGCAACCCTTTCATACGATTTTGAGTGTGCCTTAGTTTGATGTTGTTACTCTTAAAATATAAAGTACAGAACTTAACACAGTACTCCAGAAGATATCCAACTAGTATGAAGTGAGATAACACAATTACTCATGGATACGCTAACAATGCATATGGCTTGTGGTTCCCAATGTACATCATTAACTTATTCTGAATTCAGTCTAAGATTAAAAAGCAAAATTTTCTTATTCTTTTTTTAATGAATAGTTTAATTCAAGGTCAATTCATTTGCATTTATCTCTCCTAATATTAACCAAACTTGTAAATTGCTTATATTTCAAGATGTAGCTCTTTTGAACATAGGGAACCTAATGTCATGAAATCATCATTAAAATTAGTTGGAATTCCCAAATTAATAGGCCTACCAAACCTAACTCAAATATCAGAATCACTCTTTTAAATGGTACTTTTCTTGATGCTGAATCTTGAATGAGGGATCTGGGTGCTAAAGGAAAAAGAAGAAAAACTGTATTTTCCTACATCATTTTTAAGGCACAAACATGGCTGATCCTCATTTAAAACAACTTTTGTCTTTCATACTAACACCACCATCCAGAAAATAATTGTTTCTGTACATTATTTATTGATCTTTCTGTGTTTATTTAGGCTTATGCTAACCAAATGGAGAATCCCCACACTATTATATTGTTTGAGTTCTTCACAACTGTCATTTATTTTTTTCTTCTACAATATTATCAAAGAGAGATGCCTGGACCAAATGAACCTAATTACAAGAGCAGTCAAGATTCCTAGACAACCCATCAGAAAGGTGCCTAAATTTATGATTTTTCCACATTGACTTCGTATCCTGTGATCTTGCTAAACTCATGTATTAGTTCTAGGAACTTTTATTTCATAGATTTCTTTGAGATTTTCTATGTAGATACTCATATCATCTTTGAATAGAGATGGTTATATTTCTTTCTTTCCCATAGGTATGTCATTTATTTCTTTTTCTTGTCTTGTTGGCCTGGCTAGGACATCCAGTATACCAGTACAATGTTGAATAGGAATGGTGAAAGAATATATTCTTGCCTGGTTCTCAATTTAATGTGGAAATATTTAACTCATTCACCACTAAGTGTGAAGTTGTTTGTAGGTATTTTGTGATGTCCCTTGACAGGTTAAGAAATTCTCAGAGCACTGAGAACTGCTTTAGTTTTGACTCCCAAATGTGATGCTATATTTTTATTCTTGTTCGATTTCACACATTTTGTTTTAATTTCCCTTGAGACGTCCTCTTTGACACATGTTACTGAGAAGGGTCTTGTCTAATATCCAAATATTTGGGAATTTTCCAGGTATCTTCCTATCACTGATTGCTGGTTTATTGCCTTGTGGTCACAGAAATACTTTTTTACACTTCCCACTGTTTCATACCTGTTAGATTTGTTTTATGGCCCAGAATATGTTCTATCTTGGTGAATGTTCCAGGTACACTTGACAAAAATGTCTATTCAGCCATTCTTCAGTGGCCTGTTCTTTAGAAGTCAATTAGGTTGAGTCAGTAAATAGTGTTATTCAGGTCTTCTATAGTCTTACAGATTTTCTGTTCAATGATTTGCTGAGAGGAGTACAGGAGACTTTAACTTGAATTGTTGGTTTTACTTATTTATCTATTTTCCTTCTTGTTCTATCACTTTTTGCTTCATGTATTTTAAAGCTGTTTTTAGAGGCATTCACATTTTAAGATTGATATACCTTCTTGGTGAAATGACTCTTTTATCATTATGTAACATTTTCTTATTCCTGAAAATATTTCTTGTTTTGAAATCTTTATTGTCTTGTGTTAATAGCCTAACTTTCTCCTATCAGTTTCCTTTTATCCTGTCTTGGGCTTATATTTAAAGTTGGGTGTCTTATAAACATCATAGACTTGTTATGTTCGCCATTAACATTATTTTTACATTAAAATATTAGTGGTTTCCCTAGGGCTAAAAATATACATTTTTAATTAATCAATATTTACATTCAAACAATATTATGTCACTTGACTTCTAGTGTAAGAACTTACAATAATATTTTATCAATTCTTCCCTCCAATCCTTTTTACGATTTACATTATGCATTTTAATGTTACATATGCTTTAAAAACATGATATTGCTACTATTTTGGTTATAAACAGAAAGTTATATTTTAGAACAATTAAAAATAATGAAACTAAAGTATATTTATTCTGTTTCTGGTGTCCTTCAAATTTCATGTAGATACAATTTTCTATTTGATATATTCATTCTGTCTGAAAAATCACAACTAGTCTTTTTTATAGTGCAGTTCTGCTGGTAATAAAGTCTACTTTTTTTGTATGACAAAATATTTATTTTTCCTTTATTTTTAAAATAATAATAATAAATATGTTCACTGAGTTCAGAATTCTTTAACAGATATTTTATTTCAGCACTCTAAAGATGTCACTCCATTTTCTTTCATTGTGGATGATTTCTGACAAGAAGTATGATGTAATTATTTTTCTTTGTATACAATGCTTGTCTTTCTCTCTGGCTGCTTTCAAAATTTTCCCTTTGTCTTTTGTTTTTTTAAAAGTTTGAGCCCAATATGCTTAGGAATATTGTGTGTGTGTGTGTGCGCGCGTGTGCATGAGTGCACACACGTTTATTATGCTGGATGTTCTCTGAGTTCTTTGTTCTGTGGTTTGATGACTGTCATTAATTAAAAAAAAAAAATTCTTGACCATTATTTCCTTGAATATTTTTTCTACACTTTTCTCTCTCTCCTCTACTCTGGTATTTCAATTATATGTGTGGCAAAGTGTTTGATATTGTTTCACAGCTGTTGAATTCTCATTTCTGATTTTTTAGTCATTTTTTCTTATATTTCAGTTTGGGTAAATTTTAATGATTTACCTTAAAGGTTACTATAACTTTTTTTCTATAGCTTTTTCTGTGCTTTTTTCTATAGCTCGGCACATTTTATCTATGAAACTAAAAGTCCTTCTTATCCTCTCTTTCTCTCTAATAGCAGTTTTCATTATAGTTCCCATCTCTAGGCTGAAATTGCTTATGTTATCTTGCACATTGGCCACCTTTTCCGCTAGAGCTTTAACATATTAATCATAGTTATTTTAAATTCTGTGTTATATCTGAGACTGTTTCTTCTGACTGTTGTATCTCTTAGCATGTTTTGCTTTATTTTTTTGTTCATATTATAGTTAAAAAAAAAAAAACAAAACAGGAAAGCTTGTAAAGGATAATAAAGACCGAAGAAAAAATATTTATGCTTTGAAATGAATATACCTCATATCTTTCCTTCTTCCAGACCTTTCATATTAGGTTTGAGGTTAATTTGTTCAGAAGAAAAAGTGGGTTGTTTGGATATTGTTGTTACTATGGTTACCCTCAATGCCCCACAGGCTTCAAATTCCTCTAGTGATACCTTGGATTTAGAGTGGGAATTTACTTGTCAGAAGTTTTCTTTCAGTTGTTGTTCCACATTCAGCTCAAAGCCTTCCTTTCTGCTATGTCTCCAACAAGGCCTTTCTCCAGGAGTATTTCACTGCTGATCGTTTTTGACTGTTGTTAGCCTGGTAGGTAGTTGTTGGGTTATGGGGGAAAGCAAATTCTCAATTACTCTTATTAAGCCTCAGTCTTAGGCAGCCATTCTTTCCCTGAGTCTTGAGAGTGTGGCCTTCTCACTGTCCCTGCCCCTCCCGTAGCTATTGTTCTGGGTGCAACATGCATTCCTGCCCTCTCTCCAGGGATAGGAGCTTTGCATTCATTTCCTTCCACCATGTTAAGGGTGACATTGTTTATGTCTTTTCCTTCCAATTTAAGGCTTTCGTTCTCTATGGAGGTAGCAGATAAGGAATTGTTTCCTGAAGCAGCTGCTATTGTTCTTCCCTTGGCCTTTGCTACAAGGGAAGCTTTCTCAAGTTTCTCATCAAATTTTTGGTGAGCTTTCAGTGAAGCCCATGGAGAAGAGGATGCAAGTGTGTGCAGTTGCATTCCCCATGGAGTCTATATTCTGCTAGACCACATTTGGCCTTTGCCAGGTATTTAACAGTTTTCAATTCTTTAACGTTTCTCATAAGTGTTGAGCTGCTTCTGCCCAGATAATCATGTAATCATGTCCTTTCTCTCCTTGTAACTTTACATTGATTTCATGGACAAAGTTGCATAGATTTCAGGTTAGTTTTTGCCCTGCAAACTTAGGTCTCCAATGGGTTCAAGACAAGTGGTAAATTTTGCATTTTGTCCAGCTATTTTGTTTTTTATTTCTGTAAGGGTAGAAACAATGCTCTTTCCAGTTTTATATACCCCAAGCAGAAATAAGAAATCTCCTGCCTGCATTTTTAAAAGATATTTTTGTTGAGTATAGAGCTTCACATTCACAGGTTTTTGGTGGTGGTTGTTTTTACAGCATTTCTTGGGTGACATTATCTTTTGGCTTACTTAGTTTTTGACAAAAAGTCTGCAATAATACTTATATTTTTTCCTCTGTATGTAGTAAATCTTTTTTTTTCTCCTGCTGCTTTTCTCTTTAGCAGTACTGGTAAACAACTCAACTATGGAGTGTTTTGGTATTATTTTCCTGGGTTTAGTTTGCTTGTAGTTTTTGAGGTTCTTGATTCTGTAGGTTTATAATTTTCATCAAATGAAAAAAATAGTCATTACATTTTTAAGTATATATATTTTTTGTTTTTGCTCCATATCTGAAACTCTGATTACTTGTATGTTGGATTCCTTAATATTTTGCACGTAACACTGAGGCACTACTTATATTTTGCAGGTTTATTTTCCTGGATGTCCTTAATTTTTAGTACTTTCCATTGCTTTGTCTTTGAGTTTGTTGATATTTTGTTCTGTAGTATCTAGTCTATTAATTCAATCTAGTGACATTTTCATTTCAGACATTATATTTTTTATCTCTAGATGTTTAGTTTGTGTTATTTTTTATATCTTTCATTCCCTTCCTCATTATGTTCATGTTTTCCTCTACATTTGTGTACATGTTGAGTATTTTTGTAGCAGTAGTGTTAATGTCCTTGTGTGTTAAATCTATCACCTCTGCCATGTTTCAGTTTCCATTGGCTTATTTTTCCTAGTTATGAGTTAAATGTTCCTATTTCTTTGCATATAGGGTAATATTTTGCTGAGTACCAGATTTATAAATTTTACATGGTTGAATGTTGGATTTTTTTTTTTTCTTTTTTACTCTTAAACAATCTTACACTTGGTTCTGTCAGGCAGTTGAGTTACTTATAGATCAATTTACTCATTTTTGAAGTTTGTTGTTAAGTTTTAACAGGGTACATCTAGAGTAACCTTCAATCTGGAACTAGTTTATCCCCACTCCTATCATATAGCCCTTCTGGGGTATTCAATAAAGTATGCAACCATGAATTCAGTAAAGTCTCTCTACTCTAGCTTGTGAGAATTTAAATGACTCCCAGCTCCACGTGATTTCTGAGAATTGACTTACATACTATAAATGTGCAAATTGGTATTTGGCTGAAGATGCAATAGGACCTATATGCAACTTTGTGAATGTGTTTCCCTTCATTGATTCCTCCTCTGTGAAACTCTGCCTTGTAAATATCAAGCTTACTTGTCCAATTGAAAGAACAGTTTCTGTCTTTTTGATTCAGTGAGACTATTGGTCTGTTTGGATATTTCCTCTCTTCCTCACAGTCTGCAAAGTGATTTCAAGCAGAAAACCAGGAAGATTGCAGGACTCACTTCATTTGTTTCTCTTATTTCCAGGATCACAGAACTTTGTTGACTGTTCTTTACTGCATGAAAACTTGTTTAATATATTTTTTCCAGTTTTCAAGTAATGTTTAAAAAAAATATGGATTATGAAATTTTTCTTATTGTTGAATCTGGCAGTTCTAAAAAGAAGTTTTTATTGTCAGCTGGAATCTACCTGATTTAATAAGTTAAAATGAACCCAATTTTGTATAGCTAATAATTACTTTCTTCTTGTTTTAAATGTTTTTAAGTTTATAATCCATGATATTATGGAAAACACAGCAAACTCCTGAAAGAAATGATGATGTTGTGAGTCTTTATAGACATTATAGCAATTTCAATATCACAGACCTGATGATGTTTCCATGTTCAAAAAATAAAGATGAAGTTATATAATCTTAATGGATATAAACATTCAAATGAGTCCAAAAAAGTTTGCTATGTTTTCCCCTTCTACTTTTCTTTCCTACATATTTTTGTGATTTCCTATGTACCAAATAAAAGTATGAGGGCAAACCATCAGGAGAAATCAGCTGAAAAATGTATAATTGGCTTCATACAATAAGAGCTGGAGGCCCACTATGCTATAGGCTTTCTTGTAGAATGTAGGCTCCCTGAAGGCAGGAATCTGTTTTATTGTTTTTCATTTTTGATGTGTTGCAATGGGCTAGAAAAAAAATCTTTGCTCACAATGGGTGCTTAATAATTTTTATTGCTTACTATTTATTGAATGAATAAATCTACTTTACTGAATATGATTTTTCATTCTAGATGTGTTCACAGATATCATCAACCCGCCCCGAACACACACACCAATTTTTATGGTTGCCAAACCCCAGTATCAATGAGGTCATTGTCTTGTCTGATGTCACTAAAGGAAAATAGAGGCACTTTACTTAACATTATGCAGCCTTTTTCAATATCTGTACATAGCATAGCAGTATTGTAGTTTGGGTAAAAGACTATCTGAAAATCATGTTCCTTATATATTTTCCAGTGAACTAGGAACATAAAGTCACCATATATTCTTAAAAAAATCCTTTGGGAAAAATGAGATAACATATATTTTACATGGATATAGAGACACACACAAATCTAACTTTATATTTCTACTTACTCAGCTACAACTATCAATTTCCTATCTATTATTTGTCTATCTATATCTAATTTTTATAATGAATGCAGAAGTTAGTCTATTTTTTTTTCTGCCATAGTTGTGTTATTGCAGCAATGGTGATTTTTTTGTTGTTGTTGTTGTTGGTTTTATTCTCTTCTAAATTATGTTTTGTCTCCTAATATGCAGAGGAAATCAAATATTATGACTTTAATTAGCTAGTGTCTTTATTTGAAAATATATGTAAGAAAAGTCACTTTTAGCTTTGGAGTAAGTATTACAACAGTGGCTTTCTCCATAAGCACCTTTATTTCTTTGTGAAATAGAGATTGACTAGAAGAAAACCTTCAGAAATAATAGTAATAATAATGATAATGTTGCAGTGAGTTAGGCAACCAGCTGTGCAGTTTTAGTATTGGATTTCCTATGAACTTGGGCAGGGAACCAGTGGCAGACCTTCTCCCTTTTATGCCCTGACCTCTTCATTTGTACAATCAAAATAATGACACCGAATTCCCAGGCAAAGTAACTGAGGGAAGTTTGCTTTACAGTTGTGAGTGCTAAATAATATATTTTTAAAGTGACGTTCATTTACGTTTTCAGATTTTCGGCTTGTAGTGACAGTCACAGACTACTATGCTTTTTGCCAGCTAGAGAAGTCTACCTGTGTCCAACAGCACATTAAGAAAATAACATACTAACTTTAAACTGTGGAATTAAAATTCAGTTAAGCAGAGGTTTGGGGTTCAGAAGAATAAACTGTTGGATTTCTCTACTGTCTGAGAGTGTGCAATCCGGCCTCTTTCTCCGAGCCATCCAAACTGTGAGTTTTGGATATAAACTCCTGTGTGGTTCCCCACTGCTTAAAATCCCGCGAGTACTTATTTTCACCTGGCCTTTTTGATCTAAAGCATAACTTTCTAATGTTACCATTTTTTTCTGGCTATAATAATATAAGAAAAATGCTGGAGATATTGCCGCACAAGACTGCAAATGAAGTATTATACTGCAGTCTAGAAAAACACGACACCACATACTAAGTAATTCTGACTTAACAATATAAAATTAGTTTTCATTCCCAACAAGGAGAAGTGATTACTTCTCTAGTGCTGACACACCTAATTTTTTTCACAATGGAATTTTGCTAATGGTAATAATATGTTTTCCAATTGTATGTCACTGAGAAATATACTACATTTTCCAAAGGGAGGGGGGAAGAAGGTATGGAATGGTCAAGTGAAGCAAAAGGAGGTGTAATTTCAAATACTTTTATTTAGAAACTTTGGTGATTTACAAATTTTGAAAGTGTGTTTGAAGATAGATTTTAATACTTAAAAGAACTGAGTGCTCAGCCAGCCATAAAATAAAGCCCTGAGCATCATTACACGGTTCTAGACAAGGGAAGATGGTTTCTCCTGTGCATGGACGCCATGAATTCCCCAGGCTATTTATCAACAGGGCACAGCTAGGATGAAACTCTTCAGCTACATGTGATCCAATATGCTGACTACTGAGGTTGTGCTAATAATTGCCCTCCAGAGGAGAGAGAGGTGACTGTTGTTTTGACCATCTACTTAAGTGCTTTAAGCTCTCAATGAGGTCATCACAACAGGACTAACCACCAGTACTATAATTAGGAGAAATAAATATAGCTACATCCAAATCCTCTCCATTCATTAACATTTATGTTATATCTCTCTTCCTAAAAACCTTTTCAGCCCCTAAATGTGTCTCTCTTTCATGCACTAATGATCTGTATTGTTAGCTTAGAAATTAATCTGATGGCATTTATTTTAATTCTATTTTAAATTTTTCTTAAATTTTACATATGATATTGAAGTAATTTATCTGCCATTTATTTTTTAACTATCTCTGGCTAGATTAAAAGCTCTTTCATTTATTTGTTTGTTTGCTTATTTACTTATTTATTGCTGAGAAAGACTCGCCCTGAGCTAACATCTGCTGCAAATCCTCCTCTTCTTTTTTTCTTTTGCTTGAGGAAGATCAGCCCTGAGTGAACATCTGTGCCAGTCTTCCTCTATTTTGTACGTGTGTCACTGCCACAGCATGGCTGGTGAGTGGAGGAGGTACACGCCCAGCATCTGAACCTGTGAACTCTGGCAGCTAAAGCAGAGTGTGTGGAACTTTAACCATTTGGCCATGGGGCTGGGCCCTCATTTATTAATTAATTCATTCGATGTCCATGGAGTTCCAAACAGGAATTGAAAACTTTTTCAGAGAGGTTACAACTTAATAGAAAAATCATTCACATAATGGAATTACTATAATGTAATTTGTAATATGAGGAATAATCTTAGAAACATGAGAAAAAAGTGAAAATTTCAACTCTCTCAATTACATTTTCTCATATTTCTTAATATCTCTTACATAGATAGTTTCCTGAGGTTAAGTGATGTTTCTACTTCTCCTTTCTGATAATCACCTCAAAAAAAATCAAAATCTGTTTCTGTGACAGTTAGCTCCATTCTGCTTTATGGCCAATCTTTTTTGAGTGTTTAGTAGAGGTACATCGAAATGCCCACTGTGAAAATTAGATACAGATGGAGAGATAATAGATAGGAAATTAGATAGCTGTCTCTGGATAGAGATATAGAAAGGCATAGATTTATGTGTCTATATATCTATGTAAAATATATTTAATTTGATGTTTCCCAAAGGATTTCATTTTAAGAGCTGTAGAAGATATTTGCATTATACGTAACTGAGTGCTATCCAGAACATATCCTAAGAAAAATAGGCAAAAGACGTCAACAGGTGCTTGACAAAATAGTTTACCCAAATGGCCAATAAACATACTAAAAGTTGCTCAACATCTCAGCATCGATAAGCATCAGGAAAATGAAAAATAAGACTACAGTATTACACTATTTTAGTATCCAAACGGCTAAAATTAAAAAGAGTGACATTCCTAAGATCTGGCTAGAATACGGCCAACGTAAACTCTCATACGTTGTTGGTGAGACTGTAAATTGGAACCACTCCCTTGGACAATCGTTGGCATTATCTACTAAACTTTATCATATGCCTATCCTGTGACATAGCAATTCTCCTTAAGTATATACTCCTGAATGTATACCAACAAAAACACATACATGTGTGCATCACAAATGTACAAGATGGTCATGTCAGCATTATTCTCAATAAAGCAACTCTGGGAAAAAAGCACACGTCCAACAATAGTGGGATGGATGATTGTATTATAATCATCCAATGGAGTACTGATATTCTTCAGTGGAGAGGAATGAGCTCTTGCTTTACACAACAACATGAATGAATCTTCCAAAAATAGTGTTGAGAGACAGAAACTAAAAGGAACTAATATATGCCTTTTGTTTCTATCAAAGTTCAAAAACAGACAAAAAGTCTATAGTATTAAAGTCAGGAAGGTAGTTACTTTTGTCTGTGAGAAAAAGGGATAGTAAGTGGCAGTGGGCATAAAGCGTCTTCTGAGATATTGGAATGTTTATTCTTAATCTTGGTGGAGGTTGCATAGGTGTGGTAAATTTCTAATAATTCATCAAGCTCTACACCATAAGTTTTTACACTTTTCTCTATATCAAATATCAATAAAAAGTTTATTTGACATAGATGTTAATTTAATATACATATAGTTACTTAAATACTTAAGATGTAGTTAATCTCCATTATCAAAACGGGCTTTTTAAAAATATATTTGCATAATTGGCAGTACTCAAATGTCCTTTCATTTGGATCATATATGTCTTTATTTCCACACTCCTCCAACTCACACCATATACACTGGAAATATTCCTTTGGAAAAGAGATCGTTGTCACCACATTTTAAAATGATTGTTGAAATATTGGGCATTTCATATTTTCCATAAAGGCAGAATTTTAATATTGTCCAGCTCTGAGAGCACTTAATCCCTGTGTACGCTCAAGGAAGAAATGATTAGTTCATTTTTTCCAAAATCATCTAATCATGAAATAAAATGAAAACCAAACTCTCTGCCTCATTATTTGATAGAATCCAGATCTAATGTTCCAGAAATATTTCAATGCTCATGCTTATTTATCCAAAATGCTAGAGATTGTAAAATATAGCCATTTTTCATCTTTTTAATGGTACTTTAAAAATATTATGCTAATTATATGAACAGTGTCTTACTACATTACACAGTATATACAGGTCATAAGAAATTTTTTAAATACTGCAATATTCCAATATAGTAAGGTGAAGTTTATGACCAATATAAACATAAATGTGTTAACATAATTTTATTAAATGCATCTTCTTTTAATTTGCTAAGGCACTATTGCATTTTAAAACATATTGTAAATAAGAACTATATAAGTGTTTACAACAGTAAATAATGTATACAGTTAATATTCTATATGGTAGTTTTTAAAATCCTGTGACCAAAATATTGATAAAGAAAAGACAGTATAGCTTTATTTATTTATTATTATTTTTTTCTCAATTGGAGCTATTACTTGAACTGCTTAGAAAGATCAATGTCAGGTATTGGCCTGTGAAAACAACTTTAGATTTTAAAAATTCTCTTCATAAAGAGTGCTTTATAAGTTAGAATATCATTATATTATAACCATCTGTGTCATTATACGGGTACATTTTTTTTATTTCTCTGACTCCTAATTATGAATGAAATATTTGTCCACTGATAGGTGAAGCATTTGTGAACAAATTGAATAGTTCTATTCATAAAAGTTGTGTGTTCATTTTTCCCTCATATATCTGTATTGTTACATACAAAAATATACACAAAACTAACAAAAGTAACATCTTTTATCCATTAGATTTTGTGCTCTATTTTTGGAAGTTAACAGTGCTTAAAGTTTAAATAGTCTTTTCCTATGTAATCATGCAGAAAAATTATAATTCTGTCACTTTTACTTCATTTCCCTGGATTCTTGCACTCTTCATAACAATTCAACACCTATTTCAAAAATGCAGTGATCCATTTTTCACTATCTCACTGAAGGAGCAATATCCCTGTTCCCTTTCAAGATCCATTTCTTTAAGAAGCACATTCCAGCAACTGTTTCCAAGATATAAACATTAGAATTGCAGCACACTATTTGACTATGGCCTCTGGGGAGGATTTCCATGCTTCAACACAGTATAATACTCAAATTGAAAATAACACTTTTAAAGCTAGAAAGGGAGTGAGGCAACTTGGTTGGGCTGTGACTACCATCTTGAATTAGATATTCTGACAATGTGCCCATTTCTTCTTTTCAAGCTTCATTTTCCATTAAAATAAAATCTGAGCGATTCAAATGTGGACTGAATCTTATACTTTTCAGAAATCCAGTTTATCTGTTCCAAGCTCAAAGCTTCCATTTACTTCAAAGACTGAAACATATAAAGAAGCTCTGTCTACATCGTTAGTATAGTGAGGCCTTTCACACAAGCTACTATGTGAAATAGATAACCAAAGCAAAGTGTCAATACACTTCTTCAGATGTTCACCAGGCCAGTAGAACCATGATTGTGAGGTGCTATATTGAGATTAGCTATGTTCTATATCTTGGTAATGCAATTAATGGTGAGTATGGTTATTAAAGAAAAGGCATGGAAATGCAATAAATTTGGTGATTTGCCTTATCTAACAGGACAGTTGCATTGTTGCTAGAGTTTCTATTTCTAAATTTTTTATACTATGCTATTGCTAGTTAAGATTAACCTAAAGAAGATAAAATTATGACATTAAATGAAGCAAAATCAACATAAAATTTGTATTATAAATGACATAAAAATTTTAATGTGAATGGCATTTCTCTTTTCCGTTATTGGTATAGCTTCCATATTTTTCAAGGTCCATGGAACTGGTGAGATATTCATGGATTCATTCTTCCGTAAACCTCCCAGTGTTCAATGTAGCTTGAATGGATACTCTCAGGACTAATTATAATATTTGGTTTAAAACAGGTAAATAAGGATTTGGTTTGGGCTTCCTTGACTTTTCTATTGACTTGTGCCCATAGATAACTCAAAGTTTTTCTTAGGATGTACCAAAACACCTCAAATGTTTCCAGAGAGAGATATGGACAATTAATAATCCCCTAATTGCGCTAATAACATTACACCTCAAATGTTTCCAGAGAGAAATATGGACAATTAATAATCCCCTAATTGTGCTAATAACATTAAGATCAATCATGCCATATAGAGTCATTTAACTGAGTTCTGATCTATATAATTGTTTTACTACCTGCTGAGATAAAATCCAATTGTATATTATTAAAGACTTATTTGAAAGAAAACTTTTCATGAAATATTTTCTTAGAAAATCCATTTTGTTCTCTAAGATAATGTAATTCTGGAAGAGTATATCCTATAATTCTTGGAAACTTTTTTTTTGAGGGTCATGTGTGAAATTATATCTTAAAGACCATGGCAGAAGAAAAGCTGGACATAAACTGTTATATGAGTGGAATCTACCTACGGAGAAAAAGAGAAGAGTGGTATTTCATGATACCTCTGTGATGCAGGTAGAGTGGAGTTATATCTTTATGGTTAGAAGAGTGGGCCTTTTTTTTTTCAGATGATCTCTGCGTTTGCAAATAACTGTATACTGAAAACAAGCTTTGAGAGACTGTCTATGTACCATTTTAGCCTGTATATGTCTGGTACTTACTACATGTTACTTATAAATATAATTTAGGTTGGAATAAAAAAACCCAAAATTTGTTAACTACAAGGCAAATTAGAAAGCATATTTAAATGAAGTGTTTGCATGCTCAAAAAAAATGTGCAAATCCTTATTTGTGTTTATGCTATTACCTGCTATTTTCTTTCTTTTTTAAATTTCTATTTCAGTATGGTATTGAATGATGAAAAGATACTCTAAGATACCTCTGATTCTTAGGAAAGTTACTTTTATTGTGGGTACCGTATAGTCAAATTACATTTTACTAAGATTGAGAAGTGAAGTTTCCATTTTATTCTTAAATAGGATGTGTGTAGAAAGAGTATTTAATAATGTAAACATTTTGAAGGTGATTTCTTCATATTTTGGACATCATGTCTTCCTGAAAGTTTGACTGAGACCTAAGCTATTTTGCAATGAAACTATTAAAATTTGTGAAACATGCAGTATAGGACCCTTGAAAGAATATTCTTCCAATTTGCCCAATAAAACTACCTTAATGGAAATTGATGATGCATAACCACTGACTCATACAATGTTTTGCTTTATAATTTTGTCAAAAGTAATCTCCAACCTGAATTATAGTGAAGTGGTCATCACTGGATTAAAACTATAATAGGTACCAATATTTTGATCATTGGTTTAGTCCTGTTTGCCAAACAAGACATCTCCAAGATTATCCAGGACCTAAAATATTCCCATATATCATGGCATTTATCATTGTTCCTTTCACATACAAAACAACCAATAAAGGAAGGCTTTACTGAATACATGAGACAATAACGCCTCTATATACAAGACAACAATCCTAGAGATTATCTGGTTCCCTGATTTCACAGAGAGAGTGTATGACCTGCCGAAGGTTATAGCCAGGATCAGTAGGAATAACTAAGTACTGTGTTCATCCCATCACATTCTCCCTAATTTATAATATAATGCATTACATTGTAGTTCTGCTAATTTTAGAGTAAACATATGTCCCAGGATGATTAGAGCAGTGCTGGTTTACATCTATTGCCATGGTATCTTTAACAGCATTCTTTTACTCTCAAAAATGTCTACATTTGGACAATAAGTTAAATAGCTGCCCTAATTTATATTATAATATTGAATTCATGCTAATACTCAACGAAGGTGTACTTTTAGGTTGAACCTGAACATAAATGTACAATAATATCTAATTTTAAGAGGCACCTAATATTATGCAAAGAGCATGGACTTTGGAATCATACAGAAGTCAGGTCAAATTTTAGCTTGATACATAGTACCCATGGTGTGTGGGGTGAGATAACCTCTTTGGGACTCATTTTTAATACCAATAATATATATCTTGTAATACTTGCATTGATACATTATCTTGAAGATTAAATCAGAAAACATACTAAGTGTAAAGGCAACCAATAAATATTATTTCAATTCTTTTAATAACTTTATTTAAAAAATCTTTAGCATAATATTTTGGACTATTTATAGCACTGAATAAGTGTTCAGCAGTTTAAATAAAAACACTACCTACTGCTTTGGTAGAATCCATTTTGAGCTGAAATTAACAATTGCTCCACTTATCACAGCAAGGAATCCATTTTGCCAAAAATAACAGAAAGGGACATGCTGTATTCCAAAAATGTATATTGGTTCACTTGAAACAAATGGATTTAAAATGTCTTCAATGTGGTTGCCTGCTAATTTCATTCTCTCATTTCCTCATAGATCATTGTTTTCCCTTATTTTTAACCAAAGCCTTAGAGTTTCTTCAGTGATAAGCTATCATTCTTGACACAATATCCCACTGAGTCCTCAGCAATTATTTTTTAAATAAAAACATAATGTAAATATTTTACACAGAAATTTATTTAAAGTATTTTTAAGATATTTAAGGTTTTTATTTAGAAGTATCATATATATGAGATATATGAAAACATAAATCTAATAAAATTAAAATAAAGTTTTAATCTGAAAATACTTGTATAACTAGCAAATATTTTGAAATTAATATAAATGAAATTCATAATACATGTCAGTATTTAGCCATGAATTTAGTGCAAATCATTCTCCATTCTTTTGATAAATATTTGTTGAAGCTAGCCATTTTTAGGGTGTGGGCATTGACTGACAGCATGCCTCCAGGGTCAGTGACTCTATGCGTGTCCTATTTTTGACATAAATCTTCCTCTCTTAACTGCTGGTTCTATAGATGTTCCACTGATAATTTCACACCCTCTCCCCAACCACCCAAACACACATAAGTGAGATTGTGTGTAAGGAACATGACAGAGGTATTGAGTGTATGAATCTGGGGTTCAGTGGAAATTTCAAGGTTAAAGGTACAAATTTATAAATCATACACATTTAAATTGTATTAAAGCCACAAGTTTGTAAAGTTTTACTTAATCACTGAGTATGGATCCAGAAGGAAAAATAACAAAGAACTTAACAGGGCAGTCCAATATTTATATGTCTGGAAGACAAAGAAGGGTGAGAAAAGGTGAATAAAAAAGAATGGGCTGGACTTCTAATTTTAGTTCTGACATGTAAAGAACTTAGAAGTTCTCATTCCCATCCCTAAAATAAGAAAAATAGGGACAAACTGAAAACATGCACTTTTCTTGGTCCAATCTGAAACTAAGGTTGCAGGGCAAATCACTATCTCCAAATTTAGAAACACAAGCTCATTCACAGAGACACAGCCAAGGTCTATTTATCTGGAGCATAAGTCTCTGGATAGGTCAATAGAAATTTAAATTGAAGAAACACAGCAGTGGTAATTTTGATGAATAGCTGGAGGCTGAGTGTGGAATAGCATGAGAGTGAAAAAAGTTTTGGGGGCCATAGACATAGGAGGGTCCTCTGTTTTATGGGCTTTGCCACCAGGAACCCCAATAGGTTCTCATGATAAAGATATGGGAAACATCCCCCTGGCTCTGGCAAGGGGAGAAGAAGATTAACCATTGTGAAATATACCCAAAAGTTTCTCCATAACAAAACCCAGAGGAAAAGACTTTTCTAGAGCTTCATGCCTGTTGGGGGTAGTGCTTTTCTCTATTCCAGGTCCCTATACCCTTTCTGTCTCATCTGAGGGGGCCAGGAACAAAGTCAATGGGAGTCAGGACTTCAGTGAAATTATATGGTAATACTGCCACCAGAGAATGAAGTAGGGCACTGAAGAGGAAAAAAGACTATACCACAGAAACATTTGTGAAGGGTCGTATCCTTAAGGCCCACCAAAACAAAAAACAAAACAAACAAACAAAAACCACAGTCTGAAGACTACACTCAGATATGACACAGATGTCAAAATTATTAAGGAGGAAATTTAAAATAACTATGATTAATATATTAAGGGCTCTAATGGACAAAGTAGACAGCATGCAAGAACAGATATAAGCAGAGAAATGGCAACACTAAGAATCAAAAGGAAAGACTAGAAATCAAAAACATTGTAAAAGAAATGAATAATGTCTTGAATGATTTCCTCAGTAAAATTGACACAGTCAAAGAAAGAATCAGTGACCTTGAAGATAGGTCAAAGGAAACTTCCAAAACTGAAATTAAAAAAATGAAAAACAAAGAAAGAACAGAATAGACCAAACAAAAACTGTGGGACAATTTGAAATGGAGTGGTATATGCATAACTGGTATACCAGAAAGAGAAGAGAGAACAGAGCAGATGAAATATTTGAAGTGATAATAGCTGAAAACCTTCCAAAAGTAATGACAGACAACAAATCAGATAAAGGGAGTTAAGAGAACATCAAGTAGGCATAATAAAAACAAAACAAGACAAAAAACCACCTAGGCATATTATACTGAATAAAACCAAAGGAAAAAATTCTTGAGAGAAGACAGGGGTTGGAGAGTGATACCATACATGTGGAAGAATAAGGATAAGAATTATAGCAAATTTCTCACAAGAATCCAAGAGAAAACCAACAAGAAAAGTCAGACCAAATTGAAAATCACTGAATTTTTTGGACCCACCAGAGAAGCTAAAGTTGCAGGTAAGCCAACATCCCAGAATCTGGAGATACAAGTTAATCTAGAGAGTCACAACCAAGATCTGCTTGCCTAGAGCAGAAGCTATTGGATCCATAAACTAGTAGGAACACTTAAATGATAAATTTGGTGAATTGCTGGAGACAGAGTATGGACAAAGTTGAGAGACAGGGAACTCTTGGGGACTGAAGTTTTAGGGGGGCATAACATTTTTATAGGTTTTACCTCCAGGAAACACACTGGATTCTCATGGTGAAGAGTCAAGAAAGATCCCTTCCTGGCTTTCAGGGGATACTAAAATTTCTGAGATCTTGAATTTTCAAAGATGTCCTCGTTTTACCATTAAACTGGAATGCTTCCTTGGATAGGCATAGAATTCTTTCCTGATTCAAATTAATTTGACAAATATGAAACACATCAATTGATTTCCTAACATGCTAGATTCTGGTTGGGTTTGGCCTTCAGCAGCACTGATGGGAGATGCAGAGGCGGGGAAGAAAGTGAGAAGTGAATATTCCTTTGTGCAGTAGGCAGAGTAATGGTCCCCCAAAGATGTCTACACCCTAATCTCTGAGAGTTGTGACTATGTTATCTTAAATGGCATAATAGACTTTGCAATGTGATTAAGATTAAAGACCTAGAGATAGGAAAAGTTTATCTAGGTGATTATCCAGGTGAGCCTAATCTAACCATAGGAGTCATTAAAACAGAGAAACTCTCCTGACAAGGGCTCCTCTGTTTTAAATGTCACAATGGAGGAAGGATCAGAGATGTGACATCATGGGATTTGAAGATGGAAGAAGGCAGCCACAAGCCAAAGAATGCAGGAGGCCTAGAAGTTGGAAATGACAAGGAAATAAATTCTTCCCTAGAGTCTCCAGAAAATAATGTAACCCTGTTAATACCTTGATTTTAGCCCAGTGGATCTGATATTAAATTTCAGACCTACTTTATGACAATTTCATGAACATGCATTTAACATGAAGACCATGAACTTGAGGCGAATTTTTAAAAATAAAATGTTATAATGAAATAAAACAATATATTTAAAATCCATAACTGTAGTTGTTTTTATTTAGTGAGGAAACTTTTTTTTTTAATTTTTCACCTGGTGCCTAAATCTAACTCAGTCATTTCTCAAATAAATTATTGGTAAACAAGCACATGAAAAGATGCTCAGCATCATTAATCATTAGGAACATGTAAATTAAAACCAAATGATACCAGCAAACAGACTCCAGAAACACACAGAAAAATTATATACTATGACAAAGTGGGATTTATCCCAATAATGCAAGGCTGGTTCAACATATGAAAATCAATCAATGTAATATATTTGTATTTGTAGAATAAAGAACAAAAAATACATTATCATCTCAATAGACACAGAAAATGCATTTGATAAAATTCTTCAATCTGATAAGGGACTTCTACAAAAAACCTACAGCTAATATTACACTTACTGGTGAAAGACTGAATGCTTTCTCCCTAAAACAAGGAACAGAATAATAATGTCCACTCTTGACATTTCAACATTGTACTGAAGGTTTTTGCCAGATCAAATAGGCAAGAAAAAGAAATTAGAAGTAAAACTACAAAACCTGATTGTAAGAAATTAAAGATCTAGATAAACGTAAAGACATCTGAAGATCTTGGATTGGAAGACTTAAAATTGTTAAGATGGCAATATTTCCCAGATTTGTCTACAGATTCAATACAATTTCTGTCAAATTCCCAGCTGCCAATTTTTGCAGAAATTGACAAGCTGATTCTGACATTCCTATGGAAATTCAAGGGATTCAAGGGAAATTCAAGAGTAGCCAAAACAATCTTGAGAAGAGAACAAAGTTGGAGAATTCACATTTTCGGTATTGAGACTTACTACAAGTAAATAATAGTTAAGCCTGTATGGTATTGGCATAAGTACACATATATAGGGCAATGGAATAGAATCAAGAGTCCAAAACTAAACTCATGCATTTATGGTCAATGGCTTTTCGATAAGAGTGAGAAAACAATTTGATGGAGTTAGAACAGTCTTTTTAACAATTGTTGCTGGAGCAACTAGATAGTCATACGCAAAAGAACGAATTTGCCCCCCCCCACCTCATATACAAAAATTAACTCAAAATGGATAGAAGACTTATAAGTACCAGCTAACACTAGAAAACTCTTGACAAAAATACGGGTTTAAATCTTCATGACCCCAGATTAGACAATGTTTTCTTAGCTAGGACACTAAAATAACAGGCAAAGAAAAAAGTAGATAAATTGGACTTGATAAAAATGTAACACTTTTGTGTTCTAAATGAGGGCACTATTAAGAAAGTGAAAGGTCTATCCACAGAATGGGAGAGTATTTGCAAATCATATAAATGATAATGGTCAAGAATATATATATATATATGGAACACTTAAAACTCAGCAATAAAAAAATAACCTAATTTAAAAATGAAAAAAGATTTGAATAGATATTTCTCCAAAGAAGAGATACATGTGTTCAAAAAGATACTCACTTCATTAGTTTTTAGGGGAGTAAATAAATCAAAACCACAGTGAGATACTATTTCATACCTACTAGTATGGCTATAAAGGAAAAGACAATAACAAGTGTTGGTGGGGATTTGGAGAAGTTAGAATGCTCATACACTGGTGGTGAGATTGTAAAATAATTCAGTCACTTTAAAAACCCATTGGCAGTTCCCCCAGAAGTTAAACATAGAGTTACTGTGCTACTCAGCAATTCTACTTATAGGTACATAAAAAAGAGAGTTGAAAATCTATGCCCACACAAAAACTTGCACACAAATGTTTAAAAGAGCATTATTTATAATAGCTAAAAAGTAAAAACCCAAATGTCCATCAACAAATGTGACATAACCATACAATGAAATATTATTCACCCAAAAAAGTGAATGAATTACTAAGACATATTACAACATGAGTGAACCTTGAAAACATTATAAGTGAAAGAAATCAAATATAAAAGAGCACATATAACAGGATTCAATTATGAAATGTTCAGAATAGGCACTCCATAAGGACAGAAAGTAGATTAGTGGTTGCTAGGGACCAGAGGGAGGGAGGGATGAGAAGTGACTGCTGATGGGTACAGGGTTTCATTTTGTGATGATAATATTTTGGAAATAGTTCATGGTGATGATTGACAACTCTGTAAATATACCAAAACAACAGAATTTTACACTTTAAAGGGAAGAATTTTATAGTATGTGAAATATATCTCAATTAAAAACAAAATTATGAGGAGAAACATTATGCATAAGCACGGATAAAAATAAAAAGAACAGCAAGAATAATTTTTTAAAATAATTTTAAAAATCACAATGAGATTCCTCTACACATCTATTTGAATGGTTAAAATGAAAATGACTGCTCCTATTAAGTGTTGGAAATAATGTGGAAGAACTGAAACTCTCATATGTGGCTGGTGGGAATGTTAAATGGTACAACCACTTTGCAAAGTTTGGCAGACTCTTAAAAAGTTAAACTTACATCAACCATATGATCCAGCTATTTCACTCCTAGATAATAACCTAAGAGAAATGAATACATAGATGCTTTACTTATAATAGCCGAAAAATGGAAATGATCCAAATGTGCATCAGTGGGAGAATGGATATACAAATTGTTGTATAGAAATACAATGGAATACTGTTCAACAATAAAAATAAATGAATTATTGAACATGCAACATTATAATTGAACCTCAAAGTAATTATGCTGTGTGAAAAAAACAGAGCCATAATCAAAAAGAGTGCATACTATAGAACTCCATTTATATACAATTCTAGAAAATACAAGCAAATCTATAATAACAGAAACCAAATCATTGGTTGTCTAGAGCTGATAGAGAAGAAGTAGGGATTGCAAAGGGAAATGTGGGAAATCTAGGGGATTTGAGCATGTGGGAAGTATTTGTTATTTTCACTGTGGTGATGTTTGTGTGTGTGTGAAAACTTTCATATTGTACAATTTAAATATGTAGTAGTTTGATGATATTATTTATACCTCAACAAAACTACTAGCATTTTTACTTCATTGAACAACTTTTAAGGCATTGGTCCATTTTCTATGATTTGGAGATACGATATAACATAATAGTAACAAAAAATGTATTCTAAGCTATAGGGTGTATGCTGAGTAAAGGAAGTGACTATGTTTGTCTTGTCAACTTTATATCCGAGAATATAGCACTTTGCCTCATATTAGAACTTATGTGTTAAAAATTTGTTTTGTCATATTTTTTTCTCCTCATACCAACAAATCACCTGAGGATAACTTATTAGGGATCACCTGGGCTCTGGACTTCACTTCCTGGAATACAGATGCGTGCAGTAATGAAGACATAAGGTCTTTAATATCTCAACCTAAGATAGAAACTCCACTCAGAAAAGTGTGTCCATTACTGCTAAAAAAAACACAAAAAAACAACTTTAGAAAGGGCCAAGCATTTAAACTGGTAGTTTGCTGAAACATTTAAAAGGAAATAGGATAAAATAAAAATTAAAAAAAAATAGATTTCATGTAAGAACTAAATGCAGTTATTAAAAATAGGTAACCTGAGTAAAACATCATTTCTTTTCTTTTTTTCTGAGGAAGATTAGTCCTGAGCTAACATCTGTTGCCAATCCTCCTCTTTTTGCTCAGGAAGATTGGCCCCAGGCTAACATCCATGCCCATCTTCCTCTACTTTATATGGGACGCTGTCACACCATGGCTTGACAAGCGATGCGTCGGTCAGCACCTGGGATCCAAACCTGCAAACCCTGGGCTGCCAAAGTGGAGCTCGTGAACCCAACCACTATGCCACTGGGCCGGCCCCAACACATCGTTTCTTTAACAATTCTGTCTTTACCACAAATACTGATTATCTACTATGTGCCAAGTATTATACTAGTCACTCAAAAACAAACGCAAATCTAAAAGTAATTTTCCCTAATTTCTTGTTTCTTATGAATTTTGGTCATTGTTCTTTTTAAGGGCTATAACAACATAAGTTAGTCAAAGATTGCTATCTGTACCAGATATGGAAATAAATAAATCATAGAAAGTAAATGTGTTTTTATCAGATTTAACAAATAATCATTCAGTGTTAATAAACCAACACTGTTCAAAATGTTGGATATGTAGCTATAAACAAAAGGAACATGGAACCCTGCTTTCAGTAATTTACATTATGGTAAATTTCTTGCAAATCCAATTGTGTGGTCATGAAATTTCCATCTGATGCTAGTATGTCTGTACATGTGTTTAAAGCTGATCTTTCAAATATTTGTCTGCTCAGATATACATACGGTCTTATGCCTGGAACATGAAAAAAAAAGGTTTTTTTTATTGAGTTATATGTCAAAATTGAGAACTGTTTATCTCAATGATGCAGATAAGAAATGGACTCAAGCCATAAAGAAATGATCGCTTTTATTTGTATATCAACCATTCTCCATAAGGACTTCTCTCACAGAACCTCTAAAATAGAGTTGTAGATATGGGTTTACAAATATTACTCCCCTACTAGACACTAGGTTCCTTGATATAGCTTTGTAACTGAATTCTCTGGCAGGACCAAGCCCAAAGGGGTGACCAACATGTTTCTCAAGTAGCTTAGCACAGTGTTAGATGTTGGGAAAGGAAAGGTCTCTGAAGGCACATCTAGATGGATGAATCATATTTGAGTTCGGGTTACTAATTAAACCCCCCGTTCTCTACTTGTGGACATGGGGGTAATTTACTTAAAAGCTAGGTAAGAGATTTTATGTAATTATATATCTGAAATGCCAAACATGTGGCCTGACACTCAGTAGATACAACATTAATAGCAGCTTTTTTGGATGGATGACAATACACTAGATTATATTTTACATGCAGTAGATATTCACTTAAATTCATTGACTGCATTTTAGTTGAAACAAAACTTCTTACATGACAATTTAAACTGAGAATATGTAGTTTATTTGTTCAGATAATTTAATATGCTAAATTTTCCATAGATAAGAGTTCTCCATTCTAGATCACTTTTTAAAAAATGCCTTTTCTCCATTTTTGATATGAAAATAATGACATTATAATGAATATTATTATAAAATGAAAAATTTCAGGGAAGTTTCTTTAGATGCTTGGTTACACTAAAAACAACAAACAGCTATTCAGCACTCCTTTTCTACAAGGTGCTATAGAAAAACAAGGAAGAGAATTCATTGTTGAATTAATAACATGACCTTGGAGTGAAAGCCCTAGGAATAACAATGCATATTTGGAACAGTAACTTGTACAATTTGCATTTACAAAATGGGTAAATAATGATATATTAAGGCCATTACCTCTTAGGTTAATGAAAGAATTATTTGCTTCATTGAGATATTACAGACTCATTTCTTCAGTTATGATTGCTCTTCGATTTTCTTGTGTTCGTGGTTGATTTTGTTTAAAGAAGCTGTATCTTTGCATCCAAAAATGACAACAAACTAGTATCTCCAATAGAATCTAAGAACAAAGCACTGGGGAAGAAGTCAAAAGATAAATATTATGGAAGACATATTGAACTGAACATAAATAAGGAGATTCATGTAAGCCAAGAAGAAAAAATTTTTCTGACATTAATCAAACTTTTAAACCATAGAGATGTTTTTCTGACTGGGTACCTGGGATGGATAAGATGCCATCCCAATGTTTTTACAAAGTTCACCTTCCTTCTGAATGTTGTCAGAACTTTTTTACACTCATCTATTTACAATATATGACTTTAAAGCCATAAACTAATCTTCGACCCCTGGTGAATTCTTTTTCAAGAACAATATGGTTCATAAAAGTTACATTTATTCACTGAGGAGATTTATTTTTCTCTATTTTGTTCTGATTTTATTAGAGTCCACTTAAATAATTAGTAGGGAATGGGGAGAAAACTTTGCTTAAATTATTTATTAGTCTTGGACACATTTGTCTGCTATAGACAAAGGCGTATTTGATCATAGTCTCAGAGTTCAGTCTTTTTGGCGAGCAAATACCTTTTAACAACCAACCATAGCATGTGCCAAAGGCAAATAGATATTGCCAGAATCTTCAGCTCAATTTTATATTTATGGTGAATTATTTGAGTTCACGCAACATTTTTTTTTTCAGAATATATTGATCAGATTGAATGGATTTAGGCCAAAGTTATTTTTTATTTTATTATTATTTTTAGTAAAAATGGTTGCTTGATGTTTCAAGTTATGTGTAGTTCACACATGGACTATTCTAAGCATGAATTATTTAATTCTGTAATTTTAAGAATTCATGTGGATTATGATGTCATCACTTAAAAATGGGAAGATAGGATATGATTCAGTGTTTTTACCATATATGGTCTTGTGTGATCCTCCTGTTTCTGCTACAAATATTTCACTATACTAATTTAAAATAATAAGAAATTCCAAATAGTGAATCTTATGCTCATATAAGATAGTTTGCTAAATGTAATGGTAGCAACATTAAAATTCCTGGAAAGGCTCATAAGTACTGTTAAAATTCTTATAAAAGGTCTTTAAAACATCTTGGTAATCAAAATGTAATCTAGTATTATACTGTTAGTTTACTTTGGTCGGGGATTACTTCAACTACAAAACATTTATCCTAGTAATATATCTGGATGTAAATAGTCAGAGTTGAAGAATAAAGAATCAAGTAGACTTTGATAAATTTGGTGGATAAATTTGCAGAAACAGGAATGTGTTTTTTATGAACTGTAAATGGAAAGGGGAGAGTTAGACAAACACCTGTCAGCATCATCTTCCTTGATGTTTCAGGGATACTTCCCTCCTGATGAGCTGCAGTAAACAAATGTGCAAATCAATATCTAATTTATATTTGATTTTATTGATTGCTACATACTCTAAAACACATTGTTATTAATAGTAAAAATATGACTTTTAAAATAAGTGTGAGGACATTTATTATTCAAATTATCATATGTAGGCAGCCTAATAAAATTATTAACATAGTGCCCTAAGGCAGCCTTCATCATCGCTTTATATTCACTTGCTATGCTGTCAATTATGAATGGAAATTAGATATATTTTAGAGTAAATTAAGCAAAATTACTTTGAATGCTTACTGACTTTTCTGCTCTAACATATATAGATCTTATCAACTATTCAATATAGAAGTACTTCAGGATTATCTTACATTGCTCTTATAATTAATAGGGTTTATGGAAGCACAAGATGTAAGAAGTACTAAGAAGCCTAAGATTTGTCTGATACAAGCCACTTTTACATATCTGGAAGCAGAAGTCACATTAAGAAAACAAATATTCAGTCTAAGAATAAAGAATTTCAGAAATTTTTATGAAAAACTTCAGTTAAGCTATGACAAAACACATGAATGCACCTGTCAGTAGCTAGACCTCTTGTCATTAGGTAATAGAAGTGTCCCTGTCTCTCTGCTAAATTGAAAGAAAGACTTTTACAAGAATAGGTTCTTTTGGTTTTTGTTTTTGGTCCCATGATGAAAGGAATAATTCACCAGTCATCATGAGGTTTACTGCTTTTGAATGGAAAAAAAAAATAGTAACTAATTTGAAGAGTCACCTTTATCACATACTAAATTTCCACACATATGTGGATTTTTTATACGATCTCTATCTTGATTGTCTTATGGCCAAAACTGTTTATTTCAACACAAATACCATGATACTGTGCTATTTTAAAATAAGCTTTTAATTTAATTTGTAGAAATTAATGCAAAGATAGCACACATACCTGCAAATCATACACAGTAAAATGTAAGTCTTCTACTACCTTCTCTCTACTATTTTATAGCCATACTTTTTGCATGTAGTGACAGTTATGTTTACCAATTTATTGTATATCCCCTGAAAATACAATATGCATATATATGATGGGTATATGTTTTTATTTGCATAGAAATATAGAAAAACTTTTTTATTAATTGATAGTATATTATCTTCAACTGTTTCTTGCTTTATCACACAAGAATGAATGATTATTATTTTAGAAAACTTATAAGAACTTATTGTGTCATAGTCACTGTTCAAAGAACTTCACATGTACTAATTCTTGTTTTGTTTTTAAGGATTTATTTTTTTAGAGAAATTTTAGGTTTGCAACAAAATTAAAGGAGAGATACAGACATTTCCCATACATCCCCTGCCCGCACACACATATAGCTCCCCTATTATCAACATCACTCACTAGAATGATACATTTTTTTTTCTTTTTAACAAGGATGAACCTACATTGACACATCATAATCACCCCAAGTCCATAGTTTACTTTAGTGTTCACCCTTGGTGTTGTGTAGTCTATGGGTTTGGACAGATGTATGATGACATATATCCATCATTATAATATCATACTAAGTATTTTCACCATCCTAGGAATACTCTGTGCTCTGTCTACTCACACCCCCGCACCCCACGACTACTGATCTCTTCATTGTCTCCATATTTGGGTTTTCACAGAATGTCATGTAGCAGTCATACAGTATGTAGCCTTTTCAGATTGGCTTCTTTCACTTAGTAATATCCATCAAAGTTTCCTCTATATCTTTTAATGGCCTGATAGCTCATTTCTTTTTAACACTTAATAATATCCCATTGTCTGGATGTACCACAGTTTATTTATCCATTCACCTACTGAAGGACATCTTGATTACTTCCAAGTTTTGGCAATTATGAATAAAGCTGCTTTAAACATCCATGTGTAGGTTTTTGCATAGACATGTTTTCAACTCGTTTGAGTAAATACCAAGCAGCACAATTGTGTCATATTGTAAAAGTATGTTTAGTTTTGTAAGAAATCATGACTGTCTCCTAAATTCGCCATATCATTTTGATTCCCATCAGCAATGAATGAGTTTCTGTTGCTCCACAACTTCATCAACACTTGCTGTTGTCAGAGTCCCAGATTTTGGCTGTTCTAATGAGTATAGTGAAATCTCATTGTTGTTTTGATTTGCATTCCCCAGATGATGTATGATGGAGTGTATTAATTCTTTTAACATCACAAAAACCTTCTGAGGTATTCATCTTTTTATCCATGCTATAAATGAGAAAACTTAAGCTCAGAGTATGGAGTTAACCAGCCAAAGATTATATGACTTACTGAGTAGTGTGTAGTAGAGCCAGAATTTAAATCTACCTGATTTTGTTCTAGTGTCTGTGCTCTTAACTACAACCATATAACATTGAAGATTGTTCCACTCAAACATCTATGGAATACTGGTATTTTTAACTGTTGCAGAGTATTCCATTCAAACTCTATTAATGTTATTTTGATTATGGGCTTTTGTTTTCTATTTTCTATTATAAATGATGATTTTCCTAATATATACACCATTGCCTGTGTGTGTATTTTTGTAGCTTAAATTTTAGAAATGGAATTGTTAAACCAACGGAGCTACTGTATTTAAAAATTGTAGCAGTTTGTTTTAATTCCCATAGCTTCATACCATGTCTGACATTTTATATGGGAAGTCTTTTCTCAGTGTTATTTTTATTTATCATCTTGGTAATTCATGTGCATTTCTTCTTCCATATGACTTTTGAATTGGCTTACGAAGTTTAATTTTAAAAAATAGAATTTTATTCATATTAGTTTTCAGTAATACAATAATTGCTAAAAAAAAATGCTTTATTTTCTTTGATGAGTCTTCTATCCAGACCATTGATAAGACCTCTCCATTAAATAAATCCTGTTTTTATGTTCTTCAGTAAAGTTTTATACTTTTTATCCTTGTCTTCCTCATTTCACTTTAGATCTTATCATTTATTTTGAAATTATTGTGTCTGAAAACTTTTTCCATTGCTTTCTCTTTCTGATTACTGATGGTATATAGGGAAGATAATGCATTTGATGTGATGGTCTTGTAACCAAAGATCTTGCTGATCTCTCTTATTGTTCTCTTAGATAGCCTATTTAGATGATAATATCTCCAGCAAATACTGACAATTTTATCTTTTCTTTTACAATGTTTATACATTTCCAATTGTTTTATTGTTTGCTTTCAGCTTTGGCTGGGATCCTAGTACATTTTCATAATTTTTGCCCTTTCCTTTTTTTTGTTAAATCTTTATTGAGAGATGGGTTCCATAATATGGAGTTCACTTGTTTTAAATGTACGATTCAATGCTTTTTGGTAAATTTACAGAATTGTGAATCTATCACTGTAATTGAATTTTAAAACATTTCTATCACCCAAAAAGATCTTTTGTGCCAATTTGTAGTCATTCCTCATTCCATTCCCAGTCCTAGGCAGCCACTAATCTCACAGTATGGTATTGCATAGTGGTGAGTAGTATATCAGCTGAACTTGCTTGTTCTTGTCCTTAATGAAAATGTCACAAATGTTTCACTTTTAGGTATAATATGAATAGTTTCCTGTCAACTAAGTTGAAGAACTTTCCTTTAATTTGAATTTGCTAAGAGATTTTTACTAGAACTTAATTTTGCCAAATGTTTTTCCTGAATCTATTCAGATGATGACATAGTTTTTCTCATTTACTCTAGGTCATTTTGTAGATAAATTTTCCTACTTTGAGCTATATTTGCCTTTTATTCTTTGACTCAACTTGCACATGAAATATTATTTTTAGAAATCTATACTACTTATCTATTGCTGCATAACAAATAGAGTATACAAACAACAATCATTTACTATTTCCTATGATATTGTGAGTACAGAAATTGGTAGCATCTCAGCTGGATGTTCTGACTTAGAATTCTCAAAAGATAGCTAGAGATATAGTAGTCCAAAGTCTTGACTGGGGCTGAAGGATCCACTTTCAAGAGGGTTCATTCACATGCCCAGCAATAGGTGCTGGCAAACTGTTCCCGTTCTAAGTGGACCTTTTCATAAGTCTTCTTGAGTCTTCTCACTATACGGAGGATGGCTTCATGCAGAATGAGCAATCCAAGTGACCACAGTGGAAACTGCAATACATTTTATGGCAGAGTATGGAGTCACACACTGTCACTTCTGTTTTATTCCATTGGTCAAATAGGCTAGCCCCAACTGAGTGAGTGAGAGGACTAAACAAGGGCAGGAATTCTAGGAGACAAATATCTTTGGGACTAATAACCACAGATCTTCATGCATTCTTTTGCTGTTATTTGTGTATAATATCAACATTTATGGTTCTAAGTGACATTAGGCCATACTTTTCATTTCCTATGGTATGTTTACCTAATAAATAGATAGTGTTATGTTGACCTAAATAGAAAGGTAAACTGAGGCAAGCTCAAAAACAAGAGTTTATTCAGGAATAGCAGAGGAAGTACAATTCAGGAAATGCAAACTGCAGCAAGCTACAGAAGAGTTTGAAGGGACAAAGGAAAGGTCAGATTTCATTAAGTTTGGGGAGGAAATAGAGAAGTATTGTTTTGAACAATAGTTCATTGGAGAAAAACAGGAGTTTGAGGTTGTCATGGTTTCTCATTGGCTGCAAATGGTGGTTAGTGTATTGTTGCTGGGGCAGAGAGAGATCTTCTTTCCTTTTCTTAAAAGTAGGAGATGAAATGCCCATGTGATTAATGTCCTCCCTTTTCAAAATAATTTTAATCTTCTTTCTTCCTACTGGTTATGCAGACTGCAATGAGTGGTACATCCATGAGATCTTTCCCTTCAGTGTTTCCCAACTCCATTTAAAATGAGGGCTTTTTTTTTTTTTATTTTACATATTCCCCTTTTGTTCAAGATGTTTTCTCAAAAAGCATCACTGGTCAAGAGTCAGGATTTTTGCATGTAGTAGTTTGGTCCCTCAGTGCCAGGAAGGACCTTTCCTGGTTGTCATGCACCACATCAGAGGGAAAGTGCAAATTGGAAACCAATGAAGCCACATTTGAGTAACAAGGAAGGGTAAGAGGGAGAAGTCTCAGGCATTTCATATCTAGAGTCTAGATCTCATCAAGACTGTATGCAATGGAGGTCATCTTGAAGCACTGAGCCAATATCACCCTATTGGGTATGTCATTTTTATAAAGATTTGACAGGGAACAAGTACAAAGCTTAAAAATAATTATGTAAAACAGAGTTAAAAGTAATCTGACAAATTCAGTTTGCATGGTGGTTCTAAACCAGGATCCAAAACCTGAAGGTAACCAGCTAAAATAGATCAAAAGACCAGAGGTCATCAGGTGATATTTGTTGGAATCAGTAGACTTATTCCCTGATCTTATGTAATTGAGTTTTTATCTCTCTAGAGGCATTTATCCATGTGTAATATGTAGTATTTGCTATCATATAAATGCCTCCTTGCTCAGCAAGTAGACAATCAAGAGCTATGTGACTGCCCAAACTACTCTAGCCAATGAGTCAAGTGATTGTTATTGGGCTGCTACTGCTTTGGCTGTGGAATGAACTGGCTCTACTAAAGTTAGGAAGAAATTTCTGCTCATGCATTTATTGGCACTTATTTCAATCTAAAGGAGAAAGGCTCTCCTTACAGAGACAAACTTGGAGTCACATATGCCTCCTGGAAGTTCTCATTTAAGGTGGCCATGGAGGCTTATCGGAGTGGACCAATGGGAGGCTTCAAAAGTCTTACTCTATAGCTGTCATCAAAGGGACGCTGAGTGAAACTAGCATTGGCACTTGGGACAAGTGAGAAAATAAAGTTGTTACAGGATGGACTAAAGGGTTACCATTGTCATGGACATAGCAAAGATTCTGGGGGCAAATCTGACAATTAGATAAGTTTCCTTCTCTTGTAACAGATTGAGAAATGAGGACAAGAACTTTGTCTTCACAAGAAAAAGAGGAAGAGGATAATGTAAGAAGGAACAATGGAAAAAAGGTGTACAAGCCTGGTCTGTCATCTTGGGAAAGCTGTTTCCCTCAGTTGTCATATGCTTCAATTCCTGGTCAATTTGATTCAGAGGTTTCCATTGCTTGTGTAAGACTGGACGTCAGATGGAGCATTCTTTAGCTGTGAGATGTGTATGTAAGGCTCAAGTTTTGAAGTTTGGCTGCCATCTGGGTAGTGAGGAGGTTCTGGTATAGTCCCTTCTAAGGAGATTAAAGGATAGTCCTTGTTCTTATTGACTTCAAATCAGAAAGATGGGAGAAAATTGGAAATGTTAGTTTGGAAGTTTGTAGTCAGATATTTGAGGAAACTGGAAGAGTTTAGGATCCAGTCCAGCTTACAGATGTATAACAAAACCTTAAAGACAATTAACAGGGCTAGAAGCTAATACCTACAAAGGTGCAAACATAATTTCTCTCTCCATATTATCCCCCTTTTAATCAAAGAGGGTTACAGGATAGTCACAAGATAGTCACAAAACTAACTTATTTGTATTAAACTTGGCTTGATTATTTACATAAATGCAGCAAGAATAGTGATTGACCTTATAAGCTCTCTTTTAAGATTGCCTTGCTGGAGTCTTGTAAGCAAAGTATTAGGCTAATTTTTAAAAGAAGTTTCTTAAAGCTGTCTTGTCATACCTATGTATCTCTCTCAAATATGACATTCCAGTCAAAGCCTTGGTAATGTAGCCAATATTTCCAATTCTGTTCTGTAATGAGGAGAACAGATTTTTATTGAATTTATGCAAATACATATGTAGACATGAGACATAAGAATATTTAAGAGTTTCTGAATTCTGGAAAGATCAAGTATGGAGAAAGAGATAACTGTTTTATCTTTGTTTACAAAGGTATATTTTACCAAACTGCTGTAAGTCATAGATGCTTAAGGGAAAAGGTTTTCTTAAGTCTGGAAAAGTAAAACATTAGAGAACAAGCATAAGAAGTCATAAAGAGTTAAAATCACCCCCATTAGTTGATTTAGTCTCCTGTAATTAATTCTTGTTGATTTTGGTTTTCAGTTAGCAGTTTTATGAATCAATCAGTTTTCCATTAAAGTTTTGGGAATTTTTACCCAGTTTAGTGTTATGATCTTAAAGTTATCAGAAACTTGAATTCTAGAGTACTCATAAGGGTCTTTTCCATGAATCTCCTTGAAGATAAAGCATTTTGTAGCAACATTTTTGCAAAACATCAGAGTAAAACAATAACTGTCTTTGAAAAAATGTAGAGAAGCTCATTGCTAAAGATCAGATGACAGTTCATTATAATGAAATTGACAAGGAAATTTGATTATTTCTGTGATACACATTTTAAGATATTATGAAAATAAAGGAAACCTCATTTAAAATGGAGTTGGGAAGCCCTGAAGGGAAATCTTTCACACTAGATAACTAGAATTATGATTGATAACATTATACTAGGACATATCAGAATTTTAGGAATTTCAGATACTTTCTGGAATATTTATATTAAGAATATATATCCACATAAATATAATCTAAGAAGGTTTAGCATTATTTCTTATTTGACAATACTTCTTATGTAATTTAACATATCAAATAATCCCAATTAGTTTAATATCTCCCTTTTTATAAGATGAGAAAATAAATCCTTTGAGAAGTCCCAGGGAACCTCTGGGAATTCCCAATGTTACTTTCTGGTAAAAAATTACTCAGCTCTTCTGAGTAGTCAAAGACCTGACAAAGGTAAAACACAGAATCTTTGTTTCTTAGACAGATTGTATTAAAGGAAGAAACTTTATCTGTTTAACAGAAAGAAAAATCAAATTCTAATATTACATCAGTGTACTTAAAAAAAATTTTTTTTTACCATTTTTTTATTGATGTCTTAATAGTTTATAACACTGTGGGGTTTTAGTTGTACATTTTTGTTTGTCCGTCACCTTGTGGATGTAACCCTTCACCCCTTGTGCCCACCCCCAACCCCCCTTCCCCTTGGTAACCACCAATCATTTCTCTCTGTCCGTGTGTTCATTTATATTCTATATATGAGTGAGTTCATGCAGTGTCTGTCCTTCTCTCTCTGGCTTATTTCACTTAACATAATACCCTCTAGGTCCATCCATGTTGTTGCAAATGGGACAATTGTGTCTTTTCTTATGGCTGAGTAGTATTCCATTGTATGTATATACCACATCTTCTTTAACAAATCATCAGTCGAGGGACACTTGGGTTGCTGCCACTTCTTGGCTATAGTGAATAATTCTGCAATGAACATAGGGGTGCATACGCCTATTGTGATGGTTGATTTCATGTCCATTGGGTAGATGCCCAAGAGTGGTATTGCTGGATCATACGGTATTTCTATTTTTAATTTTTTGAGGACTCTCCATACTGTTTTCCATAGAGGCTGCACCAGTTTGCATTCCCACCAGCAGTGAATGAGGGTTCCCGTTTCTCCACAACCTCTCCAGCATTTGTTGTTATTTGTCTTTGTGATTATAGCCATTCTAAGCAGTGAGAGATGATATCTTAGTGTAATTTTGATTTGCATTTCCCTGATGATTAGTGATGTTGAACATCTCTTCATGTGTCTATTGGCCATCTGTATCTCTTCCTTGGAAAAATGTCTATTCATATCCTCTGCCCATTTTTTGATCGGGTTGTTTGTTTTTTTGTTGCTTGGTTGTATGAGATCTTTATGTATTACTGAGATTAATCCCTTGTCAGACAAACGATTTGCAAATATTTTCTCCCAGCTGGTGGGTTGTTTCTTCATTTTGATCCTGGTTTCATTTGCCTTGTAGAGGCTCTTTAGTCTGGTGAGGTCCACTTGTTTATTTTTTCTTTTGTTTCCCTTGTCCGAGTAAGCATGGAATCTGAAATAGTCCCTTTATGTCCAAGCTCAATTAGTGTACTGCCTATATTTTCTTCCAGGAGTTTTATAGTTTCAGGTCTCACTTTCAGGTCTTTGATCCATTTTGAATTGATTTTTGTATATGGCGATAGGAGATGGTCTACTTTCATTCTTTTGCATGTTGCTGTCCAATTTTCCCAGCACCATTTATTGAAGAGACTTCCCTCTCTCCATTGTATGTTCTTTGCTCCTTTGTCGAAGATTAGCTGTCCATAGGTGTGTGGTTTTATTTCTGGGCTTTCAATTCCGTTCCATTGATCTGTGTGTCTATTCTTGTACCAGTACCATGCTGTTTTGATTACTGTAGCTTTATAGTACATTTTGAAATCAGGGATTGTGATGCCTCCAGCTTTGTTCTTTTTTTTCAGAATTGCTTTAGGTATTCGGGCTCTTTTGTTGCCCCATACGCATTTCAGTAGTTTTTGTTCTATTACCGTGAAGAATGACATTGGGATTCTGATTGGGATTGCATTGAATCTGTAGATTGCTTTAGGTAGAATGGACATTTTAACTATATTTATTCTTCCAATCCATGTGCATGGAATATTTTTCCATTTCTTTATGTCCTCCTCGATTTCTTTCAATAGTGTCTTATAGTTTTCATTGTATAGGTCTTTGACCTCCTTGGTTAAATTTATTCCCAGATATTTTATTCTCTTTGTTGCAATTGTAAATGGGATTGTCTTTTTGAGTTCTCTTTCTGTTGGTTCATCATTAGTATATAGAAATGCAATTGATTTTTGTAAGTTGATTTTTATACCCTGCCACTTTACTGTAGTTGTTGATTATTTCTAGTAGTTTTCCGATGGAATTTTTTGGGTTTTCTATGTATAAGATCATGTCATCTGCAAATAGTGAGAGTTTCACTTCTTCATCGCCTATTTGGAGTCCTTTTATTCCTTTTTCTTGCCTAATTGCTCTGGCCAGAACTTCCAGTACTATGTTGAATAAGAGCGGTGAGAGTGGGCACCCTTGTCTTGTTTCTGTCCTCAAAGGAATGGCTTTCAGTTTTTCCCCGTTGAGTAGGATGTTTGCTGTAGGTTTGTCATATATGGCCCTTATTATGTTGAGGTACTTTCCTTCTATACCCATTTTGTTGAGAGTTTTTATCATAAATGGATGCTGGATCTTGTCAAATGCTTTCTCTGTGTCGATTGAGATGATCATGTGGTTTTTATTCTTCATTTTGATAATGTGGTGTATCACATTGATTGATTTGCGGATGTTGAACCATCCCTGTGTCCCTGGTATAAATCCCACTTGATCGTGGTGTATGATCTTTTTGATGTATTGCTGTATTCAGTTTGCCAATATTTTGTTGAGGATTTTTGCATCTAAGTTCATCAGTGATATTGCCCTGTAGTTTTCCTTCTTTCTATGGTCCTTGTCTGGCTTTGGTATCAGGATGATGTCGGCCTCATAGAATGTGTTGGGAAGTATTCCATCTTACTCTATTTTTTGGAATAGTTTGAGAAGGATAGGTGCTAAATCCTTGAGCGTTTGATAAAATTCTCCAGGGAAGCCATCTGGTCCTGGGCTTTTATTTTTTGGGAGGTTTTTGATTACTGTTTCAATCTCTTTACTTGTGATTGGTCTGTTCAGATTCTCTATTTCTTCTTGATTCAGTTTTGGGAGGTTGTACGCTTCCAAGAATTTCTCCATTTCCTCTAGGTTGTCCAATTTGTTGGCGTAAAGTTTTTCATAGTAGTCCCTAATAATCCCTTGTATTTTTGTGGTGTCTGTTGTAATTTCCCCTCTTTCATTTCTAATTTTATTTATTTGAGTCTTCTCCCTTTTTTTCTTAGTGAGTCTGGCTAAGGGTTTGTCAATTTTATTTATCTTCTCAAAGAACCAGCTCTTTGTTTCATTGATCCTTTCTACTGTTTTTTTGGTTTCAATTTCATTTATTTCTGCTCTGATTTTTATTATTTCCCTCCTTCTGCTGATTCGGGGCTTTGTCTGTTCTTCTTTTTCTAATTCTGTTAGGTGCAACTTAAGGTTATTTATTTGGGATTTCTCTTGTTTGTTAAGGTGAGCTTGTATTGCTATGAATTTCCCTCTCAGGACCATTTTGCTGCATCCCATATGAATTGGTATGGTGTATTTTCCTTTTCATTTGTCTCCAGATAGCTTTTGATTTCTCCTTTAATTTCATCAACGACCCATTGGTTGTTCAGTAGCATGTTGTTTAGTCTCCACATCTTTGTCCCTTTCCTAGTTTTTTCCTTGCAGTTGATTTCTAGTTTCACAGCATTATGATCAGAAAAGATGCTTGTAATGATTTCAATCTTCTTAAATTTATAGAGGTTTGCCTTGTTTCCTAATATATGGTCTATCCTTGAGAATGTTCCATGTGCACTTGAGAAGAATGTGTACTCTGCTTTTTTTGGGTGGAGTGCTCTGTATATATCTATTAAGCCCATTGCATCTAGTTTTTCATTTAAGTCCATTATTTCCTTATTGACTTTTTGTCTGGATGATCTATCTGTTGATGTAAGGGGGGTGTTAAGGTCCCCTACTATTATTGTGTTATTGTTAATATCTCCTTTAAGGTTTTTTAGCAGTTGTTTTATGTACTTTGGTGCTCCTGTGTTGGATGCATAGATATTTATAAGTGTTATGTCTTCTCGGTGAAGTGTCCCTTTTATCATTATATATTGCCCTTCTGTGTCTCTCATTACCTTTTTTATCTTGAAGTCTATTTTATCTAATATAAGTATGGCTACTCCTGCTTTCTTTTGTTTGCCATTAGCTTGGAGTATTGTTTTCCATCCTTTGATTTTGAGTCTGTGTTTGTCTTTAGAGCTGAGATGTGTTTCCTGGAGGCAGCAGATTGTTGGATCTTGGTTTTTAATCCATCCTGCCACTCTCTGTCTTTTGATTGGAGAATTCAATCCATTTACATTTAGAATGATTATTGATATATGAGGGTTTAATGTTGCTATTTTATTGTTCATTTTCTGGTTCTTTTGCATTTCCTTCATTTCTTGTCCCTTGTGTTTTGGACTGCTAATTCAATTTGGTATTTCTGCATGCTCATTCTCTTGGTTTTCTCTTTATTTGTCATGTGTGGTTCTCTTCTGGTTATTTGTTTAGTGCTTACCGTGAGGTTTATATAAGCGATCTCCTGGATAAGAAAGTACATTTTCAGATGCCTCCTTTTTCCTGAGGCTGGGTCGATTCAATCCCTTACCTCTTCCCCTCCTTATTTGTTATCTCTTTATTCCATCTTGTGTCATGAATGTGTGTTTCTAGTGATGAGCTTGAATTAATTTTTGATGTTATCCAACTGTAGTTTGTTCTGGTTTAGTCTCCTTGCTTTTCTCCTTGCTGAAATCTTTGTATCCCCTTTCTCATTTGTTTTTTTTTTTTTTTCAGGCCTAAGGTCCTTCTTGAGCATTTCTTGTAGTGGGGGTCTTGTGGTGACGAACTCTCTTAGCTTTTGTTTATCAGGGAGAGTTATTATTTCTCCATCGTATTTGAAGGATATTTTTGCTGGATAAAGTATTCTTGGCTGAAGGTTTTTGTCTTTCATGATTTTGAATATATCATTCCAGTCTCTCCTAGCCTATAGAGTTTCTGTCGAGAAATCAGCTGAGAGCCTGATGGGGTTTCCTTTGTATGTTATTTTGTTTTTTTGTTTAGCTGCCTTCAATATTATTTCCTTGTCACGGGTATTTTTCAAGTTTGCTACTATGTGGCGAGATGATTTTTTATTCCTGTTTATATATTTAGGTGATCTATTGATTTCATTCACTGTTATTTCCCTCTCATTCCCTAGGTTGGGGAAGTTCTCAGCTATTATTTCTTTGAACAAACTCTCTGCTCCTTTTTCTCTTTCTTCTCCTTCTGGAATGCCTATTATCCTTATGTTGCTTTTCCTCATTGAGTCTGATATTTCTTGAAGAATTTTTTCATTTCTTTTTAGTCTTAGCTCTCTCTCCTCCTCTATCTGGAGCATTTCTGCGTGGCTATCCTCAATAGTGCTAATTCGTTCCTCCATATTGTCAGTTCTGCTCTTTAAAGACTCCATTTTTTCCACTATCTCGTTCATTTTGTTTTTCATCTCCAATAATTCTGATTGGTTTTTCTTTATGGTTTCCATCTCTTTTGTGATGATTTCCCTGAATTCGTTGATTTGTTTCTGTGTGTTCTCTTGTATTTCATTGAGTTTGTTTATGATAGCTATTTTGAATTCTCTGTGATTCAGGTTATCAAATTCTGTGCCCTCAGGGTTGGTTTCTTGGTGTTTGTCATTTTCCTTTTGGTCTGTAGCCATAACAAATTGTAACAAGGATCCGACGAGGACGGCCTTATTTTTTCCCCTCATGATAAAGTTGGTCCTGCAGTTTCCCCCTGCTGCCACTGGATGGAGATGGCGAGCCATATTATCTGAGCCCCCTGCAGCCCCTGGAGGGATTATGCTGAAACACGGGGTGTGTGGGGGGATGGGTCCTCTCTTTCTCCTGCTCATCCCGGGGGTTTCCTTTCTGGCTCTCTTAAGATGTTTGCTACACCCCCTAAACAGTCCGTCATTGCTTCCCAGTGGGGATCTCTCGACAGTCTGTGGGAGCACCTGGATGGCGATAGTTTTCCCCACTGTGGGCTGCCCCCCCCGTCTGTGAGCCACACTGTCTTTGCCGACCGATTGGGGAGGGGGAGTACAACTTCTTACCTCTCCTCGCATCCTTTTGGGCTTCCCGCACCTCCACTGTCTGATGTATGGCAACAGGGGTTTCTTAGAAGTCCTTTGTAGTGTTTGATTGAGCTCTGTTGGAATGCAAATGATGTTTTCGTTGTGTCTTAGGGGGCAGAGATTCAAAGAGGGAATCTCGCTCTGCCATGATGCTGACATCAATCTGTCATCAGTGTACTTTTTATATTAAACTTCATTTTAACTTCAGCCAGCTTGACCACATGTCAAAATTCCTTTTTAAAGATTCCTTTTTCATAAACTGTCTATGACTTACTATTTCCATTCAACCTTGTCTTATCTTTTTTCTTTCTTATTCTAGCAATCATTTCATTAGGGCAAAATTATTTTTTTCCTCAAAAAATGCATCTCCATTTTTTCATATCTTCTCTTGTCTCCTACTTTTCTTGCTTCTTACTTTTTCCACTTGCATCTTACTTTTCAAATATAGTCATTTTCTCTCATCCTTATTAGTTCAAATGTTATTTTCCTAATTTCAAAAACTTACAAAGTTTATCTAGAAAAGAAATGATATGAGGTAATTGTTTCAGAATAATTACAGATATACCCTTAGAGGATAGCATATTTGCATATGCATTACATTAAAAGAATATAAATTTCTTCTACACACAAAAGAAATAAACCATATGCCTTTTGGATATTACAGTATGAGATTCACTCATGTCTATAGGTTCATCCTGACATTGCTTTTCTAGGGTAGGAATGATAGAACAGGCAGGGGTAACAGGATCTTCACGTTATTGTTGAAGTGGGTTTCTCTAAGTTGAGTAGGCAGAATAAAGATTTGAAAAATGGGACGACAACTTCTAAATTGATGGCAGAGCTATAAATATCTGGGAAGCTGCAACTAGAATTCCCAGCCTTGCAAGTAGTTCTAAGAAATAGGGAAAGTTCTTTTAAATAAAGATTGTTGCCTGGCTCCAAATGTGAAAAGTCAAGTCAACAAAGTATGAGCCTATGAAAGAATGATTACAGCCTTGCCTTGGGGAGTTATCACTGTGTGTACAGGACAGAAAAAGTGGTTGTTCTTGTATTGGCCTTTACAGCTTACTGCACAGATTATTTTGTTGCTCAATTTACTGTGGTATAAGATCTGTGGCTTTCCAACATGTTGGATCATTCCATAGCAAGAAATATAATGTGTATTATGGCTCAGCATATACCTACATACATAAAACCCTACAAGTAAATGAAATAAAAGTTTAATTAACTGACATATATTTCCTATGTTTAGTATATGCCATGCATGCATTCTATTTTACATTTTATGAAATTATTTACTTTTATTTACATAGAGATAAATTCATAAATTTTTCTGAGTTATTGATAAATTTGAAAATATATATTATCCATTTATCTACATTGATAAATGTAGATAGCATGCATGTTTTCTATTTAAATAAATGTTAATCATAATTTATCAATGGTCTGTGACAGTGAATCCTTTTATAGTAGGAGAAAGCTCTCACGGGAGTTCCATTGCTTCTCATCTTTTAAAGGGGTGCCTGCTACTTTGACTGCATTCTCTCAGCATCAATGCACACAATTTGTGCAGAGTTAATTTATGTTTATTATTTGAAGTGTTCTGACATTTTCTCTTTAATTAATTTTGTATTCTCAGCTCTTCCAACTTTTTAAAACTATTTTTAATCTTTGTTTTCCAGTGAAAACTAGGAAACAGACAATTGTGAACTATCATATATTAGCATCTTGTAGTAGATTAGCAAACCCATAGCGCATTGCATAATTTGTAGAAGCATATTCTTTTTTGCAGCAAACTTTTCAATGTGGCACAAAACATGTCTATTGATAGACCCAAATGCCATTTGTCTCTGTATAAAAATTAAAAAGCCAAAACTAGGCAAACTTATGTTTAGCAATCAATGTCTCAGTATACCATCCTATCTGGAAATGATTTAGATAGTCAATGAGTATCCATTATTTAGTTTAACTTCATTTAAGCTTTTATCTTGTTTACTTTTATTTAAGACACTTGTTTTTAACAATTGTGTTTGAATTAGACATTAAACAGTTAATCATTATCTTGTTATTTTTCTTGCTGACAAATTTTGTAACACAGAGATAACATGAGCTTATTTGATCAGTAAACCTAGGTAGAATGAACGTTGTTTATTTGCATTATATTTAGCACTGATAACTCTGAAGACATGCCTGTTTTTTTAAAGCAATAAACTTAAACTAGCTTTTATTTATCCCAGATCAAGTGAACTTGAAAACATTTGAGTGAGAAAAACATTTGAGTGAGTTTTTATATTTCTAAGAGTATACCTGATTTATATAAATACTTAATTTTCTTTAAGCTAATTAAATAGAGTCCTTTACAAATTAATTTTGGCAACATCATCTGGAGGCAGAAAAATATCACATACCTATAACATGTACATCACATAGAAAAACATAATATACAGATAGAATAGAGATGTTATAGCTTTTGTTTTGAAAAAACTTTAGCTGTGCCTCAGGTATAAAACTCCAAGGAATAGATGGATCTAAATAGTTTTTCCTTCAGATGGAATAAGTTAAGGTTTCCTGTTCAGATGGCCAAAGTTTTTCATCAAAGAATTTTTTTGTTTGCACACTGTAAGGATCCTTTTAGAGCTGTTCTTTTATTTATTTTATTTTATTTTTTGGAAGTCATTTTATCTTTTAGAAACTTCTGCATACCAACCAAAGAATGCATTCTATTGTCTCAGAGAGGTTTGGAAACAAATGTTCCCCAGAATGGCCATTATCAGAAAACAAGAGTATTCACTAGGTAGGGTGATGCTTTTATTAAAACAGATCTTAAATAAAGAAGTAGAACTCAAAATGCAAATCGAGTGGAGCTTGGATCCAGAAGAGACTTACCCTCAAACTTCAGGGTCTGTGAGAAAGCAGTGAGCTCAACGGGCTCTGCTGGTACTGGTACTTAGATATTCGCTCACTAGCCTCAGAGTTGTTGACGGTCTTCTCTAGATTCCACTTTTGACCTCCGGGAATGTAGACTTAAATAAAGAGGTAAATGGAAGCAAGGTCAAAAAGATGAGTTTATTCAGGAATAGCAGAGGAATTGCATTTGGAGAATACAAATGTAGCAAGATACAGGAGAGTTTGAAGAGACAAAGAGAGGGTCGGATTTTATTAAGTTTTAGGAGGAAATTGGGGAAGACTGTTTTGAACAAAAGTTCATTGGAACAGCTCAAGAGTTTGAGGTTGTCGTGTTTTCTCGTTGTCAGCAAGTGGTGGTTAGTGCATTGTTGCTGGGGCAGAGAGGGATCTTCCCTCTTTTTCTTAGTAGCAGGAGATGAAATGCCCACGTGATTAACTTCCTCCATTGTCAAAATAATAATTCTTTCTTCGTGCTGGTTATGCAGGCTGCAACGAGTGTGGTACATGTGTGAAAGATTTCCCTTCAGGGCTTCCAAACTCCATTTTAAATGAGGTTTCCTTTATTTATTTTCACATTTATATCAGTCTTACAAAATAATTTTGATACCTTTTCTAATTTCCAGTATATGTAAAGTGAAACATGTCTCTTCCTTGATGAATTATATAAATCCATCATGGCAGTGGGTGATTTTAACATATATCTCTCAAACATGGAGAGATCAGACAGAAAAAACAATGAATGGTGACAAAGATTAATTGAAAACTACAATTATCTAGCTAGATATTCTAGTTATGTATAGAAATCTGCATTTAACAGTTGAAAAGTAAACAAATATTTACAGAAGTGATTTTACATTAGTTACCATACTAATTAATTAGCTATATTCTATATAGCTCTTACTATATGACAGAAAAGGTTCAGAAGTCCTTACATATATTGTCATTCAATTGTCACAAATAACCTATAAGTTGGATACTTCTCCCATGCTCATTTTACACTGAAGAACCTGAGGAAGAGGTGATTAAAAAGTGTATAACTTTGGGGCCGCCCGGTGGCGCAGCGGTTTAGTCCGTGCTTGGCAGCCCGGGGTTCGCGGGTTCGGATCCCGGGCGCCCCCCGACGCACTGCCTGTCAGCCATGCCGTGACAGCATCCCATATAAAGTGGAGGAAGATGGGCACGGATGTTAGCTCAGGGCTGGTCTTCCTCACACACAAAAAAAGTGTGTAACTTTTTAAGTGCCAGAATTAGTATTTAATGCTTCATTTTGACCCCAAAGTCTATGTGGTTAGCCAATGCCATATGACCTCTCAAATAGCAGCTCTCAACAAACAAGTAAATACTTAATGAACTACACAAAATAGGCTTTGAAAATATAATATTCCCAAACTATAGCACCATAATTATAGAGGCCTAAAAAATACATTGAAATTATCATGTATTAAATAATTTTAAAAAATGTCCATAAATAAAATATATTTAAAGGAGAGATTATAATGAAAATTTAAAATTATAATTTTTAAAAGTGAATAGTAATAAAATTCTATATATAAACTTGTAAGATTGAAAAAATATATATTTGAGAGGAATTTGTAACATTAAAACATCTTAGAAAATAAAAAGGTTAAAACTTAATGAGGTAAAAGTCGACATTAAGAAGTTAGAAAAACAAAAACAGAATAAATACAAAGAAAGGATGGCTAAGTGACAAGGCTTTTATGAAAGCCTTGAAGATTTTATTTTACCTTTGAAATCTAATAGTTTCTTTATTATAGGTCTCAGCATTGATTGTTCTGAGTTGACTTTCCAAAGGACCTGGTGAGCCCTTTTAATGTAAATACTCAGACTTTTTTCTATTTCTGGAGACATGTCATACTTTATAGATTTAAATATTAGTTCTGTTCCATTGTTGTCATTTTTTTTTAATCAAGGATTCTGAGATAACATGAATATTATTCTTTCTGTGCTAGTCTTGCATTCCACTTCTTTCTTTTTTACCCTTTTTTAATTTCTTCCTTATATTGTCTTAGCTCTCTAGATTGTTTTCCTACCCTACTTCAATGTTCCTAATTAAATTTTTATTGAATCTTTTCTCCCTTGGGCATAATGTAACTTACTTTTTCCTGAGTTAAATGTGTCTTCTTTCATTTCTTTCCTAAATTCATTGGGCTTTTTTTTTTTAAAGATGATGGGTCTGTCATAGTTAAATTTTTTTTTCTGCTGGGAAAGATTCACCCTGAGCTAACATCTGTTGCCAATTTTCCTCTTTTTTTCCCCTCCCCAAAGACCCACTGCATAATTGTATATTCTAGTTGTAAGTCCTTCTAGTTCTTCTGTGTGAGCCACCACCACAGCATGGCTACTGACAGACGGGTGGTGTGTTTCTGCGACTGGTAACCTAACCCGGGTCACCAAAGCAGTGAAAGCACCAAACTTTGACCACTAGGCCATCATGGCTGGCTCAATTTGGCTCTTTTTCCATTTCTCCCTATTTATGTCTATTTCATTTTAGGCTTTGAATTTCTTATTCAAGGTGGTTTTCATGCTTGTTTGAGTATATTTAATTTGGTTGCAGTGATGACTTAGAGTTTTGTTCTGCTTTGTGCTTTTTTTTTAAAATGAGAGTTAGATGTGGATCTCAAATGATTTGTGTGAATTTTAATTTCTTATTTTCTGCAATGGATTTTATAGTCCTATGTTCATTTTGTGTGTGTGTGTGTGTGGGGAAGACCAGCCCTGAGCTAACATCTGTTGCCAATCCTCCCCTTTTTGCTGAGGAAGACTGGCCCTGGGCTAACATCCGTGCCCATCTTCCTCCACTTTACATGGGACGCCGCCACGGCATGGCTGACAGACAGTGCGTCGGCGGGCGACCGGGATCCGAACTCGTGAACCCAGGGCTGCCAAGCGCAAACTAAACCGCTGCGCCACCAGGTGGCCCCTCATTTTTTTATAATGGGGATATTTTACAAGAGTCCTGGCTTAATGTCAATTATTTTTCTTTTCCATCTTACCACTTAATTGCCAAAAAGCCCTTCTTCCTTCATTTTGCCCTTTTTCTCTTCTATAAGAGTGTTTGGAAGAATATCCCTTTAAACCACACTTGCCCCTTTCCTTTTCAGTCAGGCAGGGGGCCTTTTATAAGGCAATGTCTCTTTAAATCATACATTTATGTGAGGCTTTGACTCTGAAAACACTTCCCCTGTTCACCATGCTCTGATTGTCCCATTACATTTTTAGAATTTTCAAATTTAGGAAGGATTTAATCTTTCTGTTGGTTCTTCCAACTCCCCCTCAAGCTCCTTATTAGCTTCTTTTGTTTCCTCCATAGTTTTTCACCTCTGTCTTCTCTCACAAGAAGAATTAAGGCAGAGTGGAGTTGAGGCAGGAGTGTGTGAGACCACATTGTTGTGATTTGTTGATTTTTCTCTTTATACTCAGTTATTTTGCAGTTTGGGAGATTGATCACTACACACCTCCCATCATCTACTCCTACCCAGAAGCTCAGGAGTGGCTTTTGTTTTTTATCTATTATTATAATTTCAACCATTTAAATAAAGTGTTTAGAATATTAACATTTAAAGTAGTTATTCACATGGTTGGATTTAGGTATAGCATTTTATTATCTGCTTTTTGTTAGTTTCCTGTTTGCTTTTTGTTCCTTTGTATCCTCTTTCCTGTCCTTTTATTTTTCACATTTTTAATAATTTTATTTTAATTTGTCTATTTACCTGTTAATGCCAGGTTCAGGGGTCATGCCGATACCTGGGCAGAATGTATCACCTGATTTGGGTTCCTTTTCCTTGACTTTCTTCTTTCTGATTCCCTTATCCTTCTTTGGAACTTCTAGGTGTCCAGATTTCTCTTTCCAGAAGGGTACTGGGTTTTCTATTAGAGTTTTAACCACCTTAAATCCCTGTCTTGATTATTGCTGTCATTGGAAAGGAAGGAAAGAAGGAAAGGAAGGAAGGAAGAAGGGAAAGAAGGAAGGAAGGAACCTGTAATACTAGTGCATACTTGGTTGTTTCCTCCAAGTGTTAGCTTCCCTCTAAAATCTTCCTGCTTTTTTTCACCTTCTGTATGTACTTTTTAAAATTGAGTTTATAGTCGATATCTGCAAGAGTGTTGTTAGTTATACTTCAATCACAGAAAAAAATGTCTCGATGGTCATTTTTTAAAACTTTGTTTCTTCTTTCTTTTATCCTGAGTGGACAAGTTTTACTGATTTGTCTTTAAATTCACTGACATTTTGTTTTCAGCAATCTCCAGTTTACTGTTATTTTATTCAATGGCTTTTCCATTTCAGACATTGTATTTTTCTGTTCTAAAATTTCTATTTGATTCCTTTTAGTAGTTTTCCTTTCTTTGTTGAGATTTTCAATCCATTCATTAATTTAGACTTTTCTTTAAGTGCTTGAACATATTTATTCAACTGCATTAAACATCTCACCTACTACTTACAACGTATGGATCAACTTGAGTCTTTTTTTACTAACTGGACATTTCTCTCATTTTTAAGATGTGTTTTCCCGTCCATTTGCACATCAAGTAACTTTTGATTGTGAGTAGAAATTATGGATGATACATTTTAGATAATCCAGATGTATTATCTTCTTCTGAAGTGTGTTGATTTTTTTTCTGGACCAGGTAATAAAATAGTAGCTGATCACCTTGAATTTGGAGAATCTTGGGTTTCTGTACTTTGCTAGTGCAAGTATGCTTGGTTTTACCCTCTGGCCTAGGGAAAATGATTATGGACATAGCCTTGAGACTCCAAAAGTGAAGCTTCAATGGAAAGCCTGAGGTGCTCACCAACTGCCTATAACTTGTCAATTCTCAAACTCAGATGTCGGTCTCTCCTGCTCTAGGTAAAAGCTCAAAACCCTGCTCAGCAATTTCAGCCTTGCAACTAATGTTTTCTGGTAGCCCTTATAAGTCTCCCCAGAGAGGTGAGTCTTTTCAAAGAGATGTTTTTTGTTTTCATTTTCCCCAGAGTTTCAAATTGTTATTTGTGGGAGAGTTAGGAACTACTACACCATTTCTGTAATAAGAACACTTTCTATTTTATTTTCTATTTATTAACATGTATCCGCAAAATAAATCAATACAAACTGAATAGTCAAAGAAGTTTGAGAATTTATTGCAATAAAGCATAAATGAAAATGATACAAAACATTGAAAAAAGTTGCCATCATAGATATAGGTCCGAGGGAGTTTGCCAATTGATTAATTGGAAATGTGTTTGGCAGCTTGAGGTCCTATCATCTAGCAGATATAGCGGGTTCTTTCCTTAGAAGCTTTTCTGAAGCAGTGTTCAACAGAATAACCCTCAAAGATAATCTACTGTTGAAATAACCCTACTTTGATGTATTTTGGGTTTTTTTTTTTTTTTTTTTTGCTTATAAGTAGTTCCATAGAATCATAGGACCTTGAAATTAGAAGGAACCCCCGTGATCACCTATAGTCCAATCTCCCATCCAGTGCAAGAATTCCTTCTCAATCTCGTTAACAAATGATCATGAAAACTCAGCTTGACCACTATCAGTGATCGGTTGTTCATTGTTCTGCTTTCGCTCAGAAACAGAAGCAAGCACTATATTTTATTGTGAAAGACACACAATGAAAAAGAATGGGTTCTTCATTACCCCAAATTCCACAGAATTAACCAGATTTGACAATTTAATTTCAATTCCTAGCTAACCAGAAGTATCATCTAAAGAGGCCATGACCAAGACTGAATTTGCTCTAAAACTCTGAGAATCCAAGCGTGAGAACAAGGTTTGGGGTACAAAAAAAAATCCCATTTTTAATCTATTTGTAGTTAAATTTATGTCCAAAGCAGACTGTGAGCAGAATAGGAAGTTTTATTTTCTAAGCCAGCATTTTTTCCTTCAGAGTTACTTGAAGCAAATTAAGCCTAGTCTACCTCTTCCCAAAGCTTCTCTTTGCAACGACATCCTGGCTCTGCGTTAGGATGAAACAGACACTGAGGCACAGGTTTTTAAAAGGCATTGAAGAGTTTTAAGTTTCTACAACTCACAGAGACAAAGTTAAAATGTGCTTTCATTTAAAATTGAATATACTACTCTTCAACCTAGGAAAATGTTACTATTTAAATAAACTAACACAAGTATAATTTATCCACATTTATTCTATGCACATTTATTCTATTACTTATAAGTAAGCTTATATACATAAATTTATTTTCACACATTGACTTCGTGGGTTTACACATATGTATTAATAAACACTGACAACACTGACTCAGAAACTGTTGGGTGAGCTTTGAATATATCCTTTAGTGGTGCAACTTATTGACGACTGTACTTCCCAAAGTTTTGCTGTGATGAAGCACATACACTTGTCAGATGACTAGTTAAATGCAGGGTTCAACTTTTTGCTGTGTTTCACATGTCCATTGGATTTAAGAAATTACATAATTGCAAATTCTATGATAAATATGATGATTTATGACATACATATTAAAGCCAAATCAATATATATGAATTTATTTTAGGGTACCCCATAGAGATGCAGTTCAGGATCCACATAATTTAGGTATGCCCGTATTTATGGTCCTTTATCTGTGATTTAAAACAAATCAGAAGATCATTGACAATTCAGAGGTTAAAACATCAATGAAGAGAGTTATTTAAGGTTCTCTAGAATTTCTGTTCTAAGTGTAGATCTTTATTATTATTATTATTATTTTGTGGGGAAGACCAGCCCTGAGCTAACATCTGTTCCAATCCTCCCCTTTTTGCTGAGGAAGACTGGCCCTGCGCTAACATCCGTGCCCATCTTCCTCTACTTTATATGGGACGCCGCCTCGGCATGGCTGACAGGCAGTGTGTCGGCGGGCGCCCGGGATCCGAACCCGCGAACCCTGGGCTGCCAAGCGTGGACTAAACCGCTGCGCCACCGGGCGGCCCCCTAAGTGTAGATCTTTAAATGAAATTGCCAAAGCTTAGAGGTCTATTCTTTATTTGGGGGAAGTATTGTCACCTGATGGATGTTGGAAAAAGAAAGTGCCCTCTTGCTATTTAGAAGTAATTTTTTTACAATGGATGAAAGAAAAAGTCTTACTCTGCTGGTGTAATAAAATAGGAGATTGTGAGATAATTAAATGGCTACAAACAAATCTCAGTATTTGATGCTATTAGTAACCAATAGTAAACAGGGAGTTCATCAGTTTGATGGCAATTTGCTGAGGGAGTAAGCTGAAAGTACTATAAAAGGAAGCCACACAGAGCTTTACTTTTATGTGACATTTCAAACCTAACTAAGAGATATGGAAGCTGGGGAACGGTTTTAATAGCAAAGAGGGAGCATGTTAAATCTGCTCTTCTGCCAGAGCCAAGTGTATGTTTGGTAAATGAGAGCAAGTTGCCACTTACATAGGAGAAAGTAAAAAGTCTTGTGTAATGTCCATCTATATACTTAGGGGATATAATGTCAAAAGGAAAGTATGGTGTATAAAATTTTGAACAGTCAGATAAGGTTCACAAGTGTTCAGAAACACATTCATAAAAATTCACAAACAGAAAACGTAGAGAACAAGGATGGATGTAGCATGGGAAAAGAAAAGAGGAAATTCTATTTTATTGGAAACTACACAACAAGCGATAATAATATCCAATACTCTATAAACCCACACTTTCTAGAGAGGAAGTATTGAAGAATAAGAAAATGTATGCTGGCTCTGGGAACACGGTACTCTTTTTAGTGGCTGATGCCTCCTTGTTTATGGTTATGGTGTTAGCTGAATGCAGACTTGGAGACTTGATATGTCCTGTTAGAATGCAGGCTCGTTTTCCTAAAGCATGATCTTGGAATATTCTCAGAGAAAACTCAGGCTTATCAAATGCACCTAACATAATGGGAGAGAGGAAAAGAGAGACAGAGAGGGGTAAATGACATGACAAGGAGCCAGAAAGAAACTCTGGAGTCTCTGAGATTTTTGGCAGGAATCTAGAAGACATAGTGCCGGGATAAATTTCCATTGTTTAATCTGATAAATATTGTGGATTTTAGATGAGATAAAAATAGTCATAGGAAACTGAACCTTTGTTCAGTATATATTATTTGAATTTCAAAATATATCTTGTAATCCTAGAAAAACCACCCTAAGGTTGAGGATAGGTAGATAGATGATAGATAGATAGATAGATACATACATACATACATACATGAGCATAGACATTGGCTAACTAAATGCAGAGAATTTTAAATTAATATGGAGGAGGAAAGGAAAAGGGAGAAAAACACTCGGTGAAATTGGAAAGCCTTCACGAGGCTGGCTACCGCCTGCTTCCTCAACCTCATCACTTTCCACAGTTATGCTCATCCTCTGTACTTCGGTCATCTTTCATTTCAGTTCATCAAAGACAAGAAAGTCTTTCATGCCTCAGGCACAACAAACCTCATCTGCCTGGATCATTTTTTCTCTGCCCTTCCCATAACTGGCCCCTTAGAATTCTTGTACTGAAAACTCCTCTAACTGTGAACTCTGACTAGATTTCCTTACCCTGTTCTCCATCACTACTCTGTTAGTTTCCTTGGCAGTTTTTATGTAATTGTCTATGATTTGTATAATCTATATCCCTCACTAGAAGCCAGGAATTATGTTTCTTTGGTTCACCACTGCTGATCACAAAAATACCACAGTCCCTAATACATGGTAAGTGTTTATCGTGTAAAGGCAGAAAAAACACTGCTGGGTCTGCCTAGTAATTTATGAGAAAAAAAACTGTATGGTTGATATGGGATCACATGTCTATTTTCTATTCCAAAAACATAGAAATAAAGAAAGTAGTCTTGGGATTAAAATGTAAACCATATAAAGTTAACCATGAAAATACCATTAAATATGGTAGAATGAGACCCATAATTGGAATATTCTGATAGGAAAGATGATTTATTAAGATAAATGACTGACTAGTATATAGAATAGAACTATCTGAAGGGTTATACATTTAAATATTTTCTATATGCTCCAGGGAAAGTGAAATATGATGGGGTTTTTGTTTTGGTGAGGAAGAGTGTCCCTGAGCTAACATCTGTGCCAATCTTCCTCTATTTTATGTATGGGATACTGCTGCAGCATGGGTTGATGAGCAGTGTGTAGGTCTGTGCCCGGGATCTGAACTCTCGAACCCTGGGCTGCCGAAGTGGAGTGTGCAAACTTAACCACTATACCACCAGGCTGGCTACCCCTGAAATATGATTTAAATGTAAACTATTATGTGATAGTTTAAGAAATAGTGAGCATTAGGCTGTATTAAGTGGGGTCATGATTTAAGGATAAAGGGGATAGGATCATTCTCTTCGCCCTCATTGGATCATGTTTATTTTAGGTTTGTGTGTGATTTATTTGTTTGTACTTAATACATGTAGGAAACCAACTTGGTAAAGGGATGGAGAATTATGCCATCTGAGAAATGTCATCTCCATAATGGCCAGCACCAGGATTTTCTGGTTCACTTCTATATCGTAGATCTCTAGCACAATGTCTGATGCAAAGTAGATGAAAAACAAATGTGTATTAAGTGAATAAAATGTTGGAAAAACAATGAAGGTGAACATAGCAGCTGTATTAAATATTTGATGTCGTAAGAAAGAAGAATCCTGGCTTTGAAATTATATAACTGATAGAATTTTGACCAAAGGATGGAAATAACCAGAAGCAAAGTGTTTTTCAATAACAAAGTGGGTCGTCATTTTCTCTAGTTGATTGAGAGTAGGTTTGAAGACTAATTCTTTTGGCTACCATGGAAGGAATTCAAAATATAGTCAGTGGTGAAAAGTGTTGGAAAAGTGATTTTGGAGTCTTGCTAAACCTTTACAATCTGTAACTGTATCCTGTCTTTTTTTGTTTTTGCAGTTTTCTAATTGCACAAGTATAAATAAAACCCTGCTGACAAAATTAATTGAGATTTTAAGCTAAGTGCTGAAATGTCTCACAATCGAAGTCTCGATAATCAAAGACTGTCAACTATTTCATTTGAAAAGTCAAAGTTACAGCTTAAAAATAGCAGTAAAATGACAATAAAAACAATACACTCAATACATTAATAAAACTCATTTACTGTACTCATTGACTGTAATTAAGAAATCTTACAAAATAATATGAATAACATGGTTAAATCATGGGGCCTATGAAGATCCTACTTCATCTGAAAATCCTGTATTGCACCATTCTTATCTTTCTATACCAGCCTAGGGACTCACACATCTTTGGCATCACTCCACAATAGCTCTTACCCATTGCTTGTATTTATGACAGCAATACTTAATAGAAAACTCTTTTTCCTTTGTTGAACAGATTTGACTTACTACTATTTCATAGTGCTCCCTCTTTCTTCAGTTATTTTGTAACTTTTAATTTATGTTTAGCTGAAGATGATATTGTATTGAGACCATTGTAATGAGAAGACTAAGGGTCAGATACCTGGAGGAAGACCCCTTCAAACAGAGGGAAGACTTGGGTAAGTATCTGGCTGATTTCAGGAACGAAAATGACAGTGTGATCGAAGAGTAGTAGGCAAGGGACAAAAGAGTAGGAAACGAGATAGGAGAGGTGTTCAGAGGCCTTCAAGGCAAAGGGTGATGGGAAAACTTAGAGAGTTTACAGCAGGGAGTTGGCGTGATCTGAGCTCTGTTTTTAAAAGGTCACTGTGACTGCTTTGTGGAGGATGGATAACAAAGAGACAAAAGTGAGAAGCAGATGGGAGTTCTTCCAGTATTTTAGGCAAAAGCCGTTAATGGCTTAGAGTAGTGCATAAATGGTGAGAACAGAATCTGAGAGATTCTATATACATACACAATTTGAAGACAATCCAAGCTGATGAGGTATTCAACTGGAAAAGGCAGGAAAGAGAACAGGGGCCAATGATAGCTCCTAGAGTTTTTGCTTGCTCAACTTGATGAATCATTATTGCCAATTACAGAGATGAAAAGTTCTGGGGGAGAAACAGGTTTGGAATAAGGAAGGGGAAGATCAAGTGGGTTTTTTGATGTGTTAATTTTGGATGCTTATTAGATATCAAACTACAGATGTCAAGCATGCAGATGAATACACAAGTCTGGAGTCTAAGAAACAGGTTACAAAATCTCCTTCCCGAGTTGAATATCCATCCTTGCCTGGAGAGCTTATCAGAATTCTTTGTGAAGCTTCTAAAAACTATTGTCCCCAAATCTCTGACAGTTTTTCAAAGAAATTATATTCTTCTTCAATTTAGCTTTTCGTCACATAAAGAGAGATATTTTAGTGATGATTTGTATTTGTCACGTGAACTTCATGGAAGCAGAAGTTTCTAAAACTCAGAGGACAATAATAAGAATAAAGTGAAGGCTGTGTACGTGTGTCTTGATTCAGAGTTTGAGTTTTTCTCTCTGCTCCTTCATATATCATGAGATATTAATCTTGACTCTTGGTATGAATATTGAATTATATGGCCAGCAAACAGTGGAGGTCCTTTAAATGTATTTTAGCCTTCTCATTTTTCTTCTCAGGAACTTTCTTCCTTTGCCTATTTTCTTTCTCTTTTGTACCATCACTTTTTTTTCTGAATTTCTGTCTGGAGCATTCTTGCCTCTATAATTCCATGTTCTGTTGTGTTTCAGCTTAAACAAATGAAAAAAAAGCAACTTAGTCAAAATCTCTCTAAGAATCCATTTCTCTGTTCCCATTTTTACAGCAAAAAGATTAATCGTCTAGACAACTCACTACTTTCTACTTGCTCTGCTAAAATTGCTAATCTCCACCATGGTCCACAAAAGCTGTTCAGTCAAGTCCAACAATGACCTACGTATTTCTAACCAAAAAGAAATGTTTCTATCCTATATCTTTTGATCTCTCAGTAGCACTTATACATTTGTCCATCCCACCTTTTATAAACTCCTTCACTTTTCATATTCACTTTCGTAACAATATGCAGTCCTGGTTTTCTCCCTAATTTATTGGCCATTTATTATCAAAATTCTTTGCTGACTTAATAAATTATATCAGACCTCTAAATGTTAGAGTTCCTTTGAATTATGTCCCGGGTCATTATCTTTTCACTTTATATGCACTGCTTTCGGAATCTTATGGCCATCTGCTTGTTAATTACTTTCAAAATTATCTTTCTCCCCCTTTTTTTTGGTTAGGTGCTTTATTTTATCTTACTTGTCTTTAAAAAAATCTATTCAGTTTATTTAAACTAAAAAAATCAAGAAACAAAAACAAAAGTGGCCGGCCCAGTGGTGTAGTGGTTAAGTTCGCATGCTCCACTTCGGCAGCCCGGGTTTCACAGCTTCGGATCCTGGGTGTGGGCCCATGCACCACTCATCAAGCCATGCTGTGGCAGCATCCCACATAAAATAGAGGAAGATGGGCACAGATGTTAGCTCAGGGCCAATCTTCCTCAGGAAAAAGAGGAGGATAAACTAACAATGGAGGTTAGTTTAGGGCTAACCTTCCTCACAAAAAAACCCCAAAACAAAAACAGTTCACCCATTTATCTCACCCCCACCCACCTCTCAAAGTTACTGTGTGCAAAATGAAAGTCTTAATTCTTTTTTTCTCTAAAAGCTATTACTCATTTAGTAAATAGCATTACTGTCCACCGAGTTACTAAAGCCAGAAATTCAGGGATCATAGTCCGCTTATTCCTTTTCCTTACTTCCCTTATCCAGTTTTGGTAAATCCTGCTCATTCTATCTCTAAAATCTATCTGATGTCCATTCACTTTCCTCCATTCCCACTCCTACCCTGTTAAAGCCATCATCATGTCTTATGTGGTTATTTCAATGACTTCTTAAATGATCCCTGTGTGCCTACTCTTGCCTCTCTAAAATCTACTTCAAATTGAGGAGCCAGAGTACTCTTGAAGAAGAAAAGAACTGATCATATCCTTCTGCTACACAGCTTCCCAATGACCAAGAAGGCCCATGGAACCTAAGCCTTCTCTTCTTTCCATCCTAACCTTATGCCAGTGCCTCCTTCACTTAGTCCACTCCATTCCACTTTGGCTTTCCACTTCTTAAAATATGCCGAGTGTGTTTCTGCTTTAGGGTTTTACTACTCCATCTTTTTGGAATGTCCAATACCAGCCCTTTGTTTGTCTTCTCTTATTCTTCCATTCAAACTTAAAAACCATCTCCTCATTGACTTTTCTCATCACCCTATCTAAACAAGGCCTCTGTTCATATTCTCTGTCTCAACATGCTGTTTATTTCTTTTATGACATGGCCATTAGAAATCTCCTTGAGCTTCCGAGACCACATCTGCCTTGTTCATCTTTACCTGCACTGGTGTCTTCCCAATGTGTCATCCCAAAATTCATATGTTGAAGCCTAAACCCCAACGTGATGGTATTTGGAGGCGGCGCCTTTAGGAGGTGATTGGGTTATGACGGTGGAGCTCTGATAAGTGAGATTAACAACCTTATAAGAAAAGATAAGAGAGAGATGGTCTCCCTCTCTGCTTTCCGCCATGTGAAGTTACAAAAAGATTGCTCTCCGGAAAGCAGGAAGAGAGTAAGGTATCTGCCAGGCTTGTATGTAGGCTTTCCATGCCTACTGTGTGAACTTGCCACTCTCCTTAAAACTCTATTGTTCACCCTTCCCTGCCTTGTTCTGTGCTCAAGGAGGCTTATTACTACACATTGCGTCACTCAGGCTCTCTTGATTCTGACCTCTGACTGGGTTTGGTCAATGGTATCAGGAAATCAGAGGGCTAGAGGAGAGAAGTTTGAAGGTATTTACCACTCCTAACAATTTCTGTCCTTGCCTTGCCTCAGTTTGGGCAACGCCAGTATTATATGGTTGGAATTCTTGTTGGACAGCTCTGCCTCTGATGCTTCAAACTCTCCGTGAGGCTTCAATAACATCATCCCCCCCCTTTTCCCAGGAGGCCTGTCACTAACACTCCAGTGTACAGCCATCCCTTTCCATGTCCCGTAATCCAGGTCACACCTGTGTAGAGAGTCCTCTCATAAAAATCTGTTAAATTAATAATTGAGCTTCCTTATCGTACCCTGAATGTTACCCTAGTGTGTGCAAATCAATGGCCTAAGCATTGTTAGTCATCAAAGCATCCAAGGACAAAATAATTCTGCCTAGTTCGACCATCATGTAAAACTTTCCATTTAGCTGTGTACAGATGTGTTCTCAGTGACTCAACTCTGTCAGAGTCGCAGTTGTATAAAGCAGATAGAAATAGGAAGCAATGTACTTTGCCGTTACAACGCTCCATTGCCACTTGGAAAAGGGAAATGTGCTAAATGCAGAATGCTATCATTCATTTTTCACTTCTGAAAGAATGTTTCCATAATTCTTCTGAAATCAAAATATGTGTCTGTTGAATTAATGTCAGGGATTGAGCGGTAGCGATTCACTTTTTCCTACACGATTTCGGAGAAAATGGGTAAAAAAGAAAGAAAAAATAATTGCTTTCGTATAAGCAGTTTGACTTAAAGCACAAATGTCAGGCACAAAAAGTTACAAAAATATATTTATAAGAAACAAGTGTATTTTGATTGCTGCTGTGCATTGTTTCCATTTAAACCAGCCCTGGATTTTGGGAGATGTAAAAGGCAACATTATTCATTTAAATAGTATATGGAGATAGAGAGATACAGATACATGTATACACACAAAAACATACATATATACCTTATCTTTTATATATACTTTTTGAATTTTAGCAGTATAAAAGTATCCTCTATTTATTACCAATACTTGGAGAAAACATACGGAGATTCTTTCGAAAAATATGTGTCCATCACATTCTCTGCTTGACAGGTACAAGTAGCAGGAGGGACCTGAGCACATATAATTTCTAAAATCTAGATTATTTGAAAAGTAAGTATATTAAAAGTTTGACCACAAACATCAAGATAGCAAAGCAAGCACAGATAAGGGGAAAACTTTTTTGGCGATTAGGTAGAACAGACGTCTCACTGGACTTGGTTTCTATAGAGTGGGTGGAATAAAATATTTTAAACTTGATATAATTTTTTCTAATGTCCCAACATCTTCCTTAAGCTATTGTGAGAGATTTAATGCTCCATCTCTAGAATTAATATCATGAAATCTCATTTATTTAGCATATACTGATCGAGAGCCTAAAGTGCACTCATAGACTCTGAGATCAATTGGAAGAAACTGATGTCTGCATGGACATCCCTCCTCAGGGAACATTCAGACTGTTGGGGAGTTTATCAGTCAGGGTTTTCCAGAAAAATAGAAGCAGTAGGAGATAGATGATAGATAGAAAGATAGATAGGTAGATTGATAAAGTTTCAAGGAAATGGCTTCTGCAATTGTGAGGACTGGCAAGTCTGAAGTCTGTAGGGCAAGTTGGGAGGTTTAACTGTCAGGCAGGAACTAATGCTGTAGTGTTGAAGCAGAATTTCTTCTTCCCCCAGAAGACTTCAGTTTTGTTCTTAAGGACTTTCATTTGATTGGGTGAGATCCATCCACATTATCAAGGAAAAGTCTCCTTTACTTAAAGTCAACTGATTGTAGATGTTAACCATACGTACACAATTATTTCATCGTATTTACTTCACCTAGATTCGTGTTTTATTGAATGACTGGGGACTACCACCCAGCCAAGTTTACACATAACACTAACCATTACAGGACTAAAAACTCTGGTGTAATGATAACTGATATTTCGATTGTAACTTAAAATAAAACAAAATTAATTTAAAAGCCATGATTGTGATTGATCTTTGCAAAAGGGTTGTGACAGAAATGTTAATGTTAAACAGCCAAATTTTTTACCTGAGACAAATGGACTTAAGGTGGTATGCACAGACCAATCAGGATCCAAGACAATCTGAGGGAAAAAAAGACTTAAAAATTATAACTGTCTCAGGGAAATCCTCAGAGAGAGAAACAATAGAAATTTATTTTCATTATTTCAACTCATTTGTAAACATTTTGAAAGAATCAGCAAGGCTGAGAGTATTGGTTCTCAGGTCAGAAAGACATGATTCTACTTATTTATTTATTCCTTCATTTTATTTGGCCTTCCTGGCCTCAGTTTTCTCATCTGTAAAATGCATATAAAAGTAGAGTTATCTCAAAGGGCGTTTAAAAGGAATAATTAAAGAACTCCACGTAACGTACGGAGCGCAGAGCTGGATATATGTTAAACACATAACATCGTCATAGTGGTTACTCTTGTTAATCTGTAAGATGAATTCTTTCTTAGGTCTGTCCCTTCTATATAGAGAGAATTTTGTTTGCAAGTACCATTTAGAATCCTCCCAAACTGCTAGATATATAACCCCCCATCTTTTTTTTTAACTCCTGGTGAGGCAGTAACCCCTTTGCACCTAGAATGTTTTCTGTGGTTGAACTTTACACACAATATAAAGCATCACTAATTCAGTTGTAGTTTTGCCTCTCAATTCATAAGGAACAAGTAACTGGTGAATTCTCAGCCAGAATTTGTTAAAAGAAATATATCTAACCTCTTCCAGAATTGATCCAATTCCTTTTTCTGCATTAACTGATCCTCTTGTTTTGATCCAGACAATTCTGAAGTCACGTTATTCCACTGTAAGGGTCAATTCCTTGGTTCTTATCTTTTAACATCAGTTGCAGAAATTCACGCTTCTTCATCAATGTGTTTCTTAGCAATAACTACTTTAAAGACTTCTGCAATGTTGAAATACAGGAATGGGTTGAATTTCCTTTAATTCATTGCTAAGTGCTGTCTTAAACTATTTATTGTCCCCCAAATGACTTGTCTCTGAGATTTTTCACACTCTCTCAGCACTCCACTCTTACTCTGAAAAGAAACCAGAGTTCATTCTCAATTATTTCCTCTGGTCAAGGTTTAAAGCAGATCTTATGAAACCTACATTAACCTTTGGAACTGAGTAAAAACCAAATGGTAAAATTGGTTATTTTTTCTTTGACCCTTCTTTGGTCTCTTGCTATAGATTCAAAATATAACCCTTTAAAAAATGTAACTAAGAATGTGTATCTGAAGTACATTAAAACAACAGAAAGAAAAGCCTAAGGCCTAAAATAAAAATTTTAAAAATCTTCTTAAAAAATAAGAAAATAAAAGTTTAAGGACAAAGTAGCAAAAGTTGGTATATTACACATGATGGATGCCTTATTAGTATTGTTAGCATCAACAACATACAAATTGACATAAATTGACAAAAACAATGATAGACAACCTCCTGAAAAAATAATTTGGTAAAGAATATAATAAGCATTTTACACAAGAAAAATTATCAATGTGTAATAATAAACACAAAAATGCTTAAACTCACTTGTAGTGAAAATATAAAATTAAATAATATTAAAATACTATGTTCTGCCTATAAAATTGGAAAGATTTGTAGGAATTATAATTATAAAGAGACTAGAGTAAAACAAACTATTTATAAGAATATTTATCACAATATGATTTGCAATGATACAAAATAAGAAAAAAATCTAAGCTTCCTCAAATATGAAATTGCATAGGTAAATGGCATTCTATAAAACATTCAAAGTCAAGCTGTAGAATACTGTTTTGTGATTGGATAAAACAAGTTTAGAAAGCAAGCCAAAAAGTAGAATGTGTGGTGATTACAACATGTATAATTATGAAAAAATATCAAAAATGTTTTACTCAGGAACATGGAATTATGGGTGAAATTTTTCTGTATAAACCTATTTCTTTTCCAATAAATATGATCTGGTTTCCTATTAAATGATACCAGATCATGAAAATGAATAAGACTATACAAAAATATGTTGGAGGGAGAACATTGTCAAACTTCAAACACAAATTTTTTAGATCTAATAAATAACAATCACAACTAGAAACGAAATAAAAATATATATTGTTTACTTCTTCTAGTAACCCTGAATTGGAAAGCAAATCTGAAACAAACAGATTTATAATTGTGTTTAATTTTGAGATTTGATGCGGATTTATGTGAAGTTTTTTGAGAAGCACAAATTGCATAGTAGCATTTTATATTTATTTAATTATGGCAGGAAGCAGAAAGAAAAATAACCAGCTAATATATAAACAGAATGTGTACTTTGTGCAACACTATGGGATTATTAAGAGTTGGGTATAAACAGGCCTGTGGTCCCTTTCAGAATTGTAATTGTTCATCCATAGTTTCCATTGAAGTCCATTGAACTGTACACTAGGGATAATATAGCTGTTTAAAAATGAGTTTCTGAGCTTCAAGAGTTTTTCTGATCTAAAGAAATTGCAGATTCAAATTCATTATGCATATTTGACCTCTGCCCCACCATTCTAAATGAAAAAGGACATAACGACTATGTTTTCTCCGTCAAATAAAATAAAACTGTCATTCTGACCATTAAGAAAAACTTCATCTATTGATTTACTCTTTAGCTAAGTGTTGTGGATGTCTCCTTTTGGTTTTGCCACTTGGCTCTAAAGCCTGTCAATATTTTATTGATTAGAAGATGGAAATTCAATAGTTTTATTCACCATGGTCAATGTGAAAATTTAATGTATCCACATAATCAGACACATTAAGAACTAATAAGTGTACTAACAATTATTTTAAAAGTTTATTGTTAGAATTTCTTAAGGTTTTTAAAAAATATTTTCAGTGGAGAACTATAAGTGTACAAGCATCCAAGGATAATTTGCATTTATTCCTCAGATTAATTGCACTAATAAGCCCATGAAAATCCTAGTTAGCATAGTGCAATGGCATATTTTATGCCCACGAATCAATATTTGACTTGCTGTATAAATATCTTATTACAGTTTCTTTGAATACAGGAACAGTATAAACTAACCTGACACCAAAACAAGAAGAGACTATAAAATAGTGTAAGAATGAAAGAAAGAAAGAGAAAAAAATGCTCTCTCAGCAGTGGAATGAAATACTTGTGTGGAGTGAAAAATTCCAACTTTTCCTGTTTTACCTTATGCTTTTTAATATATCGTGCTATTTAATCTTCTGTCTGGATCAGTGCTTACAAGTCCATTTTGAAGGTCTCTTTGCCGTGCTAGATGCTCTCCGATTTAAAGGCATTCTTAGGTCATTAGTTTTATAACTAACATTTTTTCAGGTCACTAGGTTCTCAGAGTTCCTTTTTTATGATATATTTCACTTGACATTTCTGTACATGGTCTCTTGATAGACTCCTCTGAATAAAAGAGCAAAAGAGAATAAAGGGCAAAATCTGTAGGCAGTAACCTAAACAGCATTGCCAGAGTCTGTTAAACCCTACTTTGAGCACATAAAGTGCACAGGCCAATTTTATTGTTGTGAGGGGGCGTTTTTCAAAGGTGTGCAGCTGTGCATGTGTGTGGGTGTGCAAGTTTGTGTATGTGTATATTGACAAGGGAATTGAAAATATTTCTTTACTTCAATTCTAGTCATAGATATGAAAAGGCAAAAACTATTGAAAAACAGAAATCAAAGGTGCCATTCCATGTCCTTAACTATTGAATAAGTACCCTGAATTTTGAACATATAAATGAAAAGTGTATTATCCTCCATTATGACACTTGTTGCTATAAATATAAAACAGGAATACAGAAAACATTCTTAGTGTCTTTCTGGAGAAGGTGAAATAGAGCATTTAAGTCCTTGAAGAAAGAATTGTATCTGCAAGTTGCTTAAATCCGTATGGATATATGGAAAGTATCATTTGTCTCCCACCTTTTCTTTAACCCCAAGACATGAAAAATGCCTATAATTCTGAGGGAACAAATCTTCAGTGTGGAAACTTATAAATAGCAGTCTGATGTAAAAAAGAGCTAGGAGAAAGCTGAAGTGATGGAATTAACAAAGTCATTTTGGAAAAGCCAAGCATCAAATGGCAGGGACACCCCTGCCCTGGAGAACGAATCTAGAGACCATGAGGCAGAAATTGCTGGGGAGCTGACTGAGTTCAAAGTTGTCCAGAGACAGGGTCTGAGTGAGAACATGCTAAACAGAAGCAGAAAGGTCCAGGGCAACGGTTGAATGAGGTTGTAATCAGGTGGTGGAGATGCGGTTGTGGCACTTGTGTTTATGTGGGCAGGGACAGGATGAGATTGGTGTTTTACCAAAATATGGATAATACAAATATCAAGGGAATTTTCTCAGTGATTTAAGCCCTTTCATATTTATCTCTTTATATACATAACATAGGCAAAATTTAGGTGATTGAGGGGTGGCAGTATTTAAATATAACTATTATAATTGCCCATCAATGGAATAAATTATAATATTTTTCAAAGTATTTATTTAAGAGGAGACTAAAACCAACTATTTTGTGTAGTGTTAACTAAGGATATAACTGGAATGTCTTAGTGGTTTCTTTCAATGCTGACATTCCATTTTTTAAAACCAGACAAACTTTTTAGAGATGGGGTTGATATGCAGTGGAGTGGACCTCAGTTTGTTAAAATTAAGAAACTTAAACAGTAATCTATCTAAAACAAAAATTGAACCCTCTCTGTCCTAAGTTGGAGTTTCTATAAACAAAGGTAGAAGACTTCTAATGCAATAGTTCTGATTGCTCCAACACCTGGGTACATATTTATATTTGCTGTTTGTTTAATTATTTAATGTTTTACTTATATTCACTCCAGTGTGACACACACAATCAGGGATTGCACACGTAACCTTTGCACTTCCCATTCTCTTACATGCTAATGGTTTTCTTCTGCAATATCTGAAACTACCTTCATAAGAGATGCTGGGGAGTTAATTCCCCAAGTTCAGCTCACAACCAATAACAGGTGGGGAGTCAATGAATAAATACACTCAATTTCCCAGTCATGGGATGGGACAATTCTGAACAGATTTTATATGGTCTCCAAGAGGTTCATTGATTTAGCCCCAGTAGCACAAAGTACAAACTTTATATTAATATATCCTTGGTTGACTTTCTTCCCTTCCATGTCTCACTTTTTTTCCTTTCTCAGTATTCACTTGAACTACCTCACATAAGAATCAAACTTAAGACAATCTCCACTTTCCACAAAGATTTTTGTGATAACTGATAAGAATACAGATGATCTAATGCAATAGAAAATAGAAATATTGAGTTCCTAAAGTTATGAATTATACAACATAGTTAAAGTATGAAACTTGAAAATTTCAAGCAGGTATTAAAGTCACCCATTATGGAGAGAAAAAATAAGTACTGCTATAATTTCTACCAACTATTGAAATCACAATAATATATCTATTGAAAATCATTACCTTGAGAATTGCCCCCAAAAGAATTTTCTTAATATTATTAGATTTTCTTAATATTGTTAGATGTGATTCATTTAAATGTTGGAAGCATAGATAAAGTATTTTAGAATTGTTAACATCAAACCATTATTTTTTTGTAAGAGAAACCTTCTATTTATTTGTGAAAACAAAACTATGTAATCAATATTTGAGGGCCTTGTTTTTTTAAATACTATGGAAAATGAGTCATAATTCAGACAATCAGAAAACTTAGCTAAGACATAAGTTATGTGAAGGGATAGGAGCATATAGAAATTTATATTGTCTTTTGTGTATGTGGGAGGAAATTATTCATGTAGTCTGTTTCTCAAAATAGTAGGAAAAGACAGTATTTTCAACAAGATGGAGTAGATTACGTTTCCCTGTTCCTTCTATCAAGTATAGCTCAAAACTCTGGACGTAGATAATTATATAAAATAAACAAGGATACTCTGAAATGTGGAGAGAAAGCAGACTCTCTAGGGATCTTTGGATTGAGGAATGGCATGGCAGTGTATTCCCTGGGTTTTCCTTTTGTCTCATATGTCGTTAATTCAGTGGTAGAGAAACCAGCAATCCCAAAACACCAATGGGTCAAGACATGAAAAGCCTCAACAAAAACTTTCCCTCTCTAGTTGAAGAACCAGGAAAGAACCCTATCAAGACAGAAAATGTTTAGGGTAATAACTGCCTTACTCTGGCCAAACAGCACAGAATAAACTATGGACCCACTGTAACTCTTGTGAGCAAAGTTTGAATGGGGGCTGAGACTTTTACCTTCAGGCAGGTGTAATGAGGCACCCCTGCCCTGCCACCAGACTTGAATCACAGAAGGCCAGAAGGCTGACTAAAGAATCAGGACTTTCATCACTGTTGGATGATAATGAGAACTTCTCTCTCTCCCTCATCTCCATGGTGTCAGTGGATACCACGTGGAGAACTTAGACTTATACCCTCACCCAGATGTAATGAGAATCCCTTCCTCTACAGTCTGGTAGAGTGGTGCTAGAGGCGGCCTACTGGAGAGTCAGGACTTTCACCACAGCCCAGAGGTAATGAGCTATGTCTCTCAGCTGTGGGAGGAAGGGTGCATGTGGAGCAGTAATGAGGCACCCCTGACCTCCCATCAGTGGAAACCTAGTGAGGAGCCTTCTACACTCTGCCCAGTGGTAGGGAGATGCCTCCTAATTCCTTGGGTATGGATGGAGGCTGAGCAGAAAGCCTGGATTTTCACCCCATCTGGCAGTAACAATACAATGCTCTCCTTTCCCAACTGGCACAGTGTCAGAACAGGCCTCCTTTTAAAACACATAATTTAAGTAAAACTCAGCATTTCATAACATAATACCCTAAATGTTTAGGATTTAATAAAAAATCACTTGTCACACCAAGAACCACTAAAATCTCAACTTGAATTAGAAAAGGCAATCAACAGATGCCAACACCAAGATTATACGGATATTATAACTGTATGACAAGGATATTAAAGGAGCAATCATAAAAATGAACATACATAAAACAAATTTAAAAAGTAGAAATTCTTAGCAAGGAAATAGAAGATGTAAAGGAAAACCAAATGGAAATTTTAGAGCTGGAAAATATAGGAACTGAAAGGAAAAAATAAAACCGATTGGCAGCTCAAGAGCAGAATGGAGAGAATGAAGGAAAGAATGAGTGAACTTGAAGATAGAATAATAGATATAATCCAATCTGAAAAATAGACAGAAAATAGCCTGAAAGAAATGGACAGAGCTTCAGGACTTGTAAGACTATAACAAAAGATCTAACATTCATCTCATTAGAGTCCCAGGAGAGGAAGAAGGTGGATCTGAAAAAGTATTTGAAGGAATAATGGCTGAAAATTTCCCAAATTTGGGAAAATCTACAGAGTTTGTAACTCTACAGATTCAAAAGGCTGAGTGAATCCCTAATAGGACTTTTCCTCACCCACCTGCAATGAGGGGAAATCAAGACATTCTCAGATGAAGTAAAACTAAGAGAATCTGTTGCCAGGAGATCTATTCTAAAAAAAGGACTAAAGAAAGTTTTAAAACAGAAAATGAAATATGATGGAAGAAAATACCCAATTTAAAAAAACAATAAAAACATAAAACACTTGCCATGGCTTCTCATGGTTCTCAGAATAGAATTTAGTTTCCTTTCCTTGGGCAACAAAGTACTTAAGATAACTGCTTCCTTCAGCTTCTGTCCTGCCTCCCTGGCGTACTGTGCTCGGGGCTCATTGGCCCTTTTTCAGTTCCTCAAACCTATCAAGGTCCTTGCTGCCTCTGGGCCTTTGTTCAGGCTGGTCTTTCTGCCTTGATTGCTCCTCCTCCCCAACCAGCCATGCTCATTCTCAGAGAGTGACTTTCCAACCTTGAAGCTAACTATCATGTGCAATTTTTTTTTTCCTTGGACTCTGTGCTTTTGCCTCCTAGAACTTACCATAAGCTATAATTACGTGTCTATGCATTTTGTGTTTGCCTTCTAGGTTGTGTTCTCCATGACGCTGAGAATCTCTCACTGCTTCACCACTTGTAGCCCTGATACCTAGTACATGGTTGAACATTCAATAAACATTTCATGACTGAAAAAAATTTTAATGGTAGCATTTAAGTGCTTGGGTATAGGAGTATTCAAGGTAAGTTTCTTTCAATTTTTCTGTGTTTGCAAATGTTTATAATAAAATGGAGAAAAACAAAACAAAGTAAGAATTTAAATGAGCATTAATAACTGAGAGCCAGTAGTGTATTCATCACAGTTTAAAATTAAATGTGCCTCTGAATATAATCAAAGATCAGGAAAGGTCAATAATGCTACAAACAAACTTCTGTTTTTCTTGATAAAATGTTCCACAGATGATAGAGCACCACAGTGATCAATAATGGAATCACTATGCCTGCATCTCTGTTTCTTTTCATATTTTGTAGACTAGACTAGGGACACCTTATCTGGCAACTCATTAATAAATTGTACAATGGACTATCTAACCACGGAATGAGATGATATTTTAAAAAGATGTATAGACTAGATGTATTCAATAGAAATGTAATGCAAGTCATATATGTAATTTTATGTTTTCTAGGAGCCACATTTAAAAGAATGAAAAGCAGACAAAATTAATTTAATAGTCTCATTTAATAAAATATATCAAAATATAATCATTTCAACATGCAATTAATATAAAAATTGTTAATGGGTTATCCAATTTTTTTAACACAAAGACTTCAAAAATATGGTATGTGTTTTACATTTACAGCATATATCAATTCAGGCCTACTACATTTCAAGTGCACAACAGCCCCATAAGGCTAGTGGTTAGCTACTCTATTGGACAGCAGAGGTATAGACAATATGTTCAATGTATGTAGACTGAAACATGACTTACACTCATAGAATGGCTAATAATCGCCAATGTATTGAGTTCTTTCATTAGAATAGACATTCAATAATTCTAGTAGCTAAAGCATTCATTGAGTGCAGTTACATCAAATGAACTCTTTGAAGAACAATACAGGGTCCCAGACTCAAGAGACACTAGGCATTAGGACACCAGAGGCTTTGCTCCAAATGCTGTAAACTCTTAAGAGCTAAGCATCCTGAACAATATCTGACATCATTGTTTATCTACACCCTTTCTGTGAGTGCCAAAACTTGAACATCTATGCTCAAAAATTGCTTTTATTATCAGTTCTAAAAGTTAGACCTAGGGTCCTCCAAAACGATGTAATTTATTAAGCTTATGCTTTTGTGGTGCAATAAGAAATTTATAGTAAGCTTAACATTTTATAGGCTCCTAAAAAGCTTCTTCAGTGTTTGATTTCATATCCTGCTAGGTCAACCTTGCCAACAGCTCATGTTTGTTTGTTTTTTTCTTTCTCACCCTATATAGTCTGTCAAACTAGAAACTAAGAGGATGAGACCCACATTTTCCCAAACAGGGACCAAGAAACACTCTCAATTTCATTTCCTGTAGCTTGTCTTGTATCTCCATTGGCATAATCCACGTGAGGAAAGCGGCCTCGTTATTCCTGCCTTCTCAAAATCATCATTCATAAAAGGCAGGCTTATAGTTCAGAATATGCAAATTATTGGTGGGGAAGTGAAGGGGTAGCATGAAATCTAGAAAACAAATAGTAATTAATTAATTTATTTATTTATTTTTGTGTGTGTGAGGAAGACTAGCCCTGAGCTAACATCCATTGCCAATCCTCCTCTTTTTGCTGAGGAAGACTGACCCTGGGCTAACATCCGTGCCCATCTTCCTCTACTTTATATGGGACACCACCACAGCATGGCTTGACGAGTGGTGTGTTGGTCCACGCCCAGGAGCTGAACCAGCAAACCCTAGGCCGCCAAAGTGGAGTGTACGAACTTAACCACTACGTCATGGGGCTGGCCCCACAAATTGTAATTTAACATAACACACCTCTTTTTTTACAATGATTGGGCACAACTGCCACCAGCAATTTCACTCTGGCTAACTTCAGTATGAGCTGAGCTCTGATTACGCCATTGATGAAAAATGCAAAAGTAAAGGAAAAGAGCTTGTGTTATTTTGTTTTTGTTTTTGTTTTGTTTTAAGAAATGACAAGAATGTGAGAGAGTGGTGTATAATTGGGGAAAATATTTGAGTAGATTGGTGACAGATCCTTCCTCATCTCATAGGAATGGAGAGTGTGTCAGTCCAGGTCCTCCAATACACGGGCACTGAGATGACATTAGAAGAGCAGGAGGTTTTGTGAAAGATAATGCAGGATGAAGCAGAATTGGGTGTAGGATGAGGTAGAATGAGAGGAGTAAAAGATGATTTCCTAGATTTTCACAAGAGCGACTGGATTAATGATAGTGCCATTTGATGAGGGGAGGAAGAATGAGAAAGTAGTAGGTTTGAGAGAGAGAAAAAAATTCGTATTGTCAGGAAAAGAGTGAGGTACCATTTAGGTGTCCATGTGGAGACATCGAATAGCCAGTTAGGTTTAGGAGTTTAAATCTCAGAGGAGTGGTTGAAGCTGGATATATTTATTTTGGAAGTCATAGCTTATCAATTACATTAAAAGCCACAAGATTGTACAGAATCAATCAAGGGGTAAGTGTAGATAAAGAATTAATTCTTGAAATAATTTAATATTCAGAGTCTTGCAAGTAGAGAACAATCCAGAAAATGAAGTTGAAAAGAAGCAAATGAGGTAAGAGGGAAAACAGTGGAGTGTGGTATTTAAGAAACCAAGTGTATTAGTCAGGGTTCTCCAGAAAAACAGAACCAATAGGATATATATACATATATAAGAGGACCTCTGATGTCTGAGGGCAGGAGAAATTGGATGTCCCAGCTCAAAGAGAGAATTTTCTCTTCCTCCACTTTCATGTTCTAGTTGGACCCTCAATGGGTTGGATGATGCCCGCTCACATTATTGAGGGTGGATCTTCTTCACTCAATCTACTGATTCAAATGCTAATCTCTTCCAGGAGCACCCTCACAGACACACCCAGAAATAGTGTTCTATCAGCTGTCTGGGCATCCCTTAGCCCAGTCCAACTGACACGTAAAATTAACCATCACATCAAGTGAAAAATGCATTTTAAGAAGGAGGAGATAATCAGCAATGACAAATGCTGTGAGAGGCTTTTGTGAGAAGACTCTGTTTCTCACACTTACTAAAACAGTTTCTTTTAGGGCTGCCTTCCAGACTTAATTATTCTCAAAGGTTCAGGAAATAAATTTGGATTTTCACCTCTGGGCCTGCATCATTATATACAGGGAAACACACGAAGTTACTCTGACCAAAAACTTATCTATGAGGTTATCAACCTTTAAGACCACAGAAACAAAACCTTAGTCTCCCTACCATTTAATCCTCCCCTTTCTCTTCACTGGACTTTGGATACAGAAGAAGTTATACAAAACTTATCTGTTACTGAGAAAATTATACTGCTCTATTTAGAAGACAGAAAATGCCACAATAAAATGTGTTTTTTAGTATTTAAAGAAACATTTTTCTACTCTTCTTGCCTCATTTGCTGACAAAGGATGTTAGAATGGATGAGAGACTGAGTACAGGTATGTCTCCTGGTTGTGTAGGGTTTCACAAGTCTCCGTGTTACACTGACAGTCCTCCTTTCCCTGTGTGTTACACACCGCAGAGAGACTTGGGGGGCTAGGCTTTGAAGTTCACTCATGCCCCGTTTCCCGTGACAACTGATTTGCATTGTTTTGTTGTCCTTCATCTCAATAATGACCGAACTGTGGTAAAGGCTATTCTAGCTTCATAACCCTAGAATTGCTCCAAACCAAAAGAGCTTAACTTTTGATATAAGCAAACATTTTGTGGTTTCTGATATTCCTCAGTTTTATAATAATTTCTTCAACCTATGACTGTGAGCCCTCCTCGATAGCATGTGGAAAATCGCAGTCATTTTCTCTTGTCACTGCTGTAGTTCTCTTTCCTCTGCACTGCCTTCCTTTCTCTTCATTTCTAGTGTTTCAGAGATTCTTTCTTAATTAAGCGAACTCTGTTAGCTACTTCTAGTGTCAAACTATGTGTGAGTAACTAGGGACATAAGTCATGTTTATTTATTAGCACTTTATTTCTAATGTAAAAATTATGCATTAGCTCAAAAACAATTTCATGAATACAGAAGCATCTTGAATTTTTTAGGAGAGTTACCTTTCCAAAATTTCAAGACACTTCATTTTGTCCAGGGAGGAAGTAGTGATTTTTCCAAATCAATCACATAGGTTAGAGAGGTGTGACTTTTTTTGTGTGGTGATGTGGTTCTTAATTTCCCACAGGGCCCTGTAATTCACAGAAATGCAGTAAGCACTCAAGTGGAGTGGAGTTGGGGTTGACTATGAAAAGCAGGGCTCTTTCCATTTATACACTCACTTCAACAAAGTTGAGAGGCAGAGATCAGGAAAAAGATATTTATCATGCATTATCAATGACATAAAGAGAGCTTGTTTAATGACTTAGTTAATATACAGTAAAACTTCCCAGATCCTGTGGTTTGGGAAATTTCTATGGCTCTTCACTTGGTTCTTAGGGAAACCTAATTTTAACTATTGAATATAAAAATATATGAAATATTTTTAATATATTACTAAAAATTATCATGCATACAGTTACAAATATATACCCAACTCTGATCATGTTGCTCATCAGGTGCCCAGTGAGAGGTGCCTGCAGCCAGCTTAAGGGGAAAGAACGTTGGGCTTCAGAGGGTTGTCCCACTGGGGGTGTCACAGAAAACTGTGAGGCAGGAAGTGCGAGAAGAGGACACTGAAAAACTCCATGAGAGAACCAGCATTTGAACTCTTAGCCTACAAAGAGCATCTCTATTTTGCAGTGTTGTCCAGAGAAACTTCAAGAAAGTTATCACTATACTCTAGTCCTTTTACAGGGCTTAGTCAACTTCCCTCTCTCTCTCCCCAGCCCACTACACAAGAAGGCCTGGACCTTGAAGATAAAGGGGAGGACAGATTCTCAGAACCAGACCATGCTTCTCCTTTATTCCAAGTAGTCCAGAATCCCAGCTCAAGTCAGCCTTAAGGGCATGATAAGTGATGAAGTTTACATCCACTCTGAAATTGAAGCTTTAAATTGCATATACAAATAGAAAGTAACTCAAAATTTATGAGATCTGCACATGAGATAATTGGGGGAGGCAACAAAACAATTTGAAAGAGCATTTATTGATTCATTTCGGCAGTGGACGTTTACTGAGCACCTCCCACGTAGCAGACATCACTCTAGTTGTTGAGGATATACCTGTGAACAAAACAGACAAAATGCCTGCCCTCATGGAGCTTACATTTAATTCTATTGAGAGCCTTTTTAAGGCACTGATTCGTGAAAATGAAATCAATTCCTATTTCAACTTGACCAAGTTGACACTCGTCATTATACTTGTTAAAACCAGTATAAAAGGGTCTCACATTGTAGACCTGAAAAAATTATTTAAGCTACTTCTTTCCCAAATACATATGTTTGCAATTTATTGCAATACACCGACCTTCACAGTGAGCTGACCTCTGAGAGGTGCTCATTTTTCTACTTTGTCTTGAATATCTGAAGAGGCCGTCAGGGAGTGCGTGGAGGAGCAGCATTTTCAGCTTGTTCTCTGCCCCGAGTATATTAGGGGCCCAAAGATAATTTCTAAGTCTTAAATGGTTACTTTTTCCCTTTTTTTGGCCACGTCAATGAATCATTTAGCAGTACATCTTTCGTGGATACTTAGCGAAATCCATGTGCGAAACAACAAGCCCAAAGTTCTTTTTGAGACGTAATGTCTGAAGCAGTACATTCCTTTGCTTTTGTAACCCAGTCTCCTGTCTTGGTTCCACTTGACTCAGTTGTGTTTGCACAGACCTTAAGCTTATCTAACTTTGGTGGGGCAGTCAGTATTCTTAGCTTTTTCTTCCCTGAGCCATTTTGTCTAATTGAAAGGATTTGGTCCTTCTTAGATCCTTAACTGGTCTTTGTCTGAAATACTTCTACCCACTGTTGCATTTTAATAGTATGTGTGATGTCATGCCCTTAAATCAATCTCTTTTTTTTTCTCAAAAAATTTTTCATTTTTTTCTTTTGTTGTTTGGAGTCTAAAGTTGGTTGGCGTTTCCAGCATTGCAAAGCCATGAATTTCTGGAATCTCTCTAAAACCTTTGCAATCTTGCTTGCAAACTAGCAAATTCTTTCTGAGCTCTTTCTCATCAAAGAGAGGTCAATGCAAGCAGACATCCAATAATAACAATTGTCTTGTAACTTCTCCTCATCCTACAAGTTTATTTCACACATTATCTGCCTGCAAGTGCTTCAGGTGACACTTTCACCATTTTCGAGGACTATGTAATGTTGATTGTCATCTTTTAAGCATACAAAGCTGTGCCTTTGCTATCCACTCTTTGGCCTCAGCCAATGCTTACGACCTTTTTTTTTTAAAGAAATATCCTTCTTCTACAATGAATGCCAGGCAGAGGAAGGAAAACACTTATATTTATTCTACATATAAAAGAGCTAACGAGGGGCCGGCCCGGTGGCACAGCGGTTTAGTCCGCGCTTGGCAGCCCGCGGTTTGCTGGTTCGGATCCCAGGCTCCGACGACGCACTGTCTGTCAGCCACGCCGTGGCGGCGTCCCATATAAAAAGTGGAGGAAGATGGGCACGGATGTTAGCCCAGAGCCAGTCTTCCTCAGCAAAAAGAGGAGGATTAGCAACGGATGTTAGCTCAGGGCTGGTCTTCCTCACCAAAATAAAAAAGAGCTAACGAGGGGCCTGTAGGGGAAGAGAGAGTAAAAGTCCTATGGGCTGAGAACTGAGGAAGGACAATTTGAGGTGGAGAAAATAGGTTCTATGGTGTAGGCTGGGATAAAATTGAGTTCAGTCCTACAGAGGATATAAGAAATAAGTTTGGGGAGTTAGATACTGCCTCGCCTTTAATGTGTTTGAGTGATAGAGGTAAAGGATTCATTTTCTTTTACATTAAATGGTTGACTGTCATTTTGTCATAGGTGCAAAATTTCTCAGATCTTGAACACTGGATCATAGTTTCAAAGGAGTTTTACATATAAACCACAGTGGTTTCTTTTTCAACTTAAAAAGTCATTGTCGTAATTTGTGGAAGTAATAATACATTGACATAATTCTACTACAAAGGTTGTTTATTTTGTTTTATTGTAATCTTGGATTAGATGTATATAAGATTTGTCATGTAGGTTTAAGGACCTTTTTTGCCTCTATTACAAGGTATCTAGAAGTTCTTGTGTCTTCTTTAATGTCAAAGATACTTTTGAAGTTTAAATGGGAGTAAGGCAAGAAATAAAACTCAATTATTGTATTTTTCTTCTTTCAACCTAAAAAGTTAGTACAAAAGCCACAAAGACTGTATTCTTTTCCTTTCACACCTATCATTTTGATTCACAGTCACATTAATTTTCTCTACTTTTCTCCAAAGCAGAAATATAGATGGATGACCCAGAATGGGATAGTAGGGAGCAGTTAAAAGCGATTATATGTTTCAAGTTTCTGACACTTGGATTGAAAATTTAGAGTTATAGGTCAATTATATTGAGGAATATATATTAAATATCTGTTTTTAAATTTTTATTTTAATGAGTTTTGTTCACCATATTTACCTTTGGACATGTAAAGCACAGGGAATAATGGAAACTAAATTTGGGGCCTGGATTTTACAGAGTATTCTTAATGTATTTTATATTATGCTTCACACATACTTAGTATGAGAGGAAAGAAGTGATAGAGCAGTTGAAAGAGCCCAGTGCTAAGAGTTAAGAGATCATGATAATTATCCTGCCTCTGACGTTAATTATAGCCAGAATTCCAGCATGGCACTTACCTCTCCAGGTCCTGATTTTCATATCTTAATAAGAAGAAACTGATGATTCTATTAATTTCTATTCTACTCCAAAATTCTATTGCAAAATGAATTTGATTAGTTACATATAACAAAATATCTTTTGTTCTATAGTTATTGAAGTCCAGAAAATATGAGCTCACTGTTAAAATTGTCTCCCAATTAGTAGACAGAACATTTAGACTTGAGTATTCACTCAAGTAGATATTCCCTTGAATGAGTCAATTAACATCTCTAAGTGTTCTTTCCCTATTTTCTTATCAGTTAATAGGGATAATAATGTTATGTATATAGCCATGAAGAAAAAAAATAAAATATACACTCATAAACTATAAGTCAAAAATTATTTATTTTCTTTCTTAAAATATATTTAAAGAAGTAGTATGGCTGTTCAATATTTACTTTTTCTAAGTTAAACAGAAATAGAATCATATTTTAAACACAGGAGTCACACTGAGAGAATGAGAACACCATTTGTAAGGGCATAAGATAGCTGGTTTAAAAACCAAGCAGAAGTAGTAAAACAATGATGCTCCTAAAATGCTTACACTAGCTTGTGTTTTGAAAACATCAAAATACAACAGTGGAAAGAGATAATCAAAAAAACTCTTCATAAACAATTTTGCTTTTCTTAATTATTATTTCTACTAATACCAAGAAGGTATTAAAAAAAGGTAAAGAACACAATAAATTTCAGATAATTTTTATAAAACAAATAATGATTGGAAAGTAGAAAGGTAGATAGGTGAATATGCATGCAAATATAGATAGATATGTGGCCAAGTTTACACACAAACATACATTCTTATTGTGTGTTTTTTTTTAATGTAGTCTATATTGTTTCTGTAAAATGGACAAAACTATTAAGGTTTTTGTCTTGAAAGTATTTGGAAGTTTAATTATTCTAAGTTCTATAATTTTAAAGAGTGTTGAAAATAGAAGCATTATCTTTCAGGTACTTCTATTTCTCACAAATATTAAGGTATTTTAAGAATCATGGATTTTTTTTAAGGCAAGCAAGAAGGTTTTTCTTTTTTTTTTTTCTTTTGTTGACCAGCATGAATTTTATGGTGAAATGTGACCCCACTTGAACAAAGCTTATAAACTCTTTCCAATGCTCATTAAACCCTAAAGAGCTCAAATCGCCATTTCATGGATTTGAACTCTTTTTCTGGTTAATGTCTTCACATTTATTGTTTTGCCCATATGTCCTTTTAGAGTAATAGATCATTTTTCTCTCACTTTCTGACCCTTGTTTTCAATATGGTGCCTGTAACAGATAAAGTGAGATAAGATGAGATCCTTCTTTATTTGCCTCTTAACTTTGAATGGTTGTGTTTCATTTGGCATCAAGTCCTGGGAAATCCATTAGGTATTCAATTCAGAGAAGAAGTCAGAAATAACCTCTAGTTAAATCAGTAGGAATTGCTATAATCAAATTTTACCACTTTCTTTAAACAATTATGGGTTTATAGAACTTTTTTTATAAGAGAACTTCCTTGATGAATACTAGAGGACAACTTTAAAGCAGGAGTTTGAGTCAAAAGTGATTTTTCAATTACGGAATTTTGAAAGGTAGGTATACAAAAACAAATGGCAAATATCTGCATGAGAATCCAAATTCAATGTTATAATTTTTACTTAACCCTTGAGTTTGTAAACCACTGCTAATATATGTGATGATGATTCTTAATTTTAAAAATAAATATATATTTCAACACAGAAACTTCCTAAATAATGTAAAAATTATCATTATAAGGTATAGTTTGAGTTTTGAAGACCAAATTTCAGAGAGATATTTTAAATTGCTACATCTTTCTACTGTATTTGAGTATATTGCCAATAAAGCAAGATGATTTCATCTTTACTATCAGTTAAATACATAATATTTTGGCCTCACATTATTTTATTTTATCCTTAATGAATGGTCTTTCTAGTGTTTCATGTATTTTTGACTAAATGGACATTAAGTAATTAAACATATCTGTTAATGAAAAGTAGACACAATTTTGCACTATAAGATTACAGAAAGAATCTTTAAGGAGGTATATCATACATTATTATTGGTTTAGGAAAAACAGTAAGGTGGCAAGAAATAAATAATGGATTATATTATGGCAAGAGGATTGATTTGCAGTGACTAGAAAGCCAAAGAGTATAAAATTGCTATTTAATGTTGGAGTTTAAGCAGGATCCATTTCATTTTATACTACAGAATCTCTAGTCTAATCTTTCTGAAAGTCTTCCCGAAAGAGTTGAGATAATGACAATCTCATGCTTCTTGGCTTATCTTCCCATAAATCCTTCCCTCAAACTTTGAATATCGATTGTCCCTGAACATTTCCCAACCCATTTGGTAACCACTTTCTTTTCAAAAAATATTACTAGAATGCTCAATTATCAGCTGTTAAATATCTGAACAATATCCTTTGTCCGGCCAGCTGCTAAAACATCCAGTTGCTGGGCTTATTTCATCTCAAATACATAGGCGGCCTGCCAACAGCCTCACATCTCAGAATGCTTCAATGGGCCCTGATACCATCCTTTCAGTGGCCAGCTGTTGTATTTATAGTTAAATGGTTGCCAAACCAAAGGCCAAGAAAAACAATGCCTTGTATTTGGAGGTAACTTTTATCCTGCCCAATCTTCATCCTCAATGTCATATTGCTCTGAGCTATCACCAGCATCCTACAGATCTCCAGAAAGCTTTTACAATTTATTTTGTATTCATCATAGATGGCAAAGGATTGAAGCAATCCACCTGCTCTGGGGCTTGCCTGTCAACTTTGATCTGGATGCAGCATGAGTGACACTTGCTTATTGTTGTAAATTTGGATACTGGTTTTTCAGACAAAGTGAGAAATGTATGTTTTGTGATTTCTCTGTACGTCTTTTTGCTCTTGAGAAGTAGAGCTTCTCAAGTGTTACAGTTTAGTATTCGTAACTGCATTATTGTTTTATCCTTAAACACTTATTTTAAAAATGAAAATAAATTGAATTCTGTTTATAAAATAAATCATGGCTAAGTGTATAAAAATATTTGCTATGGATAATGTATAAAGGAGTCAATTATCCATATCCCTGACATTAAAATAACCACTTTAAATATTAGGTGTTATTTCTAGTCTTTTCTTCTGGGAATTACATATAGTTGTATATGAATATGTATAGGAATTAAAGTCTTTTGAGTTTCTATTTGTTACTTCAAACACAAATTTGGGAAGTTACCATTTTGGTAAATTAATATATTTTTTAAAAGCAATATATATTGATTGGGAAATTAGCACAAGCTTTAAAAGAAAAAACTAATCAATAGTAATTAATATTTTGTGGCAAATTGTTCCAAGTTTTTTCTATTTATCTATATTTGTGTGTATATTTATTATAGTTTTAAAAATTGGGATAACTCAATATGTATTTATTTTCCTTAATACATGCTTGTGACAAATAATGTAAATAGGCATATAAAGGAAAAGTTAATCATTTCCCCTTCTCTTTAATAGGATGCTTCGTGAAAAAAAATTAACATGTACTGTTACCTTTTCACACCTATTTCTATATTTTTACAAATGAATACAAGATTGTGCAGATAAATACTATTCAGGAATTTATACTTATAATACCATATCATACACATTATTCTATAGCTTGCAGTTTTCATTTAACAAATGTGTGTATCATTGTGTTCAGACGGATTTTTTCATATATGATGTTAACATTTCCCCATGGGAGTAAATATATTTGAAAACTTAATTCTAAAGGAATATAAAGTTCCATCATCTTCATTAATGATCTTTCTTTGATCATTAAACTGTTGTTTGAAATTTAGATGATTTATAATTTTTATTTTATAATCACAGTTGCAGTGAGCAATATGATGTATAAGTTTTCATAGTCAGTTTTGATTATTTATTAGTATAAGCGTCTAGAACTGAAATCAATGATAAAAGAACATAAAGGTAAAAAAAAGTCTTGATTCTTATTGGCTCTTGCATGACAGAAAGAAAATTTATACTCCAACAGTCTTAAATAAAACAATATGTCTATTTTGATATAGCTTATGCCATTATTTTTATGCTATATTTAAATTTTTATGTCCCTTTCAGAGATAACCATTATTTTTATAACTATTATTTTAAAATGTCTATGTACAATCACATTTAAAAATATTTTATGGTTGTTATATGCAAAAAGTCAAAAAAATTAGTTGAGAAAATAATTACTATTTGCATTGTATCCATGCATATGTAAATTATGTATTTAAATTTAAATCGATATAGATATAAACATGGTCACAGAAATTAATGCATATATATATATATATTTGCCACTTTTTGCAGAAGTGGAATTATACTCTAAAAACTGTTTTATAGTCAGATAGAGGGCAGTATCCAGAAAAAAATATAGTCTAGTTAATAAATGGTATTAGGAGAATTAAATGACTTTTTAATATTTATATTCATATGCTTCATGATAAGTAAAAGTTAATTGGAAGTAGATTAAATTTTAAATATAAATAAACCAAAACTTTAAAACAATTAGAAACAAATAATTTTTTGACTTTTGCAGAAGACCATATTTTCTTACACAAGATATAAAGGGTAAAAAACATAGTAAAGGGAAATAATGATATGTGCAACTATGGGAAAATTAAAAATTTAGATATGATTAAAAATTCCACTTGAAATCATAAAATAAATAAGGTGTTGGAAAGGTTATGAAAAAATATATATTTATTCATTGCTATGGGAGTACAAATTATTATAACTAATTTGGGGTATAATTTGACAATATCTAGTGCAACTTATAAGGCATATACTCTAAGGCCTACATAGGAATTCTACTAATTCTAAGAATTCTACCTTAAGCATCTATTTTGCACCCACATGTGTACCTGTGATCATATAAAGCAAGACTATCATTTCATATGACAAAATGGTAGAAATCAGTATGATAAGAAAACACAAATCATGGGATGAAGTAGCAAGGCAATTTTGTTTTCATCTTTCAGTGTTCCTTTATCGATGGAGTTACTTCTTTTGATACTGGCTCAACACAGGGTTGACATAAGGGAAGCCATATTATAGAAAAGAAGCCATATTGTAACTTTGAATGATCTTTGATTAAGTAACCCAGCTGGATATACACGGTCCAGGAGATATACATGCTTTGTAGATTTTTATGGCCCCTCCTTGCATATATACCTCCCGCCTGCAAGAAGACAATAATCTTTTTAAGTTCCCTAGGAATGTGATAACCCCCAGACAAAGATTCTATCATTGATGACAACTGAAAGGTCTGGTGTGGTGACTCCCAGTCTGTAACAACACAGAGTCAATGTTCCTAACTCCTCCCCCCAACCCACTAGCCCTAAATAACTTCTTCAGATTCTGTACCCCTTTAAGATGGTTCTTTATGACACTAGTCCACCATCTTCAGATCAGCTAGCTCATAGCTTAATAAAATGCCCTTTCTCTGCCACCATCTTGCCTCTTGACAGCTTGGCTTTTGTCTTGTGGCGAGCAGATCCTGACCTTTGCACAGTAACAGTTTTACTTTGAAAATTTTTACAAGACTGAATCACAAAACATAATCTCAATTTAAAAAAATAAACAGCAACAATAAAAAACTAAGTCTCATATAATAATAAAAAAAACTCTAGTTGCATTCTTTTCCAAACCTGAATTCCACCCTGTAGTGAATGGAGAGCCTCCACTCTGAGAGTAAGAATATAGTCAGATTATTACATCTTTCCTCTCATCGTTCACCTTCACACTTCCTTACCCCTTTATTCTCCAAGGATGGAAGTCTAGGAATGGAATGAAAGGTAGGAAATTAGAGGACATAACAAGTCTTCATTGACTGATAATACATTGTAAGTTAACGTTTTCCTGTGCTGGCTTAGATGTTAAAAACAGACTCCTATTGTGGAATGCTTTTGTTATTCATCAGAGCACCTCTCCTACTGCTGGGGATATCTCACAGCAGTGCCCTTCCCATGGGTCATGTTCTTTCCCTCTTAGACTGACTGCATCAAGTGATTTGATACCAGCTTTACTCTGCTGAAGTCTATTTTCTTTGCCAGGTACTTTTCATGGAATGGCCTAGCATGACACTCTCCTGTGCACCCTCCTCTCAACCTCCAACCAGACTATGGAAAACACGAATATATTGATCATTCGCCCTAATAAAATCTAGTTCGAGTAGATCCCACTGAAGCAGAAAGATGTACTTTGGCTTGTCTGTCAACAGCTAGTTAGCTCTTTAGACCTGTAGAGCTGTCAAGCAGGAATTTGACACCAGTCCATTGTATCCTCCAACTGCAAGAAATGCATAAGGAGGTTCCCACATGAGTCCCTTTCATTAAACTAGAGGTGAGAAAAAGGCACCCTTTATCCTGGGAACTCATAGAAAACCAACAGCTGTCTCTAAAAATCCTCTTCTAAACCTCACCCCCTATAAATCTCCAAAAGACGCATTTATTCTTAGCATAGAGTTAAGGCACAAATAGCAATAGCTAGAAATAAAACGTCATATATTCTCTCATTGCATATATATAGCAATGAAATGGAATTACTTAATTTAAAAAAATCAGTAAAGATAGGTGCCCAAACCCAGCTGTTTATGAATATAAGGAATTGTTTAATGTTTTTACAATGATACAATTTATGAGTAAAATAAAAATAATAGGTATTGATAGAAATAACTATATGAAATTATAAAATGGATTAGAGGAAAATACAGCCATGACTACATTTTACTGACTACCACAGGGAAATAGAAGAAAGGATTCAGGGTAGTAATCAAATGAATTGCTAATATGTACATATATATTTTTTCTCACTTTTCCATTTTTCTTCAAATGTGAGTTAAAAAAATTTGTCACATATATTAAGATTTTTCATAAAATGTTTGCAAAATTATGCTTTTTATATAAAATTTTTATTTTTGTTTTCTTGTTGTTTTAAAGATGTTTACTAAAAAAAAAAGAGCCATTAAAGAGCAAATGTCTTGGTTATAGTAAAGGGAAAGAATTAATGGAAGGAGGAAGATAGTGAAAATAAGGAAGAGAATGAGAATCATACCAAAACCAAGGAAGTGATTTTTCCCTTATTGTGAGGAGGGCCGCGGCCATCTTTTATGTGGATCAGACCAAGCTGAGATGGTTGCAAATATTATCTGTTGTAGGTGTGCAATTGAGAGAAATGTTGTTTAATTCAGTAATGCTTGTTTTTCCTTTTAATGCATTTCCTTTACAATTCTCACTGCAATTTTTCTGTTTCAGGTCACTAGGGAAGAGCAATTTAAGTAGTAGCAGACATTATCTGTGTGAAAAACAATAAACATGCTTTGCTTGTGAACCAAAAGTAAACGAACATCTTTTAGGGGAGTTGCATTATCCAGAACTTAAAATCCACTTTTCTCTAAATCTTAGAGATGGAAGGGCAATTACAGCACTTTGTGGCCGGTGTTTCACCGAGTTAATGGGATAACTATTGATTGCCACAATTCTGATAAAGTGTGATTTTGCAATGATATTTTGCCCATTCATTTTGCACAAAAGACTGTATGTTACTGTCACATATTTTTGTGTTTATTCTTGTTTCATATTATTAAGTGTAATAACATCTTAAGTTTTATCCCAAGGGCTGAGGAATCTTTTTCCTAGTTTATTTCAGACATTCCAGGAAACTGGTTTGGAGAAAGGTTTATATGCAAACATTTTTAATATAATTTATTTATTACCTGTCATACACTGACACACTGTTTCACATAATTCTTATTTACAATCTCGTATGCACTTTGTATTTGTTTTTCTACTTATTCTTTATTGTACTTTGAAAATTTAATCTCTCTGTGCATTTAAGGGAATGAAATCAATTTTATCAACCTGTTTAAATTTGCTCCTCCTTTAGTTAGCCGTAAAGATCTTGGGATGTGTATATTTCTTTGGCATGTGGATGATTACATGAGAACTTTCTCAATATTTTAAAAACCTTAATGGATTTCCTCTCCAAGCAGTATTTTGGAAGCAGTAAGAATCTAAATCAGATATTGAGTATGAGCAGCTGACTTCATTTGTGGACCTACTACATGACCTTAGATAATCAACCTGTCTATTTTTATTTTCTCTGACCATAAAAAGAAAATACTAATGACCTCAAATAAATGTAGTGATTATTGATAGAACAGTGCTTGAAAGACACTTTGAGTTGCTTTGTGTAAGCAGAAAATATTCTTATTTCTGAAATGAAATGCGATTTGTAAGATGTAATTTGGATATTCCCTGATGGGGACCTATAAGAGAAATTATAATACTCCCTTACATTTATATAAAGATTTAACATTTACCAAGTACTTTTATATATAGTATTTTGTCTTATAGCTGTATTATTTCCTTTTTGTTATTGAATGATTGTTCTTTGAAGAAGATTTTGAAAGAAATACAGAAAAATCTAAATAAAACCTTAGGATGCACTTCTCAGATATAACCCTTGATTTAGTCATGTTTGTTCATTTTTAATACATTTACCTGATTATTCCAAATTAAATGTCTTAATATATACCTCTTACTTGAAAATATTTTTGTGACATAAGAAATATTTATAAACAAAATGTAATGATGACATTAATTGCAGATTGAGACCTTACAACCATCCTTAAGGCAAAAAAGAAAGGGCGGTGGGGAGGAAAATGGAGGGAAGGAGAAAGAAAGAAAGTGAGAGAGAGAGAGAGAGAAGAGAAACTGTTCTTAAAGCAGCTAGGAATTGACAACACTATTTAGGAAGTGTCTTCTGTAGCATAACTGATTTTGATATGCAGCGTTTGGAACTAGACCCTGTACTGAAGCTACCGAAAGCATTTGTGACTGTTTTCTGAGTTTATTCTAAACAGTACAAAACATCATGTGAGCCCACCCCTCAAATGCTCTAAAGACATTTGGCGTATTCTTATTGACTTATAGACCGTGGAAATAATGACAGCAAGAACCAGATTCTGCGGAGATTTGAATACGTTTATTGTGGCTCTCGACAGTTGTCTGATAACTTGACTATCAAGTGGGGCTTTGGGGCCTGTTAGTGGCAAAGCTGTGGAAAAAAGCAGAGTCACTTTATTTCAAGCTCCTGGAAACTTTAATAGTGTTGGACTACTAGTGCGTTAACTCATCTCTACCACAAATTTTCACTCTACTAAACAAGAAGAAGGTAGTGCGGATCCGTGTAAGATCAAAATAATAAATCCAAGTGATTCGTTTCTATTTTTCAGTGGCTCTTGGGCGTTTTTTTGCACAGAAGATAATTCCTAAGAAGCTGCACACCAAAGAAGGTTTTTAATAAAAAGTTGAGTTTTATAGTCAGCTAAAATCGAATATTAGGTAATTTTGTCCTTGAAATACCAAGGACGAATGGTCCATGTTAGCATGGTAATGATAATAATATAACTAGTAATCATAATAGATCTCACATTTATGGGATCATCATACAGATACTATACAAAATGCTTTATATATTTATATATATATATATCTCACACCCACACAACTCTGTGAGGTAAATTTAGTCATTATGCTCCTCCACAGATGATAAAACTCAGTCAGAAATAGTTGAGTACCTTGACGAACAGATCCAGTAAGCAGTAGATCTGGGATTCGAACCTAGAGAATTTAACTCTAGAGCTTATTTTTTGAAATACTAATCTCCAAATCTCATTAATTTAAATTAAATGAGCCACAGTTTAATTTAGAGATAGTACATTTGGCATTATCACAAGAGAGGATTATACTTTAGAAATGTTCTTTGAGACTTTCCATCCCCTACTTTCAAATTGACTCCCTTCCTCCTGTCTTCTACAACTTTAATTTTTGCCTAAACAGTGGTAACTGTTATTCTGCTACTTCTCAAACCAATCATGGACATAGAAATAGTTTACTCCGTCATCTTCAGATTAACTGGATAACTGAGGCAGTGGATTAGAAAATGTTCATATTATGTGATACAATATTCAGTACAAATAGAATATAAAATAATTCCAAAGAGATTAATATCATAAAGAAAAAATTTGGCTCAAAGGACAGGCATAATGCCACACATTCTGTCTTTTTTTTTTTTTTGGCATTGTAGGCAATCTGACAAGTAACACATTCACTGTCCAAGTTGAGATCCAATGGCACAAGCATTGGCCGAGCTAAAAACCTGCTGAGCACAGGGCAGGGCCCGATCTACTAAGCTCACTGCATGTCTGTGGTCACATGGGACTCAGACTTGGAAGGCAGGAGATACCAAAAGAGGGAGAGGAAGGTAAAGGCTGAGCAACACATTGGCAGTCTCTTCTCCAAAAGCGCCAATCAGATAATTTACTGTTCCCCTGGGGGAATGTGGAATATGTGTGTACACACACATGTGTGTGTGTAATTTGGCAGAGGGAGCCAGTGGGGTAAGACAAAAGACTAGTACTAGCCCTCTCATCTGAAATGAGGAAAATTAACAAATTACATTCCCTGTATCTTTATTGTTTGCTTTTTAGTGTAGAAAGTAGCTTAATATAATCATATAAATACTCTTGTCTTATACTATTTAAAACATATGTGCAAAAAATGAAAATAAAATATTTCTATGATGTTTTATTTCAATGATGTCTCTACGGTATTATTTTAACAGAAAAAAACATTTTTTTCTTTATATCATCTTAGTCTTTCTCTCATTTGTTTTTTAAATTTCAAATAATTATGTGTGTGCTATTATTCAGATTGTCTGGTCTCTCTATCTCTCTCTTTCTCACACGCACTCACAGGACATAATCTTTTCACGATATATCTTACTCTCCAGTGCTTTCTTCATTGCTGCATTCATAAACCATCACATGGGTTTTACTTAAACCCCTTTGCAAGGACATTTGATTTCTTTCCAGTTTTCACTCCCATCCTCACTACTTGGAACTGTCAATCTTAAATTTTAAACATACTTCTGGGTATGACCTTTTGGTTAAGTTGCTTTTAATAGGTATTTTGGCTCTTTGACTGTCCTTCTTGTCCACTGCCTGTTCATACCTCTTGCTCATTTTTCCATTGGCTTGTCTGCCATTTCTTACTGAATTATAGTTCTTTATGTAATTCTAATGTGAACTTTTTGTCTTAAATATTTTCTCTGACTCCATAGCCTGTCTTCTCTATCTTATAGTGTCCTTTAATAGACAATTAAAAAAAAATTTTAATGTAGTCAGTTGAGCAATTTTTAATACTTTAATGATTATTTTTAGAAAATGATTGTTTATTTCAAGGTTATTAAGGTATTCTCTTATGTTTTCTTCTAGAAGTTTTGTTTTGCTACTTCCACAAGCACATGATAAAAATTAAGTTTATCTATCATTGTTATTACTATTTATTAATTTGTCCATAGGTATATTCAATTCACTTAGTATTGTTTATTAAAAAGACCTTACTTTCCAACTATCATAAGCCACCTTAGTTATAAACCAGTGCTAGAATCTATTTTGGGATTCCACACCTGGTCATTTTCTGCCCTCTGCCTCTAATTAGTGTAGCTTTAATATAAATCTTGATGTCTGGTGAAGAATTTCTTCTCATGTTGCTCTACCTCCTCAAGTATATATGAGGTAACCTTATCCTTGACCCTTTGCATTGCTAGACAAATTTTGGAATTTTCAACTGCCACCACAAAACATATGAGATTTACATTGGAATTTCAGTGAATATTTTGTGGAGAATTGATACCTTTAAAATATTAAGATAACTATTTCATGAATATACTATACCCCTCCATTTTTATCTTTTTATTAATGTCTTTAATGATGTTTAAAATTTTATTTGGAGAGTTTCTGCACATCTTTCATTAAATTAATGTCTCAATTTTATATTTTCAAATTTTATGCTATCGAAAATTATTTTTTTTTGGTTTAATTTCTAATTGCTTGCTACCTGTTTATAGAAATACATTTGATATTTGTATGCTGACCCTATATTCATCAACCCTTGCTGAGTTATTTATTTTAATATTTTGCTGTAGGTTTGTTTAATTTTCCATTTTCACAATTAATATAAGTAATGATAGTTTTATTTCTTCATTTTGTGTCACTCACCTTATCTTTTTATTGTATTATTTCACTGGCTACACCTTCTAATAAATAAAAATAGTGATTATGGGCATTCTTAAATCATTCCCAATCTAGAAAACATCTTCTTTTTTTACATTTTACTATTAAGTGTGATGGAAGTTGTATAAATGTCATCTATCCATCTATTCACCCATACTCTTTCATAATGATATATGCATGTCCCCTCTAAATTGTTTGCTGTTTTATCATAACATTTTTTTAATCTATTGATGTAATCATGTAAATTGTCTCCTTTATTCTGTTAATGTGGAGAATTACATTGATTGACTTTCAAAACTATTTAACTGAACTCATAATTCTGGATAAACTAGATTTGATTATAATACATTATTCTTTTTGTATACCCTAATCAGTTTGCTAATATGTTTTAATCTATGAATTGTTCAAATTTTTTATATCCTTACTAATTCTTTATTGTTTCATCAGTTTCTACAAAAGTTGTCTTAATATTTCCCGTTATGCTTTTGGATTTTCTCTTTCTCCTTTTTGTCCATTTTTGCTTTATATTTTTGAGGCTATATTACTAATAATATACAAAATTAGTATTGTTATTTCTCCCTGTTAAATTTTGATCTCCATTTTTTTGATCGTTATGAAATATTCCTTCTTACCTCTAGTGATATTTTGTGATAGTATTACACTTCTAAACTGCAAATATTATTTGTTCAATCACTTGCTAAAACCCTCAATATGTGTGTGTGATTAAGGCTGCAAGATCTTTCTAAGTTTAAGTCAAAAATCCTTTAAAAGTCTCTGTGCAGTTAATGATAATTTCATGACATGGCGTTCAAACCCCCTCCATAATCATCCATAAAACTAGCTCTTCAATTTCATCTTCCATCATGCCTGTCTGATATTGTATGGCCAAGTCATTCTGAATGAATATTTCCTGACTATCGAGGAGTTCAGCTCTTAGCCAAAAACCTGTGTGTGTAACCTTTCAGGCCCAATCACTGGCAATTACTAAGGATTTATTACCTGGCAGACTGTATGGGGGAAAGCTGCCCTCCCCACACCAGACTGGTGCACAGCCAACGTACTGTAGGCTCTGAACAGAGTTGCAGTAAAAGACCTCAGATTCCCCTGGTGGCCATGCTCTTACTCATATCTGCCTTTGTAGCCTAGATGCCTCCATTTGGAGGTCTCCTTATTGGGGAACTTGAAGATACTTTGTCTCCACTCTGACTCAATATTCAGGTCTTTTCCTGATCTACTCCTTCCCCCCCTCTCCCTGGAACCTCCCTCCCTGTCCCCTGGGTTGATAAAATGACTGGAGTCTTTTGTTCAAAGCTCTTTTCTGCAGTGATAATCACCCAAGTCTGCATTGACCAACCTGATCCTCCCCCAGTGCTGTTCTGTGGGGAAAAATAGAACATTTAGGTGACTGTTGCATTCTAGCCTGTAGTCTCTTGCTTATACTGTTGCACAAAATGATTAGAGACTTTACTATTGCTTTCATTTTGGCTTGTTGTCTTAAATCAACTACTCCAAAACCTGGCAGCTTATCTTTCTTCAGCTCAGCTCTTAACAAGTATACTGTAGCTTTTCACTTGCTCCTTCCTCTTGCTGTTAAAGTAACTAGAATATCCATCCCTTAAGTTACTTGGTCTACATATTTTCTTCTGTCAAGACTCATCTCAAATACCAACTCACCTGCAAAGACATCACTACTTGTCATTGACTCTATTTTTATGTTAGTTTGATATCATTCTATTATATAGAAAGAGTAAAATATATATTTTATGTATAATTCATATAATTATAATCATATGGTTTTGTATTCTATATATATAGATTAGATATAATTAAAATGTACAATATATTATATAAAGACACAGTATACTTTTATATATTATGTAATAATTATATATATATATTTACATTGTCTCCTTCTAATTTGTTTAGTCAGTTACATAGTGGTAAATAAACTGCCTGATGCAAGGTTTAAATGTTTAAAGAAAGAAGGAATGAAAAATGCTCAAATGAATGAAAAATAAATGACATTCTTTAGGGTATTTTTTAAAAATATTTTTCGTGTTGTATTAAGTGTTAATTTAAGAGAAATAAAACCTGAATATATAACATTTAAATTTTGAGGCAATTAAAAAAATAAATGAACAAAGATTCTCCTTTGTTTAGGTCAAATATGTTTTAGTTAATTAGGTTACTCTTTGAAACAATAGTTTCAAGTAAAAGTCCTAATGCACATGGGAGTAGCCCATCTGAAATATACAGTTACTTTACAATCATAAAAGTGGAGTTGAGAAAAGAAGAGGTTTTAAAAATTTTTCCCTAAAAAACATATAACAATCCCTTCAGAGGATGGATGATAAAAATTCCTGGTAAACACTGGCCGCTGTGGTTTTTCACTTCAAAAGTTATACATACATGCACTAACATCACACACACACATGCACACACATTCTTATATTTTTATATTCTGATGTTGCTCAACTTGATACTAAGAAGAAAATTACAATAGAAATATGTTTTTTTCCATTCCAAAAAAAATTTCCAATAAAATTAGGGGTATATTTTTGTTTGTGTTGGTGTGTTTGCATGTGATTTAATTTTGACAGAACAACAGTACAAGTTTAAAGACCAGACAATAGACTGAGGAAGGTGGAAGAGAGTTCAGGGCCAAACCATAAGTAATATTTCTTCCAGACGTCTTGTCATTTAAGATAAACATTCATATTATATAAGCTACATTTATTTGAAATTTTTGTAATTTACATCCAAAATCATCTTGTCAGGCTGATTATTCAGTAGTTTTAAGGAAGAAATCTTAGAATTTAGCACAAAAGCCAATACTGTTGTCACAAATCCTACATGTGCAAGGATGTTAAGTGAATGAATAAGAGAGCTGATATGGTTGTTCCTATGTAGACGGTTAACTAATTACTCTGATCATAGTGCTATTTCTCCATCTTGCTTCTAATATATGTAGACTCTTAGCTTAAAACCTCTTTCCAAAGAGTCTTCGTTAAAAAGAATGATGAAGGATTCTCATCCCCACTTGTACCTTCTCCTCCAAAATGTTCACTTATGGTTTCCTGCACTTTGGTGTATTCTTCCAACCATTCCATTGTTATCTTCTAGAAATTCTTTTATGTTTCTGAGCCACTTATGACTACTCCACCTAGTCTCAATGGCATTATTAATCTATCCCTTATGGTATACTTTTATGGTTATTTTATTGAGGTTAAGAGAGAGAGAGGAGGGAAGTATGTGAGAACAGTTAACTTAGTTAACTATTGTCAAAGGAAAATTGCACTTGTTAAATAAGCAGTAAGACTTTACTCAAGACTATTGCAACAGGGGAGAGAGAATGAACTCAACTCTCCTGAAACAAAGGTGGGAAAAGTGTTGAAAAGTACTAGAGGACATTAGTGAGGGACTGGCCATGTGACTAGGCCATCTGTGTTTGCTAATTAGCACTTATTTGTTAGGCTCCTACCTTACTACAGACTGGGAGACAACGGACTTATTTTTCTTGATGATTACATTCAAAGGAATGGCTCCCAGGTCCTTGAGTATTTATGGAGTACTCAGCAAATAGGAATGTATTTATTTTGGGGTTGTAGAAGATTTATATCACAAAGGGTCAGAGAAAGAATTTGTAATTGTGAGCTTTCTAAAGTAAATCCTCTAAGAAAAGGAAGATGAGGTGCCTATAGTCAGGAAGAAACCTGTCTAAAATTTTATCAGCCTGAGAGGAACTAAGGTCATCATAATCACTATCTTGATCAGAATCTCAGAATTAGTATTTCTAAAACCTTCCCCAAAATGCTTATGCACACCTAGTAGGCACAACAAGCCAACTGTGATCTTTTATAACCATTTAATTCAAACTCATGACAAAAGTAAACTTAAGTTGAGGTTATTTCCCTAACTACATTGCTGAGCATGCACTTTGTTCTCTCTTTACAAAAGAAATTCACTTTGCTTTCACCCTTACCCACAAATAATTCTACTAATTCTTTTTAGTAGATGATTGTATTGTTTTGTGCTTGGTCTTCATCATGTTGCAGATTAAATTAACACTGGAAAATATTTTTTAAAGTTATGAAAAATCTATAACACGTAGTCACATCAAGAAAACCACCAAGGTATTTCCCATATGTCACAACAGTGGCAAAGCTAATCTGGGCTCTGTCAATGTAGAACTAGGACATTTTGCCATGGTTAGGCCGTTAATTTGGGGCTCTTAAGCAAATAGGTAGGTAGAAAAAGCTTTTTGTATTTCTGGGGATTAGTGAGCCCTCAGGGTGCCTGAGGTCCTTTCCATTTCTCCAGAATTAACGACCCTCTCAGAGATTACTAGGATAGCAAGTAACTGGCCACTATGATCTAGTGAGACCTACTGAAAGAAGAGTGCTTCTCCCACTTAAGCAGAAGTAGAAGGGCACTGGCAGCTCTTGTGCAGCCAATACTGTACTCCAGGGGATCTCTTCTGGTCACTATCACTTGAATGATCTAAAGGACTCTGCTTTGTGGACCCTTCAGCCCCAGCCTCTGCTGCTGCATTGCAAAATGCTGGACACCACCAGGGCTCTTAGTTTAAGGACCCTTTTCCCTGTGTTTGGCACTTGAGCTAAGTTGATGGATCTCACTTTCTTTAGCAGTGCCCCTGAGGTTTGCCTCGAGTTTAATCCAATTTCACAAGGAATCTTGAGTCTCTACAATTTTCACTTGGGATCACTAGTCAGATGCCTGTGATCAAATATGGATGATTTGTGTGACTGTCACTGACATCAACATGGCTAATATAGGCAGAAAAAATGTAATGTAGCTGATGGCTTTTGTTCACCAAGAGTTCACAGATCTGGGTTCTAGTTGTATCTCTATGGGGCACAGTTAACTGGTGAGTAAGTTTTTCAGATTAAAATTAAGCCAATTGGTATTGAAATTAGATATTTTTTCCCATGTTAAACCAGTTAATACTTTTTTCCTCAGAATTTATTAATAAGACTTTTTCATTCATTTGATCATTATGTTTTTATTAATGTAATAGATTTTTTATCATGTTTTTTTCTGTTTCATAATTCTAGAATGCTACTAATATATTTTGCTTAAAATATTATTTTTTCAAAAATATATGAATTTTGCACCAAAAGCACAGGAACAAGTTTATCCAAAGCATATTTATTCTTTTCAAAATTCAATGAAAGTATAATACCCCTAACATTACCCTGATACTATTTTTAGTATATTGTGGAAATATATATATATTGTATATGAGTTAGTTTCTCATAAAAAATTACTACTCTGACTTAAAAAAGAGATTAAAAATAGATAAATACAATTTAATCTACCAAAGACAGATTTAAAAATCCAGTGCTGCACCCCTAGTAGAGTATCCAGTAGCCACGTATGACCATTGAGCATTTGAAATGTAGTTAGTCCAAACTGAGATGTTTCTAACCATAAAATACATACTGGATTTCAGACTCAGTAAAAAAATAAGTAAAACATCTCATAATTTTTATATGGATTGCATGATAAAAATGATAATATTTTGTATATATTGCATTAAAATTAATTACATTATTTCTTTTTACTTTTTTAATGTGGCTACTAGAAAACTTAAAATTACATATGTGACTTGTACCATATTTAATGGGACAGTGTTGCTCTAATGTCTTGGCAAATTGAATTTGCCCTTAGTGTCATCATACTAATTTGTTGGACTATGAATACCTGAAATGAAATATAGGTTACAAAAAGAGTAGCAAAACCACAGTCTCAATCATTTCCCATGATTGAAGTCAACACGAATATTACTAAATTACCAATCTTCAACTATTTTTGAGCTACAAAAACAGCTAGTTCATGTAGTTCAACTTTTTTGTCCTTCATCTTTTCCCTTTGATTTGTAAGTTTGCTGGTGTTTCTCTTGTGATATCAAATGACCATGACTATCTCCTTCTCGCCTCAAAGGATCCGATCTAATTCTTTCTGTATCAGTGCTCAAAATTCCAATTTTCATAATAGATTTATTTGTGACATATGTTGGCTGGGTTAGAACCTGTCTGAATTTATTTTGAGAATTATACAATAACGCCTGTATGATTCTCTGAAGCCTACTTTCATGAATAGCAGAAAATTTAGGATCTATCTTAATGGTCTCAGAATGTTAGGGATATTGAAACATATACAGTGATGTCCTTTGGTTTTAATGGGAAGAGAAGTTAATCTGATCCACTATTAGAGTTCTAATTACAATAAATCTGTTTGATAGACTGGATGTTCCAGAAGATGGAAATAGAAAGAGAGAATGAAAAATTAAGAGGGAAAAGTCATAAGAGTGAAGTAGTCTGACTGTCTGAGCCACAAAGGGAGACAGGGCCTGAATGTGAGATTAAGTAATGTTTCTTGCTATAATGTGTGTCTCTGCCCAACAGCTCTTTGATCTAACTCTCCTTAAAGCTATGGTATAAATGAAGGAATTTACCACTATTGGCCCCAAAGCTCTACTATGGATAGCTTCTCTGAAAGAGCTGTCTATGAGGAGATGGGAAGGAGTTTCCATGCTGGAGGTAGGGAGAGAAAAGAGCACAGAAGCTGACCAGCTGGACAAGCCCAGATGGGGTAGAGCCATTGACTGGAAGCAGAGCAGAGCACCGGCAGACAAAGTGAACATAAGAGCAGAAAAAAATTAAAAAGTTACAAACAGCATGTCTAATTATATGTGACAATTCCCCAGTCTCAGAGATTGCTAGAGAGACTCTTAGAGGAAGAATTGCAGAAAGAGACTGAATTTCCAATGGATTACAGAAACATTCTGAAGTTTCACCAAGTCAGGAGACACAGAGCTTTGGGATATTGTAAATACTGCAAAATTGTACTCTCTGGTGCTTCAGATGAGGGGGCAGACAGAAATCATACTTTAAAAGATTCCGTATTTAGTTACCTCTCCCACACATGTATTTACATTCTCTCTCTGGAAATTGTATTTCATGGTGTCTATATTTTGAGGCTGAAGCATTCTGGTCAAATCTTGTACCCATCAAAGTCCCCTTTGATTATAATTTGTATGGAAGGCCTTCATGAATTTTCAGTGGTAGATATTTTGTCCTATAAGCTTTAGGCTTTTCCCAAGTTGATCTTGTACATGCGGACACATTCTGTTATATACTTTAGATTTTAAGATGATTTGTCTGTAACTTCCAATGGCATTTTTGAAAAATTCACCGTAGCTCAGTTGTTAATATCTGTATCCCATTGGTTTCAAGTGATTTGCCCTAATGCCTTCAAGCTCCTCTCTGATAAAGCAGCCCAGTAGAGACTCTCAGTGAAGTAATTGGGAAGAATTCCTAGGGAAGGAATTCTACTGAAATCATTCTTTGGCCTAATATCTTGACTTGATTGCCCTGATACACACAACCATTTATGCAGACACTTTATCCTCTTTGATCATCTGAATGAACCCCTGCTCTTTCCTAGCATTCTGCTGGATGTTGAGGATGGGGTGGTAAATAGAATTTTAACGTGAGATACATTAAAATAAAATTTTTGTTTAACTCCCAATAGTAATCATAGTGAACCTTTGCCTGGGACCATGGAAATTAAAACTGTAGCCATTTTTTGATGCTTTCCTGCCCTCCTCCCTGATCAGGCTGCCAATTCTAGTTACCATTGAATGCAGAGCCAGATGATTATGTGATGTCCTTGATATCTAGGTAAGAAATGCTAACCTAGGACTTGTCTCTTTACTTCTATTCCGATTCTTCATTTATAGTGACTAATTTAAAACTTGCTATTTGGAAAAAAAAGAAGCAGATAAAGTGATATGTGATGTCTGCTCATTCATTTCTTCATTTAATAAGCAAAAACTGAAGAGTGCCAACTTGAAATTGATAGTCATTAATAGTAACTATGATATGACTAGTTCATAGGGCCATCTTAACCCCCCCTTTTTTCCCTCAAAATAAACTCTATTGATATGAGTTGCTTAATATCTTTCACATGTATTTCCTTTTCTAGTAATACTGCCTAGAATGCATAGGTCCTGCCCTAATTTGCTTTCTACTGGGATACTGAAATATTTGCTTTAGAAAGATCACTGCAGTAGAGTGGTGAGAAGGAGATTAGACCTTGAGAAGTTACGAAACTGAAGGAGGTGGCAATCTGATCCATAGTGGTCGGAGTGGAGATGGGGAAAGGGTTGAAAATATTTCAAACAAGATTAGAAGTACTAGTAGTTTGAAAGGATATATAGATTGAGAAAAAGGGAGTCTAGAATGGCTCCTTTAATGCATAAGTGCTATGCAAATATTTTTCATGAAAAATTTCTTCTCTAAACATTTTTTTGCATGGTCATTTGTGAAGTGCCATTGGATTGGCTGCAAGTATGTGAAATTAGTCAGATGTGGAGCAAAAGAAACATAACACAAGTATTGGATGGAGAAATGAAATAGTTGGGAAGGAAGTAACTAATGGTACAGATACACTGATTTCCTGAAATTTGAACTAATGATGGTTGATATTTATTTTGCAGTGCCAGATATACTCTGTTAAATGTTTTACCTGTATTAAATAGATTAATATTCACAATAACTCTGTAAGTTAGGCAGTGTTATTTTTCCGATTTAAAAGAAGAAGAAACTAAAGTCTGAGTCATTTAGTAACTTGTCCAATGTTCTGTAGCTTGGCAGAGTGATGATTAGAACAAATTTAAGGCCTATAGACTTATAGCCTAGCTTAAAAATATCTATACTCTATTCTCCCTATAATTTACATTGCTGAAGTACTTCTTAAGGGGAAGTACTATATCGTCTTGCTTTTGAAGGCAAAATAACAATATACATTAAAATTCCATTTTTTATATATATCCCCAAAATATTTATTTTCTGGAACTATTATGACTTTGATAGTTATTGTAACATAATTTCATGGGTAGAATTCTTACTGCTTAACTTTATTCATATCAACAGATTATTTTTCTGTTTCCCTGTGGCGGAATTGCACACAAGTTGATAATCTACACCAATAAAACATTTTTAATGGAGGCTGATAATTCCCACTAGAATTTGCCTCAAGTAAAGTTTTGATTTTTTGATAACTTCATATCAAACTGATTAGAAGAATCTGAGGAATAATTACCTAAAAGCATTTATTTCCAAAATCATTTGTAAATTGTATCATCATTTTCAAGTGTGATCAGCCTACATTATTTCCAGAGAAGAGGCAATTTGGGGACAGAATCTGTAGTACTAGACAATTCTTATCGTAGATTTTTTTAGTGATAGAAAACATAATATTAAAATAAACATAACTAACCAACAATTTTCAAGTATTGGTTCATAGCCTATTTGGCTTTAGAAAACTTAAAACGAAGGTAATTGTAGAACTCTCTAATGCCTTGAGAAATTACACATTTTAGAAACATGTTAAAGAAGTTGTTCTGATTTTATTAAATATGTCCTCTAGTATAGCGCTTGTCAACCTTTAGCCTGCATCCAAATCATCTGGATGCTGATTCCAGGACCCCAACCCTGGAGATTCTGATTCAGTGTCCCCAGGACAGGGCCCATGACTTTGCCTTTGTGACAGTCCTCCAGGTGTTGCTGATCTTGTTTCACGCCTCACACTTTAAGGAGCATTGCTGTAGTCCATATTTAAGACGATTGAGATATCATGGTGAAATGAAGCAAAAATAAAACAGTTAATCAAAATACAAAAAAAGAACTAGGCCTGTTCTCAGATTCATACTTATTTTGTTTATTTATTTGTCTGTTTACTTTCCAAGCCGAAATTCTACTTGGAAAATAGAAAACAAACAAACAAAAAAGCCCAGAGTATTTCACTCACGTAGTCTCTGAAGAGTAAACGACAAGCTCCACATGTGTCTATGCTGAAGAGGACATCCACTCAGTCTCTAGACATAACCTGATCCGATCCGTGTGATTTACCTTTTAATCTTCGTCCTTTCTGGTTATCCTATTCTCATTAGATCCAAAATGCACTAATAGTGTCTACTAAAATTAGAAGCTTTAATAGAAAAATAGCGAAGATAGGCCATGAGAACCAGCAATCTTAGAATTGTAATTTACATTTCAGTGGGAGCCATCTATGAAAAGACTTATTTTAATTTAATCCTCAGTTAGGGGTCCTGTTTTAAGAGCAAAAGAGAAACACTGAAATCGGCTCTCTATGAGCAAAGCAGATTTTTAATATAGTTAGATTATAAGGTAATAACATTTTGCAAGTTTCTCAAAACTTATGCTCCCACACAGGTTTAATTGCTACAAGCCATTAGCAGAGAACATTTTCCTGAGAAATATATATTAAACAAAAATGTGAATGTAAAACAACTGTTTCAAATATCTTAAACTGTGGAACTACATGGAAAATGTTTTTCCTCTATAAAAAGAAAAAAAAAGATTGTGCTCTATTATAAGTTTAGAATTTCTCAAATTGCTCATTAAAAAAAATACATCAGTAGAAATAACTGTCTTAGAAATAAAGGGGAAAAGAGATAGCTTTATCCAAATTTCCTGTTTGTATGTGATTTTAGGAGAGCAGGTTAATCCATATAACAGATTCAAAACAAAGTAAAGTCTAATAGGTATGTTGTTTTTTTCTCCATTTACCCCACCCCAGCTCCATTCTCCTCCCTTTTCTATATTGCTGTCAGTCCAGGAGGCTGACCCCTGGAGACTGTATCTCTCAGATTCCCTTGATAGCTCTCTTTAGTTGGATTTGGATAATGGTAGCACAGTTGCTTTAAAACAGGAGACAGCAGCTGAAGTATTTGTTACTACCAGATGATTCTGATGCAGACTAAAGTTTGAAAAGCACTTATTAGAGGACTTATTGAATACCAAAATCAGAAGAAATTCCTTAACATGTTTTTAAAATGTAGACTTCCTCAAGGTGTTGCAGAAGCCTACAGTTATCTTTATTTTAAATTTTGAGTCCATGTTGTCATATTTGTCCCCAGTAGTGATTGCATCCCTCGGCGGTAATGACTTCCACCAGCAGGCCCATTTATCTAAGATTCTAGCTTTCACGGAGCACCAGTAACTATTTTCTTCTTTGTCCCTGAGGTCCTTGAGGTGGTAACTGTGCCCCTCTGTAGCTGTCGTCCGGGTGTCCCACTATCTGGTTTGATTCTTTAACCCAGGATTATCCACTTTGGCACCATTGGCATTTTGGACTGGATAGTTCTTTGTTGTGCAAAGCTGTCCTGTGTATTGTAGGAGGTTGAACATCATTCTTGGCCTCTACCCACTAGAAGCAAGAAGCAAGTAATTCATCAGCTCTAACAGAGTTTATCTTTCTTGCCTATTCTAAAATTTCAAGTGATTAAAAAGCAAAGTTAGTTTCTTGTTGATTCATCATTCATCGTGAAGGGGGGCATGAAACACTGCATATAATTATAAACATCTTAGATTAGCTCTAATATCATATTGATTCACAGGGAAATATATTTAATTACTTAAATAAATGAAAAGCTAATATTTGTATCACGTAATTCTTAGTACTTTAAGAAGAGTAAACTATTTTGAAATTAGTTCTCTCTAAAATTATAAAATAATCCTTCAATTATTAGCTCATCTATTCTCAACCCTTGAGAATTGTGGAAACTGAAAGTCTATTAATTGTAGAGTATCTGAATTTTAACCTCATATCTTTTAAATCCTCATCTAGTGATTTTTCTAATGTACCTTTATTTTTCTTTCCTATGCCATTAATTTCCAGCTCATAAGGTATGGTAAACAAATGTAGACCACTACATAATGTGTTCTCTGGCTGATAGAAGTAATATAAGAGGCAAATATATTTAAAAGTGTCTACAGTATGCTAGGAAACGAGTGAGGTATTCCATATGCAAATTCACTTAATCCTCTCAACTATACTATAGAAGTTTGTTGCTATAGTTGTTTGTGTGATATTTAAAAGTATAGATGAACAAACTCAATTATATTACTATTTTCCAAATTACTACTCCAGTGTGTAAGGAGCAGCTGCTCTTAAAGCAGCTTTTCCTTCATAGGAAGACTATTGCAGTAGCAAAAACCAGTCTCTTACAATACCTATCAGAGTCTCAAAACTTAGGAAGAAGCTAGCAAGCAGAAAAGACAGGTTTAGGTTGGCTTTTAGCCATAACTTTTCAAGATCAAGGACTTTATGTGTAAAATATGTATGCCAGTTAATCTGATTCTAGTTTAGTGGTTCTTCATTTCGGTTGCAAATTGTTCAAGGGAGAGTGACAGCATCCCTCACAAGGATATTTACAGTAGACTATAAACTCCATGAAGGCAGGAGATTGCAACTGTGGCATTTTGGGGGATAAATTTGAATTTATCTTGTTCAAAGCAGCATCCCCAAAATACTAGCTGCAGTTTAGAATATAGTAGATAGTTCACAAATTTTGTATTGTTGAAGACATCCGTGAATAATCAGATCCACATTTGGATAACAAAATAAGGATTTGAAAAGGAAAATCAGAGGAAAGATATTGGAAGAAGTCACAAAGCATGTGAAGTTATTATAACTGTGAATTTACCTCAATAGTAGCTTATATTTTTGTCTAATAAACATTCTTTCATAGTGTTCCCATAAAGATATGATAGCCTAAGGATTTAATGTACATTTAGTGAAAGAAACTTGTACAGACCTATTTCAGATACTATTGTATTGTAACACTGCTGTCTTTGTATAGAATGTACGTTGTAATAGCAGTGATGTCAATTTCCATGCTAGCAGCAGTCCAGCGGTCCTGTTGTGAATATAGCCAAACTTTAGCACATTAACGCTCAGAAAACTAGATTTCTAGAATACGACATGTGAAATCTTACTTCTTTCCTTATTTGTATTGTGTGTGAGTGTATAATTAGACCAGAAGCCAAAGGCTCTTTAAACTTCAAAATGAATATTTGACTTATTATTTATCCTCTTCTGAGCCTTACTATTTATGCTCTTTTGAGTCACTGCATCATGTTTGTGAGTTTGAAAATTGCCCAGGATTGGAGAAGGATTATGCTTATTTTTGAAATTAATTATGTTTCAGCTCTCAGTACTGTTTCTCCTCCCCCGACATAGACCTCCGTCGACTTCAGTCATAAACAAGTCTTTTAAAATACTTTGCTACATTATAGCAGAATAGCCTGGTGAGTGAGGTACTGGAAACCATTAAACCTTCCACAAGTGATGCCAGTAAGGTTTGCCACAGAGGCGGTGCTGCATTCAATTATAAATAATAACACGACTACAAGTGCATGCCCTGGGCTTTCAGCTGATTAAATATCATAACCACACAGGCTCCAGTATAGAGGTATGAAAGAAAGATTCCCAGTTTTTACCTAGAAACTGAAACTCTATCGCTTAAGTGTTAATTGGCGTTACATTGAATAACAACGCTGTGAACTGAAAAGGCAAGACAAGGGCTCCCTGCGGTAATGTTAAAATGATATGCATCTATTATCAGCTCGCTAAATTACCGGTAGTGTGTACACTGCCTCATCTAGTTGAAATAATGCATGTGAACAGCAGTGGGTGAATGGAGCAAACCTGCAAATTGACAGATAGATTCAGTTTATGGACTTCTGAATTATATCTCACCATCTCACATCCTACATCATAGAAATGATTAAAAAGGAAGCTACTTAAATAAGATTTGGTCATGTATTTTAGAGACAATGTCATGTAAATGTGAGTTTTTGTAATTAAAATGGATTTGAAATATTTTGTACTATGCACATAATATACACAAATAAATGTAAACATTTGATGCTATCAATGTTTATATTGAGTTGTAATGTCAGAACCCTGGGAATTGTTCTGAGCAAAGAAAAAAAAGATTCATGATCCTTGAAATATGCATAGTTCCTCCGCACTGTCAGCAACTGCATAACGTAGATCATCTCCAGTTTACGTGGGAAAATGACACTCAAAGAATTGATGATCAAGACAGGTGCACAATAAGCCAAGATGACCATTTCTAATTCCCAGTTTTGACATCTTTGTACTGGACCATGATGTTATTTACAAATGTGTCAAAATTGAGTGCAGTGATAAAATAAGTTTATGCCTTTATTTCAAGTCATCATACTTTGTTAAATTCACACACATTTCATTATACAGAAGAATAAGCCCCAGAGTCCCCCAGGGATTCCAGGGGTCCCTTATTCCAGGAAGAATATAGAAAACTAAAGTATTTGATTGTTTGAACTTTTGTACAATCCATTTTTCTTGATTAAGAAAAAATATTCACTTTTCTGGTAGTTATGAATGGTTTTAGATATGGACATGAAAGATTACTTGTCATGCTTGATAAAGTCTTAGTTGTGAACACATCTAGACTGACCCCTTACCTGATGGGTTACTAAGTGCTTTAAAGCATTTTCTTTGTATGTACTCCAGGATATGGTGGAGCAATCTGTGCTGAATTAGATTTTCTTTAATTGAAAATAGTTAGACTATGCTGAGATTTGATAAATTCTACAGTTGTGCTAATAGGGTAGCCATGAGCTCAGTGTGGCTATTTAAATTCAATTAAAATTAGGTAAAATTTAAAATTCAGTTCCTTAGTCATGCTAGTCACATTTCACACGCTGTCTAGGTGTAAGTGGCTAGTGGCTACCAAACTAAATGTTATCATTGCAGAAGTCCTATTCAACAGGGCAATTTTAGAACATAAAGAGCTGTACTATACATTTGAGAGTTTAGATAATTTTTTATGTTGATTGAACCAGAAACATTGAATATATCATTATATTCATTTTAAACATATATTTATGACACAGATGTCTTAACTGTCACACAGGAACATTAAAATAACTATAATTAATATACTAAAGAATTAAGTAGTAAAAACAAAAACATGATATACAAGATGTGTATGAGGAATTACTTTGACAGGTCACCAGAAGCAATAATGCAGCTGAGGAATGAATCAGTGAATTTGAAGACAAGTCCAAGGGTATTATTCAAACTGAAGCACAAAGAGAAAAATAAGAGTGAAAATAATCATCTTCATTATCATAATCAAGCATAAGATATAGAACAATATAAAACGGTCTAATATATATGTAATTGGAATCCTAGAAGACTGAGAATAGAATGAGTCAGAAGAAATATTTGAAGAGATGGCTGAGAATTTCCCAAAATGATAAAAGACAATAACGCACAGTTTTAAGTAGTTCAAAGAACTCTCAGAGGCAAACAAACCTTTGAATGCACAAACAAATAAAACAAGACACAGCTTTGCAAGAAAGAACCCCAGAGATCTGCAGAGAGACCCTCCTGAGTGTTCAAAAGAACACTGATAGTGCACGCATGTGATGAAATTACCCAAGGCTAGGGAAGTAACCGTTTGAAGAACTAGAGACAACAGAGCCCAACACTTGCAAAGGGCTGGGAAGAGTGCCTATTCCCACTAGGCAAACTAGAAAGATCTCATAATTCATGGGGTAATAAGTGGAGTACACAGAAAGGTTTTGCCTCAGTAGTAGAGACTAATCTTAAGCACTGCACCAATCCTGATGAACCTTAAAAACAAGACAAGAAAGGCTTGAAGTACTTCCAAGTAAATTAACTGCATTAGGGAAGATTCAGAACAGAACAGAAATATTCAGCACCTAAAACTGTAAAATTCACAATGTATGCCATCCAATCAAAGATTACTAGGCATGCAAAGAAGCAGGTAAATATGATCCATGAATAGGAAACAATGAGTCAATCAAAATCCACCCAGGACTGACACAAATGTTAGAAAAACGGACATTAAAACTATATTCCATATGTTCAAAGAGTTCTGTGGAAACATGGAAATATGAACAGACATGAATATAACTTCAGTTGATGACAACAATGACTGGGATGAAATGTGCACTAGTTAAACATTGCAGGAAGAGAGATTAGAAAACCTGAAAACATAGTGATAGAAACTCTTCAAAGTAAAACATAGAAGATATTAAAATAAAACACAGAATAAAAAATAATAAAAAGAGAAACAATGAGCTACGGACAACTTCAAGAGTGCTGATATACATGCAACGGAAGTTCTCAAAGAGGAGAGACCAGAAAAATATGTGAAGAAATAATAACTGAAAGTTTTCCAAGTGTGAAGTTACTATAAATCCACAGATCCAAGATTTTCAGTGAACTCCAAGTACAAGAATTCTGAAGCAAGTGACACCAAAACACATTATAATGAAATCATTCAAAACCAGTGATAAAGGAAAAATCTCAAAAGCAGGCATAGAAAAATGATATTATGTACAAAGGAAAAAAAACATCAGATTGATGGTAGATTGCCTATTGAAAACAATTCCGCAAGAAAACAGTGTCTTTCTGTGTACTAAAAGAATAACACACTTAGAATTCAATATCAAATCAAAATATCTATCACAAAGAAAGGCAGAATAAAGACTTCTACAGATACATAAAAACTGAAAGAATTCTTCCCCAACAGAACCACACTTAAGGAATTGTTGAATAAACTTCTTCAGGAAGAAAGGGAATGACAGCAGAGGGGAATCTGGATCTACAGGAGACAAAATGCACCAGAAAAGGTGTTGATGTGCAAAAAATGAACCTATTCCATACTTTACACCACGTGAAAAATGAACTTGACATGGATCAGAGATTTAAGAGTAAAATAATAAGGCCTTTAGAAGAAATCATAGAAGAAAATAATTACGCCTAGGCATTTGACAGTGTGTTCTTGGATATAACATCAAAAAAACAAAACAAAACAAAAAAACCTTGAGCTTTATCAAACTTTTTTAAAAGCTCTGCAAAAGGCACTAAGAGGAAAATAATAATAATAAAAACAGTCTAACAAAAATATTTGCAAATAACATATCTAATAAAGACTTTTATGCACAATGAGAAAATGTATCACAACTCAAAATAAGACAATCAAAACCCATGGTGGGGAGGGGAGGCAATGGGTTAGGATTTCCAGTTTCAGTTCCAGTATGTAAGGATGTTGGACAGCATCACTCCCATTCTTATAAGAAAAATCTGGACAAACTGATTTTCTGGATGCTTCAGACAACTATTGTTGCAGGGAAAACACTAAACTGAAATCTGGAGGGACAGGTGCATCCTGAGTGATAGCTAAGGGCATAGTCTTTCCAGAAGCAGAAGTCTCTGGAGCTCTAAACTGATAAGAATGCTTAAATGGTAATTTTGATGAAAGCTGAACACTGAGTGGGGAATAGTGTAAAAATGAGAAACTCCTGGGGTCTGTGTTCTTAGAGAAGCTGGGCACTTTTGTGGGCTTTACCTTCAGGAACCCCACCATGTTTTCAGAGTGAAGATCTGAGAATGATGCCCTCATGGCTCTGGCAGGGGAAGGGGAAGAGTAATCATTATTTCCCAGATATATTCCCAGTGACTTCTTCATAAAACAGGCCTACAGTCCAAGGAAAAAGACTTTGCCTGAGACTTATCCCAGCTGGGGAAAGATCATTCCTCCCTCTGCAGGCCCCTCTAGCATCCCTGTCTTACCTAAGGTGAGGAAAGTAAACATAATCAACGGGGATCAGGGCTTCAGGGAAATGGATTGGGAGTGCCGCAACCTGGAAAGAGGTGAAAGGGCGGGAGAAAATCTATAGTACTGGAGAAATACTTGGAATGATCACAGCCCAGAGACAAGATCCACTAAAAGACTGAGATATAATCTTGAGATTGTAGAATACTCTCCCTCCTCCACACCTTACCATCACACCCACAGTGCTCCAGTATAACAGTAGATTGCAGCTGAAAGAGCAGTAGGCACAGACTCTCTCTGAGAAGTACTTAGGGTAGATCAAAGTCAAGAGGAATGACCAAAACCAGGATACTAGAGGAATTTGAAGTTTCTGGCACATACTACAAAAAACTACAGCTACAACAAACATCAAACACAGCCCCAAATTACATGTTGACATATCATATTCAAACTTCAGAAAACCAAAGATAAGAAAAATCTGGAAGAAGTCAGAGAGAAGGATGAAAACAATACACCTTACCCATGGAGAAATAAGAGTAAGAATCACAGTGGACTTCTCATCAGAAACTAGATGAGCAGGAGTAGAGTAGAATGAAATATTTAAAGAGATGAAAGAAGACTGCTGACCTAGAATTCCATATCCAGCAAAACTATCCTTCACAAATGGAAGACAAATAAAGACTTTCTCAAAAAATAAAAACTGAGAGAAATTATCACCAATACACTTACCCTGCAAGAAATGTTAAAAGAAATTCAGGCAAAAGAAAAATGATATGGGTCATAAACTTGGTTCTACATAAAGAAAGGAATAGAATTGTAGGAAAAAAAATACATAAAGCTAAAATAAAGTCTTTTATTTTTAATTAATGTAAAAGATAACCACTTGTTTAAAGAAATAATGGTAAGAAAGTATTTGGTCATTATAGCACATGGATAAATGAAATAAATAACAGCAACAACACAAGTTACATGAAAAAGAAGTTGGGAATATACTCCTATAGATACTTACACTGCATGTGATATTATATGGTGTTATTTGATGGTGGATGGAGATTAGTTAAAAATATATATTGGAATATTTAGGGTAACCACTAAAAACATTTTTGTGTGTGTGTGATGAAGACTACCCTTGAGCTAACCTCCACTGCCAATCCTCCTCTGTTTTGCTGAGGAAGCTTGGCCCTGGGCTAACATCCGTGCCCGTCTTCCTCTACTTTATAGGGGACACCACCACAGCATGGCTTGACAAATGGTGCATCAGTCTGCACCCAGGGTCTGAACGTGTGAGCCCCAGGCCACCAAAGTGGAGTGCGTGAACTTGATCGCTACACCACCGGGCTGGCCCCAACATTTTTTTTTTTTTTGGTGAGGAAGATTAGCCCTGAGCTAACATCTGTTGCCAATCCTCCTCTTTTTTTGCTGAGGAAGATTGGCCCTGGGCTAACATCTGTGTCCATCTTCCTCCACTTTATAGGTGGGATTCCGCCACAGCATGGCTTGATATGCAGTGCATAGGTCCATGCCCAGAATCTGAACCTACAAACCCTAGGCTTATGAAGCAGAGTGCACAAACTTAACCACTACACCACTGGGTCAGCCCTCTAAAGACATTTTTAAAATGTATAAGTGAGAGGCTAAGAGAGGAAATAAAATGGATAATATTAAATGCTCAATGAAAACCACATAAGGCAGGAAAGGCAGAGTAAAAAAGGGAAACAAAGAACAAATGCAACCAAAGTCAGTTATAAACATGAGAAATATTAATCAAACTTCACAAATAATTTTCAATGTAAATGGTCTAAATACACCAATTAAAGGACAGATTGTTAGAATGGATAAAAACTTATATATGTTGTCTATAAGATATCTACTTTAAATATAAAGATCCAAATATCCAAATAAAAGCAAAAGGATGGAAAAGGATATACCATGCTAGTACAAACAGCTAGAAGCTGGAGTAGCTGTATTAATTTAAAACAAGCAGACTTCCAAACAAAGAAAACGATCCGGGATAAGGAGGGACATTACATAAAGATAAAAGGGTGAATTCTCCATGATGATTTAACAATCCATGATGTAGATGCACCTACTACAGAGCATAAAATATACAAGGCAAAAGCTGATAGATCTGAAAGGAGAAATAGACAAACCTACTTTTATAGTTAGTGATTTACATATTTCTGTAAATAATTAATAGATCAAGCAAGCAGAAAATTACTACGGATGTAAATAACATGAACTAGCAATCAAGTTGATCTGTTTGACATTTATAGAATACTATATCCAACAATAGAAGAACACACATTCTTTTCAAGTTTAATGTGGAACATTTAAGAAGATAGTCACATTCTGGTTTATAAAAAACAACTTAACAAAGGAACAAGAATACAAAGCATACAAAGTATATTCTCAAACCACAATGAAATTAAACTGGAAAAGAATAATAGAAATATATCTGGAAACCCCCCAAATATTTGGAAATTAAACAACACACTTCTAAATAATATGTGGGTCATGTTAGGAGTCTCAAGAGGATTTAAGAAATATTTTTAATTAAATAAAAATGAAATACACCTTTTGGAAACTTGTGGAGTACAGTGAAAGCAGCATTTAGAGGGAAATTTATAGCATTAAATACATATATTAGAAGAGAAGAAACATCTAAAATTTGTAAGAGGAGACACAAAAGAAGAAACATCTAAAATTTGTAAAGACACAAAATAGCAATATTATAAATGAAAGAGGGTTCAACGCTACTGTTCACATGTACATTTAAAAGATAATAGTGAAGTCTACACAAAAAACTGTGTCCACAAATTTGATAACATAGGTGAAATGGGCCAATTCATTGAAAGTTATAAACATGATTATCTATATATAAAATACCTAGGAAGCTACATAACAAGTGCTGGAACTAAGGCAAAGATAGCAAAGTGGCAGGAATTAAGGTCAATAAATAAAAGTCAATTGCTTTCCTATATTCCAGCAATAAATAATTAGAATATAAAAAAAACGATGCCACTTAGGATTGTACCCCACTGCTCCAAAATAAAGAAATTCTTAGGTGTAAATCTAACAAAGTATGTACTGGATCTGTATGCAGATAATTACAAAACAATAAGAGAAGATCTAAATAAATGAGAGATATTTCATGATCATGGATTGGAAGATTCATTATGTTTAAGATGTTAATTCTTCCTGATTTGATCTATAGTTTCAATGTTGTGCCAAACAAAATCTCAGGAAGCTATTTATGCAACTGATTTGAACACTTATGTGAGCATGGAAGCCCACACATGGACATATAAAACAGCTTTATTCACAAACATCAAAAACTGGAGGCAATCAAGATGCCTTTCCATAGGTGAAAAGATAAACTGTGGTACATCCATACAGTAGAACACTATTCAGCAATAAATAGGAATATGCTATAAAGCCAAGCAAAGGCATACATGAATTTTAAATGCTCATTGTAAAGTGAAAAAAGCCAATCGGAAAGGGCTGCATTCCTTTTCTCTGGAAAAGACAAACCTAAAGAGACCGAATGGATCAGTGTTGAACATGGATTCAGGGAGGGCTGGAAGAGTTGAATAGTTGATTTACAGGGATGTTTTAGGGCAAATCAAGTGTTTCCTTTTGATACCTGAAACTTTTGTCAAAACCCATAGAAATTTATGTCACAAACACCTTAGTGTATGCAAATTTAAAAAGAAATCAATTAGTCAGGCATGCCAAGACAGAATCCAGACTGTGACAAAGATTCCAGTTGGATTATGAATGTATGAAACAACTTCACTGATGGGGTTAGGGGAAAGGATATTGACCTGTGTAGTTTTGGAAATGTATGGAATCATTAAAACAAAAGACAAAAGAGCTGTACATCAGCATTGTACTTTAATTGATAAAGTTGTCCCCAGTGGGGGAACAGGTAAACAATTCTGAAACCACTCTACGTGTCTACTGGCTTGAACAATTAAGTAAATGGATATTGGATGATGCAAGCCAAGTTACAGACATGCAAGGGAAGCAGGCTAAATGTCCATGTGATAATGGATTATCATTGGAGACACTACTATGAACTGGCATATAGCTTAATATATACATAGATGGTTACATATAGGCATATTTATAGATATGGGTGTATACATGGGTTAGTATACACACATGTATCTTCTTGTTCTGCCAGTTGAGGGGGCTCAGAATGGACACCTCAGTAATAATGAACACACTTTGCATCCAGACCTTGGTTTCTATCACCTTTCGCCATAAATGGAACCAAGGTTCTATGGGAAAATGGCTGATTCTAGAATTAGGGCGAGAAATTCAATCCAGTAATTCCCCTTCTTGGTATTTAGTTAATAAAAATAATAATATATGGTCACAAAAAATCCTGTACATAAACATTTATAGCAGATCAACTCATAATTGCAAAAAATTGGAAATAAACAAACTGCTCATCTCCTGATTAGATGAGTTATCTTTGCTACATCTATCCATATAATGGCATTTATTCAGCAATAAAAGGCAATGAACTAATGATACGTTCAACAACATGGAAGAAATATAGATGTATCATATTACATGAAATAAATAAGACTTAGAAAGCTACATACTGAAGGGATCTATTTATATGACTTTCTGTAAAGTTAGAATTTTGACAGGAAACAGATCAGTGATTGCCAGGGGCTAGAGGTAGGGTGGGGATTGATTATAAAGCTATGTGAGGGAACTTTTGGGGTGAAGGAAATATTCTGCAACTTGGTTGGAATTGTGTTTACATGGCAATCTACCTTTTTTTTTCAAATAAAGATAAAAGTATTTACTTCATTAATGGTGGTACAATTGTACCTGAAACATAAAGCTCCCTCATAAAGCTAAACTTTGAAATGCACCTCCTTTCGGGGATGCACCATCACTTTTTATTTTAAGACTTTATTTTTTAAGAGAAGTTTTAGATTTAAAACAAGATTGAGAGGGAGGTACAGAGATTTCCCACATACTCCTGTCCCCACACATCTATAGCCTCCCCCTTTTTCAATATCCCTCACCAGAATGGTACATTTCTTTTCATTGAGGTATAATTGATGTATAACATTATGTTAGCTTCGGGTGTACAACATAAGGATTCAATATTTGTATGCATTGTGAAATGATCACAACAATGTCTAGTTAACAGAATGGTGCATTTTTTTACCAGGATGAACCTACATTAACTCATCATAATCATTCAAAGTCCATAGTTTACCTTGGGTTCACTCTTGGTATTGTACATTTGGACAAATGTTTGACATCTATTCATTATTGTAATGTCATCTAGAGTATTTTCATTGCTCTAAAAATTCTCTATGCTCTACCTATTCATCTCCCTGCCACCTCAGCTCTGGCAGCCACTGCTCTTATTGGGTCCATAGTTTTGCCTGTTCCATAATGTCATACAGATGGAATATAGTTGGAATCATATATGTATGTAGCCTTCTCAGATTGACTTCTTGCACTTGGTAATATGCATTTGAGTCTCCTCCATGTCTTGTCATGGCTTGATTACTTCTTTCTTTTTAGCAGTGGCTGTATTCCATTTCCTGGATGTACCACAGGTTATTTAGCAATTCACTTACTGAAGGAAATCTTGGTTGCTTCCGAGTTTTGACAATTATGAATAAAGCTGCTGTAAACATCCATGTGTAGGTTTTAGTGTGGTCATAAATTTTCAGTGCCTTTGGGTAAATACCATGGAGTGCAATTGTTGGATCAAATGGTAAGAGTATGTTTAGTTTTGTAAGAAACTGTCAAACTGTCTTCCAAAGTGGCTGTACTATTTTGCATTTTCACCAGCTGTGAATGAGAGTTCCTGTTGCTCCACATCCTCACCAGCATTTGGTATCATCAGTCTTCTGGATTTTGACCATTTTAATAGGTATGTAGTGGTATCTCATCGTTGTTTTAATTTGCATTTCCCTGATGACCTATGATGTGGAACATCTTACCATAAGCTTATTTGTCATCTGTATATCTTTTTTGGTGAGGTGCCTGTTAAGGTCTTTAGGTCATTTCTAAATCAGGTTGTTTTCTTATTGTTGAGTTTTAAGAGCTCTTTGTATATTTTAGATAGCAATCCTTTATCAGATGTGTCTTTTGCAAATATTTTCTCCCACTCTGTGGCTTGTCTTCTAATTCTCTTAATATTGTCTTTTGCAGAGCAGAAGTTTTTAATTTTAATAACGTCCATCTTATCAATTATTTCTTTCAAGGACTGTGCCTTTGGTGTTGTATCTAAAAAGACATCACTATACCTGGGTCATCTAGATTTTCTCCTATGTTATATTCTAAGAGTTTTACAGTTTTGCATTTTACAGTTAGATAGGTCTGTGATCCAGTTTGAGTTAATTTTTGTGAATAGTGTATGTGTCTAGTTTTTTTCTTTTTTTGCATGTGATATCCAGTTGTTCAAGAAAATTTATTGAGGGACTATCTTTGCTCCATTGTACTGACTTTGTTTCTTTGCCAAAGATCAGTTGACAATATTTATGGGCTCTCTATTCTATTTCATTAATCTATTTGTCTATTTTTCCACCAATCTTGATTGCTGTAGCTTTATAGTAAGTCTGAAAATTGGGTGATGTCAGTCCTCCAACTTTATTCTTCTCCTTCAATGTTGTGTGAGCTATTGAGACTTGGCCTCTTCGTATAAACATGAAAATCAGTTTGTTGATATCCACAAAATAACTTGTTGTGAGTTTGATTGGGATTGCATAGAATCTACAGAAGAATTTGGGAAAAACTAACATCTTGACAGTATTGAGATTTCCTAGTTATGAACATGGAATATCTCTCCATTTATTTAGTTCTTTGATTTTGTTCGTCAGCATTTTATAGTTTTCCTCATATAGACCTTATGTTATTTTAGATTTATACATAAGTATTATATTTTGGGTGCTGCTAATGTAAATGATATTATGTTTTTAATTTCAACTTCCACTTGTTCATTATAAGTATAGAGGAAAACAATTGACTTTTGTATATTAACCTTGTATCTTGCCACTTTGCTATAATCACTTTTTTGTTCCAGGATTTGTTTTTTTTTTTTTTTGTCAGTTCTTTCAGATTGGTGATCATGTCATCTGAGACCAAAGACAGTTTTATGTCTTCCTTCCAAATCTGTATACCTTTAATATTCTTTTCTAGTCTTATTGCATTAGCAAGGACTTCCAGTGTGATGTTGAAAAGGAGTGGTGAGAGAGGCCATTCTAACCTTGCACCTGATCTTACTAGGAAAGCGTCAAGTTTTTCACCATTAAATACAATGAAAGCTGTGGGTTTTTGGAGATTGTCTTACATATATACATGAAACTCTCTTTAAAAATTTCTATAAGGAATAATTTATATTAAAGCAACTTTCATACTTGTGACAACACTTCTGACATCAAATGTGTGAGTTTTTCCTCACATCAGCTAATTCTTCAACTCTCCAGATACTAATTGGATGTCCTACAATTACTTTCATTTCTAACACTATCTGGAGTTAGTTCAGACCTCACAGGTGAAGGGCTCAGTCTCACAAGACTGTCCTCACTTCAGATGTCAATTGTAAGTCTGGACCTCCCTTACTTCTGACCCACCACGTATGAATCAGTAGTTCCCATGACCCTCTTCTTGTGTTTTATCATTTGCTAGAATGGCTCACAGAACCCAGGAGAGCACTTTACTTACTATTACTGGTTTATTATAGAGGATACAACTCAGGAACAGTCAAATGGAAGAGATTCATGGAACAAGGTATGACAGATGGGGTACAGAGCTTCTGTATCCTCTCTGGGTGCACCACCTTCCCAGCACCTTGATTTGTTCGCCAATCCAGAAGCTCTCTGCACTCCTAAATTTAGGGTATTTTTATGGAGGTTCCATTATATAGTCGTGATTGATTGAATCATTGGCCATTAGTGACTGAACTCAATCTCCTCTCTCTCCCCACTGAAGGTCTGGGGGGGGCTGAAAGTTTCAACCCTCTAATCACATGGTTGTTTCTCTGGCAACCAGCTCCCATCCTGAAACTGTCTGGGGGCCACCAAGAGTCACCTCATTAGCATGATTTTAGCTATGGTTGAAAGAAGTTTGTTATAAATAAAAAAAGACACTCCTCTCACCCCATCAGGAAATTTCAAGGGTTTTAGGAGCTCTGTGCCAGTTATTGGGAAGAAAACCAAATATATATTTCTTATTATATCACAATATTTTAATATTATATAAAATAAGCATTAGCATAATTATACATACCTTAGACTTTGGAGAAAATATTAATACTTTGGAAAAAATATTAATGGGGATATTTGATTTGCTACTAAAGCATGATGTGGAACATCTTTGAGTTTCAGTTTCCACTTTCATGTTATTATCTATGTTTGTGTAACAATCAAAAGAAGGGATGCCTGTATACAGTGTGGGGGATCAGAATTGGCCACCTCAAGATGTGTCTCTTTACCTTGACTGAAGGAGACTTTGATCTTCCCCACCCCCACTAACTGTCTGATGGGATTTGAGAGGAAGGCCTGTCTCCCTCTCTGTACCAGTAAGAAGTGGGGATGACTTTGTGTCTAGAAACTCTTATCATGGGGGAAGGTGAAGACTTAAATCTGCATACTCTTGTTTACTGTACTTTTCTTGTAATCCCTCATGGCTGACACCTCCAACCTCCAATATCCTCCTTTGTCTATTTAAGAGGAGAACCTCCACCATTTTGTCAAGAGATACTCAGTTTCCCAGGGTCTCTCCCATGTATACAGGTTGCAAAGCTTTGATTTTCTCCTGCTATTTGGCTTCATGTCAATATAATTTGTAACCCAGCCAGAAGGACTCAGAGTGGGTAGAGGACACTCTTCCTCTCCTTCAACAGCAAGGAAGTATCTGAGACACAGTGACTCCAACACATGACATATATTGTTGCTGTCTCAGCTGCTACTACTACTAGTATTGTTGCTGCTGCTAAGTCTGTCATTAAAATTTATAGACAGTATATTTGATTAAGCATTATAGCAGACATAAGGCTTAAAGAATTTTAAAATATAAACAGTGAAAAAACTTGATTGATGCATGAAATAGAAGCTAGTTTGAGGAATTTGAGGAAATGTGGGGCAGGCCAAGACTAGATTATGGGAATGGGCAAGACTAAAACACGGGGTAATTTCCAAAAGAGAGTTTGAGTCTTCCCTATGTGCTTCCATATCATTTTATGCTTACCTCAATTAAACCATTTAAAACTGTTAGGGGATAATTTGCATCTGTGTTTTTCTTTAGACTGCAAATGATTTGTAGAGGGAAAAGTTGTTTGCATTCTTTGTTCTTTACATTCACAGGGTAAACCCAGAGTCTAACACTGAATAGGTGTGCAGGAAATACAAGTTGAACAAATACAAATCCATGTCTAAGATCTTTCTTTCAGCAATATGGCTGTTTTAATAAATTTTAACCATATCTCTAAGACACAGAGCTATTGTGTATATCTGTTGTGTATCACAGCAGAACCTCAATGTGCTAATTTATGGGTCAGAATGCCTATCTTTGTTTTATTCTTCACTCTTATACTTTTGTTTAATTGTTCCTCTTCATTTTATTGATATATGGAGACTCATAAGTTTTAAAAATTTATTTTGCTATATAGAAATTTTTATTTAAGTTGTTCTAATATCTAACATATTTTTAAATGTAGTAAATTTCTAATTTTTTATTTTCCAAATTAACTTTTTGCCAGAAAATTAATTTTCCTGGCAATTGATCATAATACATAATAGTCATTATACATATCATGGGAGTCATAATCAATAAATCACACTCTAAAATAATATTTTCAAATTGGTAAAGTATATATTAGTTGAAAACACTTAAAATGCATTACATATTATAAGGAAAGAAAATATGGAAAATAATTCAAAAATAATTCAACCTAGACATAATCCTATTAGCCTTAACAGGCATCCTAAGTGCCCATGTTGAAATACTATATATTTCTATTAATCTACTTTAAAAAATTACAAATATGTTTAGTGAAGAAATAACATTATAAATAAAAATAAATATATGGGGAAAAGGTTAGCTGCAATCCTATGCCCCTCCCCCAATCACTGCTACCATATTACACTGTTTCAGTATAATGCATGTATTTGTAAAACAACGTAGACTCTCCTAAAAGAGGCAATAAGAAAAATGTTGTCAAGTGAGAAAAATCAAACCTTTGTGCTCATTCACACTGAGAACTCCCAAACACCTGGAAACTTTACCTCCAGTTCACTACATGTCAGCTTGTTGCCATATTTTAGCTGCTACTTTACATTATAATGACATGGTAAGGAAGAGAGCAAACTGTTGTTTCCCTGCTGACAATGTAATCAATACACACCTGTTTTCTGCTGGGAAAACTGCAGCAGTACACATGGTGGCATTTTAACTTGTAAGATGGTGACAGAGTAGCATACTGAAAATACATGAGTTTGACAAACTTTCACATACTGTTTGCAAATTGAACACAAGCAATGGGATGCTGGCATATGTTACTATTTCCATGATGACAGATTTTGATGCCTCAGGTAAGAGAATCATTCATGGAAAAGAAGGGGAAACCTAGTCATGAGACAAAGCTATAGAGTATATACTCCCTGTTTTCTAATATCTTCCAAATGTATTTCATTTTAATATAAAGTTTCTTCTAAAAGCAAAGATGTTAAGTCAACAATATCCATAGAAGTGGAGGGATGGAGAATACTTTAGGCTTTTTTCTTAAATTATTTGTATCAATAAGTTTCAGACAAAATTAAAAGGTCTGAATATAATGTTTTGAATAATTGTTTTAATTTTCTTTAAAATTAGTTATTTATGCAGTGCATTTATAAGGATAAGCTATGTCTGAATGTAGGTACACCATCAATTATTTTCCCTCCAAATTAGAGTGTATTGTCTACATTGTTACTGTATTTCAAACAAAATTGAACTAATTGCCCAGATGATCAAATGCTTTCTTCCTCAGAGAACAAAATTAACAAAAACAAAACAATATTGAATTTTTGATCAATTATATTTTGTCATTTTTTGAGTGTGCTTTTAAAGAATGTTGTTATTTTACTTTTATGGTGGAGGGAAATCCAATAGAATTTTAGAAACTGTGCAAAAATATTATTTGTACTGGCAATTTTTGTAAGTATCCCTCTTTATTGATAACAAATAAAATTTCAAGTGTTTGTATGTTTATCAATACATTTATTGATTTATCAGTCAGTTATTTTTCTTCATATGAGATTAGACAAAAATAAAGTCTATTTGAATTCAAGCTCTAATTTAAAAATTTTGATCTAAAGACAATCTCTACCCAAAACCATTTCACTTTGAAAGAATTACATTGTAACTGGGAATCTTGTAAATTTATGATTTTCAACCATATTTTTTTCTGGAAAAAGAGCACAGATTTTCTAGTTATTATTTTATCTTGCTTATTGTGTACATTATATTATAATATTTAATTTAGTTGTTGTTTATACTATTTATATAATGCTGTTTTCATCCAGGATTAATTAATAAAGCAGTTTAGAATGTCATGCTAAAGATTCTAATTACGCATGTTCTGTTTACAGCACGAAATTGTCAATGCCACCATAACAAAAAAGAGGGGGAGAAACCTGAGATAGAAAGTATTAGCTTTCCCTTTTAAAAGTTTGCTTTGTTGTGTAATAAAATCAATCAATCTCCCAGTGGAGATCATAGGAGATATGGCTCCAAATATTTCTCTTGTCCTAATTAGCCATTAGACCGTCCATCATTTGCAATTTATAATCTGCCATTTACAGAGAGACCAAATAATTATGCTGTTGATTTGCCACTCACACCTCATAAACCAAGTAAAACCAAATTTACCTCCTTGGTTGATGCTTCCCCTGACTCCCTCGTATTTTGTGTCAAGTATTTTACTCTTATTTGAAAGTGTTTTGTTTATTTATTTGCCTTTGGTTTTGTTGAGTTTGTTGTCTGATTTCCTAAAGTAGAGTATAAGAATCCTTAAAGGGGTACTCTTGGCTGTCTGAGTCATTTCTATTCCTAAAATGTCAAGAACAGTACATGACGCATATTACATAATCAACACTGGAGTTTACTGGAATGAAAGAATAAATAAATGAACAAATGAATTATCTAAATCAATAATAAAAATGTGTTTAAGAACTTGACCCACATTGTCTACACTATATAACTTTTATTCTGACTAATCTACGACCATTTAATATAATCCTCTGTCAATGATAAGGATACTGTCAAAATCCAGGCTAAATCTCCAGGGCCACTAAGAAGTTCTAGTCAATCTTGCTGATAGATATTTATATTCTCTACTTCTTTTCCCCACTGAGGTTTATTTAGAGATACAGAATAAAGCCATAATTTCAGACTTGGATATTCATCTATTTATGTTTATGCTTGCTTTCCTTGAATACCTTACAGTAGTAAAATCTAGGGTAGGAGTTATAGATTCTTAATTCAGTATGAAAGAAAACTTCATATAAAGAATATTATTCTTGAAAATACTTTATGAATCCATGATGTTGCACTCTTACATACTATCCCACAATAAATCCAACCTGGCTAGTTTTCCTTTCAGTTTGAAACAGATTATTATTTCTTAAGAAATAATACTTAAGTATTAGATGATATAATTGGTTTGTGTTTAAGACCATTTTGGTTAAAATATGAACCTTAAGCATTAGAATTTCACTTAGCATTTTGTCATATTTACACCGTCAGAGAAGATAAAGGCACCTATTACAGTCTGAAATCTTATGCTCACTTCTGGGTATATGCTAATTGAGTGAAAAAGTGGGGATAAACACCTGTACAACTAAACTTATTGTCTCTCTCTCAGGAGTAGAATTCAACTACACTCTAATAGATAAAGATCCCTTTAAGTTTACCCTTTCCAAAGGTTAGAGATGATAAGTTTTTGTTACCCTGAATTCAGAGAATTGTTATGAGATTGAACAAAGCAGCAATAGCAGCTCACACTGACCTTACCCCTCTTGTCTGTGTTCATTTTGATACATTTAGCTGGACAGCCTGTGCTTGATTGGTGTTTGGTCCATCTCTACATTCTTAAATCCAACTGTCTTGGGATCGGACTCTGCCAAGGCCTGGTCTACACCATCTGCTCTGACTGACTGCCAGGATTCCCGGCTGCCCTGACAAGCCTGGAGAGACATTCTGGTTTTTGTCTCTCCTGTGAATATTTGAGGTTTTCAAATAAGTGACTCTCAGATAAGTGAAATATTACAGTGTCCCAATCACAGACCACACTTTTATTCCATTGATATTTCAGGTGATTTCCAGCTGTAAAAATCTCCAACACCTAAAGTATAATACTTTGTTTTAGGTGACAAAACTGACAATAAACATTGACAAACTGAAGCTCAGTCAGAATTATGTTAAATAATACAATAATGCTAATTCTCGTTAACTATATTTGAGAAGCAACATATAAAGAAACTTACATGTATGTCCTGGAAAATAGAATATTAAGGAATAAGATGCTAGTGGTGGTGACTTCGTCTTAAAATGGGATAAAAACAGTTTAAGGAATGAGGAGCTGCTTTTAAAGAGTCTACCCCCTCTCACTGGGTATTCATCAACGAAAAACTCTCTCATGTCAATTCAGTTTAGCAAATGCTTACAAAACTGCAAACACTTGACTGTACTCAGGGTCTGGTGTTCAAGAATTTTTCAAATGTATAACTTAGTGGGTCTCTAAATTGGCTGATTCATAATATTATCCTACAAAGTATTGACATAAGTCTTTGCATAGAGTAGATAATTGTAGGCAAACTATTTCAAATGTCATATTGTTCTTTTCTTTCACTTTCCTCATTTGTGAAATAGAGATACTGATGATCATATCAATCTGATTTCAGAGTATTTGTGTAAAGTGTTCATCTTTCAAACTATTTGAAAAACTCTGAAAATATTAACATTTTAAGTAATAACAGATGAATATGTTTTTTAATAATTCATAATCAGGGAACTTTAAAACCATTTCTTATGTTCGTATTTATCATTGTTATACAGGTTAGATTAATGGATTGAAGAAGAATATTTTGTCTTTGTTTTCAATTCTGCTTCTTAAGTTTGAGCCACTACTATAACTGAAAATTTTTTAAATGAATGAAATTAGAGTGAGTCCTGCTTTAAGAACTTATATTTGCAAGATATGCTCATCTTGCCTGCTGTGGGCTTTATTCATTGTGATTAACACATGACACGACTTTCTGCTGATTATATTTAAAACACTCAACAACTTGCAAATACGTTTTTCTTAAAAACAATATATAATGCACCATATTTTAACTGCATTTGGAGAAGCTGGGGAATAGGATTACCCATAGCAAAATAAAAGGCAATATAATTGATAAATAATATAGTTGTTTAATCTAGAATAACTATTACTTCTTGAGCATTTGGCATTTTTGTTTATTATTTGCTCATATTGAGTTATTAAGCAGTTTTAGCAAATATTTTCAAAGCTGAAGTTTTAGAGAATATGTACTTTAGGAAATGTAAAATTATGCTGTGATGGGAAGGTCTCTCTCTCTCTCACAGACACACACACACACACAGACGCACACATGTATATACATACATACATATCTGTAACCACACACATATATAAGTGTAATTTTTTTTCCCTGATATCAATAATAGAAAAGGAGAGAACAATAGCTGAGTAAAACAAAGGCAGCATCCAGAGGTAACAGCCAGGAAGAAAGAAGAGTAGGAGTTGGAATGATCCAGAAAATTAACAAACTACAAACTTTGCTCACCATATCTAATGCATCACCTATTTTTCTATTTGTAGAAAATCATAGATTATCTAATAGACAGTGATTGTCATCTTGTAAAATGGCAGGCAGTGTCTACTTATTTTCATTTCCCTTCTCTTCTTGCTAAAACAAGGTTGGGAGGTGGGGAGTGAGACCCAAAGACAAAAGTATATCAAGGAAGCTCAAAGATATTAAGAACATTACAGGAAGACTACCAAAAGATAATATTTATTAACACACTTACAGTAGGCTAGGGTTCATATTATACAGTGATTTTATGAGAGAAGTATGGTGGAAGGAATTCATAATGAACTAATCACTAATAACTAGCGGATTATTGAGTATTTCTACACCAAAGAAGAAATTGCTTAATGCTTTGAGTGTAAAAATATTGTAAGTATCTGAATCAAATAAGTAATATTATTATTAGTAACAATGATAAAGAACATATGCACATTTTAAATATAACACAATTGATTTTTTCGTATCTTTCGATTTCAGTCTTTTGTCTCCTAACCTATTTCATGAAAGATTTTATCTACATCTTCAGAGAAATCATCTTCAACTGAAGTCTAAATCTAATTCATCCAGTTTCTAAAAGTGTTATAAATTACCACTTAATAATAAATATTTAATTCCCACAAGTCTGCTATTTATTTTTAAAACCTCAATCCTTAGCCAGTATATGATCGAAATCTAAACTTTTCTTCTACTGACCACCAAAACCAAATAAACCCAATATATCTTCCTACTTAGATACTTGATTGTCTTATTCATTCTTCAAGTATATATTAATTGAGCATGAATTTTGTGACAGATTCAATTATCTTTAAGTATCAATTATGTGTCATGCATACTTGCTAAGTGGAAATCAAGGGGGCATCAATTCTTTCCATTTCTGTAACAGATGATTGATTATTGCTCTGAGCTAGTGAATGCTATTCACTTGGCATTTTTCTACCTTACCAACTCAGAGTTTTTTGAGGTTATTCTCATCTCCTATTATGTAATGAGCACCTTATGAGCAGATAAATGGAATTAGTTTCTGGGTTACAAATATGAGGAGCCACATGTATATCTGATATCAAGCACTACCCAGCACAAGATATAGAAGAATTTGGGCTTCACAAAATAACTGAATGTGACCTTGTGGTTGTCTCCATTTGGGAGGGATGAATGTAACTAATGAGACATTGGTTTTTCACACAGTTAATAAATGATATTTTACATCTTCCTTTGCAGCTAAGATGACCAAAGGAATGAAAGGAAGACTAATGAGTGGAGCTTTAAAAAAGCTGTTTAAAAGGGATTGTCCAAACTGGGAGATGTATATTTTGCCCTTTACATATAATATTTGTTTGCCCTTGAAATAGTAATTTGATACTGAAGATGGAAATTACCCATTAAGGCAGGCAGAGAAGGGGTTAAGGAAAAAAAAAAAAAAAAACAGAAAGATTCTGAGTCCCTGACATCCATGGAGCTTCCATAACATCCTTGGACCTCAACATCCAGAATCTTTTTAGGTAAGAGAAAGTAAATCAGTCTTGAAAATTCACTGTTATGTTGGACTTTAAAAAGCATATATCCTAAATGATAGAGTTTCAGAAGGACAAGACTGAAGAACTAGTTAGTGCTAATATTTTCAAGGGAAAGCTTAGGAATAGACTGAATTTTTAAACAAGGACAGATACTATCATCTCCCTTTACAATGATGCAAATGCCATTCAGGAAGCTAATTTTTACAGACAAACGGTAAGGAACTGGTGGATACACATTTTCTATCATTTCAGATTCTTTAACAGCCATTTTTTCTGTTCTCTTGATAAAAGTTGGCAAAAGTACTTTAGAAAATAGTGATAAAATTGTAGTAGATAAAAAATAGCAAAACCCAAAAGACTCAATAAGAATGCAGTTCTTTTATTATAGAAGAGTTTAAGATTCCAGATTGGTTGACATAGATTGTTGCACTAAAAAGAAATCCATGCAAGTCCACATAGGTATTTAAATATTACAAATAATATATACCACATGTATATAATATCTATAAAATGACATTAGATTATTTTCTGTCTACACTGAGAAGTTTATTAAAGCTTGCATTGTAAAGTACCAATAACTGCAAATTTTCACTTGGGATAATTTCTCATTCTTTATGAAAACGGAAGTTTGTGCACTTTCTAATCTCAAACCTGAACTCACTCCATTATGTTATGATATTAACACTCATTTACCAATTTATATTTTCAAGAACAATGTAATTTGCATTTTAGATATTGTGAACAAGGAAGAGTATGCTTGATCATTGTCTTAAAATCATGATTCCTTTTATCTATCTACCTAATTTACATCCACTAAAATTTACCATTTTTTGTATACAGTTCTAATGAGTTTTGACAAATACATAGAGGCATGTATATTTTTCACCACAGTCAAGATACAGAATAGTTTCACTACTCCATGAGATTCCTTTTGCTGCCACTTTATAATCAATCCCTCCCACGTTCCCAGCCACAAGCAACCACTGATATTTATATGAATGCAATCATTTGGTATGTACCCTTTTTAAACTGGCTGCTTTCACTTATATTGCCTTGTAGATTCATCTTTGCTATTATATGTATTAATAGTTTGCTCCTTTTTATTGTTAAACAGTAATTCATTATATGGATATACCACAGTTTGTTATCCAATCACCAGTATAAATATAAATGAAGCTACTATAAACATTTGTATACAAGTTTTTGAATGAACAAAATTTTTTATTTTTTAATCATATAGTAGATATCAGTTTAACTTTATAAGAAATTTCCAAACTGTTTTCCAAAGAGGTTGTACCATTTTGCATTCCCACCAGCAATGAATGAACGTTCCAGCTCAGCATCTATGTCAGCACTTGGTACTCTCTTTAAAATCTTATTTTAACTCTGTTTTCTTTTATAAACCATTCTCTAGTGCAAATAACAATCTGACATAGGAATTTAATTTCCTCCTTCAAAGCATAGCTGTGCCACAAACTATGTGATTAGGTGCATGAAATTGATTATTTTTCTTAAAAAGTTTAATATTTATCCCTAGTGTAAGTGACAATATCTTCAAACACAGCACACTTATTTTCTAAAATCTTTTAAGTTGCATGTTCACTTTACCCCTTAGGCTTTGAGGGTTTTTTTCTTTCAGTTATTATATAATCCCTCAAGAAATGCAAGTCCTTTGTAATCACTATAAACAGAATGCCAACTGTTGTACATGCAAACTTGCATTTGGTCTTCATGTACAATGATTCAAAGGCAGGTATAAAAAGCATATGTTAAAAAAATGTGATTAAACTAGATCAATTCTGGTAATCTAAATATGTATACAATCATGTGATTTGAGTTTGTGTGCATACCTACATTCATACTTGATACATGCATCATACACACATTTGTATATACATTTAAAATTTTTTATTTCTGTTTTAATGATGGCAATGATAAAGAATTTTTCTGCAGGTTTTTTGCATTTAAATTCATTATGCATTGATATCTATCTAATAATATTGAAAACATATTAAGTTGTGACGTAATAAAAATGGTTACAAACTATATATGTTTTATTTAAGAAATGTTTGTGTACATGTATCTTAGATCACAGTCTATACATAGCCAATGTCCTATTTGTAGGTAGTTGGGTCATATTCTACAAATAGTTCTTTAATATCAGTATTTAAAACACACACATATTATGGATTGAAACACTGTATCATTAGCTAATGGCAATATCCACTAGGTAGTAAAATTTAAAAAAAAATTATTACATGAACTCTATTGATTAATAATTAAATACAATAAAACCTAATTTTATTTACTCTTAAGGACTTTAAAAATTATCAACAATTTTAGAGCAGTTAAATTGAATATACACACAATGTGAAAGTAAACAGCTGTGAGCATAGAGTAAAACATAATACTGTGGGTATTTTCAAAAAGGGTGCTCTTAAAATCACTGGTTAATTTTATAACCCACTGTGGTTATTATAGTTATGTAAACTAATAGAAGAGCATTCATACCTCATGCTTCAGCACTCAAAGAATTATAATGTAAAATAAAATAATTACTTATTTATGTTGTTTCACAGAATCACTTTCTATAGATATAAAAAGGCATACTTAGTTTTAATTACCGGTACAAGTAAAACAATTGCTTGTTCGGCTTTGCAAAAACACTTTAAAATATTTGTTTTCAAGACACTGTTTCACAAAAATAAATAAACATTTATAAGTAAGGAAAAATTACTTGGTATAACACCAAGTGTTTTTCACTGCAAATTTCTTAAAAATAAGCCCCATGGCATTACTTAATACTATTTATTTTACTTTATGTATTGGTTTAATTTAGTCAACTAATTATTTAAGCCTGTCTCTGAACTTTTAAAAGAGGTTTACTTTTCTCTCTACTTCTTGAATTCTTGTATAACATCCTAGGAAACACAGAAACCCAGATCCCTCACAAACTCTAGGAGTTGTTCTGCTTCCTCCTTTCATATCCATCTACACTTCATCCCCCTCTAGGTTGCTTTTACCTGTCAGAATTCTTGTGCCACTCTTACACTACGGTTGGCGTGTAATTTCATTCATAATTTCAAAACATTGCTTAAAACATCACTTTAAAAATTTTGCCCTTTTAGGGTTTTGGTGGCAAAGAAGTAAAAAAAAAAATCCCACTTCCTTTTAAACCACCCCCTCTTATGAATCTGTTGTTCTCAAAGAGCAAATTCTACCTGAAGGACAATTGCTTTGCATATATCTGTCTGTTGAACTTGTCTAAACTTTTCATTCTCACTCGGTGCTGTAGGATAATGTTAATTCTTGCTGATTTGAGTCTCTTGTCCAATAAAATTTTAGTTAAGTAATGCATAATATTTAAAATGACTACAGTATTTTATAGCTTCTATTGTTGAATACTCTGACCACATTACTTATGGTAGACTCCGAATGCAATGTTAACCAAATTATTGTTCATCACGGTTTTTGCCATATCTGTGTCACTAGAAATCTTATTTCAATATGTGATCCAAAAGATCACAACTGTTTGTGTAGCAATTCAAAGACACACGTGTAATTGAGCCTCCCTCGTTTCTGCTAGCCAGGCGTCTGAATACTTTTGGGGGAAGATTAAGTTGCCGCGGTCGTAGACATGCCTTAGCACCAGATCCACAATTCAGTTGATCAGAACAAACTAGAATATTAAAATATGCCCCAAGAGCCTCCTCCTAAGCAATATCCATAAAATCATAGCTTTTATCTACTATATATTCTAATGTTTAAATCTAAGTAAGTATATAAAGTAAAAATCAAACTATTCATTTTTTTTGATGTAAAATTATTTCACATACCACCAGTGATAGTTTGGGGAACACTGGCCAAAAGAATTATAAATAAAAAGAATTCATAGAATTTCTATTGTTGCCTCCTAACTTACATCCTTTTGATTGTATAAGGTCAGTACCAAATGTAGCTTTTGCATACACATTTTGTTAAAATGATCCCTAGGCTGTAAATACTGTAGCCCAGGGATATAAATATTATAGCCTTACTATTTCATGAATCATATTTATTTTTTTAAGGAAGAGAATCTGATTTATTTCTCTATCTTATTACTCTTTGAGTTATTGGAACCTAGTGTATTGACCAGGTCAGAATAAATATACAAGATATATTTGTTAAATTGAATCTTGAAATAAATTCAACTTTTAAGAAACAAAAATATTTGTAATAGTATGATATGATACTCATTATATTCATAATATTCATTATATACATATACTATTGTAGTACTATACTTACTGTGCAAATTTCCCATCCCATATATTTTTTCTTCTATACTTTTTTATTTTATATCTATATTCTATGTATTTCCTTCCTTCCTTCCTTCTTTTCTTTTTTCCATTCTTCAAATATCAGCCCAGGGAGCCCTACCAATTTCAGGGTTACATTCTGAGAGATTCTGATATAGTGGGTCTGGTGAGGTGCTCAAGGAAGTGAATTTTTGCAAATATCTCCAGTGATCCTAATGCAGATGGTCATTGGTTAACACTTTGGAATACACTATAGTTATAAAAGTAAGATAACTTGGTTAATTTGTGAAAACAAACCAATATGGTAATGAAGCATTATGGTAAATTGTAATGTGTTATATGTTTAAAATGGAACATCAGTGGGGCTGGCCTGGTGGCGCAGTGGTTCAATTCACACACTCCGCTTTGGCGGCACCAGGGTTCATGGGTTCGGATCCCAGGGGCGGACCTGTGCACCAGTCATCAAGCCATGATGTGGCAGCATCCCATATACGAAATGGAGGAAGATCGGCAAAGATTTTAGCTTAGGGCTAATCATCCTCAGCAAAAAGAGGAAGATTGGTAATGGAAGTTAGCTCAGGGCCAATCTTCCTCACCAAAAAAAACCAAAATAAAATTTAAAAAAATGGAACATCATTAACACAAGAGATTAAGAAATGGAGAAATCAACATAAACTGGAAATACAGTAGTCTTTCCTCAATTTGATTCTTAGCTTATTTTATATAATCAGTAGAAAACTTGTGGTTGAGAAACGTGATACCTAAAGTAAAATTAAAGAAGGCCAATAGCATGAGTAAATCTATGAATTCACTTAAAAGTTTAACATGAGCAACAACACTGCCGCCAACAATGATAGCAGGATAGTAAATAGAGAGGATATCAACAGTATTTTATATATGTTAAATATACAGGGGCCGCCTGGTGGCGCAGCGGTTTAGTCCGCGCTTGGCAGCCCGGGGTGCGCGAGTTCGGATCCCAGGCGCCCGCGGACGCGCACTGCCTGTCAGCCATGCCGTGGCAGCGTCCCATATAAAGTGGAGGAAGATGGCACGGATGTTAGCTCAGGGCCAGTCTTCCTCAGCAAAAAGGGGAAGATTGGCAACAGATGTTAGCTCAGGGCTGGTCTTCCCCACAAAAAATAAATAAATAAATAAATATACAACAATGATTCTTCATATTATAATTTTTACCTAATTCTGGGCAGGAGAATTTGTTTTTCCCCTCTGTTAGACACAATTCAAGGTCTGTCTGAATGTGAGACTTGGATTTGCTGAAGTCCACTCTCCAAGATGCGGCCCAGGGAATCTAGAGGATGTGGATTCAAGCATTCCAAGCCTGCCACTATTGCATATGCTCTTGTGGTACCTCAATTACAATAGCTATTATTCTGTAATCCTGTATTCATATCTTCTCCTTTATTTGCTGAAATAGAAAACTAATAGAGAAATTTATTAGTAACCAAGATGGCATTTACATTCCCCTCAGCTTGACTAATCTTTAGACAGCTTTTTTCTTGACTATAGGCCTCTGATGTCCCTTTTCTTAGAGCATTTCCTTTAGAAAATTTGGAATTGTAAATTCTTTCTGTGCCTCTTTGAGATGTATATTTTCTCCCAGCCTGTTGCCAGTTTTACAATTTAGGCATGCCTTTCTCAAGGACCTGGAAGCTGTCCCTTTGAAATGTAATCATAAAGGAAGAAAGCACCCCTACCTCCTAGTCTATGCGAGAGGGTAGGACCTTATCTTCTATAAGCGCCAATTGGCAAATAGATGGCCTAATCACATGGGCAAATCTCCTTCCTAATATCCTCCAGTTTTTTCCACTTTCTCATCCTTCCTGTCTTTTGTTTTAGGGAATTCAAGCTCTATTTCTTTCCTCTATTGCAATGGTCTTGAATAAAGCCTTCTCTGCCTGTTTAACTCTGTTCACTGCAAATTTTTTTGACATTAGTACTTACTTCTTCACCTTAATATTATAAGAAAAACTCTTACGTTACCAAGAAAACCCTAAAAATTCAGATATCAGAAAACTCTTTAGTTCCAGGATATCTAGCTAATCAATTGCTTCTTAATTAGATTTATAATTGCTAGTGACTTTCACATTATAAATAGCACTTGATATTTATGTGTCATTTTAACTTATCTCCATAGTCTCAGGGTGCCATAGGAAGCCCAGCTAATAGTCTCTTTCTACAAGCTCCACATTTGTATTAGCATTACTTCCTAATTCAAATGCAGACATGTAAGCTATGAAAATGATGGAGGCTTTTTTGCAAGAGTGGACAGTCATTATTGCTCTCCAAATCTCAGTTTTCTGACCTGTAAATCTCATTCAAAGTTTGAAGACTGAAGCAATTTACACTGCAAATTCTTTGTATATTATTTTTAAAATATAAGAATATATAATTTAAAATAGTGTCTATTTATATATAAATATATAAAAATTGATCCATTCTATTGTGGGGGATCAATTGGCCACCCCAAAATGTGTCTCTTGGCCTTGATTATTTTTAAGAGTAAAAGACACGGAAAGAAACTTTGACCTTCCTCTTAACTGCCTAAAGGAATTTAAAATAGAAGGGCTTGTTCCAGGAAGGAGCTAATACCATAAGATAACTGTAATGTAGTGTAAAATGTGCCTCTTAGGTCACATTGTCTATAGTTGGTCCATTTGCTTTTCCATCTCCATGTAAATTGCCTTCCTCCTCCTTGAAGTCCCAAACCACTAACCCCAACATCCTCCTTTGTCTTTAACTGAAAACAGTATTTGAGCTGGAGGCTTTGGCCATTCTGTGAGTTACTCAGCTGTCCTGGGTTTCTCCCAAGTATACATGTTATAAAGCTTTATTTGATTTTCTCCTTTATTCTGTCTCATGTCAATTTGATTCTTAGACCAGCCAGAAGGATTGAGAGGGTAGAGGAATTGTCTTCCTTCTCTACACTACCAAAGGGATGTATATTCACCATGCCCTAATTTTAAGGCATCATCAATTAAATCAGTTTTAATTTTCTATAGACTTGATCAGAATATTCTTAAAAGAAATAAAAAGAAACAAAAGATAAAAATAACTTAATATGATTCTTTCCTAGGTATAAATTCTAATAGTATTGTTGATGTATTTGAATAACATTCAGATCATTTTGAGACAAAAGCAATCATAAGTTGGCATATAAATCATAACATGAAGGCATTAATGATTTTATGGGGCAGCAATTAAATTTCAATATATAAGGGAGTGCTTTGGGAAATTTAAAATTTTTTATAACCTCATTATACTAAAATTTAGCAATATAGTTGAAGCACATATTCACAGCTTAAGGCTTTCTTAAACTATACTAGAAAATTGTTCAATCTTTGAAAATGGGTTACATAGCCACACTTTTGCAAATTTTTCTCATGAGACTGATTTTTTTCCTAACTTGAAAAAGCTTACCTCATATATGTAATAATTATTAAAGCATGCATTTATTGCATGAAAACACTTAACAAAAAAGCCAAACAAAACACATTCTGCTCTCCCTTTCATAATATATACCACTTCTCTCAGCTTGTCTTAACTTCCTCTCATATTTCCTTTCATAGAACACAAATTAGGACTCAGTATGTTCATCTAGCTTTTCTTAACATTTCTCATTTCTTGGCTTTAGTCACTGGAAAATATGACTTAAAGTCACAGCTATCATACACTGAGCTTTGGATTTCTGAGTTTGGAAAGCCTAAAATATCTCCCCAGCATAGGATTTGTTCAAGTTCCCATTTAAGCAAAATCCTTAGTCACTAAACTTTGAGCTGTTAAAATAAAATCAACTTTCCACTAAAACGGGTCTATTGGATTGTTCCTGGAACCTGTAGTTATCTAACATTGCGAGACTGCCCACAAAAGAAGCCGGAAACCTAATATAAATGGACTGATCCTTGTGCTGTCAGTCTCTCTAGAAGGAAAAACAAGAGTCAATGTGACTTTATTGACTTTTTTTCCAAAGCAAATATTTGTTCTAGTAAAATTATAGTCTATTCTTCCCTCCAAAATGTAACTGGCTTTCATTTTAAAAGCAATATTCTTTAATGAAAATGACATTAACATTACTGACAATGTCATTTTAGTGATGTTAAAAATTTAAATTCAAACTTGATCTATTTTAAACTTTTTAAATAGAAATAAAATAAGAAATGTGTCTCCTTACTATTTGTATCTAAAAGGGCCTTTTTACATTCAGTTTCATATATTTCTTGATCCCCCCAATTTTAATGTCCTCAAACATTTAAATGAAATAATTTATTTTTCACAAATTTGCTTTCTATAAAAGTACACAGACGCTTGAACTACATCCTTCTTTTCCAAATATTCATATCGAAATTGCTAAAGTATTAATTCTTATAATGAAAACAACACAAAATATTGAAAAGCATAAGATCAGAATATCTGCTTACTGAATTCATTCCTACAGCTCTTCAGTATAAAGTAAGTTTGCAAAATTCAGACTTGAACATACATTTGACTCTGTAGCAGTGCGTCCAATAATTTATTGGCATAGTCATGTAGGTAGATTAAATTGTAAGTTAATAAAAGGAATCCAGGTCATCAGTAGAGGAAAAAATAATGTGGGATGAATATGATGAGGTGGAGACACATCGACAGGTTCAACGATTTCCTTCTTGAAAATAAAACTACAATAGATTCAAGAATAATAAAAATTCAGCAGTATTCTTGGTCCATTGCTAATTTTATACCTAAATTGAGAGATGGAATAACCATATTACTAATACTGATGATCCTCATTTAATTACATTGGACATACATTTTGATTTTCTCCCATTTGATACGGAAAATTGCTGTGGCTAAAATATGTCCAATTTTTTCTATTTCTACAATGTAGCCCCTGTATTTTAATCTATAATCTCCTAAGGTATTGAATTACGTGGTTTGACTTTACACTAAGTGAAGATTAAGTATTTCCTTTTGTTCCTTTTAAATTAACCTTCCATTAGTTTTGAGTGATCTCTCCTTCTTGTATTATGGAATAGCATATAAAAAAGGGTCTTATCAATTTTTACTATACCCTTCAAAATCTTAAATAACTCAATTATATTCACTCTATCTCTTCACATTTCCAGACTAAATAATCTTAGCTTCCCTACTCCCCCTTTATATATGTGTAAGTTTCATTCTACTTTAACCATCTTATGTGTCTTTTTGTGAACTCTTTCATCCTTATCTTCCCCCAGGGAATGTATCCTAACTTAAGACAGTGCTTCACATTGGAAGATTCTATATATAATTATAACGTACATTAGTGCTATTAATTTGCATTTATATACCAGTTCATTTATGCAAAGTGCTTTTCAGTTTATCTTTACAATATTGCTGGGAACATATTAGCATATGTTTTTGGAACGAGAAAGTACAAAGGGGTTGAAACTAACCCCAAATCACTAGAGGTACATCTAAATCATCTTTTTAAAATAACAAAAAACGATCTTTTTCATTTAAAAAATCTATTTAAAATGCTAATTTTATTGATAAGAATTTACTAAAAGGCACTGATAATTTTCTAGCAATAAAAAGAGAGTGAACAAAATGATAACTTTGACATAGTTATTCCTTTCAAATTAGTAAGACTACTTTTTTAGTGTGTATGAGAGTGACTTAGAAAAGTATAACTTTGTCATTTATTTTGAGTTTAATTTTGTTCAAAGAATGATGAATTTCCAATGTTTTAAAAATTAAAAGTAATTGCGCTCAAAATTAATTGAGGTGACTTGAATCTAGGAAACACTCAAAATGCCTAGCGATTCAATTTTTTATATCCCAGGAAATGCCTCCTCTCCATTTTTACATATATTAGAGGTGCCTGTTCTGATTTTTTGAATTACACAACTCTGTTTTGGACTCTTGGCTTGCTCTAAATTTACCATATTCATCCCTGGACTTTCTTCCTCTTATATTAGGTGTAATATCTGAAATTAAGGTCTCATATTTTATGCAGCCTTGAGTGGGGAAATCAAGAAAGCCTCAAACGGCCTAATCAAAAGTTTAATGTCTTCTCTCTGCATCTGGAAATAAGGTCCCCTAGCCAAACAAACCTGCTTATCAAGCAGGTGAAATTCCTGCATATCATTGAGTAGCAGGTTTCAGTTCCATGCTAGCCCACAGAACGATTCAAACAAGCCCATCACATCCTCCCTGGGGAATCAGGGGGCACCCTATCCTCTTGTGGACCTGCCTCCCACAGCTTCTGGTTCTTCATTCTGTTCCAGATTGCAGCCCTTGCGTGACCCTGTTTGGAATGTGGTGTCCTCGTCCCATGGGCTGTGAGTGTATGTGACTCATTAATTGCTGTCTATCTTATCTATCCAGTGTTGGGTATCATGTGTCTAGCCACCTCTATAATTCCATGGTGGCATCTCTCTTGCACCAAAAGGGAGAAGAGGAGTTGAGTAAAACATCACATAATGACAATTCTTGCATCAATGGATACATTGTCCACCAATGAGGGACAGCCATAAAGAGTATGTCATTTGTTAGCATGCTTATATTCCACACTGATTTATTTAAGAATTGTGAAGATGTGGGCATTTGCAAATAAACATGAAGGTTTTCCAAGATTATTTTTTCCCTCTACAGTCCCCTAGGGGAGAAGTGTTTAAAAATCAATTTCTTATGATAAAATCAAATTCTCAGGGCATCTTCTGTGTTTTCTAGGGCAACCAAATTTCTGGAATTTTAAGAACCTCGGTGAAATGTGGCTGATTTCAGTTTGGCATGCAGATATACCACAAGGATAAAGCAAAGAATATCTGATAAAGCAAAGAATACCTCAGGAATAAAAACAAGAAAGGCCTATTAATAAATTCTACACTTATAGATAAGATTCTATGTGACAAAACAAATACTAGGGCATTATTTCACTTAATCTTCACAATAATTCTAAGGTACAGATGCTATTTCCTCATTTAAAACATGAAGAATCTGATTCTGACAGATATCATGTAACCTTCTCAAAATTTATACAGCTGGTGAATAGCAGCACCCTTTGGGTTGGTTTTAAAAAATCACATTTATTTTTCATTATACTAGAAAGCAAAAACAATACAAGACAGAAAGAAAGGAGGGAGGGAAAGAGGGAGGAGAGGAAAGAAGAAAGGAAGGAAGGAAGAAGGAAGAAAGGAAGGAAGGAAGGAAGGACAGACACAGATTGGGGGAAATCAGTTTCATTATTATTTTAAGTATGAATAATTAAAACTATGGAAATAGGGTGATTCTGGGACTCACTTAAAAAACGGATCCTCAGTTTCCCTTTCAATAAAGTTACCATGGAGACCTGTGGTCTTCCTTACCTGTTTCTCATCAGTTGTTACTGTAGGAAAGAGTGTGAGAAGTGCTGCATAAAGAAAAAGCAAATGTAAATCTAGAAATGAAATTAGGCTTTATAAAGTACCATCAACTTCTAAAGCCATTGAAAATGCTCAGAAGTTCCCTTTAAAAATCTTCACCTTGCTTCTCATCCTCTTCTAATTAAAACTGCTTTTCCTTAAGTACCAGCATTCATGATAAACATAAAAACCTAGTTTATAGCCATATTTTCAGTTTGATTTAAATCTGTTATTTAACAATGTTATTTTTTCTTTTTTACATTGCATATTTTACTGATGATAAGGGATCTATAATCTTTTATGGAGTAGCTTAGAAAAGTTTAGAAACATAATCTGTATAAACTTATGTGAAAAATGCATTCCTAATTCTAAATAATGGAATGACTTATAATTTTATTATTAGGGCAAAGGGAGAGAGTGGTGCTTTATTTAAAAAAAAGAAAAGAAAAATTGCAAGTTCTGAATGCAATTCATTTGAAATATATGTTTAGCACTTTTTAAAAGAGAAAAGCACAGTGCCATTTTCAAAAAATCTTCACAATCCTTGACTAACTCTCAGTTAACAATGCTTGGATTAAAACCTTCAGTGGAAATGATGTTACATACATCACTGGTCTTGACTTATGTTTACCACATCATTATAATTAGTAGTTAATGAATACAATGTGACTTAAGCAAGATTAGTCAAAGATTCTCCCTACCCTTCAACCTACAAATTACTTCACTCACTTCACTTGGATTTAGAGAGAGAGAATAATCATAACTTTGTTTTCAAAGCGGGAAATAAAAAATATATATACTAATGTTTCCTGCCATTGTTTAATTTAAAAGTCTCAAATTTGGAAAATCTTCCATGTAGCTTCAATATTTGTATGACTCAGTATTTGTATGAGGAAAGTAAAGTACTTTTTTTGAGATAGAAACTGTCTACACAGCGAGTATACTTTATAGAGAAGTAAAAGATCTTTTTGTGATTGTTGCAACAGACCAGTATCGCAAACTTCTTTGATCATAAAAATTTGCCTGGGAAACTTTTTATAAATGGAGAAGTACCCTCAACCTTCACCTTCAGTAGGACTAGGGTGCTCAGGGAACCTGTATGCCAGGGATTTTCTTTGTACTAAATGTGAATAATTACCAACAACTAGTTATGTATTAAAATTTAAAACTCTAAAAAATCCATAAAGCTACAGCAAGTCTTGTAAGAATAAATTTGTATTTTAGAGATTCCTTTATTTAATTTTGATAATTTTTATCTTTATCAAAATTATCAAGTTACTGATAACCTGGTCACTCATAAAAGATTATCATTTTTAAAAGTCAAAGTCTTTATAGTTTGGAAGGGACACTTCTCATGTATAATACATTATATTGCCTTATGTAGTTGAGTGATAAGCAATTTGAGCTTGAATCTTTATTCTAGTATTTTCCAAACCTGTGACATTTGTCTAAGTTCTTCGCAATTTTTGCCTTACCTAAGTATCAGTTGTACTTTTTCTAATTTACCGCTAATACTATTTTTTAAGCTCTTTTCCTGTGAACATCTGTGAAATCCCAGGTTGTCTTCGTCCGTTTAGCCTGCTATAACAAAAATACCATAAACAGGGTGTCTAAAACAACAATTTATTTCTCTTAGTACTGGAGGCTGGGAAGTCCAAGTTCAAGATGGCAGCTAGTAGATTTGGTGTCTGGTGAGGGCTCATTTTCCACTTTATAGATGGCTGTCTTCTCTCTGTGTCGTCACATGGTGAAAAGGGCAAAGAGGCTCTCTGAGGTCTCTTTTATAAGGGCACTAATCTGATCAATGAGGGCTCCACCCTCTTAACCTAATCACCTCCCAGATGCCCCAGTTCTAAATACCATCACACTGGGAATTAGATTTCAACATATGAATTTCAGGGGGGACACAAGCATTCAGTCTATAGCACAAGTATACTGCTTTACTTATATTTTTCCAATATATGAAACAAGAAATATGCAACTAGGAAAAATTTCTAAGATAGTCATCTGAAAAAAAACTAAAATCTCTTAATTTCATCATTTGCATGCATACCACACTTTGAGAAATATTGTTCTGGGAACAGAGAAGAGCCATCGATCACAACGCAAATGTTTTTCATAAACTAACTGGTGGCAGTTCAACTGACTCATTGATGGGGCTTAAAGATGGAGTTGGGGCTATACATTCTAGTAGATAAAGTATTCAAATAAAACAGTGTTATGGAAGTTTGAAAGAGAAGAGGCAAAATACATAAAGAAAGTAAATTCAGAATGTCTTGGTGTCTGTGTAGGTGTGTGTTAATATCCTAATGCTGGTTTAGCAAATTACTACAAACTTAGTGACTTAGCTCAAATTACTCTCTTACAGTTCTAGAAGCCAGAAGTCCAAAGTGCACCTTATGGACTACAATCAAGATGTTGGCAGAGCTGTGTTTCTTCTGGAGACTCCGGGGGGTGAGTCCATTTTCTTTTCCAGCTTTTTGAGACTCTCTGAATTCCCTGGGTCGTGGCCCCTTCCTCCATCTTCAAAGCACACTACTTCAACCATTGATTCTGCCCAGATGTCTCCTCACTGACTATGACCCTCCAGCTCCCTTGTGATTACATTGGGTCCACCTTAACTCATCCAGGATAATCTTCCTATCTGAAGATCCTTAATCATATCTGCAAAATTCTTTTGCCATGTGAGGTAACACATTTGCAAGTTCTGGAGTTTGGGATATGGGCATCTTTGGAGGACCATTATTCTGTCTATTACAGTATGAGAGGATGAAAATGACATCAAAATGATAACAGAGAGCTAAGTCAGGTCATGATTAGGGATGAAGGGGAAGGAACAGACTGAGTGTGTACAATGCATGTATGTATTTGTGAGTTGATAGTTAATTCAGTTACTCATATTTTGGATACTGTAGACCAACGCTCAGGATAGAGCTCAGAGATAGAACTCTAAAGACAGAACTATAAATTTGGGAGACATTAGTATAGAAGTAATAGTTTAATATGTTGGACTGGCTAAGAATGCAAAAAGAAAACATACATAGAAGAGAAGATTCTGGAGTCAAGAGTCTGAAGGGGAAGAAAGGAAAGTTAGTAAAGGATTAAAGGAGACTGCAGATTTATTAAAACAAAGGAAGAATGTGTTTAAGGGAAAGAATTATCATGTCAGAGAGTAAGGTAAGTTAGGATCTGAGCAACAGTTATTGAACCCCAAGGGAAGAAATACAATTAAATAGAATGAATACGTATTTCTCACTCAATCTGTGTCAATTGCTATGCTAGGTATTTTATGTAGATTAGATTCTCTCATTCTCACATTAAAATCAAAGGGTGGATGATATCAATAATTTTTCAAAGATGAGGAAACTGTGTCTGAGCAATGGACTAGCCTTTCCATAGTCAGTTATCTAATGATTGCAGAGACCAGAAGCAGTTGTGTCTAATTCCCAAATTTGTGGTCTGTTCATGATGTCATGCTGCCTATTTGGGGAGTAGAAAGCAGGTCAAAAATAATTCAAGAATTAGAGAATGTAAACAAAAAACAACCCAAAATCTGAAGACTGAATGTAAAATACTCTTTTGGAAATCAAAAGCAGAGGAGAGAGGTAGCTTAGAAGACAATTCAGTAGAACTATTAAGTTAAAGAAAAATAAATATTTTTAGGCCAAAGAAATAGAAAATATCCTTTTTAGGTTATGGACTTGTGTGCTCAGGATAAGAGAAAGAGAAGATATCATGGATGGAAATGAGTTCTTAGAGAGATAAGAAAGAAGGAAATCAAGACTTTAGATGGAAGAATCAGGCTTGGTAAGGAATCCAGCAATGTGGGGCCCATCCCTTCTATCCAGTCATATCTGTACATCCCACTGAGTCAAGTTCTTAACTGCTTAGCTAACATATTATCTGTTTTATAGTTTTAGGGCAAATGCACTCCTGATCTGTGGGTTCTGCATCCACGGATTCAACCAACAACAGATTGAAAAGCCTACGATGATTGCATGGTTGCATCTGTACTGAATATGTGCATACTTTTTTTCTTGTCATTATTCGCCAAATAATACAGTATACCAACTATTTACATAGCATTTACATTGTATTAAGTACTATAAGTAATCTAGAGATAGTTTAAAGTATACAGGAGGATGTGCGTAGGTTACATGCAAATACAATGAATGCCATTTTATATAAGGGACTTGGGCATCTGCAAATTTTGGCATGGAGGGGGCTCCTGGAACCAATCCCCTGCAGACACCAAGGAACAACTGTAGTTCCTTCAACTTGAAGTTCCCTTCTTCATATTCTCTATCTAGTAAAGTTCCACTCATTTACCCAAACCCTGCAGCTATATGATCATCGTTCATAAAGTTGTATTGCTTCCACTCACAGAATTGTTCTTTTTTGTTTACTTTCTCAGTTGGCACCTCTCTTTATAAATGACTTCATAGCGAGTCATAACGACATTATTATAATGATAGCTATAATATTACAACATCCTTAAGTTCCAGATACTATGCTATGTGCTTTGTGTCCAACACTTCATTTAATCCTCATGCAATCCTATATCTTCATTTTTATCAAAAAGGAAACTGAGGTTAAGAACAAATTTTAACATTTTCTTAATATCATGCAGTTAATTGTGAGAGCAAGAAGAATCAACACTTCTTAGTCTTTTGCCTTAGGTCACCTCTGGTTGGAAACAACAAAAATTACACAACTATTTTAAATAAAAGAAAATGGGATTATTTTAATGACATATGTCTCGTAAAATCTCTAAAAAAATTTACATCTGAGTCTTAGGGAGATTAGCAACTGCAGCAACTCTAGAGATCACAGTAATAGGTGACTACCAGCCTGCACCTTCAAGCTCCACTCTTAATGTGATTCCATGACCGATTGACAATTTCTAGTCAGGAATGCTAGTTAAGAATGACACCAATAATCCAACACTACACTATTTCATGAGACAAAAACTTGAGCAAAAATATATAAATGTATCTGTTAATTAATCAATAAATAATTAACTAGGAGAGTTAATATTTATTTAGGGTTTATTTTCTTGTAAGAAATCACTCATTTTTTTTCTTTTAGGTAAAAAGAGAAATGAATTAGAAGGTAAGAAAACCATCTCACAGAACCCAGGCACAGTAAGAAAATCTAAAGCTCTCAAGGAACTGGTGTTGGGACTTGAGAAATCAGGAGACCAGTTCACTGTACTTGAGAGCAGCAGGCTTTCATCTCTGCTTTCTCTGCTTCTCCATTTGGGTTGATTTCATTCTTATCTCTTTCTGCTGAGGGATTTCTTTGTGTCTCAAACACAGACTTGTATAGCTTTTGGTTAAAATTTCCATCAGAGATTACATCATTGGAATATTAGCTTTATGGCTGAAAGGAATTGAAAAAGTCCAGTTGGGATTGGTCATTCACTCCTTATCCAACCAGCTGGAGTGAGGAGCTTACTGTCCAAAGCTCTACACCAATTCAGCAAGAGCTGGGGGAGAATATAAGGTAACGGCGTGACAATGGGGTGATGACTCTTCCTAAAAAAGGGATTGTGTGCCAGCAGTCTCCCTAAGTTAGATTTCTATTCTCCTCCTAAGAGTAATACCAATAACACTCATGCCCAATTTTATTTATAGATATATTTATAATTAACATATTCATTAGTTTCAATTTAAAACTTTAACTAGTAAGGCTATATAACAAGGTAGTTTAATAAGGATTTTTAAAGCACATCAAAAGAAAAATAGACATTTCTACCTTTTGATAATTTTGTCCTTGTCTAACTCTGTCTTAAAATATGGCAAACCAATGATATGCATCAGTTTTTTTTTACTGAAGGGAAATGATTCAAACCTCCATAATGATATCCTTATGTGCCTATGTAAGCCTGAAAAATCATTCCAACAACATGATTGATGAATTTGCTGCTGTCTCAGGTTTTAAAATTAATTGGAGAGAAATGAAAATTGTAATACAACATGCTTTGTCTGCACAGCATGCCTTCTATGTAAATCACTAAATGATCACCAGAGGGAATTAAACATTTTGGAAGGGTATGAAAATAAATTTGAAATAAATGCAAAACTTTGGATTGAAATATATAAAGATTCTCTTAAGTCTATTATGACATAACCATTAAAATTTAAAATAGAGGGATGTTTGGTCTGTAAAGAGAGTAGTGTTAGAAAATAAGGTTAATCAGGTCAGGTTTTTGCTCATTTCGTTTCATGCTTTAGAATAATGTTTTTTTATTATGTTTATAATATGGCAATCTAAATTTCGTCAAATCATATCTTTTATGTCCAACATTTCCAGAAGCAGAATTCATTCCACATAATTTCTCAAAGTGAATTTGATCCCTTTTCAAAGTCAGGGCTCTAAACTCCAGGTGGGGAGTCTGGGTTTCATTTCCTAGGCACAGAGGACTCAACTCGACGTCAGATTGATGATCTACTTAACTGAATTTCTGAAGTAGACCTGCTGGAGTTCTCTGTCACAGTGATTTCTCTTTTAAATAGGTAATGTGGTTTGTTTTAGATTACTGATGTCAATAGTTTATCTAGACTATTCTAGGGATACCATCACTTTACATTTTGGATGCCAGGCTTGTTTTTTCCCCAAACTTGGCCATTCCTATGACATTTGTCATACTCCAATGAATAAAATATTTGTAATTTAACTTTAAGTACCTTCTTTCTTTGAATTTTCACTGAAAAGTGGCTAACCATGAAAGACAGAATATTTTAAAAATTCAAGAACATATTTTTCCAAAATGTAGTAGAATTTTGGGTTCATATTTAGCAATTTAATATGAAATACTTCATGATACTTCGGGAGAATTATGTGGTAGCCAATACATTTGGCATAGTTCCTGATATTAAATAAATATTTCTATGAATGCTTCTTCATATAGTCAGAACCCATTATGAGACGCAGGATTAATCACCAGTCTAAGCATGAGGAACACATCAGACAAATCCCAATCAATGGACATTTACAAAATACCTGACTAGAGCTCCTCAAAGCTATCAAGGTCATGAAAAACAAGGAAAGTCTAAGAAACTGTTGCAGCCAAGTGGAGTCTTAAGGAGACATGACAAATAAATATAATGTAGTATCCTGAATGGAATCTTGGAACAGAAAAATGACATTAGGTAAAAAATATTGAATCTGAATAAAGTATGCACTTCAGTTAATAATAATGTATCAATATTGGTTCATTACTTGTGAAAAGTTTACCTTAACATAAGATTTTAATAACAGGGGAAACGTGATGCTGGGTATATGTGAACTCTTGGTACTATCTTTGCAACTTTCTATAAATCTAAAACTATTCTAATATAACAAGTTTATTAAAAATAGAGTTATTTGTCTTTTGGGTGATTTGAAACCAGAATAGAATGTATCTGAGATTATAATTAAAATCTAGTGACCTAAAAGTTAAAAAAATTGTTGATTCTTTATTATAGAATAAAATAATTTTGTTTACTTCAAAATTATGTGAGTGCTCCCAAGTATAACTGGATGAAAATTGGTATAACACTGTACTTTTCTTTTGTATTGTTGAGTAAGTACATAGAAAATAATTTTATATGTATATATTATGAAAGAAGGAGAATATATTGCTTTCTAATTTATTCTAGAGTAATCCATTATTCACTTGAAGCAAATATATATGATGTTTCTTTAGAGAATGATGGAAAAGAAAGAAGAGTAGAAAAGAATCATCTTAAGTTCCGTAGTACAAATACATCCATTACTAAGATTCTGTTGCAAATCTTTCTGGCCACTCTATTACATGTCTTCAAGTTTAAGTAGTCATAATCACACAATATTAAAAAGTCCCGTTTCCTCAGATCACACTAATAGAAATGTATTGAGATATTAATAATCTTCATTTTGATACATTTCAATAAGTACATAATTTTCCACTAATTAAATGGTCCTTTGTTTACTTAAATATTCATCTAATCTAGGACATTTAGGTTATATCTAAGTGATATAAAGATATATTGTTGTGAACTATTTTGTACTTGTCAGCAGTAGGGTGTTCAGGCTAATAAAGAAAAGATACACTTGAAGAGAGAAAGAGATGTGATAGAGAGAGAGTGAGAGCAAGAGCGACTGAGCGAGAGACAGAGAGAGACTGAATTTGAGTAACTCTTCTCTCTATACCTCTAGCATTTGTGTTTTTTGAAGAGAATTAGAGTGACTGCTGTTGTCTCTGAAATATCTCTAAAGGACTGTCTCCTTTAAAGCAACTCAGTGAAGTGAACAGCTCATGAAAATTTATTAAAGACAAATAATAAAATGTGATTCTGTTGTATTTACTGAAATATTTTCATATTTCTATATTAAGTCAGAAATTTGGATATAAAATTTTTATCTGAAGTTTTTTAATATTTCCAAATATTTGATAGTTAGCAATTTGATAGTTATTCAAAAGTCATAAGTGACCTTAAGCATCTAGGAATTCATTTAAGAACAAGTTACAATTTGACTTAACCTAGTCACAAAATAAAAACGAGCAGCAGAACACAACTAAAAGGCAAACCTTTGTATTTCTTGCATGTAACTGATTTGGAGCTTTCACTGTTTTATGGACCAGCATATAGCCATTCAGGAATAATTTTAATTATCAGCCAAAGCAGTTCCCATTTAGAGCCATATGACCAAATTCTCCTAAATTTTACTTGTAAGTATTGCATTAGTTGGTTTCAGAGCAGCAATAATCTTAGGTACCTTGTAGTATATTTGCAATAAAGATCATTTAAGTTTGATTAACTGACAAGACTAATGTTTATCTTTGGCATCTAATCAATCGTAGGGACTCTTCACTGCTCTGTGTACTACACATATTAACTGCTTTCACGCTGCTGAAGGTAGCAGTCATCCTGATTACGTGTTATAACCGAAATACCAGTTTTCATCGCCAAATCCGGTAAGATCTGAAGACACATCTTCTGTTTTGGCAGTCTTATCAGCAATAAAATAATCTTCTGATATCTAGCCACAGGTACGTTTGGTACTGTAACATAGTCAAAAGAACCTTTTTGTGTGTGTGTGTGTATGTGAGGAAGACCTGCCCTGAGCTAACATCCATCGCCAATCCTCCTCTTTTTGCTGAGGGAGACTGGCCCTGGGCTAACATCTGTGCCCATCTTCCTCTACTTTATATGGGACGCCACCACGGCATGGCTGAGAAGCAGTGTGTCAGCCAGTGCCCGGAATCCGAACCCACGAACCCCGGGCTGCCAAAGAGCAAACTAAACCGCTGCGCCACCGGCCGGCCCCCCCCCCCCATTTTTTAAGTTAACTGAAAAAAAGTTGTTCAAGTTTCAACAAGCAAATAATTCTCTACCATAGGAGTACTTTTGAGAAAGGAAGACTAATGTTTCAGGAAACCCCCTCTCCACTAGTCCTAACTCATGGAATTTCTGGGTTAACCTGAAGAGGACAAAGGTCAATACTTAAACAGATTCTTAACACTGTTTAATATGAAAAACCTGGAATTGAAATAGGTGATGCAAGATTTCATATTAAATGGATTTAGCACAATTTTATGTATAGATTAAGCCTTTTCCTATTCCATCATTTTTCCTATCTCTTTTCAGTTTGTTCCTCTCTCCAGGAACACAATAGCAACCCATATCCTATAGTAATTCAAGAGTATTATGAAGATAGATGGTTGAGGTTAATCCTCTTTATGGGGTACACTCCTCCCATGAACTCTCAGGAATCTCATTAAACATCTTACTTCTTATGAATTTGTAGCGTCTTTTGACTCATCAAATCTGTTCACTCACTTGACTGAGCACTGAGTGCCAGGTATGTGGCAGACACTGTATTAACCACTGAACAAATAATGATGCTCACAGTATAACAGCATGCCCACATGGAATGGGGAACTCTATGAGCCCCAGAATTCCCAGATGGATCCAGGTGCTCCCAATATCTCACTGCCAAGGATATTGATGAAATTGGTATCCACACGTGGTGGGTAAGATGAATCCTCTTCTCACATAAATCGTACATAACAAAAGGAGAAAGAGAAGATTGTCAGTACTTCTGTCTTCTTTATTCAAATATATTAGTAAACAACAATAACAAACAAAAACCAAACACCTGTAGAATAAGTTCTAGGGAAATAAATAGGATATGTAGGTTTATTTAGGCCAGGTACTGCCCTAGGCCCTGCTGACTGTGGTGTTAACTATTCAGGGGAGAAAAAGGAAAATAAATAAACAAGCACTTTCAGATCATTTTTGATACTACTGTGTTCACCAAATGAAATATAATAAAGTGAGTGACAAAATCAAGTGTGCTTTACGGGGGTGTGTGGCTTCTTCAGCTTGGCTGGTAATGGATGGCCTGGCTAATATATCAGTTATAGGGTTATCATGGGATTTTCCTATCTCTTGAAGAAAAAATGCGGTGGGATAGAGAATTGTGAAAACTGTGTTCAAGGCAGAAAAAAAAGATCAAGAAGGTTTAAAGTGCGGTTTAACTTCTGAACAATTAAAGGCGGGGATCCAACACAACTATTTCAGTTTTGTGAATTTGTGTCCCTTGCTGAGATAGTAATAGCAACTTTTTCCTTTCTTTAATTTTATATTCAGATTCTAACCTGTGCCCTGATATTTTGCCTCTAAGGTCATAGATAAATTACTTAACCTCTTTGTGGGCTAGTTAACTCAGCTGTAAAATAGAAATACGTATGTATCTCAGAGGTTCTGAGAATTAAATGAATTAATATATGGAAATTTATATAAAATCATAGGGTCAATATGAATGTGTATAATATAAATAATTATACCTTCATAAGTATATTATCAAAGAAAATTATATCTATCTGAACAACACCTGGCACGATGTAAGCAATACTTATTTATTTTCTGAGTTTAAAATCACACTGTAATGAAGTATGAAAAATTGTAATTGTTTCCTAGGACTGCTTTAACAAAGTGCCACAAACTGGGTGGCTTAAAATAGCAGAAATTTATCCTCTCAGAGTTCTGGAGACTGGGAGTCCAAAATCAAGGTGTCAACAAGGCCATGCTCTCTTTGAAAGCTCTTGGGGAAGGTCTCTCCTTGCTTCTGGTTGCTGCTGGCAGCCCTTGGAGTTCTTCTCCTTGCAGACTCATCACTCTAATCTCTGCTTCTGTCTTCATGCTGTATTCTCCCTGTGTGTCCCTCCTGTGGTTCTGTGTCCTCTCCTCCTCACAAGGACACCAGACATATGGGATTTAAGGCCTCCTCTAACCTGGTGTGACCTTATCTTCACTTGATTACATCTGCAAAACCCTATTCCTAAATAAGGTCACAATCACAGGCACCAGGGGGTTAGGGCTTGAGCATGTCTTTTGAGGGGGGCACACAATTCACTCCACAACTCTTGAAAAAACTCATTTGGTTTTTACACAATTATTTACTGAGTACCTTTTAATAGTCTGGTCACTATACCAGGTACTGTTTTGAAAATAATTTGAAAACCTTTGGGTTATAAAAGGAAAGAGACACTAAAGATAATACCAGTGGGAACTCTCTTGTATCAGTTTAAAATGCTGGGAACTACCAGGCAGTGTGCTTAATGATCATCATCATTATATTGAACATGAAGCTCAGATATTCAAAAAATTAAATATCTGTTAAGGGTCATACAATAGGAAAATCGCAACCGAGTTCTAACATAGTTCATTCTGCTGCCAAGTGATTTGTGGTTATCAATATATAGCACCTTTTCAAAATATGATTTGTAAACTATATTAAAGAAAGAGAGAGAGACAGACTGAATTATAATTAGGCTTGGTCAGTAAGACACTACTACTTACTTCATTGTACACTTGGTTTTGTGTGTTTGTGTGTGAAAACCATGTATATCATTGTGCAGATGCATGCTGTAAACAGATGTGAAAGGGTTTGATTTTCTTGATGTTCTCAATAGTTTTTAAAAATGCACAAAAAATAATATGATCTAAAACCAATCATAGAATTATTTCTCAATAATTACTCCCTAGAGTTAGCATTCTCTGTAAATGCTTATCATTCACAGCTTCATATAATTAGATAACCTTGAGATAACCACATCAACAAGATTATTTTTACCGATTGGGCTATATGGTAGTCAATAAATCTCTTTTGGACAGATAAAGTCAAATAAAAATTATTTTTATAAGTCAAGATAATACATTAAATTTGAAATTAGGTAGCCTTATAAATAATGTTAACTATTATTTAAAATCATCTTAAGGGGCCAGCTCAGTGGTGTAGCAGTCAAGTTCATGCTTTCCACTTCGGCAGCCTGGGGTTCATAGTTTCAGATCTCAGGTGCGGACCTATATACCACTCATGAAGCCATGCTGTGGCAGTGTCCCACATACAGAATAGAGGGAGATGTTACCTCAGCGACAATCTTCCTCACCAAAAAAAAAAAAAAATCATAAAATCATCTTAAGTATATTGATCATGTATGAAATATTTTGAAGACTCAGAAATAGAGTAAAAAATATTACCTTGATTTCCATTATTGCTTAATCAATGGAAATATATGAGAAAGCATGTCAAGATGAAGATGGTGACGACATTTTTAAATAAGTGATTCTAATGGTTTGAGCAAATCCTTAAGAAAAAAACTGACACAAAATTTAATTATTAAATATTCAACTCTTGTACATCCTCTTATCCTTTAAAACTATGGCCATTAGAGAAAGTAAGGCAAATATTTAATAACTAATTACAGATTTATCACAGTGTTTCAATGACTTGGAGGAGGGCAAAAAGGTAGGAGATTCTTATTTCTGGACAAGGCAGTTGTACACATGTACCAAGGATTTAATCAAAACTCTTCCCAGATGAGAAGAATGGCCCATTTCAAAAAGTTCTGTCTTGTTGGCTTGAACATATTAGGATGTACCAGTTCCATTCTCCTGTGGTGTAGCTTGTGTGTTCCAACTCAGACCAGCTACCCCAACCTACAGAAAAACTAAAAAATCTTTCCTTCTGTACCTTATGAGCATTATTTCTATCCTTCAGCTTTTGAAACATATAGGAAAGAAATATAGTTTCTTTGGTGGAAAAAAAATCAGCGCCAAATTTGTGGATAACCAGTCAAATTTTTTTGTTGCCAGTAATGAGTTTATAGAAATATGCAAACACTAATTATGAAATCAAACAAATATAATTGATCATTGTCAAATGGGTGCAACATTACGTATCTTTCTCTGAAATGCCCATGGTATATTGAGAAAGAAAATAGTTCAATAAAAAAACTGGGTAAGGCAATCTTCTATTCATCTGCTAATACTATTTTTACATTTTATATGTGCCTGGACATTCTATAATCACACACATTTTATAAATCACAAAAAAATAAAAATAAATATATATAGACTGCTTATACTGTAAGAGAAGAAAAAAAAATAACTGTTTACTTTCATGAATGTCCCAATCTTCTAATCATAATGTACCTTTCCTTTTATATGTCAATGAAAAGAATGCCTCCTACAAGAAAAAGTCTAAATATGTCTAAGAAATTATCCCTATGAAAGGGTTTTATAATATAGCTTTAAAAATACATGAATATATACCCTTACATGAGACCAAGCCCATTACACCAAATTGTATATCATTTAAAATGATAAAAAACCCTTTTACTGGTGCTTGCAGTTAGGGGTGTAATTTGAATACCTAGGAAATCAATATCTGCTTTAGTATGTGATTACAGCCAAATAATTGAAGTATCAGACAAGCAGTGAACCACAGGATTTTTCTGTGCGAACAGCAAGGCATTCTAACTATAAAGCTCCTCTCAGTGCTAGTGGACCTCAGGTTGTAATTACATAAAACTTTTAAATGTACTATTTTTTCAAAAGAGCCTGTTGGGGTAACCATTCAAGGGAAGAAAAAATTCTAAAAATACCAGAATTGACACTTCATACTGAGGCAGGAAAGAAGGAACTGTTTAAAAGAAAATTGATGAGGAAGATTCTGGAGGGCTCTCATTCACAACACCTTAACAATATTATCCTCCGGGTCACTTGGAGCCTTTCATGCACAGCTTGGAGTACCTTAGAAGCATTCAGCTTCGTTCTTCACCAGATGATCAGGGATTGTACTTTTTCTTTACTTACGTCCAAAATCTTAAATCTCTTTCTCTGGCTGACTCTCATGTCTTGTCCTAAAAATACTTTCTATCTGATAGGAATAAATTCTTCTCAACCAGAGCCAGTGCGCCACTGCAGCCTCTAGGGAGCATGGTCCTTACTAGCCCCTCATCCAGTAGGGTGTGGATCAAAGACACACGTTCCTACAGGGTGAGGCACGTGGGGTTGAAGCAAAGCAGTGTATGGTGGGACAAACAGTTAATAAATAGCAATTGACACCTAGCTTCTGAGTTGGGATGGATTAAGGTGTGGCTTGGAGTGTGACAAGAGAATGTACTCCATATAAGAGGGGACGCTCATACTCCATTTCAGTGCTTTAATTGACTTTTTGTGAGTGAGAGAATTTGGGCCCATTTTTCCTGATCTTTCCACATTTCTGCAAACTGTTCCAACTTGCAAATGTTGACAACTATATTAAGAAAATTGGCTGCCAGGTAAAAGCCCTTTGTTAGAGGACAATTCTTTCATATATATATATATATATAAATATATATATATATATGTATATAAATACTTTGTGCTGTAGTCATTTAAAGTAATTATAAAGTATAGGAATTACTTTCATTGCATTTCTTATTTTATATCATTGGGAGCTTATTATGTTACTATGATTACCAAACATATTTTTGATACCCATGGAGAAGTGCCACAAAATTAAAATATTTGACTATGCTTTCTAATTTTAACTTTCTATTGAAATAAAACAATCCATTTGCCTTAAGAGAAACTAAGCTATGGACTCTTATCGTTGACAATGCACACTGTAAATGTCACTGTGTAATGGAATCTATTCAACAAATTCCTAATTTCAAGAAAATTTCCGACCTTGATAATGTCATTAATTTCAACTTCATACTTATTAGAAAGAGGTCATCATTTTACTTGTACTGGACAATTAAGAATATAAAAAAAACGATGTAACATGTTATATGCCACATTGTAAATTTAATCAATAATAATAGCTGTTGCGTTTTAAGCAATAACCATCAAAAGTCTACATTTTGATAAATATTTCACTGTATTTAGTCATATAACATGTTGCGATATTATTTTTATGTATTAGATCCATTTCTCTGCAGCCTGACGACATTTTTCTCAAGTAGAGTAAAATAAAACACTTTGTCAGGAGGGTAACTGGAACGTAATTGAGCACATGCTAAAGGAAAAGACGGAGTGGAAAGAATTGCAACTTGTATTTTATCATTGTCTAGGCTCTAGAGACTGTAGTTTCTCTCGGTCTTCAAAGGTAAGTAGGAACTGAATAATAATATGAGGAGTGTCACCAAATAGGCCTAAAGTTTAATACTTATGGTACATTAATATATACGACCACATTACTAAAGAGTTTTCTATGGCTTTATCAGCAGGTTTTTGATACGGGCCTAGTGGTGGTAGTCTGTTCCTCTGTTCATAAGGCTTGGCCATTACCATTCTCTTCTGGGGGCTGAGTGTTGTGCTTCCAAACAAGATTAGAAAACCATGAATAAACAAATCTTTATAATTTTTCTTTTTGACATTCAAGACCAGCCTAAATTTGGTTCCAAAGAGTTATTCTTGCCTTATATCTCAATGTACGATATATACTCAATATATAGTCAATGTATAGTCAAAACAAGCATGATGAACATCTAAAGTACTCTATCGGATGTCTCAAATATGCCTTTCACTCATGTCCCTAAATTTCTTCATTTCCTCTTCCTGGAATGCCCTTCTCCCTCATCATCTTTAAAAATTTACCTACTCAGAGTAAACATTTTATTATTTATTTACTTATTTTTGTTCAACATCAGAAACCTCTTTTTATATTTGATGAATCTTGGGGACAGCAGAGGTTGTCTCACACTATTGAAACCAAAAAGATCTGATATTCATAGCTCACTTCTCCATGCAGTGAAATCTCAGGAGTGATTGAAAAGTTAAATAGACCTGCTCTGAATTTTGAATTGGAAGCCAAAGATAAGGTCATGCTTGTGTTGCCAGAAGTAGTGACAGCAATTTCTATTCGCTACAAACAGAAGTAGCAATGATAGCAGAGTCAGTGTCTATTGGTCTATTTATGGCAAGACTACATAAAAAGTGGTCTTTCAGAGCAAATTTTTGCACCTGATGTTTACTGGTTGATAAACTAGTATTCTAAACAGACCAACCCCATGGTAGGATTTTGACTGTGACTCTGGATACATAGGCTACTTTGTTTCTGTCTGTTTCTACAGCCTAGTTCTTCAATTATCCCACTATTTCTGTGATCAATAGATTTATTTTTATTTAACTAATTAAGAATCATTTTTTATTGCTTGTGACTAGGAAAACAGAATAATACATATGGGTACCAGGGCTGAGGTAGTGAAGGCAACTGGTATTCAGCTATTGCTCAAGAAAGTTCTTTATTTTCTCTGTCTCATTAAATAAAAAGATTATAGACATAGTTTGTTTTCATCTGTGAGGGACATTAGTACTTTCCCATTTTTTCCTTCAGATTAAGTGAATTCTTAAATTCTGTGCCATAAATTGGATTGTAAAGATTTTAATCATCTCCTCATTTCATAAACTCTTACATTGGTCTATAAATTAACGATATTACATTGGCAAAAAAAGGAAATCAGAAATTAACAGATAATCAATATTCCTTTGAAGATGAGAGATATATCCCATAACATGCAGAGGATTGGCCCCTCAGTAAGTCATCTGAGGAAGAGGGAGTCCTGTGCATGTCGGGATAGCTCCCTCAAAATGGAGGACAATTTTCTATATCTTGTGTCTTGCCACTCAATATGGGGGACGTTGCTTGGTGGACTTCTTTTATATTTGAAAGGCACCATATGACATGTTAGGCATACTGACAAATTAACCAAGTGACCCCAAAAAAGCTAACAGCTTTGAGAAGGAGCTGGTGCAACAGAAGTCTCTTCAGTTGGTCCAAGCTTGAGTACAGGAAGCTTTGTTGAAAGGATTCTAAGATTTGAGCACGGCTTGGCAAACTTTTCTTATAAAGCCAGATTGTCTGTATTTTAAGCTTGTGGACCACACAGCCTCTGTCACAACTGCTCTAACTTGTCATTGTGGCATGAAAGCAGCCATAGACAATTCTTAAATAGATAGGTGTAGCTGTGTTCTAATAAAAATTTATTTATAAAAACAGGCAGCAGGACTATGAACTATAGTTTCCTAATTCCTGATCTGTAGGATTTAAGTATCAGAGAATAGATTTGAGGAGACATTTAGTTTTCAACTCAAAATGTCATTCCAACATTTTACTATGGTAAATAAGAAGTCAATTAAGCAAACCTTGCCTCAACCTCTCCCAAGTAAAATGAAGAGAGTGTTATTTTACTTGTATGTAAAATTTTAAAAATATAGGATTTCTGCTGAAATACTTAGGGGTAAATTGGCATGAAATCTGCAACTTACCTTCAAGTAGTATAGCAAAATCAGAGAGAGAGAGCTAAACCAAATATGGCAAAAAATAACATTTTTTTAAAATCTAGGTAAATTAAATAACAATACGCACTGAAAATTTCAACTTTTCTGTAAATTTGAATATGTTTACAATAGGTAGGAAAACAAGAAAATCACAATAGTGTTACTTAGATTATTTTGATGACATTAATTAAAATTATTTATGAATTTGAAATCCTGGGCTGTGCTATCCACTGGTCTGAATTCAGTATTTATGAAACAAATAAACTTGAATACGTAATTGCTATTTGCATTGATGATTGGAAATCTATTCTCCAACTGTTTTGCTTCATGGGCTCATTTCTTTTTTTACAACTCTAATACTTTGATATTTACAGTTTACAAAGCATTTCAACACATACTAAATGAGTGTTACAGGAAAAGCTAGGATTAAGTGTTGGGACATCTTTAGTGCTTCATACTTTGCAGAGAAACAGGAACACAAACAATTGTCTTTATACTTTCAGAACATCTGAACCTTCATAGTACACATGATACTAGAAAGAAAGTTGAATGGCCTACTGTAGACGTGCTAATCAATTTGAAATTCTTCCTTAGATAACATCAATAGTATTAACTCACTAGTTCCTCTTTCTGAGTTGATCACAACTTCATTTTCTGTAGCCGCACTGAGAAACAGATAAATTAGCCATGGATTAGTGAGGCTTGATTGTGATTGACTAAAAATCTTTCATTTCATTCTAACACAATCATTCTCCATGAGTTACCTCTAAATAGTCTCAAGCAAGTAGGATAAGTGGATCATTTCCAGTTTAACATTTAGTAAAATAAAAAGAGTGTGCTGCTGAATTCAAAAGAGAAGCTATTTAGATTTAATGGCAAAGTAAAAGAAGCAATTTTGAAAATCAAAGGACATTAAGAGATAGTGGCTATGATACTAAAATCCAAAAATATCATAGCATAATTTAAACTCACTTCTAGAGTAAACAGTACATTTTTTATGATTTCTATTGAGACTAACTTTACAAATTAAAAAAATGTATATATTTATTTTTCTGAGTTGCAATAAATCTGGCACAGAAAATAGTCAATTTTCTACTAACTACACAATTTGATGGACTTTTAAGTCTATGTAACTACAAGAATATGGAGGAAGTAAGTCTGGGAAGAGTAGAGAAAAAAATTACAAGTACATTGTATTTGTTGGGCAAATAGAGTTAATGGAAGGATTAAATAAGAGAAATTCAAACAAAAGTACTGGACTGAATAGACAAGCAGTTTTGATGAGTTGCCTAATCTTTGCAGTATATATTTTTCATAATTTGCTTGTTCTAATGATTGGGAAGTTAATATTCATAGTCTTTATGTTTGGCAATATCCAAGAGATATAATTAGTTGCCTTCAACAAAACTTGCCTTTTCTGTCAACTCTGATGTTTTCCAAGTTTGTTCTGGTCCTCCTGTTTTCATTTAGCCAGAAACTTTTCTCCCATATTTTCTCATTTGAATCTTCATCATAATTTGAAATAAATCAATTTTAGTTTGTAAGTAGTTTCACTGATTCTGTTGTAGCTTGGTCATAATAAAGAAAAGTCAAATGGTTCTTTTTAATGAATATATGCATATGAATAGAGAATAAAAAAAGCATACATATTCATTACAACTGCCTCTCTCAAAAGAACTCTACATAAAAATAGCTCTAGACCTATCTATTCATCTGTCATTTAGCACTTCCAGACTATGACAATACATATAGGGTTGAGAATACATTTTCCTCTTTGTTTCTGGAAACTATCCAGAGGGAAAATACATTTAGAAGCAGAATTTTCAAACCAAATAACCAACACTTAAAGCTTTGGCCAAACCATTAAAAATTTGGTTATTAAAGTGTTATAAAATTATTATAATTTAATGATGTGTAGATCCTGGACAAGAGATCTACTGAATTGCATCCAGATAATTCTATGGAAAAAATTAGTGTAAATTTCTAATTCCATTAAGGTGGATGGAAAATGTGAGTCAGAATGAACTAGAGCAAAATCAGCAGTAATCCTTTCCCCACCATGAAAATACATGAAATTGTATAAATTACAAGATAACGTAAAGCTTTAAACAAATTTAAAATTCCCTAACTTCTAGTATCTTTACTCCTAAAAGATAACCATTAACATTTAGTGAATTTCCAAGTATTTCCATTTTATCTTACCCCTTTCCCATTTTCTGCTTTATTCTTTAAATTTTTTCCAGCTTTATTGAGGTATAATTGACAGATAAAATTGTAATATATTTAAAGTATACATGATGATTTGATGTATGTATACATTGTGAAATGATTCTCATAATCAAATTAATTAACACATCCCTCACCTTGTTACTGCACAAAGGGCACGATCAGCTCTCTGCAAGACAAAAGCCAGTTGTCAAGGGGCAAGATGCTGGATAAGAAAGGGCATTTATTACAGTTTGCTAGCAAGAGGGAAGATGGCGGACTCATGTCCAAAAGAACCATTTTAAGGGGGCACAAAATCTTACAGCAGTTATATAGGCTGGTGGGTTACAGGGGAGGAGGTTAAGAATGTTGACCCTTGGGTGTTACAGACTGGGAGTCGCCACACCAGATCTTTCAGTTTTCATTGATGATGGCTATCAACATAGACTCTCTGCTCAGGGGTCATCACATTCCTAAGGAACTCAAAAGAACAAAGTTGTCATCTTATCACAGTCGGGAGGTACATGCACAAGCAGGGGTCATAAAATCTACAGAGCAGTTAGATCTCCTGAGCGTACAGATCCAGCTGGGTTAGTTAGTCAGAGGTCATTCAAAGTTACAATAGGGTTTCTTTTCTATAATATGGCTTCCCTTATGTCAATCTTGTGTAGAGCCAGTATCAACATCAGTTACCTTTTTTTTTGGTAAGAACTCTTAAGATCTACTCTCAGCAAATTTCAAGTGTACAATATAGTATCATTAACTATAGTCACCATACTATACATTAACTCCTCAGAACATAGTCATCTTATAAGTGAAAGTTTGTACTCTTTTGCCAACCTCTCCCCCACTTTTCTTACCCTTATTTCCTAGCAACTACCATTCTCTGTTTCAGAGTTTGAAGGATTTTTTTTTTAACATTTCACATATAAATGAAAACACGCAATATTTGTCTTTTTATGTCTGGACTATTTCACTTAGCATAATGCCCTCCATGTTTATCCATATTGTCACAAATGGCAAGATTACTTTCTTTTTTAAGGCTGAAATATATTCCCGTGTGTGTGTTTGTGTGTACGTTGTTCACTTGTCAACAGACACTTAGGTTGTTTCCATATCTTGGCTATTGTGGATAATGCTGCAATGAACATGGCAGTGAGCTATCACTTCCCGACAGTGATTTTGTTTCCTTTGGATACCCAGGAGTGGGACTGTCAGATTATGAGGTAGTTATATTTTTAATTTTTTAAGGAACCTCCATACTGTTTTCAATAATGGCTGTGTCAATTTGCATTCCCACCAACACTGTACGAGTTTTCCCCATCGTTGCCAACATTTATTTCTTGTCTTTTTAATAATAGATGACAGGTGTGAGGTAATATTTTATTGTGATGTTGATTTGCATTTTCCTGATTATTAGTGATGTTAAGCATCTTTTAATATATCTACTGGCTGTCTGTTTGTCTTCTCAGGTCCTTCACCCATTTCTTAATTGGATTATTTGATTTTTGCTAGTGAGTTGTGTAGGCTCCTTGTACATTTTTATATTAACCCCTTATCAGATATATGGCTTGCAAATATTTTTTCACATTCCTTAGGTTGCCTTTTCATCTTGTTGATTATTTCCTTTGCTGTGCAGAAACTTTATAGTTTGATATACTCCCCACTTGTTTATTTTTGCTTTTGTTGCTTTTTATTTTGGTGTCAAATACAAAAAATCATTGTGTTATGTTTATGCATTAGCTTGCTATTGAATTCAGTTTGTTAATAGTTTGTTGAAGATTTTAGCATCTATGCTCATCAGGGATATTGGCCTGTAATTTTCCTTTCTTATAAAGCCATTAGGTCCTGGGATTTTCTTTGTTGAGAGGTTTTTGATTATTAATTCAATTTCCTTACTCATTACTGATCTATTCAGATTTTCTATCTCTTTATGACTCAGTGTTAGGAGGCTATTTCTTTCTAGGAATTTATCTATTTCTTCTAGGTTATCCAATTTGATGATAAGTGTTCACAGTAGCCTCTTATAATCCTTTGTATTTCTGTAGTATCAGTTGTAATGTCTCCTCTTTGATTTCTGATTTTATTTTTTTGAGACTTCTCTCTCTTTTTCTTGGTTAGTCTAGCTAAAGGTTTGTCAATTTTGTTTATCTTTTCCAAAAATCAGTCTTGGCTTTATTGATCTTTTCTAATGTTTTTCTGGTCTCTATTTTATTTACATCTGCTCTGATCTTTGTTATTTTTTTCCTTCTGCTAACTTTGGGCTTAGTTTGTTCTTCTTTTTCTAATTCCTTTAAGTGTAAAGTTAGATTGTTTATTTGAGATCTTTCTTTTTTCTCAATGTAGGTGGTTGTTGCTATAAACTTCCCTCTTAGAACCGATTTTGCTGCATCCCATAAGTTTTGGTATTTTGTGTTTCCATTTTTGTTTCACAAATAAAATGAAACATTTCAAATGTTCATTTATTCTTTTTATTTTCCCTTTTTATCTCTTCTTTGATCCATTGGTTATTCAAGATTATGTTATTTAGTATCCACACATTTTCCAAACAGGAACTTGCTAATCACTAAAACTCAACCTAAATATTACTTTTTGGCTATAATTTCCCTTGAGTACTCTCTGAACATGCTCCAATATGTGTTTCTAGACAAATTCAAAGCAAAAAATAACAATAGCTAAATTTTATTTTAAAAACCTGAGCTGCATAATTTATATACAGTTTCTCAATTCTAAAAAACAAAAAAAATATGGCAATCTAAGAGTTATGTCTTCATACCTTCACAAATAAAGGTACAGCAGTCTTCAGTAGTTAATTTATTTTCCCAAGTTTAGTAAAATCTGACACAAATAATTGCTTGAAAATAAAGCACAATTTCTCCTCTATACCAGCTTACCTCAATTATAGTACTTGCCAATTTTATTGCATCTATTTTTTTGCACTTCTATCTCTAGCCCTGAATCAAAGCTTCCTTGAAGTCTTATTTTTTCATTTCTAACATTTTACACAGTTCCTGAAACATATTATCCAAAAAAAGTGCATTGAGAAAGTAAGTTGAAAAAAATAAATTGAAAAGGCTATCAGATATGCTGAAATGCATTATCAATCTTTCCTTTCTTATATATAAATGTTTATCTATTCATGCTGACCATTAGACACGTATGAGAAAAGAGGCAATTAAAAAATTTACTTCTCAATTCAGGAAGCTTGCTAGATGTTTATCACAGTGACCTGCAGAAAAACCACATGTCCTTGAAGATATAGCCAGTTAGACCACACTAGGCTAAGAGAAGGGTTCAGTGTTATTTATGTTCTTGGAACCATATCTTATATTGCCAATAATAAGGCACACGGGGACATCATGAGATGGATAGATTGTAGAATGCCATCACCAACATTATTTTACTTTTGAATTTTACCTTTCCAACACCAGAGCACATAGGTAAATTTGGGTTGATAGACTAGATTTTTCTGTCTCACTTAGCATCACTTCTGGGCACTCCTGCTGGCATGAAGGAAAGATAGTGGAGACTTTAGTGACTCAGACTGTGGTAATAGCTTTGAGACATAACAACATGAACTTGAGTAATTCCTCCTGCTTTTGAATACTATAATTTCTATTTCTGTCTATATATTTAGTCTGTACAATTTCTCAGGTGACTAATACAATACATATACACACATATATATAAACACACACACACACATTGGAAAATCTATTACTCTAGATTTACCTGTATATACTAAGATATTAAACATCATGAGCCCAATAGATTTTTGTGTATTTTACTAACAATCTTCACAATTATTTTTGTTGCCATATCTCTCTTGCTTGGTTTTTCTCACAGATTTCTATGAGACTTTCTTACTTTGATTAATTTCATATGAAAATTTTATGAGGCTTGAAACACTCTTTAAGCTTATTTCAAATATGACATCTGTAAATATTTTAGTTTATCAAAATGCTACTCAGTTTGATAAAATGTATTGTTCATAATGCCCTCATCACTGAGCTATTAATAACAGGAAGAATAAATCGTTCTGTTATCATAGATTGTTCATTATTTTATTCTTATGGGTACAGAAACTTTAAGTAATTTGTTCTCATTAAGGAGTTCATATTTTAATTAAAATATTTTTATATTACTGCAATGTAATTCTGATTGCTAACTACCAGGAGTTAGATAAAACTTCACAGGTTAAGAGCACAGTCTCCCACAAGACTGCCTTAAATCAGACACCAGCTGCGTTTGGAAGTTCCCAGGCTATACACACTTTTGATCAACTGGTTACAAATTTGGGCGTTCCAACTACCCCCTCAGGTTTGATAATTCACCAGAATGATTCTCAGAACTCAGGAAAGTGCTATACTTATGATTGTAGTTTTGTTATAAAACATAAAAATCAGAAAAAGCCAAAGAGGCATGTAGGATAAGGTGTGAGAGGGCCCCAAATTCGAAACTTCTGTGTCCTTTCCCTGTGGAGTCAGGACGAGTCACCTGCCTGATACACCCTCCTCAATGTGTATCACCAACCAGGAAGCATACTCGAGCTTTGAGTGTCCACGGTTTTTATTGGATTTCATTATGTAGGCATGATTGATTGAATTACTGGCCGTGTGACTGAACTGAGTCCCCAGCCCTCATTTCTTCCCAAGAGATTGAACTGATGCCATGTTTCTTAAAACCCCAACCCTCTAATCACATGGCTGGCATTTCTGGTACAGCCAGCCCTCATCCTAAAACAATCTAGGTTCCTACCAGAGTCACTCCATTAGCATCAACTCAGGTGTGGTCCAAGAGGTCCACCATGAATAATAAACACACTCCCCCCAAATGGGGAAATTCCCAGGATTTAGAGGCTCCATGCTAGGAAATGGGGGTGACCACCGGCCAAATTCTTTATTATATGAGAATTACACTAAGATTTTGCTTTAATATATTAAAGAAAGCCATTGAAATAAATGTTAGACTGAGAACAAGTCAACAGATCTTAACTACAATCTCAATTTCAATCAGACTAACTGAAAGTTCAGTGGTGTTTTAGAATAGCCTATTATAGTTATCACATTAATGGGTAGACAACACACTAATTCATAAGAATGTCAATAACTTCTAACATTGGAAATATCCGTATGCGTGTGGTCTAATTGAGCATGGTCAAAAGATTAAAGCAATCTGATTCACTATGGCCTATTTTTGTAACCCTCTGACCATGAGGGAACCACAAATACCAATCTCATTATTCATAGAACGATTTTAGGAAAAAGAGAAACTCAGTTATATTTATGCCTTGTCTAGTCCTAAAATTTAGCTGTCCAAATGTTATTCGGAAAAATTTTGAAGCCTACCTCCTTATTCCCAAATTTATCAATATTATTTGAACAAAAGCAAATCACTGAAGGTCTAAGTTGATTTTTTTCATATAAAACTAGGGTCAAGGGAGAAATTGGCTTATATAATCTAAGAAATTCTTTCATGTTAACTATTATTAAATTTTTGAACATCTAAATGTGTAAATATTTGTTAAATATCAATTTTTTGACACTGTAATGAAATAACTAGACTATGAATATTTGTGACATAGGGTTGTAGATCCTTAGTCTTCCTTTCTCCCTACTTCTGCAAACCTTAGAGCCAATGAGAAAAGGTATTCAATAAATAATTTTTTGTGTGTGTGAGGAAGATTAGCCCTGAGTTAACATCTATTGCTGATCCTCCTCTTTTTGCTGAAGAAGATTGGCCCTGGGCTAACATCCGTGCCCATCTTCCTCTACTTTATATGTGGGACACCTGCCACAGTATGGCTTGATAAAGTCCATGCCTGGGATCCGAACCCACGAACCCTGGGCCACCAAAGCAGAGTGCATGAACCCAACCACTATGCCTCTGGGCTGGCCCCAATAAATAATTTTTAATTAGTGACTATAATGGAGGAAAAAGATAACTTTAGATTATATTTCATATATCCTTTTAATCTAAAAATGGGTAAAATTATACTTCTCCTTTTGTTTTGCTATGATTTTATTATTTTGTATTAGAATATTTCAAATCTTAATAAATGTCAACCTAGAAAATCAAAGGGGTGCATTATGTTGAATATTTAATACAGTAGTATCATCTGTACATAAATACTAGGATGATAAAAAACTCATATTTTTATGGTCATTTTTAAAATTTGTTTCTGTTCTTAGTGTGTACATAAAAGGGCTGAAAAGCAATGGGTGGCAGACATAAAGAATAATCATTTATTTTCATTTTTGATGATAACTTCTATCATTAAAATGTCAATCTTGGGTTTTGAGGATGTATGTGAAGAAATATGCATTTCTTGTTTTCGATGTGGTTTGCTGTTTATCTTACATATTGACAGTGGTAAGATTGTTTGAATTGCTACATTACCTTCCCAGGTAACAAATAAATTTAACCTCAAAAAATAATAATGATATATTGAGGAAAATTAAGTGAAAATGGTTTCACAATTTTCTTTATTCCTTGTAGAGGGTATGTGTTGCTCTGGCCTACACGGCATTCTTTCATTTGGGAACCACCTCTATATAGCCACACTGCTGTGAGAGGACCGACAATCCACAGTATTTTCCCACCCTAAACAGAGAGGGGCAAGTGAGCCAACTCGACCAATAAGGACACACTATCTCTTGGTGGCAGTGATTTGTATAAAGAAAGGGAAGAGGATTCATGATCCTGATTTTCCCCCAAGGATTGAAAAATAGATATTCTCTAGTCTCCTGTTTTTTAAAAGTAGACAATGTTATATGGAACCAGGAATAGTTATGTCCCACAATACTTTGGAAAAGCCCATCTGCAGAAGAAGAATACGAAACCAGCATGCAAAGAGAAAAGAGAGACCGGAATAAGAGATGGAGAAAGAAAATCAAGAACTAATGACATTTCTGAGCATTTGCATACAGCTTGTCTGAAGATAGTTCTACAAATAAATTTCATGGTGACATGAACTAACAAATTTTCTTTATTTCTAAATGATGTTGTCTTGGATTTGTGTTCAATAATAAACACGGGATTTATGAATAACATACCACCACGGAAGTGTGGTAAACACCTAAAGCAAATGCTTAGAGACAACTTAGGTTATATACTGGATACACGGCTACAAAATGTAAAGATGTATTCTGTGAAATTTTCTATGTGCAGAAATATGTTAAAAGGAATTTAATAGTTGGTACATTTCAGACTGCGTACTATGTGTCAGGCAATACTCAAACACAGTACATTTTCATGTCATTAATTTTCACAACAATCATATGAAGGAGGGACTATTATGTAGTGCTTTCATAGATGAAGAAATTGAGGAACAGAGAGGCTAAGTAACTTGCCCAATTAACACAGCTATCAAGGCATAGAATGAGAAGGGAATTCTGACCTGATTCCAGAGTCTCAGCTCTTAATGGTTAATTATTGTCCCAGCAGGGGCATGAGAAATTTCTCTTGGGCCTGATAAAAGTTTCATTGCCATAAACTGATGTCAAATGCTGGCAATTTACCTCACTATAATCTGAATACCAAGTAATATTCTTGTTCATGTGAGGGAGATTAGTGTGCAATCTGCATAAACATATTATATATTTTCTACAGAAAAATCTATGAACACAAGAGATTAAATAGTGTAAAAGTTTATATTATGTAGGAATGCTATATTTCTCAAGGGATTCGTAGAACTCAAATATAATATCATTGAGGATAATTTTTCAATTATGTTTTGTGTTTATACATCATTATTTACCTATTCTGGCTTACTGCATATTTATTTTATTTTATTTTTTTTTTGTGGGGAAGACCAGCCCTGAGCTAACATCTGTTGCCAATCCTCCCCTTTTTGCTGAGGAAGACTGGCCCTGGGCTAACATCCGTGCCCATCTTCCTCCACTTTATATGGGACGCCACCACGGCATGGCTGACAGGCAGTGCGTCGGCGGGCGCCAGGGATCCGAACTTGCAAACCCCGGGCTGCCAAGCGTGGACTAAACCACTGTGCCACCACGCGGCCCCTGGCTTACTGCATATTTATGGTCATTTTAGTGTGCTATATTTTTCATGAAAATCATCCCTTTCCGTAACATTTAAAAAATTAACTGTTACATAGCACAGAACTATATGGGAAGCTTATTAATTTACTTTTTTAAATAACAAAACATGACAATACAATCTGGTAAAAATTAGACAAAAAAAGAATTATAAAATTAAATAATCTTTGTATTAAAATACATAAATAAAAGCACTGGACTTCCACTTCCCAGCCCAGTATGTAAGGAGCTTGGAAGTCATCACTCCCAAACTCACTACAAGTAAAACACTGAACAAACTGAAAAGTAACAACTCTTCTTAGATTTATCAGAGAATTGAGATCACAGGGCAAAACTCTGTCCACAAAATTTGAGAGATAGACAGGCCGGCACGTAAAATTATAGCTTACTTGAACAGAGGCACAGGAGCAGAAATCTCTGCTGAGCGATTGCATAGGTAGAACAATTTAACCTGTAATTGATGAATTGCTGGAGGCACAGTGTGGACAAATTTGAGAGGTAAAACACCAGAGGGGTCCAGTCATATGGTGTTCCCCACATTTTCACGAGTTGTACTATTAGGAGCCCTGCCAGGTTCTCACAGTGAAGAATGAAGAAAAATCTTCTCATACTTCCAGCAGAAGGAGAGAAAACGTAGCTATTTTGAAATACACCAGAATATTATCTTTTCCTTAACAAGAATTGCCCTCAGTGGAAACTATTTTACCAGAGCCTAACAGACAGGTTTTTACCAGAGCCTAAATGACCTAGGGAAAAGACTTACCCTATTTAAAATATAGTGTGTTACTTGAAAGTTTGAGGTATTATAAGGCCAATAGATCAGAAGACGATTGCCATAAAAAAGATAATTTGTTACTCAAGTTTCCAAGTGGAGGGGGCATACCACAGCACTCCACCTGGGTTCACACCTGGAAGCACCAGGTCAGTCGGGAGGCTGAGGGTGAAAAGAGGAACTATGGGCAAGAGCTTTTATTGTGGTTTCCTTGGGAAGAAACAGGCCAGGTATGGTAAGCCAGCTAGTTTGAATAATTTCAGCAGGCTTGGGGACACAAAGCCTCTCTTTAGTTTTCTGGTATGTGCCCCTGGGTGATTAGAGCAGATGGTCAGTGGCTGAAGTGTGGGCTCTGATTGGATGGTTTGTAGCTGAAAACCTTGCTCATGTGCAAGTTGTTTACTATCTCTCGGGATTGTCTAACCCTGGGAGGGGCAGTCTCTTTACGGTCAGCAAGGTCCCAGATGTCAAGCATCACAATACAGCAAGAAAAGACACAGTTAATACAATACCCAACTCCAGCCCCCTCTAACCTTCTGATACCCCAAAGATGGAAAGAACCCAAATGTCTAACACCTGAAGAGCGGATAAACAAAAGGTGGTATATCCATACAACAACAGACTATTATTTAACAATAAAAATTGTGAAGTAAGGATCCACGCTACAACATGAATCTTGAAAACATTTTGCTAAGTGAAAGAAGCCAGGCACGTGTAATTTGACAGTGGTGATGATTGTACAACATGTGAATATGCTAAAAACCATTTTAGGTTGATGAATTTATGGTAAGTGAAGCATATTTCAATAACATTTAAAAAATATAGTATTCAAACAGTAAAATAATATTTCTAGAAGAACAAAAACATCACTAGCTATCCTATATTTCAGTAATAACCACTTTGACATGGTAATAGAAATAGTGTTGCATTTACAGTAACTTTAAAAAAATGTAAAATCCCCTGGGATATTAATACCATAATGAGAAATACAGTGTGAAGAAAATTATGAAACTAATTAAGAGCCATAAAAGGAGTTACTTAAAAAAGGGAGAGAAAGTCCACCATCATAAACATAAGTAGCCAATATTATAAAGAAACCAATTTTCTTAAAATAATATATAAATCTAATTCTATCAAAATAGAGAATTGATGGGTTTGGGAAGGTTTGGGGTTTACATTTTTTTTTTAAATATCACATGGATTTATACAAGTATGAGACTAGAAAAAACTTTTAAAAATAATTCTGGAATCAGAATAGATAGACTAGTGGGGCAGAATATGTATTTCAAAAACAGATTATAATATTAAAATTATTTATTATAATAATAAAGTGGCCATTATATCTAATGGGGAATAGAATTATGAAATAAACTTTCTTAGGACAGCTTACTAACAATTTGGAAAATATTAAGGCTGTATTAATATCTTATACATCATTTCTATATTTAAAGTTTTAAATGAAACACTGAATTTTAGAAGTATTTGATACATTGGTCATTATTTTATAATATGAATATGGAAAAAACAATATTTTTAATATCAAATGAAACTATGAGCACAAAATACATATATAATTGTTATATATGTACATAATTCATGATAATACATAGTATGAAATAATGATTCAAAATAATACACTGATTGTTCTATATACATATATATTAATAAATGATTGTATGTATGTGTGTGTATATATGTACATCTTTTAACATATATAGTGTTGTATTTAAAAAAATAAAAGGTTCTGGAGTGACATTTTGATGAATTACTGAGTTATCCATTTTGCTCATCGGTAAATCATTATAAAATTAGCATCTGTCTCTTAAAATGTTTGTCATAATTAAACAAAATTATACATGTAAAACAAGTTAACAGTGTTTTAGATATAGTAACATCTCAACAAATGTTACCCATTAATTAGTATTGTAAAAATTTATACATTCAGGAATATATTAAGCAACAAAAAAAGACCTCATTCAAATTTCAGCCCTTCCCCATAGGTAACCAATACTGACAGTTTTGTGTATATTAAGCACTTTTTATATCTACTTTCATGCATGTATATTTTAAAAAATCTTTATTGTCTACTTTTTATAAAATATATATAATTTATATTATTCTGTGAATTGTATTGTTCTCACCTAACAACATAACTCATTATAGTATACCATTGGACTTCCAGCATCCGTTCCTTCCATTCTTTTAACAGAACCCATATTTCTGAGCCATTACCTCCGTGCAAGTGGATTGGGTGTGCCAACTCCAGCCCTAGCCCTAGGTGAGGCCACATGACTCAAGTTTGGCTAAATAGTTACGGAACCTTCTGAGGCACAGTGTCTGGTTTTGCGATAGGCATATGATCCAATTTGTACAGTGTACCACAATTCAAAGTGTTTTCTTTTATTATTAGTGCAACCTACAATCAACACAAATGATAAAGAATTCAAAAGAGAGAGAGAAAGTGATAATATGACTTGAGTATATGCTGGAACCCCTGGATCTCTCTTTGACTAAAGCCAGGACTATCTCTGGGCATTTTCATTACATACAGAATATATTCCATTTTCCTTAACTTTGTTTGAGTTAGGGTCTGTCACTTGCAAACAGATTAACGAGTGTGGAGAACTATGTGTCTATTTATGTGTGTGTATATAAATACACATATATATGTATATAATATTTATTATCACATCAAAATGAAACATGCATCCGTATCATTGTGCATATGTGCAAGTATTATTTTTGTGGAAAAAATTGCCACAAGTTACTCATTTGAGTTAAATTTATATATAATTTCAGTTTTAATAAGTGCAATCAAATTGTTCCATTCAGTATTTTTTCTTTTAATTTAAGCTTATATCAAATAAGATACAAATTCCTTATCAAATGCTTCTTCTCAAAACTGAATGTTACCGATATTTTATATTTTCCATAATCTGATAGATGAATAATGACATATTAGTAAAGTCTGGCACAGACTATAATGTATATGTGTGGATTGGCCATTTGTGTTTTTGATGTGAAAATTACCTGGCAATAATCAGCATTTTTAGAAAAATGTTTTGTATTATTATTTTTTCAAAGATTTTTAAGATCTTGTATTACAGTTAATCGTCATTTGTTACACATACTGCTAAAAATGTCCCCCTCTATCACAACATTTTCTTTATTCATGATGTCTTCTGTTATATAAATGATTGTTTTGTTTAATGTCAATCTTTATGGCTTCTGATTGTGTGTCTAATTTAGGAAAGCCATTGTAAGCATAATACCAAAGCAATTATCATAAAAGAATTAGTTGACAATTTAATGGTGTAAGAATTAAAGAGCTTCTGAACAGGATAAAGGATTCAAATAAAACAAATGAACAAGTGGGAAAAAACCTTTGCAATATAAGGGGTAAAGAAAGGATTCATGTTCCTTATATACAAAATTATTGCAAAACATTGAGAAAAAATCATGAAAGATGAAAGATTTTAAATATATATATATGAAAACTTCCACTGTTGAGGAGATTATTAAGAAACAGGTAATCTAACAGACTGCAAGAGGCAATCTGGTAGAAAATTTCTGGAAGACACTTGATAAATATGCATAAAGTTATGTGAAATATGCATAACCATTGACCCAGCAATTCTACTTCTGGGAATTCATCCCAAAAGAATTTAATAACTATACGGCATGCTCACATAACATATTAATTGCAACATTGTTTATAGAAGCAGAAAATTTTAATACAACCAAAATGGGTTAAATATATCTTTATCTATAAAATAAAAAATTGCCACAGATCAATTTGATTTGACATGTAAAAATAAACAAGGCAAATTAACATGAAAAAAGGATTATACAATACATATTAATCCTATTTTAAATGTATAGGTATAAAATTGATTTCTGTACAAAATACATATCTATGCAGATTAAAAATAATTAGAAAAATCAGTAGATATACTTTGAATGTTAATAGCAATTTTCTCTGGATGATGACTTGAAGAGAGATTTTTATTTTTATCTTTATATGTTTTGGAGATTTTTAACAATTATAAAAGTCTACTTTTATAGTAACACAATTACAAAACCATTTTCATTTTGATGGTAAAGATATGAGAGAGTCTGTGACTAATTCTGGGAAAAGCAAGGACAGGAGACAGTTCTGAAGCAACAATCATCAGATGAGAGATTTAAAGTAATCAAAATATTTAAATTAAAGAATAATGTCCTTTTTTCACTTCACTGGACTATTGTTTTCCTTTCATGCCATTTTCTCCTGTTCAGTATATCTTGATGTGTTAACCGCTTTGTCTTTCTGTGATTGCCACCACCATCTACCATTCTTTTTTTTTCCAGTACAATATGGTGTTTCTCAGCATTTACTATCGGTTCCTGTTTGTCACTCAATGCTAATTTGCATTTCAAGTTGCTACTAAAACCACTCTTTTGTCATGTTTTTGTTGTTGAAGACATTACAGGATTTTGCCTTTCTTTCTCTGTCATTCTTTCCTCTGGTTTTAATTCAAAACCAGCTTTTTTTAGCCGGGAAATCTAGAAAAGTGTCTAAATGTCCATTCATTGTGTTAGAACTCAAGATTTGCCTTTGCAGGTGGACTCAAAATTTGCATTTGCATGCTCCCCTGGGTCTATGTGCAGCAACGTAACTGGCCAATTCTGACAACTTTGGTTTATTTTGAATTTAAAATTCAGGACTGAATTATTGAAAGGTCAACAGTGAGGAATAGTTATATTTGTGCTATCTATTTCTCTTTAAAATACAAAAGATCCTCTGCCCTTTTGACCTTGCCATTCAGAAAAGGTCATAATAAAGTAATTCAAACTAAGGTGTTCAAAATTAAAATACCAAAAAAGAAACAAAGCATACGTGAATTGTAATTTCTTGTCACACAGGAATAGGATTACATCAACCTGAAAAGGTATGAAGCTGAGCTTTAAAACTTGAAAACAACAAATGATGGTAGTGGTTAGTGTTTATTCTGTCTAGCCCAGGATGCACAAATATGTCATAGTATGACATCAAATTACAGACATAGTTTTCTTCCCCTTCCACTAGGTATTCCTTGATACAAATATGCTGGAGTACTCTGGAGGTCTGAGTGCCAGATCTACAAGCTGGGCAACGGTACCTGTTACCACTGTTCTTACGGTTATGCAGGAAGTTATTGTACTGAGACTCATCATGTCTACATTCACTTTACAGACTACCACATCAAGGGCTCTTTCTAATGGTAAGTTGGCTTTCTCCAAACCACTGAACTGCTAAAAGACCTCACCCAAAATGGAAAGTTCTAGATCTAAGGTCACCCTCCACTCCCAACCACTTTACATTTGATTCTTGTCCATGTTTTCACCATCTCTTATAATCAAATGTTCCAAATCTGCTTTTTTTTAAAAAAAAATTGAATATGATGACCACATGGTCAGAAGAGTTAATCATCTTAGAACAGAACCCCAAAGTTTAGCATCACAAATATATTTAGTATACACTTAAAAATATCCCATCTCTACTTCCTTGAGAGAAAGGATAAATGTGTTTATTCCCTCATGATCCATTTTTCTTTCTCTAGACTAGTTTGGACAGCTTCTTCATACTGTATCAACAAACAAGCAATGTAGTAAATGAAAGAATAATCAAACAAAACCCACAATTTGAAAATTCAAAATATGAGGCAATAGTTAATTGGCAAATGCAAAATTATAAGATGCATGAATTACCAGAGAAATAATTTAGGATAATATAAAAATTGCATAGGCTAAAATAGATAGCATTTTTATGTGCAGCTTGCCCCAACTCTTCATTCTGTGTTTGGTTTACTTTTATAAATCCAAAATCATTAAAAATTAGCCACAGATACAACTAATTTACAGTCACTAACTGATTTTAAATTACTATGAATTTAGTGGTGGGTGTGGTATAGTGATTTTATACTGTACTTCTAATTTTTATCATCTTTTATTGTATTGCAAAAATCAAAGGTAAGAATGAAACAACTAAACAGAAATAAGAATTCAAAACAATCCAGAGAATACATGGAAGATAATGAAACAAACCTTTCTGTCTTGTGTTAAAAAAAAATATGATAAAATATTCTGAGCAATGATGCCTTCACTTTCTTCCAAAATGATAAAAGGAAGTAAAATTTCCAATTATATTTTATATTATATTTAGAAGAAATCAAAGAAGCAATCATAGCTTTACCTCTATTTGCCAAACTACGTCCTGCTTAAGAGATATTGTACTGTAGGGGAAGAAGAACTATTCCTCTACTCTCCTAGGTCCTTCTGGCTGGTATAAGAATAAAATTGACATCAGACAGAATAACAAGAGAAAATCAAACAAACTTAATAACATGTATACATGGAAGAAATCCAGGAAAACTGAGTTAACTCACCAAAACGGCTGAAGCCACCGCCTTAAATACCATCTTCAGCTAAAGACAAAGGAGGATGTTGGGGGTAGCGGTTTGGAACTTCATGGGGGGGAAGGCAATTCACATGGAGATGAAAAGCAAATGTTTGATAAATAAATGTTTGCTGGGCTATCTATAGACAATGTGACCCCAAAGAAAGAATTTTGATAATAGGCTTAGCAAGGATCCTCCCAGTCTGTTATACCCACAGTTATCTATGGTGATGGCCTGTCCTGGGAACTGACTTTCTATCTTAAATTCTTTTAGGCAGTTAGGGGGAAGGTCAAAGTTTCCTTCAGAGTCTTTGTCCTTAAAAATAATCGGGCCAAAGAGACACATTTTGGGATGGGAGACACAATTCTGATCCCCCACAGTACATAATATAAATAGATCTTCTTTGATTATATGCTATAATGGAATAACTTTTGAAAATTCTGATTTAACAAAGGTAAACAAATTTACTGTAGGGGGGATTCTTAGATGCTTAAAATTTTTATTGGTACTGAATTATCCAAGTCAATGCTTTATGTTTCTGCAATTCATTTGATCAGAAATCCTTCTACCATGCACTGAAAAAAATGTTCTTATATTTCATAAAATACAAGAATACTAGCCTAACAAATTTTAATTTGTACTCTATCTCTTTTTAAAAAGGTATCCTACATTCTAAGTGATCTAAGGATTATCTAGATAAAGTTGTATCCTTATTCTTTTTCCCAAGACATACATTAATAAAAACTAATTAAACTCACGTTATATAATTGTCATTTACCTAACTCTACAATACAGAACAATGACATTTGTAGGGTATAAAACAACAGCTACAAAACTCATATCTTTTTTATTTTTGTAGTTTTGCTCTATCGATTACTAACTTTTATTCTATTAATAAAATATTTCCATTTCATAGATGAAAAAATAAAAAATAGAAAATTAAATCTGTTAAAGATCTAAAATCTGATTCCAAAGATGAGAAAGTTAGACATTAGCCCCTGGATCGATTTGCTAAGATCTGTACACAACAGCAAGGCCAAGTCTGTTCTCCATTGGACTATGTATTGATAAAAGGTTATCTTAAAACTTTGGGAATTTTAAACATGGTACAAACAAATTAAAACCAATTCTGTAAAATTTGTCAAGCTTGAGTCTTTATTAGAATTACTAATTATCTGTGTCATTTGATTGAGAAGACATATGATTCTGAGCACAGCAAGGGGTATGTAAAACCATTAACTCTCTCTCCCTCTAGATATAACAAGTAATGTGTAGGCCTAAACTCAGCAGGGACCATCTTTATAACCATGCCCTGAGGGGAAGTGGAACATGCTTGAATGGAATACTGTTAAATGAGCCTAATTTGACCCTCCTACTCTCCTCCTCCATGTACTTATTCTCTGTAGGCTTTGATTTTTGAAATGCTAGCATCAACTTCTGTTCCATCTATGTAAGACATGATATGGTACATTACTATTTTTAAATGAATCTAATAAAGGTAAACATTTAACCACAAAGAATATCCATGATGCAAATCAGTTACCTTTTGAATTTCATAAGGAGCTCTAGCATTGTGAAAAGTCATTTCACAACACAAACTGATTTTAGCAGGACCAGAGGTTTGGGCTACCTTAGAGAGCAACATATTTGCTCAGTGCCTTCTCTCATAACATGCCCTATGTTAATTGTCTCAGAGATAGTAAGGAAGTTAAATTGGCCCTCACCCTGGGAGTTCTGCTTCTTCACATGACATCATGAGAAGTTTCCTAGACTATCTAGTGCAAGTCTTCTACCCCTGAGCAATTAATGCTCTTTCATGCTAAAATAAATCCTGTTCTCGCTGTATAGCTCTACTGCTCCTCACAAGAGAAGTTTGGTGAAAAAAAAAAAAGAAAGAAAATCTTCCAAATCTGAAATAACTCTCGGTAAAATTTTTAGCTATGTTGATAGGTCTGGATAGAGAAAAAAAAAAAAAGAAATAAGGCAGGGAATGATAAATAATCACAACTTGGTGGCATTTGCTCTTTTATACAAGGTGGATAGGGAATACCTGTCATGATTTTTGAGATAAATGAATTAAACATGGGTCTGGACCATATAATTATCTGTGAGAAAATCATTTCACACGTAGGCTATGGAGCAAGACATCCAGTGTGGCTGAAGCAGAAGAGTAGGGTGTTACGGAAGGGAAGGGTTAGGTAGGCCAAATTCTGCAGCATCTTTTAGATCACATTAAGGATGCTGGATTTTAGGTATTACTTTGAATTAGATGGAATGCAACCATAGGGTATGCAATGGAGGAATGACAATCTGACATATTTGTATATAATTGCTTTCAATGTGAACTAGAGACTTGTAGGTTAAAGATGGAAATGGAGACACCAGTTATAAAGCTTTCGCAATTATTCAGATAAGATATGATAACTGTATTTGGATGGTAGTGGTGGAACAGTAAATAGTTGTTGATTTGAGATGTGTAATGAATAAAAGCATGATAGCTTTTTCAGATAGCGTAGATGTGATGTATGAGAGAATGATGGTACATAATGATGTGTTTTTGGGTTTTCGTCCCAAGCAAATGGAAGAATGATGTTGTGATTTACTAGTATGGGCAAAAATTGGGAGGATTGGGTATAATGAGGGTGAACAAATGTTTGCTCTTAAGCATGTTAAATTTGAAATGCTTTTTAGATATCCAAGGGTATAATCAAGTTAGGTATTTGGCTATATAAATCTGATGTTTAGCCAAGACATCAATTTAGAGGTATGGAGTCATCAGCATAGAGATGGCATTTAAAGGCATGCACTTGATGAGCTCCTAAGGAGACAGAGTATGTAGAGAAGAAAGGATGTCAGAGATTGAGACCTGGGTTATGCTGACCACAGTGATCAGGAAAATGAGGAGGAAGCAACAAAACTGGCTGAGGAGCGGGGCAGCTGGAGAAGTGGAGGTCAAAGGGATGGCTTTAGGAAGAAGAGAAGAACCATCTGAGTTAAATGCTGTTGACTGATAAGAATTAAGAACTGAACTTGGATCAGGTCATATGGGTCTTGTATTAATAAGATTTTGAAAATAAAAATTTCTTTGCAATTGTGAGGACAAAAAACTACAACTGAAGTAAAGTAAAAATAATTGGAGAAGAAAAGTGTAGAGATTGTGCATATGGGCAGTCTTCCCTATGAAGAGGACAAAAATAACAGTTTGTAGTTGTAGGTCAAGGAATGATTTTTTTTTTCTAAGATAAGAGAGCAGATGGTGAACATAAGATGTTCTATATGACATAATTATCTACTAGAAATTGAAAGCATGCAATTTACTCTCATTCATTAAAATGAGTTTGAGCAAATTAGTTTCCCATTTTAAAAACCTGCATGCAGTTTGACCATGTCCCATATAGACTGTTGAGCCTGAATGTAGAAGGTTGAAAGGCCATATTTTCAAAGAGACAATTATTCTTGTCTGGCATAAAATGATAACTGAAAAAAAACCAAGTTTCACAAATATTAGCCATTATTCATAGGACCTATGCCACATGGACCCAGAATGAAACTTATGTTTTCACTGCACAATTTGGCTACTCCATTTAAAATGTAAATACAATAAATGTTTAAGGCAGATGTGTCCAAAAATTGAGAGGACAAGAAGAGAAAATATAATACAGAAGAGGTATGCTAATGAGAGAGAGAGAGGAGACAAAGCACCAAACATCAATAAGTGATATACTGATCCCATAATCCTGAATAAAGGCATTCATATAATTAATATAATTATAATTCATAATATTATATAATTATATTTATACAGTTAATATAATTCTGATAAGATTTTGCATTTTCAGAGATGATCATTGTGTCAATCCAGAGCTAGTTTTTTTCTTTTTTTTTTGTAAGGAAGATTAGCCCTGAGCTAACATCCGTTGCCAATCCTCCTCTTTTTGCTGAGGAAGATTGGCCCTGGGCTAACATCCATGCCCATCTTCCTCTACCTTATATGAGACGCCACCACAGCATGGCTTGACAAGTGGTGCTTCAGTCCACGCCCAGAATCCAGACCTGTAAACCCCAGGCTGCCAAAGCAGAGCACATGAACTTAACAGCTACACCACTGGGCCAGGCCCCAGGACTAGGTTTTTGAGAAGCAAAGTTCAGATAAGGAACACAAGTTTAGTCATCACCAAGAGAACTAAATTTGACCAAAGGAAAACTGGCACTATTTGTTAGGGCAGATTCACTCCAAAGGCTTCAACACATTTCCGAATCCTGAAATAAAACATGGTACAAGGCACTACAGTGAAGTATAAAATGTGATATATTTGATTACTCTAAATTTTGGTAGACCTGCTACTTCCCCAAAATTCAACAACATTTTTTTTTGCTACTGAATATGGACAATATTCTTATTATTCCTTTTCCAACTATAGGGAAATGTTTTAAAAACATTAAAACAAACTCAGAATTGGGTCATAAAAAGCTAGCAAAGATAATACTTTCAGTGTATTTATGAAAGATTTCTTGCCATGAGATCTGTTATCACAGAGACAAAACTGCATTCCATATAATCAATAAAATATTATTAAAAGTATAATCAGGAAAAATGAACTGTCACCAGACAATCTGCCACAACATTTTTCAATGAACAAGATTTAGTTAAACTAATTAAAACAATGTGCTATTAAAATGATGGTGTAAAGCTGTTATACATAATCACGTGTTTAATGTACCACACTAAATAATAATGCATGCTTTACTCAAGTTTGTGAAGGATCTTGAGTTTCTTGGGTTTTTTTTTTTTTCAGCTTTCATAGAAATGCTTTCATACATTGAAAGTTTAAATAGGAAAAACTGTCCAATTATCTGGGCTCAACTATGAAGTTGATCCAGAATGATTAGCTGGGCCATCCTTTCCTTTTAAGAAGGCATGAAATCAGTGCAAAAACAATAAAACTTTAATTGATACTTATTTTGAAATGCATCTCATGGAAAAATCAACATATATTCATAACAGAAAAGGGCAACAGGAGTGTTTATACAGCACAAGATGATACAATGCATTAGAGTAAATGCACAAATAAAAGGAAATCTGAAGACATAAATTTCACTCAATAAATCATGCAAGAATTTAAACCTGAAATATCTCAGTCATGTGAGACTAGAACAATTTATCAAAATGTGAAATGTGAATCTAAAACATTACTTTAAAAGTTATTCCACATTAAACTCCACTTTTTAAACATTGTAGTTATCTAAATATAAGTGCATGGTTTGATGTATATTCTTGAATATAGGAACTCCTTATGTCATTTAATTTGCATTTTTCTACTGTATTCATTTAGTTTTAAAGTTAGAACCAATTTTAGTTGTAAATTTAAGGCATCTGAAATCTATTTGGTCTGCAGTCCATCAAGTCCTGTCTCTTCTCGGCCTCAACATGCTTTCCCTCCATATCATCATCATTGGATCATCATACTTCAGGCCCCATCAGACTCGATCTTGGTCTGTACAGAATTAAGAAATTGCAGCTCAATATTCAGACTGCACATCAAGTCATTTCTTGAAGCTAGCCTAGCTTGGTTGTGTTTTTTTAAATTTCAAATTAGAGGATGTTCATCCTGCTCCCCAAACCCAGGACCTGCCTTCTAATCTAATTGTGTTAACTAGATTCCATTTCTGTTTCCCGTGCCTGACATTGCTTCTATTAGTAGCTTGCCAACATCCTTATCTGTATAAGCCAAGGAGTCTGTCAAGCTTGTGACATTCTCTTGGTGAACTGAAGTCGTACTGAATTTATTCTTGTGGCTTTTTGCCCATTATCATAAGGCAGATTTTCATAATGTCAATTGACTGTCTGCCTAGCTGTCAATTCTAGAATTGTCAAATTCAATTTCTAAATGGAGCCAGGTTTTATAATACCAATCAATACATCCTACTCACTTCTTGTAAGTTGTTGTTCAATTCCATGATGCCTTTTAATACTGGTGGCCACCACATATGTATTCCATTACCTGAAGAGCTGGTTATCATATTCTGAATGCTGGGCTTAATTTTCCCTTTTCATGTGATTCCGCTAGTGTCTCCCCCCTTCTAGCCAGAGTGTCTACTTACAGGTTTCTTCCTCAACTCTCTCATTATTCCATAAAACTTACCAAGCTAGACCTAGCCATGCACCAAGATACAACAACGCTAATGCAAGATGGCGCACTTCTAAAATAACTGAATTAATGCTTCTTTTGGATTTTATGATATGAATATATTATTTCATAATTTACATTATATTTATAATTTTTGCAGAGTTTACCTTTATAAATATGATATCATTATATATACTTATACTTAATTGTTAGTAGAAGCAGTTCCTACATTCCTTGAGTTCCATAGGTTAGGAAAAAATATTGTAAAACATTTAAGTCATTTTAACTCAACAAGATTAGGTTGACAAATGTTTGATTTGTGGATTTTCTAATAAATACTACTGCTTAGGTCTGTAAAATAGGACATGAAAATAAAACACAAAGTATTTAAATGCAAAAATGATACTGTTTTCTTTTGAACTGATGTTGGCATAAGAAAGATTAGAAAAATATTTAGTAATATAAACGGATCTATTTAGGTATCAGAGAGAGTCAATTCCTAGATGGTGCTATACTAAATATTTGATGAAGATGATAATGACAGTCATTGCAATGTTGTAGAGTAAGTCAATGTTTGGTTATTTAATTTCTAGCTGAATGTTTGTATCTCCTGAATTTTTCAATAACATTCAGTTCTGTTGAGTTTATGTATAACAAGAAAGCACATGGCATAATTATTTGACTGTCATGGACCAAGATATCATATGTTAAATGCATATTCTGGGGCATGAACTAAAGGTATTCATTTATTTTTTGTAGGTGTTTTCTCTATTTCTATAGAATATTCGTCCTCTTTATAAAATGTTTCCACAATTTGAGCATCGAAATGAATAATGACTGGAAAAGACTCTAAAATATTCAATTAACAAAAATTGATGAGTTTCTGATGACGTTAAAAAAAGACAGAGAAAAGCATAAAGAAAACTCACTTGTCACTAATATTACTCCAACTCTATCATCTGAAGCTCGTTAAAGGGGCAGAATTAAACATAAATGCTGACTTTAATCAAAAATTATAATTCATCTCCTATTGATAATCAAAAGCTTTTCTTAAAGAGGCTAGCTAAAAATACAGGAAGAATTATATAATCAGAATTTTTACTTCTTATTAAGTTGATTTAGTAAATGATCATTAGCATATGCAAAAAAAGTGAATGAAAGATTATTGGGGATCAGATATTTTTGAAGTGTCAAATTGTTATCTCACAGATTTCTTGCTAATTGCAAAAGGAGGAAAATATATCTTTATAATAGAGAGATGATCTGTTATCATCTGAAAAAAGGAGTTGAAAATTAGTATCACTTATTTTGGGACAACATGATGCTGTGTGCCAACTGATGGGATGCAATATATAATACATAGCATAATTTGTGCCATATTTTTGCAAAAAATATTTCATCTGAATCATATCAGGCCTTTAGACCTAATTTCCAGTTTAGAGGTAACACAGAGTTTGAGGAAAAGGTTAAATGACATCTTCAGGAAACACTTAGGCAAATCCAGTATGTGGGAAATTCTAAAAGAGACAGACTTACTTTCTTCAAAAATGTATGCCTTAAAAGAATAAAAAGGTGGGGTTAAATGTAGATTTTAAGAATGATAAAAAGACATAACAACAAAAAGACATAACGTTTCAAAATGAGTGAAATTTTTCTGAATCATGGTTGAAAATAAAAATGTGATAAAAGATATAGTGGCAGACATTTGGGGAATTTTGAATATGAACTGTAAGTTAAGGTATTAGGAAAATACTATTTTTTTAAGTAGGATATTGGTATTGTGGTTATACAGGAGTATGTCCTGTTTAGGAAATGCATGTTGATTTATACCTAGATAAAATATCATTAGTGTATAACCATAAAATGATTCAGAAAAATATATACACATAAATAGTAGTAAGTAGATAAAGCAATTATGACAAAATGTTAAAGAACATTTAATCTGAGTAATGAATTTAATCTGCTGGTGTTTGTTATAAGATTCTTTCATTTTTCTATATATTTCATGTTTTTCATAATAGATAAAAATGAAATGTACCAGAGCATTTTTATAATAAGCAAAGTAGGATTATGATGATGAGTAATTTTCTACCTTAATATGAATTTTGGGGGGTTTAAAAAAGTCAGAATTTACAAAATTGTTTAAACAATACCTTCAATTTGAAACGCAAAAGGTCTAAATCTCAAAGAAGGTCTAACATTATCAAAAGAATATAACTTAAGCATTTACTAGGTTGGTCCCCATTCTCCTTTGAGCATTTCTAAATCTGTAATAGTCTTCTCTAATTTATAAAACTGCCAAGGCCATTTTAATTTTGAGATTTTACAGATAAACTTTGCTTCATCAAGTTGAACCAAAGGTTTTTTTCCTGGGGCTTAAAGAAAAGTTACTTCTGTTTTGCATTTTCTTCACTCTTGCCTAATAAATCTCATTGAAAATCACCCTGTGGGCTGTTGATACAAACTTTGTTAGATAATAAATAAGTAAAGATTTTAAAAATTAAACAAAAGGAAATCATGAATTATGGATAGTGCTTTTGTGAGCAACAGTAATCAACTCACTGCTGTTTTGAAACCAAAGTCCAACTCTTTGCAGTAGTCACATTCCATTTTGCATTTGATACATTGTAGAATCAAATATGTTGAAAACAAAATATCTCTCACTAAAAATCAACAGGATATTCTATGAGCATTTGCAGTTATTTAAAAATATACACTGCACATGAGCCAACCCTGATGGCCTAGTGGTTAAAATTCGGCGCCCCGCCCTGCTTTGGTGGCCCGGGTTCGTATCCCGGTCATGGAACTGTTACCGCGCTGCGGGTCCAGGTTGCTTGATGTCCCATTGTAAAAGAATTTACAGAACAGCAAGGACGGGTACAAAGAGTAAGAAGTTTATTAGAAAGATACACTCCATGGACAGAGCGGGCACACTCCAAGAGAGGAGCTGCACCAAGGGGTTTTGCCATTACATCTTTTACATGCTTGCTTCTGGGTAGGGGGGTCTTATCCTGCTTCCCAAATGCCCTCAGTGCCAGATTTTATAGATGTTTCTCAGAAATGTCAAGCTGCCTCATTTGTGGTATACGTGTTAACTTCTTATTCTCACACCTAAGAGGAGCCCATCCTGTAGAGGCAGGGCCTGGGGCTTATCAGACAGCACATCAAGACGGTGAGAGACAGTGGGCCTGGGAACTTGCAGTTACCTGAGCTATAACGGCTTAAACTCTAATGCAGCCTAAAATTTCCATGAGCACATTAGGTTAACTATGTCTCAGCAATGTCCTAGCAATGTACCCCCCCAGCATGACCCTCCTGTTCCCTTGCAGAGCCAGATTCCTATGCTAACCTGCCTGTCTCAGAACCACACCACCCATCTGTCAATTGCCATGCTGTAGTGGCGGCTCACATAGAAGAACTAGAAGGACTTACAACTAGGATACACAATCATGTGCTGGGGCTTTGGGGAGGAAAAAAAAAAGAAGATTGGCTACAGATGTCAGCTCAGGGCAAATATTTCCCTGGGGGGGGAATATACATATATATATATGTATATATGTGTGTGTGTATATCTATATTGTGTGTGTGTATGTGTGTGTGTGTGTATATATATATATATATACACATTGCACTGCTTATGAAAAATGAACAGATAAATGCTTCTTGCAATTTCTAACTATTTGTTACTACATTGGGAGCAGATAGTGCAATGTATATAAGATGAAAGAAGCAGAAAAATGCCAAGTGCCAGGATCTCAAATAGCCTCAAATAGCTGATCACGCAATGGCTCAGATTCAGGTGGGATAAATCCTTGTAATGTGGAAGAAGTTTAAATGAAGGCTGCTAGACATGGTTTTAAATGTAATTAATGAAGGTATAACAATAAAAGTAAAATGTAGAGCAATGCAATAGAACTTAATTATATTTGTGTTTACTAATAATCTGTTGAAAATTTTCTAATTTTATCTGAAAAAAACTCAAACATGTTTCAAATAATCTCAAAATTTTTCTGTATTTTAAAATTTCCTTGCAAATCTCAAAGCAGTTAAGACTAGAAAACCATACTCTGCATGGCACCTCAACTATTCCTATTGTAAACAACTGGATTTAATGTATTGCTGTATAAAATTTCTGAAATATAGCTGAAAGTTCTTAGTAATACTGATTTGGTGTTTAATAGGTTATTTAGAAGGAAATAGTGAACACATTTGATATGGATATCCAAAACTATACGTCTGAGTATCAAAGATTTCTAGCTAATTAAAAAGAACACATTATTGGTAAGTTTTACTGGATTTGGTTTTTAGTGATTTCACTTTTTAAAAAAGTGTATCTGATTAAAGGTATAGATTCTGTGTATGCAAGCCTGGTTGAGGCTGCCGAGTGTTTTGTGGTATCTTCCCAGTTCTCACAACAGTCCACACTGTTACAGCAAGGCTGCGCTTCCACTTTTACTCTAATGGAATGTAAGGCCCTTATCATATTTTATTTAAATAATTGATTTCCACATATCACTATCTGTGAAGAATGTAGTCTCTTTAGGTGATAGATTATGGCAATCTTTGATTGCCTAGATTCAAGCACAGGACCTGACACATATGTGATTCTCAATATATTTGTGTTGAATGTAATTTGACAAGCTGGAGAGAAGTTAAGAGTTGACTTTGTGCTTGGAGAGACCTGGCTTGTGTGCCAGCTCACCTGCTCTCCTCTTAGGATCTCTGAATGAACTTGAGAAAATAACTTAGCATTACAGATTCTCAGTTGTGTTATAGTCAGATTGTCAATAAGCTTGCCTACTCGTAGGGCCGTCATGAAGATCAGTTGTGATCATAATGACGACAAGGAGTCTTTACTGAGTGGCTTTGTTGAGTGCCTGCTATGTAACAAGTGTGATCCCCAGTATGATGTGCCGAGTTCTCCCCTAAAAATTTTAGATAAATGATTTTACTTAATCTTCAACAACTTCATAAATTATGTATTATTATTTCTCAGTTTTACAGGTTAAGAAAATGAGACAAATGAAGGTTAAGTAATTTGCTCAAGATCAAACAGAAAGTGGGCTGGGAACCCAGGTGATTTGATTCCAGGGCCTCTTGTGCTTTTTAATGGGCCTGTATAATACGTGATCAATAAAGATTAGATTTGAAAAAAGAAACAAAACAAAACACTTCCATTGCTATTCATGAGCTTACTTTTTTTTTTTTTTGAGAAAAATATGCTAAACTTCCTTTGGTCCAATAATTGCTAATGAGTGTGTCATTTTTATGAACGTATGAATGTACTTAAGCCTTCAAAGGCTCACTTCAGCAAGCTGTCGAACACTAAATGGATATGAATAGCTACAGGGACATACTTTGCATAATAGGAGTGACTTCTCTATTAAAGAAAACCACGTGTGACTTTGGTTGGATTTGGCACTTCTGACATATGATTTACAACAACATATCTATTCCTTTAACTCCCCCCAGCAATTTCAAGCTAACTTATGCATGTTTTTGGTTTAAATTGCCCTTGCCTTTCATTGGGGATTTGACATTCGAAAATATGAAATAACAAGTGCTATTTCCATCTAATTCTTAAAAATTTGGCTTCCATCTAGACAGGCACCTGATTTGGAGGAAAGCAGAGTCTCCAGCCAGCTGAAAAGAATGAAAAAGTAAAGAAGAGTCAAGGTTTCCAAGAATATAGGTCTCTCCCCATTAAAACGGTTCCAAACCACACTCACTTATAATCACAGACCAAAAAAGTCTTGACTCTTTCTCTATAGAACCTTTTAATCATCTATGGCAGGCCAAGGGCTACAGCTTGAGGCAGCCACATGGCCGGAATCTCTGTTCTCATGTCTTTGGCTGTAAGAAAAGTCTGTAAACCAATTTCCAGACTGTGTTAAAAGTAGTTTAACTGTCAGAAGAAAAAAAAAGTGCCTTTGATGTTCAATATTTGAAATTAAACATTTGGTTTATATATGTGTCCTTTTTAGGATTATTAAACCATAACCAGTCACTTATACTTGCTATAGCCAACTAACAATTATGTCACTTTTCAGCTGAGTCCAGCATTATGCTCACAAGAGCTGGTTATAATTAAAATCATTTTTTAAAGAAAATTTGCTTCATAATTTATTCATAATATTGCATGTGCTTACTCTGTGGAGTTCCCTTACAGGTAAGCTAAGCAAAACAGATGCAATTCTCCTAAAAACTGCCCTCAAATTCTCCCCCCCCCAAATATTGACAGCTTTCAGAAAAAAAGTGTTTTCCATTACTTTCTGACTTATTGCTGCTATAACATATAGGGAAGACTAGTTTGAGTGACAATTCTAGGAGAGCGCATATTTATTTTCCACAAAAAGGAATTTTTTACTGTCACGATTATTTCTTCCATTAATACTAGAGAATCAGGGCACAAATTCCAACACATGGAAATGAAATTTTTAGTATCTGAGTAAAACCAAGACTAGTTAGCTTGGCTCGTCCTAGCACACCAGATGAGTTCTTCAGGAAAAGTCTATTCTCTGCATTGCAAACCAACTTCTGGAGAACATTCATAAGTCTCTAAAGAGAAGTTCTATTTTCACAAAATACCATTAAGTAGCAGCAATAACGATGTTTGGGGCTACTTTATTTTCCATCTCCATCAGTTCTCCTACGTCATCCCATATTAATACCAAATTGAAATAGAGTGTGCTTGCTATTCAAATACATCTTCAAAACAAGTCCCCTACAGTCCCCTTCCAATTAGACTGGCTCTCCCAAGCCCTTCTTAAACAGAAATTTTGAAGCTACCACTCGTGGTGTTCCTTCTATTTTGAAACAGCTTAATCAAAATAAATTTCTAAGTCAGTAGTTGTCCTGTTCTCATGCTCTTCACAGAGTCCTATTTGTGCTGCCTAAGTAAGAATAGTTACATGTTTTCTTTTCTTTCTATGAAGTTAGAGAAAAGGGGTCTAACTTTGCGTAATCGTGGTAAACTTTGACTATAACTAAAAATTTGCTTCAAGTATTCATCTTGGCAGCATCATTTTTAAATTGATCAACATATTCAAAATTGACATATAGATTTGATTGGTAATCAGACTTCGTATCAAAGCCCAAATTTATTAAATGATTTTTTAAAACACTAATTCTATAAAATATTTCTTTAAAGTAAGCTCTGATAATATTAGCACATTTGCTGCAATTTTTTTTACATTAATGAATTTGAAAAGAAACAATGAAAGGGAATAATATTCAGTTATTCGGCAGGTACAAGGTGGTTACAGACTTCACCCAGAGAATGACTCACTACATATTATAAGAATATGAAATTCATTTTGTCTTGTAGACTTTTCCCGTGTAATTCAATTGGACAAACCTTTTCTCTCACAGAGTGTCTGTATAAGGAAAGTATATTTGCCAATACAGCTCATGAATATGCAAATATTAATGAGCCCATTGTTTGATTTATTGGGGAGATATACATATTGTTAACTTCTCATAACTATACTGTCCATTAGCCTGTAAATGTAGAATGAGATCCAACCAAGAATCTTTATTTTCAAGCTTATTTAGAAAGTAATTTCATGAATCTGACATAAATATTTTTCTTGCCCATGATTGATATGTCATAGAGGCAGATCTAATAGAAGAAGCCTTGTAAGGTACAATTGGTGGCTTGAAAAATAATTTTACTTTCTACTTTAATTCCTAATTTGTAAAAGATATTCTGAAATTAACATAACTATGGTAAAATTAGTCATATACAAATCTATGTAATTTCCCTAATTTAACTGCAACTTTGTATTTGACTAGGTATAATGTGCAAAAAGGTAAGTGAACCTACCAGAAGAAGACAGCTGGAAGAATTTTTGTTTGTTCTTGTTTGGTTTGTCAAAATAAGCACACTCATATAACCATTACACAATGCAAAAAGAGAACTATTTCCACATCGTAGAAACCCCTACTATGCATCCTTCTAGTTATAACCCACACAAAGATAAGGACTTTTCTTACTTCCACAGATTTTTTCACCTGGCTTAGGATTTTATATAGTAGAATCATACAGTATGTTCCTTTTTCTGTCCAATGTCAATCACTCAAATGTTTTGATTGTGAGATCTATCCATGTTGCTACATGTTACAATATTATTTTCATTTCCACTACTGTGTTGGGTGAACATATGCATGTATGTAGAAAATATAAGTGGAATTGCTAAGTCATACAGTATCTGATCTTCAGCATAGTAAATGCTGCCACTTTTTAAATGTATCCTACCAAAACATACTCTGCCCGGCAATGTATGAGAGTTCCAATTGCACCACATCTTTGGAAATTCTTAATATGGTCAATGTTTTGTTTGTTTTTGTTTTAATGTTCTGGGTAGATGTAAAATGTCGTCTTACTGTAGTTTTAATTTGCACTTCATAATTATGTGAAATATGTAATCACACATTTACTGGTTTCTTTAACATGTTTTGATAACTGCCTGTTTCATTAAGTCACTTGCTTTTTCTAATTGATTTGTAAGCAATCTTTATCTAATCTGGATAAGATTTGTCAGTCAAATATATTGAAGATATTTTCTTCTATTTTATGACTAGAGATTTCACTCAATAACGCTTTATGATTTAAAAAGTGTTAATATTAATGCAGTCTAAACTATCAATTTTTTATTTCATGACTGATGCTTTTTGGGTCTAAGTTATCATTATCTCTCCCCTTGTCATGAAGGTATTCTTTTATGTTATTTGCTAGAAGCATAATTGGTTTAAAATTCACATTTCATTGTGAAAATCATGAGGAATTGATTATGACATATCGTGATATGTAGAAAACAAGGTCTTTTATTTTTTCTTTTGAAAATATAAAGTGACTCAGAACATTTATTTATTTTAGTAAGATGTAATTCACACACCATAAAATTCACCCTCCTGAAGTGCACAGTTCAGTGGTTTTTAGTGTATTTACAAAGTAGTGCAACCATCTCCACTACATTTTATCACCTTTAAAAGAAACTCCATATCTGTTATGTCACCCTCCTTTTTTCCCTTTCCTAAGAACCCAGCGACAATAAATCTACTTTCCATCCCTGTGAATTTGGCCGTTCTGGATATTGCGTATAAGTGGAATCATGCAAAACATAGGCGTCTGTGTCTGGTTTCTTTCGCTTAGCATAATGTTTTCAAGGTTCATTCATTTTGTAGTATGTATCAGTGCTTCATTCCTTTTAATGGCTAAATAAATAAATATTGTTTATTTATATGATGCTAATGGATAATTTAAAAAAGTATCCATTGTATGGATAAATCATGGATACCTATTTATCGGTTGATGGTATTTGAGTTGTTTCCACTTTTTAGCTATTATTAATAACGCTTTTGTGAATATTTGTTTACAACTTGCTGCGTAAGCATAAGTTTTCAGTTCTCTTGGGTACACACCCAGAAGTGGAATTGCTGAATCATACGGTAACGCTGTGTTTAAGTTTTTGAGGAAATGCCAAACTGTTTTTCAAAGTGGCTGCACTGTTACATTTCCTATAGTATCCTCACAAATAATTGTTATGGTCCACCATTTTGATTAGAGCAATCCTAGTGAGTATGAAGTAGTATCTCATTGTGGCTTTGATTTGCATTTCACTAATGACTATTGATGTTGAACATCTTATACTGTACTTATTGGCCATTTTTATAGGTTCTTTAGAGAAATATATTTAAAGTTAGCCCATTCTTAAAATTGAGTTTTATCTTTATTGTTGAGTTGTAAGAGTTCTTTATATAGTGTGGGCATTAGTCCCTTAATGGTTTTTGAATATTTTCTTGATTCTGTGGGTTGTCTTTTCCAAATCATTGAGGATGTTTTTTGAACCACAAAGGTTTTTAATTTTTATAAAGTCCAGTTTATCTATTATTTTTCTTTTGTTGCTTTGCTTTTGGAGAACCATCTAAGAAAACATTGGCTAATTCAAAATCACAAGGATTTACGAATATGCTTTCTTCCATGACTTTTATAGTTTTAGCTGTCACATTTAGGTCTATGATCCATTTTGTGTATTTTTGTATGTGTATGAGGAAGGAGTCCAATTTATTCTTTTGCTTGTGGATATTCAATTGTCTGGTCATCATTTGTTGAAAGCAGAATTCTTTCTCCATTGATTTGTCTTTGAAACTTTGTTGAAAATCAATTGACCATAATTTAAATGTTTATTTCTGGGCTCTCAGTTCTATTCTGTTGGCATGCATGTGTATACTTATGCCAGTACCACACTGTCTTGATTACTGTAGCTTTGTAGTAAGTGTTGAAAACAGGAAGTCTGTGTCCTCCGATATCTTCCAAATTTGTTCTTTTTACCGCCAGATTTTTTTGGCTAATCTATAACCTTTAAAATTCCATATGAAGTTTAGAATGAGCTATCAATTTCTGCAAAAAGGTGACTGGGATTTTGATTTTTTCCTTGAATCTGTAGAACAATTTGGGGAGTGTAACCATCATAACAATATTAGTCTTCCAGTCAAGATATTTTTTCATTTATTTAGGTCTTCTTTAACCTCTTTTAACAATGTTTTATAGCTTTCAATGTACAAATCTTGAACTTTTTTTGTTAAGCTTATTCCCAAATATTCTATCCTTTTTGATGCGATTGGAAATGAAATTTTTAATTTTGGAATAGTTTATTGCTAAAGTATTGAGATGCAATTGATTTTTTTTTGATAGATCTTGTGTCCTACCAATTTGGTGAGCTTGTTTACTAGATTTAATACATTTTTGTTTATTCCTTAAGTTTTTCTAAATAAAAGGTCGTGTAATATGTGACTAGAGATAATTTTTCTTCTTTCTTTCCAATCTGGATGCTTTTTCTTTATTTTTTTCTTTCCTGATTGCCCTGGCTATAACCTCTAGTTCAGTGAAATGACATGAGTGGACATCCTTGTCTTGTTTTGCTCTTAGAATGAAGTCTTCCTGTCTTTCCCCGTTAAGGTTGATGTTAGCTGTGGGTTATCTTTTCTTTTTTTTTTAATATATGCCCTTTATCTGCTTGAGGAAGTTCCCTTCTATTCCTAGTTTGTTGAGTGTTTTATCATGAAAGGATGTTGATTTTGTCAAATGTTTTTTACTACGTCTATTAAAATGACCATGAGGTTTTTGTTATTTATTCTGTCACTGTGGGATATTACACTGATTGACTTTGATATCTTGAACCAACTTTGTCATTTTGGGCTAACCTCACCAGGTCAGGTTGCTGGATACAATTTGCCTGTATTTTGTTGTGAAATTTTGTGTCTATATTCATAAGACATTGTTCTGTATTTTTGTACTTTTTGTGATTCTAAATCTGGTTTTAATTTCAAGATAACACTGGCATAATAGAATGAGTTTGGAAATACTCCCACCTCTTCTACTTTTTGGGAGAGTTTGTGAAGGATCAGTGTTAAATCTCTAAATGTTTCTTAGAATTCAACAATGAAGACTTATGGGCTGGGCTTCTATTTGGGGGACATTTTTGATCAATAATTTAATTACTTGTTATAGATCTATTCAGATTTCAATTTCTTCTTGAGTCATTTTCAGTAGTGTGTGTCTTTCTAGGCATTTGTCCATTTCATCTAGGTTAACTAATTTATTTGCATGCACTTTTTCATAGCATTCCCTTATAATCCTTTTTAAAAATATCTATAAGTTCAGGAGTAATATCTCCTCTTTTTTTCCTTATTTTAGCAATTTAGGTCTTTTCTCTGTTTTTTTGGGCAGTCTAGCTAAAGATTTTTAAAATTTTGTTAAATTCTGTAAAGGAACAAACTTTGGTTTCATTGATTTTCTCTATTTTTCTATTTTTTATTTCATTTATCTGCTCTATTATTTTCTATTTCCTTCTTTCTACTCTATTTGAGTTTAGTTTACTCTTCTACTTTAGTTTATTTACTAATTTGAGATATTTATTCTTTTTAAATATATGCATTAGAGCTATAAATTTCCTTTGAAGCATTATTTTAGCTACCAAAATCTTGTGTATGTTGTTTTCATTTTTATTCACCTCAAACTTTTTTTGATTTCTCTTATGATTTCTGTTTTTGGCCCAGGGATTATATAGAAGTGTATTGTTTGATTTGCACATATTTGTGTATTTCCCAAATTTCCTTATTATTGATGTCTAATTTCCTTTCATTGTGATTGAAGAATAATCTTTGATGATGAGATCTTTTAAATTTTTTGAGACTTGTTTTATGGCATAACATATGGTCTATCCCGAGGATATACTTATCTTTTTTTTTTTTTTTTTTTGCGTTCATTTTCCTTCAGAGTGGATAATCTCAATTGCTCTATTTTCAAGTGTGCTGATTCTTTGTCTGCTTGAGTCTCTCTAGTGAATTTCTATTTCACTTACTGCACTATTCAACTCCAGAATTTCTATTTGGCTCCTTTTTTCATTACTTCTATCTCTTTATTGATATTCTCTATTTGGTGAGACATTGCTCTCATGCTTTCTTGTAGTTATTTGGCCATAATTTTTCTTAATTCTTTGAAGATATTTAAAATAGCTGATACAAAGTCTTTGTCTCTTATTCCAGTGTGTGTGCTTCCTCGTGGCTGTTTCTTTTGACTGCTTATGTTCTCATGTATCGGCCATGTTTTCTACTTTTTGTATACCTTTTAATTTTTTGTTAAAAATGGATGTTTTAAATTATATAATGAGCAACTGTGAAAATCAGATTCTTCTCCTTCCGCATGGTTTGTTGGTGTTACTGTTTACTATAGTTGTTTATTTGCTTAGTAACTTTTTAATTCTGTACAGTCTATCTTTATTGTCATGTGTGCTCATTGAAGTATCTGGTTGGCCAGTTTAGGAGCCAGCTAATGATTGGACAGACTTCCTTAAATGCCTTGGACTAAGAAGTCTTCCAGTCTTTGCTGAGGTGTTCAGTGTGTGTTCTGGTGTATGCCTTCAATGTTCGCACAAGTAATTTACAACACTCTATTAGCCTTCGTTTTCTGCTTGTGCAGAACCTCAAGGTCATCCACATTTGAGATCTGGGAGTTATCAGCTCTTTCCTGACATGCACACCATTCTGTGCATGTGTGTAGTCTTCTACATTTTCAGGGACACATCAGAGCTCTTTAAAGCTCCCTGTGAATACCCATTCACCAACATTTCCTTTAAAGTTTCTTTGGTCAGCCTCTCGTTTGCCTCAAATGTTATCACAGCCTCAGGCAGCTAGAATGTTAAGCAGTTGCTGCTCATAATTTTCACAAACCGGGAGAGGCTATACTGAATGAGCTCTGATTCAGGTAACTGAATACATCTGTGCAAGTAGGCGTCTTCCATAGAACCATAAGACAGGTAACACAATGGCTCTCAGTAGCTACAGAGAAAGGGGATGGGACAAAGGCACGTTAAAATACTCACAAAACTTTGTTCTTACAGAGATTATTCATTTTTAAAAAAATAAATATTCCTTTGATTGCTGAAAGCCTTTGGTTAATATCCAGAGCTCTGAAAAAATATAATCTGATATGTTTTGCCAGTTTTCTCATTACTTTTATGGAGGAAACAAATTTCAGCCATCTCTACTCCACCATATTTTTGATGTCATCCTCCATCACTTTTTTGAAGACTGTTTTAGCTGGGTACAGAATTATGGGTTGAGAATTCTTTCCTTGCATCACTTTAAATATGTCACTTTATTGTCTTCTCACTTACATCATTTCCAACAAATGTCTTCTTTACTTTCCTTATTCCTATGTAGGTACTCTGTGTTTTTTCTCTAAATATGTTCAAATTTTTTCTTTGTGTTTAGTTTTCAGTAGTTGAAAATGACATCTCCTGATGTATATTTTATTGTTGTTTCATTTTTTTCTATTTTTCTTGTTTTCTCTGAAATTCTTAATTCTGTGGTTGGTGTCAGTCATTAACTTTAGGAATGTCTTGACCATTATTTCTTTGATATTTATTCTGTCCTTTTTATCTCTCCTTTTTCTGTGATGCAAATCATACATATATTAGACAGTTTGATATTGCCCCAAAGCTCTTGGATGTTCTCTTATGTGCTTTTAATATTTTTCTCCTTGCATTTCAGTTTGGACAATTTTACAGATTTGTCTTCAAATTCTCCTGATAATTTTGGGATAAATTTTGGTCATGTATAAGGTATAATTGGAAAATAGATGAAGATACAACTACTACAATAGGGCACACTTATTTTGTGGTGATAGAGACAGAACAATAATCTCATCACCTGAGGAGACAACACTTCAGACACTGGGAAGTAAGGGAGAGGGTGAGATACTAAGTATATTTGTCTTTTGGATTGGAGCAGAGGAGATGCCCCCAGTAACCCCACCTCCAAAGCAAAACATCTCTCAAGGTGTTTGAATGTCTCACCCACCCACATTCCAGAGCCATCACTTTGTCATTATGTGGGGCAGACAGATGCCATCCTGGTGGTTCCTTAGACACTTTCTTTGAAATGATAATTAGATCAATTATTCAAACTGAACTTAGAAATCTGAAGCTTATTAGTTTTTTGGGAGACTACATTGCAGGCATTCTCAATCTCTGCCCTCTCCCAATGGATATTAGTTCTACTTGCAAGACCCCAAAATTTTGAAAAAGAATTTCTTTCTAGGGACACTATATCTCTGGCATTGTGCTTCTTATCTGCTAACAGTAAACTAACTTACCCCTCTCCCCAAAACACAGAGACGTATAACTTAGGGGTAGATATAAGAGACCTACTGGTGTTTTATGAAACACTAACGGCGGATAATGCAGTCCACGTTTGGCTGCGGGTGTCTTTTCAAAATGAGCCGACTCTTGGTTGCTTGGGGACACTTCCCAGAGGGATAACTGATTTATTATTTATGTGTTCCTTGGAGGCAGTTTTCTCTACAATGTGTGTCAACAAATTAGAAACCATGGTGCAAAATTTATCCCTGACTTTAACTGAAGGGATCAATTACATTACAATGTCCCTGGAAGGCATTCAGTTCAGCCTGGACTCACTGGTCATGGTTGTTATAGATGATTGCCTGAAACTTGTTCCTTACATGCCAAGGCAGAGTGTGTGCAATCACTAATCCATCTGTTGTGCCCGGACTAATGCCTCAAGCCAAGTGGAAAGGTCAATGCTGAAACTTATAGAGAAAGGCACCATACTTTCTAAGTAAAAACCTGACTTGTTCATTCAGCTGTGTCTGGTAGCTTGGATAGCATATTTTAGTCAATACTTCAGGTTGTCCTCATCAGGCTGCTTGGAATCTTATTGAAAACATCCTTAATTAAACATTGTATGAAACAATTGAATGGATTTTGTTCCTAGCCTCTGTAGATCAGACTAAACAAAAGGGCCAATATGGTGGCACATTTGTTGGAAAATTCACCAGAATTCAAGACAATGTAGAAATGAGCAGTGAATATTGTTGGGAGACAGTTCTCCACAGATCTCTCATGTCTCTGCATGTCTCGTGAATGAGGCACTGATGGCTCTTTCCAATGACGTTTGTATAGAGGATCTCTTGGGAGATAGAAATAGAATCTCCCTCAAGGGCAAAGCACAGACATGCTTGGTGTCCAATACAATAAAGATAAGGTCTCCCTCCAGAGCAATGAGTAAGTGTAACTATTGACTCTCATAAAAAACTAAGGTTCCCTAAACTTAGGTTTACTTTCCTGTAACACAACCCACTGCTTGTAGCACATCTTACCAAATGTGAAGGTGGGAAATTCTAAGGACAAATTAGCCAATATATTCAACTAATAAATGGCCTGAAAAAACAAAGGAAAGGATAGATGGTACCCTAGAGTAAAAAAGAAATAAAGAGATACATCAACCAAATGCAACGTGTAGATCTTGTTTGATCTTAATTCACATGAATCAACAATAAAAATATATTTTTGAAACAATTGATGACATTAATATATGAACTATGCATTAGATAATATTAAGAAATTATTAATTGTGGTTACTAAATTAAGGTTGTGTATGAAAAGAAGGTTCTATCTGTTCGAAATACATACTAAATATTAACAAGAGATGGATTTTTTTTTTTAATTTTGCTTTATATTAAGAATATTTTAATAAAACTCTTTGCAATCTCCCTCAGTTGAGGATCATTTCTGTGGGGAAGAGAAGTGCTAAGGGCAATGTTTATTCTCACTGGTTCATTACTTTTGCCGTCACTTAATTCTGCCTTCTGCAAGTTTTCGGATAAATGTGACTTCTTTTTTCTTATTAAGGTGATATTCAATGAGTTTAACTTTATCTAGATCTTCATGTATGTTCAGTGTGTTTTCCACCTGACTTTCTGAGGAGCCAGATTGCTTGTCCACCCCGACATTATGTCTCTCTTCTCACAGGTTTCTAAATCTAGGGCCCCCTTCAGCTCAGCATCATCCTGTGTTCTTGAAAAGTTCAAGGCTGACTGTGCCTGCACATCCATAGCAGAACTGATTAATTGTGAATGAGCCTTCCTTAGCTGCTCTGGCTCGAGAGAAAGGCACTCCTTTGAGGAGTGTCTTTTGTCCATTCCACTATCAGTTTGAGAAAAAAGTTCTTCCAAGTCAACAAACTCATCATCTTTCCCTCAAGGGGAATTTTCTTTGGTCATATATTTGAATGCAGCATGAATGTCAGAAGGTTCCTTGCTGACCTTTGTCACTTAGTCACATCTACTCCACCAAAAAATATTAAAAAGTGAATATATGAGGGGAGGATATAGTTGAAACAAGGTTGGATAAATATTTCTAATTGTGGAAACTGAACAATGGGTGTACGAGGATTCATTATGCTATTATCAGTCCAAACAAAACAAAACAAACATAGACTCTGCAGTGTAGCTTTTTTGATTCAAATCTTAAGAGCTGTGTGGCCTTTGGAACGTTCCTTAACATTGTTTTTTTCAGTTTCCTCAGCCAAAAGTGGGGATAATATTAGTCCCTATTTTATAGCATTGTAATGAGTTTTAAATATTAATATTTTTAGACAATCAGAACAATGCCTTGTTACATGTATTATTTAAACACCAAAAATATAAATCTTTCTGAATTATAATAATTATAAAATAAGGAACTTTGCCCCACAATTATATTTAAAGGGTTAATTGAGAATGCATACTATAGAATAAATACATCTAATATTAAGCACATAAATAGTATATCTCTGTAAAGAACCAATTAACGTAATTTATAATTATCAACGTCTTCTTATATTTTTTTACTCTAGAATGGTAATAGGAACCTTTCAGAAAATTTGATTCTAATTCAAGATCTCCCAGCATTTCCATGACTTCTACTGAATGCACTAGATCTAAGAAGTAGTTTAAAAATTCCCTTTCAGTTATATCCAAGCTGAAAAATCATTTCATTTCTCCTCCAGGTCTGAATAAATATAGATCAATTTTGAAAGAAAAAATCCCCAGAAAGCAAAGATGATATTTTCTTCACTAAAATATACATTCAGAATTGTAGCTCCACTGCCTGGCAGATAGACAGCATTCCATTAATCAACCAAATCAATCAACCAATCAATCAATATTTTTAAATGAGTTACTTAACAGAATTCAAAGTTTTCCTGACTCTAGGCAGGCACAGTTAAACTGTCTGCTTCATAAAATTCCCCTGTGAATTCGTAGTAGAGAATAGAATTTACAGCAAGAAAATCACATTATCTATCCCCCCACCCCCAGTAAGTTAAAAAGTGTTCTTATATCTACATCTGCCAGAGAATTGCGTTTCCCACTCACTGCTGAATGCACTTGCCTCAAATATACTTTACAGAGGGATGATAATTTACCTTTCTCAATAAGAAATACATGTTCAATGGTTTAGAGGAAAGAAAAGTCTCACCGACTGGTTCATTTCAAATATTTCCCCACAAACTCACTCCAGTTATATTGGCTTTCTCTGAATATGAGAATGGAAAGTCGTGGAACAGAGATCCCATTTCCCAAGCTAAATGATGTGGTAGTTTTACAACTCAAGAGGCTGAGGTACTTCATTTCACATTTTCTCAATTAGGATAATAAACTCTAGGACCAGTGAATGGGTGTTAAGAGCTACTAGAGCAAATTAAATTAAAAAGAAAGAAACTATAAAGTAATATTTCTTAGAAAGAACAAGTCTACTTAAGTTATGTAGCAAACACAATGAAACACTTTTGGAGAAATTTTGTATGACAAAATTTTCTGGACTGTGATTTCAATTCAATTAATAACCTCAAAAATGACTAAACTTATACTATAGAATTTGATACCAAATTTTACAAATCAACATTTGATCCTGTTTTCTATCAATGATGTATTCCTTTGCTTTAGGCATTCGTGTCTATAAAATCTTGGAGAATGATTCAAAAGTTCCATTTGAATTTTGGTAACTTGAAATACAAATACAAATACTAATATAAATATTAACCATTACTGAATTTATATCTACCTTAAATTACTTAATAAGATCCAATTTATAGTATTAAGTTGTTTTGTACATGATTATTTTGCTAATGAGAGTGTGAGCTCTCTGAGAGCAACATGTGAAGATACAACACTGTATATTGTTTGAGAAAGATATATTTTGGAAATAATATGGCCTGGGTTCTAATTCTGACTCCATCATTGACTAGTTGCATGACATTAAGAAATCACTTAATCTTTCTGAGTTTTAGCTTTTTAATTTTGTAAATGAGAGTAATATAAATGAACTGTAAATACAGATAGAACTTTGAAAATGACTGAAACCTACTTAATTATGAAGCACATATAATTCTGAAAAAAACAGTGAAAAAAGCACAAAACAAGCAAAAAACAATAAACAAGTACATCACAAAGTGTGTTGAGGGAAATAGTCATTGCTCTAGTTGTTATGTTTATTTCTTTAAAAAAGATCAATTCTTGGTTAAAAAAACAGAGATTATACATCTCTATACTACACAATAGTTGATGTGCTCATTTCCATAATTGTTTTCTAAAAAGAGGATAGGTTGGGGCTGGCCTGGTGGCATAGTGGTTAAGTTCAGTGCATTCCACTTCGATGGCCCAGATTCGCAGGTTTGGATCCCAGGCACAGACCTACACCACTAATCAAGCCATGCTGTGGTGGTGACCCACATATAAAATAGAGGAAGATTGGCATAGATGTTAGCTCAGGGCCAATCTTCCTCACCGAAAAAAAAAAAGAGGATATGATAAATGAGGTTTTTAATTCTCTTATGAAAAAAGATGTCAATTCCTAAATAAAATACTTTGATATTAAACACATGCTAAAAATGTCCTTTTTATTTATTTATTTTTTTATTAAGGTAACATTGGTTTATAAGAATATATTAATTTCTGGTATGTGTCATTATATTTCAATTTCTGTGTAGACTACATCATGTTCACCACCCAAAGAATAATTACCATTCATCACCATACACATGTGCCCTGTCACCCCTTTTGTTCTCCTCCCTTCACACTTCCCCTCTGGTAACAAACAATCTAATCTCTGTAACTATGTGTTTGTTTGTTGTTGTTGTTGTTGTTTTTGTCTTCTACTTATGAGTGAGATCAAATGGTATTTGACTTTCTCCATCTGACTGATTTCACTCAGCCTAATATCCACAAGGTCTATCCATGTTGTTGCAAATGACAAGATTTCATCTTTTTTTATAGCTGAGTAGTATTCCATTGTATGTATATACCATATCTTCTTTATCCATTCATCCATTGATGGGCACTTGGTTTGTTTCCAAGTCTTGGCTATTGTGAATAATGCTGCAATGAACATAGGGGTGCATTTTGAAATTCAAATAAACAAACAAACAAAAAGACAAGAAAGGAGAAATAGATAGAATAAAATCAAGGATAATTACACAACAAATTATAAAATGGTATGTCCAAACTCAACAACATTAATAATGAGATTAAATGCTAATGGAAAACTACTCCAACTAAAAGGCAAAGATTATCAGAAGGGATTAAAAACAAACAACAACAACAAGAGCCATGACCCAAGTAGTTTCCCATACAGATATCTATGTGGTTATTCAACACCATTTGGTGAAGTAAGCTTTATTCCATATGGAATTACCTCACAGTGTTTGTCCAATCTTGTTCTTTTTCAAGGTTGTTTTGGCTATTTTAGGTTATCTGCCTTTTCATAAAAATTTTAAAATTAGCCTGTTGATTACTTATAAAAACTAGGTTTTTAATTGGAACCACAGATCAACTTGGGCAGAGTTGCAACTTAATGATATTGAATTCTTCAATCCATTAACACCACATCTCCAGTTACTTATATTTTCTTTAATTTCTCTTTGCAATGCTTTGTAGTTCCCTGCCGCAAGCACACATAACTAAATGTATTCTTTGGTATTTTAATTTTGATGCTATCAGGTGGTTCATTGACAGTATTCTGAATTACAAATGGTATTTGCATATTGATCTTTTTTCCTGTAGCCTTGCTAAAAATTACTATTTTAATTCCTTTTTTTCTATTTTGTTTGGGGTTTGTGCCTACATTATCAATACAATACAATACCTATAACAAAAACAGCTTTGTTTCCATTTTAATTTTTACATAATTTATTTTTCTTCCCTTATTGTACTAGCTGTCATTACTGTTGAATATTGTAGTGAGCTATAATAATGAAATTATTATTATATATTATATTATAAATAACTTAGATTATAAACATATAATATACATATATGATCTATAACATATAAATATATTTAAATTATATTATAAAGAAAGATACAAATAACCCAATTAAAAATGATTAACAGACTTAAACAGATACTTCTAAAAGGAAAATATGCACATGGCCAAAAAACATATGGAAATGTACTCAACAATACTTGTCAAAAAAATGCAAATTTACCATAATGAAGTACCACTATATATCATTAGAATGGCTATGATTAAAAATACTGAAACACCAATGTACACCAAAGTTTCTTATATTATTGATAAAAGTATGCAATTATACACTTTGTAAAAATTATGCTTTTTTTATAAATATACATCCTTCCTATGAGTTAGCAGTTTCAATCTCATATTTATCCAAGTGTATAAAACATATTCACAAATGGCCTCTAAAGTCATATGCATAGAAGATTTCTTCCTAATGACCCCTTCCCCCAAAATGGAAGTAATCCATTATAAGAGAGTTGAATAGATAAATAGATTGTGAAATAGCCCTACAATGGAATAATATCAGCAATTAAAAGAAGTGAACAACCATTATAAGCAATAAACGGTTGAATCGCACATAAAATCATGCTGTATTTACACAAAGAGTTTTTACCCTCTGATTTGATTAATATGAAGTCCCAGAGCAGGCAAGATTAAATTGGGTAACAAAAATTGGAACAGTGTCTGCTTGTTGGTAGTAGATTTACTGAGAAGGAGCATGAGGGAACTTTCTGAGGTGAAGAATATTTTGTATCTTAATATGGATGTGAGTTATATGGGTATATTAATTTATCAAAACTCAAACTGTATACTTGAGATGTGTATTTTCCAGTATATTATACTTAAGTAGAAAAAGATATAAAAAAAACTGAAAGGGAGGGAAACTGTTACATATAAAATTATACCTCAATAAAAATAAATAGAAATATATGTGTACACCTTGTTTTATTATTATTGCTTACTACAATATTAATCAACAGTGCATTATTAATAAATTGAAGCAAAACTCTCTTGTTTGACAAATCAACCAAAAAAGTTTTTTGAGGGGCTGCAGGGTGGCGCAGCGGTTTGGTTTGCGCTTGGCAGCCCGGGGTTCGTGGGTTCGGATCCCGAGTGCCCACCAACACACTGCTTGTCAGCCATGCTGTGGCGGCGTCCCATATAAAGTAGAGGAAGATGGGCACGGATGTTAGCCCAGGGCCAGTCTTCCACAGCAAAAGGAGGAGGATTGGCAGCGGATGTTAGCTCAGGGCCTGTCTTCCTCACACACACAAAAAAATCTTTTTTGTAAAAAAGGGACAAATATCAAATTGCAGACATTTCAGATAAAATGAAGGTAACTGGGGTAAATTTGTTATGCATAAAAATAATACTGAATTTATGCTGATAAAACTTACCTTTAGAGATATATACAGACGTTTTTATAGGTAAATTATATATCTTGAATTTCAAAGAAAAAAGGGAAAATGGTGTTTGGTAGATGGAAATAAAGGAAACAAGATCAGCAAAATGTTGATAATTTTTGAAGTTCTAGACAGGGGTTCATTTTTAGTATTTTTTCTTTTGGGTACATTTGAAATTTGCCTAATAAAATGGTTAATATTATCACCTTTTTATGGTTTTTAGGTTTTACGTCATAAGAAATATTTTCCCACTCTAAGGTCTCAAGTGTCTCTGACAATTTATTCTAGATAAATGCTTTTTTAAAAAAATAGTATTTCTCATCATCAATACATATTCATTGTAGAGCGATTCGAAAACATAGATAGACCCAAGGAAGAGAATAAGCATGCATGATCAAACTACTTCAAGATAAGCACACTGTTGATGCTTTTCAATTGTATAAATAATACATCTTCATTGAAGAAATCACAGAAAAACAATTTCTAAAAGCATCATAGCATTGTTGAAGGCTATGGTACATTCTGCTATAAAGAACACTGACTGGGGGCCGCCCGGTGGCGCAGCGGTTTAGTCCGCGCTTGGCTAGCCCGGGGTTCGCGAGTTCGGATCCCAGGCGCCCGCGGACGCGCACTGCCTGTCAGCCATGCTGTGGCGGCATCCCATATAAAGTGGAGGAAGATGGGCACGGATGTTAGCTCAGGGCCAGTCTTCCTCAGCAAAAAGGGGAAGATTGGCAACAGATGTTAGCTCAGGGCTGCTCTTCCCCACCAAAAAAAAAAAAGAACACTGATTAACTTTGCTTAATTATAAGTGTGTTGAAGTGTATGTGCGTATGCAGTGCCTGTCGTGTGTGTGCATGTCCAAAAGTTTATGCAGAAGTCTTAGGAAAATCTTTTGTTGAAATCATTTATGAATCAGTATTGGACACCATTTATTCATATTTTAATATAAATATAACTATCATTTACAGAATTTTTTCATAAATAAATGTTAAAGTTTATCAAATGCCATTTTGGTATATATTGAAGTGATTGTAGTGCTATCTAATTATAAGCAATTTTAATTGAACTGACTAATCAACCAAGAAAGCAAAAATATTGACAAATGAAACAAAACTTTAAAAAGGAGTAAGAGAGATTTAACACTAAAAAGTGTATAATATCATTTTTAAAAATAAGTATAATTGGTTTAAGAAATGACTCATTTTTTTTAAAAAAGCAATGAGAAAAAATTTGTAATGTAACTTTTTTAAAAAGTTAGAAATTATAAATGTACTATATTACAATTAAGAAAATGACCATGAGGCCAGCCCAGTGGCATAGTGCTTCAGTTTGCACGCTCTGCTTTGGTGGCCCAGGGTTCACAGGTTCAGATCCCAGGCGCAGACCTATGCACCACTCATCAAGTCATGCTGTGGCAGAGTCCCACACACAAAATAGAGGAAGATGAGCATGGATGTTAGCTCATGGCCAATCTTCCCCACCAAGAAAAAAGAGAAAGAAAATGAACATAATGACAAAAAGAAATAATTTAGACAAAGTCTATAAAGACAGTTCAGTTAACCTCTCTATAGCACTGCATTAAAAAAAATCCAATACTGAATATGAGGCTGGCTTTTTGTTATATTCTCATCTGGTGAGAGTGTGCATATTCATATTATGCATAGAGATTGTGGCCCATAAAATTGATTGAAACAGTCTTTGAATAAACTTTTTTAGGGGGTAATATTCCATTGATGTAGAAAATGTAGTTATAATAAAAAGTGTATTATTCCTTCTTTAAACCAACTATATTATTTATGCTATTAAATATATACTCTATCTTTGTGTAAGTTTTGCTGAGTTGATCTGCTAAAGATGGAGAACATTAAAATGTAATATTGCCTATTTCTTTCTATTTATATTTTCATTTTCTGACAGATTTTGTGTTGAACATTTTCATGACTGACTATAAATTTTTCATTATATTTATATTTTGATAATGAATTTTATTCTTTGATACAAGGTATAATTTAATATTCATTATTTTGAGTCCTATTTTATGTAATATTAATATGGATTTGGGGGGCCTTTTAATTTACATTAGTTAGACATGGCTTTGCTAAACCTTTTGTTTCTAATATTTCTTGTATCTTTTTCTAGAGGTGTACCTTATCTCTCCTGCATAGGCTATATTATGTGTTTGAAAATTCAGGAAACATTGCTTAGAAGAACTACAACTCATTTAATTTATTTTTATAAGCTATATTTGGTTATATTTGTCATTTTGTTCAAAACTTTTTCTCTCTTACATTCATAGATTTCTTGTATGAAATATATATTTTATGCTTTAATATTTGACTGTACATATCTTATACTTTAGTGTACTTTTTCTAATTGTCTGAATAAAGATTGAACAGCATCTTTAGAGATAGCCCTCCATTTAAAGCAGAGCTTAAATAAGCTCTTTCCTAGCTGTCCCTCAATTTTTTCACTTTTCAGTAATTTTTGATATTACCTGGCTTTTAAAATTAAAGTTCACTTTTATATATACTTTCTTATTTCAAAAAAATTTACATTTGCATTTGCTAATGATAAGATAGCCAGAAATTATTCTATTTTATATATTTAATTTGTAATCAGTCCTTACAAGTTGGATTGTAAAATGGCATTCACTTTTTTGGCTATTAGTATTCAACTATTTCTTCCTCACTTGGAGTATACCTTCAAATCATTTTTAGAAGAGTAAATATGTCAAATGTTTTTTTTGAAATCTTACTTATCTGATGATCTCTATCTGTGACATTTACATATGAAATAGCTTAGCTGGGTATAAAAATAGTCTGTAGCAGACATTTTATCAATACTGTATTTATGTCATCCTGGTAACAGTTTTCATTTACATTTGTAGAAGAGATTTTTGGCCTTTTCTAAATTTTGTTACTTTACATATATTTGCTTTAAATAAGATTTTTCTTTATCTTTATGATATAAGTGCGGTTTGCATTAAAGTGTGCATTTTCTTTTAGAATGTCATTTAGAGATTTTTCAGTTTACGTTTCTACTTTTACTTCATTTATTACACTTCTTTTATTTGCCCTAGTATATTCTTTGGGAATACTAACTAACAATTAATTGTATTTCTGTTTTCTACATTATTACACAGATAAACTTTCCTCAATGAGCTTTTTCAACTCTCAGGTATTTTAATTTGCACTTTGTGGGTGCTTTTAAAATCTGTTTACACCTCATTGATTTATGTCAATTTGGTTTTTTAGTTTAGGGGTTCATTATTTGGTTATGCTATTGTGATTTAGTAGGTATAAATTACACTACCATGCTTTATTTTCTTTTTCTTTCTTATATTATTCGATCCCTATTTTATTTCATCTACTACTTTTTCATCTCATCCTCTTTCATTTTTTAACTTCTTTTTTTACTAGTGATCTTTTCTTCTTGTGTTCTTATTTCATGAAGGACATATGTTTTTCATGGTCATGATAATGCCAAACGTTTTTCTGAAATTTGAGGAGGGAGAATTCTGAATTATATCTTTATTTCAAGAGTAACCACTTGTGCTATTCCCTTTCCATTCTAGTGTATTTTTATTGGAGACATTTCAGACTTTTTTTTTATTCAGTAAGATGGTTTGTGCTCACATTTTATGAATATGTACTTGTTCCCCCTTGTCAGTATTATTTTTGATAATTAAAAGAAATCCCTTTCTCATACATGGAGCTGAATGTGGGGCAAGTTAATCTGACATGTTTTTAGCACCATTTTTTGGATATTTATAGGCTTTCTCCAGAACCTACCTTGTGCTCCACTACTTGGTTCTCTAATACTTTTAAATAATGTGCAAACTAAAGTTCTCTAGAATGCGCAATTCCTAGCATTGTTCTTGTCTTCAACTCTTTCTCCAGTGGTATATTTGAGAAACTATTCCTCTAACAATAAAAACAATGGTTCCCCCCCCATTCCTTTTGAGAACTTCCTCCCTAGTCCTCTCATTATGCACAAATATATTCTGTGATTTACTCACTCCAAAAGAATGTCAGAAGATGGTATCCAAGACTTATGGATGCCTCACAGAGGCTACTAGAACAATATACTAAGATGCAAATTGAGGATTGTCCAGATTTCTTATTATTACATGCTGTGAATCTCTAACACAGAAAACGGATGATAGAGGGGACTGCATAATCCTTGTTTTAACTTTTTTAAGGTAGTCTATATTATATTTTGAAACACAGATATGTTGGCAAAGAGTTGAAGTCTAAATGCATTTTTTTTTTCAAACTAGCTCCATCTGTCTTTAGTGTTGATATGTCCACAATTCAGGCATTCAATTCTCTGAGAGTCTAGTTTGGAGAGTATATCAATGTATTTATGATTATCTTACTGAAAATTTTGTATAGATAATATGCTGGGCTTCTAGCCATATCATTTTGAATAGAATGTATTGCTTATTTAATCAGAGACAAACACATTTGTCCAAGTATTCTCATAACTGTTAGAGTAATTGTAAATAAGTTGAAACGTTTAGAGGTCAATTTGGCAATATCTATTACATTCTAAATTTTGTACATTTGCTGTCCCAATAATTTCACTTTGAGGAAGTTTAAAGAGATATGTAAAAAAGGGTGCAGTAGTTATATGTTCATCAGTCTTTGTAGCATTACTTGAAATTGAAACAAACCTAGAAAAAATAGAAATGTTTATCAGTTGAGGATTGTTTAGATATTAAGCATATCTTCAAAAGAATGAGGTGCGTCTACTCGTACTGGTACATAAATTCCTTAAAATTCTATTGCAAATTTTAAAACAAGTTTTTGGAGAATATGCATTATGTTTTCCATTTATTTGCATAATGCCAATATGAAGATTCATATATGAATATGTGTATAGTTTTCTTGAAAATATATGTGTGCCTCTGTGTTGATTTTTTTAACTCATGTGTGTAACTGGAGCATTGTGAAGCAAGGAGGTATTTTATACTTTTGAGTTATGTATTTTGTTATTTTATATTTTCTTTCTTTAAAAGTCTATTATTTTTGTAAATTAAAAAATAGTGAAGAAAGCAAAAAAAGATTTTTAAAGAAAATAATAAATTCTATTTCAAAGGATCGTTATAGGACTTACATATGATGGGCATGATTAGAGCTTTGTAATCTATAGCACCCTATAAAGGAAGTTATAATTCTATTTTTCTTTGTGTTTCCCATGGTATGACATTTAAGCACAGGATTTTTAACATATTACATAGTTTCCTTTTGTAATATACAT